>CM073579.1:13335473-14698392 GCA_037074715.1 Magnolia kwangsiensis | reverse complement strand
AAGGAGCTCTATTATTTCCAGCTCCTGGGTGGGCCACTGTAGTTGCCCTAGGGCCAGCGATAAAGCTGTAGGGTGGGGTTATTTTTTTGTATATATTTGGATCATGTGTATTCTTACCGGGACACAGTCCCATGAGCTAATTGAATACCTCTCATTTTGCTACTCAAATGTTTAGATTTATGTTATAATAATTCCATATTCTTACATGATCCATTTAATTCCTTTAATGTTCATGCACTAACTAAATAAACCTAAATCATTCACTTCCGCAAGGCATAAGCGACACCCGGGATATGGGGAGTCGAGTATTTACTCGGCTCCTGAAATCTGGGGCATTACATAACTAATTCCATATTGCGATATATGTTCGATTTAAGGTTTGACGGTCCGGATCACTTTTGTCATCGACCGAGCCTTTTCTGATCCCTCTTGGCCATGAAACTGTCCGCAACTCGCTCTACATCAAAATGTATTACTAACCCTAACTAATCTATTTAGAACCATGGAAAGATCACCCCACTTGAATCCTTACGGATTTTCACATGGTCTTAATAAAACCATATGGTGAAACAATAGGTTTGACCGCATGATTGTTAGAAAGCGTGGCCAGCACTTGGGTGACCATTCGATCATTCCAAAGGTATAATAGCTGGTCCATTCTTTTTTCATTAACAGTTTCATAATATCATATCTTGGAAAATAGTTCCATCAGCTTGGACATATTTGGATCATACCATTAATTTTATGGTTTCTTTCACTCTCCGTATGTATGAGATTGAAAGTGGTAAATAGCGGGGCAATTGTGTCTCCTGGGTAGGGGTGTACACGAACCGAGCTAGCTCGGTTAGCTTGCTCGACTTGACTCAAAAAAGCTCGATTCAACTCGGTTTGAAGCTGAGTTCGAGCCGAGTTGAGTTGATTTTTTGAGTTCCCAAATGAATTCGAGCTGACCCTAGCTTAACTCGACTCAGTTCAAATCCAGCTCAAATCGAACTTGATTGAACGAGTTCGGTGACTTGGTTACTTTGACATTGATGTTGCTCACCAAGTGTTTGATGAAATGAGTCAACGAAGTGTGGCTGGTGGTAAGGAAGGTATGTACATGAAATAAATACCTTTTTTTTTTCCTTGGTTTTTATGTTGCGTAGAAGGTGTTTGATAAAATACCTTAAAAACCATTGTTTCTATTTCCCATACAGTGGGATTTTGAAGGTGTAGTCTAGGTGTTTGTGGAAATGCTACACAGGCAAACTCAACTCGATCTTGGCTCGAACTGGTTCGAGCTACTGACCGAACCAAACTGAGCTGGCCAATTAGGCTTGAGGATCGAGCTGAGCCGATTTCGAGTTGACGTCTGATAGTGGCCGAGTCGAGTCAAGCTAAGGCCAACTCGACTCAGTTTGACTCGATGTACACCCCTACTCTTGGGTTAGAAGACTTTAAACCCCATTTAGTACCATTTAGAACTTCTATTGTGGGTTGTGTAGATGAGCATGAGTGTATTGCACAAGGCTACAGTCAGGCCAGATAGAGAATCTCTATTGCAATGTCGAGTGGTAGTCTAACTAGATAACGTATGAATCAGTCACTTCACTACCGGGTTGGGTGAGTGAGAATGTCAGGATTGTAATACCACTGTCAGACCAAGTGAGGTTTGGGAGAGTATTAGTCAAACTCAGCTTAACATAACCATTTTAACCACGTGAGTCACTTGAAAGGCCAATCTGATCCACTCAACTCAACCCTTGGGACAACCCGTCCATCTACTCGCTTAGATCTACTATGCTTTAATTTATTCATACTTGCATTAGAATTGTGGATCATCCTATCTACTCCAACCCACATGCTAGTTTAGTTGATCAAACTTCATACTCTGGAGCTTGCCAATATATTGGATCTTACCCATCCAAAAACTTAGATTAACAAGACTTCAACTAATTCTTTAAGTGGGTAAGTCCAGATAGACATGTCTGACCTGGGCTATCGCTGCAGTAGGCATTGCATCTCCATGCTGCATTTCACATAGATTTACATCATTTGTGCACAATAACTTATATAATTCCTGATATTTTGTCTTGTCTTGTAAAGTAAAGATCATACACTTGTACGGGCAAAGAGATGGCCTAGCACTTTCTCTTTTGATAACCATGGCCTCTTACTCGGAATTTCTGATTGCATATTAGGAGTCATTTAGGATAGATAAGCTCCTCATGTTCATTCTCTTAAGGTTTCTATACGGTCTAGCCAACTATAAAAATTTGAGCGATTGGTTAGTGGCAACTCTAAGTTAAACATGACTTCCAAGCCACAAACACACTATAAAAGCCATAATATGGGACCTGTGAGCATGATCCAGTGTATACATATACAAGTATCATACACTTGCCTTCTTATACAATCAATTCATATTACTATACATGGCAAACATAAAAGATTTAGACGATTCATCTACTTGGTTTTTATTTGGTAGGAAAAGTATTAAAATTTTATTAAAATAGGCATATATGTGCTAAATTTGGAGGCATGATGATAACTGATTTTGTCTCATACTCTATAAAGACAGAAATTATGACAATAAAGGCAAATATGACAAATTGCCAATTTTTAGTCATTTGTAATTTATGTTTATCAAACAAGTTTTTTGTGAAAAAATGTTTATTTTTAAATATTGGGATTTTATCAAACCAATTGCCAAACAAATTTTTTTAGTACTTGTAGGTACTAAAATCAAGACTTCAAGTTTCCAGCACTAAAATTAATTTTTAGACCTTATTTTTCAATTTACCAAACAAGATGTTGGTGAAGAAAAAATCTCTTATGTGCCACTAGTCTCTTGCTTTAGTGTTTTTTTTTTTTTTTTTTTTTAAAGTTTTGGTTGGTCTCTTTTTCTTAAAGCTCAATGTGGAATGCTTCCACATCAAGTAAGCTGAAATGCAATCACCAAGACAAAAATTGACTAGTTCCCACTTTTGAATTCCATTTCCCAGTAAAAACATAAACAATGAGAGGGTACATATCCTCTTCAAAGAATGGGAAGATTTCTGCATGAATAAATAAACGCATTGCAAATCAATTAAAACTGAGTCCGAACTTCGAAGGCAGCCTTGGACAGATTCCAGTCAGTTGTCATGGCATGACTATTGGGGTGATTAGACCTAAATATTCATTTGTTCAAGATCGAAAAGCTTACCAGAAACAGGCGTACTACCGCAACAAACACCCAACTAGAAGCTATTTTACACTTTCCACGCTATTTCAGCTGACATAGAATAAGGATGGCTGCATTAAGAACCAGTCTATATTCAACATGTCTCCACGTTATTATCCTTTTGAAAACATTATTTTACGTTCATTCATGGCAAGGGCTTTACCAGCCAGCGTGAGTCCCTACGTATGCCAGTGCACCATCACTTTATTTTATTTTATTTTTTATTTTTTATATTTATTATTATTTTTGCCGTACAAGGTGTACGCTGCTTCGGTGGATTACCTGATAGGTGGGTGGATGCCTGACTGTGGGGCCACCATGATTTATTTTCCTTACATCCACGCGGTTCATCCGTTTTGACCGCTAATTTTGAGCCTTTTCATTTTATTTTATTTTATTTTCCTTTTAGAAATGTGGTAGCACATCACTCACTGTAAGTATGTCGATTTTGGTATATAACTGTACAAGCATTCATTCAGGTGGGTACCATAAAAAGGGATCAGGCATTACATCTATGCATATGCATGGATGTCCATCCATTTTGATAGCTCATTTTAGGTCATAATCAAAAATTTAAAAATGAAGCAGATCTAAATCTTAAGTGGATCAAACCACATAAACAGTGGTGATTGAATAGCGACCATTAAAAATTTATTGGGGTAAGTAAGAATGTTTATTTTTCATCCAACCTGTTGATAAGGTTACAGAAAACTGGATGAAGGGATCACAAAAATATCAGCTTGATCCAAAACTTTTGTGGCCCATAAAAAGTTTTTAATGGTCAATCACCTCTGTTTCCGGTGGTGTAGTCCACCTGATATTTTTATCTACATATTTTTCGGGATTATGCCCTAAAATTAGCTTTCAAAATGAATGGATGGAATGGATGTAAGCCACATACATCACTGTCGGCCCCACAGTCAGGGATCCACCGAAGCCGCGTCCCACTGTCGTCTAGCCGGACGCGGATTTCCTGCGAAAGCCTTTGCAGGAGGTTCCTGTGCCAGGAACCTAGGTGGGGCCACTGTGATGTTTGTGAGAAATCCTTCCCGTCTGTCCAATTTTTGAGTTCATTTTAGGACATGATATTAAAAAATGAACCATATCTAATGCTCAAGTGGGCCGAAAACTTAATAATTCTACATCCACAATTGAAATATTTATGGGCCGCATAAGTTTTTAATCATGCTAATGCTAATATTTTTCTTTTCAGTTCATCCCAGTTGGAATGACGTTATTAACGGTATGGATGGCAGGTAAACATCATCGTCAAATCTAGGGAGGTTTCAACGGTAGGAATATCCCTCGCCACATTTTCCTTTACTACGGCCCATTGGAGCTTTCGAAACGGTTTATTTTTGGCATAATGTCCTAAAATGAACTCAGAAAACGGATGGACGGAGATGATTTCTCATAAATATCACAGTGGGCCCCACCTGGGTTCCCAGCGCAGGAACTTCCTCCCAAAGGCTTTCCCAGGAAATCCGTAGCAACGTGGCTGCTGGACGGTGCTCTGTTAGCCTCATCACGAAGTATGTTTTTTTAATCTACGCTGTCCATCCATTTTGACCGATCATTTTCTGATATGAGGAGATGCAAATCTCAGGTGAACCACACTACAAGAAAACAAAACAGTTGGTGATTGAACGCCCACAGATAAAAAAAAACAAAAAAAAAACTTACTTCCTGGTGCCAACAAGAGTTTTGGATCAGGCTAATATTTTAGATTTCCCTTCATCCAGGTCTGAGTGGCCTTATCAACAGGTTCGATAATAAATAAACATTGTGGTAGCCCTTAGAAACCTTTCAACGGTGGATGTCTTATCCTCACTCTTTCCAATAGTGTGGTCCACTTGACCTTTGAATCTTCTTGTTTTTGGGTACATGCCTTAAAATGAGCTTACAAAGGCCCCACAGCGCCCGACGCTTGATGTTGGCAACACCATCTAATCGGCGTCCTCAACGATGGGAAATGTTAAGTGGGCCCGACATAAAAGTAAAATCAGAAGGTCAAAATCCATCGGTCACCTTTGAAGGTTAAATAATTAGAGTTGGTGAGCCATGGCTGGGTTAAGTTGCTTTTTTTATTCGTTGCTTTTTACTAAACACGTTGGCTAGTAACTGAAAACTGTATAAATATACCCACTCGATCAGAGAAAATTCAAACACCCATCTCAGCTTTTCTATCATCTCTTTTCCAAAAGAATCGATCGTGCGTTCCATCATTTCCTAACACAGACAAGGAAAGACGAGCACTTGCTCTTCTCGTTTTGTTGGAAGCATGAATTACCCAAACACTAGTATCTTCTTTTGTACGTTTCTTCTCCTCCTCATCTTTCATTCACGCCAAACAACATCACAAGAAGTTGGTGAGTCATTCCCAAAATCTCTCTCTCTCTCTCTCTCTCTCTCTCTCTCTCTCTCTCTCTCTCTCTCTCATTGTGATATCTCCATGACATCCACCCGTCCATCAGATGGTCCCTGGCTCGTTTGTATTCCAGGGACTCAAAACTTAGTTCAATTCAAAACTCAGGTAGGCCGCAGGAAGGAAACGGTTGGAGGGGGGACACGCACCCTTGATTTCAAATGAACCCACTGTGCTAGTACTGTTGAATGAAATCCAACCCATTCACCTAAAGCATCTGCTCTAGATTGCCATCCGTTAGTTTTGAAACTTGTATGGGCCCTATTTGAAATCAATGTTGGGGGTCCCTTTTTCACTGTTCCCTAACAGTTGGCCCACCTGAGTCAGGGATCGGTATGATGGGGTTGTATGCAATCCCATCCATCCACGATGGTACTGTGAGATGCAACGCACTAAATTAGGTCAATCCAACCATTAGATGGTACAAGGCTGTTGTGTGGCCCCACCATCCTTCCTGCTACCACCGCTCTCAATGATGGTACAAGGCTGTTGTGGGGTCCATGGACTTTGCTTGACTGGACCCACCGTAGTGGGTGCATGATATCCAAACCGAAAATCAGGTGTATCCCTACATGTTATGCCCATGGCCCAAATATCAGGCCAATCTGTACCTCATGTGGACCAGGCCGAGGGAAACAGTTTGTGTATGTGGGTCCAGTCATGCTGTGTACATGAAATCCTGGCCATTCATCCAGTTCATCTAGAGTCAAATAAAAAACCGGGCTGTTTTATAGCGCAAGTGGGCCTTAGTGAAATCAAGTGCGGACGTTCCCTCCCAATATATTCCCCGTGTTGTGCGCCACTCGACTTATGGAATAGCTTGATTTTTGGGTCTTAGGTCTAAATTATAAGGACCCACCGGATGGTCGGATTGGATATCATCTTCACATCATGGTGGGACCCACACAGCTCAATTGAATCTTAAGCTACCATGCAGTGGACACTGCTGGATCGTATGTGTGAGTTGTGTAGTACTGTAACATGGTTTCAACGCTCTCTATTCATGATGCAGAGGATGAGAGTGAGTTTGAATATATTCAAGGGAGTGAAAAGGGACCTGAACATTGGGGAGAAATGCATGAGGAATGGGCCATGTGCAAGAACGGTGATATGCAGTCTCCTATTGATTTATGGCCCGAAAGGGTTGAAGTGGTTCCGAATTTAGGAAGATTAAAAAGGAGTTACAAGCCCTCAAATGCAACATTGAAGAATAGAGGACATGATATTATGGTAAGAAGATTATACTTGTGCTAGCATTTCCTTTCACCTGCAAAATTAATTTCTATCAATGGTCAAGAACCTATTTCCATAATATAGATTGTGATCGTTCAGCATTGGAAAGGGCGCGATGATTTCATCGTAATTCCTATGCATTGTGATTTTTATTATTTTTTAAATTTTTATGGATGCAGTTGAAGTGGATTGACAGTGCGGGTTCGATTTATCTCAACGGAACTGAATACATGCTCCAGCAATGTCATTGGCATTCACCATCGGAGCATACAATCAATGGCCGAAGGTGAAGTGTCTCGTCTCATCCTTGTATGATTTAAGAAATATTTAGGTGCATAACCAGCTAGACAATGCTAGAAATTTAATGGAAACATGCAACCCTTTCAGAGCATGCATTAAATAAAATGCAATATGGTAGTGCTGTTTGGAATTTTATACAAAAGAGATTGCCAATGTACATCTACAGATGGCACGCGCGCGCACACACATATAAGGCAATCTTAACAAAATTGGTAATTTGTTTCATTGCCACAGGTATGCCTTAGAGGTGCACCTGGTACACGAGAGCTTGGACAAAAGGATTGCCGTGGTAGGAGTCATGTACAAAATTGGACGACCTGACACATTTCTTTTGGAGGTAAGGTTTCTCCACTACTCCCTAAATTTCAAATGCGACTAAAAGGAAAAAATATACAAAAATATATTAATTTTTAGCTTTTTAGAAATAAAATTATTTTGAATGCATAAGGACAATCATTTTCTTCATTGAATTAAATAGATATAGAAATAGATATAGAGATGAAGCAAAACCCACCAGAGAAGCAGATACTTAATCATAAGGAAAGTAAATACTATATACACTAAGATCTCTAGATATGGTGATTAGGGTTTCTAGACTGGAAGGTATTTCTCTAGGTTAGAGAAGAGAGAAAAATCTCAAATCAAAGCCTTACACTTGTATCTATAAACCTTCGATGCAGGGAAGGATGTGATGAGGTCCAACATCATCTTCCTCAAGAATAACTACTCAGAATCCACAGAGTTTCTCTGGAGTCATCACAGAGATTCCTCAAATCCATGAGAGAAGAAAATAGAATATAATTGCTAATAATTTTGAAAATAAATTGATTGATAATAAAAACGAGTTTACAATCTTTTAAATAGTGATATCAAACCTAGGAAGAAGTTTCAGATTCAAACTCTCTCCTCTGACTGCCTGAGTAAACGCTGCTCTCCATGTACATATATTCACTGACTGGGCCAGATCGGCATACCTTAGCCTCATATTCGATTATTACACTAGAATTGGGTTGTGGTTGGTAAGTTGGATCAGACCAGCCAGACGGGTCAGGCCAGGTTTGGGCTTAATAAATTTAAGTGGATTCGGTCTAGGCGAAGGGTAATGAGTCATGGGTTTGGTTTAGGTTACTCTTTTGGGCCCATTTAATAACAAAACCGGCTCAGGCTCTTCCACACTAGCTCGAACCTGATCCACTGCCACCCTTACTTGTCAGAATTGAATTGGATTATACATAACATACAAAGGTTGGGGCCCCATATCCTTGAATTCCTCTCTCTCGGAGAACTTTGTATTGATTGTATTCACCACTACACTTTCGAACGAGAGGAGTGCTAAATTTATAAGATCTGTATATAATTTTCTAAATGAAATTTAGAGACAGTTTTCTAAAAAAACAAAATTCTAAAATGAAGAAATACAGTAAATGTGCTAGTTAAGATAGAATTACAGATAATGAAATGAGTTATGACTGAATCTCTTGCCATATCTAGAGGATTGCTGACAAGAATCCTTAATACACATGTTGCCGATTTGTTCCCACAGCTGATGGAGCAGATAGGATCTATTGCTGATAGCCATGAATTAGAAACAAAAGTGGGGGTTGTTGATCCAAGGCATTTAAAGATGGGAAACAGGAAATATTATAGGTACATGGGATCTCTCACCGTCCCTCCTTGTACGCAAGGTGTTGTTTGGACGCTTCTGAAAAAGGTCAACTCTCCAAACCATCATCCGTTTACCTTCTCTTCTTCTCTTCCATTCTCAATTACTCCAACCAACTAAACTCCTTTATCTTAAACTCATATCATTCACAGGTGAGGACTGTTTCAAGGGAACAAGTGAGATTGCTAAGGATGGCAGTTATGGATGTGAGTTCTTTGCATTGATACTACAAAAATGAGTGCGGATCCTGTGCCTCCCGGAGGCAGGAATTCCCCGCCACTAGCGTTAACATTGGTCAACGTCACTATAAGTGTCACATCATTCTATTTTTAAAATATATTTTAAAAAGTACATTTAATAAGAAGTATAACGGAGACGTTAAACAGAAGTGGCTTGCGTGCTGAGTAAATCAGTTTGGTAAACGTAATGAGTAAAGTCCGTGGAGCCTACCGTGTAGTGTATCAACTCCACCTATCTCTTTTATCATCTAATTTTAGGGCTTTACAACAAAAATTAATCATATCCAAAGATCAAGTGGACCACACCACCTGAAACAGTGCGAATTAAATTCTAATGTTGAAAAGTTGTTGGGGCCCACAGAAGTTTTATATCAAAATGATATTTGTTTTTTCCATTCATCCATGCCTTTGTGATCTCATGAATAGTTTGGATGAAAAATAAACATCATTGGGGGCTTAGAAACATTTCAATGGTGAAAATCAATATTTCCATTGTTTCCTTTGGTATGGTCTACTTGAGCTTTTTATATACTTAAGTTTTGGGCTCAACCCCTAAAATGATCTGAAAAAACAGATGGACGGCATAGATAAACCACATGAATTCACAGTGGGCCCAACAGAGTTTACTCAGTATGATAAGACTCGGTACGCAACCTGATTTTCACAGATTTCCTGCCAAAGCCTTTTGCAGTGAGATCCTGCACAAGGATTCTGGATGGGTCCATTGTGACGTTTGTGATACATCTAACCCGTTTATCCATTTTTAGATATCATTTTAGGACATAATACCAAAATTAAGGTGTATACAAAACTCAAATGGGCCACACGAGAGGAAACAATGGGGATTTAGTGTCCACTGTTGAAATATTTATATGGCCACCAAAATTTTGCATTAGTCTAATAATTTTTTTATTTTCACTTCATCCTAGTAAAAATGACCTTATAAACAGTTTGGATGGCATATAAACATCAAGACGCCTAGGAAGGTTTCAACTGTAGGAATTTCTTTCTCCATCGTTTCATCTTGTGTGGCCCAGTTGAGTTTTTGATCATCCTAATTTTGGTTACATGTCTTAAAATGAGCTCTAAAAATGGATGAATGGATTGAAAGTCTTATAAATATCATGGTGGACCCCACCATACATCCCAGCAGTAGAACTTAATGCAAAAGGCTTTCCTTAATGAATTCGCGTCCACGGTTTCCATTCGAAATGGACTGACTACTCCCCCGCTACTCGGTGATATGTGGGCCCACCATGATGTGTGTGTTTCATCCATACCGTCCATTTATTTTTCGACATCATTTTATGGTATGAGACCAAAAATGAGGTATAACCCAATCTCAAGTGGACCACATTACATGAAACAATGTTGAATGAATGATGACCCTTAAAAACTTTTTGGGGGCCATAAAAGCTTTAGATCAAGCTGATCTTTATTTTTTCCATTCATTTGGGTCTTTATGACCAAACCAACAAATTGGATGTCAAATAAACAGTACGGTGGACCTTAAGAGGACTTTTAATGATGGATATCCAATCACCATTGTTTTCTTATGGTGTGGTCCATATGAGATTTATATTCCTCTCATTTTTGGGATCAACCTCTAAAATTATATGTAAGAATAGATTAACGGAATGGATGAAACACATACATCATGGTGCGGCCCACAGAGTACCAAACACCACCACCACCACGTTAGTGGTGGGGGGGAGTAGCTAATCCGCTTTCATTTCCATATGGGATTCAGTGCCACATTGAACAGTGAGACTCGCTACTGAAGTGATGTCACCTATTAATATGGGTCCCACTATGATGTATGTTTTGTATCCACACCGTCCATCCATTTGGAGAGATCATTTTAGGGCACGAGCCAAAGAATGAATCAGATCCAAAACTCGAGTGGACCCCACCACAGGAAAGTGGAGAGAGTCACGCCCACCATTTATCATGATTGAATCCAATCCAAACCTCGTCACTTTGTCTGCTGAACCCCGTCACTTTGTATTGCAACCCCGTCACTTTATTTACTGAACCCTGTCACTTTGTCTAGTGAACCCCGTCGCTTTATACTGCAACCTTGTTACTTTGTCTACTGAACCCCGTCACTTTATACTGCAACCCTATTACTTTGTCTATTGAATTCCATCACTTTGTGTCACGCCCCAAACTCGGAAACCGGGCTCACAAAATTCCCGATCGCTGAATCCGGCACCGACAGCCTCCGTAGAACCCCATTCTCGGCTCCTAGCTCCCATTCGCCAGGTTCCGATCCTGGGATGCTACAAGGAGGATTTTAAATATCAGTTTGATTCGTAATAAGCATAACCAAAGGCATAACCCACAAACAACAACCAAGCACTCCATTACATTTCCACTATGATCAAAAATTTTTACAAGTACAATGAGCATAAAGGGAAATACAATGGTAAATAACAGAAAACTCCAAAATGATCAGCGACGCGCTCCTGCCTCAACGCTGCTGCAGTCCAACGTCACCTGCACGCAACGGTCGTGCATAAGCTTACCGAAAGCTTAGAGGGTGGTGAAAGTGTGTGCGCAAGGTAGTAATATGAATGCAATGTCAGAGTAATGCGGAATATGCAGATGGAACCAAAACGTCATGAGCCGTACCAAGGCTATGCAATGCAAGACATGAATGGTATCGGCCATCCCAAGGCCATGCAATGTACAATGCAACTCAAGCATACAGATACTCATCAATGTCCACATATCAGTACAGCTCAGAGTATGGAATATCACCGGGGTCTAGTACACTCTAAACCAGATTGCCGCCACATCGCGCGCAATAAGGTAAGTGGAAGAGACCTCACTATCCGTCTGCCAATATCGGGCGCGACTCGTCGATAGCGGACCCATTCCTCGAGCTGGTCAGACTCAGCCTAGCATTGCCCCCTACTCTCGGGCGGGTAAGGCCGCACCCCCTTCCAACCGACCACGACACAGTGGAGAGCGTAACCGTCTGGTAATCGGCACTCAACGCTCATCTACCCACTCGGTCTAGACGTTGGAGCAACCTCTTGGTACCATAAGGGTTTAGGGACTTTCACCCAGGGATATCTATAGTACCCCATGTAGAACAAGATTTCCGGTATCCAATCCTGCCAACCACGATGTGTCTGTGGAGGCTACGGCCCTGATGTCGCTAGGGCGTACAACAACCATGTCACACAAATGCGGAATGCATGAATCACGCTATCCAGTCATGCAACCAACCCTGCGCATACCGTGCGCTCATGTAGGGCAACACCGCCTAACCGGGAGCCCATAAACAACCTGCCCGAAGGCAATTACTATGATCAGTCAGTCCTCATATCAAGCATACATATGATGCGTATGATCATGAGTCATGAAACTATACTAAACATGTTATAATGGAATGAACTATTTAACAATGCAGACGGACCTGGATGGCCTATACACGGCAAGTACGGCCGGTAATGGGCCCTAAGGAGAGTCGTAACGTGGACATCCAACCAACATTACACTCGCAATGTGGACGTCAAACCAACATTGCTCCCAAGGCACGATCTTTGTAAACATCAACACTTAGTCTGTAATGGATTTACACATTGCAATGGACCGTAAGTTGTCCCCATTGGACCTTATATATACATCAAATGGGCCATATCCTATGGGCTCTCATTCATCAGATGGGCCACATAAATGGGCCAAACCAATGGGCCTTAAGTGCATTGCAATGGGTCAAACCCATGGGCTTGAATTGCATCAATTGGACCTAGCCATATGGGTCTAATATGCGTCAAAGGGCCCTACCAATTGGGATCCCACATGTAGGTCAAGTGGGCCTCAACCCATAGACCTAACATGAGTCAAATGGGCCTAAATTCCTAGGCCTTAAGCAAATCAAATGAGCCTATCCCATGAGCCTCAATTAAATCCAGTGGCCCTAATCCCATGGACCCTTTTTACAATCAAATGGGTTAGTCCCATGGGCCTTACAACATATCAAATGCCCTGCTCCCATAGACTTTAAAATTTCAATAAACGGGTCCAAGTACATGGTCCTTGAAGTACATCGAAAGGGCCTAGTCTCATGGACTTGCAACACGCCAAATGGGCTTAAGTTCTTGGGCCTTTAATGGATCAAATGGGCCTAGCCCATAAGCTTAAATAATAAGTGAGCCCAAGCCCATAGGCTTTACGTATCAAGTGGGCCCAAATTCTTAGGCCTCAAATAGATCAAATGGGCCCAGTCCATTAGCATTTTATAAATCAAATGGGCCTAACCCATCGCCCTTTTTACAGTCCAAAGAGGCTTAACCCATAGGCCTTATATGTTAAGTGGATGGACGGTATGGATGCGTTTCATGCATCATGGTGGGTCCCACTGTCCAGTGGACAGTGCGGATAGTGCACATCCTATACACAGGGCCCCACCGTCCGTGGACGGTGGAGGCAGCCCGAACGTCAGGTGGGTGCCACCGTCCGCCTGGACGGTGGGCTACTATATATACATCAATGTGGGTCCCATGTGGGGCCCACTCTAAAATGTTTAATTGCCATCCAACCCATTCATAAGGTCGCCCAACCTGGATGAAGGGAAAGCATAAAATTTCAGCTTGATCCAACACTTCTGTGGACCCCAGGAAAAGTTTCAAAGGTGGATGCTCATTCACACTGTTTCCTATAGTGTGGGCCACCTGAGTATTGGATCAGTCCCATTTTTGGAAGGGGGCCACTTTAGAGGGTGGCCCACCTGATGAACGGTTTGAATATCACAAAAACATCAAGGTGGGGCCCACGGCTGGAGCCGTGGGTCCACGGCGTCCGCCCGCCCGTCGCCAGGCCGCACGCGCCTGCGTGCAGGCGCTGGGCGTCGTCAGAGGAGGCAGAGCCTCTTCTCACCCATTTTTAAAATTTTGAAAAAAATTGTTTTCTCGTGGTTTTTCGTGCGTGGGGCCCGCTGCACCAAGATCCGTCCCGACCATTACGATCAGTGGCTCGCAACAGTCGGAACGGGTCCAGAGTTCGAATTTTTTTGATGCTTGTAGGTGAAATAAAATAAGAAAATGGAGACTGAATGGTAAGGGCGCAACATTCAACGCTATGGCCCACCAGGTGATTGGATCAGCTCCAAACTTCTACCCAACGGCTAGAACGCCGTGGGTAAGAGGATGGACGGCTTGGATAGGACAAAAACATCAAGGTGGGGCCTATACAAGTGGGCCACCAAAAAGGTCCCTTTTTCCTTTCTTTTTTTTCTTCTTTATCTCACTTCCTAAGAAACGTCCAGCGTCTAGGACGCTGGACGGCTGGCTAAAAAAAATAAAATACTTGTGGTGGGCCTGATGAAGTGGGCCACCACATGATGGGCGGCATGGAAATAACATCTAAGGTGGGCCCCACTTGAATAAAATACATACATCAAGATGGGATCCATTCAAGTGGGCCACACCATCCTTTTTGCAATAAATAAAATAAAATAAAATAAAATAGAGAGAGAGACATGGAGAGTGGGACACGGCTTGTGATGGAGGGTCCCCGTCCTTATGGGCCCTCCCTTGTAATGAAACATACAATAAATGGATCCCTTGCACATGGGACCATTAGAAATGTAAATCAACGGTGGAGATCCATTCTCCACCGATATTGACGGTCTAGATGACCTTTCTAAGTGAAAATAAACATCATGATGGGGTCCATGGAGATTGGCCCCATCATGGAACGATCATGATGATCCAAGTGGTCCATCGGCCACAAATAAGGGTCCCAAGTGAGATCCACACCATGGATCGGTGAGTCTCACTTGGTCCACCATAAAAACAATAAAAACTACCCTATAGAAGCACCCACCGTCCGATCTTCTCGCTCCTAGGGGTTCCTTGGCACCTTGGCTTCAACTTCAACGGTTAGGATGAAGAATGGAGGGTTGAGATGGGAGATTTTGGGGTAGGAAGGTGGGCCACTTGGAGCTTAGGGATTTTGAAGAAATTCCATACGTATGGGACTCTTGGATTTCCTTTGTTGCTTTGGAATTTTGGAATGAGAAAGAGAGAAAGAGAGAGAGTGATGTAAAGGGAGAGAGAGAGAGTGATGGATGGATGGGTGAGTGATGGTTGTGTAAGAAAGGTATGGGTTAGGAAGACTTTTGTGGCTTTTTGTGTAAGAAAGGTATGGGTTGAGAAGACTTTGGTGGTTGCTTGGGAAAAGGGATGGAAGTGATGTGTACTTGACCTTTGATGGGTTGATGGGTGATTGATTGATGGGATTGATGTGATTGATGTGACACATCGTTGAGATTCCCTTGGTTTTCGCAACGCGCGGCGTTTTCTCGCACCGAACGTTGGCTCATATCTCTTGATCAGGGTATCGCCTTGGCGCGCGAGTCGCGGTATCGGAACCGCAACGACAGCGCGGTCGCTATGGTATTGGTCTCGGGTTGAGTCGACTCGGGTTGTCGGTACATGAATCCGGGTCGCGCGTCGATATCCGTTAAGGGTCGAAAGTTGCCGGAATTCGACCGGTAAGACCGCGGAAGTGTACGGAAAGGTACGGACCAAGATACGGGTCTTACACTTTGTACTGCAACATCGTCACATTGTCTACTATACCCCGTCACTTTGTATTACAATCTCGTCACTTTATATCCTGTACCTCGTCACTTTATGCTGCAACCTCATCAACCCCGCTACTTTGTATTTCAACCCCATTACTTTGTCTACTGAACCCCGTCACTTTGTTCTGCAACCCCGTCATTTTGTTTACTGTACCCCGTCACTTTGTACTGCAACCTTGTCACTTTGTCTATTGAACCCCGTCACTTTGTACTGCAACATCGTCACTTTGTCTACTGAACCCCGTCACTTTGTACTGCAACATCATCACATTGTCTACTAAAATTATATGTAAAAATAAATTAATGGAATGGATGAAACACATACATCATGGTGGGGCCCACAGAGTACCGACCACCACTACCACCGGACTGGTGGTGGCGGGAGTAGTCAATCTATTTTCATTTCCATTTGGGATTCAGTAAGACTCACTAGTAAAGTGATGTCACCTATTTATATGGGTCCCATTATGATGTATATTTTGTATCCACACCGTCCATCCATATATGGGTCCCATTATGATGTATATTTTGTATCCACACCGTCCATCCATTTAGAGAGATCATTTTAGGGCATGAGCCAAAGAATGAATCAGATCCAAAACTCAAGTGGACCCCACCACAGAAAATAGTGGAGAGAGTCATGCCCACCATTTATTACGACTGAACCCAATGCAAACCTTATCACTTTTTCTATTGAACCCCGTCACTTTAAATACTGAACCATGTTACTTTGTATTGCAACTTTGTCACTTTGTCTAGTGAACCCCGTTGCTTTATACTACAACCCCACCACTTTGTCTACTGAACTCCGTCACTTTGTACTATAACTCCGTTACTTTGTCTACTGAACTCCGTCACTTTGTACTGCAACATCGTCACATTGTCTACTATACGCCGTCACTTTGTGCTACAACCTCGTCACTTTGTCTACTTTACTCTGTCACTTTGTGTTGCAACCTCGTCACTTTATCTAGTGAACCCCGTCACTTTGTACTGCAACCTCATTACTTTGTCTATTGAACCCCGTCACTTTGTACTGCAACATCGTCACTTTGTTTACTGTATCCCATTACTTTGTATTGTAACCCTGTCACTTTGTCTACTGAACCACGTCACTTTGTACTGTAATCCCGTCACTTTGTCTACCGAAACCCGTCACTTTGTACTACAACCCCGTTACTTTGTCTACTGAACCCTATCAATTTGTACTGCAACATCATCACTTTGTCTACGAAAATTATATGTAAAAATAAATTAACGGAATGGATGAAACACATACATCATGGTGGGGCCCACAAAGTACCGACCACCACCACCACCGGGCTGGTGGTAGGGAGAGTAGCCAATCCGCTTTCATTTCCATTTGGAATTCAGTGCCACATTGAGCAGTGAGACTCGCTACTGAAGTGATGTCACCTATTTAGATGGGTCCCACTATGATGTATGTTTTGTATCCACACTGTCCATCCATTTGGAGAGATCATTTTAGGGTATGAGCCAAGGAATGGATCGGATCCAAAACTCAAGTGGACCCCACCACAGAAAACAGTGGAGAGAGTCATGCCCACCATTTATTACGACTGAATCTAATCCAAACCTCGTCACTTTATCTACTGAACCCCGTCACTTTGTACTGCAACCCCGCCACTTTATCTACTGAACCCTGTCACTTTGTATTGCAACCTCGTCACTTTGTCTAATGAACCCCGTCACTTTGTACTGACACCCCGTCACTTTGTACTACAACCCCGTCACTTTGTCTACTAAACCTTGTCACTTTTTGAGTGTCCACCATCAAAGTGACGAGGTTGCAGTACAAAGTGATGAGGTTTAGTAGACAAAGTGACAAGGTTACAGTACAAAGTGACGGGGTATAATATACAAAGTGACGAGGTTGCAGTACAAAGTGACGGGGTATAGTAGACAAAGTGATGTGGTTGCAGCACAAAGTGACGAGGTACTGTATACAAAGTGATAATGTTGCACTACTAAGTGACAGGGTTCAGTAGACAAAGTGATAGGGTTGCAACACAAAGTGATAGGGTTCAATAGATAAAGTGACGGGGTTTAGTAGACAAAGTGACGAGGTTTGGATTAGATTAAGTCGTAATAAATGGTGGACGTGACTCTCTCCACTATTTTCTGTGGTGGGGTCCACTCGAGTTTTGGATTTGATTCATTCTTTGGCTCATGCCCTAAAATGATCTCTCCAAATGGATGGACGGTGTGGATACAAAACATACATCATAGTAGGACCCATATAAATAAGTGACATCACTTCAGTAGCGAGTCTCACTACTCAATGTGGCACTGAATCCCATATGAAAATTAAAGCGGATTGGCTACTCCCCCCCACCACCAGCCCAGTGGTGGTGGTGTTCGGTACTCTGTGGGCCGCACCATGATGTATGTGTTTCATCCATTCTATTAATCTATTTTTACATATAATTTTAGGGGTTGATCCTAAAAATGAGAGGGATATAAATCTCATATGGACCACACCACAGGAAAACAACAGTGATTAGATATCCATCGTTAAAGTCCTCCTAAGGCCCACCGTACTGTTTATTTGACATCCAATCTGTTGGTTTGGTCATAAAGACCCAGATGAACGAAAAAACAAAGATCAGCTTGATCTAAAACTTTTATGGCCCCCAAAAAGTTTTTAAGGGTCATCATTCATTCAACATTGTTTCATGTAATGTGGTCCACTTGAGATTGGGTTATACCTCATTTTTGGTCTCATACCATAAAATGATCTAGAAAAATAAATGGACGGTATGCATGAAACACATACATCATGGTGAGCCCACATAGCACCGAGTAGCGGGGGAGTAGCTAGACCATTTCGAATGGAAACCGTGGATGCGAATTCATTAAGGAAAGCCTTTTGCATGAAGTTCTAGTGTTGTGATGTATGGTGGGGTCTACCATGATGTTTATAAGAATTTCAATCCATTCATCCATTTTTAGAGCTCATTTTAAGACATGTAACCAAAAATTAAGATGATCAAAAACTCAACTGGGCCATACAAGATGAAATAGTGGAGAAAGAAATTCCTACAGTTGAAACCTTCCTAGGCGTCTTGATGTTTATATGCCATCCAAACTGTTTATAAGGTCATTTTTACTAGGATGAAGTGAAAACATCAAAATATTAGACCGATGCAAAACTTTTGTGGCCATATAAATATTTCAATGGTGGACACTAAATCCCCACTTTTTCCTCTCGTGTGGCCCATTTGAGTTTTGTATACACCTTGGTTTTGGTATTATGTCCTAAAATGATATCTAAAAATGGATGAATGGGTTGGATTCATCACAAACATCGCAGTGGGCCCATCCGGAATCCTTGCGTAAAATCTTACCACTAGAGCTGGGCATCGGTTTGGGTACAACTCGACCCGATCCAAAGTCTCATTGTCTTGAATCGAACTCGATCCGATTCGAAACCTAGTACGGGTCACCTGATTCGGACCGATCCGATACTTGGTTGTCCTAACCAAAACCGAGTCCGACTCGGTCAGGGAAACCGAATCGTATTAGATTCGGTAGAATTCAGATCGTATAAATTTAATCTGTCTGTTTCATGTGGTGTGGTCTATTTCAGCCTTTATTATTCCTCCTTTTTGTGCTCAAGGCTTAAAATGATATGTCAAAATGGATAAACGGCTTAGATAAAACATATACATCAAGGAGGGCCCCACATGGCTCTGAAGGAACTACCCATCTATGTTATACTTTCATGGGATATATATCAGATATTTTAGACGACTGCACGAAAGTGCAGTGACGTTTCCCAACGTTTCACGCAAGTGTTATACTTGCTGTGTTGATGTTAACATGATCTGTGGGTCTGATTATAGGGTATGTGTTATATCCAAACCGTCCATCCATTTAGCAAGCTTGTATTAAGGCTTGAGATGAAAAATAAGACAGATCTAACTATCAAGTGGACCACATGAGATGTTTAATGGCGAAAATCATTCACTGCTGCTATTTGTAGTGTGGTCCAGATGATCTTTGGAGATATTATTCATTTTTTGGATAATATTTTACAATGATATCTAAAAATATATGAACGGTGTAGATATAATAAATACATCACTGTAGGGCCCATATAACTTTGATCTCCTTTGAACCGTTCGTACAACTCGGAGCTCGAGGAGGGTCGTCACACGCCACGTACCTAGCTAGCTACCGTTGCTACGAAAGTCGATTGCGTACTATTGTAGCTCAGTACACTAAGTGTACTGAGTAAACTCTGTGGGTGATTTGCATATTTTATCTACTCCGTCCATCCATTTTAAAAGATAATTTTATGGTTTCATCCCAAAAATGAGATATATCCAAATCTCAAGTGGACCTCACCATGGGAAATAGTGTGAATTGAAATTCTACCGTTGAAAATTTCTTAGGGCCTACAGAAGTTTTGGATCAAGCTGATACTTGTTTTTTTACCTTCATCCATGTTTGTGTAATCTTATGAACAGGTTGGATGACAAATAACAATCACTGTGGGCCCTAGAAAGGTTTTAATGGTGAAAGTCATTACTTGCATTGTTTCTTATAGTGTGGTCCACTTGAGCATTGAGAATACTTCTATTTTAGATTCAATCATTAAAATGATCTCAAAAAACAGATGGACGGCGTGCATAATCCAATACAATCATGGTAGGCCCAACTGAGTTTACTCTGTACGATAAAAGCCTACCGAGTAGCTCAATATGCAATCATATTTCCCTCGTCTCCTAAGCAACAACAGTAGGCATTAGGCTCTAGGTTGTTGTGTGGTACCGACGCTGACGGATTGGCTACTACCTACTCCTCTGTTCAATGATATGTGGGCCCCACTATGATGTATGTATTTCATCGATGCCATTCATTCATTTTTACGGATCATTTTAATGCTTGATACAAAATATTAGAGGGATAAAAATCTCAGGTGAACCACACCACAGGAAAACAATAATGATTGGATAACCTCCATTTAAATCATCCTAAGACTTTGGATCGGGTCTATTCAGATCGGATCGGTCTAGGTCGAAGTATATCAAAAGCTCAAGTACACCATACCTAAGGAAACAGTGGAAGTATTGATTTTCACCATTGTAATGTTTCTAAGCCCCCGCTGGTGTTTATTTTTCATCCAAATTGTTCATAAGATCACAAAGACATGGATGAATGGAAAAAACAAATATCGTCTTGATATAAAACTTATGTGGGCCCCCAACAACTTTACAACGGTAGAATTCAATTCACACTGTCTCTGGTGTTGTGGTCCACTTGATCTTTGGATATGATTAATTTTTGTTATAAAACCCTAAAATTATAGGATAAAAAGAGATAGATGGAGTTGATATAGTGTACAATGGGCTCCACTGACTTTACTCAATATGCTTACCATACTGATTTACTTAGCACGCAAACATCTCCGTTATACTTCTTCTTTATTAAATGTACTTTATTAATATATTTATTAACGTGATACTTATAGTGACGTTGACCAATGAAAACGCTGGAGGCTGGGAGTCCCTGCCTCCTGGAGGCAGAGGCATCCGCACTCTACAAAAATATGTGCAGTGTCCCCTTTTTCTTTTAGGAACCGTTCATAGTTCAGTAATGATCTAGACCATTGGTATAATGGGCCCAACCATCTATCCTTTTCTTGGAGGAGGTCTTGATCATTGAACGATGGGCCCCACTTTTACAAACTAAATATCTGGGTAGCCCGTGTCTAATTTCTCTCTAGCACTTGGAAGTGGATTGCGTCCTGGGCACTATGGGGCCCACCATGATGTATGGATTTTATCCACACCATTCATTAATTTTTTTTCAGATCAATTTAGATCAGGATACCAAAAAAGAGGAAGATCCAAGGCTCAAGTGGACCACGCAGTGGGTGTTGAACACCCATCATTAAAAACTTCTTAGGGCCACAAAAGTTTTGGATCAAGCTTGAATTTGTGTTTTCCTTTCATCCAGTTCTATGTGACCTTATGAACAGGTTGAATGGACAAGTAAAGATCCAGTGGGCCCTCAGAAGGTTCCAATTGTGGGTGTCATTATCCCCAACGCTTCCAATGGTGTGGTCCATTTGAAGCTTGGATCTTCCTAATTTTCGGATTCAAAAATTAAAATGATCTTTAAAAAAAGGGTGAACGGAGTGGGATTAGATCCATACATCACGGTGGGCCCCACACAGACCCTGCCTGCACCGATTTCCATCCAGGCAGCGGCAGCACGCAAGCCACTTCCAAACCACTTTGATCGTACGCTTTTGATGGTGAGTTAATCTAACATCCACAGCTGACACGCGCGGTATTGACTCCTTGCTTGACAGTATGCAGAGAAGAATGCGAGGCCCACACAACCAATCAAGACACGTGCCGTGCATCTGTACAATCCATCGACTTGAGTTCATCATGAGAAATGCTCAGTTTTGACAGAAGCATCACTTAAAAACTCTCTTATGTTACCAAAACGAGTGAAGCCTATTGAAATGAGTTGTTTATATTCGATAGAATTTTTTATTCTTGTACCTGTTAGAACCTGAATGATATGAAAAGGCATCAGGCCTTTTGAAAGTGATCACAACCTTTAGGATCAATGTGTCCAGGAATTCTGGAAGGTATTTTTTTTTTTTTTTGGCTGATCAACTGTAACGGGTAGGATCCACCTATTCAGTGATCGAGATCATTAATCTGATGGACCCCACTGGGATGAGCCATGCCACCTAAGTGATTTCCATGGATCATAACCATCCAAGTAGTGGGGTGGAATGGATGATTCTTTATAGCCGGGGCTGAATTGAGAAAATCCATGCCGTCCATTGCACGTAATAAGGACATTAATGTGCATGTTGATTCGGAATTTTCATCAGCTGGGGCCCACGCTATGTCATGGGTCTCACTCTTTGGTTCAGACTTTTCATCAGGTGGGACCCACTCTATGTAATGGGCCTCACTCTTTGAATAGGCCATGTTGTAGTCGCAAGAAATACAATAATGTAATGTCAGCTGTGTAATTACTGAAGCAAATTGCATGTAGAAACACAAATAAAAAATAAATAAATAAAATAATAATAATAATAATAATTACATGTAAGAGTTATACACCCTTGATCCAATAAAGCAGTAGGCCAAGCAAATTATACACTGTGGATCCAATAAAACGCTTTTTCGTGCTAGGATAGAGGAATTATACAATCCAACGGATCAAACACAGGTTATCACTAACCACTTGAGGCATTCCATAATTATGAAAGAAAATGAGGGATTTTTGGGTTCAGAGTTTCAACCTATGGTGTGGTCCACTTGTGCTTTAGATCTCCTTCATTTTTGGGCTCATGGCCTAAAATGAGCCAGTGGAATGGATGGATGACATCGATTAAAAACATTTGTCATGGTGGACCCCATCAAAACTTCCACATAGCTAATATCACCTATCATAAAAATTCGTCACAGAAGACTTTTTGCGACAATTATTGCTCATAGCCAATTTTGTCGCAAATAAAGCATCACAAATTCTATTTAGCAATGAAAGCATCAACTTGTTGCCAATGAATTAATTATTTACAGCAACTTAATAACTTATTGTAAAATATAGCTAATTAGCGACGAATTAACATATTGCCATTATATATTGTAAAACAAAATTAATCTCTAATAAAGCATTTTGCGATGAATCCACTTGTCGCTAAAAATTCCAAACCCATCGCCAAAGACATTGCCATGAGTATTACTTATCACTTGTTTTGTCGCAAATATGATGTCACAAATTTTATTTAGTAAAGAAAACTCCAAATCATCGCTAATGAATTAATTATTTGTGACGACCTAATAATTTATCACAAAATATAGTTAATTAGCGATGAGTTGACATGTTGCTGTTACATAACATAAAACAACGCTAAATATAAAACCCATCGCTAATAAAGCTTTTTGCGATAAATCTACTTGTCGTTAAAATTCCCAAACCCATTCCCAAAGACTTGTTGCAATGAGTGTTGCTCATCACGAAATTTATTTATTTATTTATTAGCTACAAATAAAATTTGTCGCTAATAGAAATATATTTTTAAAATATTTTCTTTTTAATTTTTTCCCCATTTGAACCAATTAATCCAACAAAATAACATGTTTCAATTAATATTCATCATCATCATTGAACTATAAAAATAATTTAATTTAATTAAAACTAAATTTATAATTATCTTTAATACAAAAATATGTACACATGTCCAAATTATCGAACAAAAATCAATTTTTAAAAAAAAAAAGAAACGTGCATCCTCAATAATACGGTGAGGCACATGAAGATAGCACTAGTATGTAGGAAAATTTACAAAATAATTAAAATAAATTATGATTAGTGACTATTCTACACTACTTATATAATTTAAATGTGACATATATTCAACTTACCACTGAGGATATAATTGGAGTAACTAGGACATCAGAGCACGCACCATCTCCTCCAACTGAGCCTGTCATGTTTGCATATCATCCATCCCCCCTTGCATGACCTGCACATTAGTCCCAAGCCCAGTTGTTGTTACTTCTGCCTGCTTGGCCCTCCTCGTAGCCTCATTTGCATCAACATGGCTATGATGGGTCGATGCAGGTACCTCCCCATGCTCGAGACCATGGATGTAGTTAGATCTAGAGCCAATGACCCTAAAACATGCCTCGTCTGCTATTAGTAGTGTCCTTTGACTCGAATTGAGTTTGGAGTTGTAGCATATCGTTCTGTAATATTAACAAAATATTATAAATATGAAATGAATAAGTAATAAAAAGAACTTAAAAATAAGTTAAAATAATTTTTACATATAGTCCCCGAAAGTATTTTATTAACTTTTTTTCAACTAATAAAACCTCATCATCTGCCCCCACCCCCCCCCCCCCCCCCCCCCCCCCCCCCCCCCCCCCTCAAAAAAAAAAAAAAAAACTCTTTAAACCTCATCTATGCTTTTTAATGATCATTGAACCACTTTAGTCTTTAAAATAAATGATGGTGATTGGACAATCAACCATTTAAGATGGTTGTGATTTTTATACAGCTGATGTTAAAATCAATGTTTCAAGAACAATTCTTCCTACAAATGGAAAGAAAAAGAATTGAACATTGACTTCAAGTAAAATCATTGTCATGGTTGAGGCGAAAAAATAGAAAATGAATCACTTAAAGATATGCTTAAGGCGCATTACGATGTCATTATCTTTAAGGCGATATTCGCACCCTACTGGTGATTAAACCAATTTGTAAGAAGTATGCCATCAATTGAAATAGGGTATAATCCTGAAAACAATAGGTCATGAAGAGAAAATTTGAATTTTTCACGCATTAACAGTGCTTTCTTATCATGCATTGTCAGTCAAAACCTATACAGGCAGTTTTAGGTCCATAGCTCAAAGGGAGGGCAATTGAATGGAAAAATCCCTTTATATAAACTACAATCCCTTATTACCCAAGCCGAACTAGCGGGATTTGCGAAATAAACTCTCTGGCAAACACATCCAATGTGGCATAACTGTTGCTGATTAATCTAGAAAATCCCACATAGATGACCCTCCATTCAAATTTTCAGGCCTTCCTACTCATGAGACGGTTCTTTCATGCCAGGAATTCTATATTTTAAATTATTTTAAAATAAATTAGTGTTTTAAAATATCCATTGGGACAAGCTGTGGCCATGGCTATAGGTGTGCATGTTCACTCCCCAAGTAAAGGGTTGTGATGTAGTAATAAACTCGGTGAGACCGAGGTCGAATCTGCAGGGACTAAAAACCTATACATAATCTGAAACTAATTAGAACTATAACTAGAACTAAAATGAGATGAAATATAAATCGAGTGTAATTTGAGGAATAATGGTGAAATAATTATCTAAAACTTAAAGAATTTAGAAACTAGGGATTCAGAGGATCCACTTGTAGAGATCAAGGAGATCTTTTGCTTGCTTCAAGAATTCAACTGGACTTAAGAGTCTCATCTTCATCCAGTTGAAGAGTGTAACCATGGAAATCAAGACTGAACTTACTTTGATATAGTTTTTAAGAGATGAAAGGTATATGAATTAGAATGGATTCCATCACCAAACCATGCTCAAGAGATAAAGTAAATAATAAAATTAAACTAATTACCAACCAATCAATAATGTATGAAGGTTAGGAAGGGTATCGCCATCTGACCATGCCCAAGAGACGATGGTGAACAACAAGGCTTCCAAACATTAAAAACATAAAAAGAAAAGGAACATGCTCAAAGCTATTACAAACCCATTGTAATTTTAATCATAACGGACCATTAAAAAATAAAAACATTTCCTTAATTAAACCAAAATCAACGTCAGTTCAGTCTAAACAAAAGGCTCAAGTAAAAATTTCTCCCATCACGCTACAAGCTTCACCTCTTAGCCCTAGCTAAGAGGTTTAGCCCAACATGACTGGACTATCTATTAAAAGAAAATAATAATTAAAAGAACAGTAAAAAATAAACACTTCTCTTTTAAACTCTCTCTCCGCTTGACGTTCACTGCCTCCATGGTTGCTCAATCTCCCCCCTTTCTCACGTCCCACACTTCTCCCTTTTATAGCCAGCAAAGGACAGTGGTTGGGCGTTTTTAGAAACTCCTGCAAAAACTCTTTACGCAGCAAGGAGTTACGTGCCAAGAAAAGAGAGAACAACTGCGTAAAATTCAGTTTTTAGAGTGGTTAACCGTCCTTCCATCCAATTCGACTTCTTGAGTGTGGTCAGGACCACCTCCTCGAAGCTCTGGATGGTCCGGATTGGCTGGCCGACCCGATCAAGAAAGTCGTATGGCCCACAGCGGTCGGTCATCCATTACACACGTTTGTGCATATGGAGTTATGCTGGGATGCTCGAATGGGCCCTAATCATCTCTAGAGAAGAGATTCACAACGTCCACTGGATCGGGGTCAAAAAACCATCTGGGAAAGGCCATTTTGGCTCAAATTTTATGTGGCCCATTGGTTTTTTTTCTCATTGTTGTTTATCTTCTGTTTGGACGATCAAAAACCATTCTTTGCTATCTTCTAAGATTTTGTCACCTAGGCGACGGTTATAAGGCCCTTTTGAGTCTACTAGACGGTCTAGATCAAATTGAGTCATTCAGATGGTGGCACACTTCAAGATTTCAGCCATCCGTTTGTTGAAATAGAGCCTCCTCTGTTGCGGTTGGATGTTTGTGGTCAAACGTTTGACCGCTCATGTTAGTTCAGTGCACAGCGCCTGCGCAGTCGGTTGTGCACTCCTGGCATGAAAAGTGGGTCCCACATTGTTGTAGATGTGAAATCTGATCCGTTCATCTGTTGTCCCATCTCAATTAAGGGATTGAGACCTAAAGTGAATCACATCCAAATGTTAGATGGGCCGCAAATCGACTATTTTTGAGTTGATCTGTCTATTAGGCCACTTCCACCAGGATCCAATGGCTCAAATTTGATTTGTATGGTTAATTCATGGTCCCCAGGCCATGTATGAAGTTTTGAGCCGAACGGATGGTGAGAGCCCTATGATCTTGCATTATGAACGTCTTTCAGTCCACTTGAGCTTCAGTTTCTTGGTTTTCTCAGATCTCTCACATGTAAATTCATTTATCTTGGTCCCTTGGGGTCCCGTCCATTGCATTGGTGAATTCTGAGCGTTAACTCGATACTTTAGCACATTATTTCGATCCAAGCTCGTAAATACACCCTACATCACAAATACGATTAAATCCGGTCGTTAAACAGTACTATGTTCATAAATCCAGGCAATAATTAAGGTCTAATATGCAATATTTGACCCTCAACACAACCCTCAACCAGCATCTTACTAGTCCCGAGCAAAGTATGTGAAAAATAAGTTGAGAATTATAAGATAATTTTTATAAACTCGAGTGATTTTTGAAAACAATGCAGATATTAGAAGTCTAAGATTCATGAATGTTGATCATTAGTTTCTCCTGGATGCAAGCACATGTTAGACTTCATAATCAAGTTCAAAGGTATTAATCTATCAATTAGAAAAATTCTAAACATTGAGTTCCATGGGTGTATAATGTAATCTCGGCATACCATCATTAAGACATCCAATTGTCAATTTCCATGAAACTTGAAGATCGATTGAGCATTTAGGATAACCAAAACCTAAATAAGAACTTGCCTTACAGTTCTTTTTTTTCATTCTTCCAGCTTTTAATTTTTCTATTAAAAGTAACACCAAGAAGGGGAATCAAATCCTCACCTATAGGGAGTGAACCTATGGTGAAGACCGTACACCCAACCCTTCTCACATATCATCTATGAGGAATTAAATCTACACTTATAGGGAACAAACCTATTACGAAGATTTTTGCCCAACCCTTTCCAAAGGTATCTGCTTTTTTTCTTTATTTTTAGCTAGGTATTTAATTTTTCTTGAATTGATCATGACGGGCAAATTTTCCAGGCTGGTTCCTTAAATGCTTAGTGATTACCAAGTTACAATTCAATATCGAACTGAAACCTTAATGTGCAAGCGAGATATGTCTTGTGAAATCATGACTCAATTAATGTTTAAAACTTCGTCGGCCGACACTGATCAGATCGGACTGAAACCTTAATCATCTAGTGTATGAGCGTCGACTTTGAATTACAAATATTGGATTACCGCTACTCATAAGTTAAGGTGAGGCGACTGGTTAGACTAAGGAATGTAAAAGACTGATTATGCTAAGAGAATCAAAAAATAAACTTAGTTAGTTGGCTTGATTAGGTTAGAGTGAGACCTCATCCCTTTGTCAAATCCACTTAATACTTATGGGCTTCTTTAGTAACTCTTAGGAAGCTTGTTTTGACTTAGAAACTATTCATGCATAGAGAAACTTATATATCTCTCAGATTAAACGTTAGGTCAAATCAATACACCCCTTTAGAATTATCTTCCCGAGGACTTATTACAATCAGGAACACGGAGTAGAGAAACTATATATAAGCGAAATATTCGCGGTTTGAATCGAATTCTCAATCCTAGTAGTTACTAATGAACTTTATGCTTTGATCAAATAGAAGATCGGGATCAACTAGGATTAAGAACTGATACGATAAATTTTTTGTCATAGTCTAGGCAGAAGGTCTATGTATCCGGCTCAGACCCACTACACAGCTTTCCTTCCGTGTTGGCCCAACCACTTACAACGAAATATTTATTACTTCGTCTTTGAGAAATGTTAAGAATATATAGCCAATAGAGATTTTCCTTTTTAGGCCCAAGAAATTTTTCAAATGGGCAATAGACAGTTAGGAATTAGGTCCTGAATCACAGACCATTCTGGCATACATATTATGCATATGAACTTAGAAGGATAGTCTGCCCGTTAACCTATTTTGTCCAAATTCCTTATGTACTAATAATGTATAGATTATCTTACAGTATTAAACTAGACATTATTAAAGAGGGTAAGTCTGGACCGTGACAAAACTCCTTGGTATAATTAAGCATCTTGCCACAAACTCACACCTATCCCTGAAATTAACCACAACACCTATCATTTTTAGCTCCTTTCTATAACCATAGGTACCAATGTCATAATACACGTCATCAATGAAAGGAAGACCAATGTACTGGGAGATTGTTTCCCATTTCATGCCAAAGATAGGTCCTAAATTACACCTTGGTTCGACATACAGATCATGACATAAATTTTTGAGCCCTGAGAGTAGAAATAATTTTTAAGGAGGGTAGAACAATATGAGCCCAATCTAGTTAAGTCATTCTATACAACCATTGTATCAAAGTGGCGGAGCGAAAGCGTGGTGGTCCCCTGCCCCACTTGCCTAAGATTGAAGGAAATTGATCCAAGCTGTGCGTAAGTATAGGCCACTAAATAAGATCTAAATCTTCCTTAGAATGTTAATAATGAAGTCTTTGAAGGGAAAAAAATTAGGGTTCAAGTGTTAAACCGACTCACATTAAAGAATAGGCTAACAATGGGTATGAGCTGAATTACAATAACCGAGGTCAGTGTATTTACAATGTGCTCGTGGAATACGAACCCAATAGGAGCCTTAGCCAATTTCAAGGTAAAAATGTTTTAAGGAGGGTGGGCTAAAGTGATCCAAACTAGTATAGATAGTATACACCCTACCACACATATAAACTTAAAGTCAATAAAGCTTAGGCAAAAGGAATAATAAAATCTTTACGTCCCTTAAACAATTTCGGGGACGAAATTATTTTTAAGGGGGGTAGATTGTAACAACCTGAATTTTTTTCAACTTGAAAATAGATGTACTTGTGTAATGAGTCGATCATAACACCTTAATTGACTTCTCAGAACTCAATCCCAAAGTCTCAAATCCCCTTTTTACCAATTTTTTTCAATTTTTATCTGACTTCAAAAAGTTATATCTCCCTCGTTATAACTCCAATTTAGGTGATTCAAAAGTCATATTGAAGCTTGATAAGTTCAGTTTCATATAAAAATAAGAAAAAAATATAATAAAATATTTAATATATTTAAATATAGGTCATTGTGACAACTATTTAAAAATTATTAGTTTGGATAGCTGCTGCTTCTGGAATTTTTAGAATTTTTTTACAAGATAAAATATAATGAAACTTTGTAAAGATGAAGTAGAATTGATAAAGAACTACTAAAAAAATAATTAAAATAATATACTAACTAAAAGTACCAGAAAGGGATGTAGAACTACCCTATGACCTTATTCTGTCGTAATTAGGGCACGATTTAGATAAGTGTTAAACTGAACAATTAATAGAATTAGCTTGAACCACTTTAAATATGATCTGTAAGACTCAAAATATATAGAATCATTGATGCTACATTACCCTGAAACTTAGGACCCATCTCAAAACCCGGTTGCTCTCGGGAGCACACCGAAACTCCGTATCGGACCTGGAACGCGCGTCGAAAGTCTGATTACCCCAAAGCTATATATTTATGACCACCTTCCTAGACTTAAAAACCATCTCAAAACTCAAATCCAAATAGTATCCCTAAGCTATTTACTTGGGCCAGGAGCGAAGTGTATGAGAAAACGCGAATACCCTTAGGAAATGAACTGAAACTTAAGAAAATTGAGTCGGTTCACTTACAGGTCAAATTTAAGGATTCAGACCATTAGAATCTGACCAATTACACCCTTGGATCAGAAAAAAATTTTAACACAGGTCAGTGCACTTATAGCCCTGATTGAGTATTGGTGACCATTGAACTGAAACTGGTCCCCCGCAGCTGATTCACTAATCCGATCAGACTGAAAACTTAGCTTGATCTAGATCCATGTTCAGAGAGTTTAAGTCCGACCGCATGTAGAAAGGGGGCCTTCAGAACATCTCCGTTAGACTGAAACGACCCGTATTTGGCTATAACCTGAGTATACCATGGCCCTGGGGCCATTGAGATCAGTTCTGGGCCTATATAAAGGCCTAAACCCACCCCTCTCTCATTCCATACGAATTTGGAAACCTAGGAGAGAGAAGAGAGTAAAGAGAGAAGGAAAGAGAGAGAAAATGAGAGAGAGAGTTGGAGTTGTTCCTAGGATTCGATCCCTGCAACTCCTCGTGCTTAACCACTACTTCCATATCGCTATTCCAGCGATTCCGACTCCGTTCTAAGGTAAGAAATCCTAATCCTAACCTATTTTAAGGATTCAAATAGAATAAAGGGTGAAGTAGTTAACCTATTTCATGCTGCAGGTTGTCATTTTACCATAGATAATGACATCGTGTTCGAACCGAGCTCGTTACGAGTCTACCGGCGAAAGGTGCGGACTATAAACGTTTTAGTTATGGTTTTCAAGGCTTTCAATGTCAGTAATGGTTTATGACTGACTTGATTTCTGTCACATATTCTTAGATACAATATTTTCCTTATATTACATATATATGTAAACTACGTTGATTTTAATGCATTCTACGTGTTTGTTGAAATGATTAAATGAATATGGAATGATTATTTATGCTTGTTATGATTGATGTTTAAGAATATAGATTGTTGTACATGTGGCAACTCCCTTGTGAAAGGATTTTCTATAATACGTGTTTTAACAAATTTATTATATGTATGTGAAGTGTATAGCCTAAGTGTTTGATAAAATGCCGAATGAGTAAATGCTTGTTGAAATGTATTTAATGAGGCCTATGAGATGGGTTTCTCAATTACCTTGTATATAGTTACCGTTTCCTTTATACATCATTTATGGATGAATGCTTATGTATGGTTACATGTACTCTACGTGTTCGTTAACATGCTTATATGAGATTTATAGTTGAATTGGTTGCTACATGCTATTTTGATTAGTACACAGGAATGCCTATTGCATTTGACTGTGATTAGGATTACGACGTAGTCTAGGCAATTGGTAACAATTCCTGTTTGAGTGGCCGAGCCAGTGTCACCACATTTGATACGTTCGGTGAATCCGAGTCGTACGATGATCATCGACAGTGGTTAGCACTCTATGTCATTAATTTAGCATACACTCATATCAATCGAACTTATCAAGTAACCCGATTGGCTTATTATGTGTTCACCATGTATGGACGCTACTGCTTAAATTTAAAGTACCAACTTACCAATAAAAATCCTGTTTAACCTTGGTACCTCGATCCGCTAAGACTCATGAGCCGAACATGATGGTACGGGATACCGTGGTCATGCTGTCGACCTACGCCGGGGAGACGAGCCTCCCCGTAGTGATCGGTGAGCAACTCAGACTCATGAATCGAATACGGTAGTATGAGACACTGTATTCGAGCTGTCGGCCTACACTGAACAGGTGACGAGCCCTTTGTAGTGCTCTCGAGTATACTCTGAGATTGCGTTGAGGCGACAAGCCTTTCCATAGCGACTAGAGTATAAACTAGGCCTACACTGATTAGACAAAGAGCCCTTTGTAGTGACCTAAAATCACAACATCGTATAAGATTTACTAGGACTGACGACCCTAGAATGGATCATTGCTTGAGAATTGATATAAGGAAGGTACCTTAGCTTTCCAATCCTACTGTATGAATAAACCTAAGTAAGAACTTGACTAATCATGTGCATGTACAACATTATGTATGCATTTGGCATAGCAGGTCAAGCACTGAGGAAGTGTTTCATGCCGCGATTGTTTGATGAAGTCGCTGAGGGAGCATAGGTGAAGGCATGCATCATTATTTCATATCATTCTTACATTAACAAAAGTACTTAGAACCTGAATGTTGTATTGTGTTATTATTACTGCTTGACTAAATTGATAACATGTTAACCTTTGCTTTATTAATGTTCCACTGAGTTGATCACTCACTCCCACATTATGAGATGGTGTTTTAAACACCTACCAGACCTTGTTTTGGTTTCAGATGATGGTGATGCTTATGAAGTGGAGCCAAAATTTTATGATGATAAGGAGGGTTTCTCCTATATGCAGCTATCAGGCGGGTCTATGTTGTAAGACCCGTATCCTAATCCGTACTGTTCCGTTGCTTCCCGCGATCCTTCTCGTCAAATTCCGGCGACCTGCGACCTGTAATCGACTTTGCGCATGACCGTAAGTCGTATCCTATACATTTGAACCTGCTTAATCCAAGACTTGTATCATTGCGACCACACCATCGCCGCAGTTCCAAAGCCGTAACTCACGCACCGATCCGATACCCAGACGATGAGATGCGGACCCGCGTTCAGTTTGAGGAAAAACACCACGCGTTATAAATCCCAAGAGAATCTCTACGAAGTGTCAAATCAATCACCTATCAATCACTTTATGTCAAGTACAAGCAACCATACCTCTCTTACATCACCCTTACCTAAAGTCAACTCTCTCCCTCTCTCTCTCTTACACTACCTTACATGTCAAGTACCATCCATCACTCACATCCATCACCCCATCACTCCTCCTTACATCCCATCTTCCTCTCTCATTTTCCAACAATTCCAAACAACCAAGAGAGCCCTCTCACGTCCAAGCTCTTCCCATGTGAGAGAGTGATTTTGGTGGCCCACTTTCCATCCTAAAAACTCTAATCCTAGCCATCCATCTCCCATCTCCACCATCAAAGTGAAGCTCTAGGAGACCGGCATCCCGACGGACCGAGAAGATCAAGTGGTGGGTGTTTTCATAAGCTAGATTTTCATATTTCTATGATGGGCCAAGTGAGGCCCACCGATCAATGGTGTGGATCTCATTTGGGACCCTAAGATGTGGCCGATGGCCCATCTTGATCATCAAATTATTCCATGATGGAGCCATTCTCCATGGACCCCATCATGATGTTTACTTTCCTTGTATTAAAGAGGTCATCTAGACCGTCCATTTTTGGGGGAGTGGGATCTCCACCGTTGATCTTTTGTTTGGATGGCCCATATGCAATGGGACATTGATGTATGATTGGATGGTTGAAACGGAGGGCCCATAGTACCGGGGTCCCTCCATCACGCGTGTCCCACTCTATCTCTCTCTCTCTCTCCCTCTCTTTCTTCCATTATTTTTTTTGGTGTGATGATGTAGAGGTGCGGCCCGCTTCGATAGACCCCACCTTGATATATGCCTTATTCATACCATCCATGTACATGGTGGCCCACCTAGATAACCCATCTGAAGGTGGGGCCCACCTTAATGTGGTATCCAAAATCGTCCAGCGTCTCTGGACGCTGGACGTCTAAGTGAAGTATGAACCGTCAGTGAGTGTACTGGCAAAAGAAAAAAAAATGCATGGTATTAAAGTTTTGGAGAGGGCTATTTGAATAGGCCTCACCTTGAGGTATGTATTTAATTCAAGCCATCCATCCTTTTCCCCATCCCATTTTAGGCGTTGAGCCAAAAAAATGAGGTTGATCAAAGTGTCTGGTGGGCCATAGCATCAAAAATTGTACCATTACCATTGAAATCTATCTAGAATTGTTTTTACATGTTGAAAAGGGGCCGATATTGGTCTTGATAGATCTGTTTTGGTCTTGGGAATACGATGGACGGAGTGAATTTACTTGGGGTGGGCCGTACACGTGAAAAACCCCAGAAAAATGGGTTTTATAAAATTTTTTAAAAAAAATGTTACAGCAGCACTGCTGCTATGTCAGGAGCTGGCCGCGCCAGCGGCTGGCGGGCGGACGCCAGCCAGCCCATGGCTCTAGCCGTGGGCCCCCTCCAATTTTCAGCCAAATTCAAGACCGAGGTGGCCCACATCACAGGAAACAGTGTGATTGAGTGTCTACCCATGAAACCCTTTTTATGGGCCACAAAAGTTTCAGATGAAGATGGTATTTTTATTTTCCTCCCATTCATGTCCGTGTGATCCTCTGGACGGGTCGGATCGCAAATAAACATTATGGTGGGCCCCACATGGGAAGCCCACAGTGATATATGTGTTATATTGCCACCGTCCGTCTGGACGGTGGACTTCACTGTGATGTATGTGACTATCTGCACTGTCCATCGTTTGGACAGTGGGACCTACCATGATTTATGGGTTCTATCCACCCCATCCCATGATGTGTGTGTGTGTGTGTGTGTGTGTGTGTGTGTATATATATATATATATATTATATTATATTTATTTTATTTTATATATATATATATATATATATATATATATATATATATATATATATATATATATATGTATAATGGTGGGCCTCTATGAAGACCCACCCCCCTTCTATGATGCATGTGCTACATTCATACTGTCCACCTATTTTAAGAGCTCATTTCATGACATGAGCTAAAAAAATGAGGCAGATTTATGTTTCAAATGGGCCCACCTTGGTGTGTGTTGAGGGCCCACAATTTACTTAATTATGGCCATTCATTGAGGCCTACTTTGGTACATATGCAAAGCCCATGGGACTAAACCCATTTGATACATAAAGAGCCCATGGGATTAAGCCCATTTGATGTGCATGGGATGCAAATGGAGTGGCCCAGTTGATATACTTAAAGCTCATGTATAGGCCCATCTGATATATTTCAAGGCCCAAGTTGTGAGGCCACTTTGAGGCCCATGGATCATTGACCATTGCAATGTACATAAGGCTCATTGGTGAGGCCCATTAATGCAACCCATTTGATGAATGTGAGGCCCAAGTAATACGACCCATTTGATATATCTAGGGCCCATGGATCGAGGCCCAACGGATGTCCTTAGGGTCCATTGCAATGTACGTTTCTCATGATTCATGGAATGATATTTATGGCAGGTCGTGCCTAGGGAACAATGTTGGTTTGACGTCCACATTGTATGTACAATGTTGGTTAAATGTCCTCATTGTAACTCTCCTTGGGGCCCATTGATAGGCCCACACTCGTTACTATTCATTGCTTTATAACATGCTTAGTATAATCCCATGACTCATGCCCATACGCATCATATGTATGCTTGATTTGAGTAGTGACTGATCATAGCATATGCCATTGGGCAGACCACCTATGGGACCCATTATGAGACGGAGTGCCCCACATGATCGCGCAGTATGCGCTGGATTTCGGCATGATTTGACCGCGTGATTCATGCACCTTGCATATGTGTGACTTGATCACTGCACGCCCTAGCAACATCAGGGTCGTGGCTCCACAGGTATATCGTGGATGGCCGTATTGGATACCGAAAATACTTATTCTAGCACTGTGGGCACTTAGGATGTCCTTGGGTGAAAGTCCCAGAACCTTTTTGGTACCAGGAGATGCTCCAACGTCTACACTGAGTGGATACATGAGCGCCCAAGTACCAAATACCAGTAGGCCGCGTCTCCCACTGTGTCGTGGTCGGTTGGAAGAGGGTGTGGCCTTATCCGCCTGAGTGAGGGGGCTATAAGCTAGGCTGAGTTTGACTAGCTCGCAAATGAGTCCGCTATCGACGAGCCGGGTAGGTATTGGCATACTACTGGTCAGGCGGATAGCGAGGTCTTTTCCGCTTGCTTGACTGTGCAGCTAGGGAGGTGGCAGTCACCGCAAAGTGTATTAGATCCCGGTGATATCCAGAGAGGAACTGTACTGATATATGTACTTGAGGAGTACCGACTTGCTTAGATTGCATTTCGCATATGACATTTGGCTATATAGGCCTTGCATTGTATCGGCGTGGCCGATGACATTCATATCTCATCGCATAGCTTTGGCATGGTTGATTCTATGGACTTACCACATACTTCCGCATTGTTCTGATATTGTACACTTGGCGTTTGCCTTATGCACAGACTTACACCACCCTCTAAGCTTTTGTAAGCTTATGCACGATAGTTGCGTGCAGGTAGCGTTGGACAGTAACAGCGCTGAGGCAGGAGTGCATTCAGGACCTTTTTGGAGATTTTTGATCACCTTGTATTTCTCTTTCCGCATTGTACTTAAAATTTTTGATATAGTGGATATGTGGTGATGTTGTTTTGTGACTTGGTTATGCTTGTGGTTATGCTCCATTACAAAAAAAAAATTCATTCTGAAAATCCTCCTTGTAGGATCCCAAGATCGGAATCTAGTATTTGATTATCAGAAGCCGAGAATAGGGCACTACAGAGGCTGTCAGCACCGGATTCGGCAATCGGGATTCGTGTGAATCCGATTTTCGGATTCGGGGCGTGACATATGTAGACCATGTTTTGATCGACGGGGTTACAGGGTTGTTGATTAGATTTCAATACACCTGTTATTTTACACTTTTGAAACACCTATGTATATTTATTTTGTTCATTTGTGGAGTATACATGGATATATTTAACCTGGTAACATGTTCACACTCTGAAGACTTACAACAGTTTATATATTTTATATATCTATCACAGTCTTCCACTTGCGAAATTTAACTGTCTCTGAAGTATGATATGCTGTTTTGGTATAATCCCACTCATGTTTAATATACTAACACGAACAACATTCAATCATCATTATCTATGTTGTATAAGTGTTGCGTTGGAATTCGGAAGCTGAGCTTCTACTTAACCCCCAATTTTTAGGGCGTTACATTAACAGTTTGAACTTAACTGTGAAATCTAACACATAACTAAATCCAAGAGTCATAAATTACGAACATCACTTATCTTGTAATTCTAAATCCAAGATGTCCATCAAAATTACTTCGAATTCATAAGAAAGTCCAGAAAAATTTAAAAAGTTTCATAATTTTTTGCTCAAGACCAAGAAAACACTGATTAGGTTACCTAATCTCCCACCCCCAACTTAAAATCTACATTATCCTCAATGTAAAAGATATATGAGCATGCAATGAAAATAAGACAACGAAAGTAAATGAAAAGTGATGGAAAGATAGTACCTGGATGAAGGAATCAAGAGGCTTTTCCACAGCGATCTCGACATGAAAGTCGGTCAACAAGAGAGTGAAGACATGAAAGAAAGCTATCCTAAAGCAATGTATGAAGCAAATTAACCTAATGACATAAGACCTTCTATCCTAGAACAACATAAAGCAAACTACCCTAGTCCTAATGGCAAGGTTCTTCTTCCAGCCAATATCTTGATAAGTTTCTCAGTAAGTTCCTCAACCGGATCATCCAAAAGCCCTTTTTGCAATATTATTGGATGCCTTAGAGCATGACTTTCCAAAGAAACTTATGTACCTCATAAGAAATTTTCTGTTGAATTGTTTGAGGTATCCAGAGTATATACAATTCACCTGTGATAAAAGAAGTTTCAACGTTAGTATCTCATAGTAAATCAGAGACTATAAGTAAATAAAGCTCAAAAAATTTCTCAGGAAATGATGTAGTCTCAACACATTTCGAAGTGTCAGACTTAGGTTCCATTGTCAGCTCCTCCTCCTTTAATGGTAGACAATGAGGATATGAGGAGAAAGAGGCTTCAAAATAAGGGTTCTCTCAGTCCATGACAACTACCGAGATGTTGTCTTACGAGACATTCACTATTTCTTTTATCATACGATTGTTTAAATCTTCAAAGTGTGTCAAGCAATCGTCCAAAGAGTTGGGACACTCAGCTGAGAGTAACTCATTTTTCACATTGAAGTGTGTGATAATCTGCCCAAGGATTCCATCATCTTTAAAAGTAGATAAAGGTATGCTCTCTTGCTTCAGCCTTGCGCAAACAAATTGAGGCTCAATAGATGAAGTTGATGTAAGGACTCTATTCATTGATACTACTCAGAAGAGGCATTGAATCGTCAAAAGCGTATGACTCAGATGGTGGCCTCGACTGGGTGGTTTCAACTTCCAGAGTCATATCAAGCAACTCGTTCATCTTCCAAATCATATCATCATCCAATTCAGGGGATTGGTCTAAACATGCTTCACAAAAGATAGAAGAGTCGATTATAAGGAACTTATCCACTTTTAAATCAGACATGTCAGGTGAGTAGAGTAGCTCATTATGATTACTTACTTCGTGTACTTTTAAATCATTGACCTAGACTAAACTTGAGATTAATTCCAGGAGAACTGGGGCTGCACATTCAAGATCGTCATCCCAATACTTATCATAGTCTAGTTCAGTGCAGTGCACACTTGGGATGTGATCGCTTTCCTCACATTCTATTCCTAAATTTGGTTGAGGTTTAAATAAATTAACATTTACCTCATTATTGAAATCCTGTGTGTCATGTAAGGACTGTGTGTCATCATTACTGTTTTTGAAAGATACCCACATCTTTTGACCATTCCTTTGAACAGTCATCGAGATCGACTCATCAGGAAATTAAACCATATGCTCATTAATGAACTCTAACTCATTCGTAATTTCAGAGTTCTTCAAAAGCAAGTTAGGATCACTTTCCTCACATTATATTTCTGGAATGAATTGTGGTTGTGATGAACGAGCCTCCTCTGCCTTATTAAGGCGCGAATTAAGCGTTGCCAATGATTTGTTAATTTTCGCAAGACAGGCCATGTTACGATGAAATGAATCCTCGTGAATCGTTTCTGGTTAGATCTCAAAGGTATGAGATCCAAGAGAATAATCATTATAACATATTGTTGGTTCATTTTTTCAATTTTGATATTTCTATTGGTTAAAGTCATACTGATCATACATGGGAGAATATGATGGTTGATAATAATCCTCATTCCTATAATTATGATCATATACAAACCTATTAACCGATGGAACATAACGTTCTAGTTGGTTCTCAATGTCGGTTCTTGATGGAGAAAAATCTTGAAGTATACGTTGAATTCCACAACCGTTAAGCATTCCTCAATGTCTCTTATCCATCTCAGCATATACATGTACCCACGCTTCCATGGTAGAACCCTAACTCTGAGTATAATCCTAGAATAAAAGAAAAATTTTACAACAATATGGAAGGTAAGCAGAGGAGAAGTTAGAAGGATGTTACCAAATTAGAGGTTCCTATGTTAAGATCCTACAAAACAAAACAAACCAAGTTAGTATCTGGGAGATAAGACTTAATCTAAAAAATAAAGAAAGTAAAGAAATTAGGATTAAGTTACCAATTTAGTAGATCTATCAACGACCCTACAAAACAGGAAAGTTAATTCTAAAAATCAAATAGAAAGAAAAATCTAAAAGTAAAGTTAGTAAAATTCTAATCTTAATCTAATTCTAAAACCAATTAATTTCAAAAACACATAGCTGTCAGTCCCCGGCGACAGCGCCAAAAACTTTTTCACTCCCCAAGTAAAGGGTTGTGATGTAGTAATAAACTTGATGAGACCGAGGTCGAATCCACAGGGACTGAAAACCTATACGTAATTTGAAACTAACTAGAACTAGAACTAAAATGAGATGAAATATAAATCAAGTGTAATTTGAGGAATAATGGTGAAATAATTATCTAAAATTTAAAGAATTTAGGGAAAGGAAACTTGGGATTCAGAGGATCCACTTGTAGAGATCAGGGAGATCTTATGCTTGCTTCAAGAATTCAACTGGACTTAAAGTGCCATCTTCATCCAGTTCAAGAGTGTAACCATGGAAATCAAGACTGAACTTCCTTTGATATAGTTTTCAAGAGATGAAAGGTATATGAATTAGAATGGATTCCATCACCAAACTATGCCCAAGAGACAAAGTAAACAACAGAATTAAACTAATTATCAACCAATCAACAATGTATAAAGGTTAGAAATGGTACTGTCATCCGACCATGCCCAAGAGACGATGGTGAACAACAAGGCTTCCTGACATAATAAACATAAAAATGAAATGAACATGCACAAAGCTATTGCAGACCCGTTGTAATTTTAGTCACAACAGACCATTAAAAACTAAAAACGTTCCCTCAATTAAACCAAAATCAATGTCAGTTAAGTCTAAACAAAAGGCTCAAACAAAAAGTTCTCTCATCACGCTACAAGCTTCACCTCTTAGCCATATCTAAGAGGTTTAGCCCAACATGACTGGGCTATCTATCAAAAGAAAATAATAATGAAAAGAACGGTAAAAAATAAAGACTTCTCTGTTAAACTCTCTCTTCGTTCCACGTTCACTGCCTCCACGGCTACCCGATCTCCCCCCCTTTCTCACGTCCCACACTTCTACCTCTTATAGCCAGCAAAGGACAGCAGCTGAGCATTTTTAGAAACTCCTGCGAAAACTTTTTATGCAGCAAGGAGTTACTGCGCAAGAAAAGAGAAAACAACTGCGTAAAATCCAGTTTTTAGAGTGGTTAACCATCCTTCCATCCAATTCGACTTCTGTGGTGTGGTCAGGACCACCTCCTCGAAGCTCTAGAAGGTCCGAATTGGCTGGCCAATCCCAATCAAGAAAGTCGTATGGCCCACGGCCAGAGCTGGGCATCGGACCAAGTCAGATCACATTTGGTCCAACTCGGTACGGTCCGAAAGATGCCTAGACTGAATCAAACCCGACCCAATCCGTGACCGAGTCCAGAACACCTTACCCAAACAGATCCATTACGTGCTTTGCCTGACCCAAACTGAGTCTCACTCGGTCAAGGAAACCGAGTCAGATGAGATTAGCTAAGGATTGAATTTTTCAATGGTGAAAATCATTATCCTCGCTGCTATTTTCGGTGTGGTCTATTTGAGCTTTAAATATGATTCATTTTTTTCCAAATGCTTTAAAATGATCACAAAAAATGGATAAACAGTATAGATATATTAAATACATCATTGTGGGGCCCATGTACCATGGATCTCATTTGAGTCATTCGTACAACTCGTAGCTCAAGAAAATAGCTGGCCTGACGTGCACGGCACGCTAAGCAAGGACACGGATTTCCTGCGAAAGCATTTCGCATAACGCTGGTGTGTTGGGATCGTAGGTGGGGCCCACCGTGATGTTTTTCAGGAATCCACTCTGTTCATTCGTTTTTTGAGATCGTTTTATAACATGAGACCAAAAGTGAGTAGGATCCAAACTTAAGTGGGCCGTATTAAAGGAACTGGTGGTTAGGTAAATTCCTACCGTTAAAACCTCCCTAGGTTCGACAGTGATGTTTACATGACATCCATACCGTTAATAACGTCATTCCTACTGGGATGAGCTGAAAAAACAAATATTAGAATGATTTAAAATGTCTGTGGCCCTACGAATATTTCAACTGTGGATGTTCAATTACCACTTTTTCGGCCCACTTGCACATTGGATACAGTTCATTTTTAGCCTCATGCACTGAAATGAACTCACAAAACGTATGGACAGGGAGGATTTTGCACAAACATCGCAGTGGGTCCCACATGGGTACCCAGTGTAGGAACTTCCTTTCGTAAAAATCCGCTTCCGTCTTGGCACGATACGTACCTACAACTAGCTTGTGTGGTATACGAAAATGGATTGGCTACTCCCCATGCCACCATCCCTGTGGCTAGTGGTAAGTGCTTTGTGAGCCCACCATGATGTATGTGTTTCATCCATTCCATTCATCCATTTTTATAGATCATTTTAGTGCTTGATCCCAGGTGGACAACACCACATGAAAACAATAGTTATTGGATATCCACCTTTAAAATCCTCCTAAGGCCTTCTGTACTATTTATTTGACATCCAATCTGTTGATTAGGTCATACAGGCTCAGTGTAACACCCTGAAAATCGGAGGTCGAGTATAACTCATCTCCCGAGTTCCAAAACATCACTTATGCAACATATTCAATGATGAATGTATGTTGTCTGTATTAGTGCATAAAACATGAAGTAGATTAAGCCAAAACAGCAAAACATAATCCAGGGACAGTTGTAGTACCCAAGCGGAAGTATGAAATACATATATATACCAGTACAAGTCTCCAAAAAATATGAGTGCTCTGCCAGGTCAATAAGTACAAGTCTTGTTTCAAAATACATATGACGAAATGTAATAGTCCTCTATAAAGTGTAAACCCTGAAGCCCCGGTAATTCAAAACGGTCTAAGTGAACCCGCCTGAATACTGCATAAACGAGAATGCCTCCTCGTCATTCTTGAACTCCGGCTCTGCCTCGCAGGCAACACCATCACCTGCAGCTAAGACAGAGTCTGGTTGATGTTTAAGCACCGTCCCAGAACGTGGGAGTGAGTGATCAACTCAGTGGAGCTATACAGCAAAGGTTAACATGTTATCAATTCAATCAAGCAATAATGATAAAATAATATAATCAAATATGTCCTAAATACTCTTGTTAATGCAAGAATGATATGTCATAATGATGCATGCCCTCGCCTGCACTCCCTCTTGCAGCAACATCTAACAATCGTGGCATGAATCACTACCATTATGCTTTACACCAATGCTAACGGCACATGCAGCGCGATGTTATGAGCATGATTACCAAGTTCTTATTAGTCCCTTTCATACAGCAGAATTGTGAAGCTAAGGTACCTCCCTTATGTCAATACCCAAATAATGATCCATCCTAGAGTCGTCAGTCCTAGTAAATCTCATATGATGTTATGATTCTAGGTCACTGCAAAGGGCTTGTCACCAATCAATACAGGCCTAATTATACCCTAGATACCACAATAAGGCTCGTTTCCTCAATACATTTTCAAGGTATGCTCGAGGTCACTACAAAGGGCTCGTCACCAATCAGAGTAGGCCGACAGCACGAACACAGTGTCCCATACCATCATATTCGGCTCACAAGTCTTGGTTGCTCACTGGTCACTACGGGGAGTCTCGTCGCCCCAGCATAGGCCGACAGCTCGACCACGGTGTCCCATACCACCATGTCCAGCTCATGAGTCTTAGCGGATCGAGGTACCAAGGTTAATAGGGTTTCACTGGTGAGTTTAGTACCTTAGATTCAAACAGTAGTGTCCAAACATGGTGAACATACATCGGGTCAATCGGGTTAATTAACGAGCTCGACTAGGACGAACGCACGTTGAGTTGATCAACATAAAATGCATAAACACTCCGTGTGGCCTAACCACTGTCGACATCCCAAGAACGGCTCGAATTCATCGAACACATCCTGCGTGGCGAAAGCAACCTCAGCCACCAGTTTGAAGACTGTTACCGATTACCTGGACTGTGATACAGTCCCAACTACGTGCAATCACAATAAAGAATATTCAAGTCAAATCTTACATTCATATGAACATATTATGGAATATAACTTAAACATGAATACGCAGTACATGGAGGAAATCATACACAGTTAATATGAATAAGTAGGCTAAACAGTTCATGGAGGAAAGCATACACACAATTAAGGTAGTTAGGATTTCATATCTCAACTCCCTTATAATTCACAATTTACTAACTATGAATTCATTCAGACATTTTCACAAACACTTAGACTACACTTTTCAACATACATCACGTATATCGGCCATATTACGTATTAGGGAAAATTCTTTTGCCAAGGAGTTGTCACATACATAACAATCATATACCTACAATAATTAATCATGGCAATCACAACATCAGATTTCAAATGCATACAAACATTTCAACGAACACATGAAATACCCTATTTACAATATATGTTGTACATATACGTAAAACAAAATAGATAGCACATTTAACATGTGTAATGACACCCATGTCAATAATAAATCATTATTTGACATTGAAAGTCTTGAAAACCATAACTTATACATATATAGTCTGCACCTTAAACCAATAAATACGTAACGGATATGATTTAGACGATAAGTCTTCATCAACGGTGGATTGGCAACCTAAGGCATGAATTTGGTTAGCTATATCATCACTTAAACTATACTAAGCTTTAAAACAGGTTAGGGTTTGATTTTCTTACCCAAATATGAAATTAGATTCGCCGGAATTACGATTCAATCGCGTTGGTTAATCACGTGAAGAGGCAAGGTAGAATCCCTGGGTGAATCTCCAACTTCTCTCTCACTTACTCTCTCTTTACTCTCTCTTTCTTAGCTAGGGTTTGAGAATTCGTATGGATTATGAGAGAGAGGGTTTAAGACCCTTATATAGGCCCAGAACTGACGGAAACAGTCCCAGGGCCAAGGTATACTTAGGTTATAGCCAAATCGGACTTATTCCGATCCAACGGACCATTTCTGGAGGTCCATTTACTTAATGCGATCAGACTTAAGCTCGTAGATACTGGATCTAGGTCAAGCTAGGTTTTTAGTCCGATCGAGTTTCCAGATCGACCATGGCGGACCAGTTTCAGTTCAACGATCACTGAAACTCGATCAGGGCCACAAGTACATAGGCATGTGTGGGACATTTTCCCTAATCCGAGGGTAACTTTGGGTCAAATTCTGATGGTCAGAATGCTTATAATCGGTTCGCAAGCGACACAACTCAGATTACTTAAATTCACATTTAATTTCTAAAAAACATTCACCTTTCTCACACACTTCGTTCCGGACTCAAGAAAATAGTCTCGGGACATCATCTGGACTTGATTTTTGAGATGATAGTCAAGTCTAACTAGGCGGTCATAATTGTCTAAGTTCATGGCTATCGGACTTTCGACGTGCGGTTCAGGTCCAATACGGAGTTTTTGAATGCTCACGAGAGCAACTGGGTTTAAAGGTTGATCCTAGATTTCAGGGTAATGTAGCGTTAATAATTCTACAAGTTTTGGGTCTTTCAGATCGTATTTAAAGTGGTTAGTGCTAATTTCACAGGTAATCTAGTTTAGTACTAGTTAATTATCATTAAATTTCTAAAGGATTTGGTTCTATATGATTTCTGCTTGAGATGGTACTCGGGTCTTCGTATGGATTTTTCCAGGACGCCACACTCAGATAAAGGGAAAATACAAAAACCAACTTGATCCAAAACTTTTATGGCCCCCAAAATGTTTTGAATGGTCGATACTCATTCAAAACTGTTTCCTCTAATGTGGTCCACTTGTGGTTGAGATATACCTCATCTTTGGTCTCAAGCCTTAAAATGATTTTTAAAAATATACGGACGGCATGTATGCAACAAATACATCATGGTGGGGCCCACAGAGAACCAACCACCAGCCATTGGTTGGTGTCAAGGGGAGTAACCATTCTGTTTCCATGGTACACCAGCGAATCCTCTTATTATACCTCACTGTTGGGGCCCACCCTGAATGCATGTGATTTATCCACACCGTCCATTCGCTTTTCCATATCATTTTAGTGGTTGAACCTAAAATTGATGAATATCCAAAGCCTTAAAAAAAGCTCGCCAAATGGATGGACGATTTGGATATAAAACATACCTGCGACTCTCTTTCTCTTTCCTTCTTTCTCTCTTCCACACACAAGATCATTTCTCAATATATCTCTCTCCAGCAGAGATATCTTGCCTTCTTCTTCAATAGAAATAGAGAGACATACAGAGAGAGAATCACAAATATAGAAAAAATAGAGAGACAAACGGAGAGAGAATCACAAATCTAGAGAGATAGAGAGAAATAGAGAGTACATTGGGCGGGATTTTTTGGCGCCGAACCTAAAATCTAAGTGGTAAAAGTTACACACACACACACACACACACACACACACACACACACACTAATATATATGGTCCAGATCGGGTCGGTCCGAATCGGATCCAATCGGATCGGGTCGGTTCGGAACAGGGCTTACTCGAATTCGACTCTAAAATAATTCAGATCTGGATTACGCTACCCGATCTTGACCGATCCTGACCATCGGTTCTGTTCGAATCGGGTCGGATCGGGTCTGATCGGGCCAGATCCACTAGTTTGGGTATGAAATGCCCTGCTCTACCCACAACAGTCGATCATCCGTTACGCATGTATGTGCATATGGAGTTACGCTGGGATGCTCGGATGGCCCCTGATCGTCTTTAGAGAAGAGATCCACTACGTCTAATGGATCGGCGTCGAAAAACCATATGGGAAAGGCCATTTTGGCTCGAATTTTATGTGGCCCATTGGTTGTTTTTCTCGTTGCTATTTATCTTCCATTTAGACGATCGAAAACCATTCTTTGCTATCTTCTAAGATTCTATCACCTAGGCGATGGTTACAAGGCCCTTTGGAGTCTAATGGACGGTCCAGATCGGACTGAGTCATTCAGATGGTGGCACGCTTCAAGTTCTCAACCATCCATTTGTTAAAACAGAGCCTCCTCTATTGCGGGTGGACGTTTGACCACTCATGTTAGTTTAGTGCACAATGCGTGCATAGTCGGTTGTGCACTCCTAGCATGCAAAGTGGGTCCCACATTGATGTATATGTGAAATCTGATCCGTCCATCTGTTGCTCCATCTCAATTAAGGGATTGAGACTAAAAGTGAAGCATATCCAGATGTGAGATGAGCCACAAATCGACTATTTCTAAGCTGATTTGTCTATTAGGCCACTTCCACCAGGATCCAATGGATCAAATTTGATTTGTACTGTTAATTCATGGTCCCCAGGCCATGTATGAAGTTTTGAGCCAAACGGATGGTGAAAACCCTGTGATCTTGCATTCTAGACATCTTTCAGGCCACTTAAGCTTCAGTTTTTTAGTTTTCTCAGATCTCTAGCATGTAAATCTATTTATCTTGGTCCCCTGGGGTCCCATCCATTACCCTAGTGAATTCTGAGCATTAACTCCATGCTTTTAGCACCTTATTTTGATCCAAGTTCGTAAATACACCCTGCACAAATACGATTAAATCATGCCGTTAAATAGTACCCTGTTAGTAAATTCAGGCAATAACTGGGGTCTAATATGTAATATTTGACACTCAACAACGCAAGTGCCCTACGGATCTATCTTTTCAACAAGTCCGAGGGCTTGCACCCTTTCATATTTTTTATTTTGAAAGGTTCTATCTTCTTAAGCATAAAGGTTGCACCAATTGAGTTTAAACCCAATTGTCACAATCATTTTTAAAAGGGTTTCTTTACACCCTTAAGGGTGTCATCTCAAAGTCTATAAATAGACTTATCCTTTTCAGTTTTAAAAAATTAGAAGGTCAAGTTTTGTTTTTAAATGTGTTTAATTATTTCTGATTCGAGTTAAGACTACAAATGTTTCGAGCTCGTATAAAGTGAGTGCACCACTAGGACCAGGTCATAGTCATTGTATCCTGAAGGTTTGATTGTTTTGGGAACCTATTGCACCTAGGACGTTGTCCAAGGGAAGCAAATTCGATTTCAAGCCAAGTATTTGACTTCTACAAATTGATAAGTTTTCTAACTTTCTTATTCTGATTTTATATATTTAAATAGTTTTCCAAAATTCAATTTCCAACAAAGAACGCCTCTTCCATGCTCTCAACTCACCTATAAAAGAAAATATCTGGCTGGCTGCAATGGAGTCTCCTTCCTACATGCTCATTAGGCTGGTTTTAGCAGCACTTACTCTTGGTGCTCAAACAATGTCGACTCATGCTCGCATCCCACCCACGCACTCTGCTTTGGTTGCACATCTCAGCCATATTCCTCTACCATTCAAAGGCATGGCAAGTTGAGAAGTGCAAGCTAGTGTTCAGCCGCCTACCTGCTTCACCAAAACCAAATTAAACCGGGCTACCAGAGACGTCGACCACCTGATTTTCTAGAAGAAAAAAATGAAGCTGGTTTTATGTGGAATTCCTTTCTGAAGAAAAAAAAATGAAGTTGGTTTTATGTGGAATTCTATGCGATGTTTGTGTCTTTCATGTTGCATCTTGTCGTCCTTAGTTTTAAGAAACCAAGTTCACTCTCTCACGATATGGGTTGAATAATGAATAAATCTTGAACTACATTATTCAAGATATTGTTGGTCATTTGTCTCTAAAATAAAGTTATTTTCTTAACATAGTCGTTGTTTATAGGGCTGCCAAAGGTAGTGTCTGAGTCGGTATCAGCATTGCTTTGCTCCGATACAATCCAAAATCCCAATTAAAGGAATACAATTCAGGTTCTTTAGATTTGGATATGGGTATTAAGTATGAGGTACTGGATTCAAATCCTTTTTGATTTGGTGATATGGACATGGATTGTTGCATCTAGTTTGATCACAAACAAGAATTTGGGAAATGTGTTCCCCTCCAACACCTTTATTACATGTACATGGTGGGCTCACAGAGTGCATTTCATATCTAGAACATGTTGGGCCCACATAGGTTGGGTGTTCCCCTTTAACACCTGTCATAGACTTATTTGTCATGTTACGACTATTGGGGTGATTGGACCCAAATATTCACTATGCCAAAAGTTACGGGCGGTTTATAGCTCTGTAAAACAAAGGATTTTGCAGACGGTCCTGAGCAGTCTTAAAATGCGTCTTTTTTTCCACATTATCACCTAGTGATTCATTTGTTGAAGATCCATAAACTAATGAGAAACTGCCGACAAAAACACCAACTACAGAATCTATATTGCACGTTCCACGCTACTTCAGCTGACAATCGTCACGGCTCAGTGAAATAGAGATGGCTGCTCAGTGTTTCATTTGTTTCTTCTTCTTTTTTTTTTCTTTTTTTTTTTTTTTCTAGGTCTAATCAACTTGTCTCTAAGTAGCTAGCCTCTTGAAAACATTATTTTATGTCCAATATTCATGGCAAGGGCTACCAGCCAACGTGAGCCCTTACGTATGCCAGTGCACTAGGACCATTTTTTATTTTTTATTTTATATAATTATTTTTTCCGTACAAGGTGTACGCTGCTTCAGTGGATCCCTTGAGGTGGGTGGATCCCTGACTGTGGGGCGCACCATGATGTATTTTCCTCGCATCCACACCGTTCATCCCTTTTGAAAGCTAATTTTGAGCCTTCTCATTTTTATTTTATTTTTTTTCTTTTAGAAATGTAGTAGCACATCACTCACCTGTAAGTATGTTGATTTTGGTAAATAACTGTGCAAGCATTCACGTGGGTACCATTAAAAGAGATTAGGATTTACATCCATGCCGTCCATCCATTTTGATAGCTCATTTTAAGCCATAATCACAAAATTGAAAATGAAGCAGTTCTAAATCTTAAAATGAAAGAGATCTAAATCTTAAGTGGATCAAACCACAGAAACAGTGGTGATTGAATAGCCACCATTAAAAATATATTGGGGAAATAATAATGTTTATTTTTCATCCAACATGTTGATAAGGTCACAGAAAACTGGATGAAGGGATCACGAAAATATCAGCTTGATCCAAAAGTTGTGGCCCATAAAAAGTTTTTAATGCTCAATCACCACTGTTTCCAGTGGTGTGGTCCATCTGCGATTTTCATTTACTTATTTTTTGGCATTATGAACTAAAATGAGCTTTCAAAATTTTTGGACAGAATGGATGTAAGCCACATGCATCACTGTCGGCCCCACAGTCAGGGATCTACAGAAGCCGCGTCCTACGATCCTCCAGCCGAGCGCGTGACAGTCGACGCGGAGCGCATGCACAGTTGACGCGGCAGACATTGTGAGCAGCAACGTGGCTGCCGGACGGTGCGCTATCGGCCCATCGTGATGGGACGCGGATTGCGTACTAACCCCACCCGTCCCTGGCTCCGAATGGCCAGTCCTGTGGACGGGCTCACCGTGATGTATCTGTACATCCAAACCGTCAATCCCTTTTCTCATATTATTTCAAGGCATGGACACAAAAATGAGGCATATCCGATGCTCAAGTGGACCACACCAAATAACAATCTTTGTTGTGTTAAAATTCACACTAGATTAAATGTTAGTTGCATTAATCTGTGGTGCGATCCATTTGATCGTTGGATCTGCCTCATTTTTGTTTTGATGCCTTAAAATAATATGAGAAAAGAAATAAACGGGTTGGATATACAGATACATTACAGTGGGCCCACCCATAGAACTGCCTATTCAGAGCTGGGACTGTCCACGTCCCTAGATCCAAACGGGCAGTTCTGTGGGCAAGCCCACCATGATGTATCTATACATCCAAACCGTCAATCCCTTTTCTCAAATCATTTTAAGGCAGCAAAACAAAAATGAGGCAAATCCAACGATCAAATGGACTATACCATAGATGACTCTTGCATTTAATGCAAATGACATTTAATGCTCTGTACATTTTCATGCAACCAAGATTATTATTTGGTGTGGTTTACTTGAAAGTTGGATATGCCTCATTTTTATGTTCATGCCTTAAAATAATCAAAGAAATGGGATTGACGGTTTAAAAGGTACAGATGCATCATGGTGGGCCCGCCCATAAAATTGCCTGATTGGAGCTAGGGATGGGCGGGGTAGTACGCAATCCGCATCTATTGTGATGTATGTTTTTATATTCCACGTTATCCATCCATTTTGCCTCATCATTTTTGAATACAAGGTCTATGTAAATCTCAGGTGGATCATGTTGAGTTTTTGATCAAGCTGATATTTTTGATTTCTCTTCTTCCCAGTCTGAGTGACCTTATCAATAGGTTGGATGACAAATAAATATTATGGTGGCCCTAAAAACATTTCAACTGTAGATGTCATTATTCATACTCTTTCTCTTGATGTGGTCCCCACTTAACCTTCGAATCATCTTCATTTTTAGATCCATGCCATTAAATGATTTGAAAAAACAGATAGACAGAATGGATATAAAGAACATACATCAAGTTGGGGCCCCACAGGGCCCAACGCGTCAACACCACCGATGTGGGTGATGTTGGCAACACCATCGAATCCGCATCCTAAATGATGGGAGTTGTTAAGTTGGCCGCCCATAAAAGTAAAATCAGAAGATCAAAAGCCATCGGTCACCTTTGAAGGTTAAATAATTAGAGTTGGTAAGCCATGGCTGGCTTAAGCTGCTTTTTTTATTCGTTGCTTTTTACTAAACACGTTGGTTGTAACTAACAACTGTATAAATATACCCACCCAATCAGAAAATTCAAACACACCCATCTCAACTTTTCTATAATCTCTTTTCCAAAAGAATCGATCGTGCGTTCCATCATTTCCTAACACATAGACAAGGAAAGACGAGTACTTGCTCTTCACGTTTTGTTGGAAGCATGAAGAGTCCCAAAACTCGTATCTTCTTTTACGTGTTTCTCCTCCTCATCTTTCATTCAGGCCAAACAACATCACAAGAAGTTGGTAGGTCATTCCCAAAATCTCTCTCTTGTTGAGAATGTGGAGCGACAATTGGGCCGCCTTCGATTGGTCGTAGGACGTATACGACCGGTCGTGGGGCGTGTTCGACCAGTCATGGGGGAGCCACGACCAGTCGTAGGAGGCGCTCGACCGGTCGTGAATTCGAGCCCTAGCACTACTCAAAGTCCAGTGAGTTGTGCTGTTTTTTTCCGGGATCTAGGACTGGTCGTAGGAGAGCTACGACTGGTCGTAGGGGCCTAGGACCGGTCGTAGCGGAGCCAGGACCGGTCGTAGGTTACGCAGTTTATTCCGCAAAACTGCGGATTTGAGTCCTTTCGCAACCGGGATGCGAAAGGGAAGTTGCCTAAACTATAAATAGGGGTTCCTAGGATTTTTCTAGGATATTCTAAAGAATGAGAAATATTGAAAAATATTTCTAAAGGTGTGGGCTCGGGCTTTTCTATTCTTACAAGGGAGAGGTTTGTATTTTGCCTTGTAATCTTTGTTTCTTCATAGTAGAAGTTTGCATCCGTGATTTTTTACCCTAGTTTGGGGTTTTTCCACGTATATCTTGTCTTATGGTTTGTTTGGATTGCTTTGATCTATTTCTAGTTTATATTTCTTTCCGTTTATCGTTTGTGGTGAGGCCTGAGATTGGATCCCGGCCCCCACTGCGTTGTTGGCGTGCTGCGCAACAACTGATATCAGAGATATTGGTTTAGTTTTATTGGGAGCGATGGCGGAAGATGGAAAAATTCGAATTGAGAAGTTTGATGGTTCAAACTTTGCCTTCTTGAAGATGCAGATGGAGGATTATCTGTATCAGAAGGACCTCTACATTCCTCTAGAAGGAAAAGAGAAGAAACCAGAAAAGATGACAGATGATGAATGGTTTTTACTGGATAGGAAGGCTTTATGAACGATCCGACTCTCTTTGTCTAAGAGCGTCGTCTTTAATATATCCAAGATGAAAACGACAAAAGAATTAATGGAAGCCCTAGCCACCATGTATGAAAAGCCCTTAGCATCCAACAAGGTTCATCTTATGAAACAGCTATTGAACATGAAGATGTCAGATGGTGGGAGCGTAGCTGAACATCTAAACGAATTCAATACAGTCACGAGCCAGTTGGAATTCGTTGGCATCATTTTTGAGGATGAGGTCAGTGCACTATTGATCTTATCCAGTCTGCCAGACAGTTGGGATGGTTTGGTGATTGTTGTGAGCAATTCTTCAGGATCGACAAAGCTGAAATTTGATGATGTGGCCAGTCTAATTCTCAGCGAAGAATCTAGAAGAAAGGCATCAGGAGTTTCAGGGGATTCAGGGAATGCTCTAAACGTTGAAGGAAGAGGAAGATCGCAGAACAGAGGAGGCAATAAATACGGGCGTTGTAAGTCAAGGAAGAAGTCTAAGGGACTAAAAGACAAAGACGAATGTTAGCATTGCGGCAAGAAGGGGCACATGAAACGTGATTGCATGGCACTCAAGAAACAAGAAGGAAGCTCTCAAGGCGGGAAGGATTCAGTGAATCTATCTGAGGAGAGCGACACAGAGGCGTTGATCTTGTCTCTTGATGCAAGAAATGAGTCATGGATTATAGACTCGGGTGCTTCGTTTCATGCCACTTTATGTAAGGAAGTTCTGCGTGATTATGTGTTAGGTGACTTTGGGAGAGTCTACCTGGGTGATGATGAGCCGTGCAGTATTGTTGGAAAGGGGGACATTCACGTCAATCAGAAAGACGGAATGGTTTTGAAACTGAAGGATGTCAGACATGTACCGAGTTTGAGAAGGAATCTGATCTCAGTGGGGCAATTAGCCGATATCGGTTATATGATGACATTCACCAGTGATTCATGGAAGATCACAAAAGGTGCCTTGGTGGTATCTCGAGGTAAAAAGGAAGGCACCTTGTACGTGACTTTAGGATCGTATGGTTCATTCTCAGTCGCATCAACTGGAGTGAATGGGCAGTTATGGCATTAGAGGTTGGGACATATGAGTGAGAAAGGGATGAAAGTGCTGTTGTCAAAAGGGAAGCTACCAGGGCTGAAGTCTCTTGACTTGGAATTCTGCGAGGACTACATATATGGCAAGCAGAAGAGGGTAAGCTTCAAGAAGACAGGACGCGCTCCAAAGACGCATCTATTAGAGCTTGTTCACACTGACGTGTGGGGACCGGCACAGGTATCATCTCTTGGTGGCTCACGTTATTTTGTTTCCTTTGTTGATGATGCTAGTAGAAAACTGTAGATTTATTTCTTTAAGCATAAATCTGATGTATTTGATGCATTTAAGAAGTGAAAAATTATGGTAGAAAATGAGACAGGTAAAACAGTAAAGTGTTTTAGATCTGATAATGGGGGAGAATATTGTGATAAGAGGTTTGAGGAGTATTGTGCAGTAAGTGGAATCAAACATCAGAAAACGATTCCAGGGACACCACAGTAGAATGGTGTGGCTGAGCGCATTAACAGGACCATCCTTGAGCGCGCCAGGAGCATGAGGTTACATGCAGGGTTGTCCAAGACTTTTTGGGCAGATGCTGTAAATACGGCCGTATATCTTATCAATAGAAGTCCCTCAGTACCATTGGATGGTGGGCTACCAGAAGAAACGTGGACTGGGAAAGAAGTGAACCTTACACATCTTAGAGTGTTCGGTTGCACTTCATATGTTCACATTGATGCAGAGCACAGAAATAAGCTGGATGCGAAGTCCAGGAGGTGCACGTTTATAGGCTACAGGCAGGATGATTTTAGCTACAGGTTTTGAGATGCAGAAAACAGAAAAATCATCAGAAGCAAGGACGTAGTCTTCAACGAAAAAGTGATGTATAAGGAAAGTGTGCAGGAAAATAAGGCCGAGAAAAAAGAATTCGTAGAGTTGGAAGAGTTACACGACATGGGTGTTACACCACCACAGGATGATCATGCACAGGAGCATCATGAGGCAGAGCCACAGACACCGGTTGTGAGGAGGTCTACTCGGGAGAGGAGACCCACGGTCCGATACTCACCCTCCTTACATTATCTACTGATGACAGATAATGGTGAGCCAGAATATTTTAAAGAAGCATTACAGTCAGATACACGGGTTAAGTGAGAGCAAGTCATGGATGAGGAGATGGACTCTCTTGAGTTTAATCGTACATGGGAGCTAGTCACTTTACCTAAGGGTAAGAAAGCTCTTCATAACAAGTGGGTTTACAGACTGAAGGAGGAGCATGATGGTTCGAAACGGTACAAGGCGAGACTGGTTGTAAAAGATTTTCAACAGGAGGCAAGTATCGATTTCACTGAAATATTTTCACCAATAGTGAAAATGTCTACGATTCGCATGATCTTAAGTATAGTGGCTAAAGAGAACTTACATCTAGAGCAGCTAAATGTTAAGACAGCCTTTCTTCATGGGGATCTTGAAGAAGAAATATATATGCATCAGCCGACAGGATACGTAGCACTAGGTAATGAGAACAAGGTGTGCAAACTGAAGAAAAGCCTATATGGCCTGAAGCAGGCCCCGAAGCAGTGGTACAGAAGTTTGATAGTTTCATGTCGGAAAACGGTTTTAGGAGATGTCATGCAGACCATTGTTGTTACTTGAAAAAGTTTGATACGTCATACATCATCCTTCTTTTGTATGCTGATGATATGCTTGTTGTCGGTTTAAGCATGAAGGACATCTCAGATCTCAAAAGACAACTGTCTATAGAATTTGCCATGAAGGATTTAGGAGCTGTAAAATAAATCATAAGCATGAGGATAAAGCATGACAGGAAAAATAAGAAACTGGTTTTGTCACAGGTAGAGTACATAGCCAAGGTACTTGATCAATTCAATATAGGAGGTGTTAAGCCGGTTAGCACTCCATTAGCCAACCACTTCAAGCTATCTAAGGAGCAAGGTGCAAAGACGCAGGAGGAACGGGACTACATGGCCAAAGTCCCATACGCGTCAGCGATTGGGAGTCTCATGTATGCTATGGTGAGCACGAGGCCAGACATTGCTCAAGCAGTGGGAGTTGTTAGCAGGTTCATGAACAACCCCGGGAAGGAACATTGGAAAGCTGTGAAGTGGATCCTCAGATACCTTGTGGGTACTAAGGATGTAGGGCTGTGTTATGGTGGATCGAAAATCAAGCTGCAAGCTACGTGGATTCAGATTTGGCAGGAGATATCGACAGCAGAAGAAGCACTACAGGTTATGTCTTTACTCTGGGTAATGCTGCAGTCAGTTGGGTCTCTCAGTTACAGAAGATAGTATCTATTAGTACGACAGAAGCAGAATATGTTGCGGCTACAGAAGCATGTAAGGAGATGGTGTGGATGCAAGATTTTATAGAAGAGTTGGGTAAGAAGCAAGTACATTGCAAGCTGTACAGTGACAGTCAGAGTGCAATACACTTGGCTAAGAATTAGTCTTTCATTCAAGGACCAAGCATATTGCCATCAGATATCACTTCATACGATCGTTACTGGAAGATAGATCGATTATTCTGGAGAAGATTCATACAAGTGAGAATCCTGCAGATATGTTGACCAAGGCGGTCACAAGGAAGAAGCTGAAGCTCTGTTCAGCTTTGATTGGTCTTCAAGCTTGAAGATGGGGAGGTGGTGCACTCCGGATGAAGAAGACGAAGGTTTATGGCAATGTGTCTCCAAGTGGGAGATTGCTGAAAATGTGGAGCCACAATTGGGCCGCATTCGACCGGTCGTAGGACGTCTACGACCGGTCGTGGGGCATGTTCGACCGGTCGTGGGAAGCGCTCGACCGGTCATGGTTTCGAGCCCTGGCACGACTCAAAGTCCAACGAGTTGTACTGTTTTTTTTCCGGAGCCTAGGACTGGTCGTAGGAGAGCTACGACTGGTCGTAGGGGCCTAGGACCGGTCGTAGCGGAGCCAAGACCGGCCGTAGGTTATATAATTTGTTCCGCGAAACTGTGAATTTGAGTCCTTTCGCAACCAGGATGCAAAAGGGAAGTTGCCTAAACTATAAATAAGGGTTCCTATGGTTTTTCTAGGGTATTCTAAGGAATGAGAAATATTGAGAAATATTTCTAAAGGTGTGGGCTCAGGGTTTTCTATTCTTTCAAGGGAGAGGTTAGTATTTTGTCTTGTAATCTTTGTTTCTTCATAGTGGAAGTTTACATCCGTGATTTTTTATCCTAGTTTGAGATTTTTCCACGTATATCTTGTCTTGTGGTTTGTTTGGATTGCTTTGATCTGTTTCTAGTTTATATTTCTTTCCGTTTATCGTTTGTGGGTGAGGCCTGAGATTGGATCTCGGCCCACTGCGTTGTTGGCGTATTGCGCAACATCTCTCTCTCTCTCTCTCTCTCTCTCTCTCTCTCTCTCTCTCTCTCTCTCTCTCTCTCTCTCTCTCTCTCTCTCTCTCTCTCTCTCTCATTGTGATATATCCATGACATCCACCCGTCCATCAGATGGTCCCTGGATCGTTTGTACTCCGGGGACTCAAAACTCAGTTGGGCCGCACGAAGGAAACGGTTGGAGGGGGGACACGCGCCCTTGATTTCAAATAAGCCCACTGTGCTAGTGTTGAATGACATCCAGCCCATTCACCTAAAGCATCTGCCCTAGATTAATGGATCCCACGGCCATCACTGAGTTTTGACACTTGGGTGGGGCCCATTTAAAATCAATGTTCGGCATCCTTTTTTCACTGTTCCCTAACAATTGGCCCACCTGAGTCACGGATGGGTATGATGGTATTTGTATGACATCCCACCCATCCACCATGGTACTGTGAGATGCGACGCACTAAATTAGGTCAATCTAACTATTAGATGGTACAAGGCTGTTGTGTGGCCCCACCATCCTTCCTGCTACCACCGCTCTCAATGATGGTACAAGGCTGTTGTGGGGTCCATCGACTTTGCATGACTGGACCCACCGTAGTGCATGCATGATATCCAAACCGAAAATCAGGTGTATCCCTACATGTTATGCCCATGGTCCAAATATCAGGCCAATCCGCACCTCGTGTGGACCAGACCAAGGGAAAAAGTTTGTCTGTGGGTCCAGTCATGCTGTGTATATGAAGTCCTGGCCATTCATCCAGTTCATCTAACCTGGATCAAGAGTCAAACAAAAAACCGTGCTGTTTTATAGCGCAAGTGGGCCCTAGTGCAATCAAGTGCGGACGTTCCCTCCCAATATTTTCCCTGTGTTGTGCGCCATTCAATTTACGAAATAGCTTGATTTTTGGGTCCTAGGTCTAAATTGTAAGGACCTACCTGATGGTATGATTAGATATCATCTGTACATCATGGTGGGACCCACACAACTCAATTGAATCTTAAGCTACCATGCAGTGGACACCGCTGGATCGTATATGTGAGTAGTGTAGTCTAGACACTGGAACGTGGTTTCAACGCTCTCTATTAATGATGCAGAGGATGAGAGTGAGTTTGATTATATTCAAGGAAGTAAAAAGGGACCTGAACATTGGGGAGAAATGCATGAGAAATGGGCCATGTGCAAGAACGGTGATATGCAGTCTCCTATTGATTTATGGCACGAAAGAGTTGAAGTGGTCCCGAATTTAGGAAGATTAAAAGCAGTTACAAGCCTTCAAATGCAACATTGAAGAATAGAGGACATGATATTACGGTAGGAAGATTATACTTGTACTGGCATTTCCTTTCACCTGTAAAATTCCTATCAATGGTCAACAACCTATTTCCTATAGCCGAAAATCACCCATCTGGATTCTCCAAGGAATGTGTGCATGAGCCAGACCGTTCATGGACCGCAATGATTCTTAGACATTGCCTAGCGGTCCACATTTCACATAGATCGTGATCGTTCGGCATTGGAAAAGGGCGCAATGATTTCAATGTAATTCCTATGTTTTGTGATTTTTATTTTTATTTTTTTTATGGATGCAGTTGAAGTGGATTGACAGCGCGGGCTCGATTTACCTCAATGGAACTGAATACATGCTCCAGCAATGTCATTGGCATTCACCATCGGAGCATACAATCGATGGCCGAAGGTGGTGTCTCGTCTCGTCCTGACATGATCTAAAAAATATTTAGGTGCATAACCAGCTAGATAATGCTAGAAATTGAATAGAAAGATGCAACCCTTTCGTGAGCATGCGTTAAATGAAATGCAATATGGTATCGCTGTTTTGATTATACAAAAGAGATTGACAATGTACATCTACAGATGGTGCGCGCACACACATACATATATATAAGGCAATCTTAACAACATTGGTAATTTGTTTCATTGCCACAGGTATGCCTTAGAGGTGCACCTGGTACACAAGAGCTTGGACAAAAGGATGGCCGTGGTAGGAGTCATGTATAAAATTGGACGACCTGACACATTTCTTTTGGAGGTAAGGTTTCTCCACTACTCCCTAAATTTCAAATGTGACTAAAGCAAAAAACATACAAAAATATATTAATTCTGAACTTTTTAGAAATAAAATTACTTTGAATGCATAACGACAATCATTTTCTTCCTCAAATTAAATAGATATAGAAATGAAGCAAAACCCACCCGAGATGCAGATAGTTAATCGTAAGGAAAGAAAATACTATATACACTAGGATCTCTAGATATGGTGATTAGGGTTTCTAGAATGGAAGGTATTTCTCTAGGTTTAAGGATAGAGGAGGGAAAATTCTCCAATCAAAGCCGTACACTTATATCTATAAACCTTGGACATATATAGGGAAGGATGTGATGAGGTTGAACGCCATCTTCCTCAAGGATAACTACTCTGAATCCACGGGCTTTCTCTGGACTCATCACGGAGATTCCTCGAATCCAGGAGAGAAGAAAATAGAAAGTAATTTCCAATAATTTCAAAATTAAATTGATTGATAATAAAAATGAGTTTACAATCCTTTAAATAGTGATATCAAACCTAGGAAGAAGTTTCATATTCAAACTCTCTCTCCTCTGATTGCCTGAGTAAACATGCTGCTCTCCATGTACATATATTCACTGACTGGGCTGGATCGGCATACCTTAGCCTCATATTTGATTATTACACTAGAATTAGGTTGTGGTTGGTAAGTTGGATCAGACCAGCGGGAGGGGTCAGGTCAAGTTTGGGCTTGATAAATTTAAGTGGATTAGGTCAGGGTGAAGGGTAATGAGTCATGGGTTGGGTTTAGGCGCTACTGTCTTGGGCCCGCCCATTTAATAACAAAACGGCTCAGGCTCTTCTACGCTAGGTCGAACCCGATCCACTGCCACCCATAGTTGTCAGAATTGAAGTGGATTATTCATAACATACAAAGGTTGGGGCCGCATGTCCTTGAATTCCTCTCTCTCAGATAACTTTTTATTGATTGTATTCACCACTACACTTTCGAACGAGAGGAGTGCTAAATTTATAAGATCTGTATATAATTTTCTAAATGAAATTTAGAGACAGTTTTCTAAAAAAAACAAAATTCTAAAATGAAGAAATACAATAAATGTGCTACTTAATATAGAATTACTGATGATGAAATGAGTTATGACCGAATCTCTTGCCATATCTAGAGGATTGCTGACAAGAATCCTTAACACACATGTTGCTGATTTGTTACTGCAGCTGATGGAGCAGATAGGATCTATTGCTGATAGCCATGAGTTAGAAACAGAAGTGGGGGTGGTTGATCCAAGGCATTTAAAGATGGGAAGCGGGAAATATTATAGGTACATGGGATCTCTCACCGTCCCTCCTTGTACGCAAGGTGTTGTTTGGACGCTTCTGAAAAAGGTCTGCTCTCCAAACCATCATCCGTTTACCTTCTATTCTTCTCTTCCATTCTCAATTACTCCAACTAAAATCCTTCATCTTAAACTCATATCATTCACAGGTGAGGACTGTTTCAAGGGAACAAGTGAGATTGCTAAGGACGGCAGTTATGGATGTGAGTTCTTTGCATTGATACCACTCCATAAATATGTGTGGTGTCCCTTTTTTTAAAACAAAAAAAAATAATAAAAAAATAAAAATAATAAAAAAATAAAAAAAGAAGAAGAAGAAGAAGAAGAAGAGGAAACGGGCATAGTTCAGTGATCATCTAGACCATTGGTATAATGGGCCCAACCATCTATCCTTTTCATGGAATAGGTCTTGATCATTGAACCATGGGACCCACTTTTACAAACTCAAGATCTGGGCAGCCCGTCTATAATTTCTCTCCAAAGCACTTGGAAGTGGATTTCGTCCTGGGTTCTATGGGGCCCACCATGATGTATGGATTTTATCCACACCGTTCATTAGTTTTTCCAGATCATTTTAAGACAGGATACAAAAATTTAGGAAGATCCAAGGCTCAATGGACCACGCAGTGGGTATTGAACACCCATCACTAAAAACTTCTTGAGGGCCACAAAAGTTTTGGATCAAGCTGAATTTTTATTTTTTATTTTTCCTTTCATCCATGTCCACTTGAACTTATGAACAGGTTGGATGGAAAATAAAAATCACAGTGGGCCCTGGAAAGGTTCCAATGGTCGTGTCATTATCACCACTGCTTCCTATGGTGTGGTCCATTTGAAGCTTGGATCTCCTAATTTTCGGTTTCGAACATTAAAATGATATTTAAAAAAGGATGAACGGAGTGGATAAAATCCATACATCACGGTGGCCCCACACAGCCCCTGCCTGCATCGATTTCCATCCAGGCAGCGGCAGCACGCAAGCCGCTTCCAAACCACTTTGATCATACGCTTTTGATGAGTTAATCAAACATCCACGACTGACACGGCAATGACTCCTTGCTTGACAGTATGCAGAGAAGAATGCGAGGCCCACGCAACCAATCCATAAACGTGCCGTGCTTCTGTACAGTCCATCGAATTGAGTTCTTCGTGAGAAATATACAGTTTTGACAGATGCATCACTTAAAAACTCTCTTATGTTACCAAAATAAGTGGAGGGTATTGAAATGAGTTCTTTATGTTTGATAGTATTTTTTTTTTTCATTGTACTCATTAGAACTTAAATAATATGAAAAGGCATCACAGGCCTAATCAGTACCACTCACAGTAGGCTTGTGGGCCTAATCCTCTTTGGGTCATGCCATTGTAAGTATGTAGTTTGGGACATTTTTATATATAAAACAGGGCACCTCCCAATGAAATATTTGGGGCTCCCTTTATATTCCTTTATTTTTTTTCTGGCCTAATTCTTTTCTTTAGCTTAAAAATCGTTTCCATATTTTAGAAAAGTGTACTTGTAATTTCTTATGGGAAAATTCAAAGGTCAATTGGTAAGTTGGATTAAGATTTGTAGGCCCAAACAAGGTGGATTGGGGATGATCCTTTTAAAATTTTCGAGCAAAGAGCGTCTACTTAATTAAGCAATTTTTGAGGATTTTGAAAGTGATCACAACCTTTAGGATCAATGTGTCCAGGAATTTTGGAAGGTAATTTTGTTTTTTGGCTAATCAGCTGTAACGACTAGGATCCACCTATACCGTAATCCAGATCATTAATTTGATAGGCCCTACTGGGATGGGCCATGCTACACAAGTGACTTTCATAGTCTTGCTCGAATATTCTTATCTTTATTTAATTATTGGCATATCACGTTTGTCCCCCTGTTTTTTTTTTTTTTTTTCCAACTACTATATCCTCAAATCCAACTCCGGTGAGACATGGCAATCTCCTTGGTGTTAGAATGAGTAATGGTTTATTAGCAAGTTGCTAACATTGTAGCAACTAACTAGTCAGTTATTTTTTTATTTATTTAATTTTATTTTTTTTTAATATAAGATTATTGGAAACTCTGAAAAAAATTTAAAAACCTTAAATTGTGTAAAGTAGAAACTGCACGTGAATGAAAGTACCTAATTCCTTTCTTCTCTGTCATCGAAATTCTTCTTTAGAATATCCAATCGCAGACCTTATTTACGGAACATCTTAATAGAAGAGTATCTTATTTCCTAACACAAGGAAATTCTACAATCTTAGTTGATTGTAGATAATAGGCATGTATTGGCGAACAGGCCCTAAGTATTTTAAATATGGGTATGTATTGGCGAACAGGCCCTAAGTATTTTAAATATACATACCCATACAAAAATTAAGTTGCCTATAACGAGAGACACATCATCTTACAAAAATCAAGTCACCAGTAGCTGGCCTACAATGATGAAAATTCCATGGCATTTGGTGGGTCCCACCTATATAATAATCAAGCTGTTCATATGGTGGGCTAATTTACCCTTGACTCGAGAGAATTTCAACGAGTCGAGTCAGTAAAGTCCCCGCGTCTTAAATCCATGCTCTCCCCACACATGTTAATATTCATGACCATTTAAACTTTTCATAGGTGGGCCCCACTCTATATCATGGGCCTCACTCTTTGAATATATTGTGTTGTAGTCGCAAGAAATACAATGTAATGTCAGTGCAATGGCCAAAGCAAATTACATATAAGAATTATACACCATTGATCCAATAAAGGAGTGGTCCAAGAAAATTATACACCATAGATCCAAAGAAATGCTCTTTAAGGATACAAGAATTATACAATCCAATTGATGTAGAGCGGGTCGCGGATAATTTCATGGCCAAGATGGATCAAAAAAGCCCGATCGATAATAGAAGTGATCTAGACCATTAGAACTTAAAACAAACATATGTCGCAAACTGGAATTAGCTATCAGACGAATCATATATGATTTTGAGGTAGGACAAGCTACTTTATCTACCTATCCTTACTACACTGGGTTGCCCACACCAAATTTATGAAATGCTATCAGATCAACTGTCGAATTCTTATTTTAGTTTCATTTTTAATAAGCTTTAGTTTGAGTATAACTTTCGTCCGTCGGGCGCAACCATTGGGCTCTAGGAGTTGTGCCCAACATGAAAAGTGCTTAGAATAGTTAGGGAAACATCATGGTTCGGCTAAATAGGACACTTATTTTTGGCAAAAAATCATGCGCACTAGTAGGAATCACGACTGTATATAAATAGTAAGTTTATTATTTAGTCATAGTTTAATTCTGAAACTTCCTCCTAAGGTTTATTTTATTATTTAAAAGGTTGTAAGCTCGTTTTTCATAATCAATCAATTTATTACAAATTTTTTAGAATTATTCTCTATATTTTCTTATTTTTCCTCGTGGATTCAAGGCATCTCTGCAAAGAGTCCAAAGAAGTTCCGTGGATTTAGAATAATAATTCCTCCTGAGGAAGATGGTGCTCGACCTCACGTCCTTCCATGCATCGCCAATGGTTCAAACGCAAGTTATCACTAACTAATTGAGGCATTCCATATTTACGAAATAAAAAGAGAGATTTCTGGGCTCATTATTTCAATGGTGGGTGTTCAATCACCATTATTTCCTCCGGTGTGGTCCACCTGCACTTCAAATCTGCTTTAATTTTTGGGTTCACAATCTATAATCTGGTAAAATGGATGGATGGCGTCGATCAAACACATACATCATAGTGGGCCTACCAAAAATTTTACATTCCTAGCATCATGTAATCTGCTGAACTGGGGTATTCTCGAACATAGGAGGTCATGAGGAGCAAATCTGACTCTTTCAAACATTTAGGGTGCGTCCCTTCATGCATCATTAGTCAAAAGCCTAAACAGCTTCTTGTTTCTTTAAACCGTATGTACAAAAATAGGTGGTTTACTTTAAATATTGTAAAAGCAGGGTGTTTTAAGTCCATAGCTCAAAGTGAAGGCAGTTGAATGGTACAAGTACCGTTGCCGATTAATCTGGAAAATCCCACACAGACGACCCTTCATTCAAATCGTCAGGCCTTCCTACTCATGAGACAGTTTTCTCACGCCAAAAACACCTCTTCCATGCTCTGAGCTCTCCTATAAAACAGACCATCGATCGACAATTGCTTTATCATCCCTTCTCTCGTTGGATGCAATGTTGTCTCCTTCCTACATGCTCATAAGGCTGGTTTTGGCAGCACTTTTATTTTTTATTTTTTATTTTTTTTTGGCAGCACTTATTCTCATTTCTCAAACATGTGTAACTCATGCTCGCATTCCACCCACGCAATCTGCTTTGGTTTCCACGTCTCGGCCATATTCCTCTACCATTCAAAGCCATGGCAACAGTTGAAAAGCGCAAGCGGGTGTTCAGCTGCGTACCTCCTTCACGGAAACAAAATTAAGCTGGGCCACCAGAGACGCGGGTCCCCCATTTTTCTGTGAGAAAAGAAAATTGAAGTTAGTTTTATTTGGAGTTTCATGTGCTGTTTCTGTCTTTCACGTTGCATTTTGTCGTCCTTAGTTTTAAGTAATCAAGTTCACTCTTTCGGAGTAAGGGTGGAAATAATGAATAAATCATGAACTATATTATTGGGATTTTGCTATAGTAGTAATGTGGTATTGCCAAACGCCCTAAATATTGTTAAACTAATGTCCCGGCTAGCCACTTGACACCTTTTACAAAAAATTTGGGACAAAATTGCTCTGGCTGCCTTTTAAGTTGAGGCCCGCTCATGATGGCCGGAGGGATTCAGATGGGTGAACACCATGGGGCCCACTATAGTGTTTGTGAGAAATCTACATTGTTCACATGTTTTGCCAGATCATTTTATGACATGAGCCCAAAAATGAGGTAGATCCAAAGCTCAAGTGATCCATACAATAAACAAGAGTAGGGATCATACGCCCACAATTGAAACATTTATGAGGCTGTAGAAGCTTTGAATCAGGCTAATATTTTTATTCTTTCAGTCCATTCGTTTATAAGCATTTGGGTCACTTTATGAACAATTTGGATTGAATATAAACATAACAATGGAGCCTAGAAAGGTTTGAATGTTAGGCAACCTCTTTCCACTATTTCCAGTCATGTGGCCCACTTGAGTTTCAAATCTATCCAAATTTTTGTCTCATGTCTTAACATGATCTTCCAAAATGGATGGATGGAGTGCATTTTACACAAACATCACGATGGGTCTAACATAGCTTCCCATGGCAGTAAGTGCTTGCAAAAGGCTTTTCTCGAGAAATCTGCATCAATGGGATGTGACATAATGCGTATTTGGTAGCAAGACCTAGCTAGAGATGGATGGTCCCATGGGGCCCATTGTGATGTATGTATTTTATCAACACCGTCCATCCATTTTGAAAGATCATTTTAGGCATGAGCCCAAAATGAGACATATCAAAGGATCAAGTGGACCACATCATAGAAAGCAATGAGATTGAAAACCTACCATTGAAAACTTCCCGGGGCCCATAGAATTTTTAAATGTAACTCAATCTTTGGCCCATAACATTAAATTAAATTTTGAATCCAATGAATGAAGTGGATTTGACACATATCCCATAGTGGGCCGTACAACCCTTAACACATGACAACCTCGATCCTTAACATATTACAACCATGGCCTCAACCCTTACAACATGACAACCTCGACCCTAATCACATGACAACTAGGGCTGTACATCAAGCCGAGTCGAGTCGAGGTGGGCCAAGCTCAGCTTGACTTGTCCATGCTATACTCGAGTTTGAGCTCGAGCTCGTGCTCGCCCTTGAGCTCAACATTGAAGCTTGGCTTGTTTGTTAAAGCTTTCGAGTCGAGCTAGTGGTTCGAGTCGAGTCGAGTTTACCTCGAGTCAAGTCAAGTTTACCTCGGTAGGATAAGGGAAAGAAAAAGAGAGAATTGGGACGGTAAAGTCGGGTAGGGTTTTTTAGTAAAAACTTTTAAGTTTTAACTTTTTTAAAAAGAAAACTTAAATATATATTATATATTTAATATTAATATAGTATATATTATGAAAATATATTACTCGAGCCGAGCTCGAGCTCGAGCTTCGAGTCAAGTCGAGTTCGAGTTCGAGTTGAGTCGAGTTGAAATACACCATGGTCGAACTCGGCTTGAACTTAACTCGAGCTTTAGTAAACAAGCTTAACTCGCCTCAAGTTAGCCTTTCAAGCCGAGTCAATCCGAGCTGACTCGAGCTGACTCGAGCGAGCTTTTCGAGCTAGCTTGACTCATGTACAGTCCTAATGACAACTACGACATTAACCTTGACTATATTGACCCTTAACACATGACAACCTTGACCCTTAAAACATGACAACCACATCATATACCCTTAACATATGACAACCATGACTCAAACTCTCAACACAATCTCGACCCTTAACAAATGGTATATGTTCAATCTCTCTCCATTGTCTTCCACATGATAACCATAACCAATCATCTCCACATCAAATTCCTTCCAACAATCACTTCTCTTAATGACAACCATGGCCATCTCTCTCTATTCACAATCAAAAGTGGCTTCCATCTCTAAAAAAATATTATTCTGCAAAAGAAAAAAAAATCATTAAAAATATTTTCCACCTATGAGTGGTTTCCTTCTCTAAGAAATGTGGTCGTCGGAGAAAAAAACAATATTCATTTTAGAACCGTATAGAAGTTGTTGGTAGTGCCCATACATTGGAGAAGTTGATGGCAGTACTGTACATTGAAAAATGTAGTCGGAGGAGGCTGTGTTGGGTCCTTAGAAAACAAGTTTGAAAAGGAAGAAGAAGAGAAAATAATAAAGGAAGAAAAGGAATGTTTGTACCAGTACCAACCTCCAAGTAAGGGCAACTCTCTCTCTCTCTCTCTCTCTCTCTCTCTCTCTAATGGTGTCAGGTGGTTAGTTAGGGCATCTGTTTAAACCTTTCAATTTTTAAAGCGTTTGGCAATACCACAATGCTATTTTGATCAAAATTCCTATATTATTCAAGGTAGTGTTGGTCATTTGTCTCCAAAATGAAGTCATTTCCCATCCTGCTTGAAATGATGTAATTCATGGGAATTGTGGTGTATTTATCCCTTTTTAGCACTAATTACTTACAAAAGGGATTTAGGCTAGAAGGGAGGACCGAAGGGAGGCTGAATGACGTTGACATTAACACCTTTTGTGTTCAAAAAAGGACGGACTCTCCCAGGGTACCACCATGATATATGTGTTTTATGTGCTTCATTCATCATTTTTTTCCAAATCATTCTAAGCCATGAACCCAAAAATGAGGTAGATCCAAAGCTCAAGTGGACCAAACCATAGAAAGAACATTTAAAAGGTTACAATCCCCATTGTTTTCTGCAGTACTGTGGTCCACTTGGGCTTTGAATCTGCCTCATTTTTGGGCCCATACACTAAAATGATCTGAACTATTGAATGGACGATGTGGATATATATATATATATATATATATATATATATATATTGGGGCCGTGGAGTTTTGGCTTGGAATCATGTGAAATTGGTCCAATTTTCCAAGGGCAACTACTCTCTTTCAAACAGCAGTGAAAGGTAATCCTTTTTAAGTGTCCATTATTGGCTTCTCCTCAAGTGTCGATTATTAGTGTAATTAATACCTTAGTTTAATTGTTAAATACCGAGACAAGTAGAATCGAGTCTTGAGTCAACCCAACTCAGTTGGATATGATCAAGTTGAAGTTTTTAAGCTATATATGATATAGACGATGGTCCAAAAATCTACTTGGCAATGTTATGTGGAATATAAATTAAGGAGACCACCATGTATAGACGATGGTCCAAATATCACCTTGGCAGTGCTGTGCAAGAAATATTAAGTTGAAACAGGTTGAGAAGTGTGCGTGGCATTCAACAATGTCAATGAATGATGGGACGACAAAATAGAACCACAATGGTCGAGTGGTCAATTAGTCCCAATCCAGCCACAATGAGATGAAAGAATTTTTGATTCCTAGCTAGTATCCAACGGCAGAGATAGAAATCAGAGGGATTGACTTTGATCAGCCAACTACATGAATGCATGCATGGTAAGAAGGGGTAGATTAATTTTAATCTTTACTAAATAGAAATATAATTAAATTTCATCCATGATTGATCATTCTAATTTTGTGCAAATTTTCATGATATTCCATGATATTAGGCACAAATGAGTGTGGATTGCCTGTGACACAGACCACAAGAAATTCCTACTGTCAAACGCTAAGTGGAGCCCACCATGACATTTGTGATAAACCTGCCCTATCTGTTTTTCCAGCTCATCTTCCGACACGAGCCTAAAAATGAGACACGTCCAAAACTTCAAGAGGGCCACATAACAGGAAAAAGTGGAGAGGCCAACTGTTGAAACATTTTTGTGGTCCGCCGTAATATTTATATTCCCAACATATGGGCTGAGCCAAAACTTTTGTCACCCCTTTCAATTGTGGATGTTCCCTCACTTTTTCCTTGAGATTTGGATACGTCTCATTTTTTAGCTTTTATCCTAACATGAGCTGACAAATATCATAGTGGGCCCCACCCAGCTTCCAACCACAAGAAGTTCATGGAGTCATGGGGCACGGGCAACACTAACAACCCCAACTTCATTAACTAAAATGAGATGAACTTAATTTTAAGTGGCTCCTTTAATATTAGGTTTATGGTTTAATTACAGAAGGTTGACCCTAAACTTCCAGTGGAATAATAAAACTAGGGTTGTGATTCAAATAGGGGGCCTGATCACGTCAAGAGAATGGACCATTCATCATTAGATAGAGATAAGAGTACACCGAGCATTTCATGCATGGGCATCAGATAATGTCCGTCCGCTGATTAGACAGGTTATACGGGAATAAGAGCTTCTTAGATAAAGAGTCCAACAGTCGAATTTCAGAAACTTACTAGATTTTTAGCGTGGGGAATGTTCTCTGTGTGCACCGCATGCCTGATGAATGGCATGAATCTCTGATACGTTATCTCTTTGACGATCTCGGACATGCGTTCCACTTGCTCGTGTGAGCTGCCACTGGTTCAAGTGGACGCAGATTGCCTGCTATCCGGATTAAGTTCTTGTGGTCAGAAGCTAGGTGTGCCGGCCCCACCATGATGTTCGTGAGAAATCCACCCATCTATCCTTTTTTTTTCCCATCTCATGCGAGGCATGAGCTCAAAAATGAAGCAGATTCAAAACTCAAGTGGGTCACGTGACAGGAAGAGGCTCGGATAGAAATACTTGAAACCTTCTCAGGTATACCGTGATGTTTATATGCGATCTAAACGGTTCATAACCTCATTCACTCTGGGATGAACTGAAAACACAAAAATATAAGCCGGATCCAAATATAATGTTTCGATGATGCCATTCAATCCCCATTGTTTTGTATTGTGTCGCATTTGAGCTTTGAATGTGCCTCATTGTTTGGGCTCATGTTCTAACAAGAGTCAGCAAAACAGATGGACCCAGTGGATTTTGTACAAAAATCACAGTGGGCACCACATCTAGCTTATGTGGTGGGGAGGCCCGCCACATCCTCTGGCATGAAGGTCTTGAAGTTAAAAGTTAGGTGGGGTCTACCATGATGTTTATGACAAATCCACCCCCATCCATCCATTTCTCCATATTATGTTAGGACATGAGCCTAAAAATGAGAAAAATCCAAAAATCAAATGGGCCACACAACAAGAAGTAATGAGGATTGAACATCCACCATTGAAACATTTATGGAGCTACAAAAGTTTTGGATTTATTTGGTTCAAGTTTGATTATGCGTGTGTACAGGGCGTGTCAAAGGCGGATGTTGTTCAATTCAAATTGAACACCTTGTGGCCCCAAGTATCAAGATAGACCGATTAAAACCGGATATATGAAGATCAACCATCTATTCAGCCACCAATAGCATGAGATTAAGCTATTTGCAAAAGGGAAGGTTCATCCTTCAAATGAATTCTTTTTCTTAACTCTTAATTGAAATGACTTCAATATTCACGTGATAACAATCATAGTTCAATGACAGGACAAATACATAAATAAAATAAAAAGTTAAAAGTATCTTATACTGATTTTACAATATAGACACTCATAATCATCTTTTAGAGACGACAAAATATTCACCATCTAATTATAGATTGAGCTTTGTAGTAGGACAATTGTAAAGTGTGCGATGGTCGTCTATTCGTTACTTGATAAAAAACTAAACTTCGTAGTGAGACAACCAATAGAGGGCGGATCTTTGATAATTTGTTTGTCATTATGTTAAAAATCGAGTTTCATGGTGAGATGGCTAATGAGGTGATAATTTGTTCATGATCTTAATATGAACTAAGCACATATTGATATAGTATTTATTCATTGTCTAGTGTGTACCAAACTTTGTGGCAAGATGGTTGATGAAATCAATTAGGATATAACAAGAAAATATTGCAGCCTTTCATTTAAAACTGAACAATTTTTCTTGTGATCTAGTGGAATGTTGTGGATGAAGAGTAAAGAGACAAACTAAAAATAAAAACTACGATCCCATGCCATGAGCAATGTTATGTTGGCAAGCAGCAAAGTGTTAAAATAAAAAATAGTAAATAAATAACAAGCAGCAGAGTGTTAAAATAAAATAAAGCAAATAAATACGTGTCCATGCTAGACGGATATAGATAAGGTAGCTAGTGTTGACTTGTATTGATTGATTGTTCTTATGAGAGCCTAGAGCTCTTCTTCGTGCACCTTATAAACTTGGAGAGTCAATGACCTTGTAGCATACGACAGCACGAGAGATTAAACTAACTAGCCATATAGGTCATCTTAAGTTTCCACATAAGTGTAACTTATTATATTAAGCCATTATACAAGAAAGATTATGTTTTCAACAAACAATGTGATAGTTCATCCTACTTTAAGGTGAATACTTTCTCAAGCAGGTCACTTTTGTATACTTTCCTAAGCCATTAGGAATACCTTCTCTTGCAAGTCACATAATTGTTCATACTTCCCCTAAATGATTACCTTAGCTTTGACCAATCTTGTTTCATACTTTTAGTGGAGAGTTGCTTTCGCGGAGGTTTTATTTTCTTAGACTCTTGCATTCAATGCTTTTAAATATAAATATGCTATAATTTTAATTTAGGTTTGAAATTCATCTTTACCACGCGATTTACATGGCTGTCATATAGCATCTTCTAAGGTGTCTAATCTGATTATAATAAGCCGAGTGTGAACAGGATAGGCTAATATTTTGTGTTTTCAATTCATCCCGGTAGAAATGACCTTATGAAAGGTATGGATAGCATATAAACATCACGGTAGACTCCACGGAACTTTCAACATTAGCCATATCCCTATTCAGGTTTTCTTATCCTACAACCCACTTGTGTTTTGGATCTACCCAAGTTTATAATTGGCAAAGCACAGAGATCAAGTAGATTTTTCACAAACATCATCCTCGCAATCCCCTGCCCACTTTTTCTTACCATGTGGGCCACTTGAGTTTTAGATCCACGTATTTTTTTAGCCCATGTTCTAACATGATCAAGTGAAATAGAGAAAGTAGGTAGATTTCTCATAGACATCACGATGGCCCTCACCTAGATGGGACCGGATTAGGTGAGACCTAGATCAACCGAGGTGGGTGGGACCCTTGACTTTAGGGCCCACTATGATGTAAGTGGCTACATTCCACATTGTCCATTGAAAGCTCATTTTAGGGCATGATAAAATAAATAAAAATAGAACAGTTCCAAATCCCAAATAGACCATAGTGCACGGGAAATGGTAGTGATTGGCCATTAAAAACTTCTTGTGGGCCATAAAAGCTTTGGATCAAGATGATATTTGTGTAGTTTCTTCATCTAGGTGTTCGTAACCTTATCAATAGGTTGGATGGCAAATAAACATTCCTGTTGAATCCATGAAGTTTTTAATGGTGGGGATTCAATCAAGATTGTTTCATCACACGGTCCACCTAAGATTTGAGTTACCTTCATTTTTAGAATCTTGCCCCAAATTGAGCTTTCAAAATGGTTGGACAGTGTGGATTTAAGGCACAAACATCACCGTGAGCCCCACAGTAAGGGATCCCACCCATCATGGTGGTTCCGGGTCTCACCGAGTTGGGTGGGACCCCTGAGTGTGGGGCCACTATGATGTATTTGGCTAGATCATGCCATTCATCTGTATTAAAAGCTCATTTTATGGTATGAATTTTTTATTTTTATTTTTTAAAAAAGAAAAGAAAAAAATCCCAAATGGACCATATTACATGAAACAATGGTGATTGATCATTAAAAACTTCCTGTGGGACACAAAAGCTTCAAATCCATATGATATTAGCATGGTCTCTTCATCTAGCTAGGTGTTTTTTTTCTTTTTTTTACCTTTACAACAATTTGGATGACAAATAAACATTCCCATGAAATCCATGAAGATTTTAATGGTGGGGATTCAATCAATGGGTTAGTCAACCTAAGATTTGTTTCCTATGGGTTGTCACCTAGCTAAGATTTGAGTCCGCTTCAGTTTTTTAGATCACGCCTTAAAATGAGCTTTCAAAATGGTTAGATAGCATGGATTTAACGCACATACATCATTATGAGCTCCATAGTCAGGGGTCCAGCTGTAAGCCCCGTATCCTATACCGTACCGTTCTATAGACTTCCGCGGTCTTACCGGTCGAATTTCGGCAACCTTCGACCATTAACCAATATTTGCGTGCGACCCTGATTCATATGCCGTTAACCCGTATCGACTTAACCCAATACCTTTACCATAGCGACCGCGCTATCGCTGCGGTTCCGATGCCGCGACTTGCTCGCCGAGGCGATACCCTGGTCAAGAATGTGGGCCAACGTTCGGTGCAAAGAAAACGCCGCGCGTTGCGAAACCCAAGAGAATCTCTACGAGGTATCACATCAATCTCATCAATCCATCACATGTCAAGTACATGTCAAGTACACATCACCTTTCACCCATTCCCAATCAATTACAAAAGTCAAGAATCTCTTACAAGCCCATACCTCTCTTACACCAAAAGCCCTCAAAGTCAAAAAGTTCTTACACCACCTATGCTTTTCTTACACAAATGGCCACAAAAGTAAAGATTTTCTTACACCCATCACTCACCACATCCATCACCCATCTCTCTCTCTCTCTCTCTCTCTCTCTCTCTCTCTCTCTCTCTCTCTCTCTCTCTCTCTCTCTCATTTTCAAACTCAAAAAATCTAAGGAGAGAAATCTCATACGTATGAGAATTCTCCAAGCCTCTCCCTCTCTTTCAAAACTTCAAGTATGACCCACTTTCCTACCCCGTGATCTCCCATCCTAACCATCCATTCCCCATCTCCTCCATTGAAATCAAAGCTAAGGTGCTAAGGAACTCATAAGAGCAAGAAGATCGAACGGTGGGTGCTCCTCTAGATGTAAAAAATCTGATTTCTATAGCCTAGATATTTTCTTTCTTTCATGAGGGAAGTGTAGGACCCACCAATCAATGGTGGAGATCCCATACAATCTCATGGTTGTGGCCTAATGGCCTACCTTATGCATGCATGATCCATGCATGGGGCATTTCTCTATGGGCCCCATCATGGTAGTTTTATTTCATTTCATATTATGTTTGGGTCATCTAGACCTTATAACCATGGTGGGGATGGCATCCTCACCATGCATTTTAATTATAGGTCATGTATGTGCAAGATCCATGTTGTAAATGTAGATCTAGATATGATGTGCGGGTGTGATTGATCTTGGGAGGGCTCAATAGTGGCGGAGCCCCTTTCCCTATAGCCGGATTGTCCTTCTATCTCTCTTTTTCCTCATTTTATTTCCTGATGTGTGTGGTCTATTAATGTATTTCCTTTTTTATTTAACTTATATAATAAATTTTATCTAAATACATGTTGCTGTCCAGAATTTTCTGGTTGTTTTTGGACCAGATTTTGGAACTATTTGGAGGACTATTCATACCTATTAAATATACTTTTCTAAAAGGTAAGGATCTCATCTTGATGTCCCCCAAATTTCAGCCCCAGCTGACCTTCATTGGGGCCCCAAAGGTGTGGTCTAAGTGAGGTGGACAGTCTGAATTTTATGCACTGTTCCAGCAACATTCCACCATGGACAGTTGGATTTTTGAAATTTATTAAAATACCTATGGGTGTTTAAAAATTCTAAAAATTTTTAGGGAGGTGGCGTACTTATGGTAGGAACCACCTACAAAATTTTGGGGCCAATGGACACCTGTATACACCATGGTGATGGCGGGACCGGCCCATTATAATATGGTGTCCAGATCAGTCCGATTTTCAGGACAGATTGATCTATATAAATAAATTAAAATATTTACAGATGTCTAAAAATTATAAAAGTTTTTAGAAGTGTGGTCCACTTATGTTAGAAACCACCTACCAAATTTCAGGGCCAATGGATCCCTGTACACACCGTGGTGAGGGCCAGACTGGCCCACCACGTTGGGACGTTCAGGTCTGTCCAATTTTTTTAGATAGTCTGTTTTGTTTAAATTAATTAAAATACTTATAGATATCTAAAAATTATGAAATTTTGTGGGGGTGTGGCCCACCTATGAAAGTATCACTCTGTGAAATTTCAGCCTCAAGTAACCCCGTTTGGGTATCCAAAAGAATGGGCCAAGATATTTGGACTCTCAGATTTTTTCTGCTGTGCAGTCCAGCAATATGCCTTGATAAAAAACCATAATTCAAAAATATTTCATCTGATGGTGGGCCACCTTTTTGGGTTTCCTCTCATTGTATGCATGATGAGGGACCTTGGCCCTCAATTTTTAGATTTTTAGAGGCCTTGGACCCACTCCAATGGAGTGCCCAAATTTAGGACAGCAACATGTTATAATTATGCTGGCCTTGGGCTGAAATTTTGAGGAGTGGGGCCCACCATATTATAAAGATCTTAGAGGAAATGATTTATACCTTTAGTTCCTTAAATGTTGGGCTTAATGAATACACTTTTGAGGCTCACCACAGTTGAATTTAATTAAGTCCATGAATGTAGCTAGTTGTTGAACTATTTAAGGCCCATAGAGTGGACCCATTTGTCCATGGGATTGGACCCATTTGATGTATTTTAAAGCCCATGGGATTAGGCCCATTTGATGTGTATAAGGCCCATGGGTCGAGAACCATTTGATACAATCTAAGGCCCACGGGTTATGACCCATCGCAATGCACATAAGGCCCATTGATGTGGCCCATTTGATGAGTAAAAGGCCCATATGACATGGCCTATTTGATGTATTTAAGGCCCAATGGGGTGTACCTAAGGTCCATTGCAATGTGTGATTCCAACCTGGTTTACGTAATGTTATTCACTACGGGCTACACCTTGGGAGCAATGTTGGTTTGACGTCCACATTGCGAGTATAATGTTGGTTAAATGTCCGCATTGCGACTCTCCCTAGGGCCCATTGGTAGGCCCGTACTTGTTGTATGCAAGCCGTCTAGGCCAGCTGCGTTGTAAGGATAGGGCATTACTTTATAACATGTTTAGTATAACTCCATGACGCACAGCCCATTTGTATCAGTCCATTTGATCAGCCTGCTCGTATCGGCCATTTGATTGATTTAGCCCATATGATTGATTAGGCCCATCTTGATATATTTGTGGCCTGTTGCTAAGGCCATATATGAGGCCCGTTGTTGAGGCCCACCTTGATGTGTATGAGGCCTGTTGTTGAGGCCCACCTTGATGTGTATGAGGCCCGTTGTTGTAGCTCACCTTGATGTGTATGAGGCACGTTGTTGAGGCTCACCTTGATGTGTATGAGGCCCGTTGTTAAGGCCCACCTTAAATATATATGAGGCCCATGTTGCAAGGCCCATTGTGATGTATGCAAGACCCATGGCTCATGGCCCATTACAATGTATGTAAGACCCAATTGGTGCGGCCTATTCGATATATTTATGGGGTCCATGTCATTAGGCTCATCCTGTTGTATTGGTGACCAGTCCATTGAGGCTCACCCGTGGTATATATTTGAGGCCCATGTGTAGGGCCCACCTATTGTGTATTTAAAGCCCATGGGTTGTGGCCATAGTGATGTATATTAAGCCTATATGATGTAGCCCATACTGATGTGTATTAGACCCAAGTATGTGACTCACCCGCGAAGTATATTTGAGGCCCATTGTGATATATCTGAGGCCCATGGGTGCGACCCATCCAGATGTATTTGAGGCCTATGGGCAAGGCCCATTGTGATATGTGTTAGGCCCATTACCAGGGCCCACCTATTTCGTATATTTGGCCCTTGTGTGAGGCCATGTGCCCATTATATATTTGATTCTATGTGGGTCATTCCTTGGGGGCAATGTTGGTTAAAAGTCCACATTGTCGACGCCGGTTATTGATACCGTTTATGAGTATGTGACATCATAACATCATGATACATGCCCATTCGCATCATCTGCATGTTTGTTATGAGATGTGATTGACCATTGCATATGTTATTGAGCAGGATGATGTGAGACTCCCTGATAGGTGGAGATTATCTCACATAAGAGCATGATATGCGCAGGATTGATGCATGATTGGATTGTATGACTCGTGCATCTTGCATTGTATTGTGATTACTGTACGCCCTAGTGACATCAGGTCCGTAGCCTCCACAGGCATATCGTGAATGGCCAGATGGGACACCAAAAATCTGTTCGAGCATCGGACTGCCATAGATGGCCCTACGTGAAAATTCCTAAACACCCTCTTGGTTCAAGAGGATGCTCTAATGTCTACACCGAGTGGGTAGATGAGCGTTGAGTGTCGATTACCAGATGGATGCGCTCTCCACTGTGTCGTCGTCGGTTGGAAGGGGGTGCGGCCTTACCCGCCCGAGGGATTAGGCATGGCTAGGCTGAGTTTGACTAGCTCGAGAAATGGGTCCGCTATCGACGAGCCAGGTAGGTATTCGCAGACTACTGACAGGCGGATAGTGAGGTCTTTTCCACTTATCCAGTTGTGCGCTTGATTGGAGCGGCAGGTGGTGTGAAGTGTAATAGACCCTGGTGATTTTTCTAGAGAGGAACCGTACTGATATGAGGACTGACATGATATTATGATACCCCGTCACTATTGTGCACGTGCGCGGGCGCACGTGGGCGGGCACACGTGGGCGGACGCTGATGTGGGCGGGGCTGAGGCCTGGGCGAGCTACCACACTAGGCGAGCTACTAGTGGTTGGCAGGCTACTGTGCTGACAGGATACTGAGTAGGAATTGCATACTCATTCATTCATCCATTCACTATCCACTCGGGCTGGTGGTGCGCAACTAATTGTTGTGTATCTTCGTTATGGCAAGGATTTCGGTTCGACTAACCTGAGATCAGGAGTTTACCACGTTGAGTCAGACTATCCAAATTTAGGTATGGGACTGGTTTGGATAGAAGTTCCTTGTGGTGGACCCCGTAGCCTGCGATACTACGTACTATCATCCCGACATCACACTCCAGCATGGTCATTCCATTAGCACCATATACTGCATATTACAATACATCTTCAGCGTGTGGCATTGTGGGTTGTTATGTTTCTGTACTCCTGTAACTTAGATGAGAGTGATGATGTTTGTTAGCTCTTTCGAATTGTGTATTACATTATATCCTTATCATTCGACGTTTGATTATCTATGACTCATTATTTGCATAGTTGTCCTATATTGCGTATTCTGATATTAATTAACTTATAGACTTGTTCATACTTCCGCTTATTCTGTTATTGCATGATTATAATCTTGTCAATATTTCTGTTTACGCTGATAATTCTTGCTCTTATCAGTGTTTCTGCTTATTCAGTCATTGTATGGTTTATGGATTAATAGCTTTCCGGTATTGTATTATTATGATATTGTATTGAATACTTGACACTTATCTCGTGCACACACTTACACCACCCTCTAAGCTTTCTATAAGCTTATGTACGATAGATGCGTGCAGGTGATGTTAGGTTGCATCAGCATTGAGCTTGGAGCGTGCAACTGTTTTCTGGAGTTTTGATTTTGACATATATTTTTTCCTTTCAGCATTGTATTCAAATGATTATATTAGTGGATATGTGATGATGATGTTGCCTTTATAATTTGGGTAAACTTGTGGTTATGCTTATTACTAGTTAAATGTACAAAAAAAAAAATCCTCCTTATAGGATCGCAGGATCGAAAATCTGGCATATGAATGCTATGAGCTGAGAATGGGGTACTACGGAGGCTGTCGGCACCGGATTCGGAGATCGGGATTCCTGTGAATCTGATTTTCGGGTTTGGGGCATGACACCCACCCATTTCGGTTGATCCGGGTTTCACCTCATCCGCTCTCACCCAGATTCCTGTGGCAGGAAGTTCCTGCTCCTTTGGCGGGCGAATTCGGAATGCGGATGAGTTACACAGTACACTTTCTGTTGGAAATATGATTTTTTAATACACTGAAAATAAAATAAATTAATTCAAAATTCACTAGGCTGAATCACGTATCAAATACACTGTCCTTAAAGCGTGATTCGCCCCCTTATCTACTGCTGATGGGTTACAGGCGAATTGCTTCTAGGATAAGACAAGATTTTTGGATCCAGCGTGCAACAATCACGATGGGTCCACTGTGGAACAATTTTAACGCAGATGATTTCTTCTGGCAGACACTGACGGTGGAGATGTTTTAAGTATTTTATGATGGAGCTATGAATCGTATCTGATGATGGGAGAGATGGTTGTGTTCAGATGATGAAATTGGACTGGAATGGTCCAGTTTATATAGGCATCCTGTAATGAACCATTGCCAGACGCTATCAATGGTTCAGAACGTTTGAAAAACGTTTCTAGCCATTATCCATTAATCTCAAGCGTTTCTGGTCGTCGGATCAAAGGATCTGACCGTCGGATCATCATGGTCCGTCCGTTTTCGGACCGTTGTGGTTTTAAGGTAGCCATCCGTTGTTAGAAATGGATGGACATTTCGGATTTAATATCCAACTATTCTCAGTCACCTATAAAAACCCAGGCCATTTCATATCTACATCGCCCTAAGGTGAGCCGGTTCGCGTAAGGTCGTGAAGGAGCAACCACTCTGTGACACGATACGCATGTGCGAAGTGAGTCATCTAGCGCCACTACTGCCCATGCCCTCACCCACGCCCACGCCCGTGCCCGAGCCAGAGCACCTGCGCGTGAGTGCGTGTGTTCCAGTGCGTAGCAACCCGAATTTCATCTCCTCCAAAAACTCCAAGTAAGAATACTCTTCTCAATATCTCATATAAACCACAAAAGTATTTCAACCATTTCCGATGTGGGACAAAGCACACACCGCACTTTTTAATTCAAAATTTTCAAAAAGCGTTTTAGCGGAAAAATTCCAAAACTTTGAAAATTTTGAATTTTTTCATTTCATTTTTTATTTTTAAAAACCATTTATTTTCAACACTTTCATCGTACCAAGTAAACTCTGTTGGGCCACGTGAATGTATTTGGTTTATCCACGCTGTCGGTCAGTTTTTACGGATCATTTCTTGGCCTAAAATTGAAATATATCCAAAGCTCAAGTGGACTACACCACAGGAAACAGTGGGAATAAGTATTTCCACTGTTGAAATTGTGCTATAGCCTACAGTAATGTTTATTTGTCATATAACCTGTTTATTAAAAAAGTAAAAATTAAAAAAAAAAACATGGATTAAAGGGAAAAAAAAACAAACATCAGCTTGATCAGAAACTTATGTAGCACCCAAGAATTCTTTACCGGTAGATGTTTAATTCACATGGTTTCCAGTTGTATGGTCTATTTAAGCATTGTATGTTCTTTATTTTTGAGTTCAAGTTAAAAAAGTATCTGTTAAAATAGAAGGACAGAACCGATATAATATATAAATTACCGTGCACCCCACGAAATTTACTCAGTACGCCATCCGCGTCCGGTCAAAGGAAAGTGACGGGAAATAGCTGTCCATCCGTGAATTGGTTTGTCGCGTGCGGCGAAGTCCAACGAGCCATGCGTTTTTGACCACATGGTCTTTATATAATACTAATCCGTGGACAGCTGAAATTTTTATAAGTCATCAAGTGGACTGAAAGACCTGTCTATTACCGGCATCGAGCTACCGGGACTGTCGCATGAAATTACGGTTTTCTTTGTAGCACACACGTATCATCTTAGTGTAGATTATGAATATCATGACAATTAATCTGGTGGACCCCACACAGAAAATCCCTTCCTAAAAAATGCAGGCCTCCTTACTTATGAAACGATTCACATGTATATGACTAGATTTAACGGCTAGAAAAAACGTAGCCTAATGTGCACATGTTGGTCACTCAATGAGTGAAACAGATTGGATAGAGGAATGATCATGATGAGCCCCACCTGATGAACAGCTCGGATCTAGCACACATGAGTTTGACGTGTGCACGCGAGAAAACATTCATTCTCAGCAAATCTCCATCCAATGCTCCATTTGTTATTTGTTTTACCTACCAAAAACGCGTCTTCCTAGGGTGAGGATTAGGGGTGACGCAGGTAACACCGGAGTGGATGTTTCCCTTACCGTGGGGCCCACATTAATGTAATTTTTGTATATCCACGCCGTCCATTCATTTTTTTAAGATCATTTTAGGGCGTACACCAAAATATTAGGCAGATCTAAATCTCAGATAGACCACACCACAGGAAATAGTGGTGATTGACCATTAAAAACTTATTGGGGGCCAAATAAGTTTTGAATCAAGCTTATATTTTATTTTTTTCCCTTCTTCCAGTTCTACATGACATTATCAACAGTTTGGATGGCAAATAAACATTACAGCAGCCCCTAGAAAACTTTTAAGGGTGGACGTTCAATGACCACTGTTTCCTATTGTGTCGTCCACAGAGATTTAGAAATGCTTTTTTTTTTTTTCTTGACCTAATGCCCTAAAATGATCTTTAAAAACGGATGGACGGCATGGATGTACAACATATACATCAATGTGGGCCACACAGTCAGGGAAACCCTAGTACGATGTTACCCGGATAACACCTGATCCGTTCCCCGCTTCCATGCCCCGAGTCCTCCTATAGAAGAGAGATGGACGATTGCTTTGACACCACATCTTACTGAATATAATGGAGTCTCCTTCTTACATTCTCATTAGGTTGGTTTTGGCGGCACTTATTCTCATCGTTCAAACGTGTGGAAGCCATGCTCGCATGCTATCCACGCAGGCCACCTTGGATGCACGTGTGGGCTATATACCATTCAAAGAAACGGTAACAGTTGAAGAGAGCAAGCGGGTGTTTGTTCAAGTACCACCTGCACCCAAGCCGAATTATAATCCTCGAGGGAAGATTGGCCCCCCAAAGACCCCTCCACCTCCAATGGAGCCGACCGCCTGAAGATCGAAATCTTTTTCTTTTCTTTTTTTACCCAGACCCACCACAATGGATACTCGACCGAAATCTCTTGTTGATGTTAATTGGCTACAATAAGCAATGAAAAGTTGGTTTTCTATCTAATTCTACTGTGATTTTTCTACGTGTTTCTCTTCATATTGCACTCTGACATTCCTTAATTTCACGGTTAATCGAGTTTGTTCTCAAGGCTAGTCTTGGTTTTTTGACTCGAGATAACGGATAATTTTTTACTTACATGATCCAAGATATTGATGAGTTTAGCTTCTACAGGAATCATTTTTGTAAGGGATTTTTCTCATAAGCTGCCTCTACTGAAAATGCATCAAAGATCTAGGTTTTCATGCATTACAGGTTAAGGTTGTCATATGTTAAGGGTCGAGGTTAACACATGGTAACCTTGACCTTTAACACATGTCAACCTTAACCCTTAACACATGACAACCTTGACCTTGACAGCCTTGACCCTTAACACATGAAAACCTTGATCTCAACAACCTTAATTATTAACACAAACAATCTTGACCTTGACAACATCAATCCTTAACACATGATAACCTCGACCCTTAACACATGACAACCTCGATTCTTAACACATGATAACCTCGACTCCTAACACATGACAACCTTGACCTTGACAACCTCGACCCGTAGCACGTGTTTTTTTATCAGAAACGTGCCATAGAAATTGGAATATCTATATTTGATAATAATAGAAGGAATCTGAATCAAGAATATTTGTCATCAATTATTTAATTAATTAATATTCTTATTACATCCATTACCTTGCCCTTGATTCTAACACAAAGTACAGTTAATTGTGCAAATATTCAATGACAAAATTAACAGCAATTTTGGCAACATTCCAGCTTTTAGAATGTCCGTTGTAATGACAAAAGAGTTATACGGGTTTGGAACCCTATCATCACACCAATACGCATAGGATGATAAATGCATGATGAATCTACATAAGATATACATTAGATGACGAGTTGAGGATAAATTCACATGAAAACATAACACTTTGATCTTGTGAGACCTGTGTTGCATAGTCACACAAACAGTCCATGTTGTGTGGTCGCACAATAGGCCTATTGTTGGACAACTTCTTCATATTCCTTCTTCCTTCTTCCTTCTTCCTGCGTCGTGACCCGTACTTGATACCCGAATTCTAGAAATCTTCAACTCTTAAAGTTCTCAGATTTTTCCAATGTGCAAATGAGAGAGGTGAATAGGTATTTATAGGCCTTTGCACGTGTGAAGCCCCATATTCCCACCACATAACTTAATTTGCTGTGCGGGTGCGCAACACTCCTTCATTGCGTTGGCATACAACACTCCTCTCTTGTCCGAATTCCATAGTAGTTCAATTGCATCGATGACCTCTCTTCCACCAGTCTACTTCCTTTTCGCCTCCGCCTCTTTCTTTAGTTGCGCAGCCGCACAATACACTACTTTGCATGATCGCACAACACATTCCTATTGAATGGATGTGCAATAAACTTTGTGCTCTAACAACATGATAACCTCAACCTTGACAACCTTGACCCTTAACATATAAAAACATCGACCCTTAATTAACACATAACAACATCGACCTTGACAACCTTGACCCTTAACACCTGATAACCTCAACCTTGACCCTTAATACTACAAGGATGCCATCTTTGTGGCCCACTATCGAGTATGTGTTAAGGGTCGAGATTGTCATGTTTTAAGGGTCTAGGTTTTTATGCGTTAATGTTATTGGGCCTACCATTGGATATGTGCTGAAGATCTACTTCATCCCTTGGATTCAGAATTTAATTTAATGTCATGGGTTAAAGAATAAGCTACATCCAAAAATTTTGTGGCCTGCAAGAAGTTTTCAATGGTAAGTTCTCACTGCTTTCTATGGTCTAAGAATGAGTTACATCCACAAATAAGGTATACCCCACCACAAGGAACTAGTTAGGAGTGAATAAACACTGACCACTATTATTGGTTATTGTGGGGCATCATGATGTATATAATTTATCCATGCCGTCTATATATCTTCGCCCAAAAGGAAGCAGACAAAAGGCCTAAATGAACTACACCACAAGAAATAATGGAGATTGAACTCCTACCGTTGAAAACTTCATAAATGAAATACACCATAAGAAAACTTCTTAGGGTGTTCATATACTATCTGTGAGGTCCACCATCACATAAGTGTGGAATTTACTACATCAATTAACCTCAGAATTTCATGGAAGGTCAAGGTTGGAAGCATGATCAACATCCGCCAGCTACATGTACCACATCATAAGAAAATAGTTTGTATTGAACGAACACCACTATAGGTTATTAGGTTTTGTGAGCCATAAAGAAAACATGTTAGTAAGAAATTAACATCTTCCCATATAAATAGAGAACTACAAAGAAAATGAATGAATTAGATATAGGTTTCAATAAGCCCAATAACAAATCCCGTCTACATTAAGATTGGATACTAGGTGACTTCTTCTTCACTTAAAATCCATGCAGCTGTTTATCCAAGGATAAGGGAAATTTAGTCTTGAAAACTTTTTAAAAATCTAGTCAACAAGTTGTCCTCATAATATTTTAAACTTCTATTTATTTTTAAAATTTTGACCATACTACAAGGTTTACGGTTAAAATTCTCTGTTCTTTTCATTTATGACCTTGTATAACACCAAATATATATATATATATATATATATATATATATATATATATATATATATATATATATATATATAGGTATTCCCACATGCCCTAAATATTAAAAGGATTAAACAAATGTCCTACATGGTCACTTGACATCTTTTAAAAAAGGTGAGGACGAAATTACCCCTATTAGCCTTTTGCGTTGAGCCAGTGTGTGACAGTGGCAGGAGGGATTCAGATGGGGTAAACACTATGGGGCCACTATGGTGTTTGTGAGAAATGCACACCGCTCACATGTTTTATCACATCATTTTATGACATGAGCCCAAAAATTAGGTAGATCCAAAGCTTAAGTGGGCCACACAACATAAAACAGTGGAGATCATATACCCATGATTGAAACATTCATGAGGCGTCAAATGTAACAACCCGAAATTTTGGGTGTGAGTTTACCTATGCGTAAGGATGTAAGATTAAACTTGTTCAATTGTATACTTGTAGATCCATTAATATTTATGTAGTTTAATATGAATCAAACTATAGGGAGCACATTTCAACCATTGATTGATAGGACGAACCATTAAATACCCTAGTATTCTTACATGTACATTAAAACTAACCATTAATATAACCTATCACTATCGGATGAAGATATCTGACCATCCATTTTGAATTTGGACCAATTGATCAAAGTAAACTAATTACCAAATCTTCACATCCACTTGTTCGCACATCAAATTAAAATTTGAATTTGTTCATTTTATTTATCACTTATAAAAATGCTTAACTTACCGTCAAAACAATGATCTAAGAATTTCACACCAATGAACCAATCACTTGAATCTAACGGTATATATTTCTAACATAGATCACATGTAAAAACTACTTTATATGTATCTATTTACAAAACTAACCGTACAATAACCCGTAAATATGATTAATATCCTAACCATCTAATTACTTAAATTTTAGTCATTCATCTTGTCATCTATCATGTTTGTATATCCACCAAATGAACAATCGAAATATCAAAATAAACTGTCTTTTAAAAAATTGGTGGATCGGGGCCACCAAAGATTTATTGATATCAAAGGCGAAAAGATGTTGCCCACCTATCATATAACTACTTACACACTGGAAAAGAACCGACTGAAACAAAGCGAGCCAAGTAAAGGCCGGGTGGAGGAGACGCACGGGCCAATCTAACTAACAACAACAAAAGAACCAACGAAAACCAGAAAAATCAAACTCTCAAACTCCTCAGACCTGCCTTATCAAGGACCAGGGAACCCCTTATTCGCCTAGACAGTTCCAATCTACATTGGAAGAAAATTTCAGCACAACCTTCACTTGCCGCTCTAGCCAGCACATCTACCACAGCATTTCCCTCGCGGAAGATGTGCCTGAAGGTAAGGTACATCAAAATATCAAAATAAACTATTCATTTGAAAAATTATAGGATATACATTTTAATTATCGGTCAGTTTTCACATGGGACATTAATACACGTTGATTTGAATTATAGGTAGATGTGAGTCATTAAAAAGGCATTTTAGCCATCTTGGTGAGATCAAGCTCAAACTTTCCCTATTGATAGAGCAGACAAAATGACCGACCATAGTAAAGTTTCAGCCAAAACTTACAGTGTGAATGAAAGTTATTTGCATTTTAAAAAAAAAAAAGTTTTCGAAAAACTAAGGGATGTGGGGCTTCCGATCTATGTAACTTATCCTAATATAATATATTTAAAAAAAAAAAAGAGTAAAAAGTAAATAAGTAAAGATACCAACAATGTGTAGTGGTATCACACAATATGACTCCTTTAGTTAGGAAACGGAAGTGGATCTTGACTAGCGGAACACATCTCCCTTTCATCATGGTGGGATATCTCTCAACTCCTTTAGTTAGGAAACAGAAGTGGATCTTGACTAGTGGAACACATCACCTTTTCATCATGGTGGGACCCACTGAGAAGATCCAAACCATCATTAAGTCTGGCCACAGGGAAAATTCCAATAGTAGGCAGGTTCAAGCCGATTTTTAAACTTTGTGGCACACATGATTACCAAATAAGCTCCATTTTTAGCCCCATAAGTTAACAAGATCCAAGAAGTTGAATGAACGGGGTGGATTTTCCTAGTGATCTACATCGTCCCAATTACGTGACCCTAGTCACTATCAATCCAATCAACCCAACCATCTATCATCACCACCCACTCATACATTGTTTCTGGTCATGTGGCTTACCTAAATATTAGATTCGTCCTGTCCTTTAGGCCATAACCTAACATGATATGATAAAGCAGATTGGCAGAAAATATTGCTCATAAGAAACTTGATGGACGCCACATATCAATGGGAAATAAATCATGTTACGAACTCAATATTTGAAATCACGTTGTAACGCCAACACATGGATGATTTTCTTCCTTGATGCGATTTATTCAAAAAAAAAAAAAAACAAAACAAAACAAACAAACAAACAAACCTGCCTGCAATCCAGATTGACATTTCTCTCTGATTATAAAGAGAAAAACAAAGAGAGAAAATATAAGGAAGAGGGATTAGATAAAGTGGAAGAACGGCTTGAAAGATTATTATTTATTTTAATTTTTTTATTTTAATTATATTATTATGCTTTGGGCTTGCATAATGGATAGGATAGATTTACCATGGGGGCAACGAATGTGCACATATATCAACAAGAACGCATAAAAAAAGGAAACATGTATGCACTTTTTTATTCTACTTGAATTACGTGTTAGGCTTATTTTGCATATAGGGCCAGGTCAATTTAGTCCATTAGGTTTTCAAGACCAAAATATGGCGAACCTCCAAAAATTAGGCCAAATTAATATTTTGGTATACCATAATATGCAAAATAGAATTCATGGCGCATTCATCATTGGCATATCTATCAAGGCCACAGGGACTTCCAATGAAGATATTAATTATTTTGACCATTAAAAAAAAATTGGTGAACCAATAAACAACTCGGATCTTAGATAGACAGTTAGGAGGGTCTGAGATAAAGAATGTATATGTTTTAATGGTGGAAGAAAGGTTAGTGTTGTTCATGATGGTATGGCCCACTAGAATCACAAATCCGGATCATTTTTTACCATTGTCCTAAAACGATATTAGTAAGTTGGTGAAGGGAATAGATTTAATACACACACATTATGTGTAGACTATCAGAATATATATATATATATATATATATATATATATATATATATATATATATATATATATATATATATATATATATATATATATATATATAGTATAAAAACACTCCAGCGCGCAAAACAAAAATTTAGGCAATTACGGAACCGAAATTGATTCGGATTAGTGGGCCTTCTATGCGGGGCTTTCTTGGTGTAAGTCGCAAATCCATACCGTCTATTGATTTTGTTACTTAATAAGATGCTTAGGGTTGAAAAATATACTCGAAAAAAAAAATTTATGTGGACCAGAGTGCATTAAATAGTGAGAAATGAATGGTTGCCATTGAGCATTCATATGGGCCACAAAAGTGTTATTTCGAGGAGATTTTTGGGCTCACCCTTTATGTGGGGATTATCCATTACACCCATAACTCATATTGTCATGGGATCCATTTAAAAACTAAATGAATAAATAAATACAAATAAAAAAAGGTTTAGTTCCTGTGTTTGAAAGCAAGTGCGGTTTAAATGTTTGAGACCATCTTGGGCTATGAGATTATGGACCCATAGTGATATATGTATTGTATCCACCTCATCCATTTGATTGGAATGCTATTACAAGATCCAAGCCATCCATGTGGTGGGTCATCTTGTAAGATATCTAGCCTGCCCTTTTTGGCTGGGATAGATAAGATAAACCCTATCCATTAGGTACATTATCTTGTAGAACCTAAGCATCACTCCCATTCATGGCCTTAGTAACCAAAACAAATCAAGGGCTTGATGAACTTGATATTTTTTATCCATTCATTTTAATATTATGGTGTGCTGCATATGGATTATAGGTATTCTATGATCTGCTCTATCAAATTTCTCCCAACTTTCCTCATCTAATCATTAGGTGAGTAATCCCAACATGTTTCTTCTCTATATGATTAAAATAAATTATTGTATTACTATTAGAAGTGTACAGGAGTCGAACAAAGTCGAGCTTGGCACAGCTCGACTTGCTTGGCCACTAGCTAACCCCAACTTGAACTCGAGTTGGCTCGGTCCTCGAGCTTGACTGGCTAGCTCGGCTTGGTTTAGTCAACAGCTCAGGCTAATTCGAACCAAGATCGAGTCGAGCGCCTGTGCAACATTTTTACAAACACATCAACTGCACCTTCATATTCTCATTGAATATAAAACAACAACAACAATGGTTTTATAGGTATTTCATCAAACACCCTATAGGCAAGGTCAAAATCAATAATTAAAAAAAAAAACTATTTGTTACATATATATACCTTTTTTACCACCAACTGACACTTTGTTGAGTCATTTCATCAAATACTTGGTGACCAACATCAATGTCAAAGTAACTGAGTCACCGAACTGGTTCGATCCGAGTTCAATTCGAGTTGGGGTTCGATCTGAGTCGAGTCGACCTTGGGCAAGCTTGAACTCGGTTCGAAATTTTTTCGAACTCAAAAAATCAACTCGATCTCAGTTTCGAACCGAGTCAAATCAAGCTTTTTCGAGTCGATTGAAGCACAGCTAATCGAGCTAACTCGGTTCATGTACAACCCTAATTGCTATGATTAATTGTATTATGATTATTGTGAATGACTAGATTGAATCAGTTATGAACTGATTAATGCTGAGATATTCTTAGATTATGAATATGTGAAATGCCTCTCATAGAGAAAAATGTATGTGACTGTTTATATGATTACTGATACATTAAACATTCATGCCTTGCATCGTTAATACTCTTGTACGATTACTTAGGGGACAACCCATTATACTCATTAGAAGCTCACTATATGTGGAAACATGCCCAATGGGGGAGAAGCCGGCCTCGCCCATGCCTACCACTAGTAGAAGCCTACCAAGTATAGATGCGGGTTGTTAATATCCAAATCAAGCAGGTGAACGGTTTCTATTTATACCCACTTGATGCATCATCAATGTCATTCATAACGTTTGCATTAATTACATAATTTGCATTATATTTATATTTTTATACTTGACTGTTATTCTTTAATTGTGTGTATTATTTTAATTGTATCGTGCATGAACGATGATGGGTTTACTTACTAGCATGGCCGGCTAATGTTATGGATTGACAACCGTACAGAAATGAATAAAACAAGAAATCCGAACCAAGTGCCCAAAAAAATGACCGATTACCAGACGAATAACAGGACCAGTTGCCGTATTTTGGCGAAAGATGAACTTGCTATGATGGATTAATGAATGACTTATGTATTTATTATTAGGAGTTTGATTTCTTTATTGCATCTATTCGTACATAAATATAATTCATTATTGTTTAAAAAAATCTGATCATGGTGAACGAAATTTGATTTTTTTTTTTTTTTTTTGAATGAAGTTTCAAATGAGTGGACTCAGATGATTCCTGTTCAAATGATGAAGTTTTGAATATATGATTAAGAATGTAACACAAACATGGATGAATGGATGTTAAATTTGGATGTGAACTTGAATTCATTAAACTGTGCCTCCAAACAATTATATGAATAGGAATTAAGTACACTCGGTATACGGGTCATGAACCGAAACTCAGGTCTGAGGGTGCACACTCTGTATCCGAATTTTCGGGCATGATAGCAAAAACTTTATATCAGGATATTATTTTTATTCTTTCAATCCATCTCCATGATAAGGAGTTTATGAGCATTAATTGGACCATTTTATAAATAGTTTGGATTGCATATAAACATCATAATGGAGCCTAGAAAAGTTTGAATGGTAGGAAATTCATTTCCACTATTTCCAGCTGTGTGGTCTACTTGAGTTTCAAATCTATCTAATTTTTTGCCTCGTGTCTAGACATGATCTTCCAAAATGATCATAGATGGAATGGATTTCCCACAAACATCACGGTGGGCACAACATAGCTTACAGTGGTAATAAAAAACCCCTCCAAAAAGCTTTTCTCTCGAAACCCATGTCAATATAATGTGACATGACGCGGATCTGGTGACCGGACCTGTTTAGAGATGGATGGTCCTGTGGCGCCCACTGTGATGTATATATTTTTTTCGACGTTGTCCATCTATTTTGAAAGATCATTTTAGGGTATGAGCCTAAAAATGAGGCATTTCAAAGTCTCATGTGGACCACACCATAGAAAGCAGTGAGATTAAAAACCTACCATTAAAAAAAATTTGGGGGCCATAGAATTTTTGGATGTAACTCATGTTTTAGCCAATGACGTTAAATAAATTCTAAATCCAATGGACAAAGTGAATTTGATACATAACCCACAGTAGGACCCACAACCCTTAACACATGACAACCGAGACCCTTTATACATGACAACCTCGACCCCGACCACATTACAACCACCACCTCGTCTCTTATACCATGACAACCTCTACCCTTATCACATTATAACCATGACATCGACCTTTATAACATGACAATCTCAACCCTTACAACATGATAACCTCGACCCTTACCAAATCACAACCATGACCCCGTTATAACATGACAACCTCAACCCTTACCACATTACAACCATGACCTCGACCCTTAACACATTACAACCACAAACGTGGTCCTATAACATGACAACCTTGACCCTTAATAGCATGAAAACCTCAATCCTTAGCACATGACAATGTCGACCCTTCACATGCATGACAAACAAGACCCATACCTTAACAACCTCGACCATTAACACATGATGACCATGACCTAAACCCTGAACACATGATAACCTCAACCCTTAACACATGACAACCACAACCCAAACCCTTAACACACAACCTCAACCCTTAAAAAATGATATATGTTCACTGTCTTTGAAGGTAATGCATTACAAAATTTAAATTTTATCTCATTCCTTGTATTCCATGTGATAACCACAGCCATACTTATCTACCTTAAATTCCTTTTAAGAATCACTTCTCCCTATGACAACAATAACCATGGCCATCCCTCCATATCCCAACCAAAAGTGGCTTCTATTTGTAAGAAAATGTTATTCTAAGAAAAATAAAATAAGGAATTCGTTTAAAATGTGTCTTCCACATATCAGTAGTTTGTCCGTATATTGGAGAAGTTGATGGTGGTGAACGTACGCTGGAAAATGCAGTCGAAAGGAGTGGTGGTGGGTCATTTGAAAACATTTTTGAAAAGGAAGAATAACCCTCAGAGAGAAAGAGAGAGAAGCTTCGTAAGGATACCAAATTCCAAGGATGGGGACAACAACACTTCCTTCGTGGAATCCAGTCAACCAATTTTAGCGTCCCCATTCTGAAAACAGGTGAACAAAGTAATTCCTGCAGTGGCTGAGTGTACACGATAGCTAATTGGCAGAGGTAACATCAGATTCTGGGCTGATGATTGGTTAGGACTGGGCCCCCTCAGCACGTATAGCCTGCATCCAGTTCCTGCAGGGCAAGCATCAGTTACTGTTAACGAATTCATCGAGTCGACGAGTTAGAAGTCACGAGCAATAGCTATCAGTATTCTCCCTCAACAGGTTGTGGATCACGTCAGGAAGGCTTCTGCACCTCTCCAACGGAAGACAGGTGCTTTTGGAAAGATTTAAAAAATGGTGAACTCAATGTGTGTAAGGCGTGACAATTTATTAGGCCAAGAGCTGAGCAGAGGAGCTAGGCCAAATGGGTTTGGCATGCCAAACTTCTGCCCGAAGTTTCATTGTTATCCTGAAAGATCCTTCGTGAGCTGTTCCAGTTGAGGTGGCTATACAGAGGAAAGGGGTCAGCTTGGCATCAAGGTGTGTAATGCCCTGAATTTCAGGGGTCAAGTATGAACTCAGCTCTCAAATTCTTAGGAGTCACGTATGCCCCAATAGGCTCCAGATTCTAATGCATTTGAGTTTATTCATAAGCAATGAGGAGTTAAGAAAAGCATAAGTATGAGAATATCATAAAATGTAAATACGAGTCGTTAAACATGTAAGATATCCAAAATACAGTGCCAAGAAAATCCAAACCGGAAAGTAGTCTCACCCAAATAAATATTCCAAAATGACTAGGACCCTAACCCATGTCGCGTGACCATCCAAACATAAACTAGAAGAAACCGCCGAAAGTCTGATAGTACGCTTGCTCCTCCTCATCATCCATGCCCGCATCCTCCAACACATCTACCTCTATCGACCTTGCATTTATGACAGGTTCTGGTTGGTGTTTTAAAACAGTCCTAGAGTGGGAGTGAATAGCTAACTCAGTGGTACCATTAACAATAAGTTACAGGAATTATCATACCCAAGATTAAATTTAGTGAACAGCATACAGCATGCATAAAATCCTAGATACTCTAGTTAATGCATTGCATGATTTAATGACATGATGCATATCTCTCACCACTAACACTCCCTCGAGTGATGACATATAACAATCACGAATGACCAACACTCCCTCAGTGTGACCTATACTGTAGAATCACTAAAGTAAATAATGCAATGTCATGTAAATGTTAGACAAGTTGATTAATTAGGTTCATTCATCCAGCAGGTTGGGGAAACCGATATACCCTTGTCAAAAAATATTGCCCTAGTCCAATTATTGAGGGTCAAATATTGCATATTAGACCTTAGTTATTACCTAATTTTATGAACATGATACTGCTTAACGTCCTATTTTAATTGTGTTTATGTTGCAAGGTGAAATTAGGAGCCTAGATTGAAAAATGGTAGTAAAAGCATGAAATTAATGCTCAGAAGTCACCAAGGTAAGGGACGGACCTCAAGGGACCAAGATTGAAGAATTTACACTTCAAAGATCCGAGAAAATCAAGTCATTCGCGTTAAAGAGTCGTAAAAATCTTCTAGAATGCAAGATCATAGAGTTCCCACCATCTTTTCAGCTCAAAATTTTATATATAGCCTAAGGAACATAAATTAACTGTACATATCAAATTTCAGCCATTGGATCTTTGTGTAAGTGACCCATCAGACAGATCAGCTCACAAATTGTCAATCTGGGGCCCACCTGATATCTAGATATGCTTCAATGTTAGTCTCAACCACTTAAATAAGGTGATAAAATGGATGGACAGAGCAGATTTCATGAAACGTCATAGTGGACCCCAAATATGCATTGTGCGTGCACAATGTGCACATGAGCCGGCCGTGCTTTCTTCAAAACTCACAGAATCCTCCAAGCAGGCGAACACTGTCCGACGCTGCAATGAGTAGTGGGCCCACCCCATCAGTCTATTACACAATCTGGACCATCCATTGTGTCCAGGGGGTGGGGACGACCCTAGACAAGATGCCCTTTTGGCCCCATGTACACGTAGACACATGGATTGCTGAAAAACGCAGGATAAATGGCGAGTTGCATTGATACAGTGAACTGCATAAAAACTCGACCAAAACTACTCTTTTTCGACTGAAACTTCGCCAGGAATCCAATTAACGTGGTGGATTTCACCAAAAACATCAATGTGGGGCCCACCGAGCATCTCAGCATAGGAATTTTCGCACCACATGCACGTTCGGTTTTTTTGGACGTTTCAGGGAGTTGTGGGCCACTATTTGTGGTCAGATGGGTGATCTAAACTGTTCAAAACCTTCAGAGGGGGGTATTTACCCCAACTAAGGAGTCAGAATCCACGTTTACAATGATCACCATCCCAAAATCTCATCCAAACGCGACTGTTTCCTCACTTTTGCTGCGTCACCGCCTCTTGCTGCGAAAGTGAAGTTCTTCACTCTAAACCGCCCATGGGGCCTATAAAAGAGAGAGAGAGAGAGAGAGAGAGAGAGAGAGAGAGAGAGAGAGAGAGAGAAGGACGTGGGAAGGCATCTTAGGATGTGAAAGCAAAGGAGAGAGAGCGGTGGCCAGTCTTCCAACGAGTTTTCTCCTCTTTTTTTTCTGCTTTTCCTTCTATGTTTTTCTGATTTTAGCATGATCATGTCAGGCTAAACCCCTTAGCTAGGTCTAAGAGGTGAAGCTTGTAGCGTGATGGGTAGTTTTCTACGACTTTAATTCATGTTTTATGAACTCTCTTTGATTATAGTTTGATTATATGGAATATTCATAGTTTTTAATTATTTGTTGTGACTTAAATCACAATGGATCTGCGATATCTTTGAGTATTTTTCATGCATGTATAAAGGTTATGGTTGTAGGAATCCCGTTGTTCACCATCGCCCCACGAGCATGGTTAGATGATGAAATCCTTCCTAACGTTCATAACTCTCTTAGATTGGATGTTAATTATCTACATTATGTTGTTTGCTTTGTCTCATGGGCATGATTTTATAATGGAATCAATTCTAATTCTCATACCTATCTTCTATTGAAAACTATATCAAAGGAAGTTCACATTTGAATTTTTAATGAAGTATCTTCCATCTGGATGAGGATAGGACTCTGAATCCAATTGTGTTTGTGAATGAAGCATAAATCTCCCTAATCTCTACAAGTTGATCCATGGCACCCTAGTTTCCCACCTTTGAATTTCACAAATTTTAGTTAGTTTAAATAGTTCACCATTATTCTCCTGCATTCTCCTGATTAGATTACATGTTCGCCTAGTTCTAGCTCGGGTTATTTTCAAATTACGTACAAGGTTCAGTCTCTGTGGATTCGACCTCAGTCCTACCTAGATTATTACTATATCATAACCCTATACTTGAAGTGTGAATAAATTTTTGGCACCGTTTTCGAGGACCAACGGTTACATTTTTCTGAGATTATCTAGTTTTAGAATTAGGTTAAGATCAGGGTTTTTCTAGATTTAGGTTTTTCTATTTGATTTTTAGAAATGGATTGAAATGGGTTATATACCCTGATTTTTATTTCAGTTGACCCTAGATGTTGCGTATTTCCTCATATGCCCATTTGGGGCTCACCTATAACTTTCGGGGCTGCCCTAATGGCCCCTTGGCTCATCTGATTTATGGGATAGGTGCCCCATGGCCCGATGAAGGGCTATCCAACGTTTGATGGCAAACGGATGCGGGGATTTATCACAATGGTCCAATTTGCAATCAACAGTCACCGTTTCTCAATCAGGGGTTAGATTTAGCGAACGAGTGTAGGGAAATATCTTTAACCTATGGTCAAATTTAGGTAAAATTTGACAATTGAAATGTCCTAATTTATTGTCCTAACTGGCGGGGCCATTTGTTTTAAAATTCAGATTTTTGGCCAATACTTGGGAGAGTTGCATTTTACAAGTACCGATTAGATGGTGCAAATCGTCTGTTTTCAAGCGTCGTTTGAGTCCATTTCCCACGATGGACTACAAGCCCAGTGACATGGACATTACTCGAAAATTTCAAAACTAACGGCCCACTAAGGAGCGGTCTAGAGCTTGTTCGAGTAATCGGGGCACTTTTAGAATAAATTGGGTAGGGAGATTTCTTGGGCGCAGTGGTTGAGATATGGATTAACTAAGTTCACAGTATGACCTATTCGAAATTAGCGAAAATAGTGATTCAGTCATGATCATTATAAACCATTGGTTTTAGGCTAAAAGAGTAACTGGGTTGATTTTATTTATTAATTGAAGTCCGGGCCATAGTTGACTCAGCTTTGGGTAGATCTTTAATTTACAGTTGTTTGATTAGTCAGTGGCGAGTTAGTTAGATTTGGGCCCTATGTGAACAAATCATGAGGTAAAACTCAATGTTTAAGTGATCGGTTGGATTCATTGGTTTTATACGGTGAATCAAACTTATTTGTATGGTTCTTTATCAGTACCAGCTGCGTATAAGCCCAACTCAAGTGTCAATGGTCAGTAAGTGATGACGTGGCTAGTTATAAAAAAAAATTAAGGATTTTTGGTAATTCAAAATAGCAAAAATTCGGGGTATTACAAGGTGCATCTACTGCCCTCTTTCACCGCAACTGGAATAGGTGGATTACCTTTTTGTGAATAGTCAGGCAGCGATCCAAGTGTGGGACTTCTTCATTAGGGCCTACAAAGTTCAAGCTTCGGGGCTAACCTTTGCCACCATCCTTGTTGCTAGATGGTGGGCGTCCTCACCGAGATCGCGATCTCTCCCCCTCCTTAACGGTCTAATTCCGCCCTTCATTTTCTGGGAGTTGTGGATAGCTAGAACCAAGGCGCTCTTAGACAACTAAGAAATGCGGGTGTCTACGATTATTAGGAACATCCTACGCTGGGTTAGGCTTTCAGTTGGGGGCCTCCCAACGCCTAAATCTCTGCTTCTCCCCATGTGTGTTTCACTTGAGACACTATGAATCAGCATCCCTCTGCCCAAATATCCAGCGTCGTCCCTTGTCAAGTGGTCAAGGCTGCCTCGGGGTTGGGTCAAAGTGAATGTCGACGGATTGGCGAGGGAACACCCGGGCCCTTTTAGGGGTGGTGGAGTGGGTAGAGATTGTAATGGAGCCTCCCTATTTTCTTTCGCATTTGGGTATGGGAGAGGTTCTAACACTATTGTAGAGTTTAGAGCGATTCTGGATGGCATCGAGTAGTGTACCGAACTCAGGTACTCGAGAGTTAAGGTTTCCAACGACTCTAGCACTGCAGTGGCGGCCCTTGCAAAGGAGGCAAGTGGGTCCTAGGCTTTGTGGTACTGGAGGAAAAGGATCGAGGAGCTAAGACGCACTTTGGAGGTTCGTATATTTCACCCACCTTGAGAAGCTAACGTGGTGGCAGACGGTCTAGCTAGGCTAGGGAGTGAGACCCAATTAAAGATGATTTTCAGATCTAAGGAGTCCCTTTCCCTTCCCATCAAGGGTAACATATTCCTGGAGAGAGTAGGTTTGGGATACCTAAGGGAGGTTCATTCCTCTTAGTTGTTTCCCCTTTCTTTTGTTTGCACACAGGATAGGTATGTTGAAGGAATGCATACAGCGTCTAGCTCATCTACAGATGAGCTAGACGCTGGATGCGTTCCTTCAACATTCTGTGTCCAGAGATCCTGAAACATACAATGAGATGGAAGAAAAATGGCAGCACAGTTAAATTGTTTGGTGAGAGTACTAACAAAAAGCAAATTTGAGTCAAGACCTGGGACAAAAAGGGTCTTATCAAGGGAGACAGTAGAGGTTAGAGGAACAGTTCCCGACTCCGTAACGAGAGTGAGGTTTCTCTTTGCTAACTTTACTAACCCTAATGTAGAACTGGGATGAAAAGATGAAAAAATGTGAGACATACCAGTCATATGATCCAAATTTTTCAAAGAAGATCAGACTGGTAGGATATGTTGATCAGAACCATTTTCAATACAAAGAGAAAAGAAGAATCTAATCTCCCAAATGCATGCAATGGACGGGACACAACAATTTAAAAATGAACCAAACAAACCTACAGAAAAATAAAAATAAAATAAAATAAAATAAAAAACCAAAATCTCCCAGGAAAGGAAGAAAAAAAAAAGGATTCTGCAATTGGGTTTTCAAGAAAACACCATAAACACCGAAAAGATTAGATATTTTGTAACACCCTGAAAATTGGGGTTCGTGTAGAAACCCAACTCCCGAGTTCCAGACCATCACTTATGCAACAAATATGCTTATAATTAAATGTTGTCTAAGTTAGTGCATTAACATGAGTGAGATTTTACCAAACTACAATTCATACTCCAGATCCAGTGATAAAACGCAAGCGGAAAACTGAAAGATATATATATATCACTATATGTAAAACAAAACAATCTCGATCTGTCTCCAAAGTATGAATGTATCTCTAAGTCACATATACATATACCAAACCAAAAATCAAATCATACGATAGTCCAACTAGTAAAATCTCGCTGATCCAGGCCACCTATGCGAAGCCGTCAGAAAATTACATGTACGAGAACTCATCCTGGTCCTCGTAGTAGTCCGGCTCCAGCTCCTGAATCGCCTCGCTATCTGCATCTAAGACAGAGTCTGGTAGGTGTTGCAAACACCGTCTCATAACGTGGGAGTGAGTGATCAACTCAGTGGAATCATAGAGCAAAGATTAGCATGTTATCAAATCAATCACGCGATAATAGTAAAGCAAACAATCAAACATTCCTAAATACTGTTGTTAATGCAAGTATGAGATGCAGTAATGATGCGTGACCTCACCGACATACTCCCTCATGCGATACCATCTTACGTTCGCGGCATGCTTTCTTCCCTCAGTGCTCCACATCTTTCAGGCACATGCAGTGCGATATGGATATGATTACCGAGTTGTTATTAGTCCTTTCATACAGCAGTATTGGAAAACTAAGGTACTTTCTTTATATCAATCCCAACACAGATCCTGTCTAGGGTAGTCACTCCTGGTAATCTCATACGATGGTATATTTCTAGGTCATTGCAAGGGCTGTCAGGGCTGTTGCTCGCACTCGTTGCACCGCTCTCCCATCACCTTATCAATACAGGCCTAGTTGTACTCTTGTTGCTACGGAAGGGTCGTCGCCTCACGTAGACTTAGAATACACTTAAGGTCACTACAAAGGGCTCGTCACCAATCAGAGTAGGCCGACAGCTCGAATGTAGTGTCCCATACCACCACAATCGGCTCACGAGTCTGAGGTGGTCACTGGTCACTACGGGGAGGTTTGTGGCCCCAGCATAGGTCGACAGCTCAACCACGGTGTCCCATACCACCATGCCCAGCTCATGAGTTTTAATGGATCAAGGTATCATGGTTATCAGGGTTTCCACTGGTAAGTTCAGTACCCTAAGTTCAAGCAGTTATGACCAATACAAGGTGAACATACAATGGTCAGTCGGGTTACTTGACAAGCTCGACTAGTACGAGCGCACCTCAAGCTGAATGACATGAAGTGCATAAACACCTCGTGTGGCCTAACCACTACCGTCAACCCAAGCACGACTCAGGTTCGTCGGCACGTCCTTCACGGCGATTAAAAGCCAACCACGAATTCAAATCTATTACCAACTGCCTGGACTAGAATATATCCCCAAGCACTTGTAATCTACATCAGTGATCATATGAGAGTGACAGAAATGAAATACAAATACTCCAAGCATGTTAACAACATGTTATAACACACAACATAAGCAAATCCACCAAACACAAGCATTTCATATATATAAGGAAATCAATTCAATATAACAACATGGAGGAAATCATATACATCATCATATTAATTGAGAATCCAATCTCAAAACTACTCTACAACACCATTCACTCAATACTTACTAATACATACTCGTACACAAACACTTAGTCTACACACATTGGTCTACATAACATATGTCGACCCAACGTGTGCATTAGGGCGAATCTCTTCGCCAAACAGATTATACATGCCTAACTTATATATTAGCACGATAAATACTTATGGCAATCATACCAGCAAAATACAGACGTATACCGTATTTCCTACAAATACCTAAAATACCATAAATCTCATATTCTCCGTACGTAATCGAAATGAAAAACAGACAGCATGTTCTACATGTTAAACAGCATCCTTGTAAATAATCTACTATTAAACGGCATTGAAAGCTTTGAAAATAGATAACCTAAGCCTCTAAAATCCTCACCTTACGCCGTAGAGGCGTAACGAATCAAATAGAAACTCTATGCTTCGTCAACGTCGATATGACGACCTATATTACAAGATAAGTCAGTTACTTCGCTACTTGTATCGATAGAATTTCTAAAACAGGTTAAGGTTAGGATTTTTTTACCTAGAATGAAGTCAGAATCACCGGAAGAGTGATTAGAACACGATGGCTAAGCAAGTGTAGGAGCAGGATCAAGTGACAGGAACCTTTCCTCACAACTCTCACATAATCTCTCTTTTCTCTCTTCTCTTTCCTAGGGTTTCTTACAAATTCGTATGGGAGGGATGTGAGAGGGTTTAAGGTCTTTAAATAGGTTAAAAATACCTATTTAGACTCTAAACCAAGGTATACTTGGGTTATAACCAAATCGGGTCATTTTCGATCCAAAAGAACGTTTTTGGAGGTCTCATGACTAAACGCGGTCGGACTTAAGCTTATGTATGTTGGATCCTGATCACATTAAGTTTTCAGTTCGATCGGGTTTCCAAATCGCACATGGCAGACCAGTTTCAGTTCAGCGGTCACTGAGACTCGATCGAGGATTCCAAGCACACTGACCTGAGTGGGAAATGTTCCCTGATCCGAGGGTGTATTTAGGTCAGATTCCAATGGTCTGAATGCTTATACTTAACCCGCAAGAAACACGTGCCAGATTTATTTAAATCACATTTAATTTATAAAGAATTTCACTCTTTCTCACACTTTTTGCTCCAGGCTCAATGAAATAGCCTCAGAACATCAGTTGGGCTTAATTTCTGGGATGGTAATCAAGTCCCACTATGCCGCCATAATGATCTAAGTTCATTGCTACCGGACTCACGACGCTTGGTCAGAATCTATTACAAAGTTTCAAAGAGTTCCTGAGAGCAAACGGGTTTAGAGTTTGATCCTAGGTTTCAGGATGTTATAGCGTTAACAATTCCACAAGTTTTGGGTCTTGTAGAACGTATTTAAAGCGATCAGTGCTAATTTCACAGCTAATCTAGTATAGCATTAGTTATCTTACGCTTAATTTCTAAAGGAATTAATCCTAAGTGATTTCTGATCGAGGTGGTACTCGGGTCTCTGTACGGATTTTTCTGAGATGTTACATATTTGAAGATGGGTTTCTTCAAACAAGCAACCTATCAAAGAAAACAATGAGGAGCAGCAAAATCTCCCAGAAAAGCAGTTTCTGAAATTGGGTTTTCTGTAGATAGAAATCTATCAGAAAAACTACAAATCCAACCAAAAGATGATGTTTACAGAACCGGGTTTCTCCAAACAAGTAATCCCACCTGAGAAATCAATGAAGAAAGAGTGAAATACCTACCTAGAATGAATTACTCTGAAGCAAAAATGGCAGAATTCAGAACCTAAGAAAGCCAATGTGAAGAACAGAAGCAGATAAGAAAATAAAAATAAAAAATAAAAAATAAAGCTCTTTTGTTCTTATCTTCTTAAAGGTAAGAAAATAAAATAAAATAAAAAATAAAGGTGTTCCTCTTTGCAGCCTTATTACAGCAGGTATTTGTGGAGGATGAAGTCGGTCAGAGAAGTGGGATGGCAGAAAGAGAAGATGAAAGCGGGGGGTTTGTTGTGGTGATCGGCTTGGAGATAGGAGATGGTGGCAACCATGTTCTCAGAGAGGCCCTGGCCGAAGAGATAGAGCCTCAGTCATGGCTCTGATACCATGTTAGAATACAGGATTTGGAAAAGAAAAGGCTTGATTATTTAGAATCGTATACAACCAATATTTATACAAGAATGGAAGAAGACAAATATAGAAAATAGTGAAGGAGGATTTACAGAGGAGAGATTATAGAGATGATGGAGGAGAGATTTTAGCAGATGAGTTGGCTGCTGGATGTGGAGAGATTTCTGCAGATGTTTCTGCAAATGAGCTAGACGTTGGATGTGTTCCTTCAACAAGGTAGGCATTCTCCTTTTGTTGATGGCCTGCCCGAATTAGTTTTAGATCTGTATAGCTCTAGGCATTCTTCGTTATGCAATAAAATCTCTCTTTTTTTGAAAAATAAAAAATAAAAAATCCAAAGATAGGGACAATTTGATCCAAAAAATAATAATAATAATTCAAAAACCTATGAGATGACTACCCTCGTAATATTTGAAACCTTCACAACAAGAAATAGGATTTTTACCGATGATTTTGTTTTCGTAGGTAAAAATGACTTTTACCAACGAAAATTATTTTCGATGGTAAAAGTTTACTTTTACCGACAAAATTTTAATTTCGTAGGTAAAAGTCTACTTTTACCATCGAAAATAATTATTTTGAAGGAAAAAAGACTTTTATCAACGTCAATTTTTGTTGGTAATGATTATTTTTATTTTTTGAAAAACAAAATTCAAATAAATTACTTTTAACAACGACATTTCCATGTTCGTAGGTGTGTTTTTTCCGACGGACATGAACCGTCGGGAAAAAACTGATACGATGTAATTACCAACTATATCTTTGTTGGCAAGTGTTTTTCCTGACAGACATTACACATCGGCACAACTCTGGTACTCTGTTAGTACCGATGAAATACAGTTTAGTTGGTAAATGTGCTTTTACCGACGACCAGAAACCGTCGGCAAAAATCTAAAACAATGTTATTACCGATGCAAACCACCTGTCGTCGGTAAAAGTGCTTTCCGCGACGGCCTTGAAGCGTCGGAAAAATTTTGGTAGGATGTTAATACCGGAAAACACGTCAATGTTGGTGATATTGCTTTGTACCGACGAACTGCAACCGTCGGGAACAAGTTCCTGCCATTGACCAAATATTCCTATGACTGGAAGTACGACGGTTATACCGACGAACTACAACCGTCGGTAAAGGGTTCCCGCCAAAACTTTATTCCAACCAATTAAAAGTGTCAGTAAAGGGTTCCCGCTAAAGCATTAGTTTGTCCAACGAACTATAACAGTCGGGAAAATGTTCCCACCAGGGGCCCCGCTGTTACCGAAAGCATGAGTGTTTCCAACGAACCAAAACTGTCGGGAAATGGTTCCACAAGGTTTGCCGATGAACTGAAACCGTCGGGAAATGGTTCACAAGGTTTGCCGACGATCTGAAACCGTCGGGAAAAGTTTCCCGCCATGACTGAAAACACAAGTAAAAAAGTGTTTTTAGTGACAATTACTTTCGTAGGTAAAAATAAATATAAAAATTTTTTCCGACGGTAGATAACCTTTGCGAATTGTTTTTACCGACGAACAAAAGCCGTCAGTAATAATCCTTTGTTTTTCTGTATATATACATAGTTTTTATATCATATGAGTGAATGTTTTTATTTTTTGTGATTAAAAATTAATATTTTAATGATTTATAATTTCACATGAAAAAGTATATTGAGAAGTTTAAAATTTTAATAATGTTTGAGAAAATTTTTGAAAATAAAATGATGCTTTTGAAGAAAAGAAATTCGGCATTTTGAAATTATTGGTAAAAAATATGAGAAAATATTTGCAAATTTTGAAAATAAAAATTCAGAATTTGTATTTTTTTTTTTTAGAAATAATTTATAATAAAAATGTTATTTTGTTAAAATGTTTTCAAAAATATACATTTAATAAAAGTGTTATTTTAAATGGAAATTGAAATTTATGTTTGAAAAAAAATTACTAAATTGTTAGGCACATCCACTAATTGTACTTTTAACCGTTTTTGGACAATCCAATCAATCCAAATTGAAGAGTAAATAACTTCAATTGTTTAAATCAAACTTTACTAAAATTGTTGATCAATCTTGTATGCCCATTATCTTTTTCATATGTAACCTGATCGGGACAAATAACTAGTGAAATTGAGTATTGATTAGAAAAATAGAGTGAATGGACCAAACGGGTAAAACGGGACAAATATTTTGGTCAAAATTGTGACCCAACTTTATTGACCTCGTAAGAACCTAAGTGTTGATGTAAGTTTTGTGGGGCCCATCATAATGTGTGTTGAATATCAACATCGTGAATTTAATGTCTCCCCTTCAAGTTATGAGATATGTAAAAAATCATCCATATACGAAACTCAGAAGGGCTATGCTATCTAAAACCATGTGAAAACATCCTAAAAAATATAAAAGAACTTGGCGGGGCCCACGTGAGTTTTGGATGCGGCTGAAACTTGGTCTAACCCCTTATCCAAGCGGGACGCACATAATGAGAGGGTTGGATATCTGAATCACATTTAGGCAAACCTAATATATGATTATGAAAGAAAACCCCTCTCCACTCCATTTAGGTGATTTACTAATTACCCTGAGTTAACTTTGTGTGGTCTACCATTAATTATTTATTTTATCCACTCTGTTCATCCATGTTAACAGATGATTTGGGGTCTAAAGAACAAAAAGGAATCATGTCCAAAGCTCAAGTGGACCACACCACAAGAAATAGTGTGATTGAACCTCTACCATTGAAAAATTCTTGGAGGCCATAGAAGTTTTGGATCAAGGCGATGTTTGTGTTTTCTTTTCATTCATATCTTTTTGATATTATGAACAGGTTGGATGACAAATAAACATTACTGTGGGCCCAAGGAAGGTATCAACGGTGGAAATCATTATTTCACATTGTTTCGTGTAGCATGGTCCACTTGAGTTTTGGATTTATCAAAAATTTGGGATCAACCCACACCATTCATCCATTTTTTGAGATTATTTTAGAGAATTATCCAAAAAATGAATCATATCCCAAGATTAAATGGACCGCACCACAAATAAGGGAATCAGATTGGCTACTTCTCCTAACACTAGCCAATGGCTAGTGGTTGGTGCTACGTGGGCCCCACCATGATGTATGTGTTTAATCCATGCCATCCATCTATTTTTAAATATCATCTTACGGCATGAGACCAAAAATGAGGTATATCCCAATCTGAAATGGACCACATTACAAGAAACAGTGTTGAATGAGCATCAACTATTAAAAACATTTCGGGGGCCATAAAAGTTATGGATCGAGATGATTTTTGTTTTCCTCCTTCATCTAGGCCTGTATGACTTAATAAACAGATTGGATGCCAAATAAATGGTACAGTGGACCTTATGAGGATTTTAATGAAGGATATCTAATCACTATTGTTTTCATGTGGTGTGGTCCACCTGATATTTATATACCTCTCATTTTTAGGCCCCACCATGATGTATATTTTATATCCACACCTTACATCCATTTGTAGAGATCATTTTAGGGCAATATCCAAAGAATGATCGAGTTAAATCCAAAGCTCTAGTGGACCCCATCACAGAAAACAGTGGGACAATGACGCCCACCATTAAAAACTTCTAAAGGCAATAAAAGTTTTGTATGAAGATGATATTTGTGTTTTCTCATATTTCATGTATTTTTTAACTTTTGAACAGGTTGGATTTCAAATAAACATTACGATGGGCCTTAAGATAGTTTCAACGGTGGAAATCACTCTCCTTGCTGTTTTCTATGGTGGGATCCACTACAGATTTTTATCTGCCTCATTCTTTGGCTCGTGACTTAAAATGATATCTCAAAATGGATGGACGGTGTGGAAATAACAAATACATCATAGTGGGGCCCACAAAACTTGGTGACGTCACTGACCCTAGGGCGTCCAAGAGACGCCCTTATGTCAGCGAGCGAAACCGGATCGGCTACTCCCCCTGCCACACTGGTTGTCGGTGCTCTGTGGGCCCCGTGATGATTTATGTATTTCATCCATTCCGTACACATATTTTAATAGAGCATTTTATGGTATAAAATAAAAAAATGAGGTATATCTCAATCTCAAGTGGACCACGTTACAGGAAACGGTGTTGAATGAACGTTGAACATTAAAAATGTTTTGGGGGCCATAAAAGTTTTGGATCAGGCCGATATTTGTTGTTTCCCTTCATCTGGGTCTGAACGACCTAATCAACATATTGGATGTCAAATAAACAGTACAGTGGGCCTTGGGAGGATTTTAATGGTGGATGTCCAATCATTTTTTTTCCTGTAGTGTGGTCCACCTAACATTTATATTCCTATCATTTTTTGTATAAAGTCATAAAATGCTACTTAAAAATGGATGAAACACATACATTATGGTAGGTCCCACCGAACACCGACTACTATCGATGGGGCCGGTGCCAGCTGGTGCCAGCGGCAGTTACGTCTGGGATGCGGATTTCATGCAGAAGCCTTTTGGACTTCCTGTGCAAGGATTCTAGGTGGGGCCCGTTGTTATGTTTGTGGAAAATCAAAGTCGTCCATCCATTTTTTGACTTCATTTTAAGGTATTCTTCCAAAAATGAGTAGGATCCAAAACTCAAGTAGGCCATAGGAGATGAAACAGTGGGGAAAGGGATGCCTAACGTTGAAACCTTCCTAGGCTCTACCTTGCTGTTTATATGCCATCTAAACCGTTTATAAGGTCATTTTCACTTAGATAAAGTGAAAAAACTAAAAAAAAAATTATATTTTCAATAACCTTTATGGACATATAAATATTTCAACGGTGGTCACTAAATCTCCACTGTTTCCTCTCGTGTGGCCCATTTGAGTTTTTGATCCTCCTCGATTTTGGTCCCATGTCATAAAATGAGCTTAAAAACAGATAGAGGGGTTAGATTTCACACAAAAACTAAGTAGGACCCACACTGAATTTTTTGGAAAACTTCCTGTCAAAGTCTTACATATATCCACGTCTGTCCGTCTCCTTAAGCAGCGTCTCTCTCGGCCATCTCTCTCACGCATCCTCTCTCTCTCTCTCTCTCTCTCTCTCTCTCTCTCTCTCTCTCTCTCTCTCTCTCTCTCTCTCTCTCTCTCTCTCTCTCTCCCCTCAGAGATCAGGAAGCCAATTTGTGATCGGGGCTCCAACTCAAACTCTTCTCGTTCTCTTCCTCAAAGCTCGAAAGGTAAAAACCCTAACCCTTCATCTAATTGGGACACATATAGCAGATGGGTTAGATGTTTGAAACACATCTCAGTTGGCCCTACCACAAAAAATAGCAGGGTTGGAACGTCCATCATTGGAAACTTTGTGAGGCCACATAAGTTGTGGATCTGGATGATATTTTTTCCTACAGTTTATCGGAGTGGTGATAACCCTATGAACGGTTTGGATTTCATGTAAACACCATGATTGGGTCTAGGAAGTTTTCAACAGTGGACGTTTCTGTTCCAACTCTCTAGTTTCGTGTGGCCCACCTCAGTTCTAGTTTCAACAGTGGAGGTTGCCATTTAAATAGTAAATGGGATTCTAGATTTGTGAATGCATATAATCAGCAGGCTCCCTTCAAGAGTCAAAAATAGATTTAAGGGATCATTTGGATGAACAATAGAATTGAATTGGAACTACAGTTCAGCTCAATAAGGATACATTTGAATGCATACCATACATTTGAATGGAATTGCACTTTGGAGTGCGCTCATCATTTAGAATTTAAATGGTGTGACCATGTTCTGTATTTCTTCCATAATGAAGTGGGGAGTAGATCCATTGCTCCTGAAGGCATTGCATTTTCTCCTCCAGATTACATGCGACAAATGTGCATGATGATCCAAACCAGGCACCGTCCCCCCGGCCCCACCATTGATTGGGCACTAATAAAAGAAATGCTTTTATTATAATATCTTAACAGTCTCATGAATGAAACTTTTCTCACTGAATGGGCAATGTTGCTAATATGCCTTTTAGTGTTCATTTGTACGCCAACAAGTCTAGGGATCATCCAAACGTTGCTATTTTTTGGACAATGGCCCTCTCACTTTAGGCCTACTAAATGAAATGTATTCCACATGTGCAGAATGACATGGAGACACAAAAATGCCTTGCCTATAGGGGCATCAGGCCACTTCCAATTACATGAATGGACAGCAATTCAACCTGATTGAACATCCAAATGAATTTGTCTAACTAAATCAAGGTTCCCAGGTCCATTACAAGCAAATGTTGGTAAGAGAGTGAAATAAAAACTAACCTCATTGACACGAATAAGAAATGTCCAATTTTTCTCTTTGGAAAACTGATGAATGGAGGTTAGGTTAAGGGGTGTTAATCTCAGATAGTAGCTAGTTGTTGAACTTTTGCCAAAATCATGAGAATGCTTGTCTGGGAAACAATGAATGTTGAGAGTGGCATATGAGTTTCTGCCAAATAAAATTTCAAAAATAAAAAAACAAGAAAAGAGAAAAGAGAAAAAAAAAAAAAAAAAAAGCAGCCCATATTCCCCCATCTGAAGCTAACTAAAATATTCAAAACCTTCTATGATGCATACATCAAGGAAAGAGTATTGTTAGATGGAACCTTTGCCAACAAGGTGACTTTGTTCGGATGTTTTGATGTAACCTTGTATGATGCATACATCAAGGAAGAGTATTGTTAGATGGAACCTTTACCATCTATCAGGATGCTTTATAAAGGACCAAAATACTTAAGCTTGCCTGTCACGTGTTCAGTAGCTTTGGTGTAAATAGATCCCAAGTACGATAGATGGTGAGGTGTCTATCTTGGATAAGGATGTTTTGCGTGAGGGGGCATTATCCATCCATCTGGATTGCAAGAGTGCATGCACTATATTGATTGTAGGAAGTGGTTTCATAGTCAAAATCTAAGTGCCAACACCTTGGGTTTCATAGTGTCACTTACTAACCATTTCATAATCTTTTCTACACTAACCATTTCATAATCTTCTTTACAGTTAGATTAGAGAAATTACTACACATTCATTTCATCCCACATGATCATAGAACAAACATAACAATTGCTTAGAGGTTGTTCGGATGCTTGGATTTTGTGATTTTACTTATTGCTGATGGGACTTTAAATAGGAATTGTTGTTGAAACAAGATTCCTAAACTCGACCCAAGTAATTGGAACAAGGCTATGATGATGATGATCTTTATAAAATATATTTACAACATAAGATGCAATATAATGTATTAGGTGTTGTACAAATTATATTATGAAGTGTGTACTAAATAGTCCCACATGTATTATGATACTGTTGCAGTCCTATCCATGTTGTATGCTGGATCCAACTGTATCTAGTACCCATTTACATGTTGTATGGTCTTAAGGGCATTTAGGTATCTGCGTGCCATAAGACATTGTTTTAGGGCGATTCCTTTTGACTTTGGCTTTAAACTTAGACTTGCACTCACTCTCCTGCTCTAGATTCATATGCATTTATGCTTCAAACATTTTTGGAATAGATGCCTTCCCTGCTCCTATTTGAATCCTCTTCGGCATTTTTCACATTTCGTGCATCTTAGATTGAGTGATTCAGTTTTGGGGGAGTTTTGATTCCAGGGGATACATTAGTTAAATAGATGAGAGCAGTTTACTACTAGACATGATTCATTCTAGGTCATTCATCAAATTTAATTTGACTCGTGAACATGCAATATAATCAACTGAAAAAGATTAAAGCTAATTAATGATGCCTCCCTATGTTCATGGGAAAGTATCCTTCAGATTGTGACCGTGTTTCTTTCAGGTCAAACTTGAAGGTAATGAGATTCCAGTTGGAGCACAGATCCTAAATATGAATTGAGTGTTAAAGAAGGAAATTACACTTTGGTTATTTCCACTCCAGCTATAACATTTTCTGTTGAATTTGATAGTGGGTCCAAGTGCACCCTTGCTTGGGTGATGGAGAGCAATTTTTTAAAAAAACTTTTAGGTTTTTTTTTTTTTTTGCATGTGTTCTATTCATCTGACATGATGTTTTTATAAGTATCCCTTTCATAATTTCTTAACTTTGGATATTGCAACTAAAAATTTTATTTATTACTTCAGTTACAAGTATGTCTAATGCTGTTTTTGCAACTAAAACTTTTATTTATTACTTTAGTTACAAGTATGTAAACAACTTTTATTTATTACTTCAGTTACAAGGTACCATGTATATGCATCAGCAAGGAAACAAGAATTAACTAAATAATAGAGGAATTAATGTGAGCTATAGAAGCCATAACATCCTAAATTAATAAATTTTTGCCAAAGTTTGTTGTTTTTTTTTCGGTTTATCATAAAAAACTAAGCCGCCTATTAATAGTCAATCATGGCAATATATTTCTTAAGTAAGGTTTCTATGGTGTGGCCCACCTAATTCATGAATTGGCAAGTTTCTTTCACATAAAAGTTTGTTAGAAGTGTTTGTTTACTTAGCATTGTATTTTTGTTCTCACTATGAAGATAAAATATGTATACTGTTCCATTGTCTTCTGTTGCCTAAAATAGTCCTTGTAAACCTTAATGGGCTTGTATATTACATTTTTTTGTCTTAAATTATTATTATGATTAGTTAGTTTATAGTGGTGACTTGTAATTGTGATTTGTAAGTTAGATAATTAGTTACCCATTTGAAAATTTTTATGGGGCCATACATAGATAAAGTGTATTTTTGGTGGCATACAAATCGCTCAAATTGTTCCATTTTGGACAGTTCAAGGTTAGATGGATACTATGCTTTCATATAATCTATTTAAACGTTCATGCCTGATCTGCGGTCCATCTCCTCGTTTCTCTCTGGATCTGTTTCTTCCGTTCCGTATCCAATACCACATATCTTTACATTACTTTAGATATTTGGCATCGGAATGTAATGTAAGATTAACTTATCTGGAGAGGCATGGGGAGATGCTGCCGGATTTTTGGCGTGGACTAACAAATGGAAATATGAAAGTATTACAATCTATCCAACCTTGGATAGGTAACTAATTTAGGATTTAATTGAGCGGGGGTCTCTGAAAGGTGAGAACCGCTATTATGACCATGATGAGCAGCTGTCCATTTGCTAACCATATAACTTAAACCTAAACCTAAACTTGAACCTGAACCCAAACCCAAATTCCTAATCCTATAACCTAGACTTATAATCTTAAACTTATTTTCATAAACTTACTCTAATCTTTTCATTGTAGAGATGGATAAGAGTTGGATGCGAGCTAAGAATAGGTTTGGCCCAGAGTATATACAAGGGGTAAAACAGTTCATGAAATTTGCACGTAATCGGGCGGATTCAGGCAATAGAATTAGGTGTCCATGTCAAAAATGTATGAACATGATACATAAGACTCTAGACAAAGTAGAAGATGATTTATTTATAGTTGGGATTGACCAAGGTTACACTTGGTGGATCCATTATGGTGAAGAGTTCCACCAAAGAGTTGAGGCCACTGAAGTACTTGCTGACCCAATTGTGTTGGATGACAAGGATGAAGACATTGACGAAATGCAAGATATCATAGGGGATGTTTTCAGGGGAACAATTGCGGATACTGATTTTTGCAGCAATAAGTAGTAGTCAATATATTCCTTCTATGGATAATGTCGAATCAGAAAAGTTTAGTAGGTTGTTAAGGGATGCGCAACGTACACTTTATTCAGGGTGTGAGAACTTCTCCAAGTTGAATTTTCTTACAAGGTTACTTCATTTAAAGACAATAAATCGTTAGAGTAATAAATCGCTCGACATGTTGCTTGATTTATTGAAAGAAGCATTACCAGACGGTGAGGCATTGCCTAAGTCCCATTACGAGGTAAAATCCTTGATGCGAGACTTGGGCCTTGGTTACATCCTCATTCATGCATATATAAATGATTGTGTATTGTATTGGAAAGAGCTTGAAAATGTTGAAGAGTGTCCAGAATGCGGAGAGTCTAGGTAGAAGTATAACAAAGCCAAGCGTAAGAAAATCCCACAGAAGGTGTTAAGGTACTTCCCATTGAAACCAAGATTGCAAAGATTGTTTATGTCTCGCAAGAGGGCTGAAGATATGAGGTGGCATAAGGAGAAACGCGTTCATAATGATAGAACACTGAGGCACCCTGCGAACTCTAAAGCCTAGAAAAAATTTGACAAGTAATATGACTGGTTTGTAAAGGATTCTCTCAATGTTCGACTAGGTCTTGCAAGTGATGGTTTTAATCCATTTGGTAATATGAGTATCTCGTACAGTATGTGGCCAGTGGTACTTATGCCCTACAATTTACCTCCTTGGTTGTGTATGAAGGAGTCATTTTTCATAATGTCGTTGCTTATTCCTGGACCTAGGTCACCCGGGAATGACATTGATGTATATTTGCGACTGTTAGTAGATAAGTTAAATGAGCTGTGGAGTCAAGGTGTACAGACGTATGACACATTTACAGGACAGACATTTCGATTGCATGCAGCGGTCTTGTGGACAATAAATGACTTCCCCACATATGAAAATTTGTCTGGGTGGAGCACGAAGGGAAAGTTGGCTTGTCATACATGTAATATTGAGACTTGTTCATTGTCATTGAAGCATGGTAAGAAAACGTGTTATATGGGCCATCATCGCTTCCTTCCGAGTGATCATAGTTGGCACAAGAAGACAATGATCTTTGATGGCAAACAAGATCATAAGCCACCCCCGAAAAAGCTATCTGAAAAAGATGTGATACAACAACTGAGTAATATTGGAGAAGTTAGATTTGGTAAGGCATCATATTTGAAGAAGAGGAAACGTACAGTATTGGACTATAACTGGAGGAAGAAGAGTATTTTTTTTGAGTTGCCCTATTGGAGTGATCTGACATTGCGACACAACTTGGATGTCATGCATATTGAGAAGAATATATATGACAATGTCTTCAGAACATTGATGAATATAGAGAAAAAAATAAAAGACAGTTTCAAGGCTCGATTGGATCTACAAGCAATGGGTTTAAGGAAAAAGTTGCACTTGCAGCCACATGAAAATTCATATACTATACCGGCAGCCAGCTACACATTGACAAAACTAGAGAAGAAGCATTTATGTGAATGGTTAAGATTGGTGAAGTTTTTCGATGGGTATGCGTCAAATATATCTCGGCGCGTAAACGTTACGGACTATAAGGTATTAGGAATGAAAAGTCATGATTGTCACGTCTTTCTGCAGCGTCTACTACCAGTTGTGATTCGTGGATTGCTAAGTAAGGATATTAGTGCGGCGCTGATTGAGTTGGAGATATTCTTTAAGGATTTGTGTTCGAAATCGTTGAATGTAAAGGTTATTAAACAACTGGAGAGGGACATTTTTATAATCCTTTGCAAACTTAAAAGAATATTTCCACCTACGTTTTTCGATATTATGGTACACCTAACGATTCACTTACCGCATAAAGCGAAGCTTGCAGGTCCAGTACAATATCGTTGGATGTATCCGATCGAAAGGTGATAGAACCTATTAAAATTTTTATTCATTCCATAAATTACATATATTCATATTTTTTAACATATGATTTTGTGTACAGATACCTTCACACACAAATAATTTGTGAGGAATAAGGCATGTCTGGAGGGATCCATTGTTGAGGCATACATTGATAATGAGTGCCTGACATTTTGCTCCATGTATCTTCGCAGCATAGAGACTAGATTCAACCAAGAAGATCGGAATGCCGATGAAGGGCAGGAGCATGAACAAGGACTCATATCTGTATTCACACATAACGTCCGTCCTTTAGGAACCCCGACGTTTCAGGATATGGACCTTGGGGATCTAGCAAAGGCGCGGTGGTATGTGCTACATAACTATGAAGAAATAGAGTCATACTTAGAGTAAGTCCTCCCTCGATAATTGTATCTCTGCATACGATGATGTTAATGTTTCCTGCTGATGACGTGCTAATTATGTGTAGTGAACACATCGAAGAGATGAAGTCCCAATACCCTATAAATTATGATCGAATGCATCAAGAGAAGTTTCCAGAATGGTTCACAAAACGTGTAAGATATCACATTGTATCTCACCATACGTAGAATTTTGTTATATTTCATAATATTTAAACCTAAGAAAATTTCTAAATAATTACATTCTGTACTTGATAATAGATGAAGACGTTACGCGCTAGCAACTCTGCTGATGCGTCTGATGCACTATAGTCACTGGCGTGTGGCCCTGATAAACGTGTATTTAGATATACAGGTTGTATTGTAAATGGGATTCAATTCCACACTAAAGAACGTGAGAAGTATAGGATCACATAAAATAGTGGGGTGGTTGTGAAGGGAACATATGAGGAGGTAGAAATTAACTTTTATGGCGTTTTGACGGATATTATTGAGATGAGTTATTGTATGAGAAAGCGGGTGTACTTATTTAAATATGATTTGTGGGACATTGAAAATAAGAAGTTGAGAATGCAGACTGACAACTACTTTACGAACGTAAATTTATCTCGAAAGTGGTTTAAGGATGACTCATTTGTCCTCACCAGCCAAGCTGAACAAGTATTTTATCTCACTGACACCAAGTTAGGCGGCTCTTGGCACGTGGTGCAAAAAATAAAGTCCAGGAATGTATTTGACGTTCCCGTACCAGAAGTTGAAAATAACGAGGATGAGAGAAATGAAACGTCTAGGGTTGAACAAGCATATCAAGAAGACATGCCATCTGGGAATATAGGGACTAATCCAAATGTTGATATTGATGTGGTGCAGTTGGACAGAGATGATGTGCCACCTGATCATGTTGATGCCTCAATAATACATGACATTGTTAGAGATGATAGCAGTTTCATTGATGACGACATTGCAAACGATGAAGAGAAAATACTGATCAATGATAGTGATGGTGATGAAGAAATAATCCTAAGCGATAATGATACAGACGACGATTATTAAAGGTACACATAATTTACATGTCATTTTTCAATTCGAATAATTTGTGTATTACATGTATACGTGAAAATATAGTGTAATGGTCTAATCATATTTTAATCATTTCTCTAAGCATAAGCATAAATGCATTCTACCATCAACACTAATTGTATAATGTTTTAGTATATTCCACTTGTACTGACATTGTATAAATTTATAAGTTCATACCTCGCACATATCCAGTGATGGCACCAGGTGGGAGACGCCGTTCGAGCACTGGATCTACCCCTTCCACCCGTGATGCGGCAAAGACAACATCGCCGTCACATGTTGCATCACAAGCGTCTGATCCCTCAATCGTTCATACACCGAGTACTGCATGTAAGTCTAGATATATATTTTTTTTAAAGACTTTTGTTGATACAGTAGACTTACATATTTTTTTTGCAACAGCATCGTCGACCAGCCGACGAGGACGTGGACCCACGCGTGGGTTAGTTTTACAGAGAATTACACGTGAGGGTAGGGTGACAATAGAGTTGCCACAGGACTGCCTTACACCTGTTGAGGACAATGCCAGGTTGTTTACGTCGGAAGTCGGTGTCTTATGTCGATCTCTGATCCCTACCACCACCCCCCGTTAGGCAGATGTGACAGATGATGTGAGGCAGCAAATCCATCAGCGCCTTATGGTAAAATTTTATAAATTAAATTTTATTTTTTAAAAGTTCATTTACGGTTAAGTTATTTTCTTAATAAGTTTATTGCCTTAATCCATTATTTATGAAATTTCAGGATAAATTTGTCGTGGATTTGAGTGTTCTGTACATTTCCCAGTCCGTCAGTGACATGATCAAGGAGCGGTTCAAGGAGTACCGCAGTGATTTACACCAGCGGTACAAGCGGTGTAGGAGCCTTGAGGAGGCCGTACTGACCGCACCGCTGCACGTGACCATTGACGACTGACGAATACTCTGTGAGAGATTTTCGTCTGAGTCATTTCAGGTAATATTTACATATTTACGATATCTTAAGGTAATAATTAAATTCAAAATTAATAATAATGTATATTAATAATGTGTTTAGAAGAGGAGCAAAATAAATTCTGCGAATAGGGAAAAGTTGGAAGTGAACCACAAATCTGGTTCAAAGTCATTCGTACAACTTCGTCGCGACTTGGTAAGAAGTTACAAGTGATTATTAAGTTAATATATTTGTTTCATGCATTTATATTAGCTCTATTGTCATTTCGATTGTGCAGCGAGATTCCGTCACTGGCCAGGAGCCCGGACCAGTAGACTTCTACAAAGAGATTCATTGTCGGCAAGCAACAGGATCTTGGGTACATCCTACAGCCAGCGAGAATTGGATAAAATCGTTACATTGTAAAATTTAATTGCATTAAATTATAATAATGTTATTTGTTATGAAAATTCATATTTTCATTGCAGGCGGCGATGGACACCATACGCAGTCAGCCCACTCCCGATGGTACTCAACGGAGTGAGCCAGAGATCCTGAGTGAGGTGCTTGGCACCCGTTCTGGATATATGCGTGGGCTTGGACATGGTGTCAAGCTCATGGCACCCACTAGAGTTGCATCCAGCCAATCCGCCATACGCCGAGCTGATATCGCAGAGAAAGAGGTTCAACATTTACGGGGTGTCGTCAACGAGATCAAAGACCAACTGGCGAGGCAGAGGGAGGAGCATGAGAGACAAAAGGAGGAGCAGGAGAGGCAGAGAGAGGAGCAGGAGAAGAGGATGGAGGATATGCTGGTGGAGCATGAGCGGCGGATGCAGGAGATATTACAGGTTCTCGCTGCACGCTTACCCATTGATACCCCACCACCTCCGCCTTCATCTGCTGCCCCACCACCTCCACCTTCATCTTTGTGATTTGTCGTATTTTATTTATGATTTATTTTATATACGAATGTTAAACTTATATGTATTTGTGCGTGGATGAATGTAATGTGGATAAGACTATTTGTGTATGTATGGATGTGGTTTGTGTTTGGATGGATGTAGTTTGTGCTTGTTTGGATAAATGGGAATATGAATATAATGAAATATATTGTAATAGGTGTATAACAGGAATTTTTGCCTGTTTTATGGAAAAAAAAAAAAAAAACAAAGACTTTTACCTATGAAAATTTTCGTAGGTAAAAGTTTCATCGACATTTTTACCTATGAATTTTTTTGCAGGTAAAGGTTCATTTACATTTTATTACCGACAAATCATTTCGTAGGTAAAAGTTTCATCAACAGTTTTTACCTACGTCAAATTTCGTGGGTAAAAAGTCTTAACACATTTTGTACCTACGAAACCTTTCGTAGGTAAAAGTCTTATCACCGTTTGTACCTACGCATAATTTCGTAGGTAAAAGTATTAACACAGTTATTAGATACGAAAACCCTCATAGGTAAAAGTCTTAACATAGTTTGTACCTACGAAACATGTCGTAGGTAAAAGTTTTCACAAAGTTTGTACCTACAAAAACGTTCGTAGGTAAAAGTCTTAACACGGTTTCTACCTACGACTTGTTTCGTAGGTAAAAGTTTTAACAAAGTTTGTAGTTACGAAAACGTTCGTAGGTAAAAGTCTTAACACTGTTTGTACCTACGAAACAATTCATAGGTAAAAGTTTTAACAAAGTTTTTAGCTACGAAAACGTTCATAGGTACAAGTCTTAACACCGTTTGTACCTATGAAAAATGTCGTTGGTAAAAGTTTTAACAAAGTTTTTAGCTATGAAAACTTGCGTAGGTAAAAGTCTTGACAAAGTTTTTAATTTCGTTGGTAAAAGTCTTACCATTGCCTACAATGACATTTTTCGTTGGTAAAAGTCTTTAGCCACGGCTTTTTACCAACGAAATTGTTTGTAGGTAAAACGTTTTGCCTACGAAATAATATCATTTACCTATAAAATTTTTAATAGGTAAAAGTCAAATTTCTTATACTACTTCCCTCCATTTAGATAATTTTACCACACCTTGATGCTAAAAAAGGTCAAAATCCCGTGGGAAAATGACAAGTTTGGGAGTCAAAATTTTGACCACTGTCTTGCCTCGTTCCGCCCACTAGAATGTCTTTGCATGGATTTTGACCATTTTGTTTTCATGCTTCACGCGATGTGCGGTGTGAGTGTTCCATGTTTGGCGCGCTATATGAATATTATTCAATGGTATGGATCATCTGCCATAAATGAGGGTACTGGCAGGGTCACTGCCGAATCCCAATTCTAATTCGAGACCACATGTGTGTGACCCCTGACTGTTGTTTGGACATTTTTACAACTGCTAAAGGACTGGTCTCATCTGATAAGCCACCTCAGAACGTTTGCAGGCAAGCACATGTGCCAACTTAAATGAGATAGGTTAGTTTCATCTGGTGGGCCACCTCATAACCTCTGCATGCAAGCACACATGCTAACATAGCTACTACATAACATCGGTCGTTCTTGTTTGATGGGCTGCCTATATACATCTACATGCAAGCAACAGTGGCAGTTCTTAGGCATGCTCGTTTGATTATTAGGCCAGGAGATCAAACTAGTGTGGCCCATCGAATCACTCTAGCCGTCCACTAGATGGACCAACTAATCACATGGTGAATGCTAACACTCTGGCTGTCCAGAGGGACCAGTTATTAGATGGGTCCACAGCTAACTGAAAATGCAAGGCTGAATTGGGAAAGATACTCACAGAAGATGGGCCCACTCACGTCCTGACGACGATCAATGCACCAACGATAACCTCACACACGGATGACGGCCCACTCAGACCATCGTACACTCAGGTTTTCTCAAGAGGAAAGAGGAAGATATGAGAAGCATATACAAGGGAGAGCGGGAGGAGAGAAGGAGAGGAGAGAGGGTTTGTTATTAATATCAGAGACTGGGCGTTGGTGGGGACGTTAACGGGTTTTTAAAAAAAAAAATTAAAATTAAAATAAAAATAAAAAAAATAAAAAATAAATAAATAAAAAAAAGAAGAAGAAGAAGAAGAAGGAAGAGCGGCCCGGAGAGGAGGGCCGCTTGCTTCATATATGAGAGAAAGATTTACAACCTAGGCTGTTTCGGGCGGGACCGCAACATCTTAGAAGCCCCTGTTGGCTTTACAAAGCCTTAGAACCGTACACACCACAAAGATAAAAAATAATTTTACTCGCTTTTCACTTGCTGCACTAATGCTGTAATTGGATATACAATATGCCTGTTATAGGCTTTTGCACCAACTGTGAAATGACTACAATACCTTGACTAGACTCTTCGATTATTTAATATTCTTAGAAATGTCTGTTTGGGTTTGTTGTTTCCAACACTCCCCTTCAAATCAAAACAGACTTCATTCCAAGTATCGATTTAAATTTCTTGAATGTATCAGTCGGCAATACTTTCGTGAAAATATCCGCCACTTGTTCAGTAGTATGACAGTACTGTAGCATCACTGATTTCTGCTTCACTTGATCTCTTAAGAAGTGATACGTAGTATCAATGTGCTTGCTCCTTCCATGCTGCACCGGATTTTTGGCAAGTTCGATTGCCGACTTGTTATCCACATATATAATGGTGGATTCCTCTTATGGATGTTTCAGCTCTTTGAGCATATTCTTCAACCATATTGCTTCACAGACTGTGGACGATGCCGCCACGTACTCTGCTTCACATGTGAACAAAGCAACAACACTTTGCTTCTTTGAGTTCCATGTGAAAGCAGTCGATCCAAGATAGAATATATATCCTGTGATGCTTTTCCTTTCATCTTGGTCACCTCCCCAATCACCTACTGAGTATCCATACAGTATTGCTTCATCTTCGTATGGATAGAAAAGACCAAATTCCATTATTCCTTTAACGTACCTGATGATTCTTTTTGCAGCTAGCCAGTGTGATTCTTTTGGCGCTTCCATCTACCTACTTAGAAGTCCAACACTGTAGACGATATCTGGCCTTGTGATTGTGAGATACCTTAGGCTTCCAATCAGACTCTTGAATAGGGTCGAGTCTACACTTCTTCCTTCTCCTTCTTTTGTCAGCTTCAGGCCCGTTGCTACAGGCGTGTTCACAGCATTACAATCTGTCATCTTGAACTTTTTAAGCAACTCCTTGGCATACTTTTTCTGTGATATATAAATGTCGCCAACTTGTTGTTTTACTTCGATGCCCAAAAAGAAGGACATCAATCCACCATCAGTCATCTCAAATTCATTGAACATAGCATGCTTGAATTCTTGAAACATCGCCTGACTGTTTCCTGTCAACAGCAGATCATCAACATATAGGCATGCTATGAGGATGTCGCTATGAGCATTTTTCTTGATGTAGACAGCATGCTCATATGGACATTGGGCGAAGCCATTCTCTTGAAGATAGTTGTCGATACGTGCATTCCAGGCACGAGGAGCCTGCTTCAACCCATAAAGGGCTTTCTTCAGTCGAAACACTTTGTGTTCCTCCCCTTGAATAACAAAACCTTCAGGCTGGTCAACATAGATCTCTTCTTCCAGAATTTCATTCAAGAATGTAGATTCCACATCTAGTTGGTAGATCATCCAACTGTGATGGGCTGCAAGGGAGATAATCATCCTCACAGTATTAAGGCGAGTAACAGGAGCGAAGACTTCTTCATAGTCCACCCCGTACTTCTGTTTGTAGCCCTTTGCTACGAGCCTTGCCTTTGTTGCGATTTATCTCACCATCAGTATTTCGCTTGATCTTAGGGAGTGAGATCAGCTCCCATGTGTGATTCTTCTCGATAGCATGGATCTCTTCTTCCATAGCCTTTCTCCAACATTCTTCATTCACGGCCTCTTCAAATGTTAGAGGCTCGTGACCAGCATACAGACATAATAAATTTACTTCCTTAGTTTCTGCATATATGTCATCGAGACTTCTCATTTTGATCGGAGCCATGGGTGAGGGAGAACTGGAGGAAGACGTGCTGGCTGAATTTTGATTTGCTGAAGTACTTCCATGGGAGATGGAACGTATTCCTGGACTTCTGCGTGCGGACGGTTCGGCGGAAGAGGGTGTTGCAGGTGTCTGTTCCTGGTTCACATGCTTATCTTCTTCATTTTCTTCAACCTCAACTTAATTTTCTTTGGTCCTATCTTCCTCGTTCCATTTTCAAGCTTCTTCCTCTCAAAATACTACATCTTTACTTATCACCACCTTGTTAGTTAGTGGGTTGTAGAACTTGTACGCCTTCGATACTTCACTGTAACCGATGAAGATGCACTTCTCGCCACGATCATCAAGCTTTTTCCTTCTTGCTTCTAAAACTTGAGCATAAGAGGCACACCCAAAAATCCTTAGGTGTGTTACGCTCAGTTTGTAGCTACTCCAAGCCTCCTCTGATGTCATGTTTCTTACGCTCTTGGTTGGACACCGATTGAGCAAGTAGGCAGTACATGCAACTGCCTCTGCCCAGAAGTTCTTTGGCAGGCCTTTCTCTTTGAGCATGGTTCTTGTCATGTCGAGGATGGTGCGGTTTTTTCATTCTGCAATGTTATTCTACTGTGGCGTGTAGGCTGCAGTGTGTTGTTGCTTGATTCCTTGATCCCTACAATACTCTCGAAAGGCATTTGAGGTGTACTCTCCACCTCTGTCAGATCTAAGGGTTTTGATTTTAAGACCACTTTCTTTTTCAACAAGGGCCTTAAAATTTTTAAAAATAGTAAAAGCAACAGACTTTTCTTTGATTACATACACCCACAATTTTCTAATGAAATCGTCAATGAAAGTAATAAAGTATTTATTACCTCCAAGAGAGATTGGCTCCAATGGTCCACAGATGTCAATGTGAACCAACTGCAACGGTTCTCTTGCTCTTCGGGATACTCCACTCGGAAAGGAGTTCCTTTGTGTGCACGCCTCACACACATATTTTGAAGCTTCAATAGCCGGCAAGCCATGCACCATACTTGATGAGGATAAGAGTTTAAGGCCACTGAAATGGAGATGCCCAAAACAAAGATGTCATCTTTATAATCATTCTTCATGAGTCCATAGAAGTACTTTTCAGCCTTTGTGTTAATATTGAGCGGAAACATGCGATTCTTTGTCATTTGAACTTGAGCCACAAGTCTCCCGTGCGCATCTCTTATAGAGAGAGAATGGTTTTTCATGTGTATGACATACCACTTCTCAAGGAGTTGGCCGATACTGAGGATGTTACTTTTCATGTTTGGTACGTAATACACATTGGAGATAAAATTCAGCACACCATTCTTCTAATAGATTTTAACTTTTCCTTTACCTTTCCCAGGAACTTTTGATGAGTCTCCTAGACTCACATTGCCACGAGCATTTTCTACCAGTTCCACGAACAGCTCCTTCTTTCCACACATGTGGTTACTCGCACTAGAGTCGAGATACCACATGTCATGTTGATCACATGTTTCTTCTTGTGCAAGAAGAAGTGTTGAGTCTTCTTTTTCATGATTTGATGCTTCTGCATAATTAGAATGCTCATCTTGATCTACTGGTTTGCTCCAGCAGTCTGAAGCATAATGGCCGAACTTGTTGCAATTGTAACATTGAATATTTTTTGTATTTCCACGTCCACGCATGGATCGACCTCTACAATTTTCTCTTCCACGAAAATTGGTAACCTTTTGGTGATTTTGTGATTGGCTTGGATAATATCTACGCCCTCTGCCTCTTGCGCGATTGCTAGTGCCACGGCCCCCTCGTTGTGTGGGACCATTCTTTAGAGTCAACATAGACTCTAAGGCATGTTCAAGCATTGAACCCGTGTTCTTTTATAATCGTTGCTCATGTACTTGCAACGAGCCCATCAATTCTTTAATGGACAGATTTTTCAAGTCCTTTGATTCTTCTATGGCAACAACCACATGCTCAAATTTGGTTGTGAGGGATCGAAGTACTTTTTCAACAACCCGTACATCTTCGATCATTTCACCATTTCTTTTCAAGTTGTTAACAATAACAAGTAACCTTGAAAAAAAATCAGAAATGGTCTCACCTTCCTTCATGTGTGAGGTCTCAAATTCGGCTCTAAAAGTTTGGAGACGAACCTTCTTCACACGATCAACTCCTTTGAAGATTGTGTTAAGAATCTCCCATGCTTGCTTGCATGTTGTCGCTGCAACAATCCATTCAAAGGTGGACTCATCCAACCCTTGATAGACAAGAAATAGAGCCTTCTTGTCTTTCTTTCTTTAATCTTTAAGGACCGTCCTTTGATCAGCGGTGTACAGAGCTTCTTCTTCTGTTGTGGGTTCTACATACCCATTGGTAACAATTTTCCATAGATCCTGAGATCCAAACAAAGCCTTCATTTGGATGCACCAGTTTTCATAGTTATCCTTAGATAACTTTGAAATCTGTGGCTGGATCGAGGACGCCATCACTTCTTCACACCACGGATCAACAACACCTTTTTCTTGACGTAGCAGTGGCAACACCTTGATCACACGATCTGAACCTTCAAGCTATACCTGGTCCCACGAGATCGTCTGGCTCTATACCAATTTGTTGGCTTTACAAAGCCTTAGAACCGTACACACCACAGATTAAAAAAAAAAAAAATTTACTCGCTTTTCACTTGCTGCTTTTCACTTGCTGCAATAATGATGTAATCGGATACACAATGTGCCTGTTATAGGCTTTTGCACCAACTGTGAAATGACTACAATACCCTCACTAGGCTCTTCCATTATTTAATATTCCTAGAAACTGACATTGCCCATTCATCTTCCAAAACAGCTCCTTTAGAGCTTCAACTGTTATGCATGGGGAGTTCAATGGTCATTGGCTGTTGCTGAAAACGTCTGTTTGAGTTTGCTGTTTCCAACAGCCCCGCCTATCATATCCTGTACATACAGAGATTGTTTGAGATTTCAAACAGAGCCGAGGCCGGCTTTACCGGCCCCTGATCAGCCGGGGGAGGAGATGGATGCCCTGGACGTTAATGGGGGTTAAACGGAAGCGGATTAGCTACTGACAGCATCGTCAGCAACGAAAGTGACGCCACCAAGTTCTGTGGGCCTCAATATGATGTATGTGTTTTATCCACACCGTCCATCCATTTGGAGAGATCATTTTAGCGCATGATGAGCCAAAGAATGAGGAAGATCCAAAGCTTAAGTAGATCACGCCACAGAAAACAGTGGGGACAGTGACACCTACCGTTGAAACCTTCCTGGGGCCCACCAAGATGTTTATTTGAGATCCAACCTGTTCTCAAGATGTTTTAATGGTAGGCGTTCAATTGCCACTATTTTCTGTTGTGGGGTACACTTAACCTTTGGATCTGCCTCATTCTTTGGCTCATGCCTAAAAATGATCTCTCCAGAAGGATAGACAGTGTGGATACAACGCATACATCATGATGGAGCCTACAGAACTTTGAGACGTCATTTATGGGGAATTTCTAGCTAATCCGCGTCTGCGTAAGGGTTGAAAAAACGGGCGGGTTTAACCCGACCGACCCGACATTGGGTGGGGTCGGGCAGGATGTATGGGATTAGATCTTGGGCTTGGGCTATACAAACAGCAACCTGATGAAATTTTGGTCGGGCTCTGGTTGAGGTCTCGGGTTGCCCAACCCAACTCAAATTCAGTCGATGTATAAGTTATAAATTACAATTGAGTGTAGATCATCCTTGTTGAAGGCACATGAAATTCCAATGATGTCGGGTCTCATTGGTCCACATTATTTTCAATGACTCAAGCTAACAAGATACGCTGGATTTCTCTCTCCCAAATAGATTGCAGGCTACACAACCCTACTTAAGAAGTAATTCAACTATATTTTAGATTGCTTGTTTAAAAAGAATGAAGTTCTTTATGATAAACATATATAATTAATAAAATTATAGGTACAAAAAATAATGTGTATTGAAATATAATAAACTAATATAATTAATAACAGAAATATTAGAGCATTTATCCACCCAACCAACCCAACCAAGCCGGCTTGGGTTGGGCTTGGGTTAAGAATTCTCAACCCAAGGTTGAGATGGATTAGGGTTAAGGTATAGGAACCTTGGGTTGGGCTAGGGTTGAGCACCAACCCGACCGGGCCCATACCAAGCTATCCCATAAATAATAATAATAATAATAATAAATAAAAAGTAAATTTCATTTACAATGGAAAAGCGGGTCGACTCTTCCCTCGATACAGTCGTGGTGATAGTAGAGCCCATCGCGTTCTTTGCGAGAAAATAAAAATCTGAGCCGTCCATTATTTCCCTTCTATGATTTTAGGCTTGGGCCCAAAAATGATCTAGATCTAAGGCTCAGGCGAGTCACGCTGCAAATAAAAATGTATATTAAACACAAGCCACGCTACAAGTAAAAGTGTATATTAAACCCAAGTCCTTCAAACCGTCATGGGCCAACGATACTTTAGATCAGGCATAAAAGTCCGATGATTATGTTCAGCCCAATAAATGACCTTTTAAACGATTGTGAATGCCATTTCACAGTTTGGATGGCCTAAAAAATGGACCATTGATAGTTTCAATGGTGGTATGCCACTAACCCACTTTTTCCTGTCGTGGACCACCTTGTGCATTGGATCCACTTGATTTTGCGCCCACGTCCAAACATGAGATGACAAAAATGGTGGACCGTTTGGATTTGCAACACGATTTTAGCTAGTCGACCCAAAGATGTGATAGATCAAGGGCTCAAGTGGACCCCAAACCAACAAACAATGGACCATTAAAAGCAATCATCAAACGTGTTCTTCCAGTAGTACACAGCTATGCATTAGATCAGCTACAATTTTAGTCCGCGGATTACAATTAGATGGCCATAGGTGGTAGACTATCAGGAGTTTCAACACCGGGTCAAGGGTTCGAGTTCCCATAGGTGGTGAAATTCCACTACGGTATGAGTGTGTGGGGTGTGTGTGCGTGTGTGTAAAAAATAAAATAATATTATTATTATTATTATTAAAAAAAAAAAAATTAGATGGCCAAACTAGTGGATGGGAACAGATTTGTGATAAGCACCATGAAAGTTAGTCTCATTAAAATTAAGATTAAAGGCCCTTTTCGGAGCATGGATTTGGATCCCTCGGATTATTAGAAACCCTGGATTTGAAATCATCTTAATGTGTTTGGTACCCTGAATTTGGAATCAACATTAATCCAAAAATTATTATGCATGGTATATTTATTGGAGTTTGAATTTAATTATTAAATCAATTTTAATATCTCTAATTAGTGAACATACGTAATGTTTAAAACAATAGTTATAATAAACCTGCTGAAATATATACTTTCGCCTGAAATTGATGATATTCTATGTCTCGCATGGGCCACAAGAACAAGACCATGTCCAAGTGACTAATGAATGATATTTAACTATTGATTTACATGGACAATGTTTGGACAGTGTTGATCATCATATTAAAGTAATCATAGTGATGCAATTGTAATCTAATTGTTTTAAGATATCATTAGTGGGCCATGTGCCCAATAGATTAATGGTCTACTTGTTGGGGGCCTTGCACAAAACCTTAGGATCTAGCCTCCTGAAACAAACCAAAATTATGGATAATAAAGCAATGAAATAAATCAAAGCAACAATCACACACCACATAAGAAATTTTTATGTGGAAAACCCTCAAAGAGGTAAAAACCACGGAATCTCGTCCAGATCAACAATCTACTATAAAGCCGAACGTTACAACTAATCACAAGCACACCTTGGTATGATCAAACTTTCATCACTCTCGCAAGAGTGGATAAACAGTAAGAGAAACAAAGAAAACAGAGAGATCTCACCGATTACGAGGACGTATAAGCGTTGAGATATTGATTGCACAGTATATCACCTCCACGAGCATAACCTCCTTTCTACAAGCTTCCTCTCTCTCTCTCTCTCTCTCTCTCTCTCTCTCTCTCTCTCTCTCTCACACACACACACACACACACACCCCCCCCCTTTGATAGCCCTCTTCTGTCTTTCATGTATATCATCATACCCTAGAAAAATTCTAGAGACCCCTTTTTATAGTTTTAGAAAACTCCTTTCCGCATCCTAGTTGCGAAAGGACTTGCGAAACGAAATTCGCGGAAAATCGCGAAACGAATCTGCGTAACTACGACTGGTCGAGACAAGTCCACGACTGGTCGAGTGCCACCCACGACCAGTTCAGCACTCTGGAGAAAATTAGTCCAAAGTCGCTGGACTTTGAGTCGAGTCAGGGCTCAACTCCATGACTGGTCGTGCACCAGCCCACGACCGGTCATGCAGGGCTCACGAGCGGTCGAGCATGGATCAAAAAACTCCATCAAATCTCTTCCCTTTTAACCTAGGAGGGATTCACCTTCTTCAAGTCAGCCTGGTTTCTACAAACCTCAAACTTACTCTTGAGCAAATCCTTGGTCATCATGTCCCGCCCATTATCGTCCGTGTGGACCTTCTCAAGCTGTAACACTTTTTGTTCCAAAGTATCCCTGATCCAGTGATACCGAATCTCTATGTGCTTCGACTTGGAATGCTGACCTAGATTCTTACTCAAGTGTATGGTACTTTAATTATCGCAATAGACCATGTGCTGCTCCTACTTCAGGCTAAGTTCTTATAGGAACCTCTTCATTCAAAGCATCTCTTTACATGCCTCTGTTACTGCAATGTACTCAGTCTCTTTCGTTGACAATGCTACGACCTTCTGTAGCTTGCTCTGCCGAGAAACCGCTCCCCCTGCAAACATGAACATGAACCCCGATGTGGACTTCCTAGAGTATATGTCACCTGCCATATTTGCATCTGTGTAGTCCTCTAACATAAGTTTTTCGTCACCATAGCATAGGCTCAGCTTGGATGAGCCTCTAAGATACCGCAGTATCCATTTCACCGCTGCCCAATGCTCTTTGCTAAGATTGGTAAGATACCGGCGAACAACACCAATCACATATGTTGTCTGGGCGTGTATACACCATAGCATATATCAAACTTCCTACAGTAGACGCGTAGGGTATCTTCTGCATCTCTTTTACCACTGTCTTCGTCTTGGGACACTGCCTGTAGCTCAATCTGAAGTGACCATCTAGTGAGTACTGACCAGCTTCGCTGCATCCATATTGAACCGCTCTACAACTTTCTCAATATACTGTTCTTGTGACAGCCAAAACTTCCTGCTGCTTCTATCACGGGTTATCTCCATTCCTAGGATCTGTTTAGTCAAGCCCAAGTCTTTTATCGAAAAAGACTTGCCCAACTCCTGTTTTAACCTATCAATCTTCTTGATATTTTTTCTCATGATGAGTATGTCATCAACATATAATAGTAAAACTAAGAAATCACCATCTGAGAACTTGCACGTGAACACACAGTAGTCGAACTCCGTTCTGTCATACCCATGCTGTAATATGAACGAATCGAACTTCTTGAATCATTGTCGCGGAGCTTGTTTCGGCCCATACAAGCTCTTCTTCAGCATACACACCATATACTTCTTGCCCTTGACTTCGAACCCCTCTGGTTGGTGCATGTATATCTCTTCTACCAGGTCACTATGGACGAAAGCAGTTTTAACGTCCAACTGCTCTACCTCCACATCTATGCTAGTCGCTAACCCAAGCAACACCCGTATGGATGTCATCTTTACCACTGATGAGAATATCTCCTCAAAGTCTATACATTTCCTCTAATCAAACCATTTTACTATAAGTCTGGCCTTAAACCTCGCCTGTGAATTCTTTTACTCGACTTTCTTTCTGAACACTCACTTGTTGCTCAAAGTTTTCTTGTCCTTAGACAGTTTCACCATGTCATAGGTGTGGTTCTTATGCAAGAATTTCATCTCCTCTTGAAAAGCTTTCAACCACTCATCCTTATGCTCGTGGGCTAGGGCCTCAAAATAATCTTCTGGCTCTCCCTCATCAGTCAGCATAATGTACTCATGCGGCGAGTACCGCTTGGACAACTGCCTGTCCCTAGATGACCTCCTCACCTGTGGCTCAACAGGTGGATCAAGTAGGGGCTGCTCCCCTGGTCCATCTTGTAAAGGAACTCCCCCATCCTCTGCACCTTACTATACTCCTCCGTCATCAGGCAACACGGGATGAATAATCGGATCCATGTCATCTAGCTCTCCTAAACTAGGCTGGTTCTTCTCTAGCTTATCAATGTCTTCTATACACTAATCTTCAAAGAAAATCACATCTCTACTCCTGATGAGCTTCTTCTCGGTCGGATCCCACAATCTGTAACCGAACTTTTCATCACTATACTTTAAGAACATATATTGTCTGATCTTCATATTGAGCTTAGACCTCTCATCCTTTGGTACGTGAACGGATGTCTTGCATCCAAACACCCTAAGATGACTGTACGATGGATCATGTCCAGTCCACATCTTCTCAGGTACTTCTCCATTCAATAGGATCGATGAAGACCTGTTTATCAGATACACCGCCGTGTGCATTGCTTCTCCCCAGAACGTCTTGGGTAATTTCACATGGGATAACATACATTTGATTCTCTCAACAATGGTGCAATTCATTCGCTCAGCTACACCATTATGTTGAGGGGTCTTGGGAACCGTTTGTTCATACCGTATACCCAGGGACTTGCAGCACTCATGAAAGTCGTCAACGTATTCACCACCATTGTCAGTGCAGATGCACTTCAATGATCTACCTTTCACTCTCTCGACCATATCATAAAACAATTTAAACACACCAAAGACCTCGTCCTTGGATTTCAAAGCATAAACATAAACCCTCCTAGATGCATAATCTATAAAAGTAACAAAATACAATGCCCCACCCAAGGTTTTTGTCCTCATAGGACCACAAACATCAGAATAAACCAAATCTAATGCATGCACTCTATTAACATGAGAAGCAGATTTAACAAATGAAACCCTATGTTGTTTCTCCGATAAACAATTAAGACAGGTTTTGAGAGGTGTACCTTTCATGTCTGAAAAGAGCCGCTTCCTCACTAGTAGTTGAACCCCTTTTGTCACTCATGTGGCCAAGACGCCTGTGCCACATGTCAATAGCTGAATCTTTCGCTGCGTTCAACCCACCCTTGCATACATTGACACTTACTTTATAAAGGGTGTAACACTTCTTTCCTCTGGCTGCGATCAACGAACCCTTGATGAGCTTCCAGCGCCAACCAACAAACCACCTTTCATAGTCATCATCATCCAACCTTTCCAAGGACATGAAGTTGAGGCGAAGGTCTGGGATATACCTCACATCCCTAAGAACCAATGTTTAGCCCACATCGGTCTTTGCACAAATATCACCAACCCCTACAATCTTCGGTATGCCAGAATTTTTCATCTTCACAGTCCCAAAGTTACTTGACTTGTAGCTTGTAAAGAAGCCCCTTCGTGGAATCGCGTGAAAAGGTCCTGAATCAATCACTCAATCGGTGTCCTGACTCTTAGCCGTGAGACATACATCATAATCTATAGAAAAAATAAATACAACGTCGCCATCTGAAGCGACCACAGTAGAATCTGATTCATCTTCCTTCTCCTTTCCTTTTCTTTTCTTATCGTTCTTAGCCTTACGACATTCATACTTATAGTGGCCCTTCTTACCACAATTCCAGCATTCAATATTTTTTTTGTTACTCGACTTACCTCTTGATTTATCTCAGGCCTTCTCACCCTTCCTGTTCTTTTCTTTTCCCCTTTCCTATGTCACAAGGACCTCTTACTGAGTAGACCCCTAAGACTTCCTCTTTGTCTCATCATTGAAGAGACAGCTAATAACCTATTCCATGGATATCTTTCCTTCTTGCACCGAGTTACTTAGAGATGCCACCAATGTCTCCCAACTGTCAGGCAACAAACTAAGTAAAAGCAAAGCCTGTAATTCATCATCAAGGACTATCTTCATAGAGGAGAGTTGGTTCACTATGTTGCTGACCTCATTTATGTGCTTGGCCACAGAACCACCATCCTTGAACTTGAGATTCTCAAGTCGCCTTATTAGAAAAAATTTATTACTAGTTGTCTTCCTCTCATACAGTCCTTCTAATTTCAATCATAGGCTAGCGGCTAAGGGTTCCGTAGATATATGGTGGAACACAAAATCATCCAGCCATTGTCTAATAAACCCCACCACCTTCCGGTCCATTTTCTTCCAATTATCATCAGATATGTTCTTAGATTTTGTTGATATGCCTAAAATTGAATAATATAGGTCCTCGCAATAGAGCAAGTCCTTCATCTTGGTCTTCCATATGGTCCAATTAGAACTATTAAGGCTGATCATCCTTGATGAGCCACCTTCCATAATTTCAAACCGATCCTACCCGTTTAATGAATTTAAGCTCTGATACCACTTTGTTGGGGACCTTGCACAAAACCTTAGGATCTAGCCTCCCGAAATAAACTAGAATTATGGATAATAAAGCAATGAAATAAATCAAAGCAACAATCACACACCACACGAGATTTTTACATAGAAAACCCTCAAAAAAGTAAAAACCATGTGACCTCGTCCAAATCAACAATCCACTATAAAGCAGAACGTTACAACCGATCATAAGCACACATTGCTATGATCAAACCTTCATCACTCTCGCAGGAGTGGATAAACAGTAAGAGAAACAAATAAAACGAAGAGATCACACGGATTACAAGGACGTAAAAGCGCTGAGATGTTGATTGCACAATAGATCACCTCCACGAGCATAACCTCCCTTCTACAAGCTTTCTCTCTCTCTCCCTCTCTCTCTCTCTCTCTCTCTCTCTCTCTCTCTCTCTCTCACACACACACACACACACTTTTGATAGCTCTGTTATGTTTTCCATGTATATCATCATACCCTAGAAAAATCATAGAGAACCCTTTTTTATAGTATTAGGAAACTCTTTTCCACATTCCAGTTGCGAAAGGACTTGCGAAATGAAATCCGTGCAAAATCGAAGAACGAATCTACGTAACAACGAATAGTCGAGACAAGTCCACGATCGGTCGCTGGACTTTGAGTCGAGTCAGGGCTCAACTCTACGACTGGTCATGCACCAGCCCACAATCGGTCGTGCAGAGCTCACGACCGGTCGAGCACGGGTCAAAAAATCCCATCACTAGTAACATACATGTTACACATGCAACTTTTAGAAGGATTTTACATGTAATCCAAGCTTTCATTGGATTTCAAAAGCCGGGATCTGAAACCCCCAGTTACTTTATTACTTTATAGTACTAGACAACCTAGGTATTCAAAATCTCCTCAAACTATGTCAGATTTTGGTGAGGAGATGGTCCTGGTGATTGTTGGGCCCACATTGCTCTTTGCAAGAAATTTTGAGTGGTCCACCATTTCCTTCATGTGATTTAAGGACTTCCCCAAAAGTGATCCACATCCAAGCTCAAGCGAGCCACTCGACAGGTAACAGTGCATAATGCATGCAGCCATTCAAATCCTAGAAGGGCCAAAAAAAATTTAGATTAGGAGTAAAAATTAAGAGGTTACATTGAGTCTGCTGTAAATGATCTCTTGAGCAATTGGAAATGCTCTTTCCATTGTTTGGATGGCCTACAAACATAAAAAATAAAAAATAATAATAATAATACCATTGACAGTTCCAACTTCCAACGATGGTAAGCCACCGACTCACTTTTTCTTGTCATGGGGCCATTTATGGGTTGGATCCAGCTGGATTTTGGACCCACGCCCTAAAATGAGATGCCTAAAATAGTGGACAGATTGGATTGCGACAAGCATCACGAAAGTGGACCCCACAGCTTTGTTGGTTTCTTTAAAGTTAAGTCAAAATTCCTGCTTTAAAAAATGAGATGGGTAATTTCGTCGACACGAAAACACTTTTATTGGATGGAATGTGAAACTAACCAGGCACCGGCAGTTACGGAGCTAATAGTGAAAACATTTGGCGGTCTGTCGACCAGCAGCTTTGGCGCTAACAGTGAAAACATTAGATAGTTTTTGAGAAATAATTTGAAAGTAATAGTTTTTCGGTCTATATACCAAAAGGCAGCTTATAGGAAAAACCCCCATTTCTAAGTGCAGTCCTCGTCAGTGGGGCTGCCAAGGTTTTCATCTGGCTCCTTGTTCTGTGCTCAAACACAATCCACTTTAACATTAGATCTGCTTTATTTTTGAGTTCATGACTCAAAATGATCTAGCAAAATAGATGGACAGCAAGGGTAAAATATTAACATTGGCAATACGCTTCCCCGGCAGAAGCATCATGCAACATGCATGACCCATCATCAGCATCATCACTACCATAAATATCGTGGCATGCAGTAATCAGCACGCTGTTAGAACTGACCAATATTCAGTTTGTTTAGTGATATGAGGTGGGTAGATACTTGATTGGGACGTGCTGCTGTCAGATACATGAACATGCAAAACACGTTTGAAAGTCATCAAGTCCAGCATATGTTTGAACGAGAAAACATGTCTGAAAGTTTTTCAGTCCCAACATTTGTTTGACCGACCCATCTCTGACTGACAGCGTCACACCGTCCAATCAAAACCTGCCACATTGGGTCACTGAGGATATCCCTGATCACAAGGTCACCAGGCAATCCGCTTCCATTGTATAACACCCACATTATCACCCTCTTGAGTCATGATTGGGCTTTTTTTCCCCTTTTCATGCGAACAAGTCTACTACTGTCGGTCCATTCCACCCCAAATTATTTTAATGGGAATCAACAGCACAGCAAGGTCGATAACACAGATGATAAACAATGCATTCATACAGTAAGACAATTCATTCAAATGATATTTGAAACATTGCCTTTATCATTTGCCGTGCCTTTCCCTCTCCATGCAGAGGAATGTTGAGGCAATTAACTCGAAGAGAGATTGAAAAGACAGTTTGTAGTAGGCTATTCATCAGGTGCACGTTGCATACAGTCTATTGTGTTTTTTTTCCTGTCTACATTTCTCATATACGTGGCCAACCTGATGAGGGGAGTGGCCGAACTTCTGAATGACACTAGCCCACGCCCAAGGAATGGACCAGATTGCACTCATCTGTGTGGCGCAGATCACCTAGCCAGTCTCTTTCATGAATTGCCATGCACTTCACCTTCTCTTCTTTTCACATCAACCCACGAAATCATGAACACTATGACCTCCAAAATGCCTCAGCTGCTGCTGCTGCTGCTGCTGCTGCTGCTGTATGCTTTCAGTACTGTGCCGAAGCCCTAAGGTGAGTGACACTGCTCCTAGTCCACCAATCTCAATCCCACCTTGGTAAGGCATGAAGCCCATTAATCCCCCATCTACACCTGTGGGCACCTGACACTCGCCCATTCGTGACCGCTTCTCCCGGTGCCACTGCTCTGAATTCCTTGGGTCAGCAATGTTGAATTCGGCCCCGACTACCGACTGATCAGATTGCTTGTTGGACAAAGCATCGATTGTGAGTTTGCTGTGCAGTTGATTATCGGTAGGCCTTTCCACATTTTCAGAAGCAAGCTTCCCATCTCTCCTAATGTAATTGATGTCCACCTCTGCCGATCCTTTGGTCTCGAGCATGTGTATCTCTTCGACCATTGGCTTCCACACACGCACACGTGCGTTGATGAACCAGTTCGATACCTGTATGAATGAACGCCTGATGTCTATGTTCCGAAGATTTATGATAATGCAAGTGGAATGTATGCATAATGCAACCTATGAAAATCGGTTTATCCTCAAACAACTAATATTCAGATAAATTTTAAAGCAAAAAAAAAAAAAAAAAAAAAAAAAAACAATCCACTTTTCAAGATTATGAGTTATTTAGATATGTAAGTTCAAGAGTGCACATCATTATTCCCACTGATTCCTGTGGCTTGGTCCACTTGAGCATTGGATCTGCCCCACTTTTGGGCTCATGTCCTAAAATCATCTGGCAAAAATGAATGGAGGGCGTCAATAAAACACACATCATGGTGGGGCTCGCAGATGTTTGCCACATGTAAATTGAGTTTAATTGAGACGCCATACCAGTCGACATCATACTGGCAACAAATTTTGAAGTAAATAATTATTAGTTACCTACAACTAATTCTCTGTAGTTACTACAAATCAAACAGGTCGTGAAATAGTAAACTAGAACTAGTAATTATGTCTAATCTTTCCCAAACTCTCCTATAAGACTCCAAACAACTTCAAAGTTGTTAAACGACTCTTGAAATTCTAAAACAACTAATACATACATTATATATATATATATATATATATATATATATATATATATATATATATATATATATATATATATATTTGTAACTAAATATGATTACTTTTTGTTTAAAACCTATATTTAACTACTAAAGTGAGTGAATTTTACAAAACTGCTCAAGGGCCAATTGCCATTTGGCTAGTATGCACATCTCATCAATATCTTTTCAAAGACATTTTATTCACATGAAATAGATAATTGATCGCAAAGTTCCGGTCATATTGGATCGAAGGGAAAATTTTTTTATCCTGGACATCCATGAAATTGACCTTGGCTTTGTTCTATATCAGACCCATCCACTAAAAAATTTATGCCCTTAGAGTTTAGAATGATAATAACTCATTGTGATAACCTGCCTTTGTAACATGTCTTCTTTAGCTAGGGGAGAACTGATGATAAAAGCCTATTCATTGCATCGAATTTCATTCATAAGGCAGAACTTTAGAAAATGATGTATGCATTTTTCCACATCTAATGCATCAATCCCCAACTCTTTTGCAATAATGGATTTTGCAACCCTGGATTACTAAGACATTGATCGTGGCTTCATTCATCATTCTTGATCAGCATCCATTGACCACATTGTTGCCACCATGACCACTAGACTTCGTTCCATGTATCAATTGACAATCTAGTATGTATTCTTCAATCCCCTGATCATTTCTATTGATCTTGTTAACTGAGGCTTTGATTCAATTCGAACATTCTCTAGTCCAATTGTTAATCCATCAATAGAACCATCCATGGAACCATCAAGCAATCCAAGGATAGATTTGGCAAGAGGGACTCCATCTGCATAGGTCCACCCTTACTTTTGATATTTAAGAGGCACTCAACTCCATCTTTAGTTGACAGTAAAAAATGTCCATCTCATTGACGGTCAAGTAGTTTCTATCCGTTGATCCATTGATTGTTTCACTTGATTGATCCATCGATTAATGTTTTGATTCAATTGGAAATTTTTTCTAATCCAATCATTAATCTATCAGTTTATTTATCTGTGGATCCATCAAGCAATCAGACCATGGATTTGTCAAGAGGCACTCCATCTGCGTTAGTCCACTCTTCTTCTGTGCCCTTAAGAGGCACTCCATCTTCATAGGTCCAGTCTTCTTCTTTGTCCTGAAGATTTTTGTTTCTTCTTCGACAATCATGGGTCATTTGCTCCACAAATATGTTTATGACTCATGGCCTCAATCGTGGGTCATTTGCTCCATCAGTCTAGGACTAGGTCTTAGGCCCCTAAACTTGGCCTGAGGGCCTGGCCCCAAGTAGGAAATCTAGGCCTGCAGTTAGGAATGGGCTAGTGATGATTCGCTTGCCCCAGCCAATTAACCCAATCAAATCAGCCCAAGAACTGGCCTAGGTCAAAAATTCAAGGCTGGGCCTGGACAGGACCAGTGATAAATGGCTCGCCTCAGTCCATTAACCCAATTAGATCATTAAGTGGCCGACCATTAAGATGGTTTAAAGCACTTGTTAATGACTCCCTGTAAACGTACATCTAGTTTAAATATTATCATCAGATCTAGTGTCATGCCACAAAGATACGAACCATTTATATTAGGATTTATTGTAGATGGAGGATATCCTATAAATAAAAAAAACTTCCTAAAATTGGGCATATTAAAAACCTTCAATCACTTAACTCTTTTCTTTATAGGGCAAGGAAGATCTCCATCTGATCCCAACTAGCATGGGAAGGTGCATGATGGAAAGGAGGAAGAAAAGATCAACATCTTCTTCCACTTTGATAAACCTCGAATCCACTGAAAACTTTGAATTCACAATGTGTGTGTGTGTATGCTGATGATCAGACCATAGTTCTAAAACTATGGATTGGTGACTCCATTCAAAACCAATTGCATGCATATCAAAAATAAAACAAAACAAGAAACAAATGCAACTTCTAGGAAAAACACCTTCGACATTCCTAAAGAACAAGCCTAAAGAACAAAAAATCATATCCTGTTATCAAATGAAAAATCAAAAGCCTTGATAAAATAAAGAAGGAAAATAGAGAGAAACTTAACATTACCTGTCCTATGCCATCATCACCACCAAAGCATTGCTCATAAGCCATGTGAATTAGATAATCCTAATGATCAGGAGATGATACAGTAGACCTGGAATAAATGAAATTGTAGGTATATCCCTACACAATATCGTTGCAAGGTGATGTATCAACCAGTTTCATACATCTACTAACCCCATCAACAAAGGCCATCATTTTCTGCAATTCAAGTCATCGTTTACCATATTCTCATTTTCTATCATTGCCTATAGGGCCATCAATCAGATAGCTTGAATCATGCATCTTTCACTCATATTCCACAATTGGAGTATAAGAAAGATGGTTCCCAATGGCTAGTCCCATACCATGAGTACCCTGGAGTTTTGGTTTCATCACATTCTAGTTCTTCCAGCTCGTGTATCTAGTCCAATTGGGATTGCTATCCAATGCACAATGCACAAAAAGAAATTTCTATCCTGTGGGGTCCAATATTTGGATAATCTAGGTTACCATGTATGATGCCACCATATCAAAAATGGTGATTAACCATCACCTTAGGCTAGCCTAACATTCAAAAGTTAGTTTTCCCACCAAACAAGTTATGTAGAGAACAATGCCAGAAAAAAGTAGTGTAGAGGTTTGCACTAGGAAAATGCACTGAATGGCAAGGCATCAAGGGACCCGATGCATGCAACAGGTGTCCCATACAAGGAACATCACCTGGTGCTAAAATCTGACGGGATAAGTCACAAGGGTGACCAACGATTTGACTTGAAGTAAAGGTGTGGGCCAACTAACAAGTGTATTGGCCTAAATTTCTTGCCAGGTGAACTTTATAATGTTGTTCACTTTTTGCAGGGCTTGGTTGTGCAACAGATATATCACATTAGCAAGAAAGATGTAATAAGGAAAGAGTCTACACGTGCAGAGGACATGCGGAGTCACCTGGAAATGTCTCCACACGTATGGATGAGAAACACTCCAAGCCCAAGCTCTCCTCTCACATCTCCACTTTAAAGTTGTGTAGATGGACTCTCCAATGTGTAGAGACTTAAGAGTCTGGTGCAGGGAGGGACGTGGTGAGACCAATCACCGTCTTCCTCGGGGGATAACTACACGGAACTCTTTGGACTCCTCAGAGAGCTTCTTCGAATCCACAAGAGAAAGGGAGAAATAATTCCTAAAAAATTCTAAATAACTTGATAGATGATATGAATAAAAATAGTAAAAATAATAAAAATAAAAATAAAAATAAAAATAAAGAAAGAAATTACGACTCTTTAAATAAGGAACTCAAACCTAAAACAGAATTTTAGACTTAAGACTCCAACTCAAACACCCTATAAACGTGACTCAATATAAATAGTAAACTTACTATTTATAGACGACCTCTATTCATACTAAACTTTGTGATTTTCAGCCAAAAATAATAAGTATCCAATTTGGCCCCACCACATTATTCTCCCAACTTTTTAAAGCCCTTTTCATGTTGGGCACGACTTCGATCTACAACTCAAAGGATCAAAAGTTATACTTGAACTAAAACTTACTATTTATAGTAAAAATGAAACTAAACAAGACTTTTGACAATCAATCTGATGGAATCTCGCAAATCCGGCGAGTTGGCTTAAGTAGGTCCTCCTACCCCAAAATCATAAATAATTTGTCCAAAAACTCATCCCGGTTTGCGAGATACAACTGATTTAAGGCTCTAATGGTCCGGATCATTTCTGCCTCCGATCAAGCCTTCTCTGGTCCATCTTTGCCATGAAAGTGTCATGGACCAGCTATACATCAGAGTCCTTATCAATATGGCCTTCATGTGACTTCTTCCAATAAAAGTTACAGCTATATATTTTCTAGGTTGTGGGGTCTCATGCGCTAAAGTAGAACCTGTTTGCAGAATGATTCACTATTAAGTCCTATTGTAGATAGTGTATAACCCAAAGGGCATCTAAGTGACCTTGGTGATCTGATTTCCATTCATTTAATATGGACCACTCATCATTCAATTTTTAATGGTCCATTTCTTTATCACAATAGGCAAGGCTAAGAAAAATTGTGGTGCCCACCCGAATATATGTTCAACCAATTTTCATATCAACAGAGTTACACGTCGTGAGCTCCCACCTTTCTGGAAAAAAAAAATATTATCGAAGAAAAAAATATGATAATAATCATTGGATGAATAAGATCTCCATCCTCTCTTCCATTTCATATGGAACATCGGCTGACCCACAATCAAGTTCATCTATGAATGGCGTATGGAGAATAAGACACTACAGAAGAGAGTCACTGAAGCATTCCTTTACTACCGAAACAAAGCATATAATGAATTTGAAAGTACCTGATTGCGGGACAGACCCGTTTGCGTCGCTAGCATATGTTTGTCTGTGTCAGTTGGATACCTGAGAAGGCCATTCCCAGCACATACACATAAATCAAAAACAAACAAAATTTTCATTTGGATGAATCATTCTTTATTAAGATCCATCCATTATTACTCCTAACCGACAATAACAAAACAATACAAGGGTGTAAACTGCAATTTAAGTTGCAAGTACAACCAATCCTGACTGTCCAAATTATGGGCCCATTTCAAGCAGATCGTATACAGAAACATCATAGCAACCAAATGGTAGTGCCATCAGATGGATTACTAAATATGAAAATGCCAACAGTTCAAATTCAAAGGATAAGGTCAAAATCACCCAAACAGTTGCAATTTTTGCAGTCATGATCCAAATACAATGTAGCCCATGATTTGATTTATCTGGATTGACTTGCATGTATGCCCATGAGTGGTTGAAAAGGAAAGAGAGATGAAGGGAACTCACGGGTGAAGGAAATGCTCAAACAACCAGGCTCTTAGAACAGCAACCGAACGTTCAGGGAGGCCTCTCTGTGGCCTCCATACATGTGGTTGATGATCCAAGAAACCAAGATTTTCTCCTGCCTTGACCTTCCGTAACCCTTGTTCGATGAATCTCAACCTGGGCATGGAATCTCCCTTACTCGTGCTGGCTGACATGAAATCCTCTCCTAATGCTTTGCTGATGTTCCTTAGCTGATCCGAAATGGAGTTCTTCAGGCACCGGAAGTGCTTTGAAACAGCCTTCAATGCCAAGGAGGCATAGGGTGTTGCAGCATTGAGGCCCGCCACTGTCTCGAATGATGAGACCACCATTTGCATTTGTTGGTGGTATTGTTTGTATCGTCTACAAACCTTCAATAATGGTCAGAACAAACAATCACCGAATGGGACTTCAGAAAATAATACAATTTGCATGAGATAATCAATTGATTCCTCCTTAATATGGAAAAATATCCAGCCTAGCTCATGTCTAAGAAAACTACTGAGCATCGTATATCATCAGACATGGCCGGTGGCATGCGAACCCTTTCCAATAATGAGTGGCATGACAAAGAAGGATAGATGGGAAGTAGATCCTAATATGATTGCAAGCCTTAATTTGCACCCTTCAAAAATTAAGGTATGATTGCAAGCCTTAATTTGCACCCTTCAAAATTTTGATTTCATCTAGATGGGAAGTAGATCCTAATATGATTTAAATTGGTTTTGAAAAGTTCTACGCTTCCATCTTTCCAAACATTCACCAACATGAGAAGGATGAGTGGCATGACAAAGAAGGATAGAATTAAAAATTAATGCATTCAAGTGATCTCAAGGAGTAGCACCAATATATAACAAAAGATGAGGGAAAGTACTTGGATGGTTTCATCACGTGCATCAAAGACCAAGAATTGCACTGGGTAGGAGTAAGCAGTGTTCGAAATATCGGTATCGCACTATGTATCGCACCCTTGGGATATAGATACGTATCAGTTATCGCACGGGATATATCGTTTGTATCGCATAGTTTATCGCACTTTTTGAGAAACATGGGGAAACATTTGAAGAAATCGTTGAAATTTTTAATGAAACTCTAGGGATTGTTAAAAAAGTCCTTAATACACACTTTTAAATTATAACATCTCAAAAAAAATATGCACATAATAAGTTTCCTTTGTATAGGGTCCTAAGCTATGCGATGTTTAATTGAACTAATACAATTATATTTAAATTGGATGCATGATATTTATAAATATATCATAGTCGTCATGTATGAAAACACAAGCAATTCATTGAAAAGCAAAGGAAGAACTAGAGAAGTAAAATTTGATAAATATACATATTAATGATGGGGACTAGTTGTGGTCTAGACCAACATAAAGTTGTTTGGTAGCTTATAATCATCATTTCTATCTCAATTTGGAAGCAGTTTTACATTCCTCCCATTGGTGTGGCCTACCATAATTTTTAAATCAGGCAGCTTTTGTATGCACGAATCACCGAATGAACTGTGGATTTTACATTTGCAGCATGTCAGATTGAAAATAAATGACATGGTGGACCCTGAAGTGATGTCACCAAGTTCTATAGGGCCCACCATGATGTGTGTTGTATCTACACCGTCCATCCATTTGGAGATATTATTTTAGGCCATGAGAAAAAGAATGAGTCAGATCCAAAGCTCGAGTGGACCCCACCACAAAAAACAGTGGAGAAGTGGAGAAGGGACGTCCACCATTAAAAATTTCTAAGGGCCATAAAAGTTTTCAATCAAGCTAAAATTTGTTTTTTACCCTTCTTTCATGTCTGTCTTAACTTATAAACAGGTTGGATCTCAAATAAACATCATAGTGAACCTTAGGAAGGTTTCAATAGTGGGCGTCCCTCTCCCCACTGTTTTCTATGGTGGGGTCTAATCCAGATTTGGATCTGACTCATTCTTTGTCTCATGCCTTAAAATGATATACGCAAATATATAGACGGTGTAGATACAACATATACATCATGGTGTGCCCCACAGAACTTGGTGCGTCAGTCTGGCCACGCAACCTGTCATTATCTTCCACGTCCGGACACGGATTGCATACTAGCCCCGCCCGTCCCTAGCTCTGAACGGGCAGTTATGTGGGCGGGCCCACCGTGATGTATCTGTACATCCAAGCTGTCAATCCCTTTTCTCAGATTATTTTAATGCATGAGCACGAAAGTGAGGCAAATCCAACGCTCAAGTGGACCACACCTAATAATAAGCATGGTTGCATTAAAATGCACAAAGCATTAAATGTTGGTTGGTGCTCTGTTGGCCCCACCATAATGTATTTGTTTCATCCATTCCGTTCATCCATTTTTACGGATCATTTTAGGATTGATTCAAAAAATTATAGGGATGTAAATCATAGGTGGACAACACCACAGGAAAACAATAATGATTGGATATCTACCATTAAAATCCTCCTAAGGCCCACTGTACTTTTTATTTGACATCATTTGTTAATTGGGTCCTAAAGACCCAGATGAAACGAAGAAATAAATATCAGGTTGATCCAAGGCTTTTATGGCTCCCAAAACGTTTTTAATGGTCAATGCTCATTCAACACTGTTTCCTATAATGTGGTCCACTTGAGTTGTGGATATGGTTTAATTTTGGTCTTAACATCTAAAATGATCAGTAAAAACAGATGAACGGCGTGGATAAACCACATACAATCACAGTGGGTCCAACAGAGTTTACTCAGCAAGCTAAGAACGCTCGGTACGCAATCCGCGCACATTGCGTCACCAAATTATGTGGGTCCCACCGTCATTCATGCACTGTATCAACTCCGTCCATCAGCTTTATCATATAATTTTATGACTTTAAACCAAAATTTAATCACATCCAAATTTTACGTGGACCACACCACCTGAAATAGTGTGAATTGAAGTCTACCGTTGAAAACTCTCGAGGCCCACAGAAGTTTTAAATCAAGATGATATTTGTGTTTTCCATTGATCCATGCCTGCGTGATCTAATGAACAGTTTGGATGACAAATAAACATCACGAGGGGACTTGGAAATGTTTCAACGGTGGAAATCAATACTTCCACTGTTTCCTTTAGTATGGTCTACTTGAGCTTTTGATATACTTCAGTTTTGGGCTCAACCCCTAAAATGATCTGGAAAAACGTATGGACGGTGTGGATAAACCACATGATTTCAAAGTGGGCCCAACAGAGCTTACCCAGTACGATTAGAGTGTACCAAGTAACTCAGTACGCGTTACGGCTCCATTTTCACCCATCCGCAGCCCTCTCCTTCGCATTCCCTCTCCTTCACGAAAGCATGCATTCCGGAGTGAGGTTCGCGGCGAGGTTTCTTCGATCCGGCCTGATTTCTCGCCGAAATCTCGAAAAAACTCCCACCTCCGATCGCCGATCTTCGCTGCGGCCTACAGGTACTCGTCCGATTTCTTTTTCTTTTTTTTTCTGATTTTTTTTTTCTGATTCTTCACATATACGCAGCTTTTAATGGTCGGTTGTGGCGATATCGACAATATATTGTGCGATATAGACGATATATCGTCCGATATCTGGATTTTGGGTTTTTTGGTATCTTCCGGAGGTTATCGTCAGGGTTTCGTCTCGCAGGGGTGCGATAACAATAATATCGGCCGATAGTATCGATATTTCGAACACTGAGAGTAAGTTCAAGTTGAAGGCAATATAAGAGCAAGGGAAAAGCCCAAAAGCATATTTAAAAATAAAATAAAAAATAAAAAGACTCAACTGGAAGACTGAGAACTAAATTTCATTTTCTTCATTTTTTCCATTTATAAATAGATGAACCAATGCAAAGTATTATTGAATGGTCAGAAATTAGACTTGTATAAAATTATTAAATACCAAACAAAAAATCATGAATTTCATGTACCCCACATCAAATACCGCCAATGATTTAAAATAAAATACAATATCCACATCAGATTGCCATGTTGGAAAGCGATGGTCATAGATTTTAATTTCTTTCATATTTTTTTTCTTTTTCTTTTTGGAAGTGACCAAAGCCGTATTTCGTTTCCTTATTATACTAAGTTTATCTCATTTTAATTAACAGTAATTTTGTATTACATATTTTGGTAAGGGTTAAAAATAATCTCGATGGCTCATAATTTTTGTAACATGATCTCTAGAAAGCTATTGTTGTTAACTAAAATGAGATGCAACAATTTTTAAGTGGCAATCAAACAGTGCCTAATTTTATTTGAAAGGCTTTTCTGACCTCCCCACCTTTTAGACAGCACAAGGAGTGACCTATCATTGATCTGAACCATTCATTCATTCATATGGCTAGGAGCAAGCCACGGTGCAAGAATCACACCAATTGGATGTCATAACAGTTTAAATGGGGCCAATTTCTTACAACCATTTGTCTGTCGTTTGAAATCCATAAATTACATGGTTAGAATCATCAATTCAAAGTGTCACACTAGAATCACAAGAAATGATGTGATATATATCAACAAGATGTTTCAGGATGATGATTGGAACAACTTTCTTTCTCCGGTCAATCTTGATTGTCCATTTTCAGACTATTGACTAGAAGCTTTGGATCACCAAATTGACGTTATTTTTTCACCATGGACATAATCCTAGTTCTATGAATCGAACCATTTGACTAGACTCAAATAAGCTTGACCTGGCTCAGCTCAAAAGCTAGGTTTGGGCTAAGCCAAGCTGCTTAATTGAGCTCAAAAAAATTTCGAGACGAGCTCGACTCGTTTCGATTTATATACCTAAGTTAATTATTTTATTTATAATATATATATATATATATTTTATATTAAAAATTAAAATTAAAATTAAAAAAAGCCCCCTTTTAGTTTTTACTGTAGCCAGTCGAGATCGAGCCCCTTTTCTTGCCCTAGCTGACCCAAGCCCCCTTTAGTAGTCAACAAGGAAGACAAGGCAAGGACAGGTCGAAAGCTAAAACTCAAACTCAACTCAAAAGCTCGAAATCAACTCAAGCTTGACCCGATTTGTTGACCAAACCAGGCTGAGCTGGCCAATACGGCTCGAGGAACGAGATGAACCGAATTCAAGCCAAGGTAAGCTATCGGCCGAACCAAGTCGAGCTTGACTCAGCTCAGCTCGACTTGGCTCAGTGTCCATCTCTACTAGCGGTAGACTCTACCAAACCAGAATTTTGACTACCAAACCTGAATTTTGACAGACAATCAGCAAGAACATGGACCATCATCACTTTGGGCTTCCAGTCTCCGTCTTTCTAAAACAACATCTTCTTGTCGTAACATACTTCTGGCCTCCTACATAAGAGGCTTATTTTATTGAATTAACACTCATAGTATCAAATACGGTCTGCAAATTTTTTGATATGATCCCTACTCAAGTCTTATTTCCATCTTGACATCTATTCCATCCACTTGATCACGGAAATATTTTCACTTTTCAACAAAACTCTGCCACCAAGTCACTATCTTACTTGATCACCCTAAATTCTGCTTTTAAAAATGCCAGCCTAAAGTCGCTTGCATTCATATGCAATGGCCACATGATCACACGCTTCTTTCGACAATTCCAATTCTCTAATGTAGGATAGCACATCAGATCCACATGAGATTTTAGATCGCAAGTACAGCCTTATCATTATTCTTCCTCCAATTTGCAAGTACAACTTGACCCACTTCCAATTTACTACAATTGACGTTGACAATATCCAAAGGCCCTAGCCCATCAAATAACTATGTAGCCATACTATACAATTTCCATAGTTCTTCATCATAAGAACTTCAGGAAATAATAACACACAATGTCAACGTGATCGAGCACATCAACACCCCAAAAAAATTCCTGTGTAGAAAAAACACGATGCGGAAGTAGAAAACCTCAGGGTAAAAAACAACAACCAATCTAATCACCAAAGTGGCTCTAATGCTATGTAGAAAATCATACGAGGCTATGGAGACGAGAGTCTTCGCATCCATAAAGATGACGAAAGAAAAAAGACAAAACAAGATGGAGTAGGAAGAAGAGGAGGAGAGAGACAAAAACTACTTTATTCAAAAAAGAGAGAGTTATTACATGCCCTGTACCTACTAGCCTAACCCCTCCTCCAATTTCCTAATCTTATCAACACCACAACTCTAAGAAAAAAATTTACTCGATAACTACTTTCCTTAAATCACCCAAGGCATGCTTAATAACTGACCTAATTAAATTAAGACTTGGGAATAGCACTCAATGCAAATAAAGTTCGATCTCTTCAAAAGAAGCTTGGGAATGATAGATGCAAGTGAGAGTTGACCATGAAGGGGAGTATTTAAAATCATTGCCAAGTCCTAAATTAATTTAGTTATTAAGCATGCTTTAGTTGAGTCAAATATGGAAACTAGTAAGTAAGAAAATTTCTTTCTTAGAGTTGTCATGTCCATATGATTAGGAAACACAGAGTCATCTTCCAAACAAGGGACTAGGTAAGTATATACATAATTACAAAACCTCTCCCTAAGTATTTTTTTTATCCTTTAGAGTCCTCTCTTTCAATATTCTTTAGACTTTTTCTTTCTTCTCAATGGATGCCAAGACCCTCCTCTCCATACCCTTCTTTCTGTAATTTCTGTAATTTCTACATGATTGTAACCCCCACTACCAGAAATAACTCCATTGAATTGGTCCAACACATCTTGTTTTAAGATACATTGCACAAATTCTTCTTGGTTTCATGCAAATCAAGGTGAATATGGCCGAGTGACTCACTCTTATTTGACTCACCTCAAGATAAGAAGAGAGGTCCTCAGACTCTAAATCCAATAGCCACAACTCATATGCAACTCAAAGATTTCAAAGCATGGTTTGCCCATTATGGCATATTAGTTAAGTGGTCTACATACATATCTGAGGAACTCAACAACAAATCACTTTGATCGGCCTAGCATGGTCACCCTTTGAGTAACATAACAAAATATCATGTTGATTAGCATAGGATGGTCACCCAGCAAGTGCAATGGAAAGCCCAAAAAAAACTAGAAAATTCAATGACCCTGACCTTAACTAATCTAGACTATTAATTCTGCATCATAACTTCTAATCCAAACCATCTATCTTAATAAAACAATGACAATACCAAAAATAACCCTTAATCCCATTAAAACCACATGCATCTACAAAAAACCATTTATAACTTGCTCATAGAATGTCGAAATTGCTTGAATTAGGTTCATCGGAAAGTAGAAATAATTAGAGGCTTACAAATGATACTAGTAGCACATTATTTCAACATCGTTTGATGCACCAAAAAATAGGCCGCAAAAAAGTATCAAAATTAGTAATAAAAACTTTCAAATCTATTGAAATAACTACAAAAAAAAAAAAGAGAGAGAGAGAATTATATCTCTAAAAGAAGCTAGCCTATGATGGAAGTTGCTCAAACGTAGAAATCCTCATGTGAGGGCCATGAGGATAGCCCACTTTTGATGCGGAAGTAGTGAGCCACGTCTACCTAAACATTGGGAGCAAAGAGAGGGGCATGGGAAGGGTTTCCTCAAAGGAATCAAAATGCCAAAGGATTTGCAAGAATAACTCTACACTGCAAGTAGTTCTCATGTGGGTGGAGGATCATCCTTCGCCCACATAGAGACCGCTCAATCAATGTGATATGATTCCACAAAAACATCCGCTCCCCTTCGTTATTTATGCATTTTGCCCTCTAATCATTGATTTCATCCATGTTTCTTCGAGTGGGCCCTATATATACCAAGAATCCGTGATTTGGATTGCCTCAAACTAACACAAACTCATCCAAATCTTTTCTAGATGAGGTTCTCCTTTCCACCTATTTATATATGGACTGTTTTAAGGGGGGAAAAAAAAAAAAAAAAAAAGGATTCTCATTGGAGGAGAGCAAGATTTAGGTATGGCATTCTCCCTCTTCCCTTTCCCTTTTTCTTCTTTCATTATGGATCTTGTTTCCCTACTCATCGACTTCCCATTCAGGCTACCATTAGGTTGGTATAAGAGCCCTATGCTAGATCATCCAAGCGCCCCAAGGTTGAGGATGCGAATGAACAACCCCTAGTGTAGATCCAACTGTTGATCCATGTGAAGGGAAATTCATGTGCCCCGGATAACCCCTTCCATTGCCCAAGTCCTTTACACATCGAAATCAATAGAGGCTATTCATTTTGATGATTGAATATGAAAACTCGACATTAAGATCAAGATTTCTGAATACCGTGGCAAACTTGACTAAGGAAATTGGAAATTGGCTTGACACCATTAAGTGCAATTTCAATTTCAAGGGCATCCACAAGAGGTGAGTCAATGTAGTATCCATCAAGCTATAAGAGCGAGCCTCCTAATGTAAGCAGATTCAATGACCTGAGTGAAGTGTGGGCCATTTTCATACGATTTGGAGCTTCCATGGACTCGCCACCTTCTATTAGCATTCATATACAATTTTTGTTTAGGATAGGTACTAACCACGAATTGTATGATCTTCTTATGGACCCAGTAAGCTAGGAGCAATTTTCAGCTTATGACATAAAAAACTATCGAAAGTGCCATCCTGCCTTACCTGCCTTTGTCAACCATGATGCCTCACACTTAGGCATTGGAGTTGTCCCAAACCAAGAGGGCAACCAATTAACTATTTTAGCAACAACCTCTGCAGGTCTAAGTTGCAATATTCTCTACATGCGATGTCAAGTTCTATGTAGTACTCCAAACCCTTCGTCATTGGCACAATTATCTCAGCAAGAGTTTTGTTCTATATTCATATCATGAATCCTCAAAATACATAATGATAACAAAAACTAAACCTGAAGCACACCAAGTTGATTGCATTTGTTTAGAAGTATACTTAGTTTCACTCTCAAGTACAAGGCTAGTGTCCTAAACTAGGTGGCTAACACCTTAAGTAGAAGAGAAATGGTCTTAATGACCATGCAAGCAGTGGTCATGGGTTTCGAGCATCTTAGGGACCTAAATGCAAATGACCCACATTTGGGCCCTCGTTTGCAACACCCTTAATAATGATCAAAATGGTTCTCTGCAAATGGGTCCAACTTTGTATTTTGATTGGTAAAATATCTTGAAAGAACTTCATAAAGGACATTTTGGTCGAGAGAATCCACTTGCATTGGTTGAGGCCCAATATTACTGTCCATAGTTGATGCATTGTTGGGTGGACTGTTGTCACACGTGCCAAATCTCAAATGGCGGCACTCAAAATGTAGGACTGTATATGCCAGTGCCCAAGCCAAATGGCTCATGGCAAGATGTGACCAGGGAATTCGTCTTAGGCCTCTAGAGGACCTAGTGTAGGCATGACTCAATAATGGCAGTGATGAACCATTTTTCAAAAACTACCCACTTTGTTCCTTATCGAAATAGATGGATTCCATGGATATAGTCAGCATCAACGAGATCGTATGATTGCATGGGGTGCCGAAAAGCATCACTTTAAACCATGACACAATTCAGAAGCCATTTCCGTAGCTCCTTGTGGAAGATGGGTACAACTCTGTAGATACCCCGCCCAAGATCACGGAGAACTACACCGTAAGATGGTAGCAAAATTTCAAATTTGACACTCGATCAACCTAGGAAAGTATCACAAATGTAAACTAATCACAAGGAGATCCCCAGGATCTCCCAGAGCCAGCCAAAGGAATCTAAATCACAGTGATGACATGGCACCACTTGGATTCGCCAGGTTAGCCCCATGGTAGCTGGGGTGGCAAAAATGACTCAATTTGTGAAAAAGTACCAATGGGTATTAAATTCCTGACAATAAAAAAAAGTACAATTATCTCTCGACAAAACTCTGATCGCCTAAAGGACCTCGAAAAACACAATTTGGCAACGTCATCACCAACAAGAATGTAATTCTTGCCGGTCTAGTCTATAAAAGTATAGCCCATCACTCTCAATTCTCATGTTCAGCAATGCCTCCTTGTGCTAAAGGAAGGCAAGTGTGAGTGTCGAAGTGAGTTGGTGAGTTTGGGAAGTAGGGTTCCTATGCATAAGAAGGGAGCTCGGAAGACTCAGTGGGAGGATTTCCACTAGGCCAGAAGACTGCCAATTGCAAGAAAGTTTGTCGTTCTATGAATCAGAGAACCCGACCCTCTTTTCTTGAAAGAGTGTATGGAATAAAAATGCAATGAAATAAATCAAAGCAACAATCACACACCACACGAGATTTTACGTAGAAAACCCTCAAAGAGGTAAAAACCACGGGACCACGTCCAGATCAACAATTCACTATGAAGCAGAACAGTACAACTGATCACAAGCACACCCTGCTATGTTCAAACCTTCATCACTTATGCAGGAGTGGATAAACAATAAGAGAAACAAAGAAAACTGAGAGATCTCACCGATTACAAGGACGTAGAAACGCTGAGATATGGTAGATCACCTCTACAAACATAGCCTCCCTTCCACAAGCTTCCTCTCTCTCTCACACTCTCCTTCTCTCTCTCACACCTTTGATAGCCCTCTTTTGTTTTTCCTGTACACTATCATACCCTAAAAAATCCTAAAGACTCCTTTTTATAGTTTTAGGAAACTCCTTTCCGCATCCCAGTTGCGAAAGGACTTGCGAAACGAAATCCGCGCAAAATCGCGAAACGAATCTGCGTAACCACGACCGGTCGAGAGTATGCCACAACCGGTGGAGCGCCACCCATGACCGGTCGAGACCGACCTTTAACCGGTCGAGCAACTCGGAGAAAATTAGTCCAAACTCACTGGACTTCGAGTCATGTCAGGGCACGACTCCACGACTGGTCATGCACCAGCCCATGACCGGTCGTGCAGGGCTCATGAGCGGTCGAGCACAGGTTAAATACACCATTAAATCTCTCCCTTTTTTACCCAGGAGGGATTGACCTTCTTCAAGCCAGCCTAATTTTTGCAAACCTCAAACTTACCCTTGAGCAAAGTCTTGATCATCATATCTGACCCATTATCGTCCATGTGGACCTTCTCAAGTTATAAGACCTTCTGTTCCTAGGTATCCCTGATCCAGTGATATCCAATCTCTATGTGCTTCGACTTGGAATGTTGACTTGGATTCTTACTCAGGTGTATATCACTCTGACTATCGCAATAGACCACGTGCTACTCCTGCTTTAGGCTAAGTTCCTGTAGGAATCTCTTCATCCAAAGCGTCTCATTACATGCCTCTGTGATTGCAATGTACTCAGCCTCTGTCATTGACAATGCTACGACCTTCTATAGCTTGCTCTGCCGAGAAACCGCTCCCCCTGTAAACGTAAACATGAACCCCGATGTAGACTTCCTAAAGTCTGTCGCGTGCTATATTTGCATCTGTGTAGCCCTCTTACACAAGCTTCCTATCACCATAGCGTAAGCTCAACCTAGATGAGCCTCTTAGATACCGCAGTATCCATTTCACCGCTGCCCAAATGCTCTTTGCCAGGATTGGCAAGATGCCGGCTGACTACACCAACCGCATATGTTATGTCTAGGCGAGTACACCATAGCATACATCAAACTTCCTACAGCTGACACGTAGGGTAACTTCTGCATCTCTTCGACCTCTGCCTTCGTCTTGGGACACCGCCTGTCGCTCAATCTGAAGTGACTATCAAGTGGAGTACTGACCGACTTCACTGCATTCATATTGAACCGCTCTAGGACTTTCTCAATATATCACTCTTGTGACAGTCAAAACTTTTTGCTGCTTCTGTCACGGGTTATCTCCATTCCTAGGATCTGTTTAGTCAGGCCCAAGTCTTTCATTGCAAACGACTTGCCCAACTCCTGTTTCAGCCTGTCGATCTTCTTGATGTCTTTTCCCATGATGAGCATGTCATCAACGTATAACAGCAAAACTAAGAAATCATCATCTGAGAACTTGCGCATGAACACACAATGGTTTGACTTCGTTCTGTCATACCCATGCATCAACAAAAACGAGTCGAACTTCTTGTACCATTGCCGTGGAGCTTGTTTCAACCCATACAAGCTCTTCCTCAGCCTACACACCATATGATCCTTGCCCTTAACTTCAAACCCCTCCTGTTCGTGCATGTAGATCTCTTCTTCCAGGTCACCATGGAGGAAGGCAGTTTTAACATCTAACTGCTCTATATCCAGATCCATGCTAACCGTCAACCCAAGCAACACCCGTATGGATGTCATCTTCACCACTGGTGAGAATATCTCCTCGAAGTCTATGTCTTTTCTCTAACCAAACCCTTTTATCACAAGTCTGGCTTGAACCTCGTCTGTGAATTCTCCTGCTCAACCTTCTTTCTGAACACCGACTTGTTGCTCAACGCTTTCTTACCCTTAGGCAGTTTCATTATGTCATAGGTGTGGTTCTTATGCAAAGATTTCATTTCTGCTTGCATAGCTTTCAACCACTCCCCCTTATGCTCGTCAGTTAGAGCCTCAATAGTCTTCTGGCTCTCCCCCATCAGTCAGCATAACATACTCATGCAGTGAGTACCTCTTGGACGATTGTCTGTCCCTAGATGACCTCCTCACCTGTGGCTCAACAGGTGGATCAAGTGGGGGATACTCCCCTGGTCCATCTTCAGAAGGAACTCCGTAGTCCTCTGCGCCTTGTTGTACTCCCCCGTCATCAGGCACCACAGGAGAAATAATCGGATCAATGTCCTCTAACTCTCCCGAACTAGGCTGGTTCTTCTCTGGCTTGCCAATGTCTTATATACACTGATATTCAAAGAAAATCACATTTGTGCTCCTGACAAGCTTCTCGATCAGATCCCACAATCTGTAACCGAACTTTTCATCACCGTATCCTAAGAACACACACTGCCTGATCTTCATATCGAGCTTGGACTTCTGGTATTTTGGTACGTGAATGGATGCCCTGCATCCAAACACCCTGAGATGACTGTACGATGAATCATGTCCAGTCCACACCTTCTTAGGTACTTCTCCATTCAACGGGGCTGATGGAGACCTATTTATCAAATAAACTGTCGTGTGCATTGCTTCTCCCCAGAATGTCTTGGGCAATTTCGCATAGGATAACATGCATCTGATTCTCTCAACAATGGTGCGATTCATTCGCTTAGCTACACCATTATGTCGGAGGGTCTTAAGAACCACCTGTTCATGCCATATACCCATGGACTTGCAGTACTCATGAAAGTCATCAATGTATTCACCACCATTGTAAGTGCGGATGCACTTCACTGATCTACCTCTCGACCATAGCATGAAACAATTTAAACACACCAAAGACCTTGTCCTTGGATTTCAAAGCATAAACTCAAACCATCCTAGAAGCATCATATATAGAAGCAACAAAATACAATGCCACACCCAAGGTTTTTGTCCTCATAAGACCACAAAAATCAGAATAAACCAAATCTAATGCATACACTTTATTAATATGAGAAGCAGTTCTAACAAATGAAACTCTATGCTGTTTTCCTGATAAACAATCAAGACAAACTTTTGAGAGGTGTACCTGTCACATCTGGAAGGAGCCCCTTCCTCGCTAATAACTGAAGCCCTTTTTCACTCATGTGGCCTACATGCCTGTGTCACATATCAATAACTGAATCTTCCACTGCATTCAACCCACCCGTGCACAAACTAACACTTGCCTTGTACAGGGTGCAACACTTCTTTCCTCTAGCTACGATCAACAAACCCTTGATGAGCTTCCAGCGCCCACCAGCAAACCGACTTTCATAGCCATCATCATCCAACCTCCCCGTCGACATCTAATTGAGGCGAAGGTCTGGGATATGCTTCACATCCCTAAGAACCAATGTGCAGCCCACATCGGTCTTCACACAAATATCACCGACCCGTACGATCTTCGATATGCCAGAATTTCTTATCTTCACTGTCCTATAGTCACCTGACTTGTAGCTTGTGAAGAAATCTCTGCGTGGAGTCGCATGAAAAGAGGCTCCCGAGTCAATTACCCAGTCGGTGTCCTGACTCGTAGCCGTGAGACATACATCATGATCTGCAGAAAGAATAACTACAACGTTGCCATCTGAAGCAACCGCAGTGGAATCTGATTCATCTTCCTTCTCCTTTCCTTTTCCTTTATTGTCGTTCTTAGCCTTACGACATTCATACTTATAGTGGCCCTTCTTGCCACAATTTCAGCATTCAACATCTTTTCAATTACTCGACTTGCCTCTTGATTTATCTCGAGCCTTTTCGCCCTTCTCGTTCTTTCCTCTCCCCTGATCCTGTGTCACAAGGGCCTTTTGCTGAGTAGACCCCTGAGACTTCCTCCTTGTCTCCTCATTGAAGAGACAGCTAGTAACCTATTCCATGGATATCTTTCCGTCTCGCGCAAAGTTACTTAGAGACACCACCAATGTCTCCCAACTGTCAGGCAATGAACTAAGCAATAGCAAAGCCTGCAATTCATCATCCAGGACAATCTTTATAGCAGAGAGCTGGTTCACTATGTTGCTGACCTCATTCATGTGCTCGGCCACAGAACCATCATCCTTGAACTTGAGATTCACAAGTCGTCTTATGAGAAAAATTTTATTACCGGATGTCTTCCTCTCATACAGCCCTTCTAGTTTCAACTATAGGCTAGTGGCTGAGATCTCTGTAGACACATGGTGGAACACAGAATCATCCAGCCATTATCTAATAAACTCCACCGCCTTCCAGTCCATCTTCTTCCAATCGTCATTAGACATATCCTTGGATTTTGTTGATATGCCTAAAATTGGAGAATATAGATCCTTGTAATAAAGCAAGTCCTCCATCTTAGCCTTTCATAGGGTCCAGTTAGAACCAATGAGGGTGATCAGCCTTGATGAACCACCTTCCATAATTCCAAACCAATCCTATCCGTTCAATGAACTTAGCTCTGATACCACTATGTTAGGGGCCTTGCACAAAACCTTAGGATCTAGCCTCTCGAAACAAACCAGAATTATGGAACAATAATGCAATGAAATAAATCAAATCAACAATCACACAACACATAAGAGATTTTATATGGAAAACCCTCAAAGAGGTAAAAACCACGGAATCTCGTCCAGATCAACAATCCACTATGAAGTAGAATGTTACAACTGATCACAAGCACACCCTGCTATGATCAAACCTTTATCACTTATGCATAAGTGGATAAACAGTAAGAAAAACAAAGAAAAACTGAAAGATCTCACCAATTACGAGGACGTAGAAACGCTGAGATATGGTAGATCACCTCTACGAACATAGCCTCCCTTCCACGAGCTTCCTCTCTCTCTCTCACACCTTTGATAGCCCTCTTGTGTTTTTCATATACACCATCATAACTTAGAAAAACCCTATAGACCCCTTTTTATAGTTTTAGGAAACTCCTTTTCGCATCCCAGTTGCAAAAGGACTTGCGAAACAAAATCCATGCAAAATCGTAGAACGAATCTGCGTAACCACGACCAATCGAGAGTAGGCCACAACCGGTCGAGCGCCACCCACGACCGGTTGAGACCCACCTTCGACTGGTCGAGCATCTCGGAGAAAATTAGTCCAAAATCGCTGGACTTTGAGTCATTTCAGGGCACGACTCCACGACTGGTCGTGCACCAGCCCACGAACGATCGTACAGGGCCCACGATCGGTCGAGCACGGGTCAAAAAACCCATCAAGTACCACCACTTTCTAAGTTGACCGTCATCACTAGGCATTTGGCAAATAAAACAAGCCAAGAGATATTTGCTTTCTTGGTGGTGGGATCCTCACACCTCTAACCTTTTTCAATAAGAACTTGTCCTTGAACGCATAGCCAACCCAAGAACAAATTCTTATCGATGTGATTGATGCATTAGTGGTCACCATGTGTACAGACACCAGGAAGCAAAAAAGAGGCATGGAAAGAATTTCTGCACATGGAGAGCGTTCCCGCAAAAGATCATGAAGAAGAACTTTGGACAAAGGCCAAGGATTCACATGCAAGCAAAGGATCATCCCAACAAGAAGTCCCGCCTAATTGATGTGATAAACCAAGATTTTTGGTAAAACATCCTCTTCCTTCATTATTTACACGTGTTGGCCTCCAAAAGATCAATTTCATTCCTGTGGGGCCTACATACCATAAGAATAAGTGATATGGATTGCCCTAAACGAACTCGCACTTATCCATCTCTTCTAAACGAGTTTTTTCTCTATTTGACACTGGGATGAACGTGATGAGGTCGATCACCATCTTCCTCAAGGATAACTAGTCCAAATCCACGGAGCTTCTCTGGACTCCTCACGGAGACTTCTCGAATCCACGAGGAAAAAAGCAAGAAAAAATAGAAATAAATTCTATAAAATTCGTAATTTGATTGATGAATGAAATAAACGAGTTCACAACCCATTAAATAGGGATACCAAGCAATGATTGAAATTTCATAATCATATTCACAACTTACTATAAATAATAAATTTACTATTTATAGACGATTGTGATGTCTACTAGTGCGCAAGGTTTTCTGCCAAAAATAGCCCTTTTTGGCTTCACCAAGCTACTCTCCTAATTATTCTAAGCACTTTTCACGTTGGGTGCAACTCTTAGAGCCCAACGGATGAAGAGTTATAATCAAACTAAAACTTGCTAATTATAGTAAAAATGGAATTAAATTAGGGAAACGACTGTCGATATGATGGTATTTCGCAAATCCGGCTTACGCAACCCGGCATAACGGGGTTGGGTGGATACAGTAGCTCATTCTACCCAAAAATCATATATTTTACGTACGATAACTCATTTCGGATTGCAAGATATGCCCGATTTAAGGTCTAACGGTCCAGATCATTGTTGTCATCAACCAGGCCTTTCCTAATCCATCTTGGCCATGAAACTGTCCGCAACCCGCTCTACATCACTATTCCTCTCATTTTTTTAATTGGTTGTTTTTAAAAATAAATAGTTCTCATTAGTTGAGAGCAAGAAACATTAGGGGGATAGCTTGGAGCTTTCTATTGAAATGGTGTAAAGTCCTATATGGACTTAAAAATGCCATATGAAGCAAGAAAAAATATAAAGACTTCAACTCCATCAAATTAACTACAATACAAGTAAAACTCTATCGAAATAACTAAAATAAATGGTAAAATCTCTTTAAGGAAAACTATGTTGAGTTGAGAGTCACTTCAAGGACTCCTCACGTGAGACCACAATAGTGGCCCATTTTCACAATGTCGTCGTGTGATGCCTAAAAATTCTAGGGCATTAGACAAACGGTAGCTAAATGCAACCTCCATTAAAGAGTTGCATACCACCACCTAACATTTGGCCCAATTTCTTCCTTCCTGCTTGTGCCACGGAGAGAGAGAGAGAGAGAGAGAGAGAGAGAGAGAGAGGATTAATGAAGGTTATATTAATCACCTTATTATGGGTAAGTCAAAGATCCATAAGCTACGGCTTCCTCATTCTCTATGTGACAAAGATGCATGGCAGTGAACTTTATTGTCGAACAAGGACTAACGAGATTCTAATTCTCCCATGGCAACATTAATTCTACTCAATGAAGTCTTAACCCGCAAAGTGAACTAGTAAATAGGGAATAGACAAAAAATGAGAAGAAATGTTCACCACACTAAAGTATTCCATAGATTTCTTTTTGTGCAGAGTGTTTGGATCAGATCTGTTATAGTGTCGGGTGCATGGACCGAACCCTTTTTTTTGTTGTCGGAATATCTAGAATCACCGAAAGAGCAACTATGGAACTCCCAACGACCAAAGGTGGATATCTACCAAAAGTGCAATGATTGAAATCTCAGCCACAACCACTAGAAGTGCCACTAGATCATTTGCTAGTTGTTAGAAGTGTTCAATGATTCACATTTCAGAAGTCATCGTACCAGCTAGCTTGCTACGTGATACTCCTCATTTCATTGTCTCATGCTACTTGTCATTTCATCAGCATTCTCATTGAATTTTCTTTCGTTTTTGAATAAATGTTCATCATAGGTTCAAACCTATCAAACTTTAAGGTATTCCTTTCAAAGCACCTTGAGTTTGAACAGAGAATTTAGAATAGATAAGAGCTATTTTCTAGAATGGGATATTTCCTTATTTATTGAAGATGTGCATCTGTTAGGAACTCTATAAAGCTCTCATCTCTGCTATATATTCTTCATATTCTTATGTAAATAAACAAGTTACAGTTTCCACAATGTAATCTCTTAAAAATGCATGTCTGGTAAGATCTCACCATATCTCTATATATTTCCTATCTCTTCTATATATTCCCTATTATTCACAAAGAAGTAAACATCTCTTGCGGTTTAACATTGATGTGCAAAAACTAAACTCGAATAGAACAAATGTACATTGGTGAAGATAGACTACAACATGCAACTGTGTTCATGGAAGTCCAACCGCAAAATACAAGAACAAATTATAATCCATGCTGAGATTGTGATTTGTTCACCAAATTTTTCAATGAGATACAACTCGAGCTATTTAACATGCCAAGAAACACATTCCCTAAATAAATTGGGAAAAGAACCTTTTTATTTTTCCAGTTTTGTATTTTAATCATATATCAAAAAGATCAACACTATATAAGTTGATACTACAAATTTACTTCACATGTTACTCACCAATAAATCACATGTTGGGAAATCGACACCGTCCATCCCGTTTTGAGAGCTTCTTTTAGGACATATGACCAAAAATGAGTATGATCCAAGACTAGGCCACGTGAGAAGGAAAACTGGGGAAAGCAATTCCTGCTGTTGAAACCTTCCTGGGCTCTGCCTGATGTTTATATGCATCCAAACTGTTTATAAGAAAATTCCCACTAGGATGAACTACAAACACAAAAAAGAAACCTAGCCTGAGACAACTTTTTTGGCCATACAAATGATCCATTGTGGCTGTTCAATCCCCATTGTTCCCTCTCATATTGGTCCACATGAGTCTTGGATCTGGCTCATTTTTCATCAAATGACATTAAATGAGCTCACAAAATAGATGTACGATGTGGAATTCACACAAACATCACAATGGGCTCCAATTGTCTTTCCCAACGCAAGTTCCTGAGAAAGGCTCTCACAAGAAATCTGCATCTGTTGATGTTCATGACATATCAGCAAAAGCATAGATGTCATTATAGTTTGTATAGTAGTTTTGCATGTGATGACAACCAATACCCTATAATACTAGAAAAACGATGTGTAGGAGAACTATTCCTAATAGTCCAAAAGAAGACTTAAAAAGCTACAAAACATAAAGAACATTCTCCTTTTGCATCTCTTCAATCACCAAACTATATTCTCACACAACCCAAAAATCAAGCACTAAAAAACATAAAGACATTTGTCCTTTTACCTCTCTTTAGTCGCTAAATTATATTCTCACACCACCCAATAATCAAGCTAAAAGCTGGCATTTTGTAATTTACATGATTACAAGGTTGGTTTCTTTTATTATACTTGGATAGGATTTTAATAATTTTATTTGAATTAGTTAACGATAGTTTATTTGGATTGTCTTCTTTTCCTTTTGAAGTATACTTGAAAGGCAGGATTCCGCCTGATTTGTATTGAAGAAAAGGAATGTACATCTTGGTAATTCAGGCGGACCCCACAGGTAGACAGGGCCCACCTATCATGTGAAGAGGGAAGAAAGAAGGCAAAAAGAGAGAGATGAAGGAGCTGCACCGGCCCAAGAAGCCTGAGATCAGGCTTGCAGTCCCCAGACAAAACAGAGGAGAACCACCCTAATATAGAGCAGAAAAGAAACGTCGGGCTGAATGGGAAAGAGAGCACAAGCTGCCCAAAATTCCCGGGGAACCGGAGGAAGGAAAACTGCCTGAGATTGTCTCCAATGCTGGGGACAAAGAAGGCCGCTGCGAAGCGGTAGATCATCCGACCCCCACCTTGGGTCTGAAATGTCTGAGTTGACCAACACTTGCTTTGTAAAGGAGCAGGGATCCCCTGATGAGCCTAGGAAGATCCATCTGCTCAAGTATACTTTACCCTCAATCCATGGTTTTCTTACATAAGAGGGTCCTCGGATCATCTACTTTTCTTTTTGAAGTATACTTCTACACTGAATCCATGATAGTGATTTTTCTCATATAAGAGGGTCATGCAAGAAAAATATCTTGTATAAAAAGCATAAATCCTACCATAGGTGCCAAAAAAATAAATAGTTGAAGAAAAAATTCAAGGGATAAGGCTGGTATATTCTACATGTAAGATCATTTGATCTTGGGAGTTTTTTTTTTTTTTTGTGCACTGGTCATCTAGGGTGAGGTCCATCGTACTAGTGACTGGTAATTGTGGACTATTCTACACCACTGGTATTTAGAACAAACATTTTGTTGAGAGATTGAAAAGTAGTGTCTCATAAAATAGATGAATTACTACCATGCTCGGCACTGGAACTCGCTCGATTTTGCCAAAGAATCCCCGAATCTCACAAGATGAGCCCATATGGGTCTACCCACAACATCCAATGGACCTGTTTTTCTGAACACTTGTGGGCCACACGAGCAATCCGCAAGACCACATCATGCGGATCCCAAAACAAGTGCACATAAAATAAAAATGTGGTACAGTCAACAGGACCTGGGAAGAATAAAAAAATACAGCTAAGAATGAATGGATTCTACCAGGCCCATTACTTTTGGGCTCCACATGTTGCAGTGAGACTTGGCCCAAAAATCTGCCCACAAAACTGCTTACCATGGGAGGAAATTTAACAGTGACGAGGCTGTCAGCAGGTTGGGTTTGGATTAGGTCCTTTAATACCTGTACTGGGGCTGACTGAGTTTTGGATCTTTTCGGGCCCACGTTGGGCCTAAGTCTAGCTCATGAATACATGAACCTGGATGGGTTCAAGTACCCATTGGAAACCCATCCGGTCTTTGGATGTAGCTTTCTAATTAGATTTATGAGAAATAAGAGCATTTGCATGGTTGGGCCCACCCAATGGATGGATTAGATTGCATACATGTGCCACATTGAAATGTAAATGGTGGGTACATGGGCTCTCTTACATGTGTGCAGCATAGGAAACCTTTTTTGTTGTTAAAATCTTCAAAATATATTATATATATTTATATAATGCTAACCGAACCCGGCTAGACACAACCCGGCTTTGACTGGTCCATGGACCCAAATTCCACCAGATCCTATTGTTAACCGGGTCCAAAATGTGTGATTTTCGAACCCAGCCTGATTTCTTAATGGGTATAGAAGATGGGATCCGGACCCATTAAAATCAGGTAGGGTCCATCGAGTACCCATGGGTCCAGGTAATCATTGATAGCCCTACACATAAAGCATGTTTCTTAGAATAACCTGTAAGGCTGCTTGACGCATGCTTGATTAAAAATTTGAAAACAACTAAATATCTAGCCGGTTGGCATTGACTCGGAGACTTGACTAAACTCAATACAATAATTAAACTCTCTATACGTATGCTAATAATTGACCCTTAAAATTTGTTTGAATATAAAAACTCACAATTCCTATGACAAGCAATTGTTTGGTCTGTTGTACATAAGTATAAACACAAAGCTAATGAGAACCAACGAAGACACCATCTTCCTCAGGGGATAATTACTCCGAACCCACAGAACTTTTCGAGACTCCTCACAGAGATACGTCGAATCCATGACTAAAAATAGAAATAGAAATAAATTATAATAAATTGATTGATAATAAAAACGAATTTACAATCCTTTAAATAGTGATATCAAATATAGGAAGAAGTTTGAGAATCAAATTACAACTCAAGCTCCCTAAAAAAATGTGGCTTACTATAAATAGTAAACTTACTATTTATAAATGGACACGATATCTACTAGACTTCATGGTTTTTGGCCAAAAATAGTAAGTGTCCAATTTGGCCTAACCATGTTACTATCCTAATTTTTCTAAGCCTTTTTCATGTTGGGCACAACTCGTAAAGCTCAAAGGATCAAGAGTTAGGATAGAACTAAAACTTACGACAAATAATAAATACAAAATTAAAATGGACTTTCGACCGTCGATCTGATGGATTCTCACAAATCCAGAGTGGGCAACCCGACATAGTAGGGCTAAAGTAGTTTCTCCTACCCCAAAATCATATATGGTAGGTCGAATAACTCATTCCAATTTGCGAGATACTTGCTTTGATGTTCTGACGATCCTAATCACTTTCACCTCCGATCAGGCCTTCTCTGGTCCATCTTGGCTATGAAAGCGTCCACAACCCGCTTTACATCACAACCCAACATTGACCGGTCCATAGAGCGAAATCCCACTATACTCTATATTGTTAGCCGTGTCCAAAACGTGAGATTTTCGAACCCAACCTGATTTATTAATGGGTGTAGAAGACGGGACCCAGACCCATTAAAATCGGTAGGGTCCATCAGGTACCTATGGGTCCAGGCAAACCATTAACAGGCCTAAACATAAAGCATACTTCTGAAATACCCAGTAAGGCCACTTGTGTGCCAAGTGATGTGTTGTGGGTCCAAATTATCATTTGCTACAGTCCAAGAGTGATAAGGAACTATTCTCGAGTGACAAGTGATGTGTTGTGGGTCCTGATTATCATTTGCTACAGTCGAAGAGTGATTTGTAACTATTCTCAAATTTTGGTGAGGGTCCATCTGCAAACACCTTTAAAAAATTGAGGCCTCTACCGCTCATTGCATATGAATATCCTAATCTAGAGAGGTTTCTCAACCCCCTTCATATATTAAAATATAGCGGTCTCCCACTATATGAATACTACCATGTAAGGTATAACTCTACTCCACACATTTCAATCTTTCCCCACAAAGTAATTGCATAGATGTACTTGAAAAAAGGACCAAAATTGGTGGCTAGGGTTTTCAACCTTGGAAGTATGGAGGCCCACCAGATCAATAAATTATTTTGCCATCTAGAATAGAAGTAGTTTTGTCATCTCTACTATTAAATAACAAGCAGCTTTTTTCACCCCTGTAATTAGTCGTGGGGAGAGATTTAAAGCTTTTGTATTTTCCTTCATGCAGGCATTCAACCCAATGGCATTTTTATCCTTTCAACCGTAAGTTTAAAAACTCTAAAACTCGACTCAAAATCCAACCAGGCCAGGTTAACCTAGACACTCAATCAAACACAACTTGATACATAATAACTAAACTAGGAATTGAATTACGCTAATAATAAATACTTAAAATTTGTATGCATATAAAAATTTGCAATTCATATCACAAGCATTTGCCTGTTTAATGATTTGACAGCGCAACTGAGTTCGAGGCATGCCAAAGTCATTTTGAGTCGACCGATTAGGCCAGCTGACTCAACCATTCAAACTGAGTCAGCAAGTATCACAGTAAAACAGATCGATTTCAAGTCGAGTCACAAAGCTTTAGAACTATGCATTCAACTCCTCAGAAAACATTAGGAAGTCCATCCTATAAAGCTTCTATGGGGCCCCATTGTGATGCATCTGCAACATCCATATCATATGTACATTATGCCAGCTCATGTTAGAATGCAGGCCCCAAAACAAGGCAGATCTAAAGCTCAATGGGTCCCAAAGTGGGTATAGGTTGCCCAACATCAAAATTGTTCTTTTTGTGTAGCCCAAATGCATTTAGCCACACCCTTTCCCTCAGACTTTTTCTTTGTTTTTCTCCCTCCTCCACTCGTCCCATAACCATGGTGTAAATATACTGAATGGGGTGCTTTAGTCATCCTAGAAGGATTATTTTACATTTTTAAAGTTAGTAAGGTTGTATTAATAGTCTACATTTTTCATTCAGCTTGTTCAAGACCGGACATGTGGCTAAAAAGACGAGAACGACGAAAGAAAGCAGACAAGAATGAGGTATTTCGGGATCCCTTTCCCTCAAACTTCATTCAGCCTAGAATAAAGAAGTTTAAAATTTAAAAGACTTTGGCTTGCCTCTTTAACTTGCCTTTCCAAAGCACAAATGCTTTTATACGCAGATGGGGTGACCAACTTTCACTAACATGGACCTGATCTTTGTGGACAGATGAGGGGTTACTTTCACTAAAATGGAGAAGAGGCTAGGCTTCACGTGTATGAGATCCACCCCATCCATCAATTGTGCCACTTGAGTTTGGACTAGGGCCAAAAAATCTGGCTGATTGAACACTCAGGTAGGCTACACCATCAGAAACAGTTGAGATGGAAGCCCTCCCATTAAAATCATCCAAATTGTGTGGGGCCCACCATGGTATGTATATCCCAACTGACACACCACACCAGGATTTCGATTCCCAAAATCAGGACATTCCAAGACTGATGTGGGGTCACACATTGTGTTTTTTGAGGTTTTAAAGATGATTTTACACTGTTTTGTATTGTGTGGCCCACATAAGTCTTTGATTTGACTGATTTTTAGAATCATGGTAAAAATGTGGCAATGCACGTGATGGGAAAGGCGAAACAACATCGCGTGCAAGTTCTTAAAGAAGGGCCATTTTATTACTTCCACCTGAGCGACTTGTGAACCCACCTTCTAAAAACTATACTCCAACAGGTCGTAGTGCTAAAGCAATCATGGAAAGGCACAATCAGAGGTTGCTGCATTACTGCAACTGAGCAAATTATTATACCCTCTCATCCATCATTTTGATGATTATTCCATCTAATTTGGTGCAGATTATCATGATTTCATGATAATTGGGGGCAAACCAAAGGAAAACATATGGATTAAAAATAAATGATAATCAACAAATTGTATAAACTATAATCTCTGATATACAATTAGTATTAACCAAAATAAGTTGATTTTTAAGTGTTGCCAAAGCAGTCCTTTCGGTGCATTTGTTGTTCTAAAACTCACTGACTCAACTCAAAACTTGGCTAAATCATCTCAACCCTAAAAGATTTCAAATCAACTCTCTGGGAAACTCGATCACAAGCTTGACTCAGTCTGAAATTGACAAGACTCGTCAAGTCAGATTAACAACTCAGCTGACTTGATACGACTCAGTGACTCAAACCAGAGCTTTTAGTAATTTAAATAAATAAATAAATAAGGCCCATAGAAACATACTTGTGTCAGTGCATTGGAGTAAATTTAAATATTTATTCACAATTAATATTCTTCAACCTATGATATAATATTGAATTGAGTAGTTTAAGATTTGTTATGAGTCTTTGAATCAACCCAATTTACATCGAGCTAAGATTTTTGGGTTTTTGTGCTATGGGTTTATTAGTTGAATTGTTTGCATGACAAATGCTTAAATCACTTTTGGTAAGTATACAAATCTAATTGCCAAAAAGCTTCATGGCTTCCCATGACTCCTACAAGCTCTTAATTTACATTATAACATGTAAAAGAACCCATTTAAAAGCCTACCCCAAATTGGTCATTGATCCTAGATGACTGTGACTACGAAGAGAGCCACTAATTACACCCTTTATAAATGATGATGGCTGGTACAGTACATTCGGGTTGTGGTGGCACATACGAATGAACAGAAAGACCATGAAGGCGATGTTCTGCAAGTGACTAGACCGGGATCTAATCACATTCATTTTCGACAAGTGGGATGGGACACAAGAGGAATACCTCAAGGCTATAAAGCCGAAATCAAATCATTAACTCAAAAGAGACCCCCATTACAAAGCAAAAGGTGGAATTTATAATCAAATATCTAACTCTAATCAATCTAAAGCTACTCCCTAACTTCTAATACAATCTAAAGCTGGAATTAAAACAATTTAAAAGTAGAAAAAAGAAACCCTAAACTTTAGCAAGCAAGTAAAACAAAGAAACATGATCCAAAAATGAAGCCATGTGATGCCTAAATTGAATCATTGCCATCCATTTAGGTCCAATTTTGTCCACTACGACCATAGATGTCAAGTTGTTCATGATTTCACATGAACTTGAGCCTGGGGTGATCTGACCACAATCCAACAATAAAATCAATGGTGGTGGAGCTCATGACCAAGATTTTCTGCCATTAGACTCCCTAGGTTGGGGGAAAACTTGTTCTTGATCGTTGTTCCGTTACAATGACAATATATGATCTCACAAGATTCATCATTGAACCTCTTTAGCTTTCAGGGATTTGATTAGATCGATGACAACATGAGGTTGAACATTTGGAAGAACAATTTTAAAAAATATGCACCATGTTGGATTGTTGGGTATATATGGGTTGGACAAATTAGAAGGTCGGATTAATCGGGATGGATGGCTTACTTGTATGATCAAATATGGTAACTTTGGTGGCAGGGAAGACAGATGGTGAAGAAACAAAGATATGACTAAAAAGTTAAAGAAAAGGGTTTCTCTTCTTTCATTTTCAATATGAGACAGAGAGGTATTGCTGAACACTGGAGTCATGCAAAGGGCCCGGATGGGCTTTGACAGAGTATTGGATGCCGTAAGGTAGCAAAAGGGGCCAGATGCAACGGCCTCTTTTTTGTTTGGTTCTTGGACTCTGTTTTCTCTTTTCTTTTGTGGTTTTGCTTTTGCTTGTATCGATCATTAAAGTATTTCCTACAATAAATTGGACCCACCGTCAATTGATGTTTGTAAATTCCAAATCCGAAAAAGGCAGCACATTTCTGACAATTGTAGAGAACGAAGATGAAGGCAATGAAGGCGATGGGTAGTGGGTTTCGATGGGGATTGTAGTGTTGTTGGTCATAGGGTGCCACAAACATTGGGTTTTAATAGATGAACACCAACCATTGTGGTGCAACGACTGGTGCAGATGGTGAAGGATGTGGGTTGACCAATTTGGATAGGTTGGTTACATTCTTATAAGGGCCTCGTTTGATCGCATAGATTCCATATGAATTGGAATCCAATGTTTGGTAGCATGGATTCCATATGAATTGGAACCTAAATCACAGTTATCATGGAATCCATGTAAATTGGAATCCTCAACTGTATTCGGCACTAAACACATGAATTCCATGTGAATCCAAAATATGTCCAGCACCTTCCTACTTGCATGACATGCATTTTACCAATTCTCACATGTGGCCCACCGGGATGTTTATGTGAAATCCACCCATCTCAAGTGTATCACTCCATTTTAGTCACAGGGCCCAAAAATTAGCTCAATCTGTGATTTATGTGGACCATGTGATTGGACGCACTATGTGGGTGTCCCTCTCCCAACTATTCCCCTTCGTGTAGCCCACTTGAATTGCAGATCGAGCTAATTTTTGGGCCCCTATAACTAAAATGGGGTGACACATCTAGCGATCGAGGTGGATTTCATATTTACATTATGGTGGGGTCCACCAATTCTTGAAGTCAACTTTGGCCATTTTCATGTAGAAGTTGTGACGTGAACCCATATAAGCGTTATAAATTTGTCATAGATGGGTCACTGTGATGTTTATGTGAAACCCACCTTCATAGCTAGGTGCATCACTCAATGTTAGCCATAGGGCCCAAATATCACCCTGGTCTGATTTAGGTGGACCATACAATCAAAAATGATACACAGAGCGTCCCTCTTCCAACTATTTCCCTTCATATGGTCCACTTGAATCATGAACCAAGCTAAATTGTGGGCTCAACGGCTAAATGGGATGAATCACCAGATGGACACCAATTCTTGAAGTCAAATTTAGCTATTTTCATGTAAAAGTCGTGGCATGAACCCATATAAGCCTTAAAATTTTGTCATAGCTAGCCCATTGTAACGACTCTAGTTTTTAAAGCCATATGAGAATTGGACCAACCAAATTAATAATTTGATTTTGTGATTATTAATAAAAACCAAGTACGAAGCTGAGTTGGTAGGGGTAATCTTGGCAGAAGGATAGGTCAGGGGGCTGATTCATAACATTGTAGGAGTTTTATTTTTGCCAAATTCTACAAAACCCTAGTTCAATCTTATAGATTTAGGGCACTTTCACTATTTAAAGGGAAGGTCCGCAGGAAATTCCTACAAAAAATGCTAAAACTAAGAGCAATATGGAGGGAGAGAAGCCCTGCGAAAGAGAAGCATTTGCCGATAAGTTTCTACCGAGTTCAATGTGTTGATCTCTAGAGAAGTTTCGAAGGAAACAGAATGGCTTTTTGAGTAAGATTTTGCACTGTGGGAGATCAGCTTTGAGAAATCCTGTTGTATCAACCTAGGAAGATTCGAATCGAAGGATCTTAAAGTCGAATTGTGTTAGGACCTTAAATCCTAGGGGGGTCTGACTAAGGGATTTCCCACAGCAATCTTCGAGTAGGTTGGATGATGTTAGACAATGTTGTAAAACAGTTTTTAACCAATGATTACAAATTTCTAGATATTTCGGATCCAAGCAATAATTTGGTTATTCCAAATTTGACAAAGAGAAAAACCATAAGATGGGTTGGAACCAATATTGAAATCAATGGAATACACCAAACCTAAGGTATTAGAGAAGAAACCCTAAGATTTTTAAAAAATCGAATTGTGGAACAAAACCTAGCCGACTTCGGTTTGATTGATCGAAGTTGATGTTCAATCGATCGAACATGTCGATTTTTATCCCGCAACCCAAGTCAAAAAATCATATCGTGGTTCAATTGATCTTAGTCCAAGTTTGATCGATCAAGGGTCTCCTTGAGAGGTCTCGATCGATTGAGGGTACCAATTGAGAATGACCAAATCTATCCAACAAGTAAATTGAATTAATTTGACCTGTTTCGATCGATCGACAGGCATGTTCAATCGATCAAAGGTGGCCAAATTTATCCAAAAACTTAGATGTTAAATCTCGAATTTCTTCGATCTATAGCCGAGCAAATCGATCGAGGGACATCAATCTGGCTTGATCGATCAACTGCATCAATCAACGGTTTCCTTTTTGGTTTTCAAATTTAAGATCTATTTGATTTATGGGCTCAACTATAATTACCTTATAAATGGGTAATAATTATTTACTATGGTAATTACTTCATCTTTCCCAATGTTGCCAAGGACGACCTACTTTTTTAACATTAAAATTGAGAAAATTTTTAACAAATGTGGGGCCCACCGTGATGTATGTGGCTTACCCACACTGCCCATTCATTATGCCAGCTAAATTTAGGGCACAAGCCCAAAAATGAGGCATATCCAAAGCTCAGGTGGACCACACCACAGCAAACAGTGGGAATCGAATGCCAACCGTTAAAAACTTCATGGGGCACCTAGAAATTTTGGATCAACCTAATATTTATGTTTTCCCCTTATCCATGTTTGTGTGACCTCACCCATTTTCAAAGCAGGTGAAAAAGTAAAAATTGCTTGTTTTCCAAGGATTTACATGTAATATGGAAAATCAAACATGCTTGAGTAATGGTGGGTCATCTTTGTTTGATCAAAGGTAGACCCCGCTCGATGGATAACTTAATTGAATTCATGAATTGCTAAATCATCTTGATAGGAATTCGAATTCTAGATTCCAACGCGTTCGACTACTTGACGGATTCAACTCTAATACGAATTGGTGAGTGAATCCCAATGTGTCTCAAACATGTATTGTTAAGATAGAGAATATGATCGTTATGACTATCGTGATTGCTATGATTGCCATGATTGATGTGATTGATTATGGTGTTATTTGACTGTAATTTTTGTGGTATGATTTACATTCTGAATAATTGTTAATATGAATTATGCATGCGACATGCAAAGCATTGATGACATGAATCCATTATTTCCTCTCGATGAGATATCTATGTTGGTCACCCATGAAAAATCATAGACATTGAGCATATGGTACGTGCATCCATAACATTCTTATGTTTTTTCCTAACAGCACGCTCTAGATGATTGCACGCATGTCTCATGCCTGGGTTACTGGGGGATGGTTCTCCTTGGAGTTTCGTTGTCAGATGCCCACATTAGTGGAATCCTACTCACGGAGTAAATGTGTGCAGATTGCCCATACCTGCCTACGGTGGATGTCTAAAGGGTATAAATTCGGGTTGACGAATATTCGACCCAAGCAAGTGGATGATCATCCCACTTGACATGCATCTCATGACATCTCAACACCCATACTAATGTTTGTATACATACCATTCCATTTTGTATTATTATCTTATATTGTGTTACATATAAACCATGTTGGGTTCACTCACTAGCCTATCTAAGCTTGCATTGTGGATTGACAAACATACAAGGATGAACGAAACAGGTAAACCACATTAAGTGCAAGAGAATGAGGCTTGGTTAGTGGATAAAACCGAGGACCAATGGTCGTATCTAGCTAAAGATGAACTTGTCGCATTAGATGGATGATATGTTTATGCAATCGAGTTATAGAAGATTTAGATTCCATTCATCTTAGTTACTGATGATTTGATTACATATAGTTTGTTTATAATTATGCCTTTATTGAACAGTACTTGAGTTGAGTAAAGTCCCAAATGGGTGGACGTAGTTGAATTTCATAATTAGTAATATGATTTGAAAATGTGATGATTGTGATAATGAAAAGGAGTAAGTTCGTATAGCTTGTGCAGATGTTTGGATGTTAAATGAGGGTGAGAACTTGGAATACATTAAATTACGCCTCCTATCAACTGTATGACAAGTGGAATTATGTACACTTGGTGTACGAGTCATGGACCGTAACTTGGGTCTGAGGGTGCACACTCTGTATCCGATTTTCAGGGTGGGTGTGAATGTGATGTTTATATAAAATCTACCCCGATCATTAGGTCGTCACTCAATTTTAGACGTGGGGGCCAAATATCACCTCGGGTCATGATTCAAGTGGACCATACAATCAGAAATAGTATAGAGGCATCCCTCCTCCAACTATTTCCCTTCATATGGGCCACTTGAATCATGGACCGAGCTAATTTTTGGGCTCTACACCTAAAATGGGATGAATCACCTAGTGATCGAGGTTGTTTTTCTGTAAACATTAAAATGGGACACCAATTCTTAAAGTCAACTACTGGTTGTAAAAGTTGTGATGTGAACTTAACTAGACCTTAAAAACATTGTCAAATATCGCCCGCCATGATGTTTATGTAAAATCCACCCAGATCACTAGGTTTGTCACTCAATTTTAGCCATAGGCCCGGTTCGTGGTTCAGGTGGGCATATGTAGAGAACAATAATGCTCACCCTCCAAATTATTTTCTTTCGTGTGACCCATCTGAATCAAGGATGAGCCTAATAATTTATCCTAAGGCCTACATTTTGGCTTTGTATCTAACTGTTGGAGTGGATTTCATATAATAATCACGATGGGCCCTCAAAAATCAACGATGGGTGTCCCTCTCCCAACTTTTCCCTTCTTATGGCCCATCTGAATCACAGACTATGCAGAGTTTTTGGTTCTACGGATAAATCACGCACTTAATGATCAAGGTGGATTTCACATAAACATCATAGTGAGGCCCACCAATTCTTCAAGTCAATGCTACTATCATTTTGGTACTTATGTCATCTAAGGTACTGGGTGTGGCGTGGCTTGAAAACACACCTCAGGCCAAGGAATTCAAAACATCACAGTGAGGCCCACCAATTCATGAAGTCAATGCTACTATCATTTTGGTGCTTATCTCATCTGAGGTACTGGGTGGTGACGTGGCTTGAAAACACACATCTGGCCAAGGAATTCAAAACGAGTGAAACGGTGGTAAATGGATAAGACCCCCCAACACACTTACTTTTTGCCTTTATCACTTATTAGTTTCCATGGTGCCAAACGACAAATGACCCCTTTTATGATGGGTGGAGGAATTGAAGTATTGGTAGATAAAGAGGTTGGTTGTCAAAACAATAAAGGTTAGGGAAATTTGAACAATTATTGGTTAGAGCTTACAATGTAGCAACAATTTCGAATTGTGGAATTTGGATGGTAATGGGTAGAGCTGGGCAGAGACAACACTGACCCTGCGGATCCAACCCGAACCGAAGGCTAGGATCGGGTCGGATCGAGTTCAGATTAGTGGTCAATCCAGAACGATCCAATCCAAAATCCGATCTGAATGGATCCGATCCGGTGGGGTATATAAAGTAGTTTTTAAATTTATTGTTTTTAACTTTTTACCTACCCGGCAACCCCTCCCTCACCCGAACCCTAAATCCCAAATAAGCATAAGAATGATTACAATGCACCAAAGATTCTGGGTCTTCTTTGGTTTTCCAAACATATAAGAACCCCAACCTCCTGCAAAATCTCATTTAATTCACCAAATATTTCTGGGTCTTCTCTGGTTTTCCCAATCCCTTCCCAAAAACCGTGTTTGGGTGTCTTTACTTTTCCAAAACACCAAAGATTTTTGGGTTTTCTTTGTTTTTTTCCCAATCCCCACTCAGAAATCCCTTCTGGGTCTCTCTCCTTCTGAAAGAATCTCTTCTAAAACTACAAAACATTCCAAACATTCCTAGGGTTTATAAGGTTTTGAGAATCTCTGCAGCTACCCCTTCATGGGTGCATTGTAATCATTCTCATGCTTATTGGGAGAGAAGGGGTGTGTTCATTCTCATACCCGGCACTGCGGCCCCTCCCTCACTTGAACCCTAAATCTTTTTTCTCGTTCTCTACCTAAACGATCACCGCACCCGATCCCGATCCGGCCACTCAACAGCCCGGCCCACTCATCATCACCGTTCATCATCACCATTGATCAGGTAGGTACTGTAGGTTTCATTTGAATTTTTTTATTTTTTTTATTTTTCCAAAAAAAAAAAAAAACATTAGGACGGATCTGAACAGCACCCAATCCAATCCGACTCGATTTTCCTGACCTGAGTCAGACTCGGATCCGATCAAGCCAGTGGGGCACTGGATCGGATCGAGCCAAATGACCCGAACTCGATCCCGGATCGAATCAAGTTCGAGTCAAGCCATGGAAATTTCGAACCGAATCGAGTTGCACCCAATCCGATCCGACTCAACTCAATGCCCAGATAGTTGGAATTGCACTTGGAGGTGTAATGGTCTATGCAAAGATGTTACGAGAGAGATGTTACTATGGAGACAACGAGATGTCAATAAGGACAAGTGTATGAATGATTATGGCAACCGTCATCAACAAATGGCGGCATGATTAAATCACATTGAGTGTAATCCATGCTCTGTCATCACATAACGCCTTTCATTTGAGTGTAATCCATGCTCTGTCATCACATAACGTCTTTCATTCAAGTGCAACAACACATGAGCAACCAAAAAGAGATGGATACGCCTACGAAATCTTTCGTTGGCATTATAATCAATATTCAAATATCCTATGAACACCTCAAGCAAAGAAATCTAAAAAAACGATGAATAAGATGATCTATGAGTGACTTGAGCAAGATCTAATCAGTTTCCTTTAGCACATGGGCTAAGATAAAGAAGAGAACCTAAAGGCTAGAAAGTCAAAATCAATTCATTAACTAAAAAACAATTGCAAATTACAATGTAAAGATGGTATCGAATTACCATAAATACCAAACCGAAGTCAATATAAGTCATTAATTTTCTAACCTAACTTTTAATTTCATTCTAAAATATTGACCATTAAAGTATCAAAACACCTTCAAACATAAGCAAGCAGGTAAAGTGCTGGCTACGCCTAAGGAAGAGGGCGGCATCGGCTTTAGAAGGCTTCCTGAAATCATGACAGCCTTTCGGCTTAAAATGGCATAGACAATCAAGTTTGGGAAGGAAAGGAATATTTATAAATCCTTCATGATGGCCAAGTATCAGCATGATTTATCTCCTTGCATGGCCGACAGCTCAAGGCAACCCTCCTCTCCTTTGTAGAAGTGAATCATGGAGCTCATTCCTATGGTGGAATCCCGAGTTCTATGGCAAATTGGCACTGAGACATGTAATTTTTGGAAGGTGAATTGGACCAATTTTGGGCCTCTTGCGCAGCTAGTTGAATCTAAGGTGCCAGATGGGCTGCAAGACCTCAAGGTGTGTCATGTGCTGGGTTCGGTTGGTCCTCTCCCCCCTTCTTCTGCGTGGATCTACCTCCCTCAACGTGTTATCGACCACATCTTTCAGGCCGGATATTGTTCTGCAGGGGACACGGACACGCCTATCTGGCCTTTCACTCCAGCTGAGGAGTTCTCAATTAGATCAGCCTGGGCGATGAGTAGGGCCCCGAGTACAGGTCGGAGCTGGTCAAGATGGGTATGGCATGCTAAACTTCCGCCCAAAATCTCCCTGCTGGTCTGGAAAGTCTTACAAAAAGCGGTCCCAGTCGATTGTGTGGTTCAGTCTCGCGGGGTTCAACTTGCATCCGTATGTGTTTGTTGCACCCTGCATGACTCCCAGGACTCCTAATTATACGCTCCGGAATCTGTGTACCATCTTTTTGTTGCTAGCAAACTAGCGCAGCGCGTGTGGCTCGCTATCGGTAGGTGGTTTGAGGTTACAGTCATGGCTGCAATTTCGATCGAGGCTCGGTTAAATCAGTGGTGGGCAGCGATCTCGTCCAAGCAAAGGAAAACGGTAGGACACATGCTTGCTCCATGTATTATAATCTGGGAGATTTGGAAAGCTCGTAATGCCGCAGTTTTTGATAGGGCTGGGGTGTCCTCGGCGACAGTTATTGCCAAAATTAGGTAGTGGGTCGCTCTAATCAACGGCTCAGCTGAGAACGTTGGTGAGGATGATATGGGACGGCAGTCTCGGCCACGAAAAGGTGTTTCTAGTTCAATGAACAAAAATGGTGATCGAGCCTTGGTGGTTAAATGGGAGAGGCCCCCGACTGGATGGTTTAAGATAAATGTTGATGGTTTAGCAAGAGGGAATCCGAGCAGATCAGGTGGGGGTGGAATTTGTAGATGAGAGAAGGGTAACTTCATTTTCGCTTTTGCTAATGGTTATGGAGTAGGTACTAACACAGCCGCAGAGTTACGTGCAGTTCATGATGCTTTATCCCTTGGCCTCCATAGGGGCATGTCTCAAATCATTATCAATTAGGACTCAAGGCAAGTGGTAAATATGCTCAATGGAATGACAAAGCGAGGATGGAAACGGAGAGCATGGATTTTCAAGATAAACCAGCTGAAGATGCGGGGTCGTATTACTTTTGTGCATATTCTGAGGGAAGGGAACTCACCAGCAAATTTTATGACCCGGCAAGGAAGTGGTTCCCAGTCTTACTCTTCGTTCAACAACCAATTAGAGTCTCCTCACCAGGTTAAGAGGTTCTGTCTTTCTTGATAAGGTTGGTATAGGTTCGATTAAGACAATGTGATGTCCTATGGTTTCATTGTGCAGTTTTCCATCTTTTCTATGATAGGCCCCCTATTTTATGTAAAGGGGTGCCCGAATGTACAGGTGTTGTTTCAAATGATATGAAAAGCGGTTCAATTTTAGAAAGAAAAAAAAAAAGCAAGCAGGTAAAGCAAAGATATTTAGGGTTAAAAAAGAAGTTAGCCTAAATCAAATCCTCAGCATCTAATCTAGATCCATGGCTGCCTGTTGGGATTGTAGATGGATTTGTTCACAATTCCATATGAATTTGATCCTAGAGATGGTCCGACCACACACCACCGTAAAATAGACAGTAGTGAAGATATCAACCAAGATGCTCCCTACATCAATTGTAACGACCTTGAATTTTAGTGCACATGGAACTAAAATAAATAGTTACATATTTGGTTGAGAGAGAGGTCGAGAGATCGATTCTTGCCACTGCGACAATCAATTGCATGTGAGCTCGGAGGATTTGTTCTTGGAGCAGTAATGGATCCACATGTTCATTTTATAGGTGCATAGAGAAATTTTAACAAAGATGATTTATAATTTCAGATTTGGGAGATCTGAAATAGTTTCAACCGGTCGATAATACACTAACAGGAAGATATACTGAATATGTTAAATCAGTAACTTGTTGGAATGGAGCCAATACTATTACTTTTTTATGCTTTGGTAGGTTGTAGTACCATAATTAGTTTTTGTGAATGTTCATGTGAACTAAATGTTTATTTATTAGTTGATGTACGTGAATAATGGATGGTATGAAAACCTAGAATATAGAAAACGCTTGGCCTCTAGTCAATAAAGTGATTCATTGCTTTAAGTACACTCAATGTATGAGTCATGGACATGTACCGTAATTCAGGTCTGAGGGTGTACACTCTGTATCCGATTTATGGGGTGTGACATCAATGGGTGTATTTGAAACACTTCGTGACATCCCAATCTCAATGGTTGATAGTGTGGACATTAGGAATTTCTAGAAAATTTTACACACGTCACTCTGACATTATAACTTTAATTGGTTTTAATAGTTTTGGGAGAGTTCTTAATTGGCATTTTTCTAGAGTCCATGTAAGTGGTGTTGTTGCTTTAGTGGTATTTTGGCAATAATATGTAGGGATCAATATGATGCTTGGGCCAAGCAAATTGTTGTCATTTCCAAAAAAAAAAAATATAGGGATTTTTCTTAATTGGCATTTTTCTAGAGTCCACTTAAGTGGTGTTGTTGCTTAAGTGGTATTTTGGCAATAATATGTAGGGATCTATATGATGCTTGGGCCGAGCAAAAAAAAAAAAAAAAAGAAGAAGCATATATGATTGCTTATTATATGATGCTTGGGCCAAAGAAAAGGAAGGGTTGGATCAGCCATCCAGCCGATGGGCGACACCTTGGAGTAATCAAGCCAGAAATTAGCATCTAATAGATGAACTTTACAAAATACTAGCAAGAAACTATATCTAATATAGTCCTTTAAAGAGCGACCATGTTTATCCAACCAAGTACTTGTGCGGTGCCAACCCCTGGTGCAACCACTCAATAGATGTTCCAAATTGTTCTCTCACAATATGTACAACTTTAATGGAAATGGGGACAAGAAACCTTTTGTTGGCCCATTCCATGCACCGTATGATTGATGGGCTAGACTCCAATATCAGTTTAGAACCATTAAAAATGGCAGTGACTCGTCCTTACATGTGGCATTGGATACAACCATCTAGACAATCCAAAATGTGCGTCCATAGTGGATGGAGTATATCTTTGAAATCACAATGATCAAACCATTCTAACCACCCAATTAATGGCTATCATATGGATAGTTAAAAGTAAAATACTGCATGGTCCAAATTCTGAGGGAATAATTAGGAATGTCATCTTCTTAATGAAAATTTTCAGTTATTCTCCTTCCACAGCTGGGGAAACAGTTTGGGCGGTTTGGATTGCCTAGGATCTATTCCATGCAAATGTCTAAATAATCACCACCGTTTCTTGAATAGTGCAATATTGACATGGGAGTGTCATGATTCACACTGGGTTGCACCAATTCACTCAAACATGATTTCCTCCCACTTTTTCAACTTCATTTTTTTTTTTCTTTCTTTGAAAGTAGGGGTGGGCAGATAAGGTGTTTAAAGGACAATCTATATGCATCATGTTCCCTAAATGCTTTCCTTTCTAAGGACAAATGTTCTCAAGGAATTATGGATTTGACAACTTTTGAAAGTAAGAATAAGCTCATGAGTGGCTGATTGGTGGATTTCAACTGAAAACATTCATCATGAGAATTTCTAGCAAAAGGAGAACAGGTGGGGAGTTTCTGAAAAAGGTAGAGAGAAATGAAGGCCAGGGAAGCAAGAAATATAATGCTTGGCAAGCTCCTCCAACCTTTTTTTTCTTTTGGGGATGTTTAAGCTCTAAAATATTAATTAACTTACTTAAAAAGCTCCTCCAACCTTTTTCCTTTTTTGGGTTGTTTAAGCTCTAATTATTAACTCCTAGTGTCCCGAGGCTTCGGCTGATTCCATTTTCATGTATCCTAAGAACCATGGCACCCAAACAAGCCACGAATGCTACAAGAGTAAGAAGAGTTCTTAACTTCTAAGTATTTTGCAAAATATACATAAGTTACTTTTGAAGTATGTCTATCACAATCTAAGGGCCTGTTTCATAGACACCTCAAAATGAAGTTCATCTCATTTTAGTAAATAGTAATTGTGTATTAAAGATCATGCGTCTTATTATCATAATTACTAAAACAAATGATCTCTAATACAAAAATTACGCTTAACTAAAATGAGATGAAGTCATTTTTAGGCTCTAAGACTTCGTTATTCAACATAGAGCAATGAACTTTTGCAATTAATAGTTTCTGGTACTTGGGGATGTACTGGTTTCACTATCAGATACATTTCATTAATATTAGTAGATTTACATGGTATTTTTCTCCAAAAAAAAAAAAAAAAAAAATTCAACATAGAGCATAGAAATTTGTTATTTACCTTCTATTCTTATGTTGATTTTTTTTTTCTTTTGTATTCTTGTATCCAATTGTAAGATCCATGGTGCATAGGCCAGTAAAATAACCAGTAAATGCAAGATTTTTAATACCCTATATTCCCAGACCCAGATGTGTGACAACCAACATGGCCACAGCATACTAAACCAAACATAAAGGGTTCCAAAATAAAATAAAAAAATAAAAAACACACAGATGGTGTCTTCAAAAACATTAATCCACACTTTCTATGAGGTCAATGTATATTTTCATCCTACATAATAATTATTCACAAGTAATAAAGTCCAAAACAATGAATCAATAAACAAAAAATCAGTTATTCATAGGTGATCCAATATTTCAAAAAGAAAATTATTAAAAATAAACATATAGATATTTCAAATGAACTGCAAACAGAAGCGTGGCACAATTACTAAAAATTGGCCTGTCCAATGTTGTTGACCACAAGTGTGATTGTCCCAAAAAGCACTTTAACAAAACAAGCAAAGGAGATGGGTGACAGCTAAGAATCTCATGAGCATGAAATAGACATGCAAAATACAGCATCAGCTACACCAAGCTGCAATATTAAGTTACACCAACAACCCCATCACGAAGAAGAGATTGCCCTCCGTTTTCCAAAGAAGGGTAAAGGATTGAAAAGGAAAGAATGGTATTTTATAATAAGGTTGGGACAATGCATGTCAAACTGGCCAATCACGTCATCTAATAACCACAGAGACAAGATGTCTTGTCAAACTGGCCAATCACGTCAAAAACGTCTTCTTTGGTCCACTTCTTTTATAAATATTTATTTGAAATAACCAAAATACCCTCTCATATATCTCTTACAAAGAAAAATATATAAAATCAAATAAAGAAGGACAAGTCATCTTTTACCGCAAGGAAGGTGGGGACAATGCCTAACCTTCCAACGGTCAAGTTTTCAACCACATCCATTACATTGATGTCGAACCAATGCGTTTCTATATAAAATCACTTCACAAGCATGGTTTTTATTTTTACAAGTTTGGTAATATACTATGTTTCTAATTTCTCAAGGAATTTTTTGAAGTTTAAAAAGTCAGTTATCAGGGTTCAGAAGATGGAAGAATAATATACAAATAAACCAGACATGAAAAATATGTAAAATCGAATTCTAAATGCAAATGGGTGTGTTTGGTTGAACCAAACTTCATGAAAATTGCGCTAAATTATACCGAGTAATGGTGAAATTTCATGAAATTCCATGCAACCAAACGCAGGCTAAACAGGTGTCACTATGCAATCCGTACTTCACAACTACAACTAATAAATAAATAAAGATACAAGAGTACAAATAATCAACTACGTGACTGTTATGGGAGAGGATCCGTTGATACTTCGTGCAAGTGGCACACGTGTGCGAGATACAGACCATTCAACAATGGGCCAAAACAAGGAGCTGCCCAACCACCATCTCAAACTGGTTGGATGCTCCTGGCCACAGATCAGAGGGTACACTTTATGCCGACAACAAATGTAACTGTTAGACAAAAGTCCAACAGCCAATGGTGATCCAGCGGGCATCAGCAGCTATGATCAACCAACCATTTGGCATTTCAGCATGTGAACCGTCCATACTAAGGACACAAAGATGAGCGCTCTAGATCTCTTATGCATGTTACTAGATTGTTTGACACTGAACTTGGATATAAGCATTTAATTCCACTGTCCTGGTTCAACGGTTGGGAACTAACATGGATAGGCCTATCAGTGGTGGTTGCAAACATCTGAAAATTAAGAACATGCAGTTAGAAAGAAAAAGAAAATAAAACAAATAAGAATAAAGTCCATCAAAGGATGATCAACGGTCAGTTGCCCATCCATGGTAGGTCACAAAAGATGAACGGTTTCAGATCACGTACTTATGTCCCCCATGCACGAAACTGAGAGTGTTGAAAAACCAACTAAGATTTGAGAATTTATAACTGGATCCTTTCCCTCATTTACTACCATAACCACGCAAGTAGAATGTAACTAACCTCCTCCTGCATGTACAAGAGCTTGGCCTTCTTTCTCTGAAACTCAGGTCGGTAAGCTCGACAAGCTTCACCCCCACCATCACCACCACCACCACCACTGCCGCCATCGCCACAGCCTTCCGTCGAGCTGTAAAGCGAACATGTGGAAACACCCGAATTCCCGCCCCTCCCGCCTGCTTCATTTTCAGCATTCGCCGTTGTATCACACGACATGCTTGCATCCCTAGAACCCCTCTCCGACGCTTCACTCGTCTTTGGAGTAGATTTCAGGGCTGTCATGCTGCAGAATTCATCCAACAGCTGCTGAGCCGGTTTCAAGAACTTGGAACTCTTCAGTATCGTTTCATACCCAGTAAATGGCCCAAGGGGGCCAACCCCACGACGGGCATCCATAACAGATGATCCGACAACAGTTTGAATTGAACTTCCACAGCTTCTACTCCCCCCAATCAAAGGTTTTGAATATGAACAGTAATATCCACCAATGCTATTGGCTTTCAAATCTTGAGTTCCATGGAAATTGCCAGTGGTTCTTGAAGGAACATCTTCCAACTGGGCTACTTGTAGTTCGGAAGCCGGTCGTGAAGAGAGAGATAGAGAGAGTCCCTGTCCTTGTGCTGTATTATCATTCCCAACAGTTCCAAATCCCCCTTCCCGCTTATTTGCCACAAAACCATCTTCCATATTCCATTGATGACTGCCCTCGGCTGCAGTGGCGGTGGCGGGCCTATTCATCCAAGCAGCTGCAGCAGCATTACTGAGCCGTAAAGGTGCAGCTTGATTTCCAAAGCTTGGAAGAAGCAGCAGCTCATTCCCAGCATCTACCCACGATCCATGGGCAGCCATTTCAAATGCTTGGGTACCCATGGAGGAGGAGGAGGAAGAAGGCACAACTTCCTGGAGGGTATTTTGGTAAAACGGAGTGGGATTGCAGTGCAGTTCCCCATAATGCTTCTGACCACTATCCTGACTTGAAAGATCAGCAGCAGTAGATGGGCTATTCATACAAGGCTGGAAATCGTGGAAATGAGTGTAGGCAGGAGGTTTCAAGTAGGGAGGTGAGATATTGCCTTCCTTGATAGTACTAGTACTGGATAGGATGCTCCCAACAAACAAAGGGCTCTGATTGCAAGCATTGCTGCCTGGCCCACTCACATAATTCATGATCCAATCACAGCCATGTGGCTGAGATGATCCTAACCCTTTCCAGACTGGGGCTGAAGAAGAATGAGCTGCAAATGCCGAATGACCATCATCGGGGTGCGGTGGACCGCTGCGCCGATCATCGGCAGCCTCGCCTTTCTGAGCTAACAAAACATGGGCGCCTGATGAGAAGTTGAGCATTTCTGAGGAGAACATTGCTGTGGCTGGATCATACAGTAGATCACAGTTTCTAACGGTACGGATCTGGATCGGATCCGGGTTTCCAACTGTATCGCCGCCTGGTAAATGGAGGAGATTGGTTTGGAAATCTTGTATTGGGTGGGAGGAATTGGAGTTGTGCTGGACTCTGAGCTTATCACGGCGGCTTTGCTGTGCAACGTGAGATTCGGGTCTAAAGCTGCTGTTCATCCCAAGCATTGGATTCTCTAATCCTGTGGTTGGGCTCAAACATCCTCCTTCAAATCTCTCAGACATGGATCGGGTTCTTCTGAAGCTCTCTGAAAAGCCTTAATGGAATTTGCTGCCGTGAGAGCAGTGACTGTGAAGATTCATTTCTTCCTTGGACTGAAGACTGTCAGCTTTACCACTCAAGAGCTCCAAAACCCATCAACTCTATCGAGATCAACAGCAGCCTAGAAATACAGCGAGGCAAAGCCAATCAATCAAAGCAATTCCTACAATTTTAGACGCCCAGTTTAAGAAAAAATTACCAAAATAAATGAATAAATATATATATAGACAGCTTTAATTAAGACGATAATCGTCTAAAATCCGACGATAATCATCTAAAATCCCACCAAAAAAAAAAGAAAAACAAAGACGGACAAAAAATACTGAAATTCATTCATTTTCCATCCAAACCATGGATTGATGGAAAAATCAAGAAAATAAGAAAACCGCCAAGCATACAGCTGGGTGTATGAGAAATTATACCGACAGAAATCCTGTTTCAACAGAGAGAGAGAGAGGGAGAGAGGCCACATGAACCAACGAGAGAACAAAACCAAATTAAATCAAAAGCGTGAAAGAAAAGAAAGATCTTACTATTTGAAGGAAATAACTTCCCATGATATGATCAAAACTCCAGCAGTAAAATCTCTCTCTCTCTCTCTCTCTCTCTCTCTCTCTCTCTCTACCCGGAGTGTAATATTAATTTTACTCCCAGTACATAAAATTACCTCTCTCTCTCTCTCTCTCTCTCTCTCTCTCTCTCTCTCTCTCTCTCTCTCTCTCTCCTGCACTAGTGCAATTTCACTACAGTTCTGAACTGCAAAACCAGATAATCTATGACACCCAAAAACAAAAACAAAAAATCATTTCCAACCCAAAAAACGAAAGACGTTAAAAGTCCAAACACTGAAGAGAAAGAATCCTCTGAAACCCTAACTTCATAAACTAATAACAACAACAACGTTAAAGCTGTATGACCCGATCCCAACAAAAGACAACCACAACAAACACATCCTAAAAATTTCAAAAACCCATCTACCCCTTGTCCAGATCTTTTCTCCAGACACCCAAATCCATGAAAAAACTAAAAACTCAAACCACCTTCCTCCCGGATACTAAAATTCCGACGAAAACCCGACCCGACCCGAAATACGTTGCAGAGTAGTATATTACCAATAATTATCGCCGTTACCTTTAACGTCTGCTCGCCGTTGTCTTTAACGTGGAGTAATGAAGGAGCGTTCTCGCCTCGTGAATGAATGAATCCTCAGAAAAAGAAAGGACCCCTCCCACCCTACACATATTCCGCTCCTTTTCTCCGCGTTATAAAGGCGACACATGGAAAAACTCAAAAGCTAAGCCACTTCAACAAATACCTCTCCTTTTCATATCAATTACGATAATGCCACTTTCCTGATTGGAGTCGCAAGACAGGTCCGTTGTACAAACGCCTTCCCTACGTGGTCAAAACAACCATAACACGTGAGACCCTAACATAATGACTAAAATGCACCTGCAGGATTTCTATATTTACGTACAGTGTCGACGTGGCGTGACACGTAGGACCGTAGCCCCTGCGGATCGACACGTGGTGACCTTGTATTGGAAGGTATCGGCGCGCCTACCGCGGTGAGCAGAAGACCGTACGGTGGGAGCAGTGGGAGTCATGACGTCATCTGCCGGTTGTACTGGCCGGTCACCCCGGGGCCGCTTTCTTTCCTCACCGCCAGATCTTTTGCTTGGTGGGGATGGTTTACCGATTACCGATGAAAAAGCCGGTCCATAACTGTACGGTCCCTGTTGTGCCTCTGCCGCGAGTCAGAGACTCCTTGTGGTGTGGCCTTTGTTCTCGAAAATGTATGTATTTGCTCCGTCAGCAGCTACGCTTGTAGCGTATTTTCATCCGTCCATTTTACTGATACAAGTGTGGGCCACATCAACAACGAATTGCCCTCATTTTTTAGCTAGAGCATGTTATTGCTGGGCCCTACCTGATAAGTGTCACAGATTATGCACATGCCGGCTATGTTGGAATGTGTTCTACGAGCCGTTCCTTTTGCCTTTCTTTGATAAAAGGAGGACTTCGACAACAAATCATCCGAAGAGATGTTACAATGCCATGCTGGACTCATGTGAAAAAAATACCCAGTCTCGAATCTAATCCCTTCTGCTCGTTAGGTACATATTTTTTATTTTGCTTGGCCAGCTCAGGTGGGATAAAGGTTGGGTTGGGTCCTTGCTCTCGCTCCAATGGTAGGCGTGTGTGTGGCGGTGTGTGTGCATGTGTTTGAAAAAGAAAAAGGTGGGATTAAGGCAGATGAAATCCCTAAAGTTAGGGAACTTTCTAACAGTGGTGCCATCCATCATAGAAGAAGCATGTATCTAAAATCTTGGATTAAACCATCCTAACCATTCAATTTAAAGCTACAAATAGGTGGTCAAAATTTTTCTTTGAAAAAATGAGTGGTCTCCACAATTTGTTAGGTTTTTTTCTTTTTTTCTTCTTCTTCACACAAAGTATTATCTCAACCTAATACTCACAGCTTTCAATATTTTGATTCCATATATTTTAAGAGATGAAAAATTTGCTGTAGAATGTTGTTGCTTGGCAAGATATGGTTTACATTTTATTGCACATTAAATAGTATAGAATGCACCCATCTCCTTTGACTACTTTTAGGGCAGGTTTGATTTGGGTGAAATGGTAAATACCATGTAAAAAATTAATGATTATTTCCCTGTTCATTTATATCATACCTGATTTGGCTACTTACTTTTTTACACAAAAATCAAGAATATTGCAAAATATACATAAGTCCCACTGTGATGCATTTTGCTTATCCATACCATTCATCCATTATTCCAGTTGAATTTATACCATGAGTAAAAAAATTAAGCATATTCAAAACTCAAGTGGACCACGTCATACGAAAAAGGAAATTGAATACTCATCGCTATAAACTTTGTGGGGCCACTGTTTCTTTTGGCATGGGCCACTTGAGTATTGGATCTACTTTATTTTTTGTCTCATGCTTTAAAATATTGTAGTAAAATAGATGGACGGAATGGAAATATCATATGCATTATCATGTGGTTCAAAATTTAAAATGACCTCTTTTGAACCAATTTCAAAGACACGAATTCTATAAATTTTCAAACACGTAAAGCTGGGGGAATTACCGTTTACAATGTATTTACCATTTCTTTGAAAAAACAAATAGGCCCTTAATGCATATAATCCATACTTGTCTCTTATCTTCTATGGAACAAAGGCTATTGATGTTTAAATGTTTGTAAAATGCAATAGAAGTAAAATTTTTTAAATTTTCAATAAATTAATTAAACTCAAAGGATTCCTATCTTTAATGATTTCAAATTTTTAAAACTAATAAATTCAAACAAACAATTTAATTTTTTACTAGAACAAATTAAACACATGATGTAGAAATAGAACTCTCTCACCATATCAATGTTGCTATTTTAAATTAAGAATTCTCTCCCTATCTATCCCTGTTGATGAAGAGTTGGGAGCTCACTATGTCAGCTCCAATATAGGGTCAAGGAAAAGCCCCTCCACACGGTAGTGAACCCCACATATTGCACACGTGATGAGAGATGGAGAATATAAATAGAGTTCTCTCTTGCTTTTGCACTCCTTTCTCCCTCTAGAAGTGACACCCAATGAAAGGCATCTAAGCTCTTTTACTGGGCATACCTCTCCCTTCTAAGATATAATATATTTACAAAAAGAATTTTAATTCGTGCCACTCATAGTGCAACATTATGGATTTCATAGTTCCTAAACAAATTAAATCTTGTGTTCCTTCCTTATTTATGTATGTATATTTGATTCATTCTTTCTACTACCATGGTCATCCACCAAAGACCGTTACTTATGCGGGTCAAGTGATAACCCTTAAATCTAGGCCATCATATTATCATGAAGTGAAATTAAACACTTTTAATGGTAAAAATAAAAGTTTAACCAAAAAAATCATTTGTAAATGTTTTTAAACCCCTTTTTAAGCGTTTAGTCAATAGAGCACTGCATGAACCTCTAATTTCGCATAGCTATGTTATAAATATGTTCAAACAAAATCACTAGATCGCTTATTATGGCCTGTGCAAAAACAACAGACAAATGCACTCAACAAAACCTATTTTTATTAACTATGAGATAATTTCATAAAAGTAAATCAAAGCACACATAATTAAGACATTGACTCTTACATATCAAAATGTCAAAGGATTAATCAAATTTAGCAATACACCATCAAGTCAATTACAACCAAAGCAAGTAAGGCCCTAGACTAAAAACTTAAACTTGATCCACCAATGCTAGTGCCTAATAGGTCCAAACCAAAATCATATATCCTTAACGTGAGCATCCATGTGGGGTACAGTAAAGGCACACTAACTCAAAGTCATGCTCAATAATAGAGACATTGCATCCTTTTTTATGGAAAACTCCTTACGCAAGATGATCATATCCATCATCATTTGATAATAATAAACCATAGGTTTGCCTGATCATGATATAACAGGTTGTTAAGTTTCATAAACTATAACTCTCTCTTAATCAATGACCACTATGCGTGATCTTGAGTTCCTAATAATAATCAAAGGAATCTTCCTCTACTTAACCCATGTTCATGTGCATTTTATGTGCCTCCATATATTAATAATTTGTCCATCTAAAACGCTTGGTAATAATGATCCATGGTTAAGATGATCAATATCACATCAACATTGCCAACTGATTGGCCTCTTATTGGTTTTTTAGGGTACAACTCCAATAGTTGGGACCCACCCTTAAGACTATGTGGCATCCACTCCATGCATATTATGTCGGTCCTCTTAAGACTTCAAACCAAAAGTTAGATAGGTGAATCAAAGCTCATGTACGTCATAATTAGAATAACAGGAAGGATGGGTTGTCCATTGTTCCCTTCTCTATCCACTCCATGTATCAGTTAGGTCGGTCTTATTAGAACTTCAACCCAAAAGTTAGGTGTATTAAAACTCAAGTGGATCATACTAAGAATAATACAGTGGATGGGCCATCCACTATTTCTTTTGTATCTTTATGTAGCTAGCAATTGTGTGTATCTAGTACATTTTTCTCTTCATCTGTCTCCTTCGAATCTCTCTCCTATTTATTTTTATTCCCTCTTCACATAATTGATTAAGAGGGGTTAAATTTATCAAAAAATTCAGTTGATTGGCAGTGAATGGTTCAAATCTTACATGCGCAATGGATGGCTTAGATTGAACCCCACCCCCCTTTAGTTCTCTCTCTCTCTCTCTCTCTCTCTCTCTCTCTCTCTCTCTCTCTCTCTCTCTCATTTGGTCCTATGGGCAGTTACTAATGTTAGTGATCGTATTAAACCTTCTTGATAATTATATGGATTGCATTTTTTACTGCCTCATTAATTATTTTTGAAGGATTAACTACATGTGCATTTGTTTGTGGGTTTTGGAGAGGATTTCCTCTATTTGTCCTTAGAGAACATAAAAGTGAATAATAACATCTTTTATAACCAAAGATGACTTGTGGATCATAGTTTTCAAGTAACCTAAACATTGATGATCACTTTAACTTTTTTGAGATACACAGTCATGTTTTGTGGTAATCGTGTGTGATGAGAACCAACAACAAGTCAAGAATGATAGTCTATATTATCAAGCATGTATCTTGTTCCGTTATCCCATCACACATAAATATGTGTGTGTTCATTATTACCACAAGTTCTTGTGTTTAAGATGGATTGGACACCTAAATTACAGGACTACTTCAAGTCACATGTTCAAAAATCCCTCAAGTGCACACCAAATTGACTTGGTTTTATGTTCTCTTAAGTGAGAGGTTACATTAGTAACCAACATAGCCTTCTTCCAAGTGGTTTTTTTATTTGGGGCAAGCACACTATTTTCCATGTGTTATTTTTTTTGCAAATGAAGTTAATTCTTCATTTATAGCCTTCTTCTATTCATCTTGTGATCGTGCCTTGCAAATTAGGTTATTAGGTTTAACATGGGTAGAGACGAAGCTTAAGAATATTACATGTTGCTTAGAATATTTTTTAAGAGAGACATGATTATATTAGATAAGTAACTTGATATGAAAAATTAAATAAATGAGTTAGATGACGAATAACTCTTTTTTTCTTTTTATAAGGAAATAGAAGTATGAGATGGAGATATACCTAGCATATGAGAACCCGTAACGAAGAAAGAATATTGATGAGAGGAACTTGAAGTCGCATGGTGCATACTTATAGAATCAAACGTATAAGATATTTGGTTCTCATATTGGATGGGAGAAGTTGACTCACTCGAGTGATTTTCTATTTGATCTTTAACTTCTGCTTGGTTTTGTCGTATGATAGGCTGCATAACTACATAAGGACTTGGCGACCAATTGCGATTATTCTCTCCCTCCCCCAGTTAATACTTTTGGTAGTTTGAACTCTTTGGATTTTCAGTAATATCGAACATCTTTAACAAACTGCACATCTCTGGTAGTGTGAATTTTTATTTTTACTGGATTAAAGCATTTGTATCCTTTTTGGTGTGGTGAATAACCAACGAAAATACATTTCATAGTCTTTTTGTCCAATTTGTTTTTACTTGATTCCGGCATATGAACGTAGCATACGCATCCAAATACACGAAAGTGTGAGAAGTTGGGAAGTCTTTTAATCAAAACTCAAAATGCATTTTTTTCCATTCAAAACTACATTTAACCATCTGTAAATAATGTAGCTAGCTAATAATACCGCATGTGGCCATAAGAAATCTATGACATTCATTTGAAACATAAATGATCTTATAACTTTAAGTAAACAATGATTCTTACTTTCGGCCATTTCATTTTGTTAAGGAGCTTTTGGACAGGTCATCTAATGAATGATCCAATTATTTTCAAGGTATTTGCTGAATATTTTAATGACAAGTTCTCTCCCACTATCAAATCATAGAATTTTAACCTTGGCATCATATTGAGTAATAATTATCTTATAAAATTCTTTAAAAGCATCTTCACCTTTATATTTTAGTATATAAATTCATAATGATCTTGAAAAAATATCAATAAAACTTACAAAGTATTCAAAGCCAAATAAAGAGTTTATCAGTGCAGGACGTCTAATATCTGAATGAATTAAACTAAATGGCTTGTTAAGTGTTTTCGCTGCACTTAAAATGTACATTGGCCCATTTAGTATAATGGCAGGTCTCACACTTATTGAATGAAAAAGAAACGAATGGACACAAATGATGCAGAACTCCATCTAATGGATATCCAATGGGATTTCAAGATAATCTCTTCTTTTTTTTTCTTCTTCTTCCTTGCTGGCGAGGTGGTCATCGATCAATCGATGTTACCGGTACTACAATGGCCCAGCAGATTTAAGTTCTTACAGTCGGGATCTTGAGGCGAAGGGTTTCACAACTAGTAAAGATCTGTTCTCAGAGATTCAAAGCTCACTGCTCTGGTGGAGGAAGATCAGTTGGTCTACGGGTTGCCATCGTGCAATGTCACTAAAGGCAACTGCCTGTGCTAGATTTCAAGCAGTGTTTTAAAATCTCTCTTTTCTTTTGCCCCTGCTCGACAGCTACGATGATAAAAATCAACAAAGGCGAATTGCAGTGGTGGAGATGGCGCTATTAATGGTGCCACTCTTAATAGTGATGGCAACAACGTGCGACTGTTGTGGGTGGCTGAAGATCACAACGATTGCGTGCAGCCAGAAACTATGAGTTCATAGTAGGTTATGCTCATGGTGATATCAGAGGATATTGTGGAGTAGACAGTGGTGATTGATATGCAAGGATTCTATAAGGTAGGCTTTATTGATTCACGGTCTACATTGTCTTAAGAGTTGGATAATCTGATTGGGTGCACCAGTGGACCCCGCTAAGTTGTGATACATCCAGAAATTTATGTAAGGGGTGGAGTGCTACAACTATGATATGCACATAGTATTTTAGATGAACTAGGTTTACCAATTTGTGTGAAGCCTTCGGAAGAAGAGTTTTGATGGGTTTCAAACTCTGCACCCCTCTAACTTATATTAACAGGGGTGGGTCTTCAATCCAACACCATTGATAGAAGCATCAATCCCATAGGAGCTTTTCTGAGGGTGTAAGGAGCTAGCATTCGACCTACAACAGTAATAGCATTTCAACAAGGTACGCCCTATAGATCTTTAGATCTCCATATCCAATTCATAGTAAATCATTGCAATTCCACGTAAAGAATAATAAGATAATGATAAAAGCGCATACTGTGGGACACTACATTTACATGTCACCTCTTGAACACTAGCATTTATGATCCTACGCGTATGATGTGATTCATGAATATCCTTGTCTATTGCTTTCTTATTTATTACCCTTACATTGTAGTCATTTTTCTATTGAATGCATTCAAATTCATTTGCAGTCACATACACTCTTTTTCACTGTGGTTTTAACTCACTATACACACCATCTTACTCAAGGTAATGGCGGCTCCCAATCGTGATGATTTGAGCCAAACAATACCCTACATCAAATCGTCATCTCATATCTCCGTTGTTTCGAAATGATTTGATATGTTAAAAGAGGGCAAAAAAAGTGAGGGAAATAGTAATTAAACTTTGAGTTCTTGTATAAAACCCCATCTCTTTTAGCCATATAACAAAAGAACCATATGCTTAAGGTATTCGTAAATACACCTTTATAATCTTTTCACTATTTGTGCAAGAAGCCTCATGGTAAACTTCCATCAATGCAGGGTCGTGTTGTAGCATTTTGAATTACCATTTTATCCTCCGCAGCTATTTGGCGTACTTGAAGTGTTGAACTGTGCCCTAATACATGTACATCATACCGGGTCTCTGCCGCGAGGGGCGGACGTGGAGAGGATGGAAGAGAGCTTAGCTGGAGAGAAAATAGGAAAATATGAAAACCTTGTATACTGTAATTACCTACCATGGGGAAAACAAATCAACCTGCATAACATCGACCCTATCTATGATATGCATCAACCCTTCTTTAACCGTGCTCCCCAAAAATCAGGCCGATGCAAAACTCATATGGACCACCTCCTAAAAGCATACCTAAAAAGTTCTAAATTTAGGTTGGATGGCTTAGCTTAGTTTCCAAAAACAGTGGGTCTTTACTCATGCCTAATTAGACTCACGAGAGTTTCTACACGAGGTCATGGGTTCAAGTAACTGTGGTGTGAGTGGGCGGGTGTGTGTGTGTGGGGTGCGACTGCGTGTGTTAAAAAAAAAAAAAAAAAAAAAGTTTTAGCCCTGCACAAAACTGAAGGTGGGGATCAAATCCTAACTTTTCTTGAAGTGTGGACTATTTGAGTTTTTAATGGTCATGATTTTTGGGTCTTTAAGGTGAAGATGAGGCAGCATACCTGATAAACGGTGTGGATCTTACGAAAGTTCCACCCATTTGGCTCTTAGTGTGCCAGGTAGGCCAGGCAGATGCAGACAGACCCGTGAGAGTAGAAAGGACAGAATCAGAGAGAGAGCTGCGGCTGATTTTGAACTGTTCAGGTGAGGACTATTTAAAATATTGATTATGTCCTGCTCCGGTCTAGCCCCTTGACAGCCTTAGAGAGAATCCCCCGGATAAAATCCAACCCATTGAGAGCATTTTCCTTGTTAGCGGCCACATTTTCATTTCCGCAGGTACCCTAAAGAGTGGTGATAGACCATTAAAAATATCTTGTGGGCCATAAAAGTTTTGTATCAAGCTGATATTTATTTTAACATTCATCCAGGTCTATGAGACCTTAATAAAAGGTTGGATTGGAAATAAACGTTACGGTGAGCCCTGTAAAGTTTTTAAAGGTGGGAAAACAATCACCACTGTTTGTTGTAGTGTTGTCCACCTGAGACTGGATTCTGCTTCATTTTTGGTATCATGCTATATAAAGATCTGGAAAAATGGAAGGATGGAATGGATATACTACAGATATATCAAGGAGGGTCCCACGAATAGGAACGCGCCGTGTTGGGTAAGGCCCGGGTCGCACCTAATTCGCACCTAAACGAAGTTGAGTTATACGTAGAGTATGGATTTTGGCGCTCAGCAACTTGAAGCTCACGTGGCATGTGCTTATGGGCATCCATACTGTGGGGCCCACCTTGATGAATTTAACTTACATCCACGCCGTGTATCCGTTTTTCAAAGACCATTTTAGGTATAATCTCAATAATAAAGTAGATCAAATTCTTAGGCGGACCACACAACACGAAACAGTGATGATTGAATATCCAGCATTACAAATTTATTGGGAGCTACCAAAATGTTTATTTTCCATCCAACCTGTTGATAAGGTAAAAAAGACATGGATGAAGGTTATACTCAAATATCAGCTAGATTCAAAACTTTTGTGGCCCGTAATAAGTTTTTAATGGTCAATCACCACTGTTTCCTGTAGTGTGGCCCGCACTAGATTTATATTTGCTTCAATTTCGGTACAATACCCTAAAAGAATCTTTCAAAATGGATGGACGGCGTGGATTTTATGTACATATATAAATGTGGGCCTCGTTGTCAGCGATCCACCGACCTTGGTAGATCCGGGGATCCACCGAAGCCACGCCCGTGCCCATGGGATATTTTCATCCAATGAGCTCCGTTAGATTTTTTTCACAAAATCCCCTGCTTTTTTTCAATCCAATAAAAAGCCAACGAGATATGATCGTTGATCTGGCCAGCTCGACCACATCGCAAACGTAGTGGAGCCGACCTGATACATCAAATAACGGCTGATTTTTGGATTGCGCCGAATCCACGATCAAGATCGATTGATGTGGACTGCAACCTTTCCTTTTGCAGACACAACGGTTCAGATCGATTGAATGGACTGAACATAACGGGTCCCACCTGTTAAAAATGCTAGATCTTGCACTACAAATTGCACCAACCAAGAGACCTCCGATGATAGTCCTTCAAGAAATTAGGCCGATATACTCACTAGGTGGGCCACACCTGCAACGCTGACTAAAATCATCTTTTTCTCCATTAATTGCAACCGCGCGGCTCATGTGATATATTCTGTCGGTGGTCTTCATGGACGGACCAAACATATTATGGTACGTATGACATACACGTGGTATGTTAGTACGAATACGATGGCCACAGCGTGCCATTTCATGAGCTTTCCATTAGGTTGTAAATAATGTACCATGCATTCTTTCCAAAGATTGCCGATTAGCTCTGACCGAGAACCAGCTATGTTGGTGGGACCCTGGCCGTGGGGCCCACCTCGATGTATGCATCTTATATCAACGCCGTCCAATTTTTCCAACTTATTTTAGGAAATGTCCCAAAATTGAAGCAGATAAAAATCTCAAGTGGACCACACCACAGGAAACATTGGTATTTTACAATTAAAAACATTTTGTGGGCCACTAAAGTTTTGGATCAAGCTGACATGTACATTTTCCTTTCATCCAAGGCTGTGTGACCCGATCAACAGGTTGGATGGCAAATAAATGTTACGGTGGATCCTTAGGAAAATTTTAACGGTGGGCATTCAATGATTACTATTTACTGAGGTGTAGTCCACTTAAGAGTTGTATCCAACTAATTTTTCGGGCCATGGCATAAAATAATATGAGAAAACAGATGAATGGCATGGATATAAAATCCATATGTCGAGGTAGGCCCCACGGTCACGGTCCAGCTCACATTGCTCGTTATGGTCGCAGCGGAAAGCCCAAAATATAACATTAATGGGCCAAAATGTACCATTTTCAGAGCTCACGTTGGTACGAATACGATGAACGGGACCATCTTTGAAATCCAAGGATTTAATGTCTGCCACAGGGGATCTTCACGGTGGGACCTATCATTTTCGTCGCATGTATCTCTTTTTCCTGGCATGTTGGCACGAATAAGATGGTGGGCCCATCTGATGAACGGACCATCTTGATTTGTGTCAGAGGTGGTCTTCATGGTGGGACCTACCATTTTATATGGTACGTATGCCCTACACACGTGGCATGTTGGCACGAATAAGATTTTGTATCCAACTGATGAACGGCCTGATTTGTGTGAGACGTGGTCTTCATGGTGGGACCTACCATTTTTGTGGCACGTATATCTGGCACAAGGCATGTTGGTACCAATGTGATGGTGGGCCATCTGATGAATGGACCAGCCTGATTTTTGTGACAAGTGGCCTTCATGGTGTGTGACACTGTGACAAATATCCAGGAAGATTTTAAAAATCTTATGGCGAAAAATACACCAAACGATATTATCATATTATTATCGAGAGATTTTAAAAAATCGGCAATCAAAACCGAATAGGGGAAATCCTAGAAAATGGGATTTTACCAAATAAAGCCTATGTAAACTGAAATCAACTTAAGAGGACTAAATTACATAAATACCCTTGTTCCGCTCTTCTTTTTAAAAGGTGGTTCATCAAGAGCTGTGAGACCCACGACTCATATGTTTGACATCCAACCCATCCAAGTGATGCCTCACACAATGATTATTATGTAGGAAAATAAATCCAACGAATCCAATGATAAGATAGGCCAAAACATAAAATCTTTCTATACTACTGAAAACCATCCAAATTCATCAATAGCCCATTTGGTGATCTATTCAACTTTTTTTTTTTTTTTTTCCGACATTATTTTGTGTTTGAATTTTGAAGGATTGAATGTAGAGGTGGGCATCGAGTCGGGTCTGACTAGATTGGGTTAAACTCGATTTAATTCGAATTTTTTAATAAACTAACCTGAACTCGATCCAATTCAAGGACCGAGTCTGGGTCAATTGACTCGATCCAATCCAATGCAGTACTGGCTTGACTCGAGTCGAGTCAGACTCAGTTAGGTAAATCGAGTCAAATCAAGTTAGGTACGATTTGAATTGAATCTTTTTTTTTTTTTTTTTTTTGAAAAATTTTAAAAAATAAAAAAATATGAAAAAAATTTAAAAAGATTATAAAAAAAGAAATTAATGATAACTTTCCTAAGTTATTAAATAACCAATTTTACATATATTTAAAATATATTTGAGAGAAATAAAATTAATTAAAAGAGAGATTAATATCACTTGGAGTAGAAATATAGGAGAGAGAGATGAAGAGTCCAGCAAGCCAAGTGGGGCCACTGCTTGAAAATACGCAGAATAATTTTAAAAATAAAATAAAATGGAACCTACCTGATAAATGAAGGCGGATGAATGGTGAAGATGAGTTGCCGGGTTGTTGAGTGGCTAAATCGAGATGCGTGCGACGCTGCTCGATCGAGTAGATAAGAGGGGTTAGGGTTTTCGTTCGAGTAGAGAAGAGGGAGGGATAGTAAAAAAGTTTTTTTTTTTTTTAAGTTAAAATACTTTTTATATTATTAGAGTGGATCGGATCGGATCGGTTCAGATTGGTCATTACCCAAACTTGACTCGTTGCGTAGTCAAATCTGAGTGGGCCTACTCGATCCAACTCGATCCTGACATTTGGTTTGGGTCAGATCAGATCCAACCGGTTTGTTCGGGTCAGATACGGTCGAATCCTGCCCAGCTCTAATTGAATGTTACATGCATACCATGTGGATCCCATAACTCTGGACTTCGACTTTAGTAAGAAACTAACAAGGACATTTTGGTACTTTCTCCACACAAAAAGCATCTGATCAGATTTTCATTTCCTTATGGATTTCCTAGGTAAAATGCATATCTTTTATCTTTATGAATTTTGCAGTAAAAATCCCCACAATATGGATCTTATGGAATTGGTCATGGGACTTTCATAAGAAATTGTTTTTGTAAATTCTAAATTTATTGAAAGATTACTTGACAAATTTAAAAATATATATACATGAGTGTGTGTGTCTATATATATATATATATATATATATATATATATATATAAAGTAATAAAGTCAAAAAATTTTGAGGCATAAGTGGTATGCACCCCAGGTACAGCCTATCAAATATACAAGCACCAACCATGGTAATTCCATGGACCTAAAATACTTTTGATTAAATCACCCACTACACGTACGTTTATAATTTTTTAAAGTGGCATGTTAATTTTTAATGTAGTAACTCACTTATGTTTAGATTGATCAATTTTTTTAAAATTTTCTTTTCTTTTGAACATAATAGCAAATTACATCTGTTAAATTATTGAAAAGGTTGAATATCAAAAAAATATCATGAGCCCAATAATTCTTCTCTTTATAACTTTCTTAAAAAGAAAATTAAGTACCGGAGATTATTGTATTCTCTCCCATCAAAAAGCACTTTGCTCTTATTTCAATTCATAGAGAGATTATTGGTATAATCATGATGAATTTTGCACTAAAATTCCCATTTTTTATTTTAAATATATATTTAAATTTTAAATTTATTTATTGTAATTTAAAATTTATAGTTTTAAATATTTTTATTTTTTCAGCCAAATTTTCTTTAATAGTATTCCAAAAAAGAAAAAAAAAAACCTCAAAATTTAAAAATCTCCTAAGAAATACCCAAGCCAAGAAATTGCTTGAGATTTGTCACTATGGTAACCAACAATTTTCATGGCACATGTTGTACATATGCGGCATGTTCTCATGGCGAACAAGATGGTTTCTACCTCTTGCAAATGGGAATAACTGAGGGGTGGAGTTAGGCAGCCGTATGCCACTACATGTTGGCAGGCGTGCAAATATGAAAGATGTGTCTATGGCATGGTACGATGTGTGATTTGATGTCAGGTACGATTTTCCTCCAATGGCTCAAATTGCTCCTATCAGGGAGTCGCCACTAGCCCTATTAAGGCTGTATATAGATAAAGCTAGAACTACATGGAATTAATGAAAACATGACTCCAATACTTTCAATCTTCAACACCAAAATATAAGAAGGAAAATTCAAAGCATTGTCATTACGTGTATAAAGTTGTAATATATTGCTAACAAAATGTAAAGCGAAATAATCCTTCCAGTCCTCCATTTTTGGGCCTTGAACTTGAATCTTCAAAAAACTAGTCTTCATTTTCAGTTTTTAGATCATTAGAGGGAAAACTCTCACCAGAAGAATTCTGATGGAGCTCCAATCCTCACACATCATAATTCAAATTATATACATCTGATCCGAGAGGTAATATCACTAATACATGTCTCTTCGTGTTCTATGCATCAACCCCCAAGTTCATTAAAATCCATTTACAATAAGGAAAATATCAGGTCCCAATTATTTTTGTTCCTCTCAAGCAAACTTTACTCGCCAAACAGTTGTTATTATGCTAGAAATCAATGTGGCCCATCCAATGTATTGTTGAAGATTCGGCCTGCAAAAGCACTTTAATCTAAATTGAAATAAATAATAGAAAATGAAAAATTCAAGCAACCATATTTAAAAAGCACACGATTTTTATATGGAAAATCTTTACGGCAAAAAATCACAGAACAAATCAATGACCGATCTACTCTTTAGAGAAGATTGTAGGGATGAAGAGAACTTACGGTGAAAAACCCTAGCTCTCTTCCATTAAAGGCTCTCAAAACACCATAAAATAATTTTAAAAAAAAATTCATTACTCTCTCTCTTAATTCTAACACAATTTATCTTAAAAGTCACCAATTCAAGAGGAAATTATTAAACATACATATCCAAGGGTTCACTAACACTAAAGCCCTCTCAACATATGAAACATGAGTCATGTGAGTTCATAAAAATAAATAAACTCATAGTAATTTTGGTGTCACAATTTTAACGCATATCCTTAGACCAAAGCCACACCTTAACATCTTCATGGTTTATCCAAATGCACCGAAAATTTTATGACACCAAGCTTAATTTTCTCTTGTATATGAGGTCCATCTAAAGTGGTCTTGTAAACATGGTGTGAGATATTGTCAACCTAAGAATTCAAACAATTTCACTTTTCAAGTGGGAAAAAAGAGTAAATTGATAGAACTTTTTAATGTTTAGAAGTGTTTGATACCTTGCATCGCACTTTTAAGTTGTGAAATGGCCTCATTTTATGCCAAAAGATCTAAACAATGTAGATCACTCAATGGGCCCATTGGTCACTCATCATGTTGATATTAATTGTCCAAACCCACCATCTAACCAAGAATCCCACATGTGACCCATCTTTCAGTTTGATTCCAGGACATTTTGGTTACCTATTCAAATGTTTGGGGATTTCCTACCAAGGGGATTATCAGCACTTGGACTTGACCTATAATATCATCAATTTAATGGTTGGATAGAAGGCTTCACTTGTACAATCATGTACAATTCTGCATTATATATGATAAAGATTCATGATCACTTCTATGTATATAGATTTGTATATATTTAGTAATTGATTTTATGTTTAGTGATTCGTTCAATATAAATAAATTGTACATCTTTATAAAAATCAATTGAAGGCTAGAAAACTCAATATATTTTTTTATTTTTTTAAATCTTTGGTGTCTACTGAGTTATAATGGTATTAGGGCGATGAATCTAGACCATTGATCATTGAGTTCCTGTGTTCCAATGGTTTCCCAATTTGTCATCTCTGTCGCTACTTACTGTCGTCCCGTTGCAGCATCCTCCATGGTCCCAATCAACACTAAGGCTCAGATACCATTCCATCTTTCCTGCTAACATGCCACTTGCTTGGGACATTTTGTGGTTACATGTGACCCAATAGACCAATTTGCATCAATGGCTGAACCATGGTCCGACTTGATAAGTCAAAACCCAAATGTGCTGTGCAAAGATCCAATAATGGTACCAAAAAGAAACCATACATCAATGATCTGATACGTCCATGGGCTGGGTGATAACACAAATGGTACAGCTGAAAAATAGATCTGATTAGGTGTTACCCAGGTAACACCTTTGTGGGTGCTACCCTTTCTGTGTGGGGCCCAACTTGATTAATATATATATATATATATATATATATATATATATATATATATATATATATATATATATATATATATATATATATATATATGTTGTAAATCCACACCGCCCATCCGTTTTTTTCAGTCATTTTAGGACATTTTCCTAAAACCAAACTAGATACAAATCTCTAGTGGACCACACCACTAGAAAAAGTTGTCAATGACCATTAAAAACTTTTTGTAGGCTAAAAAAGTTTTGGATCAAGCTGATCTTTGTATTTTCTCTTCATCCAGGTCTTATTGACCTTATCAACGGATTGAATGGCAAATAAACATTATGTATCTCCTTGGATCTTCTTACGATGGGCTCTGGGAAGTTTTTTTTTATGGTGAGCGTTCAATCGCCACCGTTTCTTGTTGTGTGGTCCACTTAAGCTTTGTATCTGCTTAATTTAAGGGACCACGTCCTAAAATGGGCTGGAAAAACAGATGGATGGCGTGGATATACAATAAATCATGAAGGTGAGCCCCACGGTAAGGGTAACTTAATCTGCTCCCTCTATTGGTAGCATCAGACAGCTGACTGAGTAAATCAAATGTCAAGATTCAAATGTCAAAACCCAATGTTTGCAGCGTTAGAATCCTTTGATGGATTCTAGCGGTGGTTACCGCTTATCATGAAAACTAATGGACTGTTAGATTGATGTTTTGACCGTCCACGTGTCATGTGCGGCTAGAGAAAAGTAAGAGCTTTAAGGTGGGCCTTCTTCATAGAAATGATCTGTCGCTTTCAAAGTAATGTAGGTACCCCACTTTGATTGGGCCCTCCAATTCAGTGAAATAAATAGCCAAATAAGCCTAGAATGTAGAGCCAATAAAGGGCATGGATTTATATGACTTTATCAATAGGTGGATTCCTTATTTCAATTTGGATGATATTGGATTTTATTGTATATTACTTTAATAGATCTACATAATGATAGTGACCCTACTACAATCATAGTTGTATATTTCAAATGGTGGGCCCTTGCAATCAAAACTATCAATTTGTGTAGTTCTGAATCCAAATAGAGAAGTCTTTCCTCAATTTGCATCTAATCCAAGCATTAACTGATCTTGTTCCCTATACCTTTGCATTATGCTCTGAAGAGATAAGACGGAGAGAAATTGCATCCCCTAATGATGAAATATCAATAATGCTTTCTTCAAGGAGCTTCTTTGAAGATTTTTGTCTCTAATAAACATTATCATCCATCCTAAGCAATTATCAAATCATTCGTTGACCTTAAGATGGAAGCTCTAACTTCTCTAATTTTTCAAATTTCCTCTATAAAGGAGGAACTCTCCAGAATATTCCGGGCCTTAATTATTCTCTTGCACCAAGACACCTATATTCAAGAGAGAAAAGAGAGAAGAATGAAAGAAGAAGAAAATTGTAGAGAAATGGAAGAGGAGAACGGAGAACAGGGAGTGAGGGTCCAATAGGGTGCATGACCTAGCTATTTCAGTGAAGGATTCTGCTATGAAAGAACTATTCTCCTTGAAAAAAATGATTGAGATTGAATAAGTGAAGATTCTGTAATGCCCCAGAAATTGGGAGTCAAGCATAGCTTAATTACCGAGTTCAAACACATCACTTATGCAACACAGATAATAATGTTTAAATGTTGTCTATATGAGTGCATTAAACATGAGTGAGATTATACTAAAACATCATATCATACTCCAGAGTTAATATAATTTGACAAGCGGAAGACTAAAATATATGCATTTAATTATGAAAATGTTTCACAAATTTCGTAGTATGAGTATGAAACCAGACTAAATATATACATGTGTTGTTTCTAACCATATAAAATGCGGGAAGTAAATGTATTCAACTAAACAAGTATCCCAGTAGTCCCTACACATCGGTATGAGATCTACATAAATCCACCCAATAGTTGAACGTAGAAAACTCTTCCTCCGCGCCTATGAAGTCCAACTCTGTTGTATAAACCTCGCTATCACCTGCATTTAAATCAGAGTCCAGGTAGTGTTTAAAACACCGTTCCAAGTGAGAATGAGTAGCTAATTCAGTGGAACTATAAAGTAAAGGTTAATATGTAATCAATTCAGTCAAGCAGTAATGATAAAGTAGTACAACGATTATGCCCTAAGTACTCTTGTTAATACAGGGATGATATGCTATAATGATGCATGGCCTTGCCTGTACTCCTTCAGCGACATTATCTCACGGTCGTGCATGCAACACTCCCGCTGTGCTCAACTCCATCGCCAAAGGCACATGTAATGCGATGCATGTGCGTATTAGCCAAGTTCTTAATTAGACCTAGTCATACAGCAGATTTGGAAAGCTAAGGTACCTCCTCTTATATCATTTAGCTAAACAATGATCCATCTAGGGTCGTCAATCCTAGTTAATCACATACGATAGGCAAGTTCGAGATTTTACACTCTAGATCGCTACAATAGGCTCGTCATCGTCAACGTAAGCCCATTTTGTACTCAAGGTCACACCACCAATGCCCTACCAACTGACAATCTATTTTTCAAGGCTTGTCACCAACCCGACTAGGGACCACAGCCAGGCTGCACTAAGATAGGCCGACAGCTCGAATACAGTGTCCCATACCACCGTATTCGGCTCATAAGTTTGGGTTGCTCACTAGTCATTACGAGAAGGCTCGTCACCCTAGCGTAAGTCGACAGCTCGACTACAGTGTCTCATACCACCATGTCTGGCTCATGAGTCTTAGCGGATCGTGGTACCATAGTTGAAACGGGTTTTTCATTGGTAAGTGGTACCTTAGATTCAGGTAGTAGCGTCCATACATGGTAAACACATAATAGGCCAATTGGGTTATATGACAAGTTCGATTGGTACGAGCGTACACTGAATTAGTCGACATAGAGTGTGTAAGCACTTTAAATGGCTTAACCACTGTCGACAACCACCGTACAGCTCAGATTCATCAAACATATCTAATGTGGCGAACTAGTTCGACCACTCAGTCGGAAATCGTTATCGATTGCCTAGACTAGGTAGTAGTCCCAACCATACTCAAATGCAGCATGTGGTTACATGTGATAGTCATAACAGCATTTAACAAACAATTCAAATATAAATCTCATCTGAGCATTTTAACAAATATATTGAACATGTCATCTTACATATACATTTCATCCATAAATCGCGTAGTAGCAATTTATATTATATGAAGGGAACTATAAATATTGATAAGGTAGTTGAGAATCCTATCTCAACACCCACATTAAATACAATTCATCAGTCAATTTCTCATTCAGACATTTTATCAAACATACAAAATATGTTATTATACGTGCATTTTATACATAAATCACGTAGTTGAAATTTAGATTATATGAAAGAAATTATACATCTAGATAAGGTACTTGAGAATCCTATCTCAACACCCTTAATAAATACAATTCATCGGACAACTTCTCATTCAGACATTTTATTGAACAGTTAAACTACACATTACGACATATATGAATTAAATTAGTTATAGTATATATTATGACAAATCCTTTCACAAAGGAGTTGTCATATATACAATCATCATGTATTCTAGGTTAATAGTCATGACAAGCACAAATCATGATTTCATATTCATTCGAACATTTCAACAAACACATGAAATGCATTTATATTCAACATAGTTCACACACATATATCATTTATCAAAAATATCGTAACTAACATCATATGACAGCAATCAAGTCAGGCATAAATCATTGCTGACATTGAAAGCCTTGAAAACTATAACCTAAACATTTATATTCCGGACCTTTCGTCGGAAAACTCGTTTCGAACTCGGTTCGAATCCTATGCTTGTCTATACAACAACGACTACCTAAATCACGAAACAGGTTAGCTATTACATCGATTACTCTACTAGGATTCCTATAACAAGATTAGGGTTAGGATTTCTTATCCAAATCGAAGTTGGAGATGATCTTGAAGCGATGTAGAATGGTGAATCAAGGCGTGGAGTTGTGGGAGAGAATCCCAACAATGACTCCCACTCTTTCTCTTCTCTCCTCACACTTTTCTCCTCTTTTCTCTCTTTTCTCTCCTAGGGTTTGGAGCAAATTCGTATGTGAGAGAGAATGGGTGGGTTAAGGGTCTTATATAGGCTCAAAACTGGTTCAAATGGCCCCAAGGCCATTGTATACTTAGGTTATAGTCAAAGGGAGTCTGTTTCTGATAAACGGGGCCCATCTTGAAGTTCATTACTCACATATGACGTAGGGTAAGTTCCCTAGCAATGGATCTAGGCTAGGTTAAGATTTTAGTCCGATCGAATTTGTGGAGGACCAGTTTCTGTTCAATGGATATCGTCACTCGATCAGGGTCATAAGTATACTAACCTGTGTAGGAAAATTTTCCTAATCCAAGGGTGTAATTGGGTCAGAATCCAATGGTCTGAAATTTTAAATTTGGCCCGCAAGCGAATAGCCTAAATCACTTAAATCTGAGTTCATTTTTCAAAAATATTCGTGTTTCCCACACACTTCGCTCTAGGCTTAAGTTGTGCATTTTTAGATACTATTTGAACTCGATTCCCGCGATGGTTGTCAACCCCAGTAAGGTGGTCATAATCTTATAGTTTTTGGGTCATCAGACTTTCGACAGGTGGTCCAGGTCCGATACGAAGTTCTAATGTACTCCTGTGAGCAACTGGGTTTTGAAATTGTTCATATATTTTTAAGTAATGTTGAGTTAGTGATTTTAATAGTTTTGAGTCTTGTAGATTGTATAGAAAGTAGTTCAAGATAAATCCATCGATTGTTTAGTTTAGTACACTACGTGTCGCCCAATTACGACAGACTAGGTTGCTCTATACAAATCACCCATTTATTTTGTCAGATTCCATAAGACTAATGGCCCAAAACCTTTTTAAAAAAAAATATATTTACTATGATAGTAAATTTAAGTTTAAATAATGTTCTCTATCATTTAAATGTTAAGATTAGCGTTTACTATGAAAGTACTTAGAAAAATATGAAGAATAAGGTGGTAAAAGGTGAGATTTTGAAGGAAATGAGTTGAAAAAAGATTTTAAACTTTGGGATTGAGTTCTAAGAAGTCATTAAGGTATTATGATTGACCCATTGCCTAAGGACGTTTATCTCCAAGTCGAAAAAAATCCAGGGCGTCATAATTCCATGTAAAAGTCCATGATAGATTTTAAGCATTTTTTTTCTCGTCTCATTTTTTAAATTTTTATTAGAATTTGCATAATATTCTTTTTCATTGAGATGGAGATACACTGGGTCCCTTTTATCTATTTTGAAGACGGCATTTGCAATTGAAGGAAGGTGTTGAATCCCCTCCCATCTTCCTTCATAACTAGATTCCTTCGAATTGATGGCTTGCTGACCTTTTGGAAGTTCCACCAACTTCCATGTTTGATTCTTGTGTAGATATTTCATCTCTTCTATCATGACCGACATCCACTTTTCGCCATCATTTCCAAATTTCATATATTAAAAGGTGGAAGGATCTTCACTCTCAATGAACAATGCAAAAGAGATTATGTCCTCGAATTTGTTTCGAATCGGAGCCTAATTGTTCCTTTCTCATTGTTCCTATCTACATATTCATACACATCCTGCTAATTATTTTGTTTAGTTTCTTGCACTTGTTGAATTTTTCTTTCAGTAATCGACTTAACTAGCTTCATCTGCACCGACAATTTCTCAGTTTCACCATGTTTTTCTGACTTCTCTGCAACTTCCTTTTTAGCCTTCAATATTGATGCATCATTGAAGACAACATCTTTGTTAATAACTGTTGAGGGTCAAATATTACATATCAGACCCTGTTATTTCCTGGATTTACGAACATGATACCGTTTAATGGCCCGCTTTAATCGTGTTTGAGATGCAGAGCGTATTTACGAGCATGAACTGAAAAAGGATGCTAAAAGCATAAAATTAACGCTCAAGATACACCAAAGGCAAGGGATGGACTCCTAGGGACCAAGATCAACGCCAGAGATCTAAGAAAACAGAGAAATTCCAGCCATCTACAATTAAATTGCCTGAAATTGGTTTAGAATACAAGATTACAAGGTTGCTGCCATCAGATTAACATGAAACTTCATATATTGCCTGAGGACCATAAATGAACCATACACGTTGAATTCTAGCCCCTGGATGCTTGTGGAAGTGGCCCAACGACAAATCAACAACCAAAATAGTGATATGGGGCCCACCTGATATCTGGATATTCTTCAATTTTGGTCTCAACCCCTTAATTTATATGAGGAAAGGTATGGATGGAACAGATTCTTTGTATACATCAAGGTGAGATCCAATTTACATGGTGCGTGTGCACAACACACGCACAACCACTGTGCACTGGATCAGTCAACCGGTCAAAGACCGGTTGACTCGTGGAAATCGAATCAGAGAGCCCTTTTCACATGCACAGACGGACGATCGTCCGCTGTATCATGTAATGGACCACCATTGTCCATCATTTGGATAATCCATTCCATCCATTCGCCTCAGAGGATATCCACGACCACAACCATGCTTAATTTTTGATCTCATGCAAACCGATGTGCGTTAACAGCCGTTAAACATAGGACGGACGGCGAGGGAGAAAATCTTATGGACCACCCTGATTTATTCCAATAAACAATCCTTCCCTAACGGTTTTCCGTCAGAAATCCAATGAACGGACTGGATTTCATAGTTGACACCGATCATGGGCTCCACTAGCTGCCCAGTGGAAGGAAATCGTTTTTCTCCTGTTTACGCAAGAACAGAGCTTGCGGTTCGCTGCAGTGGGCCACCATCTGAATTCGACGGTACGATCCGGACCGTCCATTAGCCCCACGTGGTCTCTCTTACTACTGTCTAGGTGGAAAAATTCCAAGAAATAACGGATAATGGTTTCTGATCGTCCAAACACACAATAAACGACGGCAAGAAATATTCTATGAGCCACACCAAAACCGATCCACAATAGGCACTCTTTGATTGATTTTTCGAGTAGATCACAATATACGGCATGGATTTCTCTGAAAGATCTGATCATGGCCCCACAGTCAGCACAGCACAAATAGAGGGAGCTCTGTTTCGCAGTCCGCGCACGTCGAAAAAACCGGCCCTGGTGGGCCATCTTGTGATCACATACAAGGTCGGACCGATGATCCAGACCGTCCAGAAGGTATAGGGGAAGTTTTTTACCCTTCATATGCGGTCAGATTCCAAGGACAGGCCGTTCTTCATCCAGAAACTCAGCCCAAACGCAAGCAGTTTGCGTTCCTGAGCACGTTGCTGTGTAAGAGCTGTTGGGCTGCGTAACGGAGGTCGGTGGGACCGACACAGCAGCTCCCATGACTCTCCACCAGGCCTTCCTTGCCTATATAAAGAAAGAGAGAGATCAGCAGAAGGGGGATCAAATCTCTTTGGGGAAGCTTGGTTGGAGACGTGGGCTTGGATGTGGATTGTCAGGAGAGAGAGGAAGCAGTATTGTTTTCCTTTCTTTTTCTTTTTATGTTTGTATTTGTTTAAGATCCAGTCCACTCATGAGCGGCTGAACCTCTTAGCTAGGGCTAAGAGGTGAAGCTTGTAGTGAGATGGGAGAATTTGTTTTACAATTTTTGTTTAATTTATGAACTGAATTCAGGTTGATGTTAGTTTAATTAATGGAAGTATTTTTAGTTTTTAATGGTCTGTTGTGACTGCGATGCTTTGAATATTTCCTTCTCCCTTTTATGTTTATGACGTCAGGAAGCTTTGTTGTTCACCATCGTCTCCTGGGCATGGTCGGATGACGGTACCCTTCCTAACTTTCATAGCATGTTGATTGGTTGGTAATTAGTTTAATTCTGTTGTTTGCCATAGTCTCATGGGCATGGTTTGGTGATGGAATCCATTCTAATTCATATACCTCTCATCTCGTTGAAACTATATCAACGACAGTTCAGTTAATTTCTATGATTCTTGATGCAGGCATAAGATCTCCCTGATCTCTGCAAGTGGATCTTCTGACTCCATAGTTTCCTTTCCTCTGATTTCTATAAATTTTAAATTTTTATTTTCACCATTATTCTTCAAATTACATTCAATTTAGATTTCATCTTAACCTAGTTCTAGTTCTAGTTAGTTATAGATAACGTACGAGTTTCAGTCCCTTGGGATTCGACCTCGGTCTTACAGAGTTTATTACTACATCACAACCCTGCACTTGGGGAGTGAACAAGTTTTTAGCGCCGTTGCCGGGGATTAACGGCTACATTTTTCTGAAATTAATTAGTTTTAGGATTAGTTTAAGATTAAGATTTTTACTAACTTTAATTTTAGGTTTAGATTTTCCTGATTTTTTTTTAGAACTAACTCGTCTTTCATGTTTTGTAGGCTTCTGAGATAGAAACTTCTAGTTTGGTGATATCTTTCTAATTTTTTTCTTTTTTTTTTTAGAATTAGGATTTTATTTTTAGAGATTTTCTATTTCTAGACTTTCTCTTTTTAGAAACTAACTTGTTTTGTCTTATTTTGCAGGATCTTAATATATGAACCTCTAGTATGGTAACATCTTTCTAACTTCTCCCCCTCTTACTTTCCACTTTGCTGTAGGACCTTCTCTTTTATTTTTTCTAGGATTAAATTCAAGTTAAGGGTTTCATCATGTATATGCACGAGTGACAACGTCAGTATGCTGAAAAGAATAACTTATTTTGGGATGATGATGATATAAATCAACCTATGTCTCAAAACTTTTCTGAAACTATCATCGAGAACCGATCAAAATATAAAAATCTACCGGTTAAGAAGTCCTTACGTGATTATATGCAGGAGAACAATTACACCCCACGGATTAACAAAACAGTACGTGAGTATTGGGGTTATCATAACTATGGTTGTGAGAATTATTATCACCCATCCGATAAAACAATGCGTGATTGTATCATGAGTGATAATAAGTATTACCAACCAACAGATTCTTCCACCTATGATCCGTATGACTATAATCAGTGGAAACATCAAAATTGAGAAAATGAACCAACAACATGTTATAATGATTATTCTCTTGAATCCCCTACCTTTGAGATCCAACCAAAAACGATCCAAGAGGATGCATATCAGAGTGACATGGCCTGTCTTGAGAAAATTCGAAATGCAGTGGAAACACTCATGTCGTGCCTTGAAAAGATAGAGGAGGCTTGCTCATCTCAACCACAACGCAATCCAAAAATACAATGCGAGGGAAGTGATCCGCACTCACTTTTGATCTGGAATTTGGAATGAGGAGTTGGATTCCGTTAATGAGCATACGGTTCAATTTCCCGATGAGTCGATCTCAATGACTATTCGAAAGAATGGTGAAGATACATTTGTGTCTTTTAAATACATTGATGATGACACATCTTCCTTACATGACACGCAAGATTTCAATGATGAGGAGGTTAGTTTATTCGAACCTCAACCGAATTTAGGAATAGAATGTGAGGAAGGCGATCCCATCCCAACTGTGCACTGCACTGGACTAGAACATGATTGCGATCCTGAATGTGCAGCCACAGTCCCCCTGAAATCCCTCTCAAGTTTGGTCCAGATCAATGATCAAGACGTACATGAAGTAGTCGGTCATAATGAGCCACACCCATCACTTGTCATGTCTGATTTAAAAGTGGTGGATGAGCCCCTCATGACCGACCCCTCTAACTCTTGTGAAACACGTTTGGACCACTCCCCTGAATTGAATGATGATATGATTCGGGAGAAGGAGGAGCTGCCCGCTACAACTCTGAAATTTGAAACTACTCAGTTGAGGCCGCCATCTGAGCTGTACACATTTGACAATTCAACGCCTCAATTGAGTAATTTCAAGGAACAGAGTGATGACATCGATGCTTCACCGATTGATTTTCAATCTGTCTGTGCAGGACTGGAGCAAGAGAGCATACATCCATCCATTTTCAAGGATAATGGATCCCTTAGGCAGATCATCACAGACTTCAATGACAAAAACGAGTCACGCTCATTCGAATTTCCCAACTCATGGGATTGCTTGACACACTTTACGGTTTCAAACGATCCCATGTTAAAAGATAAAGTGGATGCCTTGCGAGACAACATCTCGGTAGTCATCACTGACCGAGAGAACCCTTATTCTGAAATTCTCTCTTCCCCTGATCCTAAACGTCTACTAGTAAAGGAAGAGGAGCTGAAACTAGAACCGAAGTTTGGAACTTCGGAATGTGTTAAGACTACATTACTTCTTAAGAAGTTTTCTAAACTTTATTTACTTGTAGTCTCTGATTCACCACGTGATACTAACGTGAAAACTTTTTCTGATATAGGTGAATCATATATACTTTGGGTACCTCCGGCAAATCAACGAAAAATTTTATCTGAGGTAAATAAGTCTCTCTGGAAAGTCATGCTTCAGGGCCTCCAAGCCTATTGCAAAAAAGGCTTTTGGATGATCTTATTGAGGAACTTACTGAGAAACTTATCAATATATTGGCTGGAAGAAGAACCTTGGGGCATGATCGATTTAATGTTTGTGGGTAACATTACTGCAAACTCTCACGAGACTACAACTCGTCTACTAGGGGTAACCTAGGGGTTTAAAGGCTTGTTGCATGGTATAGGTAGGATTTTATTTTTGATATTTTGTTTTGCTTTCTCTCTCGTGCTGACCAGCTTTCATGCTGTGATTTCTTGGAGAAATCTCTCTCGATTCGTTATCCAGGTATTATCCTCCCATCACTTCTCATTTACTTTCGTTGTCCCATGTGCATTGCATGCTCATATATCTTTTACATTGAGGACAATGTAGATTTTAGGTTGGGGGTGAGAAATTAAGTAGCCTAATCAGTGTTTCCTTAGTCTTATGCGAAAATTGTGAAATTTTTTTTAAATTTTTCTGAAATTTCTTGTGAATTTGAAGTGATTTTGACATCTATCTGTGACTTAAGATACGAGATGTTGGTAATTTATGACTTTTGGATTCAGCATCTGTTAGGCTCCACGGTTGAGTTCGAATTATCAATCCATGATTAGAGGTTTTAAACATTGATTGAATCATGATTTCAGGACACGTCTCGCTTACACATTAATATTTCAGTTCCATATCAAAGGATTAACTTGGTAATTACTGAGCATGAAAGGAACCAACCCAAAATATCGTGCCATCAGGGTATAAAAATTGAAAAGGTTGGGCAATTAATCTTCACCATGGGTTTACTCCCTATAAGTGTGGATTCGATTCCCCACGGTTAACAGTTGGAAAGAGTTAGGCAACTACTTTCACCTTAGGTTTGCTCCCTATAGGTGAAAATTTGATTCCCCTCTTGACATTCTTTTAATGACAAAAAAAAAAAGACTGAAAAAATGAAAGAATGACTCGTGAGGCAAGTTTTGATGTATGTTTAGGTTGTCAGACATTCTCTTAGTTGTTACCAATGATATCATAAACTAGAGAAGTGAAACTAAATGTGATAAGTTGAGGTTACACTATACACTCATGGATCTTAATGTTTATAAATTGTCTGATTTATGGATTAATACTTTGAACTTGATTATGAGTTTACCATGTGCCTGAGTCCAGCAGAAGTAATGCCCAACAATCATGAGTTTTAGAATTCTAGTATCCGAATTGTTTTTTTATAAATCACTCGAGTTCATAGGAAAAGTCTTCTAATTCTCAACTTATTTTTTGCATACTTTGCTCGGGACTAGCAAAATGCTGGTTAGGGGTTGTGTTGAGAGTCAAATATTACATATCAGACCCTGTTATTTCCTGGATTTACGAACATAATACCGTTTAATGTCCCGCTTTAATCGTGTTTGAGATGCAGAGTGTATTTACGAGCATGAACTGAAAAAGGATGCTAAAAGCATAAAATTAACGCTCAAGATACACCAAAGGCAAAGGATGGACTCCTAGGGACCAAGATCAACGCCAGAGATCCAAGAAAACAGAGAAATTCCAGCCATTCACCTTTAAATTGCCTGAAATTGGTGTAGAATACAAGATAACAAGGTTGTCGCCATCAGATTAACATGAAACTTCATACATTGCCTGGGGACCATAAATGAACCGTACACGTTGAATTCTAGCCCCTGGATCCTTATGGAAGTGGCCCAACGATAAATTAGCAACCAAAATAGTGATATGGGGCCCACCTGATATCTGGATATTCTTCAATTTTGGTCTCAACCCCTTAATTTATATGAGGAAAGGTATGGATGGAATAGATTCTTGGTATACATCAAGGTGAGATCCAATTTACATGGTGCCTGTGCACAACACACGCACAACCGCTGTGCACTGGATCAGTCAACCGGTCAAAGACCGGTTGACTCGTGGAAATCGAATCAGAGAGCCCTTTTCGCATGCACACACGGACGATCGTCCGCTGTATCGTGTAATGGACCACCATTGTCCATCATTTGGATAATCCATTCCATCCATTCGCCTCAGAGGATATCCACGACCACAACCATGCTTAATTTTTGGTCCCATGCAAACCGATGTGCGTTAACAGCCGTTAAACGCAGGACGGACGGCGGGGGAGAAAATCTTATGGACCACCTTGATTTATTCCAATAAACAATCCTTCCCTAACGGTTTTCCGTCAGAAATCCAATGAATGGACTGGATTTCACAGTTGACACCGATCATGGGCTCCACCAGCTGCCCAGCGGAAGGAAATCATTTTTCTCCTGTTTACGCAAGAACAGAGCTTGCGGTTCGCTGCAGTGGGCCACCATCTGAATTTGACGGTACGATCCGGACCGTCCATTAGCCCCACAATGTCTCTCTTACTACTGTCTAGGTGGCAAAATTTCAAGAAATAACGGATAATGGTTTCTGATCATCCAAACACACAATAAACGACGGCAAGAAATATTCTATGAGCCACACCAAAATCGATCCACAACAGGCACTCTTTGATTGATTTTTCGAGTAGATCACAATGTACAGCATGGATTTCTCTGAAAGATCTGATCATGGCCCCACCGTCAGCACAGCACAAATAGAGGGAGCTCTGTTTCGCAGTCCGCGCACGCCGAGAAAACCGGCCCTGGTGGGCCATCTTGTGATCACATACAAGGTCGGAAAGATGATCCAGACCGTCCAGAAGGTATAGGGGAAGTTTTTTACCCTTCATATGCAGTCAGATTCCAAGGACAGGCCGTTCTTCATCCAGAAACTCAGCCCAAACGCAAGCAGTTTGCGTTCCTGAGCACGTTGCTGCGTAAGAGCTGTTGGGCTGCGTAATGGAGGTCGGTGGGACCGACACAGCAGCTCCCATGACTCTCCACCGGGCCTTCCTTGCCTATATAAAGAAAGAGAGAGAGCAGCAGAAGGGGGATCAGATCTTTTTGGGGAAGCTTGGCTTGGAGACGTGGGCTTGGACGTGGATTGTCAGGAGAGAGAGGAAGCAGTATTGTTTTCCTTTCTTTTTCTTTTTATGTTTGTATTTGTTTAAGATCTAGTCCACTCATGAGCGGCTGAACCTCTTAGCTAGGGCTAAGAGGTGAAGCTTGTAATGAGATGGGAGAATTTGTTTTATAATTTTTATTTAATTTATGAACTGAATTCAGGTTGATGTTAGTTTAATTATTGGAAGTATTTTTAGTTTTTAATGGTCTATTGTGACTGAAATTACAATGGGTTTGCGATGCTTTGAATATTTCCTTCTCCCTTTTATGTTTATGACATCAGGAAGCTTTGTTGTTCACCATCATCTCCTGGGCATGGTCGGATGACGGTACCCTTCCTAACTTTCATAGCATGTTGATTGATTGGTAATTAGTTTAATTCTGTTGTTTGCCATAGTCTCCTGGGCATGGTTTGGTGATGGAATCCATTCTAATTCATATACCTCTCATCTCGTTGAAACTATATCAACGATAGTTCAGTTAATTTTTATGATTCTTGATGCAGGCATAAGATCTCCCTGATCTCTGCAAGTAGATCCTCTGACTCCATAGTTTCCTTTCCTTTGATTTCTATAAATTTTATATTATTATTTTCACCATTATTCCTCAAATTACATTCAATTTAGATTTCATCTTAGCCTAGTTCTAGTTCTAGTTAGTTATAGATAATGTACGAGTTTCAGTCCCTTGGGATTCGACTTCGGTCTTACCGAGTTTATTACTACATCACAACCCTGCACTTGGGGAGTGAACAATAACCACCTTCTGTGAAACAGGATCCCCAAAGCTTGTAGCCATTGATAAATTTTTCATATCTGACAAAGATGCACTTCCTAGACTTCGAATCCAACTTCGACTTTTGTCCACTCTGCACGTGAATGTATGCTAGATACTCGAAGATCCTCAATCCTAAGTAATCGACGTCCTTGCCTATCCATACTTCCTTTATAAGCTTGGAGTCTAATGTTGTAGATGGCAATTGATTTACTATGTAACATGCCATGTTCACCGCTTCTACTTATAAGTTTTTAGGCAACCCTGTATGCAATTACATATTTCTCGCCTCCTCCCCAATAGAGTTTTTTTCATTCTCAGTCACCTCATTCTATTGTGGGGGTTCTTGGAGTTGAGAAATTCCTTGTGATGCCTTGTTCCATTCAAAATTCTATGAACCCCTGCATCTCTATATTCCATACCATTGTCTAACCTGAGACACTGAACATATCTCTCAATTTGCTTCTCTACTTTCGTCTTCCATTACTTAAACCTAATGAATACCTAATATTGGTGTTTTAATAAGTAAACTCAAACTTTCATCGGGTAATCATTTATAAAAGTCACAAAATATCATGTCCCTCCTTTAGACAATACTGCCACTGGCCCTCAAACATTAGAATGGATATTGTCAAGCACCCCGCTATTAGTGTGTGTACCAGTCTTGAACCTTACCTTACACTACTTTCCATAGATGCAATGCTCACAGAAATTCACCTTGCACGCCTTAACTCCTTTAAAAAGTTTACATTTGTGAAGTATCATCATATCCCTCCCGCTCATATTCCCTAGCCGCATATGACATAGATTTATGTCATCTATGCTGGATTCTACGCGTGAGGTGGTAGCGGCCTCACCTATAACCGTGCTTCCTATTAACTTGTACATATTTTCTGTCTTATGTTCCTTTTATCTTCATTGAATCCTGAATTTTTAACCTAACTCTCTGATACCACTTTATTAGAGTAAATCGACTCTTTATCACACCACAGCTATATAAACCCAAGCCATAACAAACTCGGATCAAATCCTAGGTTTTGAAAATTTGGATCTAACATCATTACAAATATGTATTCTTTGCGGAAGTATGATAAATGAAGATAGAACAATATAATAAAACAGATAACTAAACCAAAAGAAATCAACCACAGAACACAATGATATTTTACATGGAGAATCCTTTTGAGAAAAAAAAAACCTACAGAACAAAGTGATAGAAATCTCAATTATAATAAAAACCTTAGTACACCACTCACCTTCTTTGATTACAGGATCGCTTAATCTTCTCTTACAATGCACAACCCTTGAAAAAATACTTCTCAAGCCTTTATAAATGTTGAAAATCCTCTCACCTCGCATACCCTCGCCCTTAGACAGAAAACGTTCTTCAGGTACAAGCCTTAACTTGGAATTAGGCTTAAATACCCATTATTTACACAAAAACGCACAAACCATCGGTCGCACCTTCAATCGACTGAAGGATTTTTAGGTCGACCAAACTGCCCCTTCAGTAGAAAGGAAAAATGCAAGACATCCTTTTCGCATAAGAAGATGACCATCATTTGCCACTCAAAGTTGATCGTTCCCGATGGATCTACTTTTACAAATTGTCAAACCATTTAATTTCATATCTACAAACCATATACTCATTCAATAAATCCTTCCCAACATATCTACAAGTGGTCAGTTTCAGTACTAGTCAATTCAGTACTAGTCACATCTTAAGATAATGAAATTTTGTAGCGGATGCACTAGCAAAAATTACTTGCAATAGCCCTAAATTTGATGTTTAGAAGCAGAGAGTAGCTCCCTAAAGAAATCAAAGGCTTGGTAGCCTTGGAAAATGCTGGATTGGGGGCGATGAGAAAGTGAGGTGCTCCTCCCCCGGAGATCGGATGGTTCGTAAGTATTGTAGTGGGCTTGTCTATAGGGGTGGTTGGAAGCAGATTTACTGGGTGGGAATTGGTTAATTGTAATAGTATATTGCTTATATTGAGGTTATATAATAGATAGTACCGTACTTTTTATTTAGCATCTGCCCAATGGTTGTAAAGAAATTTGTATTAATAAAAAAAATAAAATTATAGATGATGTGCTCACACCTTTCCAAGGAAAAAAGAAGAAGAAGAAGCCAAACCATTTAGAAGTTATCAAGTCAGTTTGTAATCAAATGTGGTCTATCCAAGCACACCTTTGAAACTTGAAGGGATTGTGAGCCCCATCCAAATGGGCTGTGATGACAAAAAGGAGTGTCGGGCGTCATTTGGCACCATGGATTGGAGGGGGTTTCAAATCCCCTTGGTTGTTTGGCAGCATAAAGTAACTGGGGATTGTCAATCCAAGGGGTTTTTGATCCCCTGTTTGAGGGGGTTTGTAATCCACAATGAGAGCTTGGATTACACCTAAAATCATTGGTTTGCAATCCACAACGAGAGCTTGGATTACACATAAAATCATTTCAATAGTTGCAGGAGTAACATGTATGTCACTGTATACTATCATTCTATTGGGCACATGGCCCACTAATGATGATCAGATCAGCACCGTCCAAACATTATCCATATTAATCAACGATTAAAAGTCATTAGTTAGTCACTCAAGCATGATCTTATACTTGCGGTCCATCCAAGACTTGAAATTTCATCGTTTTCAGGCAAAACATATATTTCAACAGGCTTATCACAACCATAATGTCAAAAATTACATATTTCACTAATTAGAAATATTAAATTTAATTTAATAATTAAGTTCAAATCTCTGTAAATATATCATGCATAGGTACTTTTAATTAAACTTGATTCACACTCCAAAGTACCAAACACACCAGAATGATTGCCAATCCAGGGGGTTTCCAATCCGAGCGGTTCCGAATCCAGCGGGTTCCAAATATAAGCTCCCAAATAGCCGTTAGGCTCAGCTATTCCTGATTGCCTATGTTGTAAGATGTTTCAAACGTCCGGGGCACACAGAAGATTCACATTCCCACTAATGAGTTACATAACCTGAAGTCTCCATGGCCGTTTTTCATGTGGGGCTTGAATGTAATTGACAAGATTAGGACTAAAGCATCTACTGGCCACAGATATATTCTGGTGGCCATTGACTATTTTACAAAGTGCGTGGAAGCTGTCACCTTCGCTTCCATCACAGCAGCACAAGTAATTAAGTTCAGTCACATCATTAGTCAGTACACTGGCCCCGTAGGGAATCAAAGATGTTAGACCATCCTAAATATCCTACCCATAGTCTGCAAAACAAATGGCTTTAGACTTGTATACGAATCTGAGCTATCCAATTCACATTGGGAGTCCATGAAATGTGCATGCGCCTAATGGACAGTTTAGATCTTTTACAACCTTGATGGATCTTTTAGGGCCTGTTTGAACTATCAAATCTCTTCAGTCATGGATCTTTTAGGGCCTATTTGAACAATCCAAGACCCCCAGCACTATAGCTTATAAGTGCTCTGAGAGCCATGATTTAGCTGTCACCGAGTCTTAAAACCTGAGAGTAGTGGTCTTGTAGGTTCTGTATATCTTCATCCTCTTAGTTGAGTTAGAAGAAGATAGATAGTGCAATGTGAGAGTGATTTAGGGTTTAGTCCCCCTGGCTGTCTTACTTGTACCTTACAATTTATAAATTTAAATTTTTTTTTAAAAAGGTGGTCAGGTATAATACAGCAGCAGGGAACAATCCCAGCCTCTGGTTTGTGGACAATCTTTTGTATCGATTTTCAACCTTCCAACGAATGTCCGCCAATTCAATTGTGAGATAATCGAAGATGTATTACTTTCAGTCCAAAAAAAAAAAAAAAAAAAACAGTATGTATCCAACCCTATCAGGGCAACAAAGCTCTCGTCCATACGTCTCCACGTGCTGTTCTTTTTAGGAGTCGGAGTCGGCAGTGACCCTGCAGTACCAATGTCAATACTGTTCAGTGCTCTGTGGGCCCCACAATGATGTATGTGTATTATCCATGCCATTCATAATAAAAATTCAGCTCATTTTATGGTATGAGTCCAAAAATTAGGTAGATCCAAATTTCATGTGGACCATATCACTGGAAATAGTGGTTATTGAAGGCCACCATTAAACACTTCTTGGGGGCTACAGATGTTTTGGATCAAGCTGATATTTGTGTTTTCTTTCGTACATGTCTGTGTAACCCAACCAATAGGTTGGATGGAAATTGAACATTTAAGTGGGCCCTAGAAAGTTTTTAATGGTGGGTGTTCAACACCACTGTTTCCTGTGGTGTGGTCCACATGAGATTTGAATCTGTCTTATTTTTGGTCTCATGCTTGAAATGAACCGTAAAAATAGATGGAAGGAATAGATAAAACGCATGAATCATGGTAGGGCCCACAGGGATTTTCAAAAACCGAGTCGGTTGTGGAGGGGCTCACTACCGAATCCGAGTCCGTTCTTTTTATATCAGCTTTGTGACAGTTGGGAAGCCGGGCATTGATGGGGGATAACATAAAAGTTTTGATTTTGGAATATTTTACCCTTTTTATCATTTATCGCTTTTTATAAGAACAGAGCCTGTACCGTCTAACAACCGTGTGGCCCATCATAAAAGTTGTTTTTAAAGATGACCTAACCCAGCTGCCACAGCCTATTGTGTAGAAAATATCGTTTTTGAACTTAAAAGAAAGAGGCAGGCTCCTTGTGCAAATATTATTCGCTTCAGGGGTTCATCTAGATTTGTGCATGACATCCTATCCGTCTATCATTTGAACTTCCTCTTATTCTCTTTGGAACCCAAAAATCTGACGGACCCAAAACTCAGGTGGAACACAACATGCAATATCATGCCCAGACCTTTAAAAATCGTAGCCTGAAAAGCCTGAATTTTCGAATGGGTAGTGGCCCCTTCAATAGCAAGGCTTCGGTAATGATCGGTGCTGTGGGTCCCACCACCATGTATGTGTTTTATGCATGCTCTCCTTTCGTTCTTTGGATTTAATTTTAAGGCATGGCCTAAAAATGAGACGGATCTAAATATCAGATGGAGCACAACTAAGGAAACAGCACTCATCGAATGCTCAACATCCAAAACATTAAAACCTCTTATGGTCCAGTCTTATATATATTTGTCAGGACATGGATTGTACACTGACAATGCTCTGTAAGCCATCATGTCATATGTGTTTTCTCCATGCGTTTTACTCATTTTTTTTCATATTATTTAATTGCATGAGATTAAAAGTAAGTCAAGTCAAATCCGAATATGATACGGACCATGTTACCGTAAAGAGTGATGATTGAAAATTCACCATTAGAAACTGAAGAACCACATCAATTTTGGATTAAGTTATATTTGTATTTTCTCTTCATCCATGCATGGTTAACTTTAGGGGTGTTTGGCGCATGGGTTTGAAGGGATTAGATGAGAGTGAGTGTTAAGATTCCACTGATGGCTTCAATATTTTATCTAGGATTTATGGAAAGTATGGGTTGTAAAACCCTTTCTTGGAATTATAGCGGGGGCAAGAGTTTTTGCGATCTTAATTTGGATTTCACGTGGCTAGTGCTCAGTGCTATGTAGACCTCACCATGATGTATGTGTTTTATCCATGTTGTTCATCTATCTTGAAATACAATTTTAAGGCTTGATTCCAAAAATAAAGACCACACCATTTGAAAATAATAATGATTAAATTATATCATTAAAAACCTCCTAAAGCTAATTGTACAGTCCCCTCAAAATTTGGATCAAATTCATTTTTGAGCTCATACCATGCAATGACATGGAAGAATGGGTGGACAATATGGATGAAACACAAACATTATGGTGGGGCCCACGGAGCATTGACATGTAATAGCAAGATGAGTAACTATTCCGTTTCTCAAACATGAAGTGGGATGACCTCCAAACCATGGGATTAGAGGATAATCCCTAACACATTATAATCATTACATGTTGATAATTCCATTCCACTTAAACTCATTTAATTCCATACTCCAAATACCCCCTTAATTAATAGGTTGGACAGCAAATGAAAATTACAGAAGCCCTAGGAAGTTCCCAATGGTAAGCATCCAATCCTTTTCTCAATGTAGTCAACTTTCTTTATACAAAATTTTTTATATGATTTAGAAAAATAAATGAATTGGCAAAGATAAATTCTCTCCATATATGAATTTCTTTATAATGATTTAGAAAACTATACGAATGGACAAAGATCGACACAGAGTACAGTCAATAGTTACCTCACAGCTTGTTAATACTAACATCACAACTGATGCCAAATGAATAGGTTGAACGCCAAATGAAAATTACAGTAAGATGTAGAAAGTTTCTAATGATAAGCATGTGGTTTACTCTCCTTATAAGAATTTCTTTATAATGATTTAGAAAAATAGATCAAACGGCAAAGATGAAAACTCTCCTTATACAGATTTCTTTATAATGATTTAGAAAAATAGATCAATGGACAAAGATGGACAAAGAGTACAGTTAATAGTTACCTCACAGCTTGTTAATACTAACATTACAACTGATGCTGTCAGTACTCAATCTTGTATTATCTACCATCTAACATGTTAATTAGGTTACACAGAACTTATGAAAGGAAATCTTGAATATCAAACTGATGTGAAACTTTTATGGTGCTCTATAAGTTTTTAATGGTGCGTGATCAATTATCACTCTTTTCACTTACGTCGTCCACGTAAATTTAAATCTGTCTTATTTTGACTGACATCGCGTGTGTGCGGGGTGCAAAACGGATAACCAGCCTGAATAAAATACACACATCACCATGCGGCCCACAGCACCGACCCCTAACGGAGGGCTCGCTACCAAATCCGAGTTGGATCTTCAAAATGGATTGGATGGCATATGCAATGCAACCCCAGCTCCACACTCGATATGAAACTATTTAACAGTGGGTGTATCCATCCCCACCTTTCCCCATGATGTGATTTTAGATGGCATGATTTTTATGCAACCAGGAGAACATAAAGAGGCGCGCTTTTAATGGATTAGATGTGAGCCGTACATCACTATAGTGGCCCCTTGCCCCCATCTTTTACTACAAGCTTATTCTACAAACGTTGCAGAAAAGCCAGTGAAGGGAAATAGCAAAGAATTAATATCTACTCGGAAAGCTTCCCAACACGGGCCATTTATTAATCGCAGCCGTCACCTCCTTTTACACGCTAATTAATCAAGCTGCAAAAAGAACAATCTCTACACCTCTGACGACGTTCCCTCTCTTCTGACGTCACCGTTTTCACGTCAGTACAGTAACCGTACTCTCCCCTCTCCCCTTTTTTCCTCTTTCACCTATGCTTTCAGAGGCATTCTGCATAAACACCCTCGTTCTCTAAGTTATAACGAAATTACCACTGAAACTACACCACTGGACGAAAATACCCTCGACGTGTCGCTAGTCTTGTGATGTGATCGTTGTCTTTGCTAAACATGCCTCTCTAAGCCTGCTTGATTGATTAAAAAAGGCCAACAAGGGACTCGGACTGGTGTGTTAAACAATACACACGCCTGGATCTGTGGGGCCCACCGTGTTGTGTATGTAAGTCCAATCCCCTTATCAAATTCTTTCATGATGTTTAGATCCTAAGCTTAAAAATTAGTTAAGACCCAAAAGTCGCCTTAAAAAAATACCTAAAACTCAAAAATCAGGTAGGCCACACCCCATGGAACTTGGGATGAATACCAATCATAGGTTTGCTTGTCAGGCTACCATGGCTGTGTATCTTTCATCAGACCTTTTAATTAGATGTGATTGACCAGGACAAAGAGAACATACCAGAATAGGCCTCATAAATCTAAACCTGTTTGGCGCACCGGATTAGATGGGAATAGGTTTGTGGAATTGCAATTGGCCCTGCTCAAATTTCATCCGCATCTGGTAATGCTGGGAAGGATAGGATTAATCTTGGTACCACGCATTCCTATGCCAATGATGTATATTATAAGATTTTCTTTGGATTAATTTTAAAATTCTCTATAATGATGGCATGTTGATGCTCGTGTTTTATTTAATAAAGTTGTACATTCACAAGGATGGTGACATTCAAGCTGCATACGCAGACTGGGGACCAATATCAGTTGTAACATTCATGTGTCATTGACACATGACACTCGGGCTGCATATGCACACGCGGGAGCAAAATCAGTTGTGAAATGTGGTCTGTTTATTATAATTCAATATTTTTCCAAATGTGATATGTAATTAAAAGAAAGCATTATACCATGTCAAGCATATGACACAAATACATGTTGGGGATTGTGCTACGAAATCACATAGAGATGGATTTAAAATAGCAATTCAAAAGCATCAAGCAAATACAAAAGAATATAAAGATTTAACATGAAAATTTAAAAAAAAAAAAAAACTACGATACAAAGCGACAGATCTTCACTATAAAAATAGAAATTACAAAGAGGAAGAACTTATCAAACTTGAGCAATTTTCAAATCTCTTCCTTGCTCTATCCTTTTAGAAACCGTATAACCTTTTTAGAAAGACTTGGAATACCTTCAATACCTCATAATCCCGTATACATCCTTTTATATAGGTTTAGAAAGAAACTAAAACGAAATAGGAAGCAAAATTCACAAAATCTGTGTAAACCTTCGATGACATTGAGCAACCTTCAATGTCATAGAAGAATGACAAAAATAATCCAACGACCGAAGTTAAAAAAACTCGAAAATATTCGATGGCATTGAGTAGCTTTGATGTCATCGAGATGGCTTTGATGACATCGAAACCTTCTCGATGTCATTGAGCCTAGTTTGTCGGATTGAAGGCATCTGACACCAACAGTCTCCACCATATATTCAATATTCAAATATGTAGCTTTTTGTCCGCTTCTCTTATCTCTGTCTTGCATCATAGCTTCATCAATGCTTCTCATGCATACTCTGTCCTTCTATTACACCATTGTCAAGTCTAGAGAAGTTACATATAACTTGAACTTCTCTGTATGAATAACCTTGGTGAGCATGTTTGTTAGATTCACGCTGGTGTGAATCTTTTCCAGAGTTACGCCTCCTTCCTCAAGCACCTGTTGGATAAAATGATGATGAACATCAATATGTTTAGTATAAGAGTAATGAACATAATTTTTAGCCAAATTGATAGCACTCTCGTTATCACAGCTAACCGGCATGGCCTCCTGCTAAAGTCTCAACTGATTTATCATGCCTCTTAACCAAACACCTTTCTTAAATGCTTCCGTCACTTCCACATATTCTGTTTCGTTTGTGGAAAGAGTCACCACGAACTGAAGCGTTGACATCCAACTAATTCCTCCACCCGCTAGTACAAACAAATATCCTGAAGTAGACTTTTTGAAATCCACATTGTCTGCGTGGTCTGAATCCACATACCTTACCAACTTTACTCATGTCTTCTCAAAAGTTAAGATGTAGTCTTTTGTATCTCGAATATATGGAAGTAGCCATTTCACCGCTTCTCAATGTTGCTTACCGGGGTTTGACATGTATCTGTTCACAACACCGATTGCCTATGAAATATCTAGTCTCATACAGACCATGACATACATGAAACTGTCAACTGCATTCGAATAAGGCATATGAAAAATGACATATTTTTCCTCATTTGATTTAAGACATTGTTCTAAAGAAAACTTGAAGTGAGCCGCGTGGGGAACGCTTATCAGATTTACTTGGTTCATCTCATACTTGGTCAACACCTTTTCAAAGTATTCTGCTTGTGACAGCCAAAGCCTACTCTTCTTCCCGTCTCTATGAATATCTATGCCCAAGACCCTCTTTGCAGCCCCCAGATCTTTCATCTCGAATGTCCCTGATAACGGAGTCTTTGGTACATTGATTTCATACATATCATGACAGGCGATCAACATATTATCAACATATAATACTAGGATGATGAATTTTCTATCACTCAGTGTCTTGTAATAGATACAGTGATCGTATTCACTCCGAGTAAATTTCTGACTCAACATAAAATAATCAAATTTTTTATACGCGACTGTTTCATGTCATACAACGACCTCATTAACCTACAAACTTTTTTCTCTGCCCCTTTGATTTTGTAGCTCTATGGTTCCTTCATGTAAATCTGCTTTTCCAATTCCCCATGCAGGAATGTAGTCTTAACATCCATCTGTTCCAGCTCGAGATTGTATTGGTAACCAGTGCCAATACAAATCTGATAGATACTTGCTTAACCACCGGTACGAATATCTTTATGAAGTCGATTCCTTCTCTCTCAGCATACCCCTTCGCTATCAGTCTCGCTTTTTATCTGTCTTGTTTCCTTTTGAATAACCACTTGCATCCAATCATTTTTTGGCCCACTGGAAGTTCCACTAGCTCCCATGTATAGTTTTTGTGTAACGGTCAATTTTATCGTCCATAGTTGCCTTTCATTTTTCTGCATCAGGCTCATTAAGAGCCTCTTAAATGGCTAACAGGTTCCCTCATCTGTAATTGGGGCATATACAATATTATAGTCGTTCATGTATCTTGCCAGTAACATACGATCACGTGGTGGGTTTTTTCTCACAAGTGGCTGCTCCACCTGCTCATGTACCTTTGTTTGCGCATCTGTCTCTGCCTGAGTATCAACTGTATCAATCTAGACATTTACGATCAAGCTTTCAGGTTCCTCTTGCTCATTCTGATCATTCTTGAGAAATAGGGAGCTTTCATTGAATCTGACGTCACGGCTAATGATTATTGCGTGTGACCTTATCGGATAACCTGTAACATTTCACACCAATATCATAGGCAATAAAAATATATTTTTTGGGTCTATGGTCTACCTTATCTCTCTCAACTAACGGTACATGAGAGTAAGCTTCATAACTAAATATATGCAAATCTGAGTAATCCATCATGTGTCCACTCCACACTTCCTCTGGGATCTTACATTCAATTGCCGTAGAAGGAGACCGATTCACTAAATAGTAAGTCGCGTTGACAACCTCTATCAATAAGTCTTTGCCCAACGCAGCATTACTTTACATGCATCAGGCCCTCTCAAAGAGAGTCCGATTCATTCGCTCAGCCACACCGTTTTGTTCCAGCGTGTGGTGTACTGTGTTATGCCTAATGATCCCTTCATCTTTACGATATTCATTAAACTCAGTAAAAGTAAATTCTCCACCATTGTCAGTCCATAAAACTTTTATTTTTCCACCTGACTGTTTTTTCACAATTATCTTCCATTTACGTTTCATGAAGTAAACTCAAACTTTCATAGAGTAGTCATGAATGAATGAAAGAAACCATAACAACCCCTCAATGAAAACCTCTAGTGATGATCCCCATACGTTAGTGTGCACATAATCAAGTACTTCATTACATGCATGTTTTCTAGATTTAAAAGATAATCTAGATTGTTTACCATATATATAATGCTCACATATATCTAAATCAGAATTCTTAAAAATTGGAATTAAACAACGATCGGATGGTACCTTCATACCCCGCTCACTCATATGACCCAGACAAGTATGTCACATACGTACAGACGTAGAATCTACAACTGTTGTTGCCGCTCCCCACCTGCTGAAGTGCTCCTGATTAAGTTATAAAGGTTTTCGTGCCTTTGCGCTCTCATAACCACGAGTGCCCCTTTTGAAAATTTGAGGACACCATCAATACCAATGAACTTCACCCTATAGCCTCGAGTGTACTAAGAAAAATTAGACTTTTCTTCATATCAATAATGTACCTAACATCAATCAAGGTACGCTCCATCTCGTTAAACATCTTAATGCTCACAATACCAATAGTCACAACATTACAGGCATTGTCATTGCCCATAAAAACTTGTCCACCATCGCATTCCTTAAAACTGGTGAACCAACTCCGATGAGCAGTCATGTGATATGATGCTCTTGTGTCAAGGATCCACTCATCTCTAAGATTGTCATGCAAGTGTCCGACTATAGACACAGACAGAACATCACCACCACTTATTTCTTCATCAGATGTGACAACATTGACCTCCTTGGAAGAAGCCTCTGAGTTTTCTTTTTTCGCTTTAGGATTCGTATAATCCTTTTTCATATGTCCATTCATCCCACAGTTCTAGTACTTTAGTTTTCCTTGTATTTGCCCTTGGATTTGGATCTAGGTCTTAAGGATCCAGTACCTCAATCAGTATTCCTGCCTCTCGTAATCAATGCATCGGAAGATGTCCCTATGTTGTCATTTAGCTTTCTCATGACCTTCCCTTGAAGGGCTGAGAAAACGGTGTCGACACTTAGGGTTTTATTTGCGGTGCACATCGGGTCCTTGAATGACTCATACGATGCCGGAAGAGAATTCAGCAATATACATGATTGTTCCTCATCTTTAATCACTTCCTCCATATCCAGCAATTTACAAACCAATTTATTAAAGTTGTTGATATGAGCCTCCAGATTTTCACCATCTGCCATCTTGAAGTTATACCATTGTAGCTTCAAGTGTAGGTGATTTTTATAAGATTTTTTCGCATAAATATCCTCTAACTTCACCAATAAATTAGCTATAGTTTTCTTCTTCAAAACATTATAGAGAACCTCATCCATGAGACATAAACGGATCGAGAATAAGGCTTTCTTATCAAGGGTATTCCAATTATCATCAATCATAGTAGACTTTCGCTCTTTAAGAGCTCCATCTTCACCTTACTTGGTTAAGGAACTGATCATCTTGATCTTTCATAACTCAAAGTTATTTTTCCTCCAGTATTTCTTAATATCATACCTAGTGCTTTCCATTAATGCTAAGCTTGCAGATTCAAATCTGTGCCCCAATGATTTCTCTGATACCACTTGTTGGAGATTATGCTACGGAATTACACTAAGATGGATTTAGGATAGTAATCCAAGAGCATCAAGTAAACATAAGAGAACACAAAGATTTAACATGGAAAATCCTTTCAGAAAAAAACCACGACACAAAACGACAGATCTTCACTATGAAAACAGAAATTATAAAGAGGAAGAACTTACCAGACTTGAGAAATCCACAAATCTCTTCCTTGCTCCACCCTTTTAGAAACCCTAGAACCCTTTTAGAAAGACTTAGAATACCTTAAAATACTTCTCAGTCCCATATACATTGCTTTATATAGGTTTAGAAAGAAACCAAAACGAAATAGGAAGCAAAATCCACAAAATCTGCGTAAACCTTCGATGTCATCGAAGAATGACAAAAACTATCTAGCAACCGAAGCTAAAAAAAACCTGAAAAATACTCGATGTCATTGAACCCAGTTTGTCAAATTGAAGGTATTTGACACCAACAATACAGAATGGAATATGATGAATGGGAGACAGTTCACTGACAAAAGCATTAATTGCAAAAGGTCATTTCAATTGTAGTAGTGAGATTTACCAATACATTTGCTCTAATGTTGTCGTGTTGGGGTACATGTGCTAGATGTGGATGTCTTGGAATGTTTTGGAATTAAAAGACTCGATAAGTTGCTTTGCTTGTCGATAGTATGGCACATGTTTCGATTTATAGACTTCATATTCTGTAAATAGTTGATTGATGATCATCTTAGAATATATGAAGAATCTTAAGGTGTGCACTTTCATATCCGGAGTCATTTCAAGACCGATGATAAGTGCATGGTATTGTTCAAGTAGGCGACACATAAGAGGTCCCCTTGAGGACAAACAAATAATGTTGTCACTCGCGCCAGTTGTGTAGGCAACTCCATTGAAATACATTTGTCATGTAGTGAGTATTTCAGTGAGCAACACTTGCTCATCTGGTAGGTCATTTGAGAGGACTTCCGAATCAGGTATCAGATCATCTTCCAACAAATCAATTGGGGCTTGTCTCTTAACTAACCTTTGAGAGATATATGTAATTTTAAACTCAAAGAGGAGCATTAAGAAAAGTTGGCCGAATACTATAGGACATGACACCAAGAATTTGATTAGGTGAGTTCTTGATATCAAGATGATCTCGTGAGCAAGAAATACCTGACGAAGCTTCTAAGCCACAAAGGCAAGCGCTAAACAAATCTTCTATTGGAAAGTAATTATATTTTGTTCCCACTAGCGTGTGACTGATGTAGTATTGGGCATTCTCCTTGCCTACCTCATCCTTTTGGGCTAAGAGGGTACTTATACAACCTACAACATATAGAATGAAGGTTTGCCCTTGATCAGTGTTACAATAATTGAATCCTATTTAAGCAACATCTTGATTGTGTTAAAAGTGTTCTGGTAAGCCTCATCCTATTGAAACAATACACCTTTCTTTATCAAGTGTGAGAAGGGTTGACGACGAACTGTCAAGTTTGAGAAAGAGGATCGAATATACGTGAGTTTTCCCTGAAGAATCTTAAGCTATGTAAGCATTATAGGTGGCGACATCTATTGGATTTTCTTCATTTTTACTAAGTCATTTTTTATGCCACAGTGACGGACCTCAAATCAAGCAATTTTCCATAGGGAACTCCAAACACACACTTAATATAACTTTTTTACTAGCCGCATTGAAATCATAGTGAAGTAGTTATTTTAACGCTTATATATTAGCTTTCGGTGATCCTTGCAGTATTTATAATCACGTCAAATGGACAATTTCGCTCTATCCATAGCCTCATAAAGAAAATTCATTATTAGTTATTGTCAGTTCCAAATGTCGAAAAACATTAATTAAAGGTCCACTACTTTCATAATTTTTTGGATTTTATTCTCTTATAATTATATGCATTTGCAAAGGCATGCCACTTGTCTGCTTTCCATAATTAGAGCTTGTCCACAGCCGAGATGCAATTATTTCACTCATTGCCCCTCTATGATCATAGACGATCTGAGAGAAGTTAACCTCGACTCACCAAAAGAGTTTCATCCAATGTATATCATAATCAATGTTTTGGTATTCGAGGTTAACAAATATATCGACTTCCTAAAGAAATTCAAGGATGTCTTTGTTTCCAAGTCTAGATCCCAAGGTGGTTATGCACAGGCTTAACATCTCTTAGGATAAGAAGCTTTTTAAGCAGACACTAGCACTTTCACCTAGAGCTGGCCTCGTAAATAGAGGAAGAGGTCAATCATCTCATCTCAACGAGGTTCATCCGATATGTCAAATACATCCAATGCATCATAATGTTATTCTTCAACTTGTTGTATGTCTCGATCAAAAAATTTTCCTTTCGCTGAATCGTAATGTTGTCGCCTACATTGAACACCTTCAGTTGCTGATGTATATTAGCTATTTCCTTATACTTGTCGTTAGATGCTTGCAACTTGGGCTAAACATTAGCGTGTACACTTATAATCCAATACGCCATATATTCTATAGCAACGCTCATGCCTAGCAACTTGGGCAATAGAACCAAATCAAGAGTATGTTTAGGCACTCGTTCGTATACAACTTCAAACGAGGACTTGCCAGTGGAATAGTTATGCATATTATTGACAGCGAATTTTACCTGAGCTAAGGAAAATTTCATTCTTTGGGCTTATCACATGAGATGCATCCTATAAGGCTCCTGAGTGTACAATTAACCATCTCAGTTTGTCCATCTATCTACAGATGGTATGCATTGTTGAATTGTAGCTTAGTGTCAAATTACCTCCATAAAGTTCTTCAAAAGTGATTAAGGAATTAAGTGTCATGATCTGAGGTGATAGATTTTGGGACGCCATGTAGTCAAACAACCTTTCGAAAAAAAAATTTTATAACAAATGTTGCTTCGAGAGTCTTCTTGCACGGTATGAAATGGGTCACTTTAGAGAATCTATCGACCACAACAAACACCAAGTCTATTCCATGTTGGGTCCGTGGGAGGCCTAGCACAAGTCTATGGATAAATCCTCCCAAGGACCATCAGGTACTGACAATGGAGTGTACAGGCTTGTGTTCAATGATCTTCCCTTGGAGGCCTGACATGTACGACATCACTACACCACTTTTTCAACATCCTGTTTCAGTTGTGACCAATAGTAACGCTCCTCCAAGAGAGCTATTGTCTTGTCTCACCCTAGGTGTTTGTCAAGGCCACCTACATATAGCTCTTGGATAACATGTTCTCGCAATGAGCTCCTTGAAATGCACAACCGATTCCCTTCAAAAAGAAAAATATTCTGAATATGGAGATCATTGGATTGACCCTCTTAGCATTGAATCTATGTGTCCTTGAAGTCATCGTCATCGGCATGTAAGTCTTTGAAGTATTCGAACCTGACAACCTTATTGCTCATATTGGCTAACAAGGTTGCACGCCAGCCAAGCGCATCAGCCACCTTGTTCTGTTGACCGGCCTTATGCTTCACCATGAATGTGAATTCCTATAAGAAAGAAATCCACCTAACATGCACACGGTTAATGTCAGCCTGACTGTTAAAAACTTAAGGGTCTAATTGTCCGAATATAGTACAAATTCCCACTGAAGTAAATAATGCCTCCAACGTCGTAAAGCCTGAACCACTGCGTACATTTCCAGCTCATACGTTGACCATTTCTTCCAAGCATCACTAAGTTTCTCGCTGTAGAAGGCTACTGACCTGCTCTCTTGAGATATCACACTCAACTTCAAATAATTTATCAAAGTTGGGAAGTATGAAGACCAAAGTAGTGGACAACCTCTGATTGATTTTAGCAAACCCTCTATCAGCCTCGGTAGTCCACTGAAAATGCTTCTTCTTCATGTAGTTGATAATTAGTGCCACAATGATACTGAAGTTCCTCATGAACTGATGATAAAACGTTGTCAGCCCATGAAAACTGCGCACTTCATGAATGATTGTTGAAATCGATCATTCTCTGATGGCTTTCATCTTTTCTTCGTCCACACGGATGCCCGTGAATGTCACGACAAAGCCAAAAAACAATAGGCTCTCTGTCAAAAAGGTACACTTCTTCATATTGAGGTATAACTTATTTTCGGAGAGCACTTTAAGCACATATCTGAAATGCCTCATATGGTCTGCCTCGTTCTGACTGCATATCAAGATATCATCGAAATAAACCATTTTGAATCGTCCAATGAATGATTTCGGAACCTGGTTCATCAACTTCATAAACGTATTAAGCGTATTCAAAAGTGTGAAAGGCATGACCAACCATTTATACAGACCCCCCTTCGTCTAAAATGTTATCTTCTACTCATCATCCGGCCGAATACAGATCTAATGGTAGCCGCTTCTCAAATCTTGTTTGAAATATAGTTTCACCCCCTCTAACATGTCCAACATATCGTCCAGCCGTGGTAAAGGAATTTATACTTCAAGATAATTTTATTTATAGCTCATCTATCGATACACATTTGTCAACTCTCATCCTTCTTAAGCGTCAATAGAGATGGTATGGCAAATGGGCTCATGCTCTCTTGCACTTGACCCTTATGGAGTAATTCCTTAACTTGTCCTTGTAAAATACCGCACTCATTCAGATTTATCTGATAATGAAGGCGATTAGGTAAGCTAGCCCCTGTGACAAGGTTGATATGGCGTTATATATCTCATATGGGGGGCAACCCATCAAGAAGGTCATCGGACTAGATTGCCTTCAATTTTTGCAACAATAGTTTCGGTTTTTTAGGAATAATCGTGGGTTCTACCTCCTCACCATTCACAGCCAATGTATAAACTTATCTTGTTTCTTTAGATTCCTCCACAAAGTAGCATATTACAAGGAGAGAACACCCCTCCACTTTAAAAGTTTAGGGTTGCTCATTCGAGTCCATAGGGGTGAGTATGGTTTTTCGGCCATCCTCGATGAAGATGCATACATTATATCATCCTCTATGAGTGGCGTCACAATCTGATTGTCATGGCTAACCGAGTAATATATGATAAGCCTTTTTGTCAACTACATCACATACTATTTGATCCTTATAATGTTGACCAATTGAGAGAGTGTGTGTAGTGTTCAGTTACCTTCATATCATTGACATTCTTAATTGAGTCGACTATATATAAGGAAGGATGTCTTTTCGTTTTCAACTATAACTTTTCCACCATGACCTTGGGGAAAATATTCTTGTTGCTCTCACTATTTATGATCACATCACAGACTTTTCGATTCACCGTACACCTTATTTGAAAGATGTTATGTCGCTATGGGTAAACTTCATTGTTTGGCGTATACGATAGCCACTTCACTATTAAAGATTCACTATGATCTTGTGGAGCCCAATCTGCTTTGTCCGCTTCATCATTCACAGCGTGCTCTACGTCATCAACTTCCGGGTCTTCCTCTATATTTTCAGTGCTTCCATCATTAATGGATAGGTTAGCCACTTGTCACTGAAGACATTTGTTTGAGAGGTGACTAGGTTGGCCACATCATTAACAATGGTCTATCTTTAGCCGACTATAGGGGTTCAGAATCCTACTTGGATCAGTCGTTGTGGTCGTTGCTCTTTGGGGCCTTACTTGTCCACTCATCGACTCTCAGTTAGCAAGCGTAGGAGGTTGAGGACACCCCCTACAAGTTCTTTCCCATTGGTCTGTGGTGCTCCTTGCGAAGGACCCACATTGGTTACCCTATTCGCAGGATAGGCTTGTGTGTTGGATCGCTCAAGCTGCTCTTCCACTCAGGTGGCCAAGCTTCGTTCATCGTCTAAACAAGCTACATCTAAACTCAATCCTGAATCGCAACACGCAAACCTCCGTTGAATTTGAAGACTTATTGGAATTCAGTTTCAACTAAATCATTTCAAGCCACCAAATAGTAGAATTTCTCTGCATAATCCATCACCGATCGACTACCCTGCCGACAATTTTGGTATTGTTGGAATAATACATAATTGTAATCACTGCGGAAGAATCGTCCGCGCATCAATTGTTTCATCTATTGCCACATGCGAATTGGTGCATTCATATCTCTTCCACGTGAGCTGAAGTTTTTCCCACTAAGTCGAGGCTCCACCCTTTAACTTTTTTCTCTCCAGAGATCTCCATATAGTTAAAGAAGCGCTCGAGTTCAAGCAGTCATTCAAGAAAGTCCTCGATGTGGAGTTGGTTGTTAAAACTGGGGGATCAACTTTCATCATGAATTCTCGATCCGTCCGATCGTTGCCTCATCTGAGGTGTTGGAGGATCATGTTACCTATCACCTCGTTGTTGGATCACACATCCTCAGGTATGATTCTGTGATTCACCACCAGCACCACCCTATGATCAACATGATTGTGAGTTTCAGCACCTACCGAAGGTGGACCATCGCCCCGAACACGGAGTTATCCTAAGGCCTTTGTCATGTGCTCAAGGGTAACATGCGCCCTTGCATGACTTGTCGATTCTCTCATTGTGCAACCTCGAAAACTTCCACTATTAAAGAATAATTTCCTGAAACACCATCCATAGGATTGTTGCCCAATCTATCGTTAAAAGTCATCAATTCAAGGAAAAGCTTCGCTCTGATACCAAACTGACGCAAGGAATGGCGTGATGAGGACGATCACCGTCTTCCTTGAACAATAAGCACCTTGAATCCCCAAGAGAAGTTTCTTAAATTCATGAGAGGAGTAAGGAAAATTTTGAGGAATTTATTAAACAATTATCTAAAATAGATTAGTTTGCATGCTTAAATGACCTTAAACAAATCTTAAGACGTAATTACAAAATGTGTAAACAAGCAAGGAAACAAAACTAAAAAAAATACACAAATTTCGGCATGCCATCAATTGATCAGTCGATCGATTGATTGATCAGAAGAGCGCAAAATGTCCAGAGATTAAAACCCATAGAATCAAATATGTTTCGATTGATCGAACCGAGTACAAAATATCCATCAAGTTTTTCATCTGATTCCAAATTTGGACCGATCCATCTACGGACTTGATTAGACCGCTCAATCGACCAAACAAATTGTGATGATACTTGTTGACGTCTTTCTAGATCACTTCTGTCGATGCATTTGTAATAGGCATATGTTTGCTCACGTCCTACATCATGGAGAGTCGTACCTTAGCTTCTGACATGAATCCTACGTCATCCCCAATTAGTAGAATGTCGTCCACATACAGAGCTACGAAGCACATTTTGCTTCCACTCGTATTCAAATAAACATATGGCTCTTTCAAATTCATGGCAAACCCGAAAGACAATATAAGCCTCAACAAATTGAGCATTCACAAATTGAGCATTCTAATAACTTGAAAGTAACTTGAGACCATAAATAAACCTGTTCTTTCTTACACACATTGTTTTCTTAACATGGTTGTTTAAAACCTTCAAACTATTCCATGTAAATCTCTTCTAAAAGAGATTCAATCAGAAAAGCCATCTTGACATCAACCACTAGAAGAATCCAAATGGATTTGAGCATGACCAGCGCAAGAAAGTTTCTTTACAACCAATCCTTTCTTTTTGGGCGCAACCTTTCTCCACAAGTCTAATTTTGAAAGCTTCCACATTTTAATCCATGTCCCTTTTTCTCTTGAAAATTCATTTACATTCAATCAGCTTAATATTTTATGGTGGATCTACAAGTATCCATATATGATTGGAATGCATGAAAGCTATCTAAGATTCCATTGCCTCTATTAATGCCGCACATCCCTGTGTATTAAAATCTTTATAAGACATGATATCATTGTCATTTTCTTCAAATCCCACAGCAAAGACTTTGCCAAGATAGGATCTATCTAGTTCCCAATAAAGTCCAATGCCACGGGATACTAGTAGGACTCTCTTAAGTACTCTTAACGATATCAATATTTAGATATAGCCACAAAATCCACCTCAAAGAATACTTGCTCGTCAATAAAGATAAGAGCCATGGAATAACATTCCTTCGTTTGTTTTGGACACCCACATAAAAGGATTGTACAATCCTAGATTCTAGTTTAGTGCGAGCCATAGAATGATATTCCTTCCTTTGTTTTGGACACCCACATAAAAGGATTGTACAGTCCTAGATTCTAGCTTAGTATGATCATTCTTTTGTACTAGATTTGAACATTTGTACAACCCTACCCATTTGTAATCATTTAAGCTCTTATTTCTTTTATCAACGAATTCTCTAATACAAACTAGTCCTAAGAATCACTCTATTTATCAATATATCAAATCATATAACTCAAAATTTAAACATAAACATTGAGGGAGGTATTCTTGGAAAGTTCTAACCACTTGTTAAAAAATAGAGTTGAAATGAAACATGAAGATATTTACTACCAACACCTGAAGAATGACATGGAATTCAACAGGAAAAAAGAAAAAAGAAAAAATGAGTTGATATTGCTTCTGATGGAGGATTAAAAACGATCAGAGATTCTGATCTTGAAGGAGCCCACACCAACACAGCAGGAGGCATCTTTGGGCCCCCCCTTCCTTCAAAAATTATAATTTGATTTATGAATAAATCCTAAAATAGGATCTATGAAAGATTTGGATATCTCAAAAAAAGTAACAAATACAAAATATTATCTAATCTAATCTTATCCCTATCCAGTGAGAATTTTATTTTATAATTTTGCTTTGGATCATAGCATGGTGCAGGTGGTACCCGACTCAACACCATCTCGCTCTTTTCAACCGTTGATATGGCTTTGAATGGTAGAGGAAGATGGCCCACACGTCCATCCGAAGTGGATTGCATGGGTAGCATGCAAGCAGGACTTGCACACGCTTGAGCAGGGAGAACAAGTGCTGCCTTAAAATAAATAAATAACATGACTGAGAAGGGTTGGTTTTCGCACGTGCCCATTTTACACCCGTGAGGATTAGATCCAAGCTGTTCATCAGGTGGGGCTCATCGTTAGCCAAAATCCAAACTGTTTCAGTCGTCCACTGGCCACCATATGTATGGATGTTGAATATGAAACTTGGGCCACATTATCCTACCCGTTCAATCTTCTCATATACGTGTGACCCATCTAATGAGTAGAACGATCTGACATTGCTAAGAGATTGACGGTGTGAGACATACCAGATTAATTGTCATGATCTTGGGCAGTGAAACCACATTGGCAGGTATATGCTACAGTGAGAACCCCAATTTCATGTGAGAGTCCATGTAGTCAGGCTCAGCTAAAATGTAAGTCATCCAACCCACTTGATTTTTCTTTGTTTCAAACGGTGGCCCCTCACATGATGGGGTGGCACACCTGTCAGAGAGTGGGCTATCACGTCACGTGTCAGAGATTTTGGCCGTCCATCAGTTACAGCACAATGAGATCATGCCATGTACCAAAAATTAAGATGGTGAGCTCATCGAGTGAGCCACACACTTGCATTGAATCACAGCCTTTATTTCCATTTTTCCACTGGAAGTTCAGTTCGAGTTTTTCCGACCGTTGAATATTTAATAGGGATTTTGTAAAGTGGTCTCAAGTCCAACTAGTTGGACCACAAGGTACGGTCCACCCAAAGGATAGCTTCCAACCTATTAAGTGAATGCGACATCCAACCCTTCCAATAAGTTGGCCCCACAATGAGGATCACCAATAGAAAAAATAAGTCCTATATGAAAATCAGTTGGACCACTCCATGGAAACAATTTGTAGCCATTGATAAATAGAAAATATAAGTGTGGTCCACTCAACTATTGAATAGGGATGATTTTTGTACAAGTTGATCCTCAGGATAGAGCCCACCAATTGGACAGGTTGGATGTTGTACACAAATGAAAAGTTGGAAGTTATCCACTGGGTTGACTATGACATAATAGTCTAACTGGTTGGACTTTGAGACCTCTTTTAATGAAGTAGTTTCTCATTAACTGGGCTATTGCATTCTTGTACCTTTTGCAAATTGACTTTGCAACAAGATACCTTGATAATTTAGGATCTTTTGCATTTCGGTACCTTCCCTCAAATTTCTCTACATCTAGTACCTTATATAGTTGTTCGTAAATGAGAAAAAGTATCCCCAAGTATACAATCGCAACAAGCATGACCGCCCATTAATTGGCTAGTTCGAGCACCATTCCATAAAAGACCCATCTAAAGTGGGTCCCACTATCTAAACAATAGGAATTGATTCACATATTGCGACTCTACAATGCAAACATATCATATATTACACTATGCTAGAATATCTTACTTTTTCTCTCAACCTTCGATGGTGGAAGCGTTAGTATCTTTCCACAACTTGTTGGACTTTTGTACATTTTTCCACAATTGTTTATTTTTAACCCTCTAATTGAAAGGGGTTGATCAGTGCCAGATCTACAGAAGGCCCAGTAGAATTAAGGGTCTCGATGACCAAAATATGTGGACCCCATATGCAATCTTGCTGTGCCCTTTAAAAAACCTACACACTTAGTTGGGGTGCTAACAAATCCTCTCTAAACCCCCTCTTGTCGAATCTTCAGCCTAAAATGTCTGAAAATGTAACGCATGGATGAACGATGAATGTGATGAGGTCAATCACTGTCTTCCTCAAGGATAACTACTTCGAATCCACGAATATATGGTACGTCTGATAGTTTATTCCGGTTTGCGAGATACGTCCATTTTAAGTTCTAACGGTCCGGATCACCTCCATATCCAATCAGGCCTTTTCTGGTCCATCTTGGCCAAGAAACTGTCTGCGACCCACTCTACATCAAAATGTCACTCTTTGGGTGGGCCACAACACAATGTAAACTGGCAGTTACAATTTCCTTTTACCCATTCATTTGTTTTAATATGTTATGGCCAACCTAGGCATGAAATGGCCTGCTCTTATGCCAGAATCTAAATAATGTAGCTCACTGCATGGAAAGCTCAAGTCTCACAAATATACCACTGTGACACATGCACCTAGGTCTAAGAAGAGATTCAGCTAGATACACAGGCACTCAGAAATTGTATAGGTAGCATGTACTAACTCCAGTTAACTGACTAAACTATGGATCCTACTGTCACAAAGTCAACAGTCCAAAAATCATATCAGTTGAACAATTCTAATATCAGATTTGTGGACCCTTGTTTACAAAAATAAGACATTTGTAACATTTTCAACTATCAACTAAATGTCCCCATTCTAATAGTGAGATGGCTATCTAAGTGTAATTTTTGGTTTATAATAATACATCTATGATAGATTCCATAATTTGCATCATTTAGTTTGAATTAGTTGAATGCTGCCTATGTAATTTCTATGTAATTCCTAAATGCTTGTACATTATCCATCATAATCTGCCAATGTACGTCTTCAACATCTCTCTCAAGCTGGCTAATTCGATGGGAGTAATTTGATACTCCGGAAACTTATGATGCTTAATACACGGGGACTTGAAGCTGTACATGTAGAATATTCACTAAAAATAAAAAGTCTAAATTGACAGTATCAGACGGTCCATAAATAGATACCCATCCATTTCCAATTGTGATATTGCCAATGAGTATGTCCAATTTGCACTCTTAACCAACCAAATTATAGGATTCTAATTAAGAACGCTTGTTCCAAATTTGAGTGCAAACGGACGTATCTAAACAATTCAAGTAAATGATTTTAGAATCAATGATTAGCTAGGACACATGAGGGCTGTTTTATTCATTCTTCTTTGTTGTGGATGGTGTGGTGTATTAAGTAACGATTATTGATGGCTTTGGATGAAGTTAATGGTTTTGATTTGATGGTATTACTGAATTTTACATATTTGTACGGTTGTAAGGAAACAATCAGTTCAGCCGCTCTCCATGCGCACATGATGCATCCCCTTTGGCATGCCCACCTTGAGTTATCAAGCTCAATTTTCAAATCCAATCCTAAATGTGAGGAAATAAATAATAGACATTTGGATGGAACTCAAACTTCAAGGTCGGCCCCACAAAGCTCAATCAATTGCAAAAGATTTTTAACATTTAAAAGAAAATAAAATAATATAATAAATTATATTCACCCTGTCGGGTCTGCCCACACTGCCAGGGTTCAATGGTTCTGCATTTGGACTGGTAAAACCCATCCGATCAGGGTGGGTTGACATCAAATCTGCAGACATGGGAGGGACCAGCCCGTTTCATAGGGCGGTCCAGATCCAAATTTGTCCAACCAACTGGTCTGACCCGGGTTTTAAAACACTGGCTAAAATGGCTCCTAACATGATGTGTTTCTAACTAAAACAAGCATATATACCAACATGATACATATGCAATTAGCCGATTAGTGACCACCTAATGAGTGAACTTTATTTTTGGCCAACATTCTTAAGGGTGGGTTCCACCTATGAATCACCACATTTCAAATACAAAATGCCCGTTCGGCTAACATGAAAGATACAGGAGTTTGGCCAACAATATATCCTGATTTTGAGCCATGACAGACATGGTGGAGCCATCCGTTGAACCACTTGGAGGTTGCACAAGCTTCCTATTGAGAAAATGCTGAATGTCTTATTGCATGTGCACCTCTGCAGCTCTGCTTCTATAATAGAGGAAAAACAAAAAGGGACTAGCAACACTCACTCTAGTCCACTCTATTGAGATCCATTACTTCAGTTAGACCATAGTTCATAAAGTCCTTTCTTACTACTTCCTCATGTTCTTTTGGGCCTTCCCCTTGCCCTATTAGAGCATTCAAGTTGTATCAAATCACTTCTAGAACTGCACCAGTTAGGAGTGCATTGGTACAAGTTGAAGGCTCCAAAAGGGCAAGGGGAAGGCCCAAAAGGACATGAGTCGAGGTAGTAGGAAAAGACTTGAAGACCTGTGGTCTAACTGAAGTTATAGCCCTTGATAGAGTGGAATGACACAACAGGATTCATGTAGCCAGCCCCAATTAGTTGAGATAAGGCTTTGATGATGATGATGATGATGATGATGAAACCCTAGTCCTCCAAATTCAACTGACAGCTGAACAAAACTCAATTTTGTTTTGATGAGCTATAATATTCCAATGTTGTAACAACTAAACAAAGCCTTAGTTTCATGTCAAAGTTGAAACGAATGAAGAAGTATAATTGAGGCTGTTTCCGACTTATTTGTGCCATTGCCTCTTTCCTTGGGACTTCCCTGTTTAGTTTAGTGGGTCATCATTGATCAACGATCTTGATCAAACCGATTATCATTTCTACTAAACTTAGATTACAACCAAGGGCACCTTTAAGTTGTTTGGTCCCGTCAACTTCATGGAAAATCTGGGAGGAAATAGGGACGGGAAGAAATCAAATAGAATACAATCACAAAACAAGAAGGATAAAATGAGATAGAAAGAGAAGGAGCCAATTCCCTCACCTTTCAAGCATGACTCCTTTGTAATTGTCAGGGCCACTTGCTCATCCCATTTTCATATCAGCAAATGCTCCATACCTCATTCCACCAAAAACTTTGCAACGGCAGTGATGAATGCCTTGATTGCAGCCCAAAACGGATTAGTCTCCGACTCTGCACCTCTAGCAGTTTCCTTTTCTAATGATTGGCTGCCACAAGGAACATGCGCTACCAATGAAATGGCTGTGTAAACAAACCCATGCAGGAAGCTAAACGAAATATTTAGCAATAGCAATGAAAACCAGCCGATTAATACAGAGTGGAATGGCAGAACAGGATGCATGCAGCTGACTGTAATTAATTGGTACGAGGCTTGGATGATGATGCTGATGACGAATGAAAACCAGCATTTTAAAACCCCAAAACAGACCAGGTGGTAAGGCCAAAACCAGGACAAAATATGTTGGGTCACTGAGAAACCACTTTGAGCAGGGAACCATTTGAACTGCCAAACTGGTCAAGCTGTCCAGATCAGGGCTTAGTCCTGTCTGCCAGGGCAGATCACTTGTTCTTTTCAAAGTATTTGTTCTTTTCAAAGTATTAAAATCCAATATAAAAGAACTAATATGAAAATATGCAACATGGATAAAACAGGTCAAGTCACTGAATACATGGGGAGGGAACCATTTGAACTACCTGTTCCAACTGAACCAGCTGTCTAGAATGTAATATAGGTCATAGTCCAGTCCAACCAGGTTGGCCAATTTTTATCTTTATTTTAATTGAAGTGAAATATAGGTAGGATAAGAAATTAACAGTCCAAAACCTCCAGTAAGAAACAGGTATCATATCCACTGTACCGAATAATTCTGTTTCGCTTAAAAGATATTTTTCCTTGTTTTCCTACTTATTTAACTGGTTCTGAATGTCAGTATCAGCAGGTGTATCGGCCCAGCCAGAACATGATATGAGGCGGAGTCACGTATCGGTATTAGGGCCATATAGGCCCGTCTCAGTTTTTTTTTTTTTTTCAAAAAAAAAGCAGAAAATATTGGGAAAATAGACGAGAGAGAAAGAGAGAGGGAGAGAGAGAGAGAGAGAGAGATAGAGAGAGAGAGATTGATTGATTGATTTAAGAATCCATCTTTTTTTGTGTTTCACCATGTATTCAATGGTGTATTGGACCATTCTTTGGTAAGGATATTGTCCCAACAGGTTAACCTATTGTAAGGTGTGGTGTTGATTTTATTTTATTTTTTTGTATAAATTGTTTGTATATGTCAAACATTGATATCATATATTGCTAATGTGATTATCTAGCAACTAATATAATTTCCATAAAATTATTTTTGAAAAAGAAAAATCAGAAAATGCCCAAAAAATCAACCCAAAATAGAAAAAAAAAATGTAGAAAATATTTTTCTAATCAATGCACATGTGAAATCATTAGATCCATAGTCTTCTAATACTCTTCAAGCATCATAAAAAGAATTTTTTTTTTTTTTTTTAAATCTAATTAAAAAAAAAATTTCTTAAATTTTTAGAAAATACCTGCATAAATCAAAAAGAAAAAGAAAACCCCCAATTTTCGAACAAATCAATAGATCCATAGTCTTCTAATACTCCTCAAGAATCATAACAAGAATTTAAATTTAAAAAAAAAAAATCAGAAATTTTTAGGAAATACCTGCGTAAATCAAAAAGAATTTTAAAAAAAGAAGAAGAAAAACCCCCCAAATCTTCAACAAATCAGTAGATCCATAGTCTTCTAATACTCATCAAGCATCATAACAAAAATCAGAAAAAAAAAAAAAAAAACATTTAAAAAACTTGTCCTGAAATTTTCAGAAAATACCTATGTAAATAATATTAATAATAATAATAATTAGAAGAAGAAGAAACCCCCAAATCCAGATCAAATCAGCAAGATCTGACCGAAGCAGCAAAAAAAAAAAAAAAAAAGAAGTATTTTTTACCTTTTTTTCGATTTTTGCAAAACTGAGCTCAGGAGCTTTGATTCTTCGATTTGATGTAAAAAAATAAGTTTCGATCTTTGAATTTGACCTAGATCTTGTTGGAAATGCCTCTGAAACAATCCTTCTCTGCAAAGAAATCAAAAGGAGAAGAAGAAAACAAAAAAGCCAGAGAAAACACAGGAAAAAGAAAGAAAAAAAAGCCACTAGAGCCTTTTATAGCTGTATAGGTTCAACCAATACAGCTATTAAATATCGGTGCTGATACGGGCCCACTACGATACCCTTTTTTCATAACGGGCCGATACAGACCTGTATCACATATCATATCGGGCAGATATGGATACGATACGGCCGTATCAGCCATACTACACCGATATTTCAATCTATAGATATCACGGGTCAGCCCAGTTGGATTGCTAGTTAAGACCATTTTGAATGGAATCGCCAAAGAGAAGTGCCTGGTCCGATCTGAGGTTTTAAAACAATGATGAAAAATCAGATACAACAACAACATAAATGCCATCATATTCAAGCAGATATGTCGGCCCATTATAAGTATCTAGGCATCATAATCTCACCCAAGCTGAGTTTTTGGTTTTTCTAGACTTGGCAACTCTTATTATGTGAGATTACTAGTTGGGATATGATTCAGTCAGTTGAGCTTTGAAACTCTATGCAGATGCTCAGAACTCATTAAAAGAATCTACCTGCTCGTTCCGTCTAGTGTGCTGTTTCTTCCATTTCTAGTGTTGCTCTTCTGTTTAAGATCAGCTTCGGCATTGATCTCTGCTGCTTTAGTAACAGGAGAGAGTGACGTTGATTCTCCACAAGTCTTATCAACATTAGCAGTGACTTTCTCTGCTTGTGCATCACTAGGAGCAAGTAGAGGCTGCAATGGCACAAAACAGCAATCTCAAGCACACGTTTCCGCCATTAGAAACTCCTCACTTGCAGAAAAAGGAAAAGTTAACTTACAAGAAAGTTCTACTCATAGTTGATGCAAGTACAGAATCAACTGAAAGTTAGGTTCGGGGAAAAATTGAAGCAAATATGTTAGTACCATTTTTTAACCCCCCAACACAGACAAACACACAATTCATGAATGATGGTAGTCTAGGAGAAACTGAAAGTTGAATTCATGGCAGAAAATTTTCAGATGCGACATGGAATATGCTAATACCTTTTTTATTTTTTACCTCACATGCACATGCACACACAAATATGCTAGTAACTTTTTTTAATTTTTACCCACAAGCACCCTCACACACACCCATCCACATGCATGCACGTGTGCAAACATGCACGCACACACGCCCACATATGCACACAGGTCATCCTACCCTTGCTTGGAACAACCTTGGATAGACCATGCACTAAAAATATCCTTGGTAGGTCATCCTAGCCTTGCATCTTGATACTTAAAAATAGATGGTTAGGAAAGACAGCAATGGTCCAAAGTCCTATAAAGGTGAAAGATTGGTGGCTACAACATACGCATCCAAGCAATTTGCTCTACAGTCCATCCACAGCAAATAGTGTAAGGCCAACATTATGGATTACTTGTACATGGCTTCAGGATGATATGATCATATAATTCCTCTTGCTATCAAGGGTAATTACTTAAAGGCCATTTGCAATACTTGCTCATGCAATTGTGTGTCCAACATAATGTACACGTCAATCCCAGAGGTGTGACAAGATATAAGTAGACTAGCAATATAAGTCGTGGAAAACCATCAGTTTAATGCAATAGCTTGTGTCATGCAATGGTAATTATATTTCATCTCGTGTGGGGGACTGGGGACCTCATCAAAAGACAATGTACCATGGGTAGTGTTGCACCTCTACTATACATATGGGCATGTACTGCCAGGGAAACAGAATTGTCGATTAACTAGGCCTGTCTAGAATGGAGCATGCCCATGGATTTGCAGAGTTGAATATTAAACCAATTGAAAATTTTCTTCCCATCACTCCATCTACACATTTCCATAAACAGAATCATCTGCATAATTTTTTACTATAACCACTTAAGGCACCCAAAATAACCATCTCTCATGTGGAGGCTGACTCGCAAAACTTGTGGCAAAGAAGCATGTGTGCAAAGACTAGAGCCACTTCAATTCTTACTGTGTTGGTGCCATGTCTCAGAAACAAAGCCAAAATTATCACAGGTGGACCACACGTTCAAAAAATAAATGAATGATTACGTGAAATTGACTGATGGTCCAAATTCCTTATATGCACAAGGTCCATCTGATGACAATATAAGCCTATTTTTGAAATGGCGTCTAGATAGTGGAGCTCACCAAATCAATGTTCGAAATATCGGTATCGCGCAATGTATCGCAACCTTGGGATACATATACATATCGGTTATTGCACAGGATATATTGTTTGTATCGCATAATTTATCGCACTTTTTGGGAGGCATGGGGAAACATTGGGAAAATGGTTGAATTTTTCAATAAAACTTAAGGGATTGTTAAAAAAAGACCTTAATACACTTTTAAATCATAACATCTTTAAAAAAATGTGCACATAATAGGTTTCCTTTATATAGGGTCCTAAGCTATGTGTTGTCTGACTAAATTAATGCAACTATGTTCAAATTGAACGCATAGCATTTATAAATATATCAAGACATGTATGAAACATCATGGTGAGCCCCACAAGACCGTCAGTCAATGGCTAGGTCCCGGTGGGACGTGGATTGCCTACAGACGCTGTTAGTTGCCAGTAGCTACTGGATGGTGGTCTATAGGCCCCACCATAATGTAAGTTTTTAATCAACTATGTTCATCCATTTTCCCAAATAATTTTATACCATAATCCAAAAAATTAGGCTGATTCAAATCTCATGTGGATCATTGTTGAGTATGAAATATTGCATATTTCCCCTTTATTATTTTTTTGAGAGATAATAGAAACTTTCATTAAAAAAAGAGAAGGGAGCAACCAGTCCGCTGAGATAGCGAGTCAGTTAGCTCCGTACAAAAGAACATTACAATCTTTTAGGGAAATAACAATAGAAGCCCATTCGAAAATATAGAACTGAACCCTTTGCAAAATGGACTCCCACCCTTTAGACTCCCTTCTAAAACATCTCCCATTTCTCTCTTCCCACACCGCCCACCAAATAGCCGCAATAGATAATCTCCAGATAATAGGCTTCAGATTACAAAAGGAAACCCCATGCCAGGCCATAAGCAACTGACCCGTCGATTTGGGGAGGGCCCACGAGAGATTGAACCAGGAAAGGATGCAAGACCAAATTTGGCCTATGAGAGGGCAGTGAATAAACAACTGATTAACTGACTCTTCTTCCGCCATGCAGCACAGACAAATGTTGGGGAGAATCATACCCTTTTTCCTCATATTGTCTACCATCAACACTTTTCCTTTACCTACCAACCACGCAAAAACAGCAATCTTTGGAGGAATCTTGTATTTCCACAACTTATCAGTCCACACTTCTTCCAGCAACTGAGACTTCCTGGCACAAAAATTATAGGCTGATTTAACCGAGAAAAGGCCCGATTTATCTTGGCTCCACACCAATTTGTCAATGTCTCCCTGGATGGGAATAACTTTACTAATACACTCCAAGAGGCCCGTGTATTCTGAAATCTCCCAATCTTGGAGATTCCTTCTTAAGGGGGGATTCCACACAACCTCGATTCCATGAAAATCATAACTATCGGCCACCGAAATGAATTTATTGGTAGCAAGACGATAAATGTTTGGGAAAGCACATTTAAGGGGTTGATCCCCTACCCACACATCTTCCCAAAACTGAACATTGTTCCCTTTGCCGATGGAGAACCGAATGCCTTGATGAATCTCCTTCTTCGTGCCAGAATATCTTTCCATAGGGAAGAGGCCCTATACACTAAGTTATCTCTCGTCCACCACTCGCCTGAAGAGTGGCCGTATTTACTCTTAATCAGCTGGTTCCAAAGAGTATCTGGTTCATTACCAAGCCTCCACGTCCATTTCCCTAGGAGAGCACGGTTCATGCTTCTAAGATCCCTCACATCAGCACCGCCCTTATGCACATTCTGACACACCGTCTTCCAATTCATCAAATGAAATTTCTTCCTATCTTCCTTGCCATGCCAAAGGAAGTCCCGTCTGAGTTTTTCAAGCTTCTCCAAGATCGCATTTGGACATTTGAATAAAGACATGAAATATAAGGGCAAGTTAGAGATTACCACCTTGATCATAGTGAGACGCCCTGCCAAGGATAAGTACCGACATTTCCATCTGGCTAGGAAATCTTCAAATCTATTAATAACTTTGTCCCACAACGATTTAGGAGGCTTTCCTAAGCATAATGGAAGGCCAACAAAGGTAGATGGGAGGTTACCGGTTGAATAGCCGAAAGAACTAGCGAACAAAGCAGTCTCAACATCTTCCATATTAACCCCGAACATTGTAGACTTAGAAAGATTGACTTTAAGTCCCGATACCGCTTCAAAACACCGGATGACCATGTGCATATTGTTGATTATGCATTGGTTTTATTATGTACTTAATCGATCTAATTACACATGTTTTCTCTTACGATGTGATTTTGAGAGCTGAGGAGAAAAAGATGCTTAAAAGCATGGATTTAATGCTCAAAGATCCACCAAAGTGAGGATTGGATCTATGGAGGTCAAGATTTAAGAACTCAAGAGTCCAATATCCAAGGAAACCAAGTGAAGAAGGAAGAAAATCAAAGATACAAAGTGCAAAAAATCAGAAGTTCTGAACTCGACAGTTCGATGCTATCGAAGTAAGTGTTCGATGACATCGAAGGTAGTTTGATCCCATCGCAAAAATCAGAAAAATCCGATTTTCTTGCTGGACATATTTGAGCACCCTTCGATGCCATCGAAACCAGTCCGATCTCCTTGTTAAAATCATGAATTTATGGTTTTGGTTGTTAGACACTTTGGAGCATTCTTTGATGCCATCGAAGATGTGTTTGATGTCATTGAAGCCAGGTTCGATGCCATCGAAGAACGGGTGATGACATCGAGAGATTACACATATTCAAAAGATGGTTGCTGGACAGTTTCCCAATTTGACTCAAACTCTTCAATGGAACTTCAATGCCATCGAAGTTGCAATAGCTGTGTAAAATTGAGGCGGTTTTGAAGTCGGTGCAAATCAAGTCTATTTAAAGGGATGTTTCAGGAGTTTCTAGGGACGAATTAGGATAGAAGGAATAGAGCAAGAAGTTGTGGAGCTTTAAGGAGTCCTCCATCCTCTTCAATCCTTCAATTCTAGTTAGTTTTTATGTTTTTCTTTAAGAGTTCTAGTTCGATTATGTCTATGGTCGACTAATCTCTTAACTAAAGCTAAGAGGTGAAGCTTGTAATTCATTTTGATATTTTTGTTTTACTTTGATTTAAGTAATTTGGTTTAATAACCTCGTAATGGTCTGTTACAGGGCAAATACAAGGTTTTCAAATTATTTTTTCAATGTTATGGGCCAAATATGGGTTTTTTGGGTTTTTTCTTTCAATAAAAAAGGAGACTATAGCAACCATTACAAGGCCATAACAACCTTTACAACCCGTATGGTAAAGCTAACGGTGGTGACCATTACGGCCACCATTACTGCTACGGAATACCTTGCTCAAGTTAAAATGCTGGATCATGGTGTAGAAGGACCTAAATAAAAAAATCCCTGAATTGTGGCCTATCCATAGCATAGCATCCCCCCCCCCCCCCCCCGGTCGATTATGTCTAGGGTCAACTAATCTCTTAGCTAAAGTGACGCAGGACAGCCCTAATTATGATGCATGCTCATGAACATAATTAAACAACGAAAATAAAAGGAATAAATGATCTAAAATTTTTGCAATAATCATCATAACTGAGAAAATCATAAAGGAAACATGCAATGGAGCGGGCCATCATCACGAACATGGAATATGGAATTCAATTATTACTTAGGTTGGATCCGGCGAGGGATGAGACCTCCCGATCTTGCATGGTCACACACAATCAATCAATGAAGATCACTAGTCCGAAGAACCACGAAGTTTCTCGGATTAGGGATTTGAGAATTTGGGGGTTTAGAGTTTAGATCGGTTCTCAAGATTTTGATCGAAGAAGGATTAGCCAAAACTGGAAAACACAAAAAAGAAAATAATTACCTTGAAGAAGTTAGAGGGGCATAAGAAGAAATTAGAAGAAGAAGATCAAGGGAAGAGAAGAAGCACCGTTAGAGAGAAGAGAGGAAGGAGGCAACCAAAGGGTTTGTTTTTCATTAATCAATAGTTAAAATTCGAGTTTAAGGCTTTGGCCCACTTAAATAAGCAAATAAATGTATAAAATTACTAAAATACCCCTATAATAAGCAAATAAAGACATAAAATTACTAAAATACCCTAAACTAAGCAAAAACGCGCAAATAACATAAGTACGGGAAAGTTCGGGCGCTCGGTCTTCCTTCTCCAAACTTCCTTCACATGTGTCTTCCCTGAGTGGGGTCTTCTATGTCTAATCACATGTAAAAGGTCTTCAGCTCCTCAATAATCGCCTATCCACAAGGACAGCACTTGTGGTTGGCGCTTTCTTTGTTGGTACACCTTGAATGCGCTTGTGTCCGGATCAATTCCCCTCGGGTGAGAAAAACTCGACTCCGACGAGTTGAAACTTTTGTAGCGCTCTAGTAGATCTGGATCAATACTCTGCAATGCGTCGCCCGACAACCACGTAAATTCAGACGATGGTTTGTTCTTCCACTTAACAAGATACCTTTGGAAACCTCCATCTCTCGTGGATACTATCTCGTCATCTAAGATTTCCTTAATTTCTTCTGTATGGGTAATGGGTGGAGGAGGGGGTGGAAGAGGTTGGGTAGCAAACTCAGAAAAAGGTCATGAAAGGGACGATGTATCAACAATGGGAGTATGGGCACGGACTAGATCTTCCACATTAAAAGTTGCATTAATGCTCATTGCAGGTGGAAGGTCAATCCGATACATGTTGGACCCAACCTTTTGTAATATCCTGAATGGTCCAGCACTACGCGCTTGTAATTTTTTAGCAGATCCTTAAGAGAATCGCTCTGGCCTTATTCGCACCATTGCAGTCTCCTTCTTGAAATTCTTGCACTCTACGATAAGAATCAGCTGAAACTTTATAATCATCATTGCTCTTATTTAACCGTTGTCTAATATGTGTATGCAAATCATGAATATGGCGTGCAAATGCATCGGCTGACTCAGAAGACCTTTGGGTAACAGCCATTGGTAAGAGATCTATGGGCATTCTAGGCTTATAACCACATACAATTTCAAAAGGACTCAACCCTGTAGATCTATTAACTGACCCATTATAAGCAAGTTCAGCAGTTGGTAAAATTAGGTCCCAAGTCTTAACATGTTCACTCACTAGACAGCATAAAAGATTTCCAAAGCTACAGTTTACCACTTCAGTTTGACCATCTATTTGTGAGTGGTAAACAGTAGAAAATTGCAAACGAGTTCCCATAATGTGCCACAGTGTCTTCCAAAAATAGGTAGTAAATCGAACATCACGATCAGACACTATGGTTTTAGGTAACCCATGGAGACGCACCACACCATCAAAAAAGAGACGAGCAACATGAGACGCATCCGACATCTTCGAACATGGGAGGAAATGCGCAATTTTAGAAAAACGGTCCACAACGACAAAAACAGAATCGTGCTTTTTTATAATCTTGGGAAGCCCAAGCACAAAGTCCATACTAATGTCCTGCCACGGAGCATGTGGCACTGGTAATAGCGTGTACAGCCCGGTATTTTGCTTTCTTTGCTTTGCCAGGTGACATGTTCGACACTGCCCTAAAACTTTGGCTACGTCTCGCTTGAGACTTTGCCAATAGAAACGATCTTCCACAAGGGCAATGGTCTTATCACGACCAAAATGGCCAGCTATCCCTACCGAATGAAGCTCCCAAATGAGGAATTCACAAATGGACATGCGGGGAATACAAAGTCTATTTCCCTTGAAAAGGAAGCCGTCTTTAAGAACATATTCACCCATAATATGCTGGTCACTAGAGAGCGACGCGTAAGTACCCCCAAAATTAGGACATATGGGGTATTCATCTTTCAGTTGCTCAAATCCGACTACCTCTACACTCAAGGAGTTGAGCAATGCCACTCTCCTACTAAGAGCATCCGCTGGTTTATTTTCAATCATGGCCTTGTGTTTCAAAACAAACGAATATTCCTGAAGAAACGCTACCCACTTGGCATGCCTTGGGTTGAGTTTCTTCTGAGAATGCAAATATCTCAAAGCCTCATGGTCAGAATTCTTGCGGTAGGAGATAGTGTCGCCAATGTCTCAGGGATTGCACTACCGCATAAAAAATTTTGTCGTAAGTGGAGTATTTTTGTTTTGCCTCATTTAGTTTCTCACTGAAATAGGCCACTGGGTGTCCTTCTTTACTCAACACTCCACCTATCCCGACACCAGACGCAGCACACGCTACTTCAAAGACTTTAGAAAAGTCAGGTAGACGCATGACAGGAGCTTCCACCATCTTGCCCTTAATTTCTTTAAAAGCCTTGACTGCGGCTTTAGACCACACGAACTCTCCCTTTTTCATGCACTCGGTAATGGGAGTCATGATTGTGCTAAAACCCCTAATGAACCGACGATAAAAAGTAGCTAGGCCGTGAAAGCTTCGCACCTCATGAATGTTCCTTGGTTTTGGCCACTCAACTATGGCCCTGACCTTTTCAGGGTCTGCACGCATCCCGTCAGATGACACTATAAATCCTAAGAACATAACTTGGCTAGACATGAATGCACATTTCTTAATATTAGCGTACAACTTTTCCTTCCTAAGGACACTACAGACCTTCTTTAAATGTTCAAGGTGTGATTCCTTAGTGGTACTATAAATAAGAATATCGTCAAAGTACACCACTAGGAATTTTTCCATGAACGGCCTCAAAGCTTGTGTCATCACCCGCATGAAAGTACTGGGTGCGTTAGTCAAGCCGAAGGGCATGACCAACCACTCATACAGCCCATCTTTCGTCTTAAATGTCGTCTTCCACTCATCTCCTGGGCGTATACGGATTTGGTGATATCCACTCTTGAGGTCTATCTTAGAGAATACAGTGGACCTGGCCATCATATTAAGCATATCATCAAGTCTAGGTATAGGGAACCTATACTTGACAGTAATTTTGTTTATGGCACGGCTGTCCACACACATGCGTCACGTGTCGTCTTTCTTTGGCGTCAACAATGCAGGCACGGCACACGGGCTCATACTCTCTTGGATAAAACCCTTTTGCAGAAGCTCATCAACTTGCTTCTTCAACTCTGCATGCTCTGCAGGGTTCATCCTGAGTGAGGAAGGTTCGGTAGAGTAGACCCTGGGACAAGATCAATGGCATGCTGTATGTCCCTCATAGGTGGCAACTCATTCGGTAAGTCTTCAGGAAATACATCACTGTATTCCTTCAGGACCGAGGTCACCTCACGGGACAACTCTGATTGAACCTCAGGTATAATCTCTCTAGCCACAAGGGCATACACCATAGAATCCTCCTTAGCCTCTTTTTCAAACTCTCTTGCGCTGATTATATGTAGAGACTTAGGTTTAGATTTTTGCATTTCTTTAGGCTCACTTGCTTTCTCATCCTTCTTCTTCCCTAGTGTATTCTCAGGTGGCATGGGATTAAGTTTGATCTTTTTACCGTTATACATAAAAGTACACACATTCAAACGGCCAAAGATCGTGACATCATTATTGAATAGTCACGGTCTACCTAGGATAACATGTCTCACATCCATAGGTAAAACATCACACCACAGGGACTCTTTATATGACCCAAACTCGATGGGGACTAGACATTGCTAGGTGAGAGGTAGGGATGTCTTGTCAACCCAAGAAACTTTATACAGGTCTAGATGAAGTGTGGATTTCAGTTTTAAGCGATTTAAGGTGCTGGTGGAAATCACATTCTGACAACTTCCATTATCCACTATCCACTATCACCTTACAATTCTTTTCACCACACTTGGCAATAGTGTAGAAGATAGTGCTTCGACGCCAGTCAGCATTACTTCTGGACTGAGCTAGCACACGTCTGACTACTGCAAGCGTTGCTTCTCCATCCACTTCTTCTTCATCAGTAAGTCCTCCTTCAGGGTGATACTCTTCAACTTCATAATCACCCTGGTCATCTCCACCCTCGTGGGACTCGCCTATAACTAAGGCTCTCCCACGGCTCTTCGTAGGACACTGATTAGACATGTGGCCAAGATTGCCACACTCATAGCACCTCACTTGGCTCATGTTACTAAAACTGACACCAAGAACCCCTTTGCCCTTGTCCTCCCTAGGCTTAGGCGGAATGGTCGCCTGTGCCCTAGGTTGACTACCGATATTAGGTCTAGTTTCCTGAAAACTAGATCTAGCACTGGAGTCTCGGGACTCAAAACGACGAACGACAGGAGCCTTCAAATATTGCTCTTAACTCTTGCACGACTTGATATGCTTCATCCAAGTCCGTTAAGGACCGAGTCATAAGCTCGCGCTGAAGATCCGCACGAAGGCCCGTCTTGAAACGCGAGAGCGTTACTAGAGGGTCTTCTTGGATATCACATCGCATCACATATTCTTCAAATTTAGCGATATAGTCAGTGACAGACATTGACCCTTGGCGCTTCTGACGGTATGAGAGAGGAAGGTACTTCTCCTTCAACTTCTCTTTCATCTCATACCAATGTGTGATAGGGGCCCTACCAACTCTCTCTATCCTACGCTCGGTGTTGGTCCAGAAGAGCGTGGCTTGACCCACAAGCTTCATCTTAGCAAAACGCATTTGGCGGTTTTCCGACATGCCATACCACTCAAAGTAGTGGTCCATGTCAGCAACCCAGTCAAGGAATGCCTTGGGATCCAAGCGTCCATCAAAACTCAGGGCCTCAACTCTCACACTCTTCATCGCACGCTCATCTGGATCATAGCGGTCTTGATGATCACATGTGGCTCGTGCATCTCGCACCACACCACGACCGTTACCACGATCTCTATCCTCATTACTACCACGTGTGGCAGCGCGTTCTTCGATGATTCCTCCCACTTAAGAGTACGCATCATTCCCTACAGCGGGGTTTTCTTTTTGGGACGCCTTTAGTTGCTCGACCTTAGTCATGGTAGTAGTAATTTGGTCCTCAAGGCGGGCAAATTCACGCTTTTGACCCCCTTCTAGGGCGGTTATCTTTTGTATCAATTGAGCAAGTTGCTCAGATAACTACTCGTTATTCATGGTAGGTTGAAGTCCGAAACCTCTACCTCTTCTCATGGGCATACAATGAAGACTTGAACCAAACTCTACCCAACTAGACTACTAGGTGTTATGACTTTCAAGATGAATGCGATGAATGCAAAACTACTATGAACTGTCACAATTAAGTTGAAACAGGAAACAACTCAAATTTGAAAATTTTCCAGATTAGGAACTTTCTAAAATTGAAAACTTTCTAAATCTGGAACTTTCCTAAATTAAATCTAAAAATCAAAACCCTAATTTGATAACTCGAGCTAGACAAAAACCATGCAAGCCTAGGCTCTGATGCCAAATTTGACGCAGGACAGCCCTAATTATGATGCATGCTCATGAACATAATTAAACAACGGAAATAAAAGGAATAAATGATCTAAAATTTTAGCAGTAATCATCATAACTAAGAAAATCATAAAGGAAACATGCAATGGAGCAGGCCATCATCACAACCATAGAATATGGAATTCAATTATTACTTAGGTTGGATCCGGCGAGGGATGAGACCTCCCGATCTTGCATGGTCACACCCAATCGATCAATAAAGATCACTAGTCCGAAGAACCAGGAAGTTTCTCGGATTAGGGATTTGAGAATTTGGGGGTTTAGGGTTTAAATCGGTTCTCAAGATTTTGATCGAAGAAGGATTAGCCAAAACTGAAAAATAGAAAGAAGAAAATAATTACCTTAAAGAAGTTGGAAGGGCATAAGAAGAAATTAGAGGAAGAAAATCAAGGGAAGAGAAGAAGCACCGTTAGAGAGAAGAGAGGAATGAGGCAACCAAAAGGTTTGCTTTTCATTAATCAATAGTTAAAATTTGAGTTTAAGGCTTTAGCCCACTTAAATAAGCAAATAAATATATAAAATTACTAAAATACTCCTATAATAAGCAAATAAAGACATAAAATTACTAAAATACCATAAACTAAGCAAAAACGCGCAAATAACATAAGTACGGGAAAGTTCAAGCGCTCGATCTTCTTTCTCCAATCTTCCTTCACATGTGTCTTCCCTGAGTGGGGTCTTCTATATGTCCAATCACATGTGAAAGGTCTTCAGCTCCTCAATAATCGCCTATCCACAAGGACGGCACTTGTGGTTGGCGCTTTCTTCGTTGGTACACCTTGAATGCGCTTGTGTCCGCATCATAAAGCTAAGAGGTGAAGCTTGTAATTCATTTTGATATTTATTTTACTTTGATTCAAGTTATTTAGTTTAACAACCTCGTAATGGTTTGTTACGGAGCAAATACAGGGTTTTCAGATTATTTTTTCAATGTTATGGGCCAAATATGGGTTTTTTGGATTTTTTCTTTCAATAAAAAAGGAGACTATAGCAACCATTATAGGGCCATAACAACCTTTACAACCCGTATGGTAAAGCTAACGGTGGTGACCATTGTGGCCACCATTACTGTTACGGAATACCTTGCTCAAGTTAAAATGTTGGATCATGGTGTAGAAGGACCTAAATAAAAAAATCCCTGAGTTGTGGCCTTTCCATACCATAGCATCCCCCCTCCCCACAAGAGGAATGACAAGACACAAAGGTTAATCAACCCTTCCTCAACTTCCGTCAAGTTCCTTTGACATGGAGGGTTCCAAAAAACTTCTAATCCATTATAGGGGAAACATTCCTCAACTTTAATGTCTTTAGAAGTTTCCATCTGAGCCAGATTGGGGTATATTTAAGATAGGCGCAAATCGTCGGACCAGTTATCTTCCCAAAATCTAACTCTATAGCCATCACCAATCGAATAGGATATGCCTTTCTTGAACTCCGACTTTATGGACATGATTGACTTCCAAATATTGAAAACCCTATACAGCAAGGAATTTTTTGTTTCCCATCCTGAGTCCTTCATCCCAAACACACTTGCAACAACTTCTTTTCAAAGACTCCCTTCCTCTAAACCAATATGCCATAACCATTTCCCAAGAAGAATCGTGTTCATTTTTTGGAGATGCCATAAATCAGCACCCCCCTCCCTTCTTGGCTTACAAACATCGTCCCACTTCAAGAGGTGGAAATTATTACCTTCTTGAGATCCCCTCCACAAGAAGTCCCTCCTTAGCCTATCCAATCTTTCCTGAACAGTGAGCGGACATTTGAACACTTGCCAATACACAAAGGGAGGCTCAAGTAGTAAGAAGGGAGAGACCCAATCTTACAACCGAAAGTAGTTGCCAGATCTAAAACTTCTTTTGATAGATGAATGCCCCATGTCTCACTCTTATCCATGTTGATCTTTAATCCTGAAATTGCCTCAAAGCATACTACAATCTTGCAAAGATTGTCCAACATGAGGGGGTTAGTATCGCAAAAGATGTTGGTGTTGTTGGCAATTACATAAGCTCCCCCAAATTTGACACCTGAAAACCCAAAATCATCTTGGATTCTTGAACTCTATGGAACATCAATGCAGTGGCATTTTCACACCGGGCTCGAGTGGGGTTGCCTATGGAATGCAGGGGCACGCTCGGGGTGGGCGGTCCCACCCGTGTGAGGCGGTACCCATGTGATTTGGGGCTCACAAAGGGGATTCGGCCGAGGTCCTAACCCATGAGATGTGGGGCCTGGGCTATGAGACGAAGGGATTGATTCGCCATACTCTGATAGTTCAAGCTTGAAAAGAACGTGGATCCAATATAAGCTTGAATCCATCTTCTCCATTTAGCACCACACTCCATCCTTAGCAACGTGTAGTTGAAGAATTCCCATTTAACATGATCATTCGCTTTCTCGATGTCGAGTTTGCATGAAATCTCTGCTTTCTTTTACTTCACGAACCGGAGACCTATCTCCACGGCAAGCTCCTCAATTTGACCTGGTCCGTCACGCTTTGGACATCGCCACTGAGATCGAAGGAAGCCTTGAAAGGTCCTATTATTCCCTAAGCACCTGAAGGCCTAAGAGAAACGAGAAGTCAGCATATTCAAACGAAATTTTCTTTTGCCATCCACTTTTGTCTCTTCATCCCATTCTGGTGCTTTGTTTTGTGACTGGTCTACTTTAAGGTTGTTTTCTCCTTTACCTTTATTCACATTATTTAATAGTTTGAATGGCGCAAGCAAGTCCTTCTGCTCCCCTTTTTCCTCTCCAATTCTGTTATGCCACTTCGGAGAGAAGAAAGACAAAAGACTATACTCTCCATCAAGGTTCGCCATCAAAGAGTTAATACTTTCATATGCTATCGGTGAAGTATATAATGCATAAGTGTGATCAAGCCTATCGCTGATTGTGCGGCTACTGCTGGCTAGCTCTTAGATTTGCCTGGCCTATGATACTACTTAAGCCTCTGCCTATGCAGCCGGGTACAGAACTGCTTCCTACTCTTTCTTGAGTGGCGCGCTACTCTGCTTCTCACTTCTACAAGCAACAACTGGAGTCTAAACATTCATGAGCGATGAGGGTAAAATCCAAGATCTCGCACCTTGGTTATATGAAATGGCATCCCCTATCACCGCACATAAATGAGTGACTAGAATCTTGGCAAGGATTTTATATGGGCCCCAATTAAGCTAATTGGGTGAAAATCTCTCATGTTTTCAGCTCCCTCCACTTTGGGAATAAAAACTAAAAAAGACGCACCATATATCGGCCTAAGAGTCTTTGGCAAAAAAGTCATTGATGAAATCCAGCACATCCTTCTTCACAAAATTCCTAAAGACTTGAAAAAAGGCAATGGGCTAACCGTCCAAACCTAGAGCTCTGTCTCTTGCTAAGTTGTCTACTGCCTCCTCAACTTCCAACTTTAAACACTAGTTTTCTAGGGACTCAGTAATGTGGGGGCATTTTCGCACCAGGCTTAAGTAGGGTGGCCTGTGGGATGCAGGAGCTGTGAGGCCCGTATCCTAGCTCGTACCGTTTCATAAGCTTTCGTGGTCCTCCCGGTCGAATTCAAGCAACCCGCGATTTGTTATCGGCATTTGCACACGATCTTGAGTCATGTCTCGTATATCAGAGTCGGCTCGACTTGAAATTTGTACCCTTGTGACCACGCCGATCCTGAGTCATGTCCTGTCGCCACGGTTCCGACGCCGCATCTCGTACACCGAGACAATACCCGAGCCAGGGGATGTGGGCCCGCGTTCAGTTCGAGGAAAACACCACACGTTGTAATCCCAAGAGAATGTCTCATCAATCTCATCAATCAAATACCCATCACTCACACCCATCCCCAAGTACAACCACTCATCCCTAAAGTCAACTCTCTCTTTCTCCACCCATCACTCCCCATCACTCTCTCTCTTACATCCCTCTCTTTCTCATCCCTCTCCCTCATTCTCCAAGCAACCCACGTCCAACATTTCCATGGGAGAGAGGAGAAGCTAGTGTGGCCCACCTCCCTACCACTCAATCTCACCATGCAAAGACCATCTCCACCGTTCAAATGCATCCCCTGGAGTTCTATGATGCATTGATGGAAGAAGAAGTCCAAGACGATAAAAGGTGGGTGATTTTTGTATGATTTTGATGATTAGAGGGCCCACTTGATGTATGCATTGTATAAGGGAGGGGCCCATAGTGGCGGAGTCCCTCTCTCTCTCTCTCTCTCTCTCTCTCTCTCTCTCTCTCTCTTGTATGAATGATGGTGTGTGTGTGGCCCACCATGAGTACATATTTTATCCATGCCATCCACCTTTGTGGGGCCCACTGGATGCATCCAGACCGTCCACCAGCGGACACTGTTGTCCAGCAGTTGCTGGGATACACCATGATGTATGTTTGGATCCACCCATCCAGCCATGGTACCCACCTTGATTTATGTATTTAATCTGCACCGTCCAGATGCACTGGACACCTTGCTAGATGAATAGAAAATACAAATGTCAGCTTTATCCAAACGGTGGTGGGCCACCACATGGACCCACCATGATGGATGTGTTTTATCCAAGGCTGTCCAGTCCCTGGATGTGGAGTGGACCCCACATGATGTGTATGCTTTACATCCACACCGTCCAGTGGGTTTGGACGGTGGGGACCACCACCGTGATGTATGGTTTTATCTACACTGTCCATTCATTCTTTGAGTAAGCACTTTGATGGTGTTGAATGCCCACCGTCCACACATGGGATGTGTGGACCCCACCACAACACGAGTTGTATCAGCACCGTCCATCTCTGGACGATGCACCACCTTGAATGTATGTCCTTTACGGCATGGATGCTAGGGTCCTTCAAACAACAATAAAAAATAATAATAATAATAATATAATAATAGTATATATATATATATATTATATATACATAACTTATGGTGGGCTCCACGTGAGACCCACCTTTACTATATGTATTTCATCCACCCGTGGATCCCATCCACGTGGCCACCATCTTGTGGCAGATGATCCAAACCATCCATCATCTGGACGGTATTGGGCAAGCAACCCTCACACCAGCATATATCTGATGTATTGACGTCAGTGGGTGGGGTCCGATGATCCAGACCATCCATCTATGTGGACCCCACCTCCTTTCAGTTGCTGAGGATGGGTCCCATGCATGGTGTATGTGTTGATGATCTACACCGTCAACACGCGTGGACCCCACCCTGATGCATTCAATCTCCGCGGTCCTGTAACAGCGGACGGTGGGATCCATCTTGATGTGCATATTACATCTCCACCATCCAGCTGGGACGGTGGGACGTACTTGATGTATGTATTTTGTCCACCATCCGCATATGGGACAGTGGGACCCACCTTGATGTATCTGTTGTATTCCCACCGGCTTATAGCAGCGGACGGTGGGGCCTGCCTTGATAATATGTGTTGTATACATCGTCCACCCATGTGGGGCCAGCTGTGATGTAATTGTTATCCACGTCGTCCATCTGGGTAGTGCTACGTGAGCCCACATGATGTATGTGTTGTATCTGCACACTGTTTATCTGGATGGTGCTGCATGGGCTAGACGGTGCCACGTGCGGCCTACCATTGATGCATGTATTGTATATCTATGTTGTTCATTTGTACGGCCTACCATGATGTGTGTTGCATGCACATGATTCATCCACTTTTCGAGGCCCATTGATGTGGCCCACTTGATATATATATGAGGCCCATTGGTGTGGCCTATGTGATGTGGCCCACTGGATGTACCTGAGGCCCATTGATACGGCCAACTTGATGTATATGTGGCCCATGAGTGAGGCCCATCGTGTACATGGGCCCACTTGTATTAAGCCCTTGAGTGAGACCCATTATGATGTATATTGAGGCCCATGGCACGTAGCCCATTGTGATGTATTTCCGGACCATATGTGCGGCCCATTAAGTTGTATACATGGCCCTGGAATGAGGCCCATGTTATGTATTTATGGCCCATGTGCAGGGCCCACCTGTTGTGTATTTGAAGACCATATATTCCGGCCCTTGAATGAGGCCCAACTTGATGTATTCATGGCCCATTATGTTGTGTATGAGGCCCTTGTGAGAGGCCAGGGCCCCACTATATGTTAAGCCCTGTGTGAGCTATTTCTTGGGAGTGATGTTGATTAAATGTCCACATTGACGGACAATGATGGTTGGATGTCCACATTATGGCCTTCCCATAGGCCTTGTTAAGCACATTCTTACTGATTCCGATTCCGATTGTCGAAGCCGATTATCGAGGCCGATTTCGGTTCCGATTGTCGAGGGCCGATTCCGGTTCCAATTGTGTAGGCCGATATCGATTCCGATTGTCGAGGCTGATTCCGAATGTTATGGCCGATTATCGAGGCTGATTCCGATCGCCGAGGCCGGATATCAAGGACGATTGATGAGGCCCAATGTGATGTATATACGGCCTGTATTTGAGGCCCGTTGTGATGTGTATTCAGCCCATGTTTAAGGCCCAAATGTGATGTATATGAGGCCTATGTGATGAGGCCCATTGTGATGCATTTGAGGGACAGGCGATGGAGCCCATTGTGATGTATGTTAGGCCCATGTGAAAGGCCCATCATAATGTGTATTAAGCTCTTGAATGAGGCCCATGGTGTTGTATATTTGGCCCTTGTGTGAGGTCATGGGTCCATTATATGTTAGGCTCTATGTAGGTCATTCCTTGGGGGCAATGTTGGTTAAATGTCCACATTGTCGATGCCGATTATCGAGACCGATTGTCGATAATGATTATCGGTGTCGGTTATTGATACCGATTATGAGTATGTGACAGCATAGCATCATGATGCATGCCCATATGCATCATCTGTATGTTTGTTATGAGATATGATTGACCATTGCATATATCATTGGGCAAATTGTTTATGGGACTGCCTGATAGGCGGAGTTGCCCTACATAAAAGCACGATATGCGTAAGATTGATACATGACTAGATTGTATGACTCATGCATCTTGCATTGTGTATTGTGATTACTGTACGCCCTAACGGCATCAGGGCCGTAACCTTCACAGCATATCGTGGATGGATAGACGGGACACCGGAAATGTTTGGTTTGAACATCTTGGCACTTTGGATGTCCGTGGGTGAAAGTCCATAAACTTTTGTGGCCAAGAGACGCCCCAACGTCTAAATCGAGTGGATATATGAGCGCTCGAGTGCCGAATACCAATAGACCGCGTCTCCCACTGTGTCATAGTCGGTTGGGAGGGAGTGTGGCCTTATCCGCCTGAGTGAGGGGGCTTTAGGCTAGGCTGAGTTTAACCAGCTACCAAATGGGTCCGCTATCGACAAGCCGAGTAGGCATTGGTATACTACTGGCAGGTGGGTAGTGAGGTCTTTTCCACTCACTGGGCTGCGCGACTGGCCGGGGGTAGCCAGCTTGGAGTGTACTAGACTCCGGTGATGATCCCAGAGATGTACAGTACTAATACGTGAACTTATTGAGCAGGAGTTGCATACTCATTCATTCATCTATTCACTATCCACTCGGGCTAATGGTGCGCAACTAATTATTGTGTACCTTCGCAATGGCAAGGATTTCGGTTGGAGCGCACAACTAACCTAAGATCAGGAGTCTACCACATTAAGTCTGACTATCTAAATTTAGATATAGGACTGGTTTAGATAGAAGTCCCTTGTGATAGGCCCCGTAGCTTGCGATACTACTTACTATCATCCCGTCTTCACTCCAGCTTGGTCATTTCATTAGCACCTCATATTGCATCTGCGGCATATGGTATTTTGGGTTGCTATGTTTCTGTGTTTATAAGGCCTAGATACGGCTGACGGTATTCATGGACTCTTTAGGATTTGCATATTGCATCGCATCATCGGCATCAGATATTTGGCTCTCTATGATTCCACATTTGCGTAATCGATCTACATTGCATATTCTGATACTGTGTGACTTATGGACTTACTAGCATGTTTCCGCATTATGCTTGGCACTTTCGTTGTGCACACACTTACACCACCAAGCTTTCTATAAGCTTATGCATGATAGATGTGTGCAGGTGGCGTTAGGTTGCAGCGGCGTTGAGCTTGGAGCGTGCAGCTATCTTCTGGAGCTTTGATTTTATTTTGACATATGTATTTCCTTTTCAGCATTGTATTCAAAGTTTATATTAGTGGATATGTGATGATGTTACTTTTGTGATTTGGGTAAACTTGTGGTTATGCTTCTTACGAGATAAATGTACGTTGGAAAATCCTCCTTGTAGGATCTCAGGATCGAAACTTAATATATGGGCGCTGAGAGCCGAGAATGGGGTACTACGGAGGCTCTCGGCACCAGATTCCGCGATCGGGATTCCTGTGAATCCGATTTCCGGGTTTGGAGTGTGACGGGCACACTTGGGGTGGGCGGCCCGCGCAACCCATGGATTTAGGGATCGTATGAGACGTGTGGCTTGTGTGAGGTGAAACCCATGGATTTGAGGCCCGCGAGGGGGCGGAACCCATGGATTGAGGGCCCACGAGGAGGGCTTCGTCAAGAACCTAACCCACGGATTTAGGGCCTAGGCTATGAGAAAAACGGATTAATTTGTTATGTTGTATCAGTTCGAGCTTTTAGAGCAAGTGGTTAATTGTCCTACATCAAATTGGTATCAGAGTGGGAGGTCTCGTGTTCAAGACTCTTTACCAGGGGTGATTAATGCGAGGGCATTTTCACACCGAGCTCAAGTGGGGTGACCTGTGGGATGCAGGGGCACACTTGGGGTAGGCGACCCACGAAACCCATGGATTCGGGGGTCATGTGAGGCAGAACCCATGGATTTAGGGCCCATGAGGGGGCGGAACCCATGGATTTAGGGCCCACAAGGAGGGTTCGACCGAGAACCTAACCCATGGATTTGGGGCATGGGTTGTGAGATAAATGGATTAATTTGCCATGATCTATCAGTTCAAGCTTTTAGAGCAAGTAGTTTATTGTCCTGCATCACTCGGCCTACTCTTTTAATAGTGCATCGAAGTCCAAGAAATCTAACCGAGGTCTAGACCATGCATCATTCAACAAAAGTTTTTCATAGAAGCCAAGAATCTGCACATACCTGAGACTTATCTTCTACTCTCGTACCATCCACTATGATGGCCGAAATTCTGTTATTCCTTACCCTTGTTGAAGCTATGTTATGGAAGAAATGTGTATTTTTATCACCTTCTTTTAACCAAACTTCCCCAGAGCATTAACGCCATTTGATTTCTTCTTCCTTTAGACACTTGAGAGTATTCCAGCAAAAGTTACCTTCTTCACACATCCTCCTTCGCCAAAACAGTTCCTTCTTCCTTCAAAAGGGAGTGGAGTTCAAAAGGAAGTGGAGCTCATCTGATATAATCGAGATTTCAGCTTCCCTTTTTCCATTGACCCCCTGGGCCAAGTCTTGAGCTTGTCCTTCAAAAGTTTGAGTTTGTGGTGAAGTCTAGACCCCACATTTTTATCATTCAACTGAAAGCAGTCTTTCACTAACCTAACAAATCCATCTACCTCTAACCAGGCTAGTTCGAACCTAAATGGTTTTGGGCCCCAACAGTCGATCTCCACATCAAGGACGATTGGTCTCGATCTCCACCTCAAGGACGATTGGTATGTGATCCAAGAACAATCATGGAAGACCTTTAAGTTGAACCAAGGGAAATCTTTCCACCAGTCGAGGGAGACCATGAACTTGTCCAGGCAGGACATGATTGGGTTACTCTGGCCATTAGACCAAGTATACTTCGCTCCCTGCATCAGAAGATCTATTAAATCAAAACCTTGCGACCAGTTAGCGAAGGCCCTCATGCCCTTAGTGATGCAAGAACAAGAGAACTTCTTGAACGTGAATCTAGTAACATTAAAGTCCCCTCCTATACACCACAGAAAGGGAAACCTCACAAGGATCTCATTTAGTTCATCCCAAAACCTGAATTTGACAGATGTTTTACATGGCCTGTAGACAGCAGAGGAGTCATCTGAAACTGGACGAAATCTCTTCTAGCACCATTGAGACCTAAAATTCTCCGCACCGTCAATCTTCTTCCACCTGTCTGCATTCTAAGCAACCAAAATACTACCTGTTGTTCCCACTGCATCCAAGGAGATGGACTCTTTCAACTGAAGACCCCAAATATCATCCAAAATAGATCTATTAACTGCGGAAAGCTTCGTTTCCTAATGGGAAATAATCTGAGCCTTTGTATTCCTACAAATCTCTCTAATCTGACATAAGCATGATTTTCATCTTGGGATTACCTAAAACTCAGCGTAGCTATGATTCTAATTATGTTGTGGTCGATAGGCTTTCTAAGATGGCCTTCATTCCTTGCAAGAAGACATCGGAAACTCTATACATTGCAAATATTTTCTTCAAGGAAGTGGTTCACCTACATAGTGTTCCTAAAAGAATTGTGTCTAACCGTGACATATAGTTTATGCGTTACTTTTGGTAGACTTTATTGTCTAAGATGATAAATTAAAATTCTCTAGTGGTTATCATCCGTAGACAAATTGATAAACCGATCGAACTCGGTCTTCGAAATCTTTTTCAATGTTTGATTGATGACTGTATCGGTTCATGGGAATTCATGTAATCACAAGCCAAGTTTGCCTATAACAGTTATGTGAACCATACTACAGGACTTTCTCCTTTTGAAAATGTGAATAGTATCTAGCCTGGCAGCCTATCGATTTAATACCCCTTCTTATTGCAACTAGATGGAGCCAGGACGCCAAGGCTTAAGCACAGCATATCAAGGAGATACATGAGGAATTCAGGCAGAATATTAACCTTAGTAATGAATAGTACTAGAGTTATGCAGATGTTCAACGACATTTTGGACAATTTCAAGAAGGAAATAAAATCATGGTTCAGCTAAATAAGAGGTTTCCAGCAACATCTTACACCAAGCTCCACTCAATAAAGGCAGGTCTTTGCCATGTTTTGAAGTAGCTAGAAGATAATGCATATATGATCAAGCTTCCACCTGAGACGAAGATCAACCCTATATTCGCTATGGAAGAATTACAGTTTATCTTGGGCTTTATGAAGACGAGAGCACAAAATAACGAGCTATCCAAATATCCAAGGTTATCATGCCAATTTGAGGAAGTCATTGAACATGTGTTGGATGATTAGATAGTTTCCACACGCCAAGGAGGATATCAGAAGTTTCTTGCATCAAGTTAAGTTGTCAACCGAGATCCGACAACACGTGGACCTCAGTAGATAATTTTGAGTGCATCAGAGATCTATGAGTACATTGCCATTAACTCAATGGAATCAAGTTCTCCCAAGTGGGGGAGAATTTATGCAATTACATCTCATCGACATGTGTATGCTCCACACCTCTGCACGAGAAGAGGTCCAGATGGGAGCCCACTAATGCACATGTGCCAAGACCCAAGAGTGAGTTGTTGAAATTTCCTCTTCTGTTTCTCAAGTGTTTCTTTTTCTCTTTTAGACTCTTTTAGAAAGTCCAGTTGTAGTAGATTCGAAATAGCAATTCAAGGACTTATAAATAAGCTTAGATGGCCATACATGTGGTTGACTTTTATGAGACTTTCTTTAATAAGAGTCGCTTAGAATTTTTCTTGAGGTAGAAAAGGGTAGGGGGTTTGTGATCTCTAGCAAAAGCGCTAGAGGATTGTTGAGCCTTGCTCTCAGTCTTTCTTCTTTCCATCTTCTGCATGTGGATACTTGAGCTAGACTGGTAAGTAAATTTCAATTTGCAATTAGTTTCAATTTATTTGATTTTGGTTGTGTTCTCTGAGCACTCATGTTCATAGACAAGTGGTATTAAATCTTAATAGGTAGCATCGGGCTGTTTCCCTTGGTGTCACAAGATGCTACATACTTGTGTGTGCTAGGGGGAGGATTTCTTGCCCTTTAATATGAGGATGGTTGCTTCATTGCTACAGAAACATTTTCAGTTTGAGAGGAAGTTTTTTACTTTCAGGGAGATTGGTGAATGGTAATATGACTCACCTCAACTTCTGTTACTAGATTAGGCTGATCATATGACTGCGGTGTCAGGTAATCATTATGAGATACTTCAAGATCTGCATCCTTCAAAAGGCTACTTATTTCATGATTCGGAACATCATGTGTCAGACTTCTGCCACTTCTATGAAAACCAGAACTTTCTGAAATTGGATTTGCAATGCTTGCTTCTGCTGCTTCAGACATTCCATTCTGGCCGATAGTCAGGTCGGCAGCAGATGTTGAAGGAAATGCCTCTCTGACATAAGTAGGAGATGACTGCTCCTGTATTGGAACAGATATATTTCCTGTTTCCACATCCATCACAATTTTGGTTTCAGGCGTAATATCTGACACCACTGCCTCTGAAACAGCATCATCAACCACAACAGTAGCTGTTGGAACATCTATGCTGTCACTTGGTTTGCCATTTTCAGCATCCTTCCCTACTGATGATGTATGGGTTAACTCAGAAAATGTAGGAGCTACTGTATCAACAGATGTTTCTGCAAAATGCTCTGCTATATCCAGTTTTTCACTAATCACAACTTCCTTACAACCAAGTTCATCCTCTTGCTTTCTAATCCCTTCCATCTCTAACCGTTTCCTAGCCTCCCCTTCCTTACATTGTTCATCAGCAAAATTTCCATCGAGGTACAAACTCTGCTGCTGATGAGCAGCAGAGTCCTCATGTATAAATTGCGGGATGCAAGCATCTTTTGGATAAGCTTTAATAGTTTTCTTGTCATTGGATTCAACCATTTCATAAAACCTGTTAGAAGATCCCTGGCTTGAAGTTGTAACAGATTCTTCATGTTTTCTCTGATCCTCTTCAGAAAGGAAAAGAATCTCTGGTTGCATATGGTCAATTGCACTCCCAATTACTGATGACAAGGACAAATCACTGTGAGGCTCTCTAGAGAGTGATCCAGATGTGCATTGTTCTTCTAAAGAAACAGTAGCAGGGCCTAGCACTTTATTTTCCTGAATTATCTCCCGTACAATTTCCCGTACCGTGTAGAAAGATCCACCAACTTCCTTGTGGGTGAGATTGAGTGAGGGGAAGTTCCCATTGTTTGAAGTCCGGTACCTGAAACATAGTTTATACCCAGTTAAAATATAAGAAATTCCCACAGAAACCACCACTTCCAAGAGAAAACATTGGTACAGGAAATTTTAGTCCATTGATTTATCATCTTCTAGTCTTCAATCAATAAAAACGGCAGGTAGAGGCTGAATAGTATCAAATTATTGATACACACGAGTTCTAAGAATATCAGCCCCACAACATAGCAAGAGAGATCAACCAGTCGTTCTAAAGGAAAAGAACTTTATTAAAGCAATAATCAATCATCCATGCTAGTTCACATGCAACTAGTCGTAGATGAAAAACACATATTCACACATACACACAATGTAGGAAGGACTCACACACAACTACTAGCAGATGAAAAACAGTGTATGTGCGTATTATATATTATATATACAGGAAGCTCTCACCTACATGTAGTCGTAATGCAACCAGTTGGAGTGTGGGGCCCACCATGGTGTATTATAGCATCCAACTTATTGACTTAATCAAACTATGTAATAGACTATTACATAGTGCCTATGGGAGTTTTGTGCTCTCATTGCTAGTCCCAAACCCAGTAGAGGAGGAGGTTGTGTCAGGTTGGGTGCCAGCATGAAACATTTTCCATAACTTATAGCATGAATCCCATGGTCCAACTGAATTTATGACCCTTGATAGAGTGGAATGGAGGAATTAATGTTACCTAAAACACAAAACCCCCGCATTTTGAGTTTTGAGCGTTTCGGATTATGGATCATTTGCAATCCAAATTGCCGACTTTTAGAGACCCGAAATAGTGCTCTTTGTTCTTTATCAATAGTGCAAATTTATATTTAGAATGTAGAGATTTACACTTCATTTATTAGTTATAACATAACACTCATTATGCAGGATCTATATTAATAACATTCAGCATTTCATTGAACAAATTGCAATATGAGTTCATACCAAAAAAAAAAAACAACCTATATTCCATATACTGTGGATTTATTGGAGTGATGCACACGATCCTACCCCCAGCGTACCACATATTGGAGTCAATAGCATACCACATACGGACATACCCGTTCCCATACCATGTACCAAAGCAGTCCACCATACCACCTACCAAAGCAACTCACAATCTAGGTAACCTTGGGCAGAATAGGATTCATGTAGACAACCTCTATTAGTTCAGATAAGGCTTAGATGATGATGATATGGGAAATGCTAGTGTGAAAACGCTTTCACCACAGTTGGGATGCAAATAGTTGAATAATGCGCCCCCACCTGGTGTATGCATGACATCCAAGTTCAAAGTATTGATATCGTTATACGTATCAATGACCGGGAATACAGAAACACGTATCGGTATCACAGATATTATTGCCGATGTTCAAATAAATAGAATTGTTTGATGGAAACATTGGGAAAAAGATATAATTTTTCAGTGATATTTCAAATGTTAAAAGACACATGTTTATGCATTTAGGAATCAGAATATTGCAAAAAGCAATTAAACATAATAAGTTTCATTTTATAAAGGCCTAAACCATGTGTTGTTGAAAAAAAAAAATCAGTATAAAATAAATAAATAAATTTTGTAATCAACAGACCAGCCATATATAAATTTTCCACATTAATTAACAGTTAAAACACATTTTCCAATATAAAATAAAGAAATTAGGATCCCCAATTTTCCTCATTTTCCACTTAAATGTTGATTTTTTCACCACAAATCCATATCAATGCATGAGACACCATTGCAACCCACTCTAACATTTTTTATTTTTTTTTTGAAGCATGACAACAACCCATAATAACATTTGAAAAGAACAAGAAGACGAAGAAGAGTTTCTATGAATTTTTTGTCACCTTGGAGTTCCAACCTGTCTCCACTTCAAGTTGAGATTTCTCCCCCAAATCCAAGCTTTCAATAAAAACCAAGAGTGATAGAAATCACCCAAGGAACAAAATTCCAAAAGAATCCACAAAAATGGAGGTCTTTTTTTGGGTTTGGGGGATTTTATATATATATATATATATATATATATATATATATATATATATATATATATATATATATATATATATTGTGCTTCACATATTTATGGATGTTTCCCTAGTATCGGAGATATTATCGCTCAATCGGGGATATTATTGATGGTATCACCGATACTAAGAAACTTTGATAAAGGATTCTTCTCAACATATCAATGGTATCGATATTATCGGGATCATGTTGATATTATCGATAATATTGCCAACATTTGAAACACATTAATCCAACCCATCCAACAAGTGCACTCTTCCATGAAAATGGGACACCCCCCCCCCCCCCCACACCACCCCCCCAAAAAAAAAAAAAGCCAGCCTACGAATTCAAGTGGCGGGACCCACCTGGTCATTAGATTGGTTGACTTTCTTTCTGTGCATCCCGTCATCATGGCAATGATTCACTTGATGGATGGCTTGGTGGTATACATGCACCAAGGTGGGCTCCACACCAATAAAAGCAATGAAAAATGCCACACACACAAATACAATTTCAAGTGGTGGGGTACACCAAATGGGTGTACCCCTAATGGTTAGGTTGTGGTTTTTTTTTTTTTTTTTGTCAACTAATCATTGTTGGGCCCACCTGATACAAGATTTGGATGAAATACATACACCTTTGCAGCCACAAACTAAGTCTGGGGGTTTTCTATGATGGGTATTGATGCGGACATCAGACCCTTTAAAGTTTATTAAAGACAAAGGCGGCTGACAAATACATCTTTGGGTCTCGATGATAGTTTCATGGCATAACCGAGGATAATTTTGAAGATATGGTTAATTGCACAACTAAATGATGATTTTGAAAATCTGGTTAATTGCAAAACTAAGGATGATTTTGAAGACTTTACACGTGTCCTTGGATTAATTGAAGGCCCCACATTAGGAAGGCACACATGTAGGATGAGTTAAAAGACTGATCTGTTATGCATGATTTTTTATTTTTATTTTTAAAAAGATTTGTTTTGCACTTTTTTTTTTACTTTTGTTATAGGGGTAGTTTGGTCATTTTCTTTTAAATCTGAATTTTATAATTAAGGTGTTTTCCACCCTAAACCAAATAATATTTTTTTAATGAAGGCTTAGTGCCTCCTTCCCCTTTCTCTCTGTGGTAAATTCTTCTCTTCCCCTATTCTCTTCTCTTCTTCTAACTTCTATTTTTAGCCCTCCAACCTCTTCTTCTCTTCTTATGCCTAGTCTTTTTCTTTTTCTTTTTTTGTTGCTATTGACCTTGAAATTCTAAGAATTGATCCCAACCCTCTCTCAGATTTTTAGTCATCCCTATTCTAGAAATCATTTAATTTCCTAGACTAGAGAAGCAGCATTGATTATTGGATTGAAACCATGCAAGATCGGGAGGTCCCATCCCTCACCAGATCCAATCCATGCATGATTTGAATACTGTACCGCAAAATTGTGATGATGGTCTGCAACCATTGCATGTTCCCTTTATTATTATCTTTACTATGATGTTAAATGTGAATATTTCAATTGATTTACTTAGTTTATTTTGCTGGATCATTTTTGTGCTCACACATGCATTCTAGTTTAGCCCGTCTGCATCAGGTATACTCTCTCACTTACCCGACTATGGAAATTCACTGTTGCGTGACTTGTGTTTGACAAAATACCCGACAAGGACAAACCCAGCCCATAGGATAGCTAAACAAGCCTAGATTCAGGTTGATGCTGGACCTTGCATAGAAAGGTTTTTAAATTCAAGCTTGGGACTAACCTATTTATTTTTTTAGCATGAAATCTGGCTCAAGCCCAATCTCAAGGGCTTAAAATGTAAACCGAAGCCCCAACAGTGGAAAACCGCGAAATATGCCCATCATACTGAGACAATGCCCAAACAACCAATTTGGACGTGAACTGACCATTAGATTCCCATTTCCAAGACTTCCTGGCAGTAGTCACTAGTCAAGGTAACTACAAGTTTTTTCACCATTGTTTGAATTACAATCAAGTGTTTTCACCAAAGTTTCACTTTCCCTGCACTGATTTCACTGCATGCATAACTCTCCTGCAATAAACTTTCACCACAACAATACTTTACACTAAGTTGCATTCACTTCATTTTGTTGCAAAATAGACTTCCATTAAAGTGACTAATCTTTTAACCAACAATGGCATGCATAATCATCAACTAACTCTGTCATCAAAATGGCATTTTGTTCTTTTACCATAGTTCTACAAGCATCATTGCAGTAGCAATTTTCCACTATCTGAGATTTGAATGATGAAAACCATTAGAATTCAAGTTCCTAGACTCTTGACATCGGTGTGATGCAGAATGGCCAAAAGGGTGACGATTTATGATTCATCCAACAGTCCCTAATCCCTATTAAACAATTGCTGATGTTGGGGAGTATCACGCCTTTGATGTGCATGAGTACCTTTTCATATCGTAGAAAAAGCATATTGTTTTTGTAATCCTTAGATGTATTATATCATAAGGGGATATGAGTCTATCTCATGTGGGGATTGGGTACTACCCCCACTAGGATCTAGCTAGCGACGGACGGTACTGTCAGGGCCTCTGTGGGGGCCACTGTGATGTGTGTGTTTTATTAATGCAAGGGCATTTCACACTGGGCTCAAGTGGGGTGGCCTATGGGATGCAGGGGCACACTTGGGGTTAGCGGGCCGCAGAACCCATGGATTTGGGGGCCACAAGGGGGCAAAACCCATGGATTTGGGGCCCACGAGGAGGGTTCGGCAGAGGACCTAACCCATGGATTTGGGGCTTGGGCTATGAGATAGAGGGATTAATTCGTCATGTTCTATCAGTTTGAGCTTTTAGAGCAAGTAGTTAATTATCCTGCATCATTTATCTATGCCGTCCATCCATTTTGAAATTTTACTTTGGGTGATAAAAATGAGGCAGATTGAATGCTAAAGTGGACCACACCATAGGAAAAAGTGAGGATTGAATGCCTACCGTTGAAAACCTCTTGAGGGCCACAGAAGTTTTAGATCAAGCTAATATTTATGTTTTCCCTTCATCCAGGTCTAAGTGACCTTATGAACAGGAGTCTATGTGACCTTATGAACAGGAGTCTATGTGACCTTATGAACAGGTTCAATGGCAAATAAATATCACGGTGGGCCCTAGGAAGGTTTCAACCGTGGGGGTCATTGTCACCACTGCTTCCTATGGTGTGGTCCACTGGAGCCTTCTATCTACCTCGTTTTTGGGCTCATGCGCTAAAACAATCTTTCAAAATGGATGAACGGCTTGGATAAAACACATATATTGTAGTGGGCCCCACAGAGCCCCTGACAGGGACCATCCATCTTGAGCTAAGTCCTAGTGGGGGTACTACCCAATCTGCGCTCGTCTATCTCATAGATTGCATTCAGCCTTATCTTTGAAGCATCTGGAATATTATAAATAAATTGTTTCTTTGAGGACAATAGCATTGAGTTCACACCCACTCTTCTTCTCTCCATGCTTCTTCCTCTCTCCTTCTCATCATTTTCAGTTAACAACAGCAAGTTGCTCAAGATGGGTCACCATTTTGAACAACCAACCTATAGATTTAATTGAAAAGTTGAAGTGTGTCAAAAAGAGGTATGTGCTTTGTAATCCTTAGATGTATTATATCATAAGGGGATATGAGTATATCTCATAGATTGTATTCGACCTTATCTTTGAAACACCTGGAGTACTATAAATAAACAGTTTCTTTGAGGATGATAGCATTAAGTTGTCATCTCCTCTTCTCTCCACACTTCTTCCTCTCTCTTTCTTATCATTTTCAGTTAACAAAAAGCAAGATGCTCGAGATGGGTCACCATTTTGAACAACCAACCTATAGATTTAATTGAAAAGTTGAAGTATGCCAAAGAGAGGGGGTAAAAAAAGGTACATGGCATGCACTTGTTACACTAAAGCATAAAAAGTGGTCACATAAGGGGTGCATAAAAGTCACACATCTTGAAAGCATAAAAGAATACCCAAACTAGCATAATATCAAGATTTTATGGTATATAGTATAAGTATCATTACCAGCTATGATCTAGCACATATTACTGAGACAAATGCTGCTAATAGTAGCACTTCATATAGTTCTCAGCAACCATTTTTAAGATACACAGTCCCCAGCAACATAGAGGGGAGGCAATGACCTTGAGTAGAAACTAGATTTTAGCACATGTTCAACAAAAATCTTCAAATAATTATAATGATAAGGATAATCTCCACTATATATAACATGAGCAGCTTTTGGACATTTTGCCCCCTGCAAATAGTCGTGGGAGGGCAAAATCATCAGTTTTTTCATCGTCTAGGCCTTCAACCTTTAGTCATTTTTGTCTTTTCAACTCCTAGGAGTAACTCTAGGAAAACAAATTTTTTTTTAAAAAAAAAAAAAAGAACTCCTAGGCGTAACCGGCACCCACTTCTTCTATTCCTTTGCTTGTAGGCCGCCGAAAGACCTAGCATTACAAAGCCTGTGCAACAAAAGCTCTCTGGGGCCCACTGTGATGAATCTACGACATCCACACAGTACATCTGTTGTGCCAGATCATTTTAAGACGTTGACCCAAAAACAAAGCAGATCTAAAGCACGGAGTGGATCTCAAAAAACTGGAAAAAGTGGGCTTGGATCACCCCACCATCGAAACCTTTCTCTCTCTCCCTCTCCTGCATATAACCGCAACCTTTCCGTCAATCTCTTTCTCCATTTTTCTGTCCCCCCTACTCTTTCCACATGCGTTGCACATGCCATACTCCTAGTTGTAATAGTTGAAGTAGTAGTAGTAGTAGTAGTAGTAGTAGTAGTAGTAGTAGTAGTAGTAATGACACAATAACAACAAAAATAATAATAATGCATATATTCGATGCAACAGTACCAATATCATTACTAACGTCATCAAAACCTGCAGAAATCGCAACACATGATAGCATGCGACTTAGGGAAAGCAGAATTACTTCTTTATGAAGGTCTCGACCATTGTCTTCCTCTCCTCTTTAGTTCGGCGAGTGCGAGTCTTCTTTCCCTGAGAATCATTGCATTTAGCAAGGGCAAATGTCTGCCCAACCCAGCTGGCTTTTACCGCCTGCATGCTGTTCAACTTCACCGAATTTCAGAACAAAACCTACATGCGGCATGGAAATCAATTTAGGGAGGCGTTCATAGATAAGGAAGTTGCTACAGGAAGGGCTAGGACCCGAGCTGACTTGGCCAATCTTTAAAAATTCCGGTTCTTGTTTGTTAGTGCATACCAAACTCAAGATGTCGGAGAAATGATCTGGAGAGAGAACTTCCGCCAAGATGAAGATTCTGAGATCGGAGGATAATGTTGGTGAGATGGAGGAGGTGAAGGATACGGATTCGAGACGTTCTAGGGTTAGGATGAAGTGGACTGAGATGGACGGACGGGATAAGGGAAAACCAGTGAGGTTTTGTTGGATTTATGCCATTTATGAGAGAAAGGGAAGGGGTGGGATTTTACTTGAATTTCTGGGTGTTTGGAGGGAGAATGGTGGCTTGCATTTCTTCCATTTGAGAGAGGGAGAGAGGAGGGGTGGTGTTTTGTGTGCACTTTTGGGGTTTTGGATAGAGAGAATGTTGGATTCATGCCATTACAAAAAGACGAGAAAATAGGTGGGGTTTAGGGGTTTGGAGTTCAGAGAGGCAATTGGAGAGACAGTAAAACAGAGTTCTTTGATACTCTGGCTGACCATGAAGCTTGGTACGCAGCCACTCAAAATTTTTGAAAACGAAACGTTAAATCAATTTAAATCGTACAATGTGGTACTTGCTGTCTCCAACTCAAAATCCTACCATCTACAATTAGGCCTGCTGAATAATGATTTCTTCAAACTTGTTTACTGAAGCAAGACTGTTGGATATTTTTCATTCAAGTGTCCAATAAATTTCTGACAATCTGTTGTACATCTAATTAAATAAGTTGAACATCCAAGCTAGGGTTCACTATTTGGATGATTTACTTTTATAATTCCTATTTATGCCCATTTGTTGTTTTCGTTACCATTTTACCATTGTCCAACCAAAGGCAGAAACGACAATTAAATACACATGTTTTCATGAGAGGGGTAAAATAATCTGTGATCATTGCAATTTCTCATGGTATTGATGTAAAAATTTCAATTAGATGGTGGTTGTGCTAAAGTTCAGCAGTTCCTTTATATAGATAATGGAATTTTCAATAAGATATTCTATTCGTTCTTGTATCCTTTGGGCACCATATGCTACTACGAGCAATGATTCTTTTATTATCTTGGAACGGCTTCCTGCTCATTTTTACAGTTTTTTGTGACTTTTAGATTATTAGCCTGTATAATCATGTATGATTGTTAGAGATATTCTTTTCTAATCTTATCATAACCAAATCTTGTGTGTACATCTCTCGGCCACGCTCGGCCTTCCTGGCAGGATACGTGTCTTTAGCAGATTAGTGTTTGTTGTTTTTTCCTATCGTGAGTATGTTTCTCTCTGATTCCATACAAGTGTGCTGATATGTGGCTTTCCAAATATAGGTACACGTAAATAGCTTTACCCTGTTACTATATACCAGTGAAATGTCTCCGGTACATGGTGTCACTTGCTTATTTTCGAACACCTCTTCCAATTTCAAGTGCCTTCTTAACCCTTATTAGAAGTTACTAGTCGAGCACTCTCTGTCCTCTCCAGCTTTATTCCTCCCTTTTGAATATGATATAATCAATTCACTTAAAATCTCTCATCTCTCCATGTGTAGCAATTGGCTTTGAACGGACCAATCCATGTTGGGAGTTTAAAAATGCAAGAAAGTGATTAAGATGTCTACTTGGAAGCTATGTTGGACATCTCCTCCATGTGCTCCTAGAGTTTCAATGGCCATTAGTCTTTTATGAAAGTCAACTTATGCATAAGCATACATTTCCACCTTACTAAATTAATGAATCGGTTCCCTCTTTAGTTCATGAACACATTGTCATTGTCGTTGAGCCATGAATTAATCCAAAGATGAAGTTTGCTATGATTATGAGATTGATTCAATTGGATCAATCTCATTTCTTATGATTAGCCCTCTTAACGATCGAAGCAACTCCATAGATTTTTTTTTGCAAACTCCACCCATAATGCCATATATGAATTCTTAGACAGGGAACGATCTTGACGGTCTCCTTCCATCTATAGGGCAATGTTTGAACTCGAAAAGTAGTTAAAGTTGTATCACAACATTGTCGAGAGTTGGCATAGATTCCAACATAAAATTGAATGTAAAGAATTAAAACATCAATGTTAACATATCATGCTATCCTTTCCAATTGATGTGGCTATCAGTTAAACCATCTAGATCCATGACAAGCCTACTTCATCTCTAGTTAAAAAACAAGGGGCATACAATCCCTTCTTTGGGCCAAAACCACAATTGAAAATGATTCTCTTTAATAGTTTCACGGAATTCACGAGAACCAGTGCATTTGGGATAAATGAACCTCTCATGTGTGTCTCTCAGACACTAATCATTCACATCACATGCATCCTGTTGTGGGCAGCCATCACATGTTAGGCACATAAGCGACCTTATAAACATTCAAACACACAATAAAAAGTACCAGCAATCACAAAGAACATGTCCATTTACATGAAAAAGCCTTGTGGGAAAAACTATGACACCAAGTGACAAAATAATTCACCTCGATAAAAAAATTACAAGAGATGGACAACTTACAAATTCTCGTAACCCTCATTTTCTAAGATGACATTCCCTTTCAAAATCCTATAAAATTTTGTAAGACTCTCCCACGTTCATTCGTTAACCCTAATCCTGCATTACACTCATTTATATAAGGCTACGTACATAATCAGAAAGAAAACTGTGCACTTACGCGGAAGGAAAGCGCATTGTCAATCGAACCTTCAACCAATCGACATTAATTGAGAATATTTTGATCAATGAATCTCACAATGTTCGATCAATCGAACATGCTCTAAATTGTCCAAAGAGTTAACTGGGAAATTTAGAACTTTCTCGATTAATCAAGGCTAGTATCGATCAATCAAACTCCCCTGTTTCAACACAAATTGAAGGTGCAAATTTCAACAATCTCCATTATGGCTTCAATCTTCACGCTCCACTGTTTGAAGTTGCTCCACTATGGCTTTAATCTTCATGCTCCACTGTTTAAAGTTGCTTCCTCCATTTCTAATATTCATCATAGCTCCATTGTTGCTTCATGTGCACACTGTACCTTTATTTTATCTTCTTTAATCCTATAAAATTCAAGTAAAACTTGAACTTCTTTACAGGAATCACTTTTGTAAGCATGTCGGGCGAATTTTCACTAGTGTGAATCTTTTCAAGAGCAACATCGTATTTCTCTAACATCTGCCAGATAAAGTGATGATGCACATTAATGTACTTTGTTCGCGAGTAACAAATAGAGTTTTCCACCAAGTTAATAACACTCTTGTTGTTATAGTGCACTGTCACGGCTTCCTGTTGAATCCCCAACTCATTCATCATTCCCCTCAATCAAATTGTTGAATACTTTTGTCACCGTCATTTACTAAGCTTCGGTTGTGGAAAGAGTAAACACAAACTGAAACTTCAACATTCAATTAATCATTGCACTTGCTAATACAAACGAGTACCCGAAAAATAACCTTTTGTTATAGATATTTTTAGCATAATCAACATCCACGTAGCCTACTAGCTTCTCATCAGACTTACTGAATGTTAAGACATAGTCATTCATACCTCGTATGTAATGAAGTAACCATTTTACTGCTTCCTAGTGTCGCTTGTCAGGGTTTGACATGTATCTTCTCACAACATTCACCGCATGTGAAATATTGGTCCAATATAGACCATGGCGTATATATGCTAATGTTGTTTTTCTCCATCTGTAGTATGATATTGTTATGAAGAATGCGAAAGTGAGTTACATAGGGAGTGCTAACTAGTCTTGCCTTATCATGTCTATACACGAACAAGACTTTTTCAAGGTATTCTGCTCGAGATAGCATGCTCCCTTCCCTGTCCTTGTATATATCAATATCGAGAATATTTTTTATAGCCCTAAGATCTTTCATCTCGAATGCCCTTTATGAATGAGCCTTAAATATGTTGATTTCAGACATGCTATAGCTGGCAATAAATATATCATCAATATATAATACAAGCATAATGAATTCACCATCATTCAGTGATATAAAATAGACACAACGATCGAATTCGTTTCTAGTAAATTGTTCACCCATCATAAAAAAAATAAACTTCTTATACTACTGAATAGGTGATTGTTTTAGGCCGTATAACAACATTTTCAGCCCGCAAACCTAATTCGTCGTCCCTTGTACCTTGAACCCTTCTGTTTGTTTCATGTAAATATATATATTTTTCTAATTCCCCATGCAAAAAAGTAATCTTCACATCGAATTGTTATAGTTCAATATTGTATTAGGCAACTAGCATCAACACAAATCTGATTGATACCTGCTTGACCACATGCGCAGAAATCTCGCTGAAGTTGACACCCTCCTTCTACACATGGGCATTCGCTATCAATATGACCTTATATCTATCATGTTTCTTACTAAAAGATTCATTTGCACCCAATTGCTTTTCGACCAACTAGAAGCTCCACCAACTCATACATCGCGTTCTTCTACAAGGAATCAATCTCATCATGCATAGCTCTCGTCCACTTCTCAACATCAATATCATCAAGTACTTTATGGAAGGTAGGCAAATCCTCTCATCTATAATGAGCACAAACATGATGTTGGAATCATTCCTATATCGCAACAGTATTATGCGATTTCTTAGTGGATTTCTTCTAATAGGTGCGACTCCACCTACTCATGTACCTCTTCGTATGACCGAGCTTCTCCAAATATTTCACCTCTGTCAATTTCAACATTAATAATTGATTTTTTCAGTTTCATTGTGTTCATCTTACGATATAAAGAACTTTCATCAAACTTGACATTACGACTAATTACGATCTTTCGTGTGACTCGACCATATAGCCCGTATCGTTTTACACCATCACCATATCCAGCAATGGTACATTTTTTAGTCATTTGGTGTAGCTTTTCTCTCTTAATTGACGGTACACGAGAGTAAGTGTCACAATCAAATACACGCAACCATTAGTAGTCAACTTCATAACCACTCCACACTTCTTTTGGAATTTTACAATCAGTCGGTGTAAATGAAGACTGATTCACTAAGCAGCAAGCCGTATCAACGGCTTCAGCCTATAGCTCCTTGCCAAATCCAGCAATGCTTAACATACTTCAGGTCATCTCTAAGAGAATCTAATTCATACGTTGTCACACAATTTTAAATTATTGTGTGCCTAATTGTGTAATGTTGTACGTGTTGCGCAGCACGCTAACAACACAGTGAACCGAGATCCAATCTTCAGTCTCACCCACAAACAATAAACAAGAAGAAATATAAATTAAAAGAAGAATCAAAGCATTCCAAACAAGCCACAAGATAAGATATACGTGGAAAAACTCCAAACAAGGGTAAAAAAACCATGTATGCAAACTTACACTATGAAGAAAAATGAAGATTATAAGGCAATATACTAAGCTTTTCCTTAAAAGTACATAGAAAATCATTTGCCCACACATTGGAATAACTCTCATAATACCTAAAAAAGCCCTAGGGACCCCTATTTATAGTTTAGGCAACTTTCCTTTCGCATATCTAAGAAAATCGACTTCAAAATCTGCGGTTCGCATCATATCTGAAAACGAATCTACATAACCTTAACTGGTCAAGCAGGGTACTCGACTGGTTGAGCGAACCCTCGACTGGTCGAGCATGGGCCTCGACCGATCGAGTACCGCAGAACCTAAAAAATCGATGCTCGTTGGACTTTTAGTCAAGCCAGTCCTCGACTAGTCGAGTAGGCTACTCGACCGATCGAGCAAGGCACTTGACCGATCGAGCAACCCTGTCCAAATGTGGCTCCACATCTCAACAATCTTCCACTTAGAGACACATGACCATAAACCTTCGTCTTCTACATCCGGAGTGCACCACCTCCCCATTTTCAAGCCTGAAGACCAATTAAAGCTGAATAGATCTTCAGCTTCTCCCGTGTGACCACCTTGGTCAGCATATCCGCAAGATTCTCACTTGTATGAATCTTCTTTAAAGTAATTGATACATATTCTAGTAATGAACGTATGAAGTGATATCTGATGGCAATATGCTTGGTCTTTGAATGAAAAACTGAATTCTTAGTCAAGTGTATTACATTCTGACTGTCATTGTACAACTTGCAATCTGCTTGCTTCTTACCCAACTCTTCCATAAAACCTTACATCTACACCATCTCCTTGCACGCTTTTGTAGCCACAACATATCCTGCTTCCGTCATACTGATAGATACTATCTTATATAACTGAGAGACCCAACTGACTACGGCACTACCCAGAGTAAAGACATAACCTGTAGTACTTCTTTTACTGTCGATATCTCCTGCCAAATCTGAATCCACATAGCTTTGTAGAATGATTTATGATCCTCCATAACATAGCCCTATATCCTTAGTACGTACTAGGTATCTAAGAATTCACTTCTCATCTTTCCAATGTTCCTTCCCTGGATTGTTCATGAACCTGCTAACAACTCTCATTGTTTAAGCAATGTCTGGTCTCGTATTCACCATAATATACATGAGACTTCCAATAGCTAATGCGTATAGGACTTTAACCATATAGTCTCGTTACTCCTGCGTCTTTGTACTTTGCTACTTAGATAGCTTGAATCGATCAAATGCCTTGGCTATGTATTCTGCCTGTGACAAAATTAATTTATTGTTTTCCTTATCATGTTTTATCCTCATGCTTAGGATTTATTTTGCAGCTCATAAATCCTTCATGATAAATTCTCTAAACAGTTATCTTTTGATATCTGAAATGTCCTTCATGCTTGAACCGACCACACGCATATCATCAACGTATAGAAGAAGGATGATGTATGACGTATCAAACTTTTTCAAATAGTAAGAGTGGTCTACATGACATCTCGTAAAACTGTTTTTCGACATGAAACTGTCGAACTCTTGTACCACTGCATCGGTGCCTACTTCAGACCATATAAACTCTTTTTCAGTCTACACATCATGTTCTCCTTTCCTGGTGCCACGTATTTTATCGGCTGATACATATGTATTTCTTCTTCAAGGTCCCCATGAAGAAAAGTTGTCTTAACATCTAGCTGCTCTATATGTAAATCCTCTGCAGCCATTATACTCAAGACCATGAGAATCGTAAACATTTTCACTACCAGTGAAAATATTTCAATGAAATCGATACATTTCTTTCGTTGAAACCCTTTCACAACCAATCTAGCTTTGTATCGTTTCGAACCATCATGCTCCTCCTTCAGCCTGTAAACCCACTTATTATGAAGAGCTTTCTTACCCTTAGGTAGGGTGGCTAGCTCCCATGTACGATTAAACTCAAGAGAGTCCATCTCATCATCCATGGTCTGCTCCCGATTAACCCGTGTATCTGACTATAACGCTTCTTCAAAACACTCTGGTTCATCATTATCTGTCAATAGTAGATAATGTAAGGAAGGTGAGTATCGGACCATGGGTCTCCTCTCCTAAGTAGACTTCCTCACAACCGGTGTCTGTGGCTCTACCTCATAATGCTCGTGTGGCATGATCATCCTGTGGTGCTTTAACACCCGTGTCCGGTAACTCTTCCCATTCTATAAATTCTTTCTCCTCGGCCTTATTTTCTTACACACTGTCCTTATACATCACTTTTTCGTTAAAGACTACATCATTGCTTTTGATGATTTTCTTATTTTCTGCATATCAAAACCTGTAGTCAAAATCATGTTACCCGTAACCTATAAATGTGCACCTCCTGGACTTTGCATTTAGCTTGTTTCTTTGTTCTGCATCAATGTGAATATATGAAGTGCAACCGAACATCCTAAGATGTGCAAGGTTCACTTCTTTCTTAGTCTACATTTTCTGTGGTAGTCCACCATCCAATGGTGCTGAGGGACTTCTGTTGATGAGATATGCGGCAATATTTACAGCATCTGTCCAAAATGCCTTAGGCAACCTTGCATGTAATCTCATGTTCCTAGCGTGCTCAAGGATGGTCTTGTTAATGTGCTCAGCCACACCGTTCTGCTGTGGTATTCCTGGAATCGTTTTCTAATGTTTACTTCCATTTGTTGTACAATACTCCTCAAATTTCTTATCACAGTACTCTCCCCATTATCAGATCTAAGACACTTTACTGTTTTACCTGTCTTATTTTCTACCATAACTATCACTTCTTAAATATATCAAATACATCAGATTTGTACTTTAAGAAATAAACCCACAGTTTTTTACTAGCATCATCAATAAAAGAAACTAAAATAACGTGAGCTACCAAGAGATGATACCTGTGTCGGTCCTCACACATCAGTGTGTACAACCTTCAACAGATTCGTCTTTGGAGTGCATCCTGTCTTATTGAAACTTGCACTCTTCTTCTTGTTATACAAGCAGTCCTCGTAGAATTTCAAGTTAATAGACTTCAGCCCTGGTAGCTTCTCTTTTGACAATAGTATTTTCATCACTTTCTCACTCATATGTCACAACCGCTGATGCCACAATTGCTCATTCACTCCAGTTGATGCGATTGCGAGTAAACTATACGATCTTGAAGTCACGTACAAAGTACCTTCTTTCCTGCCTCAAGATATCACCAAGGAATCTTTTGTGATTGTCTAGGAATCACTGGTGAATGTCGTCACATAACCGGTATCAGCCAATTGCCCCACTGAGATCAAGTTTCGTCTTAAACTCAGTACGTGGCATGAAACGAATCACCCGAGTCTATGACCCAAGATTCATTCCTCACATCAAGAGATAAGATCAACGCCTCTGTGCCACTCTCCTCAGATAGATTCACTAAATCATTACCACCTTCAGAACTTTCTTCTTATTTCTTGAGCCCCTGTAATCATGTTTCATGTGCCCCTTATTCCCGTAATGCCAATATCCATCTTTGTCTTTCAGTCCACTGGAATTCTTCCTCGACTTAGAACGTCCGTGTTTATTGCCTCATTTGTTCAGCGATCTTCCACTTCCTTCAACGTCGAGAGCATTCCCTGAATTCCCTAAAACTCTTGATACCTTTCTTCTAGATTCCTCGTTAAGAATTAGACCGGCCACATCATCAAATTTTAGCTTTGTCGACCATGAGGAATTGCTCACAGCAATCACCAAACCATCCCAACTGTCTGACAAACTGGACAAGATCAATAACACCCTGACCTCATCCTAAAAAATGATGCCAACGGATTCCAACTGGCTCGTGACTGTATTGAACTGGTTTAGATGTTCAGTCACGCTCCCACCATTTGATATCATTATGTTGAATAACTGTTTCATAAGATGAACCTTGTTGGACGCTGAGAGTTTTTCATACATCGTAACTAGGGCTTCCATTAATTCTTTTGTGGTTTTCATCTTTAATATATTGAAGGCGACGCTCTTAGACAAAGAAAGTCGAATCATTCCTAAAGCCTTCTGATCCAATAAAAACCATTCATCATCTATCATCTTTTCTAGTTTCCGCTCTTTTCTTCCTATAGGAATATAGAGGCCTTCTGATATAGATAATCCTCCATCCGCATCTTCTAGAAAGCAAAGTTTGAACTATCAAACTTCTCAATTCTAGTCTTCCCTTCTTCCATCATTGCTCCCAATAGAACTAAACCAATAGTTTTAATACCAGTTGTTGTGCAGCACACTAACAACGCAGTAAACCAAGATCCAATCTCCAATCTCACTCACAAATAATAAACAAGAAGAAATATAAACTAGAAGAATAATCAAAGCATTCCAAACAAGCTACAGAATAAGATATACGTGGAAAAATCCCAAACAAGGATAAAAAACCATAGATGAAAACTTCCACTATGAAGAAAAATGAAGATTACAAGGTAATATATTAACATATCCCTTGAAAGTACAGAAAAAATCCTTTGCCCACACCTTGGAATAACTCTCATAATACCTAGAAAAGCCCTAGAGACCCCTATTTATAGTTTAGGCAACTCCCCATTCGCACCTCTACGAAAACTGACTCCAAAATTTACAGTCCGCATCAAATCCGGAAACGAGTCTGTGTAACCTTTACTGGTCAAGCAGGGTACTCGACTGGTCGAGCATGGGCCCGACCGGTCGAGTATCGCGGAACCCAAAAAACTGATGTTTACTAGACTTTGAGTCGAGCTAGTCCTCGACTGGTCGAGTAAGCTACTCGACCGATCAAGTAGGGTACTTAACCGGTTGAGCCCATGAAGCAGCCCTGTCCAGATGTGGCTCCACACCTCAACAGTATGATCCCCCCAACCTTACAAAACCAATTAAATTCTGTAAAAGTGAGCTCCTCACCATATTGGTCATGAGTACTTTCAATTTATAGTCTAACCGTTTTTTTACCATGACCTTCCACTTCTTGAAGGTAGTGAAAATATCATATTTATGCTTTAAAAAGTAAACCCATGCCTTTTTAGAGTAATCATCAATGAACGTGAAAACAAATGATAACCTCCCTCCAGAAATAATAGGTGATAACCCTCACACATCATAATACACTGTTAAACAATTATTTACTATTATGTTTTCCGATTTTAGAAAATAATTTTGAAAGTTTATTGTATATACACTGCTCTTATACATTCACATTGAAATTATTAAAAAACTATAATTAAATTACGATCAAGTAGTACATTCATACCACACTTTCTTATGTGGCCTAGACATGCATGCTAAAAACGTGCTGATGTGGAGTTTGCTACATTCCATGTGGTTCTGGTCAATATAGTACTACTGATCAATCTATGGAGGTTTTGTTGAGAGTGAAATATTATATATTTTTTACTTATTATGCATTGGTTTCATGAACATGAATGGGCTTGACTGATTTAATTACACATGTTTTCTCTTACGAGGTGATTTTAAGAGCAAAGGAGTAAATGATGGTTAAAGTATTGATTTAATGCTCAGAGAATTACCTAATGAATGATTAGATCTATGGAGATCAAGATTAAAGAATTCAAATGTGTAAAATTCAAATAAAGAAAGTGAATAAAGAAGAAAATCGAGAAATCAAAGTGCATAAATTGACCATTCGATGACATCGATGACACTTTTGATATCATCGAAGCAAGCGTAGATGCCATCGAAGCCACTTTGATGCCATCGAAGCTACTTTGATACCATCAAAAAAATTCAGAAAGCTCAATTTTGTTACTAGACATATTTGTGCATTATTCGAATCCACTAAGGCCATGTTCAATGACATCGAAGCGAAGTTTAATCCCATCGAAGGAGGTTCAATGACATCAAGATAATACAAAAATTCGAATGTTCGTTACTGGATAATTTCTTGATTTCACCTACACTCTTCGATAGGAGCTCGATGCCATCGAAGCTACAATAACTATGTAAAATCGAGTTGGTTTTGAAGTCGGTGCGAATCAAGCCTATATAGAGGGGATGTTTTAGTAATTTCTAAAATCAAATTAAGGTAGAATGAGTAGAGTATGGAGTTGTGGAGCTTCAAGTTGTCATCACTCCTCTTTAATCCTTTGGCTCTGGTTAGTTTTAATGTTTTTTTTTTTTTTTTTTTCTATTTGGGTTTTAGTTAAATCATGTATATGGTTGGTTAGGGATAGAGCTTATAGTTGAATTTAATATTTAGTTTACTGGATTTAATAACATTATTTTGAATGATGATATTGGATTGATTCAATTAAGATTTATTTTAAGTCTTTAAGCTGTTCGTGATTGGATTTGTTGTGTACTCTTGATACAATGAATGTTCTGATTTAACAATTATTTAACCTGAATTATAAAATGATTCAATATGCATAATTGATTGATCTAATGTCGCCTATGGGCACTTTAGATACTTTTGATTCCATGTGATTGAGATCCGAATACTTCATTAGGTAATCAATCGATTGAAATCATATTCTTACTAATGTTTATGAATGGTTTAACCGAGTCATCTTCCGATTTGATAGGGCAGGACTTCAATTCCAATTGAGTTATCCATTGAATCAGTAAATTGAATGTTGAGATTGCTATGAGTGGATTCCTGAATTCTTAGTATTTATTTATTTATTTTTACTCCTAACTCATTCGCTACATTAAAAATACAGACAAACCGTTAGACTTAGATTAGTTCTAGATCATGTTCTTAATTTTTCGTAGATTCGACCTCCGTCTCACCTAATTATTACTAATTCACAACCCTGCACTTGGGGTTTGTAAACAAATTTTCGCTTCTGGGTGCCTTCATTACAATGAGTGCCCCTTTAGAAACTTTCAAAACACCATCATGGCAAGAGATCTTACATCCAAAAGCATCGAGTGCTCTAAGAGATATCAGATTATTCTTTAGATATGAAACGTGTCTCACACCTGTCCATGTACACTCCATTCCATCAAACATTCGTATATGAATCGAACCAATCCCAAGCATTTCACATATATGATCATTGTCCATAAGTACCAGGGCACCATCGTGATAGTTGTATGTGGTGAACCAACTTCGACTATGACACACGTGATACGATGCCCCCGTATCCAAAATTCACTCACTTTGCAAGTGTCTAACCTTGGACATGTAGACAATACATCACAACCATTGGTCTCCTTGCTGAATTCTGCTGAATTAGCCTCTTTGGGAGAAGTATTCAATTTCTCATCTTGATTATTTTTAGAATCTATGTAGTCATTCTCCACGTGATTCGTTATACCACAATTTCAACACTTTAATTTTCTTTTGTCCTTCGACAATGACCTTAATCACGATTCCCCCTTTTCTTGCTTAAACGCTCTTCCCCTAGCAACCAATGCATTTTTGGATGTACCTTCCCCACTGTTCTTCCTTCTCACTTGCTTCGATTGAAGTGATGAGATAACGATGTTTGGGTCCAAGGTATCCCTATCATGGCACAGAATATCCACCATATTTTTGTAGAAATCCGAAGGGACGTCAACAATATCATGGCCTTATATTCTTAGTCAATCTTCACCTCCGCATTTATCAGTTTGCAATTTAGTTTGTTGAAGACACCAATGTGTTAATTGAGATTTGATCATTTCGCTATCTTAAGAGTACATAGTCATCTCTTCAGATATAGGTGATTAGAGAGAGATTTCATTATATAAATGCTCTCCGACCTCGCCTATAAGTCTATAATAATCATCTCATTGATTATATTGTATATAACATCATCGAACAAATATAATTAAATTGTGCTCATTGCCATTTGATATAAGTCTTCCTAACCATCATCCTTCATAGTTTCAAGATGTTTGACTTTGCCAAGGAGTGCCTGCTATCGTCACTGCTAAATTGAGAGAACTTTCATCTTCAGCATCTATAACTCAAAGTTATAATTTATTGTAAATTTCTTTGTATTATATTTAACATTCGGTCCCTTAAAAGCCAAGTTTCAAATTCAATTTAAAACCCCAACGTAATAGGCTATGCTTCGATACCATTTGTTGTGTGTAGCCGTCCCACGTTAGGCGCAAAAGCAACCTTAATTAGAACAATTCAAAGACACGATGGATGAACAAAAATTATGAGTAATCACAAATGATACAACGATTTACATGGAAAAATCGTTGCAAGAAAAAACCATGTCACCAAGTAATAAAACAATCCACTGTAATCAAAGAATTACAAGAGATGGGCGACCTGTAGTCTTGTAACCCTTGTCTTTTAAGACAAAATTCCCATTAAATATCTTAGAAAACTCTTTAGGACTCCCACATTCATTCCTTTATCTTATTACACCCCTTTACGTAAGGTTTCGCACACAATTAGAAACAAAACCGCATGCTTACACAAATGTAGTGTGCATCGTTGATAAAAACTCTGACATTGATTGAGGATCCTTTGATCGATCTATCCAATAATGTTTAATCAATCAAATATGCTCAAAATTTGTCTGCAGAGTTAACTGCAAAATTTAGAATTTTTTTGATTAATCAAGGCTATTGTCAATCATCGGATTCTCCTATTTCATCACAAATTGAAGTCACTGATTTTAACACGTCCTACAAACCAATGACTTCATCCGATCCAATAACTGCTCATAAATAACCCAAAAGCAATGTGATGAAACGAGTAAACTGAATGAGAAACACATTGGGTCCAAATATGAAAACTTTGTTGATTAAGGCCCGTTTTGGTGAGGACTAAAACTGATGCCGTCCCCAAGTTTGGATTCAGTATTGCTGTGTTATCCACTGCCACGATGAATCACACAAACCTGCCTTTCAACGGACAGAAAACGACGATTGATTTTGACCTTTAATTAACGGTTAGAATTTAATCATATTGGATTATTAGATACGACTGAAAATAAATGGTCAGATCTGGCCCATAGAAATGACAGTTCTAATCTAGATCTGTCAAACTGATTGACTGGATCCAAAGGTCAAAATGATTTCCATATGCATGGGTTTCACTGGCCCAACGTCTGAGTTAGATCCGACTCCCAAATTGATCCACAATCAACGGTTGAGGTTAAACCTCATGTGAATGGTTAGATTTGTCGGTAACTGAATCTGAATCTGCTGAATTTGGCCTTGAATGGTAGTCAAAATCGAACAAGTCTCAAGTCAAGGTCTAATCTAACCAGAAATGATCCAGTGCTCTCAGAGTACTTATAATTGCATTTGAACTCTTAGACAGTCCAATCCATTGATATAGACCATTGGTAAGGTCCAACACTCATTTCGTGGACTGCTGTGAAAACATCACACTGATTTGACAAATATTGATAAGTTGATCAATGGCTTTTAATGTGGACAGGCAATATCATTTATGCAAAATAACTCCAATTAGCAATTTGATAAATAATCATTTTCGGTTGGGTATTCATAACCAAGCCATCCATGGCTTGGAAAAGGATGGATATAAGAAAAAAGGCCAAATCAAGAATAACTTCGATCATCTGATCAATGTAGTTTTAAGAGCATTATATATATTCTAGACATTGGATAATTTATATTGCTGGATTGGACTGTCCAAGTGAACTGCTAGGATCACCATAGCTTTTGGTGCTCTGAGAGAATTGGAGATTTTATCACATCTAACAACCCAAGTTGACCCAAACAAACGGCAGAAAATTAGCCAAAACAAACAACTGAAGCGGATGCAGTTCCAAAACCAATCCAGATTTGTGACTAGATTGGTCCACAGTAAAGTCCAAAACTGGCCCAGATTCAGCTCCAAATGGGTCTAGTGATGGTAAGGATCTAACAGCAACACATGGCTCGATAGGATGGATAGACATCTAGTGATGGTAAGGATCTAACAGCAACACATGGCTCGATAGGATGGATAGACATATGAACCAACGGCCCAACTACCAAATTGAGTCCAGACAGGATTGTAAGCTGATGAATCTTGGTTTATGTTTCAATGATTGAGGCCATTCAAGCGATGGGACTTGTTATGGATGGGGGATAAAAGGAAACAAAAATAAATAAATAAATCAAATTTATGCTCACTTAACTTGCAATTGAAATGCATTGGAATTTAAATTACAATTACATTGGAATCAAGGTGATTCGAATCCTTAATTATGTTTAACAACTTATAATTGAAATGCATTGAAATCCAAAGTTTTCAATTGAAAGTTTGTATTTGCAGTGCATTGAAATTCCTTAGGACATGAATTTGATTTGCTAAATTAACTTTAATATCTCATATTAATATATATGTAATACATGACAAAATATATTTCTTAGCAAAAAATTATGAAATACTGAGTCTTCATTGAGCCACAAACATGACTCGTCAATTTTTTTTTCACTACCCATTTAGATGACCAAAGTTTGTGCATTTTGGATCAACCTATTGATGTGATTTTAGCGTTGCATCTAATAATTGAGTTGTTTTAGGCATCATTAACGTGCCATTCGTGCAATAGATTGATAGCCTAACAATACTTTTATTACGTGTGCAACTCTTTTATTGTTAAAAACATAGATGGAAAAAATATTCTACTCCGATTACGTTGAATCTTAAAACAAATAGTAAGATTTTAAAATTTATTAAAATCTATGTATTTTCTGTTTGGGGACCTCGAAAGCATTCATAGATGAATCTATGAGAGTAATTTAGTTACACCAAACAAACACAAAATACAGCATAATGATTTAACGGGGAAAAAACTACGCAGGAAAAAAACCATGTCACAAAGCGACAGGTGCTTACTATGAAAGCAAAAATTCCGAAGATAAAAAGCTTATCCAATTCCAACAATCTCGAATCTCATCCTTGCTACATCATTTGAAACCCTTTCACGAATTAGAAACTCCAGAAATATCTCTCAATCCCGTTTACAATCATATTTATAAACAATGGAAGAATCCCAAACAAAATTAGAAATAAATCCTGCAAAATCACAACTATGCGAAAGTTCACACAAATAATGTTGATGGCATCGAACGGTCTTTAATGTCATTGAAACTAATCATGGCATCGAAGCCACATATATGACATTAAAATAACACTTCAACTGTCTAGACAATACATGATTTTCCTAAAAGTCTTGATTGTATCACGCCATGTTCGATGGCATCAATAGATCTTTTATCTAACTAGATTTAAGACATCAAATACAACATTTTAAATATCTTAAATTTTATTTACCTTTAAATATATAATATCAGGAAGAAATTTGAAATATTTCGTTTTTCCAAATTCTCTCAAATCCTTTTGGACTTGTTTTGCGTAAAGGGATTAATTGGTATTAAGAATGATGGAATTTCAAATTCCTCTTACAAAAAAGCATTTCTTGTTTCATTTGTCATATTGAAGTTAGGGTTTCTAGCATATGGTCCTATGTTGGTTCAGATGGAGTAAGGAGGGTTGTCCGATCCCTTCCATTGCAAGTAGCAATTTTTGAAATCTTTCAAATTTCAAACTAAAGCTTTTATGCGGGAAGTTATTATCTGTGAAGAATCCATGCCGTCCATTTGTTTTGCATGATCATTTTAGGGGTGTGAGCAAATATGAGGTGAATCCAAAACTCGAGTAAGCCACACTAGAGAAAACATTGGGGCTTGAGTGACCACCATTGAAACATTCATATGGCCACAAAAGTTTTGTGTAATCAACTCATCCTGGCGAGAATGACCTTATAAAGGATTGGTATGACATATAAACATCAAGGTGGAGCTCAAAAGGTTTCAATGGTATAAATTTGTTTCTCAAATCCTTTTGGACTTGTTTTGCGTAAAGGGATTAATTGGTATTAAGAATGATGGAATTTCAAATTCCTCTTTAAAAAAAGCATTTCTTGTTTCATGTGTCATATTGAAGTTAGGGTTTCTAGCATATGGTCTTATGTTGGTTCAGATGGAGTAAGGAGGGGTGTCCGATCCCTTCCATTGCAAGTAGCAATTTTTGAAATCTTTCAAATTTCAAACTAAAGCTTTTATGTGGGAAGTTATTATCTGTGAAGAATCCATGCTGTCCATTTGTTTTGCATGATCATTTTAGAGGTGCGAGCAAATATGAGGTGAATCCAAAACTCGAGTAGGCCACACTAGAGAAAACATTGAGGCTTGAGTGACCACCATTGAAACATTCATATGGCCACAAAAGTTTTGTGTAATCAACCCATCCTGGCGAGAATGACCTTATAAAGGATTGGTATGACATATAAACATCAAGGTGGAGCTCAAAAGGTTTCAATGGTATAAATTTGTTTCCCACCATTTCACTTCCTGTTGCATGACCCACTTGAGTTTTGGATCCTTATGACTTTCGGTAGTATGTCCCAAAATGATTGGACGGGTGGATTCCTCACAAACATCAAGGTGAGCCCCACCTTGTTTCCTAACGTGAGCTTCCAAATACCATTTTCATGATTGTACGTCTTCTACATCCAACCAAACACTATATGAAATCAAAACATGTATTTAAGTCACACCTCCTATATAACCCAAACACCATGGCAAATCTAAGAGACAATTCACCACAAATTCATTTATTATCGAAAAAAAAGTAATTCCATCCTGCTTAATACCAGCAAATCCCTTGCAGGCAATATTAGACATTTGATCGTAGATTTCTTCTCTCACACTGTCATCTTGCCGGCCAGTGCTATTAGGGCGGGGCCAGGGTTAGAAGGGTAGGCCAGGCCCCGATCTAGAGGCCTTTAAGTCCCACATTGCTTCTTGGATCTTCCACAAGAGCAGAGGCCCACCGATTCAAAGTCCACTGCTCGTAAGAACCGCGTGATCATTTCTCACCGCCATAACTCGAGAAAACGAAACTGGCAGGTAGGCTTCCGCGTATAAGGTACCACCGTCACCACAACTTAGGTGCCGGGCTTCTGTGGTGCCCAATAAAACTATACATCTGATCCATACCATCCTTCGTGTTCTATCCTTCGTTTTAACCGTAGAAGACAAGTATCAGGCCGATCCAAAACTAGTAAGGACGAAAACGAATGGAACAGTATAAACTCATGCCCAATATTTCTAAATTCACTTGGTTTGGAGCCTAGGGGATTTAAAATGGTCTTATTTTTTCATTCGTAATTAATCCTAGAAGTTTGCGTCTGATGAATGGACTAGATGGAATACACACAACATTGTGGGCCCCAGAAGCAGCGGAGAAGGTTTGATAGGTTGGACGTCCGCTCCTAACTATCCATTCTGGTCTGGCCCACCCGAGTTAGTTTTCGGGCTGATATTTCAACTTCATATATAAAATTCAAGGGCTCATCTAATGGACGGGATGGATCTCATGTACATTCAACGTGGGTCCCACAACAGCCGAGTACACCCGCAAGTTGTGGTGGCCCTGGTACGTATAATAAGCTCACCTCCGTTAGAAAAAGAGAAAAAGAAGAGCTTCTTTCTTCTGATATATCTGTGCTGAGGAAGAAGAGAATAGTAGTTTACCGAAATAGGAGAGAAGAAGATAGAGATGGAGAACGGATATCACGAAATTCCCGAAAACGCCAACGAGCGTAAGCTATTCTATATTCACCACTATGGATTTCTCATGGGTTTTGTTCGATTCCTTTCTTTCTTTCCATTTCTCTGAAATGAAATGTCTGTTTTTTTCCCCTTTAAGATTGCCCGGGCCCTGAATCGGAGTCCGCTGGAAAATCCGACTCATGCGAAGGATGCCCAAACCAAGAAGCTTGTGCTTCCGCTCCCAAAGGCCCCGACCCAGGTCCTCATCTCTCTCTCTCTCTCTCTCTCTCTCTCTCTCTCTATCTATCTATTATTTTTCTTGTATATATATATATTAGACAGTTTCTTGTATTTTCTTTCTTGGTTTTATTGTTCCTTCTGAATTAAGCAGTATAAAATACTTTTATTAATTGTAGTCTGTATAGATTCTAAAGTAATTGCCCTCTCTTCTTTCTTTCTCTCTTTTTTGTTCTTCTTTTCAATTTCTGTCAAGTGTTTTTTTCCACGCGTTTTAGAAAAATTTGCAAGCTAATAAATAGTGCCTGTTTGGATTTGGGCAAAGTTGTGTACTGACTAGCAATCAAGGTATGCCATAATGGTAATGGTGGCCGTAACCCCGTCCCCGTACCAACCGTTACTGTCTTTTTTCAGAAAATGTCTCGGACTGTTATGGGCTATTATGGAACTGATACGGTATCGTTACAGGCCATTTTTTATTTTTTTTTAGTGCAATATGTGCATCCAACTTTCTAGTTTTACTTTGTGCTCAACAAACTCTACAAGACCATGGTCTTAAAAAAAAAACTTTCAAGTTCTGATTGAAAATACTAAAGTTTCTAATGATGTAAATGTCTAAAAAAAAATTGGAAAACTAATTTTTAAGTCAATATATTAAGTAACAAAATCTTTCTTATTTGATAAATGTTGTTACTTGAAGAATCCTTTATATCGTATCTACATGACAAACATGCATCTAAGGTGTTTTTTTTTTTTTTGTTTTTTGAAAGGTGAGAAACACATACACACTACCACCCCACGCATGCATGGGTTCTCAAACCCTTGACCTTAGAGATGAGATGCACATCGTCTACCACTGTGCCAAGAGAAGAGACCCATACATGTATCTAAGGTGTTGGCATCTATCTTGATTGAGGGTTCTTGGGAAGATAGTATCTTTTTCCCAAGGGGCTTTGGTGGTAGGTAGATAGATCTTTGATGGAGCCCTTATTGTGCATGAACGTATCGAGCAAAGATACAGATTATAAAAACTAGGGGTAATATGTAAAATAGAGCTTGGGAAGGCTTATGACAATGTAGATTGGGATTTTGTGGAATATATACTTGGAAGGTTGAGCTTTGGGGTGCCATGGAGTGGATGGATGCGGGCATGTGTTTTGTGGGTGTGAATGCCTCCCCCTCACACACGTGTGCGGCGGTGCCCTCACTTCCTTGGCTTTAATGTAGATTTGTTACTGTAGCCAAAGTATGTTGTTGACTCGGGTGTAAAAATGCATTTGATTTGGAGTCGCCACTAGCCAAATGAAGTTTAAAATCTACGGCCGACTACAAACCGTAGAATCGTTTAGGAGTTGGGGAATCTCACGATTCCCTAACTCAAGTGACTCCAACAGTCGGTTTGCAACCGTAGATTCTGAGTAAGGACCTCGATGACGGAAAAAGAAAGGATTAAGCATTTTTTTCTGCCTGCATAATGTGCAGTATCTACTTCACAAGATTTGCAATTTTGAAAAATTCAATGAAGTTTCGGCATTTTTATATTTGGTCGTGCTTTGCATAACTTATAAGGGCCGGTCTGTCGAAAATAGAAAAGCTATATAGCCTTACATCACAGAGTCAAGCGGCCCTGGATAGGCAAATAAAGTAAAAATGCAGTGAATAAAATAAAATGTTAACTAGTCTTGCTTCGTAGGATTTAAGATGTGTGGAGTGAGAAATAAAGTGAAAAATGAAAGAGAAAAAATAATGCCGAATGAGATAGAAGGAAATGTGGATATAGTTAATGCAATTGGAATGTGTGGAGTGGAATGCGAATTAAATTAAGATGGACAAATTCTTTGCTTTAACGACTTCTTTGATGGCCGTTTTTGTCTCCTAAATCGGGTAACATGTCGGCTCGTTGGAAATCTTTAAGACACCTTGGGCAACACTTGCAGGTGAACTTCAACCCTCGGACCCTCTTTGTTTTTTTTTCTCTTTCTACTCTTTTTTTTTTTTCCTTCTCACTCTGTTTATTTCTCCTTCCGTTCCTGTCTGTTCTCCATCTCTGTATATTCATGTATGTGTGTATTCTTTGGACCCTTGGATCCCTTATATAAGCGTTGACAGCAAAAATCTGCTACCAACGGCTGTAATACCTCGATCAGCGTTGTAGGTGCCTGCCCGTAATTTAGATATATATATATATATATATATTGTATATATATACACGCAATTATTACTTTTTGGTTTTTTCTGTCGAATGTTTAAATACTTGTATATTATTTGTTATTTATCCGTTTTCGGTAATCTTAATCTTGTTGGAAAGATAATCAGATAACTTTTCTAACAAGACTAGAATCATTTTGATCGGACCCTGTTTGACGCGCCGAAAATATGTTAGTCCAGTATATGAAATCAGTTATTTGCAATTTGACCGATGGTCTATTTTTTATGATCTTTGGATCATTGAAAACGTCGCCTGATAAGCTTTTCAATGCAACTAAAATCACTTCAATTAGATCCCGTTTGACTACTTCAAAGTACGGTTAGAGTTTTCTGGCTTTGATCGCTCGGTAATGTGTAATTTTGATAAACGAGCTAGATCTTCCTCATCATAACCTGGATTGGAGGAAACTTAAGTTTGTTAGGAAGATCATTTGACCACCATTCGGGTTGGAAAATGCTGGAGTAATGTACCAGCGAGCCATGACGACACTATTCCATGACATGATGAACAAAGAGCTGGAAGTATATGTGGATGATATGATTGTTAAATCCTGAAGCATCGGGGGGCATTTCAAAGTCCTCAAAAATTTAAGTTTCCTCCAATCCAGGTTATGATGAGGAAGATCCGGCTCGTTTATCAAAACCACGCATTACCAAGCGATTAAAGCCAGAAAAACTTTGGCCGTACTTTAAACTAGTCAAACGGGATTTGATTAAAGTAATTTCAATTGCATTGAAAAGCTTATCAAACGACGTTTCCAATGATCCTAAGATCATAAAAAATAGACCATTGGTCAAATTGCAAGCAACTGATTTCATATATTGGACGAATGTACTTTACGCAAGTTAAACAGGCTCTGATCGAAATAATTCTAGTCTTGTTAGAAAGATTATCTGATTATCTTTCCAACAAGATTAAGATTACCGAAAATGGGTAAACAACGAATAAAATACATGTATTTAAACATTTGGCAGAAAAAATAAAAAGTAATAATTACGTTTATATATATATAATATTATACATCAATCTAAACTACGGGCAAACGCCCACAACGCTAATCGAGGTATTACGGCCGTTGACAGTAGATTTTGGTTGTCAACGCCTATATAAGGGATCCAAGGGTTCAAGGAATATACACATACATAAATATACAGAGACAGAGATAAACAAGAATAGAAGGAGCGAAAAAAAGAGAGTATAAAGAGAGAGAGAAAAATATATAGAGGATCTGAGGGTTAGAGGTGGGTATTGAGTCAAGTTGTACTGGATTAGGTCTAACTTGACTCGATCTGGTTTTTGCAAGTACCTGACCCGAACTCAATCTGATTCGGGACTAATTCCAGTAGGGCTGAACTGATTCCTTGCTGTCCTGACCCGAATCGAGTCCGACTCGGTCAGGGAAACAGAGTCGGATCGAGTTGAGTTTGTTCGATCGATTTGGACTCGGCTGAGTCAAGTCGAGCCGGAGACTGGTGCTAGGAAGGAAATAGGAGGGAAATCAGGAGAGAGGGAGAGAAATGAGGGAAGGAGAGGAAGTTGTCTTGGGCTGTGGTGCCGCACCATGCGAGGCCGTTTGCCGAACCCGAGTTAACAACTCAAATTCTCCTCTCACACCGAGTAGGACCTTAAAACCAGGCCAGGTCCTGTTCGTTGGTCGTGCTTCAACCGGTAAGACGGAAATGCTAGTTTGGTTGCTGCTGTTACACGCCACAAAGGTTGATCTGGCGGTGCCGACTTGGGTAGGGTTATGGTTCAGGTAGAAAAAGGGTAAAGGTAAAAAAGGAAGGTAAAATCTGACTTTATATTACCTGATTCCGGATCAGATTGGATCGGATCCTACAGGATCGGATCGGATCGAGTTATTTCATGATCCGAACTCGACTCGGTTTGGTGTCGGATCCGAGTGGGTCTACTCGATCCGACCTGGCCTCGGCTTTCGGTTCGGGTCGGATCGGATTCAATTGGTTTGGTAGAGTTGGATCCGACGAATCGGGTCGGATCCTGGCCACCTCTACCGAGAGTTGAAGTTCACCTGCAGGTGCTGCCCAAGGTGCCTTAAAGATTTCCAACAAGCCAACGTACTACCCGATATAGGAGACAAAAACGACAATCAGAAAAGTCATTAAAGTTAAGAGTTTGTCCATCTTAATTTAATTCGTATTCGACTACATACATTCTAATTGCATTAACTATGTCCACATTTCATTCTATCTTATTTTGTATTATTTTCCCTCTTCTATTTTTTATGTTATTTGCCTGCTCAGGATCTTAAATCCTGCGAAGCAGTACTAGTCGACATTTTATTTTATTCATTGCATTTTTATTTTATTTGCCTAACCGGGTTCGCCTGACACTGTGATGTAATGCTATATAGCTTTTTTATTTTCGTCTACCTGGCCCTTATGGGTTATGCGAAGCATGACCAAATATAAAAATGTCGAAACTTCATTGAATCCTCAAAAATTGCAAATCTTGTGAAGTATAGACTGCACATTGTGCAACCCCAAAAGGGTGCTTAATCCTTTATTTTTTCATAACCAAGGCCCTTACTAAGAATCTACGTTCGCAGACCAACCGCGGAAGTCACTTGAGTTAGGGAATCATGAGATTCTATGACTCGTAAGCGATTCTATGGTTTCTAGCCGGTCGTTGATTTTAAGTTTCATTTGGCTAGTGATGACTTCGAATCAAATGCATTTTTACACCCGAGTCAATAACACGTTTTGGCTACACTAACAAATAAATTCCAAAGCCAAGGAAGTGAGGGCACCGCTGCATGTGCGTGAGGGTGAAGGCGTTCACAGTGTGCAAAATAATTGGTGTTGATCAGTGGGTTTCCAAGAGGCTATTTTAATGAATTTTTAGGGATAAGATTTGGGATGGGGGGTGGGGGGGTGTTCCTTATCTCTGTTCCTTTTTGGCATTGTTGTTGAGGCCCTAAGTAGAATATTGGAAAGGGCTAGAGAGGAAAGATTGATTGAAGGCTTTGGGGTTTGCCTTAATGGACAATACTTCCATATTATGTGATGCTACTAAAGAGCTGGTGCTGAATTTTTAATGCGTCATAAGGTTTTGGGGGCTAAAGATTAATCTTTACAAAAGCAAGATGTTGGGAGGTCATGGATGATGCAAGATTGAGGTCCCTTGTAGTGGTGATGGGGTGCAAGTTTGGTTCATTGCCTCCACATATGTTGGGTTACTCTTATGCGTGGGCTGCCCAACAAACTTGCTTTGGGACCCGCTCATATCCAGAATGGAAAGAAGTCTACACACTTGGAATTTGGAAAGGAAAATACTTGTCTATCTAGGAGAGGTTGATCCTCACTAAGGTGGCTATGGCAGTGATGTTGATTTTCTCATTTTCTCTCTTTTGACGCCCGACTAGCGTTATAGTGAAACTTGAGAAGATCTAGCAGGTCTTTCTCTGCAGAGTGCCAAAACAAAACACATTCTATCTGTTGGAAAGGTGTGTAAACCTATCGATGAAGGTGGTGTCGTGCCTTTGAAAGTGATGATCGAAGTACTCTTGGGTAAGTGGATTTGGCGTTTTGCCATAGAAAAGAATGCCTTTTGGAGCTGAATTTTGGTTGAAAATACAGGAGGTGCACGGCTGATAGATGCACACCTTTGTCTTGTATATATGGAGCATTAGGTTGTTGGAAAGGAATTTTATCAATGGACGCCAAGGTTCTTCAAGGGTGGTGGTTCATATTAGTAATCGAAGGTCTACTAATTTTTGGTATGATGTTTGGTGTTGAGATGAAGCACTGCATGCTGTGTTCCTGATGCAGGACAATTAACCGCTTTCTCTAAAAGCTCAAACTGATAGAGCGTGGCAAATCAATCCATATATCTCATAGCCCAGGCCCCACATCCCATGGGTTAGGTACTTGGATGAACCCCCCCTCATGGGCCCTAAATCACATGGGTTCCGCCTCACACGAGCCACCCGCCTCACACAGGCCGCCCACCCCGAGTGTGCCCCTGAATCCCACAGTCCATCCCACTCGAGCCCGGTGTGAAATTGCTCTTGCATTAATTACCCCCCGGTGAGGAGTCTCAAACACGAGACCTCCCTCTCTGATACCACTTTGATATAGGACAATTAACCATTTGCTCTAAAAGCTTGAACTAATAGGGCATGACGAATCAATCCCTTTATCTCATAGCCTAAGCCCCACATCCCGTGGGTTAGGTATTTGGACGAAAGCCCCTCGTGGGCCTCAAGTTACATGGGTTCCGCTTCACACGAGCCACCTGCCTCACACGGGCCGCCCACCCTGAGTGTGCCCTTTAATCTCACAGGCAGCCCCACTTGAGCCCAGTGTGAAAATGCCCCTGCATTAGTTCCCTCTTCTATTTATGGCAACTACATTTATGGATGCAAGAGTTGAGCCTATGAAAGTGTGGGATGCGATAGTATGGGCCCCGACCTTTAGAAGGAACCCATCTGAAGAGGAAGAGACTGGGTTTTCTAATATGATGAGCATGCTAGCTTTGGTAGTCATTGATCAAGAGAGGGAGGACTTCCTGCTTTGGAAATGGGATCCATCTAAGGCGTATTCTATTAGATCTTTGGCCAAAACGCTCTCCTCTGGTGTACATCGTTTGCTCCAACATGGTGGGTTTGGAAATCTAAACCTCTCCCAAGAACGTGATCATATTCTCACAATGTATAGGTTGGGCTACTGTCGTTAATGGTTGGTGTCTATGCAATTGGTATTCGGAATCTATCAACCATCTCCTCATTCATTGCCAGTTTATGCACGAGGCATGAGCCTCGGTCCTTTTGCATTTCAACATGGCATGGACAATGCTTAGTGCCATCCAACATCTATTCGGAGCATGGGAGTATTCAACATCCTCGCAAGAAGTGTAAAATATTTTGAGAGCTATGCTTCATGATTGTTCTCTTCGTGTTTTGGAAGGAACGTAACAGTTGCAATGGAATATGTGCATTTGTCCTTGAGGTTACCAATGGAGTTAAGACGCCTTGTTTGTTCTAGGGTGGAAGGGACAAGTATTGTTTGGCCTTTTTCGGTAGTTTCACGCATCTCATTTGATCGGCTGTTTGGTTTTTGTGTTTTGGCCTTTGGGCTCTTCTTTTTTAACAAAAAACTGAAGAGAACAAAACGAAAAAGAAAAGGAAAAAGAAAACACCTTTGCCTTAGACTCATAGAGTTAGGAACACCATAATCTAGTTAGGAACATTGTTTTAAAGTTTTGCTAATAAAAGACAACAATGATCCATCGATTAAATGCACCACCATATATGCATACATCCATACATGCATGCATACATATATACATCTACCCATACATCCATCCATCCATACATGTAAGAAATAACATATGAAACCACTTAATTGCTTTTTAAATAAACATATTTTTCTTATATTTTCAATGTTTGAAAAATATAAAAATAATTTTTTTTTGAAGAAAGGAAAATTTTGTTATCGACCAACAGTCATGAATATATAAACTTCTACATCAATCAACTCTCATCAACATCTATTTTCAAAATAAACATATATTTTTTATTTTAAATAATAAAAAAAATTATTCTGAAAAAGGAAAACTTGCGGCCTATTGATAGATCAACCACCACTTATGAATATATCAAATTTTCTCACTTGCAATCGAAAATTCCTCATCCTTTTCTCATCTTGGAGTTTCAACTTGTTTCTGCTCTTGAGTTGCAATTTCGCCCACAAATCCTAGATTTGATTTCAAACACTTCAAGAGGAATAGTTTAAACAATCGTAGGAAGAGATTCCCCAATTCTTTTTTCCCTACAAAATATGTTTTTATTTTTTGGGTGAAAATTTCCAAATTTCTCTCAAATTTCTGGGTATGTACGCAGGAAGTTTCAATATTGATACTAAAGGGGTTTATGTGATATCATCAATACCATGTATTTATACTAAAGGGGTTTATGTGATATCCCTCGTCATCCAAATTACTGTGCAATGTCGGCAATATTATCTATAATATTGTCAATGTGGTGTAAATTTTCTTTTAAATACCTGTGATCTGTATCATTGACTTGGCAATACAGATAATATTGCCACTGTTATTGATAATATTAGCAATATCTGGAACACCGGTTTTATCACATGATTTATCATCATATCTACACTATATTAAAAGTTGAAATAATTTTCAGGCTTTATATATATATATATATATATATATATATATATATATATATATATATATATATATATATATATATATATTTTAAATCATGTATTTTTTCCGGCTTAGATGATGACGATGGCGATGGTGATGATTTTTCAGGTACTTCTACTTGACTAAAATATGTTATAAATCTACAATATGAAACTAGTACTTCAGTAAATACCCCCATAAAGCTACACACAGCTTTTGAATGTTCATACATCTTCTGCCTATTTGATTTGTGGACTGTGTTGAGTTTTTTGGGCCAATCCATACCCATAGTGGGGTGTATCTGATGGATGGATGGACTGTTCCATATACGTGCCATGTTGGCATGTGCGGAGAGGCGTGTTGGTGTGGGGTTAGGGTTGTGGTTGTGGCCTGTGCATCTGCACATTAGGGTCTGTCTAATGGAAAGATAGGATGTTCTACGCATGTGCCGTAGACTATGGCGTAAGCGCCATGCTTTCAGGCATTCAAACCCTTCCATTAGTGGTCCAAAGATAGGTGGTTAAGAATAGTTCAGTAATTGTTGAGAGAAAGGCAAAAAGATTGGACAGCTAGGATGCTGTATTTTGGTTGATTTTTTCTGGCACCACTCATCCAATGGGGCACATCATTTAAACAGTCAGGATCAACAGTCGGGATCAACAAAACATTTGCCCGTTTGTACAGTCACAGTGCATTGAAACGTTGAGTCCCTCATAAGCTCTTTAACCCTAGCCCCTTACATATCAAACCGACTATAGGCATGATTCATTAGGATTAAAGCAAGCCTATGATAATCTTCGAAGAATCACTCTCCAAACAAATAGGATCAGATCCAAACTGCCTATAATGAATCAATCCATATCCAAGAGCATAAAGTCTGCACAACCATTTGAATTTCTTATTAGTCCCCTGCCCGACACCATGCCCTGATTAGTGATTACCCCTTGAAGCATTTAACTTTAAGAAACCCAATATTGGCTCAAGTCCATTTCACCACAATTATTTTTTCACCTTCACTATTTTGATAAGAACATGAAGAGAAGAAATGACCAAATAATCAATGAAGGGGCCTTCTTGACTGAAAACCATATTCTTTGACAAAACTGAGAGCCATACACAAATGCGCTGAATATTTCTGTACATAAGATTGTTGGTTCGCAAACCTACCAAGGTTCCTCTCTTTACATATTTCCCAAACATACTGGGATGATATCAATCATCCACTCTTTGAGAGGAAGGGAAGGCTGCTGCAAACCAATCTCTGCGTTACTATCAGGGGAGGAATTTTCACCAACATGCACATTAAAAGGAGATGAATGGTAGCTCCAGATTTAGACGGGCCAACTCCCCATTTAAGAAACATGCAATGCCAATAGTTCCTGGTGCTGATTGGAACAATGACAACTTGAAAAAAATACGAATTCCAAAACTCTGAATATGCAGATCCACATACACTCTTTCTTCCATCATTGCTCTCCAAAAAAGCAAAAAAAGACGAAGAAAAAAGAACTTGAAAATTTGAGATGTAATACCTTATGCCACACCCATTTGGTGTCTTCTACTGTTGAGAATGAGCACAAAGAATGTCCCATGCAGGGTACAACAATTATGCCATTCAATTCAGGCTTCCAAACGAACTTATCTGGCTGATTTAAAATACAAATTCCTCGTCTTTCCAAGTCTTGGACTATGATCATTTGCATATGAATCTCTTGGATGTCTTGTGATGCAGGACGCATGCATGTGGTTAAATGGTGAAGTGAGATCAATCAGCAAATTAAATAAAATAATCAAAATAAAAATCACGCCAAAATCATCAAATATCTCAAGAATCCAACATAACGTCATGTGTTATCATTGAATATTAGAAATTATGATCTAATGGATGTGAGAACACCCAAATAGCATACGAATAAGCCTATTTCAAATGGGATGAACCATTATTACCAACCTCCTAATAAATCAAGAGTTTCTGGCTAGGCAGATGGCTGGACTCTCGATTAAGGAGAGTGAGGAGGCTCTTTTCTCTAGAAAAGGGAAGAAGAAGCCTCAATGTCGATCATAAGAAGCAGTAGCAGCAAGGCTGCCCCTCACCTCCTCCATGAGGATGATCCACTGGATTCATTGCAACACCACGAAGGCACGAACAATGGGGCACCTACCTAACAATAGGTATATGATAGATCTTTATTTTTAGATAGTGAATGGAGTTCTTCCATTCTATCCTATTCATTGGTACTGGAAAAATTGTCTCATTTGTTGTAGCTCATGATTCGAACGAGTTCTACGGTTTGTTCAATTAGAATGTAGGCTAACCTAGAGTTTAATGAATTTTGGGAAAAGGTGAAATTATGGTTTAGATGGTTCAAATGGCATAGGGATTTTGGGGCTTGGGCTTTACTCGAGGGGAATTAGGGATTTGAGTGGTTGGAGGATTTGGGTTTTAGGTTAATTAAGGAAATTGGGATTCTACGGTTTGGAAGATTTGGGAAAATTGGGTAGTAGGGAATCTAGGGTTAGGGTTTTAAAAAGGGATTTAAGGGTTTTGATGTGGGGTAAGAAATCATCCAAAAGGGAAAAGGGTTGGACTGTACGGCCAGCCTAGGGGCTCACATGTGTGGCCGTACGGTCATACCTGTGGGTCGTTGGCTATGGTTGTAGGTTCATCAATGGTTGGGTTCGGTTAGGGTTGAAGTTGGATAATGAAAAGTTGAAGAAAAAATGATTTGGATGGTTTTGAATGGGAAGGGAAGAAGAAAGATGAAGTTTTGAGAAAATACCTCTTTTGGATAGAAATGAAGATAATAGATGAAAAACCTTGCAAGTCACACATGCGTTGAATGGGGAATGGAATCACGACACACCCAAGCTCCAAATCACATGGAGTATTCTTCAAATCACATGAAGAAGAGAAAACACAAAGTCCTTTTTTCAAAATAAAGGCAATAGGGCTACCCCCTCCCCTCGCCCTTTTTTTTCTCTTTTACAGTATCGGAAAGAGACTAAGACAAAAAAAACCTCTCTCAGGAAAGAATTCTCATAAAAAGCTATCTAAGGTAAAACATAAAATAGTCTAAAAATAATAAAATAAATGACAAAAACTACTCAAAACAACTATTCGTGGCTAATGAGGTGGTCCACGATCAAGATTGATCCAACGGTCCATTGAGCGCGATCCAATGGCCTGATCGATGCGTGCACTCAATCCAATGCCCATACTCTTAAAAAATGCAGCCCACATGCATTTTCCTAGTGTAGGGTCTTCGAAGATGCATCAAATGCATGTAGGGTCTTCAAAATGTCCACTCGGCCTACTCAGGCCCACGTAGTGGTCATCAATCAAGAGGGAAACTGGGGATAATCTCTTCCTCCTCTAGTAGACGCTAAATGGTGCTATGATGTCCTCATCGTCTTGCTTAGCATACTCAAACAACGGAACATTCCCCATGAACAATCCTACGACATGCGGATATTGCCATTTCCTTTTAATCAGACACATTTGTTACAAAACAACCCCACCAATTCCCTCGATTTTCTATATACTCGAGAAGAGCCCGCTGATACCACTAAGGAAGACTGAATAGATAAGGAATTTTTAGTCTTCATAAAATGGGCCCATAAACTATAAGTGGTAACTGGTATATAAGTTCCATAACATTTTTAGTCGAAAAGTATTCCCCACATCTGCTAGTCTTTGAATACCCAGAGCGTCTTCTGCTGATGGCTTGCAAATGTGATCCCATCCTGCCCAATGGAATTTCCATCCAAATTCATTCTCCCCCTAATAATTGCAAATATGTTTTCAATGGATGAAAGAATCCCTATCGGAACAGTAAAAGCAGATAGTATGTCAGCAAACTACACGGAACATGCTTTAGCAGAATAATGTTACTACTGAAAGAGAGGCTTGCTTTTCCATCCTTGAACATGTTTAATCGCTCTTATCAACCAGCCCCGAAAAGAATTAATTTTTCAGCCACTTGTCTATAGAGTCATATCCTGATACTTGATCAGCTGCTTCTTCCTAGTAAAACCTTTCTATAACACTTCCACAGGCTGATGAGGCTTTGTTGGATAAAACATAGCAACTCTTGTGTCTTTATTTTCAAGCTGGCCAGAAACAGATTCATAAGAGTCCAGAAGATCCATAATCACACTCAAAAAACTCTTAGACCCATTTGAATGATAGTATCATCTGCGAAGAGCAAAGGAGAGATTGGAGTACAGTTCCTGCTAACCCTGAAATACTGATTTACTTCCATTTTCAAACAAAAAGATGGTAATCCCCTCTCAGAACTTTTTGAGCAACAATAAATAAAGCTGGGGAAAGAGGATTTACCTTGTCTAAACCCTATTGAAGATTTAAGATAACCATATATCTTCCTTCAAGAAACTCTCCTGCTCATAACACCAACAAGGAGAAATGATCTTAGGGAGGATAAAACCAAGTATAATAGCAAACACCTTTATGATGATTTATACACAATTGCTGAGACTTATGGGCCTGGAGCCCGAGAATGTAGAGGGAGATGCCAATATACCTGAAGTTCATCCTTCCAAAACAACCAAATTCTAGTGACCTCCCTTCACTGCGCTAAGCAAACATACCTACCATTCTTCGATAACTTCTATTCATTTTGGAAAACATTCACCATGGGCTCTGTCACAGCAACAAAATTTGTATTGGCTGATCAACATTTTCAGTCTATGAAGAGATGGGGAATTACCAATTCCTCGAATATTCCAGCACATGCCTGTAATCGTGATAATGGATGGGGTGTTGATGAATCTGCAACTTTCTGGATCTTCTGTGAGTGATTATACTCAAGGTACCTCTCCCTCTTGTTAATAATTTTACGATTTGAGCTATTGAGGGATCGTCTTCCTCTTTGTCATTGTGTCCTGATTATTAAATGAATCCAGTCCTTTATTGACAACCGCATTCAACAATTCATGCAAGACTTTCAACTGATTAACTGATCTATGCTGCAATGACTATGAGAATTGCTGCTAGTCACATAACAGATCCTCACGCATAATGCTCTTTCCTCCTAGATAGACCATCAGCAGGTCTGGGTTGATGTTTTGTCCAGAGAAGACCTCTAGATTTGTCCTATTCTTCATCATCAGAAAGGTGAGCTTCAAATCAATCTCTATTTTCATTACGATTAACAATAGTCTTTGGTAAACCAACTAATGCTGTTCTCCAACAATGCAATTTGCCAATTTTCCTTCTCCAATCAATTACCACCCAAAGCACCCTCAATCTCAGCATTACTTTGAGATGCCCGAGGACCAAGTTTTAACCTCATTTCATTCAATTGACGATCCTGACCCTCATGAACAAGGGCTTGATCACGAACCTTTACAATTTCCTCACTGGCTTCCAAAGTCTTCTCCTTCAAAGCATCATCCTGACCATGCTGAATGATCTCATTTCCATGTTGCATTTGCCCCTTTTGATAAAAAAATTTTAACTGTCCATGGTCTTGTCGTTATCTGATTCCCATGCACACCCTTTGAGTTTTGCTTTGTTGTTGTTGTTTTTACCCTCAGCTCTCGACTTATTTCTTTCATCAAATATACACTTCTGAACAGCATGTCTTCTGAATTCTGCATCGAGTGCAGAACATGTGAATGAAAATATAAAGGAACTTAATCTGTTGAGATCTTAGCTCCATCTAGAGCTTTCTTCTCCAAATTAATCTCCACACAAGCCCTTGCCATGTCATTTTTTATGCAATCAGAGCAGATTGATTGATTTTCAAAACTCTTCCTAATGCACCAGTTTCTGTACTCATTCTCACAAAATAATGTTTTACGCCACAAGTTTCCATAACTAAATGATTCTGTTTTATAAGGATCCTGGGTGATCTCAAGGGGATCCCAAAGGACTTTCGCCTAGTGTATGGACGGATGGATGCATGCCAACGTCCCCAAACCTTTCGAATGACATGTGTTATGCCCAATCATTGACCGGGACGGTTCATTCAATAGTACCATTGGGAGCAAGCCATGGTGCAAGAATCACGCTGATCGATGATCCCAACCCTTTGAATGGGGGCCAATTTATTACAATTGTCCATTGTTTATGAGCCATAGATCACATGGCTAGAATCATCAAACCAAAGTGCTACTTTGGAATCATCGCAATACAACGTGGGATCTATCAAATAGATGTTTCAAGATGATGATTGGACCTATTTTGTTTATCCGCTCACTCTTTGCTGTCCATTTCCATGTCATTAGTCAAATGTTTGGGATTTCAACAGGGAAAAAAGAAGTTTAGGATCATTCTATTGGCATGATTTTTGCACTATGGCTTGCTCTTAATTTTATGAATGAATGAACAGTTCAATTGGATGATATGTCACCCCTGTTTCATTTAAAAGCTATGGGGACATTGCTAACTTCCTCATGAAGGTGCAGCCATTAGCAAAATCACATACATATATACATATAAATACACTCACAAATATACATACATACACACATACACACATGCAGGGTTTTGTTAACTTCCCTGTGTTCATGGGGACATTAGCAACATCCTCAAACCTTTTAAACGGCACACGGGGTCACCTATAGTCAATCTGAATAATTTATTCATTCATATAACTAGGAGCAAACCATGTTGCAAGACTCATGTTGATCGGATGATCCTAACCCTTTGAATGGGGCCAATTTTTACAACCGACCATTGTTTATGAGCCATAAATCACATGGTCCAATTTGATACAACGACCGTTGTTTACAAGCCATAAATCACATGGTTAGAATGGTCAAATCCAAGTTTCACTTTAGAATCATAAGAAATACAAAATGAGATCTATTAACTAGATGTTTCAAGATGATGATTGGACCTATTTTGTTTCTCTAGTCAATCTTTACTTCCATTTTCATGCTATTGATTGAAAACTTAGGATCACCCAATTGGCATGATTTTTCCACGATGGCTTGCTACTAGCTGTATGAATGCATGAATGGTTCGGATTGACAATAGTTCACACTTTGTGCCATTTAAAAGGTTTGGGGACATTGCTAACATCCCCATGTAGGTGGGGACGTTAACAAAACCCCACATATATGTATGTATTATATAATTATTTTGATTGGAAGCTCAAAATGAAAACGCAACGAGAAAACAAAAGGGGTGATGAGAAGTCATCCCAAAAGCATCCTTACATAATGAGCGTCATCACTTCCCCAAAATACTCAAAATCTATTCCCAATTACATCCCTTGAAAATGAGAATTCCCAGAAGCCCATAGAATCATTCTTGTTTTTCCCCTTTTGAGTGTCTTGAGTGGACCACCATACAAGCAGTTGAATGAATTATGCGTCCAAAAAGCAGGCCCCACACATACCAAAACTAGATTATGTATCAATCATGCTCCACTGTAGAGGATCTGGTCAGGTGTGGTTGGGTCAAGGGAGGGCCCAAACTGAACCATTTAAGAATTAGGTCAGAATTTTGGACCCACACCCAACCCATTAAAATTTTGCTTCGGTCCCATCCAAGTAAAAAATAGCCGACCCACTAATTTAATTGTCGGGTCTGGGACCTGACCTATTTATCACATGGATTGGGCGGAGGGTCGGGTATGAAAATTACAATTAAGCTTTCACATGATTAATGTTCCAAACCATCCAATTAGTTTTGATTGTAAAAAATTAAAATAGCCACTTGTCCAAATTCAATAGGTAAAATTACATGGTTAGTGTTGATGCAGCTACAAAACCCTACCTAAGTGCTAGAGCCTCTTCTACTTTAATTTTGGTGTTGTCACTAACCAATTTAGTTTGTTTCAAGGATGACTATAACTCTTATTTACTTCTCCAGAAATTAAGAGAATGAGTGTCTCAATTCTTGGAGAGTAGTCCAATTTGGCTTACGAATAAAAAGTCTTGGTGTGAGGACCTTGGTGATGGTGTAGGAAGGGGCTAGGCACCCTACTCCAGTTGGGAGAACACATTCTCTACCATGGGGGTGTGAGATTTCCTGACTTGGAATTTCAACAACTAGGAAATTGGCCTGAAATAAAAGAAAAGAACAACAAAATTGGAAATCTGGTAAGAGGATGGAGAAGAGAGAAGGGAGGAATGAGGAATACGGTGGAGGTTGAAACTTGAAACATCTTTCTCCATTCCCTAGAATGCCTTGATCTTTGAATTGAGCTTGTAATTGGTCTTATTCTTCTTGGTAGAATCCTCAAAGCTTGTCAAGAGGAGGGTATTGCCTAACTTGAACTTCTAGGAGGAATGAAAAAGGAAGAAGAACCGGAGAACACTTCTCCTTCCAAAGGTTTCCGGAGGCTTGGCTCACCACTCTAAGTACAGCCATACTCTTTTGCCTTAAGGGAGAAGAGCTTCCCAAGTTCTTGACTTTGACTCAAATTCTCCTTCTCCATTAGAGTTGCAGAAGTATGAAGATTCGGGCCTAGGAGGGACTATGGGGACTTAGAATATTGGAGAGGCAAGACCCCTTTCATAGAGAAATAGGCCTCTATTTATAGAGAAGGTGAGTGGCAGATTTGCAATTTGAGCGGCGGCAGGTATTTTAAAAGGTAGTGGGTTATTGGATGGGTGAAAAGTGGCATCATATCGGTTGCAATTGGGTGGGTAGAGGGTAGTTTTGTAAAAAGATGATAGGTTGGGGTCAAACTGAGGCTCCTAGATGTATTTTGATAAATGAAGGGTCAAAGAGTCAAAAGGAATTTGGAAATTGCATTTTGGATTTCCGTGCAAGGGCAGTGGTCATTTCACAAATTGTTTCCTACACACACTCCGGCCTGCAGCTTTTGGTTTTTCAATCGGATCTTGGTGCTTAAGTGTCAGATTTGGGTGTTCTATAGGTTAGTGGAAAGCTAACTTGATGTGCTTAGGTTGGATATGGGTGAAATTCTGCAAATTGGAGATTCAGATGGATGCAACTCTCCTCAATGATGGTTGAGTTAATCAGCTTAAGCACTCGCATTGCGTGCGGTGTCTACAATTATAGGCCATTAGTATAATTTTTGGTATATTATCCATTGACAACGGGCCTCACAATTTGCACAGTCTAGATTGTCACAAGTAGTGGATGAGTAACTATGTTGAGGAAAAAAATGTGGTGAACCATTGCTTTAGTTTGAGCCCAAAAGAAAACTAAAGACATGCATTCTTAATCAACTTTTTTTTTTTGGGGGTCCTAGTTGGGTCCAGTTTAGTTCCCTTTCAAACGAATGGGTCCGGGTTGGGTCGGGTCGGGTTGATTTTGAGAGGATGGAGACCCAACCCATTTAGTAATTTGGGTTGAAGTTTTGGATCCAAACCCACCCCATGACTCTAAATTTTGGAGCCAGACCCATCAGTTGTTGGGTTGCATCCAGTGACCATCGGGTTGACCTGACCCATTTACACCCCGACATGATGAATATGCCTTGATCCAAAGATTAGGTTAGTCCCCTCAACAAATGGGTTACACAGGCACAAAACTATGGACTTATGGACAAGGAATATGGACCATTGATCATTTTCCCCTGATCAACATCATTATCCTGTGCGATTTTCAAGTCATTCTCTCACGTGCAACACATGCATTTTATTAGTATCCTAAATCGTAAATATGTGGTACGGGATATTGTGTGTTAAGTACACTATACATATATCTGCATAACACCAGTTTTTAGTATCATAAGGAAATGTGTCATTCCATTAGTTATCTCATCCATGGTCGTTTTAATATTTGCAGACTTGGTTGCAATAGCAGAGAGGATGGCTTCTGTGAAACACAAGATACTGGTTTTATCCGGTAAGGGCGGGGTTGGCAAGAGCACATTCTCAGCCCAACTCTCTTTTGCGTTGGCTGGAATGGATTACCAGGTTGGCCTTCTCGACATTGACATCTGTGGACCCAGCATTCCAAAGATGCTTGGCCTAGAAGGCCAAGATATTCACCAAAGTAATCTTGGGTGGTCACCTGTCTATGTCGAGTCCAACCTTGGAGTTATGTCCATCGGGTTCATGCTTCCGGACCCAGATGAAGCTGTCATTTGGAGGGGGCCTCGCAAGAATGGAATCATCAAGCAGTTCTTAAAGGACGTGTACTGGGGTGAGCTCGACTACCTTGTGGTTGATGCACCCCCTGGAACGTCTGATGAGCACATATCCATAGTCCAGTTTCTACAGGCGACCGGCATCGATGGTGCGATCATTGTTACCACCCCACAGCAAGTGTCTCTGATTGATGTGCGCAAGGAGGTCAATTTTTGCAAAAAGGTTGGAATTTCAGTTTTGGGTGTTGTCGAGAACATGAGTGGGTTGCGGCTGCCCATTGGTGATTTCAAGTTCATGAAGGTGACGGAGACTGGAGATGAAACTGACGCTACGGAGTGGGCCTTGAACTATATAAAAGCCAACGCACCGGAGCTGATATCTGTTGTCGCTTGTAGCGAAGTGTTTGATAGTAGTGGAGGTGGGGCCATGAAGATGTGTATGGAAATGTGTGTCCCATTTCTTGGCAAGGTGCCAATGGACCCCCAGCTGGGCAAGGCAGCAGAGGAAGGTAGGTCTTGCTTTGTCGACCAGAAATGCAGTGCTAGCGCGCCTGCTCTACGGAGAATTGTAGAGAAACTGGCAACCGCTCGACAGTCTCAAGAACCTCAATAGATGCATATGCAATTCGATCACCTTCCTACAGAACAAGTGAGTTCATTTCCTTTGTTTTTGTAATATAAACCCCTTTTTTTGTTCACAAGTTCGTTTTAATTTTATTGCTTGTATACAGATGATAAATGTGTAAGCTCTTTTGTGACTTTGATACATCTCTAAATCTTATCCTCACGGATAATGTTACTATGGACAACTCCCCCATGGATTCAGTGTGCCAACACTTGCAACATACGGGTTTTTCATGGACACGGATTGGGTACTACCCCTACCCATCTCCAGCTAGGAACAGATGGGGATCTGAGGGGTCACTGTGATGTATCAGTTTTATCCGCACCATCCATCCATTTTTCCATATCATTTTAGGCCATGAGTCCAAAAATGAGGCAGATATAAGGCTCAATTGGACCACACTGGGGATTAAACAAACAACGTTGAAAACTTCGTAAGGGCCACAGAAGTTTTGGATCAAGCTGATATTTGTTTTTTTCCCCCTTCATCCAGGTCTATGTGACCTTATGAATTGACCTTATTAACAGGTCGGATGGCAATTAACCATCACAGTGGGCCCTAGGAAATGTTTCAACAGTCAACCTGCTGCTTCCTGTGGTGTGGTCCACTTGAGCCTTGAATCTGCCTCATTTTTTGGGCTCATACCATACAATGATATGGAAAAATGTATGGACGGTGTGGATAAAACTGATACATCATGGTGGCCCCTCAGAGCCCCCGTCCATTCCTTGCTAGAGATGGGCGGGGTAGTACCCAATCCGGGTCTGGTTTTCATCAGTTGGGCTCCATGATGGATATCCTAGCCCGAAAATCATGCCGATGCATTTGTGAGGTAGGGCGCTTAGGTATGTGGATCCTTACTCTTGCTCCGGTGGTAGACTCTCTGGAGTTTCAACACCCAGTCAAGGGTTCCGAGTATCCATAGGTGGTGAAATCCCACTACTGCATGAGTGTGTGGGGTGTGTGTGTGTGTGAAAAAAAAAGAAAAAAGAAAAAAAAAGGGGCACTTAGGTATGTTGACTGTGCATTGTCGATTATCTTTTTCAAACTGCCCATTGTTTTGTACGTGTGGTCCACCTGATGGGTGGAACTGCATCTGGGTCAAGGCCTAATGAACAGCTGCGATCTCCGTGGGGTGCTTTTGCTTGGCAGCAGTAGATGGGCACATGCAAATTACAATTAGCATATATGGTTGCACTAAAAAATTTCGAATGCCAACCAGAGGAATTCTGATTTCGGCCGTGGGACTGGAGTGCTGATCATGGTGCCATTGATTGGATTTGAGTTCTTGGTGTCTGATCATACAAAGAGAAGATTCACAGCCTGTTACAGTGACTCCTGGGGCTAGATTGCTGATCTGATATTACCCCCCAAATTGGATGGACCATGCCCTCAAATTCATCATGGAACTATGTTAACTGAAAAGGATCAAAGGTTGGATGGTTAGGATCTTCCAATATGGAGAATTTTGGGTCATGTTCCTTCATGGTGAGGGCCGTCAGATGAATAACCTGTATCAGTGATTAACCATGGCCCCCACTTGTACATAATTAAAAACCCCACCCAAAGGGAGAGATCCTTATCAGTGTGAGCATTTGCTCAACTCTCCAGGCATATATTGTTGATCGCTGCCATGAACCGGATGGGTCCAACAGTGACTGGGACCATATTTATGTGGTGGGCCACCTCATCTACGTGCAATAGCCTAAAATAAGGAGGAAATGGACAAATCTTCTTTTGCCTGTTTAATGTAAAAGGTTCCAATTTCTTTTACCCGTTAAATGTAAAAGGTTGCCAAGACATGGACGCTGATTGCCTTCAATCCCCCTTCGGCTACCAGTGAGCTAGGTAGGTCCTACCGTGCCATCCATCCATTTTTCCAGCTCATGGTAGGGCATGAGCCCCAAAATGAGGGAGATCCAAAACTCTATAAGTGGTTCATATGACAGGAAAAGGTGGGGAGGGAAATGCCTAGAGTTGAAACCTTCCCAGGCTCCATCATAATACTAATATGCCACTGGGATGAATTGAAAACACAAAAATGTTAGCCTGATCCAAAACTTGTGGCCCCATGAATGTTTCAATGACGAGCATTCAATCCCCACTGTTTCCTGTCGTGTGACCCACTTAGCGGGTCATAAGATTCGTGGCTACACATTTGAGGTAACATTGATCCAAAACAAGCACCACTTAGGTGGGCCTTTGTTATCTCTGACCCATCAAGCATTGGTGGACACACGTAGGTTTAATGCATATTTTAGTTTTATATCCAGCAAAATAAAATTAAGAGGAGAAGAAAAAAAAAAAAACACACCCCCACACACTCACGCCGTAGTGGGATTTCACCACCTTATGGGTACTAGAATCCCAGACCAGCTATTGAGCTCCTCAGAGTCTACCACCAGAGCAAGAGCAAGGACCCTCGTCTGAGACAAACTTGACTTGGACTAATGGACTCAGAATCTTTGACACACAGAGCACCCCTCAGGACTCAGGTGAGTCACGGCTTGACTCAAGGATGAACAAGTGGGTTTGAGCATGTCTTTTAACCATGGCATGTATGGAAGTGGATTGGTTGGTGTATCACATACCACTATCCTCGGTGGTGTGTTGACATCACCAAGTTTTGTGGGGCTGCAGAAGTTGGTGGGCAGATTTTCAGAGAGGATGAGAGGTTGACTCTCTTCTTTCCATTGATTGTCTCGCTCTCGAGAGCTTTTGTTAAGGGGTAAAAAAGTATAATATTTGATCATAGTTATCAATTATTACAATTCTATCATCAGTTAGACCTTGTAGAAATGTTTAAAATTGAGAACACGAAGATACTTTACCATAAGATAACTCGTGATTTTACGTTCCAGAGATTCCAAGTAAGAGACCGCAGTTATAGAGAGGAAAGATGTTAGGCAACCACTTTATCTATACAAATGTACGGTCTTTACTTTACAAAATTTAACTAATTTATGAAAAATAATAGATGAGATGATGTCAAAGCAGAGCCTACTACCTCAAATATTCAAAACAGTGGTATTAGAGTATATAAACTAAAGAAGGATAGATTCAAAATACAACGTTGGCTTTAGAATTGAAATTGAATAAAAGAGACCTAAAGACTAGAAGAAATAGTGAGAGTAGAGAGTTAAGAGTCTCTGTCCGAACTCTCTTTAGACTCTCCCCGTCTGATCTCTTTTGCCAGACTCCTCGTAATTGTGAGTTTAGGTCCCTTTTATAGGCATTTGGAGAGAAACACATAAGGTTGGATGGTAAGATTTGGTCACTCTGAGCCCAAGCTTAGTGATAATGCCAGGTTGGGCAAACCAAACCACTGTTGAAGAGACACGAGCCATTGAGCCTGAGTTGAAAATACTACCAACGCATTGAATGCAAAAAAGAAAGAAGAAGAAGGAGACCACAACTGACAGTGCTGTCGCTGATTTTGCACAAAGCCAGTGTTGTCAGCATTGCTTTTGTGCAGAGCTACTGGTCACACCGCCGGCTTTGTGCCTAAAACCCGCAACCAATGCTGGTAGCTCTGGTTTTCCACAAAGCCAGCGTTGGCAGCACTGGCTCCGTGCAAAGTCGGCACTCCGGGCCAATCCGGCGCAATCTGTTCAATTGGGGCCATTGGGCCAATTCAATTGATTTAATTGGGACAGTTGGTTGACTCTCCGTGATGATTTTAGTTGTATGTACCCACTCGGATCAAGGGCCCACCAAAGTTATCAAGTCACGTAATCGTGTTTTAACTGTAGAGTGTCTACGTATCCAAAGATCAAGTGGACTCCACTGCATGAAGCATTTGGAAATTGAATGTCTACCGTGGACACCTTCGTAGGGTCACGAAGCAGTTGGGAATTGAATGCCTACCATTGAAACCTTCCTAAGGTCGCATAAGTTTTAGATCAATTTGATATTTATGTTTTGTCTTCATCGGGTCTTTCTGACCTTAAGAACAGATTGGATGGATAATAAACATTGTGGTGGGCCCTACGGATGTTTTAACGATGGGAATCATTGTCTCCACTGCTATTTGTAGTGTGGTCCACTTAAAATTTGGATATGACTCATTTTCTGGATCATGCTTTAAAATGATCTTGCCAAATGGATGAACGGTGTGGATATCAAAAATACATCATTGTGGGGCCATGTAGCTTCGATCTCCTTTCAACCGTTCATAAATTTTGAAGCACGAGTACGTTACCCCCTCGTCTTCACCCACCTTGTACACACACCACCGAATTCGGTGGTGTGTTTTACACCAGCTAATCCGCTTCTAGCACACACAATGAAAGCAAACACCTGTAACTTCAATTAAGAGGTTCTTAAATGACTGTGCATGAAAATTTTAAAAATTCAACGCTTGGATTGAGAATACGGCAGATTTATTGTATTTGTAGTGGTTGGATGTAGCATCCAGCAATCGTATTTTTTAGTGGGCACATGTTTTATTCAATAACTAGCAATGGAAATTTTATTTAGAATTTCAAATAATTCAGTTCATACTTTTATCTCAATTTTTAAATTATTTAGTAAATTACAATACATAATTTTAAGTAATTTATTTTCAACCAGATTTTTTCCAATAATATCGTGAGAAAAAGTCAAAATCTGCAAATATATTGAGAAACTTTAGAGTTGGAAATTGCCAATAAAGAAATTTGTCACTAGAGTCGAGTCGGACCAAGTTAAGGCTGACTCGACTCGATTCGATTTTGAAATAGGCTTGACCTGAACTCAATCTAACTTGATATTGAGTCCAGCATGCCTAACTCAATCCGAGTCCGATCTAGCCTGCACTGATCCGGACCGAGTCCGATCCGGTCAGAAGTATCGAGTTAGGTTGAGTTTGCACCGATTTGAATTAAGAGATGAGGGAGGGAGAGACCGAGAGAGTGGAGAGGAGATAGAGGAGGAGGAGGAGGAGGGTGATGGTGGTGCGTGGTTGTCGGGCTTGGAAGATGAGGATGATTAGGGAGGGAGAGAGATTTTGTGATCAGGTCAAGGTAGGGTGCGACGGGTAGAGTTAGAGATGAAAGAAATTAAGTTTACACACACACACACACTCACTCAAACCCGAGTCGAGTCTAACCGGATTGAGTTTCGGGTCGAGTCGGGTCGAGTTATGTAACACCCCGATTTTCAGGACCCGAGTATATGACCCGTGTCCCAAAAACCCGAGTGTTAACTTTAAAGGATGGTCAGATATAATATTTTTCTTTTATTAGAGTAAGCAGATAAGCGTAGTGTGGACAAATCGACATAAAAGAAAATTACGTTATCATTCAAATATGCCTATAATGACTTATACAAACCAATGTCCCCAAAATTAATAAATACAAGAATTACATGATCTAATACAGGAGAAATAATAGAAATCATATAAATATAAGCCACAACATCACACAACTCCTTCAAGCATATAGTTATGCATTCTTGGTGGTCGTATCCTGCTCCTCATCAAGTCTGAACATGCATATCACTTAAGCCACCTGTACTACCTGTACGATTTTATAATTGATGGATGAGTGGCCAACTCAGTGTGAATTTTCCTCAAGATTACACACCACCGCATTAGGTAAACATAGTTATAAAACAACCAAACAACCAAAACAGAGTAAATGCAGTCTTATTAGATGCATGGATGCATGAATGCAATCATAGACCTGGAAAAACATGTAGACGGTCTGTGCCCCGGGTAAAACATGTAGACGGGCTGTGCCTCGGGAAAAACATCCAGGCAGGCAATGGGGTCGTTACCTACGGATGAGACTGGTCATAAGCGCAACACGCGGCGTAATCGTAGGGCAGAGTGATCCAAGTTCTCGTCATAAATCGATCGGCTGGTCATAAGCGCAACACGCGGCGTAATCGCAGGGCAGAGTGATCCAAGCCGTCGTAGTATGTTATGCATGCATGAATTGCTAGCCCATTATTAGTTCATTTACAACCAGCCAATTTAGATAAGCTCAAAGGTCACTACGGGGAGCACATGGCCCAGCGTAGGCCGACGACTAGGGTATAATGTCCCATTACCAATATCCCCGGCCCATGAGGCTACCATCTTAGGATGTTTAATGGAAACCCGTCGACTAGTGACTAATCATATTACTGTATATGGGGCTTACCATCGCATGGTTGCACGGTATAAAATATCGAACCCATATAGAAAAAATATCAAAATAAAACTATGTAGGGCGGGTATCAAAATATGCCACATAGGGCGAATTTCAAAACTATACGATAAAGACCATCCTTAAAAACCATTGGGCACAACAACCCTGTATGGTAGGCTCATATCAATGATCCATCTAGACCACCACTCAATAACCATCAAGTTGAAGGTCCATTACGATCATAACTAGTCAAGTTACATCCCAAGTATGGGTACACATTTATAGGTGGGGGTTTTCCACTAATGTACCAGTTTAAAGTTCATAAGCAATACACAAATAGAAGTCCATGAGCATGAACAATTATACAGGATAATCATGAAGCATGTAATACAGCAATTCAATTTCCACCAGCTAACACATGTGATTATAAATGGAGATATCAATTATGAATTTAAATAAAAACTATAACTTAAGATAATGAGAAGATGGAAAGCTCAAGGGGAAGAATCATCACCTTATACTTGGAGTCGCCTACTAGTGTCGCTAAGTGTCTGCGCCCTTAGAATTGTATCCTACCACAAATCATGAACTTGTACAATTAGGTCCAAGTTCTAATCACTACCTAGGGTTTAAGATCATAACCTAAGGTTTTAGTTGTTTATCTTTAGAATTTTTTATGTTAAATTAGGATTTTCACCCTAGAATTTAGATTTAGGTTAGATCTTTAAGGTTGAACCCTAGTGGCATGTAATTATTTATAATGTTAATTTAATAGTTATAAAATCTTTAATAACATTAGTGTCATACATAATATTAGTTAATAATCATTATAATGATAATTAATATTATGATATACTATCTATGATAAGACAATGCATTAACATTTAATAATGGTACCATTTTAATTTCTTGTATATAATAACTATCATTAGAATAGATAATTTACTAATAGTCATGAAACATAATATTTAACAATCCTATCAATAATGAAAATGGTAACAATGTTAATTTAATAATTAGAAAATAACTATTAACCATAGTGTTACGATTAATATTAGTTAATGTAGCAAAATAATCATTATGGTAACACTAACCAAAATTAATATTTAAGAATAATAAACGGGATAATGATATTTAATAATTGTAATTTGTTTATAATAACCAGTTTAGCATAATGGTCTACTAATGGCTAATCTTTGCTAATATTAATAATCCCAATGGCAACAAATGGTAATAGTACGACGAAACATAACTAGAATGGGAAAAATGTTGACTCACCCATGATGATTCGGTTCGAACTGAGTCATCTGAGCAGCCACAAAAGACCAACTCTCTTTTCTTCTTCTCTTTTCTTCCCCTCTTTTCCTCCTCTTTTCTCTCCATTTTCTTTCCTCCTTGTTGGACCAGGCCCATCCCTGGCTCGACCGAGTCAGCCCAACGCTCTCCCTTCTCTCCAGTTTCCCTATCTTATTTTTCTCCTTCTCCTTCTTCCTTCCTTTCTCTTTTCTTTCGCTTCCCTTCTCCCTTCCTTGCAACGTCCAACAGGGACTGAGCTCAACCCACGGCCAGCCTCAATCCAACTGAGTCAACCCAGCCGGTCGCTGACTTGACGGTGAACCTAGCAGCGTTGCACTAATGCACACCCACACCCTCATTCTCTCCTCTCTCTTATTGCTTTCTCTTCCTTCTTCTTCCTTCTTTGAAGTCCAGCAACACCACTGGACTCGACCCAGTCCAACACGGACCGAAACAGGCCCGGCAACTCAGAACCCGACCAGCTGACCCGGCTCGGTTCAAGCAGGTGCAGCAACGCACCACCCTCTCTCTCTTCCTCTCACCTTCTATTTCCTTCTCCTTCTCTTCTCCAAATCTGCATAGAGTGCTTAGAGATGGCCCACCTGGTGAGCGAAACAGAAGCGAGATTAATGCTATAACAGGGGCTGGCGACTGTTCTTCTTGACGAGGAAGATGACCTGCCATTAATGGCAGATCACAAACGCCCATGTTTTCCTCCAAAACGATGCATGAGAATGGTGTAGACGGATCTATGGGAGCTTATAGCATGGTCGGATTGAAGCTCTAAGGAGGTTTAGGTGGTGGGTTCGCGGGTTTGAAGGTGGCAGTCGCAGGAAACATATGAGAAGTCTCTTTCTCTCAACCCTATCATCCTTAAAACAACTCCCAGATCTCCTTGGAGCCGTTGGATCGGTAATACACGGTCTGGATTTGATTCAGATAAAGCTGTCTCCAAATCCGGTGGGTGGGAGCCAAAACCGGACGTGGTTTTCTTTGCTGAGGTGGAACTGGATTTGGACGGTTGAGATGCCTTCAAATGGACGTCCGAGATGAGAGGGATTCTCCACACCTGGATCGTTGAGCTGGCATTTGGAGAGAGTAACAGAAATTTTCCATTTTTGGCCAAACAGCCGCACGTACAGGTGAGTACGCCTGTGGTTGTGCATGTGTCAGAAAACCCGGGCGTGTACGGAAAACTTGTATCTATTCGGGTCTACCTCAATGACCAGATGAACGGTCTGGATTTTCCATTCGAAATGAACTGGTGGTCCACAAGCTGATCCAACACAAGGAGAGAAGCACAGGTGCGTCTCTTTTCAAACAGCTGTAGGCGGGAGTTTTCCCATTTCTGGAAACCGTCGGGTCAGACGTCTCTGATTGGGTTCTCTGGTTCTGTGCACTATGAGTGCAGTCCCTCTGGTGCTCGCACGCAATGGCTGTGGGGCCCACGGAGATGTTTAGATGAAATTCACCCTATTCATTCCACTTGGTGGGCCCCAAGAAGGGTCCTTGGTCAAAGATCAAGCAGATCAAATACCTAGGTGGGCCCACAACTTGATTAAGACCTTATTTAATGATTTCCCGCCGATCTAATGGTCGGATCTTCCCGGAATTGAACGTCAACGGTTAAAAGGTCCTAAAGGGGCCATTTGTAAGGTTTTCATCCCATATTACTAACCAATACTAATATCAATATAGATTTCATTTACTTTGGTATATTACTTGTAATTAAAATAATTAAAAATCTCGTACATATATATAGATATAATATTTTAATATTAACATACTACCATATACATGCTATTGATCACCTATTTATTCATAATATACAATATCATATTATACATAGATATGAATTGAAAATAGTACGATATCATATTTGAAATCACATTGCTAAATAATACTCGATTTTACAATATCTAACAATTTTTGCTTACATATTTATAAAAGATATTTAATGCTATTTATAATTCAATTATTCACCGTGAAATTACCACTCATTATGTTTATTTAATTTAATATTATTTTCAAAATATTTCATATACGTTAAATATATACGTATCACCCTATTCCATACATTTTCAGGTAAATTATTAAAATACATCTATAAAGTTTGATCTATGTTAGCATATAAAGAAAAAAATTAATACAAGATTTATTTGATAATGTGGCAGTCTTTACGTTCAAGTTTAAGCTAGGACATGGGGACATTCAATTTAATTAGATCGGTGTTTATACTAATTTAGGTTATGCGGTAACACCCGAGTACTGAAAAATACGGGGTGTTACAAGTTACTAGGTAACTCGAACTCGACTTAGTTTGAGTTCGGATTGGGCGAAGCCTACTCGGTTCGGACCAGCTCACCCATTCAGTTCGGGTCGAGCTGAATCTGAACTTGTCGGATGAGTCTAGTTAGCCGAATCCGTGCTCACCTCTATTTGTCACTATGCCTATGCCTAATCGGAGCCCCTATAAGTGGAAGCTTTGTGTGGCCCATCATGATATCCATGAGAAATCTACACCGTCCATCGATTCCTCCACCTCGCTTAAGCAATGAACTCAAAAATAAGGCAGATCCAACACTTAAGTGGGGCACATTATAAGGAACAGTGTGGATGGAAACACCCACAGCCAAAATCATCGTGAGGCCCTCCATGATGTTTATATGCCATCCAAACCGCTCATCAGATTATTCTTGACTAGGATGAAGTGAAAGCACAAATAGTAGCCTGATGTAAAACTCCTGTGGGCCCAAAAAGGTTTCAATGGTGGGCGTTCAATCCCCATTATTCCAAGTGGTGTGCCGCACTTACTTTTGCAACTGCGTCATTTTCCGCTCAGGTCCACACATGAGCGAGCGAAATGAGAAATTTGGGACTCTGGACCCCACCTTTTATCCAGCTGTTTTTATGAAACAATACAAACTTTGCTTTAGAACTTAGACTTGCTCATACGGACAGAGAATTTGAGGACGAAAATACCCCTCCTTTCACGGAAACAGATTGGGTACTCCACTTGCTACCAGCCAATGGCGGATGGTCGGTGGTCTGTGGGCCTCACCATGATGTATGCTTTTCATCCATTCCATCCATATATTTTTCCAGATCATTTTATGGCAAAAATGAGGTATATCCACATCTTAAATGTACCACATTACAGGAAATAGTGTTGAATGAGCGTCGACCACTAAAAACTTTTAGGGGGCCCACTGTGATGTTTGTGAGAAATCCTCCCCATCTAAGTTCATTCATAGGGTCACAAAGACCTGGATGAAGAGGAAAAACAAATTTCATAATGATCCAAAACTTCTGTAACCCCTAAAAGGGTATCAATGGTAGACGTTCAATTCCCCACTGCCTTTTACAGTGTAGTCCACTTGATAGTTAGATCTATCTTATTTTTCGTCTCAAGCCTTAATATGATCTCGTCAAATAGATGGACGGTTTGGATAACAAACCTCATGATGGGACCCACAAAAGCAGCAAAAAAAAAAAAACCTGTTACAGTTATAATCCGTAGCTATAGTGTATCGAAAATTGCAGGATTTTTAGGCTAACTCGCTGGACAGTTCTGAACGTTTTTGATAATATCGAAAGACTTTCGATAATATCGATTTACCCATAGATACAGATTATAACCATAGCTATAACTGTAGTCTGTGCCACTCTATTCAATTTTATTTTTTTTATTTTTTTTTTTTTTACATGGAGAAATTTATTTTACTTACAATATTCTCTAATACATATTTATATAAATGTGTATATATAAGCATATAAAAAAAAATTTCTCTCTTTTTTTCATTTCTTTCTTTATTCATTTAACAAGAATATCTTCTAAACCAAAATTAGTTATTTGATGTACCCTATATGATTTTGGAGTAGGAGAAGCTACTTTAGCCAACCAACCTAGTTATTTTTCAAGATTCCATTAGGTTGATGGTCGAAAATGCATTTCATTCACTTTGCAATCAATTTCATTCATTTCATTTACTTCGCGATCAATTCCATGCATTTCACGATCAATACTGGCAATTCCCCATAACTTCACGGTCAATTTCATGCATTTCACGATCAATTCCCTTCACTTTACGGTCAATTCCGTGCATTTCACTGTCAATTCCCTTCATTTCATAGTCAAACATAAATTGAGCGAGGCAAACTAGAAATCTAACAGGTCAAACTAGAAATTGAACGGGACAAACATAAAATTCAGCGGGGCAAACTTGAAATTGAACAGGGCCAACAAGAAATTGAACGAGGCAAACATGAAATTCAACGGGGCAAACTGAAAATTGAGCGGGGCAAACATGAAATTAAGTGGGGCAAATTAACAATTGGGAGGAAAAAATATGAAATTGAGCGGGGCAAACTAGAAATTGAGCGGAGCAAACATGAAATTGAGCGAGGAAAATTAAAAATTGAGCAGGACAAAAATGAAATTGAGCGGGGCATGCTTCAAATTGATGACTGATGTTTGCCCTGCTAAAATGAAATTGATGGCTCATTTTAAGGCATGCTTCAAAAAATGAAGTAGATCTAGGCCCAAGCTATGGAGCTGGAAGTGGCTGCGACAACCTGTGCCTAGGTCTAGACCTTACAGATGGCCCTGAGGGTCTCCCTCTCCTCTTTGTTAATTCAGGTTTCTTTATTATTACTTTGATTTCTTATAGCTCCATGCTATTTCACTTTTTCTCTTTAATTTGAACACTAAAAGGAAACAATTTGTTTGTCTCACATCTGATAACTTTTCAACATAAGAGGGATGTTTAGTTCATAAAATTGGTTCTTCCATTGACTATCGGAAAATGATGTCTGTAAAGTTTGTATTCCCTCACCTATAGGTCAATTAAACATCCATTCCTTGCTAATAATGACAATTTGCCCCGCTGAATGCAAACGATTGCACAAACAAAGAGAATGCAAACGATTTGCTACGTCTTGTCCTATAAGTGAAAAGCCAACCAATTTTCAAGAGTATATTAGGTGCACCCCAGCCTCATCCAGAGTGATGCAGCCCTTACCATGAGGCATTTTTACAAACATCTAAACTGCTACTTCAAAAACCCACTGTTTTACAAACAAATACAATGGTTTTAGAGGTGTTTTATCAAACGCCTTCTAAGTAACATAAAAACTTTTTTTAAAAAAAGAGAAAAAAGGTATTTGTTTAATGTACATGTTTGCCCCGCTAAATTTTCAGTTTGCCCCGCTGAATTTCATGTTTGCCCCGCTCAATTTTCGGTTTGTCCCGGTGAGTTTGTAGTTTGCCCTGCTAAATTTCATGTTTTCCCTGCTGATTTTCATGTTTGCCCCACTCAATTTCTAGTTTGTCCCGCTGAATTTCATATTTGCCCCGCTCAATTTCTAGTTTACCCCATTGAATTCATAGTTTTCCCCGCTCAATTTCATGTTTGCCCCGTTCAATTTCATGTTTGCCCCGTTCAATGTCTACATACCCTCCCACATCTGGGGTTTTGATGTATACATAATCTGATGAACATGATGTATTACAAACAAAACATCATTGTGGGGCATAGCAAGCGTAATCAGATTGCGTACCGAGTTAGTCAATACTCTCCCATTATACTAAGTAAACTTATATGGGCCCACATTGAATGTATGTAGTATATCCACGACATCCATCTGTTCTTCCATCTAATTTTAGCGGTTTAGCCCCAAACTGAAGCATATCAAAAGATCAAGTGGATCATACCACGAGAAACAGTGGGCATAATGATTTTCTCCGTTGAAACCATAGTGGGCCCAACAGTGATGTTTGTTTGTTATCAAACTTATTCATAAAATCATATAGACATGGATTAATAGAAAACACAATTATAAGCTTGATCTAAAACTTCTGTGGCCCCTAAGAAATGATCAACATGAGAAATTCAATTCAAAATTTTCAGGTGGTGTGGTCCATTGGAACATTGGATACGTATAGTTTTTTTGGCTCAATCCATGAAATTATCTATTAAGTTTGTCCTGCTGATTTTCTAGTTTTCCCGCTGAATTTCATGTTTCCCCTCCTCAATTTCATGTTTGCCTCGCTGATTTCCTAATTTGTCTTACTGATTTTGTAGTTTGCCTCGCTCAAATGCAAGTTTCTCCCACTGAATTTCTTGTTTGCCCATCTGAATTTCTAGTTTGCCCCGCTCAATTTCTAGTTTGCCCTGCTCAATTTAATGTTTCCCTTGCAGAATTTCTAGTTTGCCCCGCTCAATTTCATATTTCCCCCGCTGATTTTCTAGGTTGCCCCACTGATTTTCTACTTTGCCCCTCTAAATTCATAGTTTGCCCTGCTGAATTTCATGTTTGCCTTGCTCATTTTTCAATTTTTCCCGTTGAATTTCATGTTTGCCCTGTTCAATATTTAGGTACCCTCCCTCAATGTCTAGGTTCTCTTTCACATATGGAGTTTTGGTGTATACATAATCCGATGAACATGATCTATTACAAATAAAACATCATTGTGAGGCTAGCAAGCGTAATCGGATTGCGTACTGAGTTAGTTAATGCACTCCCATTGTACTAAATAAACTCAGATGTATTACAAATAAAACATCATGTATGTAGTATATCTACGCCGTCCATCCGTTCTTCTATCTACTTTTAGCGATTTAGCCCAAATTGAAACATATCAAAAGATCAAGTGAATCATAGCACGGGAAACAATGGGCATAATGATTTCCACCGTTGAAACCATAATGGGCCCAACAGTGATGTTTGTTTGTTATCACATCTATATAAATTGGCTAACTTAATCATTATTTGTGAACCAAAAAAAAGTATATATTCTTTAGCCATATAAAAATATCATGATCAAGTATACCTTTCAAATGATGCAAAATCTTTTTCCCTACTTGAAGATGAATCTAACTTGGAAATTTCATGTGCTAGTTAAGTAATTCCACAATAAACAAGATGTTTAGGCTAGTATGAGTCAAGTATTTAATGAAAGGTTCTCGATTTCCAGTTTGCCCTGCTGAATATCATGCTTACCCCGCTGAATTTCTAATTTGCCCTGCTGAATTTGCAGTTTGCCCCGCTTGAGTTCCAGTTTGCCCCGCTCAATTTTCGGTTTGCCCCGCTCAATTTCATGCTTGCCCCACTCAAGTTCCAGTTTGCCCCGCTCAATTTCATGTTTGCCCCGCTCAAGTTCCAGTTTACCCCGCTGAATTTCATGCTTGCCCCGCTGAATTTTCAGTTTGCCCCGATCGATTTCCAATTTGCCTCGCTTAATTTTCAGTTTACCCCGCTTAATTTCATGCTTGCCCCGCTCAATTTCCAGTTTGCCCCGCTCAACTCATGTGAAAATCCTTTCAAAGAAAAAAGATTCGTAAATAATACACTTGAGAAAAGAGCAATTGGACATGTTTTAGCTAAGACATACGAGGAAACTTAATATTTTACTAATATAGTGAGGAACTCATGTACTTGTTAATGAAATAACATGTTCATGTCCACCAATAAAATAACATGAAAAAATCATGTGCCAAAATCAATGATATTGAGAAAGACTTGTGCGTATTTAGAATTTTCAACAACATTCTCCAAATACTTGTGCATGAAACCTTCCTCCCTGGAGACTTTTCAATTCTGCATTTCATTAGCACTGACAAGTGAGCTTTCAAATACGGTTCATCAAGAGGAATTCCACAGAGAATCATTCTCAACGTAAGAAAATCATCAATGTCTCCGTGATTCAATGCAGCTGCAATTGTAATGACTATTAATTAGTGGAATTTATCATAGTGGAACAAACATTTCGAGCATCATTCAAAGCATTCCTCAGAAGATCTATAAAATATTATGTTGGGACACCTCCATAGTTTAGTAGTGAAATTAAAGTCTTATTTAGGTACGTTTTCCTTGGCTGGTTGCTAAAAAAGAAAGACAAATAAGTTGGATCAACTCTTCACGTCACCTTTGCAGATAACAAATAACCGTTACATACAAGCACTAAAAGCAAACATGGGAGATCGTCAATGTATATAAAATAATCATCCACGGGCGATGCTATAACCAATTCACTACACAAATAACAAACATGTGGTCACAGATTTAGCAGGTTGAACCAATAGGGTTGGTTCATAAAAGAGTATCCCAAAATTTTTCTGATTTTGCCATCCGAAAGGATTTGAATCATAAAAGGTTGGATGTTTGGTGCTGCTGTGCTTGACGCAATCAACGACAACACATGAAACGGGCCATTTATACATCTTCGCAATGACAACATGGATATCTCTAAAGTGTTGTCCAGAGCCTTGTATACTAATATATTTCCAGATATTTGCCCATTGTCTCTGTATTTTAGTGAGAAATAAAGCATGGAAATGTTGACTAGGTAACAAATGCAAACATATCACATTACTCTAAAACAATCAGAGGAATCACATAAATAGAGTAATGTAGCAACAAAATTACATACAGAATAACACAAACTTCATTGGCTTTTAGCATTCCAGTCGGTTTTACAGTTCCCAACAAATAGTAGCACTCACTGGCATGAAGCCTTTCTCCCTTGAGACTTTTCAATTATTTTCTCATTAGCACTGACAAATGAGCTTTCAAATAGAGTTCATCAAAAAGAATTCCACAGATAATCATTCTCAATGCAAGAAAACCATCCATGTCTCCGTTATCTGAAAACCAATATAATGACACGTTATGAGTGAATTGTAAATCAATAGAACCTAACCATATGACCAAACTCAATTAAATAATGAAGGACCGACAACTCAGTTTCTATTATAGATGAGGATGATAAAGTCTTATTTAGGTACGTTTTCCTTAGCTGGTTGCTAAAAAATACAAGCACTAAAAGCAAACAAGGTATTGTACTATTATTCACACAATAAATTCAAGAACACATAACTCCAAGTTCTCACCCTAACAAAATTTCAAATTCTCCCAACAAGGATGAAATTTATTTATCTTCGTATCGATCCCTAGTGAGGATGGCTAACATGAAGGGAGTATACTGACATGGGTGTGTACAACAAGCAAACCCAAACAAAAACAAAAAAAAATAAAAATTGCAAAAGATGAAATCGTCGATATCATCTACATATCATCGATATTATCGACATAAGTCATCGATAATATCGACAATATGTCGATAATATCGAATGTGGATGACAATTGTCTAGCAAGCTTTGGTGCATTTTCATATTTTATTGATATATCGACACCATCTCGATATATCGATAGTAGATACATATTGATATATCGACATGTTGTAGATAATATCAAATTATGGCTGTAATTTTTCAGCAACCAAACACAAAAAATTTCATATTGACTCGATATATTGACAAGTTATCAATAATATCGACGATATCGATGGATACATTGACGACATGTCGATAATACCTACGTATATAACAATCAACAATGTAAAGTCGATTTTATTGACATATCGTCGATATGATTGACATAAGTCATCAATATTATCGACATATCATTGATATTATCGACGTAAGTCATCGATAAGATCAACAATATATCAATAATATCGAATGTGGATGACAATTGTCCAACAAGCTTTGGTGCAGTTCTATATTTTATCGATATATCAACACCATCTCGATATATCGATATTAGATACATATCGATATATCGACATGTTATAGATAATATCGAATTATAGCTGTAAGTGTCCGGTAACCAAACATGAAAAATGAAACTTTAACGATATATTGCCGATTTATCGATATTATTGAAATGGAACTTGTCGATATATCGACAAACTATCGATATTATCGACGTATATCGGTTTTGAGAAATAAACTGCATTAACTGCTTTCACCAGGCATCCTTTATTACACTCCATACCCATTTATTTGCACTTCTTCTTCTCCAACGTTCCCTCTACTTCATCTCCAACGGATTTCTCCACATTAGCAACCTTAACTTTGGAGGATTTCTGCTAAGACGATCTCGGTAAGTTTGTGTTCATTACAATCAATATGAAATGCTGAGTTTGTCGATGATGGAAACCCCTTTTCACCTTTATTTCTTCTATTTTTCAAACTATCATCCGGATTTTAACTTCTTTTTTTTTAAACTTGACAACGGAAAATATAGATGTTATGAAGTAAATGATCGTACACCCTATTAGAAATGATGCCTAATAATGATCCTACACACTGTCAGAAAAAATAGAGACGTTGAAGTAAATCTTCCTTCCATTTTTCCGTAATTTGGATACCACTTGAAGGATTTTCCATGCCCCATAAAGTTTGGATCATCATAAAGGAAAAATTACCTTTAATATTCAGCTTTGATGTAACCACATCGCCAACAGTATCTTAAATGCAAACAATGCGTTTAAACTACGAGTGTGACTTACTTGATTCTTTTTGTTCTGTTTGGCTAGTTTCAGCATTGATTTTACTTCCATGTGGAATATGTATAGATGATGATGGATTTTAATAATGTATGCTCAATTAACACAACTGAGTTATAGGGTCCTGTCGGGCATAGTCTGTCCACGTGTGGCCCATGGTTCTGTCAATCTAGATCATGGTTTGATTGGGACATGCAGTGCATGGAGCTGCCACATTAATATTTTCTAATACATATTTATATAAATACGCATATATAAGCATTAAAAAAAAAATCACTCTTTTTTTCATTTCTTTCTTTATTCATTTAACAAGAATATCTTCTAAACTAAAATTAGTTACTTAACGTACCTGTTATGATTTTGAGGTAAGAGAAGCTACTTTCGCCAACTAACCTGGTTATTTTTCAAGATTCCATCAGGTCGATGGTCGAAAATCCATTTCATTCACTTCGCGATCAATTTCATTCATTTCATTTACTTCGCGATCAATTTCATGTTTGCCCCGCTGAATTTCTAGTTTGCCCCACTCAATTTCATGTTTGTCCTGCTGAATTTCTAGTTTGCCCCGCTCAATTTCATGTTTGCCCCGCTCAATTTCTAGTTTGCCCCACTCAATTTCATGTTTGTCCTGCTGAATTTCTAGTTTGCCCCGCTCAATTTCATGTTTGCCTCGCTCAATTTCTAGTTTGCCCTACTCAATTTCATGTTTGCCCCACTCAATTTCAAGTTTGCCATGCTCAATTTAATGTTTTACCCGCTGAATCTCATGTTTGCCCTGCTGTTCAATATCATGTTTGCCCTTCTCAATTTCTAGTTTGCCCCCGTTAAAAATTTATGTCAATCTTTTTTTCTTTTCTTTTTTTGTCTTAAAAAAAAAAGAAAAAAAAAAAGAAGGACTAAGATGGTCATCAACCAAATTTTCATTCAAAATACTAAGTATCTTAATTTGGATTCATCTAGATAAGTACTGCTACTTGACTATCCCAAGAAGAAATATACCAGCAAATGTTCTGAAAGTTTAGTTAAAAGTTTTCAGATTGGACCTCTACTATTTCATAATATAATCGAACTATTTTCATCCAATCTATTCATAAGGTCACAAAGACCTGGATGAAGAGGAAAAACAAATTTTATAATGATCCAAAACTTATATGACCCCTAAAAGGGTTTCAATAGCAGACGTTCAATCCTCCACTGCCTTTTACAGTGTGGTCTACTTGATAGTTAGATCTGTCTTATTTTTTGTCTCAAGCCTTAATACGTGCTCGTCAAATGGATGGATGGTTTGGATATAACACATACCTCATAATGGTACCCACAAAATGCCCTGAGGATTACAACGAAAAAAAAAAGGCTAGCGAGTAAGGGTCAGTGGGACCCTATAGCTACGGATTATAACCGTAGCTATAACTGTAGTTTGATATATAAAAAAGGTCCAGAACTGTCTAACGAGTTTGCCTAACAAATCTTGCAATTTTCTATACATATCACAATGTTATCGATATGTATCGAAGCTATAGGTACGGATTATAGCCGTAGCTATAACTGTAGTCTGTAAGCGCCTATAAATTTTTTTCCTTTTGCGATTGATGCCAGATCGGTTATGATACTTATTGCTACGGTTATAATATGTAGCTATAGTACTATTGATCATGTCTCGATATTATCGATGATTTATGCTCGATACTATCGAGCATATCTTGATATTATCGAAAATTCATCCATTTTTTGAGTTTTGTTGCTGGACAATTTGACATTCATCTTCAATATTATCGAACTATGGTTGATATTATCGACAATCTATCGCTACGGTTATAATCCATAGCCATAGGTCTAGGGTCATTTTCTTCTCTCTTTTCCCCACAAGTATTATTACTTTATCAACTTTCTTCTTCACACCTAATGAAAAAAAAAATAAATAAATAAAGAAAAATAAAATAAAAAAAAAGAAAAAAAAGAAAAAGAAAGAAACAAAACATTAGGACACCATAGAGAATGTAACCTTAAAAGGCAATGTTTTGCCTGTCTGAGCTTCAAGATCATGATAGTCTAAGGGACACCTAAGAGCTGATTGGAGGTCACCATTTTCCCGATAACCACAGCAAAACACGTGCACAAACCCTATACTCAACTCAAGCATTCCTTTGTAAATCATACATGTAAATCTTAATAACCAAAGTGTTCTCCCTTTGGCTCCAACAAATCATATCCGGAAGACTTCTCAATAACCAAACATGAAATTAACCTTATCTACTATGAAATTAAGCTGGGCAAATATTAAATAAGCCTCGATGAAATTTATCGAGGCAAAATTTTAGTGCTTGTATGTAACGGTTATTTGTTATCTGCAAAGGTGATGTGAAGATTGGATCCAAATTATTTATCTTTCTTTTTTAGCAACCAGCCAAGGAAAACGTACCTAATTAAGACTTTTATTTCACTACTAAACTATGGAGGTGTCCCAAAATAATATTTTATGGTGAGAAATGCTTTGAATGATGCTCGAAATGTTCGTTCCAATAAGCACATTGCATTGAGAGGTATGTTTTCTACTTAAGACTTATTAGATGTGTTGTTGAAAGCGAGATGAAATGCACTTGTTCATCCACTTGTTCTAATTGAATAACTTAAAAAATGTTCTTTGGGCAATTTGTTCTTTAAAAAAATATTTTTGACACCTTCTATGATAAATTCCACTAATTACTAGTCCTTATAATTGTAGCTGCATTGAATCACGGAGACATGGATGATTTTCTTGCGTTGAGAATGATTCTCTATAGAATTCCTCTTGATGAACCGTATTTGAAAGCTCACTTGTCAGTGCTAATGAGAGAAAAATTGAAAAGTCTCAAGGGAGGAAGGCTTCATGCACAAGTCTTTGGAGAATGTTGTTGGAAATTCTAAATATGCACAAGTCTTTCTCAATATCATTGATTTTGGCACTTGATTTTTTCGTATCATTCAATTGGTGGACATGAATATATTATTTCATTAACAAGTACATGAGTTCTTCACTATATTAGTAAAATATTAAGTTTCCTCGTATGTCTTAACTAAAAAATGCCCAATTGTTCTTTTCTCAAGTGTATTATTTACGAATCTTTTTTCTTTGAAAGGATTTTCACAAGAATTGAGTAAGGCAAGCATGAAATTGAGTGGGGCAAACTGGAAATTGAGCGGGGCAAGCATGAAATTGAGCAGGTCAAGCATGAAATTGAGTGATGCAAACTGAAAATTTAGCGAGACAAGCATGAAATTGAGTGGGGCAAACTAGAAATTCAGCGGGAGAAACTTATGCGTAAGTCTACGGTCATTACTCGAAATGAGTTATCGATACTATCTATCATGTCTCGATATTATCGATGACTTATGCTCGATATTATCGAACTATGGTCGATATTATCGATAATATAAGCTACGGTTATAATCCGTGGCCATAGGTTTACAGTAATTTTCTCATTTCCTTTCCTACTATTTCTTTATCAACTTACTTCTTCACACCTGATGCAAAAATAAATAAATAAAATAAAATAAAACAAAACAAAGAGAGAGAGAGAGAGAGAGAGAGAGAGAGAGAGAGAGAGAGAGAGAGAGAGAGAGAGAGAGAGTTCCATACCCTTACTCTAATTTCTGAATATCAATAAAATGTCCATTATCTTCTTTTTTTTAAAAGGGCACATATACACAGATGAAAACCACATTTTTTTTTTCAACTTTTGGATCCTTTTTATCTTCTCACGTTTGGACTTCAACTCTCAGAAAACATCATCACTTGGGAAATCTTCTGATAAACAAAGAATTGTTGAAACAGAAAGAGAAAGTGAAAAACATTAGAAATAGATGAGGGCAACGAGAAAGTAACACAGAAAAAAAAAAAAAAAAAACAAAACAAAAACAAAGAGAGGAGAAGAAGATAGAAAGGGAACTGACAAGGTCCTTCATTCTCTTGGCAAGGTTTTGCATTCTCCAGTGAAGTTCACGTAGTCACATCAAAGAATAGATCTGTCAGTTTTGGGATTAAGGTTTTGCCAGGATCACTATAAACTACTAAATGACAGAAATACTTTTTCAAGTTACTTGACTTGTCCCACACTTGGTCATATTTGCAAACCCACTTGATGAGCCTTTTGTGTTTTCCTTTAAAAACTCGATGGAAATGAGTTTCTCGTGGAGGCCACACAAAATCCAATCAACTCAATTCAATGAGTTTTAAAACCATGCTTCATCTTGAGCCACTCAAAATGTTGTTGTGTAGTCCTAACCTAGTAAGCCTGCACATTGGAGAGTCACTAGAACTCTTTGGCTAAGACATTTTCCCCATGAAATGGTCAAATTATTAGAACAAGGTCTCTTGAAGAAACAAATACAAGCAAATGTAGATTTCCTCGCAATAACAAACAACAGATGAATGAAACAGGAGGGGAAAAAAATCTCACATTTTGAACAAACTCTATAAGCAATTCAAACAATATCCTCAATGAAAATAATATATATATATATATATATATATATATATATATATATATATATATATATATATATATATATATATATATATATATATATAAAGATGTGAATGTACATTTACGTGGTTGGCAATTCAGTACTTGTCAAAATCATGACATTGCTAGAGATTAAGACATCTTTAAGAAACAAATACAATTTGGCAACCAAACCATACATCATACACTAGCTAATAGGACGTGCATGACCACATTAAACAAGCTTGAATTTAAAACATCAGTTATTGAAACAAAAATTTAAAACATAAAATGCACTTTTGTCTGCTCTTCAACTGCTTCCTTCTTTTCCGTTCTCTTTTGCATTGGAATTGGGTTTCTTTTTATGGTTGTGCTTTTTTTGTTTTTTAATTTGGTTGGTTCTTTTTGTAGTTTTCTTCTTTCACTCAAAATGGTTACTTCTTCCTCATGTTCTTTTTGGCTTTTGAATTATGTTTATAGTTTCTCTTTCTTGAAATCAATGGCGGTTCACAATCAATAGCTACCCTTCCTCAGCACTATGAAATGAATCCAAATGGACTTTGCACATTCTTCAACAGTGTTAAATGAACTAAATGAAGTGAAGGACTAGGGTACTCTTACTAGATTGAAGCTCCCATATGCATAAGGTATTACATTGATTGCACACACTCCACACTAGAGTAGAATCATGGATGACATGAGCCATGTACTTTATGTGGATAGGAGTTAGAATTCAAGTTTCTGCAAGTATCTGATGTGGGATTAAACTCAATAAACATAAGAATAAAAGGTTAATAAAAGTTTGAGTTTGTATTCTCAACACCAACTCCATTAAATCTTCTCTTAAAATAATAGGGAATAGTGCAACTCAATAACCACCAAACCATCATGCGTGTGCAAAATACTCTCAAAGACAAAGGGAAATATTGCACAATAACTAAGTGAACTAACTTAGCTGAGTTTATGGGAATACACACACAATGACATGTGAAGGCAAAAGTGAAATACTACACAATAGGTGAGTGAACTATACCATCAACAAATAACAAAGACCTAATAAAGGAAGAAGCGACCAACAGAGAAGGAAAACTCCACCTTCAACAAATAACAAAGACCACTTGAGTGTGTTGCATTTGTTGAACAAACTAGAAATTAAGCGGGGCAAGTATAAAATTAAGCAAGGCAAACATGAAATTCAGCGGGATAAACATGAAATTCAGCGGGGCAAGCTAGAAATTCAGTAGGGGAAACATGAAATTCTGTGGGGGAAACATAAAATTTAGCAGGGGAAACATGAAATTGAGCAGGGCTAACATGAATTTCAGCGGGACAAACGTGAAATTGAGCGGGACAAAATAGAAAATCAGCGGGATAAACATGAAATTGAGCAGGTAAACTGGAAATTGAGAGGGGCAAACTGAAAATTGAGCGGGCAAACATAAAATTGAGCGGGGCAAACATGAAATTGAGCGGGGTAAACTAGAAATTCAGTGGGACAAACTGAAAATTCATCGAGGCAAACATGAAATTGAGCGGGGTAAGCTTGAATTTCAGTGGGGCAAACTAGATAATTGAGCGGGGCAAATTAGATATTTAGTGGGGTAAATTGACGATTCAGTGGGGGACACTAGAAAAACAGCGGGACAAACTAGAAATTGAGCGTGGCAAACTGAAAATTGAGTGGCGCAAACATGAAATTGAGCGAGGCAAACTAGAAATTGAGTGGGGCAAACTGAAAATTCATCGGGGCAAACATGAAATTGAGCAGGGCGAGCTCGAAATTGAGCGGGGCAAACACGAAATTAAGCGGGGCAAACATGAATTTTAGCGGGAGAAACATGAAATTCAATGGGCAAGCATGAATTTCAGCGGGAGAAACATGAAATTTAACTGGACAAGCATGAATCTCAGCGGGGCAAACTAGAAATTCAGCGAAGCAAACTGCAAATTGAGTAAGGAAACATGAAATTTAGCGAGGCAAACATGAGATTCAGCGGGGCAAACTAGATAATCAGCAGTGCGATATATGAAATTGAGAGGGACAAACTAAAAAATCAGCAGGGAAAACTTAACTAATAATTTTATGACTTGAGCTCAAAAATCTAAACATATCCAATGTTCAAATGGACCACACCACATGCTAATTTTAAATTGAACTTCTACTATTGATCATTTCTTAGGGTCCACGGAAGTTTTGGATCAAGCTTATAATTGTGTTTTCTATTAATCCATGTCTGTATGATCTTATGAACAAGTTTGATAACAAACAAACATCACTGTTGGGCCTTCTGTGGTTTCAATGGTGGAAATCATTATCCACACTGCTTCCCGTGGTATGATCCACATTGATCTTTTCATATGCTTCAATTTGGGGCTCAACCTCTTAAATTAGATAGATAAACAAATGGACAACATGAATATACTACATACATTCAATGTGGGGCCAACAGAGTTTAAAATATACCTGTGGTGCGTGCTTTCTTCACTGGACCCACCATTTTCGGAAGAGAGTGTGATTGCTGATGTGCAAGGAGGATGCACTCTAATGCTGTTAAGAAACCGACAGTGAAAGCAGCAGTGAAACCAGTGGTGGAAAGGGGTGTGAAAGCAACGGATGAAGCGGTGGAAAGGGGATGAAAGGGGGTAAAAGCAACGACAGTGAAAGCAGCAGTGGAAAAGGAGATGAAAAGAAAACAGTGGAAAGGGAGAGGAAAAGTGGACAACAATGAAAATGAGGGGTATTTTCGTCATGAAATTCGGTCTCGGCACGTGTAGGTCTAAGTTGCAAAACAAAGTTTGTCTTCTTTCATGAAAACAACTGGAAAAAAGGTGGGGTCCAAAATCCTAAATTTCTAGGGCGAAATCGATGGACAAACTGGATGTCACACGACCATCAGTTGCCTTAAAATGTAAGGGGCTATTCGCACACTGGGTATCATATGACGAGATTTGATCACCCACAACCTGGTGCATGTGAGCTTAGCATGCAACCCCATATTTCCTGCCAACTCGTGTATGACATCCAAGCCATGAAAAATGTGGGCCCCACCATGAAGATCACCTAACAACAAAGTTAAGGGGCCTAATTTTAGCACGGGTCAGATGCATATATGCATGTCACATGTTTGTAGGAAAATTTGGAGCCGTTTATAACTATAGGCATCTGATCCATCTGTTTTTCCAGATCATTTTATGGAGGTATTCTAAAAATGAAGTAGATCCAATTATTAAGTAGACCATACCATATCATAAGAATCAATGGTGATTGACCACTAATGGGCCACAAAAGTTTGGATCAAGCTAATATTTGTTATTTCCCTTCATCCAGGCTAGACCATACCATAAGAAACATTAAGGTGTGTCCTGAGAAGTTTCTAATGGTAGGATGGTCAAACACCACTGTAGCTCTACTCCAGCTTGGCTTGGCTCAGTTCAGTCTTTGAGTTTGAGAGCTAGATCCGCGCAGTTCAGTCAATACCTCGGGTCAACTTGAGCCAAGTTCAAGGTAATTTCAAGCTCGAGCTTTCGAGTTTTTTTTTTTTTGTTAGCTTGTTAGTACACCCCACTGTCAGTTCACACACACTTCAGTGTTAGCCACCCCCACTAGGGATCGATACCAAGACCTCAGTGTTGAAACGGGGTATCCTTCACTTAGTCTACCACTTGAGGTATGGATCAGGGTGTACTTTTATTTTATTTTTTCTAAATTTCATATGGGTGGGTCCTTTTTTATATTATGTATAATATAATATATAATATATGAATTAAGTTTATATATATATATATATATATATATATATATATATATATATATATATATAATATTATATAATTAAGTTATAACTCAAGCCGAATCGAGTCAAGTTTATGCCGAGCTTTGAGCCGAGTCAACTGATCAAACTCGGGCTAGCTCGAGCTCAACTCGAAATCCTTTCGAGTTTAAAAAATCAATTCTGCTTGCCCCAAACCCAACTTCGAGTCGAGCCAAGTCAAGCTTATTTGAGCTGAATTGAATGAGTTAACTGAGCTAGATCGGTTCACGTTCAACTCTAATCACAACTATTTCTCATGGTATGGTCCACTTGATAATTGTATCTGCTTCATTTTTGGGATAATACCCTAAAATGATCTTGAAAAACGGATGGACAACATGGATACATAATACATGCATAAAGGTGGGAGCCATGGTAACCCTGTTGTAAGGGCCCACACCATCTTGGATGAGGCCTTGGTCTCACCTAATTGCCTCTCACATGAGAGTGCATGAAGTAGGTCCCATTGTCAAGACGATCGAGTAAATATTTCAACATGGTTGATTTAGGATTTAGTGGGCGTGACATCTATGTTGGTCCAATGTGAATTGTTGGCAAGTTTGCCTTAAGCCCTCTATTATTGTAGTACAAAGGTGGTCCACTTGATGTGAGTGAACAAGCTTGGTTTTGTGTATTATTGTACAACAAAGCTGGTCTACTTGATGTGAGTGAACAAGCTTAGTTTTGTGCATCATGTCATCTTCATGGTGGGACATAAGATAAAATCCTATCCTATTGCAATTTGGGATGTGTTATAAAAAGGGTAAATAATGTGGAGGTAGGTTATCATGGCAATTTTGCTGTATAAAAGTTTGAATATGTTAGAACCCGCTTGTTTCATGAATTATGATATAATGCAGAGGAAATGTGTAATGATTATAGATTATTTCATTTGTATATGACATTTTTATTTGATGGACAATTCTCATATTTAATTTATTAGTCGTGAAATCATAATGATAACATTTTAAAATTATTTAAATGTCAAATCATTACCAAAATACATTGATGTTATATTTATATTAATTTTATAATAATTACATAACAAATACAACTATTATAAATTTATGTACTTGTCTCCTGAAGACATTTGCATTTGACAAAAAAATAAAATAAAAATCACCACTTAATTTATTCATTGTAAAATCTTAATGATGACACATTTTTCTCTAATGATATCAGCGAAATAAAGATGCCCAAGCTATATTTGCTTTACAATAGTTTAGCATATATAGACGCTATAAAAAGAGCATACAAATCCATTCATTTGTTTTCTATAGTGAGAAGCTTGGCATTGCTTCGACAGTTGGTGGGCCTCAGATTGTTGGTTGCTCCACTCCATCTATCAGTTGTGCCACTGAATCCAACATTCAGGTGGACCAGACCACAAAAAATAGTGGCGATGGGATGCCTAATAAAGTTTTGGATTAGGCAAGTATTTTATCTTCCCTTCATGCTAATGGGACCACCTTAATGAAGGGTTAGATGGCACGTAAAGACCATAATTTTTCATGTCCCTGTCCTAACTGTTTCCTATGACAAAGCTTACTTGAGTTTTCAATTAGATTTAAAATTTAGCTCACGTCCTAATATTAACATTTGATGTAGAGCAGATCCTAGACACTATTTCATGGCAAAGATGAACTAGAAAAGGCCTGATTAGATTAGAGGTGGAAATGATTCATACCATCATAACCTTAAATCAGTTGTATCTTCCAAACCAAGATGAGTTTTTCGACATAATATATATGATTTTGGGGTAAGATAACCTACTTAAGCCAACCAACCCTGTTATGTTGGGTTGCCCATGCCATATTTGCAAAATTCTATCAGATCGATGGTCAAAAGACCCATTTATTGTTATTTTTACGATAAATAGTAAGTTTAAGTTGGAGTGTAGCTTTTGATCCTTTTGAGTTGTAGAAGTCGTGTCCAACATGAAAAGGGGCTTATAAAAGTTAGGAGAACAACGTGGTTGTGCAGATTGGACACTATTTTTGACAAAAAAAAAGAAGTCAGAATAAGAATAGTATTTGTTTATAAATAGCAAATTTACTATTTATAGTAAATCACAATTTCAAGGTGTTTGAGTTGGAGTATGAGTCTAAAACTCCATTATATGTTTAAGCTAATTATTTAAAGGACTATAATTTCATTTATTATCATCAATCAAATTATTTCAAATTTATTAGGAAATTTTTTTTTTTAATCCTTTGTGGATTTAAGAAAGCTCATGCGAGTAGTCCAGAAAGCTCCATGGATTCAAAGTAGTTATTCCTCGAGGAAGACGGTGATTCACCTCATCACATCCCTCCTTGCGCCAACATTAGTCCACATTTGAGGAGTGTATGTTACGAAGATATTAGGATGACCTTGTTGAGCTTTTCAATTGCATCTTTCAATCATGGAGATTCCTTTAAGCATAAAATACCAATGATAATGACCATATGATGTTTTATGGCTAACTAATTTTTAAAATGCAAGTAAGGATTAGTGCTTGTCAAATCTTAATGTCTTCAATTATATTAGTTAGATTCTATGGGCTTATATGTGATTTATATGTTTTATCCGCACCACCATCCATTGTATTGCTCATTTTACGGCATGAGCTCAAAATTGAAGCATATCCAAAGCTTCACACCACAGAAAAATTGTGTGAGTAGAAAGCCTACCATTGAAAACTTCACGGGGATTATAGAAGTTTTGGATCAAGATGATATTTGTGTTTTCCCTTTATCCGTATGTAAGTGACATGTGACCTCGTGAGCAGGTTGGATGACAAATAAACATCACTTCATATCTTAAGAAGGTTTCAATAGTGGACACCATTATCCCCACTATTTACCATCGTGTGGTCCACTTGAGCTTTGGATATGCTTTAATTTTAGGCTAATGACCCAAAATGATATATAAAAGCTGATGAAAAATGTAGATAAGACACCTGCATCCATGGTGGACCCTACAATTTATTGGGTACACAACAGTGCCATGAACCCTAAAGGGAGCATACAATAACTTAATGTGCAGCCAATACCAAATATGAATTGTGTTGTAATGAGCTCACCTAGCTATAACATGGCGTGGATATGGGGCCCACCTAATATATGTTTTATTCACGCAGTCCATCTATTTTTCCAACTTATTTTGAAGCGGATCCTGAGCTTAAGTGACCACACTAGAGAAGGACAGGAAGTATCTACAATTGAAACCTTATTAGGGCCCATAATGATGTTTATTTGTCAACTAACCTGTTCATAAGGTAATACGGACCTGAATGATGGGAAAACACAAATAAGCTTGATCCAAAACCACGATCACCTCGGGAATTTTTCAGCTATATTTGTTCATTTTTTCCTTGTTTCCTGTGGTGTGGTCCATTTAAGCTCCGGAGATTCTTATATTTTATGCTCATGTCCTAAAATGAGTTGAAAATTTGGATGGATGGCATGGATAGAACACATGCATCACGGTGGGTCTCACAGACATTCCGCATCCACCTCTACTATGCTAGAGTGCAGCATAAGTCAAGTCCACTGGTTGTTATTTCCGTTTTAAGCTAAGAATCCTCGAGTTTTTTGGTGTGTTTTTAATAGGATAGTTCAACAACTATTTACAGATGGTGGCGACTCAATCTTCCTTTCACATGACACTAAATTACAAGTATCTGGACCATCGAAACTGTCAGTCCTGTTGTGGATGGAGCCTCTCTAGAGTCGCACCAACATTCACTTGTGGAAAGAAGTACAGGCATGCGAAGTAGGAGGGAGCGGATTAGGTGCTGCACTGGCCTCATCCAAGATGGTGTGGCCCTTACCGTGGGGTCCACCTTGATTTATGTATTCTATATCCACCCTGTCCATCTGTTTTTAAAAATCATTTTCGGGTACAATATGTTAATGAAGCAAATCCAATTATCAGGTTTACCACACCCGAGGAAACAATGGTGATTGGCCATTAAAAGGCTGCAAAAGCTTTGGATAAAGCTGATATTTTTTTTTACCCTTCATCTGGATTTATGTGACCTTATCAACAGGTTGGATTGAAAATAAACATTACCAAAATATTATGAATGACCCTAATGAAGTTTTTAATGGTAGGGCTTTCATCAACAGTGTTTATTATTGTGTGGTCCACTTGAGATTTTTTTATACTTCATTTTTGTCAGAATACAATAAAATGACCTGGGAAAAAGTATGGACGGTGTGGATATAGAATAAATACATCAAAGTGGGCCCTACGGTAAGGGTGGCACCGTCTTGGGTGGAGCCAGGGCCGCACCTAAACCGCTCCGGAAGTGGGAAGCGTAGAGTTCAAACCGTTCTAAATGGTGTAAAACTGTCATTGGAACGTACCTTTTATGAACCAGGAGCCATTCGAAAGGGTTTTTGAAAGCCCTAACGTTCCACCGCAGAACACCTCCGGCTCAAAAGAAAAATCAGTGATTCGATTCTCTCAGCTGAGACATCCATTAAAGGTGAAATTACAGGGGAGTAATCGGCCCTATGAGAAGATCCTATGACTGAATTTTCACGGGCATTAGAGCCCAATCGAAGGAGTAGTTTGAGCTTCCCCCATTTCAGATCCGGACGGCCGTGGAGCTCAAGATTTAGGTTTTTTAATAATTTAAAGCGGAAGGGAGGTATCTTTCTTAATCTTAATCTCGGTTAATGAGTTTTATTTCATTTTGATTGATTTAGGGTTTTTTCGGCATTTTTTTTTTTCGTTTTTTTCCCTTTTTGGGAGGCCGGTTCCTGTCCAACGTTGTAGAATTAGCTTGTGGGGCCTACAACTATTTCTTCTGTGGGGCCCACTGTGGCCTTCTGTGGTCTGTGTATGGCATGGAATCAAACCCATCCAATCCATTATGTGGGTCACCACTTTACAGTGGTGCATTTTGAATGGATATGCATTATTTTCTATGGTGTGGCCCACATGATGATAAGAGGTCTGATTTCTTTTTCTACTGGCTGTCCATTGTTTCTATGTTGTGGCCCGGTATCCAACCCATATAGTCCAGCGGGGTTGATCCAAACATAATGTGGGTCACCACACCACAGTCGACGTTGACAATCCGTTGTTTTCTATGTGTGGCCCACTTGGTGATTGGATATCCTAATTTTTGCAGCATCCCATAATCACAGCTGCGCTTACTTGACGGGTAGGTTGGATGGCTTACATAGTTACACACGGTGGGTCCCACTGTCAGTTGCATAACTTCTGCATATTTAGTCATCTAGTAATACTTGATTACTTGTCTTTTTTCCTCACTTAAGATGAATAAAAGAATTGTTTATATTTGTTTATGTTAATTTCCTTTTGCTGTTATTTTTCAATAAACTAAAAATAGATAACTTGTTTTGAACATGATTTTACTTGAAAAATGAGGCATGCTTTCTTCTAGCCATTTTAAAAAATATTTAAATAGTAAACATAAATATAAAAAATAGCAAAAAAGTAGAAGTACAATGTAGCTTACGCTACACAAGATTTAGCTTATGCGGCACGCCATAGAGGGGCAGATGCTATGCTACATGATACATGCAACCTTAATGTTTTGATTTGGATCTTAATGCTTATTAGGCATCAATGCTCATTGATTCAAAGTTCAAATTCTTCAATTTTGCAGGTTGTTAAACTGAGCTATATCAGCATAGCTGACCTGGTAAGTAAAGTTAGGCTGATGCCTTCTGGGTCCAATTTTTTATGTATACTCTTTAACGGGACCTGTTCTTAGGCAGTATGGCTCAACACCAGTGTATCCTTGCTATAGTTGACAGGTGATTCTTTTGAAGCCATGCCAGCAATGAAGAAGGTGGGTAAAAATGGTTAGTATTTGCAATCAAACATCTTCATTTGTTTTACATGGAATTAATCTAATACCTAAGTAGAATCCTTCATATCTGCTGCTGGAAAGGACTGGGAATAGCTGAAAGTGATTATCTGGTGTGCCCCATCATGGGAATGATCAGTGCCCTAATGTCTCTACTATTCGGTTATCGTAGCTAGCCAATTAAAATATACAATTACAGCCAATTCCCGGTTAGAAGGGGCCAAATCAGATGGTTAGAATCATCTGATGGAGATCTTCGCATGTGGCCATCATATGAAAAAATGGGTTTGCGAAAAGGCGGGATCCATAGTTTGTGGGGCCGAAGAGAGTCTCACTTGGGCATTGATAATTTCTTATTAAAGCCACATGGTATATTTGGCATGACAATTGGAACGATGATTTTCTTTGGAAGGAAGTATACTATACGTGGTGTGAATTATTTCCACCATTCAAGCCAGCATTCTGTACAAGTGCGGCTGCCTTGGGATCCAAAGCTTTCATTTGCTAGTCCCCACCTCGTATGGTTGATACTACGAGGGAAACTACCCTCATTGGATAATCCTAGCCATTCAATATTTGTGTTGCAAATGGATGGTTGACAAAAATATGGCTAGTGGCCCACATACATTGAGTGCATTGATTGGGTGGCTGGGATTGTCTCATAGGGCTCTAGATACAAAGGGTTTGGCTTTGTGAAAAATGAACCATTCACAATGGACTTGTAGAAAATTTGGCAGTGCGATGATTATTATCCATGCGCAAATTAAGTATATATGACATATAATGGATGGTCATCTGATGGGTGATTACTGGAATGGGAAGGTCCTATTTGAACAAGTTCTATAATTTCGCCATTGAGTGTGATGATGGGGCCAATGGTCAGTGGTGATCACTGTTGAAGTGATGTGGGTCCCCTAAGGTGATTGCATGTAATAAATTTTTTTGAAAGATGATACTTTTATTGAAGGAGGAAAGAGAAAAAAACAAGGAAAGGAAGACTAAAGGAAACTTGGAAAAACCCAAGCAAAAGAAAAAGACCAACAATGGAAAAGAAAAAGCAAATGAAGAATTTGCAGGACAAAACAAATACTGCTCCCGAGCAACTAAAGCCCCAAAGACAAAAAAAAAAAAAAAAACTAGAAAAAGATGTAAGGGGCCCAATCTTTTAAAAGGACTAGCACTCTGGAGAACATCCCCGTACTAGAAACTGAAATGTTCCTCAAACAACGATTGTTGCGCTCGTCCCAAATAACCCAAACAACAGCCAATAGAATGGTCTTCCACTTTATTTTTATTTTTTTCCCCCAGGGCTCCACCTGATTCTGCATGCCCTCCATATCACTAGGCATGACCCAGGAGACCCCTGTGAGCCTGAAGATGCTCCATCAAATGTCGGATTAGAAGGAACAATGAAGCAACAAATGATCCACCGTCTCTTTTGCTCTGTAACACCGGAGGCACATATTCAGGGTCTGCATGCCACGCTTCCACAAGTTGTTAATAGTCAAAATCCTTTTCCTTCCAGCCAACCATCCAAAAGCAACAACCTTCGGCAGGGCTTCGTAGAACCAGGCAAAACTGGTATGATAGGGGAAGGAGGATGCAAAGAGAGATTTGTAGAAAGATCGCACTGAAGAACATATTGAGGGTGATAACGCCCGCTAGATGGAGTCTTTTGGCATATGAGGGAGAGGAGGGGCATCTTGCAAGAAAGAGATAAGGCTAGTAAATTCCTGAAGCTCAAAATCAGAGACATTCATATGAAGTAGCGGGTTCCAAATCCCTCCACTAACATCAGGACAGAAGTACTCTTTTACAAGACTATTATGATTCTCTGAAATTGAGAACAAGGCGGGGAAAGATTTGGCTAGAGATCTATTGCCAAGCCAAGTCCAACCAGAACCTAATTGTCTCCTTTCCCCAACGAGTAGGAAATTTCGTCAAACATTGGTGTGGCAGATTTGGTGATTCCTTTCCACAAAAAAGAGGCATGATAGTGGGAGGAATTCTTGTTCCACCATCCGGTAGAAGAGACACCTACTTAGCTGTAACGATCTAGCACCATAGGCAGCCTTTCTCACACCCAAATCTCCAAACCCATTTACCCAGAAGAGCTTCATTAAAGAGACAAAGATCCTTAATGTTAGTCCCTCCATTCTCATAAGAGGAACAAACCTCTTTTCATTTCACAAGAGGGGATTTACCACCACTTGAGCCACCTTGCCACATGAAGTTTTTTCTGAGCCTATCTATCTTAATAATCATAGAGTTCGGGCATCTGAACAATGAAAAGAAGTAGATTGGCAAGTTAGAGAGGGGAGGCTTTATGAGATTTAATCTCCCTCCTAATGGCAGAAGATTGAGCTTCCAAGAGGAGAGTTTTCACTCCATTCTTTCAATAATTTTGTCCCACGAAGCAAAGGGGGGCTTTCCAATACAGAGGGGTAAACCCAAGTAGAGAGAAGGGAGAAGGGATGCCTTACACCCAAGAGATTTAGCCAAAGAAGAGCAGATCTCTGGATCCAAGTTGATTCCAAAGAATTCAGTCTTGGACAGATTGATTTTCATACTGGAAACGACCTGGAACCGGGAGATAGTCATAGTCGAAAGAGCCACTTGAGTTTCGTCTGCTTCACAGAAGACTAGGGTATCGTCAACAAACTGCAAATGAGAGATCGGAAAATTGAAAATTTCCACAGAAAAACTAGTAAAGAGGCCGATCTCTTACCCACAGGACAACATGCCGCTAAGAGCCTCTGTGACTAGAAGAAACAGAAATGGGGATAATGGATCTTTAGACCATTGGATATCACTCCCAGGCAACTTTGGTTGGCCATTAATGTTTGTGATCGTAATTGCAATAAATTATATATTTTTTTTCCCCCAATGTCTACTTCCTGATTTCAAGTGTTTCATTCCACAAATCTTACAAATAGTCATGTATAATGGAAATGACATCAGATTTTAATTTTAATTTTTTATTTTTATGGAAGTTCAAAAAATCCCAAACAATGAAAAGGATCATATTTCATGAAAATCCAATTTTTGAATGGAGGGATGCATGGTGGGGAATTGATTGTAGGGCAGGCGTGTGGCAAGGAAGGAGATGATAGAGAAAGGAGGGCTCTCGATGACTAACTCATGTAAGGGAAAGGAAACGAGGATGGGGATGTGTGGTTATGAAGGGAGGTTTGGATGCTAGGCATGGAGGAGGAAAGAAGGTTCGAAAATTTGACGCAACGAGAGGGAGACACGTGTTGGGAGGAAACCGACAGAACGTAGACATATGGGGATCCATGGGAGGAATGGTGTACATGTGTCAATCGGAATGGGGAGGCCTCGCCAACACATGCGACAATTGAGTTATGTGTGGAGGGTGTATCTAGGGAGGCACGCGGGATCATCTGCACACCTTTAAGCATTGCGGGGAACCTTTTCGACTTTGAAAAACCCTTCTCCCCAAGAACTCACCTAGGAGAGAGGGGTTTGGACTCACGAAGCTAAAGACTAGCTAGGAACTTCTATTCGAAAATCACATATGAGAGCTGTGTGAGGTTGCTTAGCAATGGCACTTCGATCGAGATGGTGGTGTTTCAGGATGCAAAGAGCATGAGGAATCTAGAGAACTAGGAACATGCGTTGGTGCTACATGAAGAACAAGCCCTAATTCTTGAAGTTGTAAACGAAGGATTGATGCATAGCTCGGGGGAACTGTTCTTCGAACCACTGGATATCACTCCCATTCAGAAAGCAAGAGGAGAATTAGGGGACATGCGGAGGCGAATGGAGAAGGGGTAGTTAATGCTATAGTGTGGTGGAGTATAAAACAAGAAGACAACGAAATGAAGTGGATAAAATGGGTGATGAAACTTATGGGGAAAAAGATAGGGGGTTACACTTGGGGATTGTGAAGAAGGTTTCATAGAACTCTTCAAATTTGTGGAGTGAGGAAACCAAAAGGCCATGTTGAAGAATTAGGGAATGATAGTGCTATCTCCAAGAGGCAGAAGAGAGTTGGCTAGAGGAAGTGGACAAAAACACCAAGTTCTTTCGTACTATTGCAAGTGCTCGCGCTAGACACAATGTGATTCATAGTATACTAGTGGATGAAGGATAGATGACAGAGTGCAAGTGTGCAACATGATAGTGCAATTCTATGATAATTTTCCATTAGATGAGTGATGGGGAAGACCTCAGTTGGATCAACTAGCATTCAAACAATTAATGCGAGTGGACTCGAAAAGATTGGAAAGGCCAATAACGATGGAAGAGGTGAAAGCAGCCTTTGATTCTATGAGCGGGGATAAAGATTTGGGCTCGGATGGTTTCCCCTTAGCTATTTTTCAAGTGTTGTGGGAATTATTCAAAGGGGATCTATGTAGTTTTGTCACTAAATTTCGTAGGAGGTTGCCTTTCTCCAGAGTTAGGGGCTATGTTCATGGATCTTATTCCAGACAAAAGAGTCTTTGGGATTACTGTTGGATCAGTTTCATTAGTGGGCCATACAAAATACTTGGAAAGATTCTCGACACAAGGTTTCGAGGGGTTTTAGATAAGGTAATATCAGAAACATAAGGGGCATTTGTTTGGGGGAAATAGATACTGGACGATGCTCTTATTGCACATGGATGTTTGGATTTGAGGCACAGGGAAAGGAAGAAAGGAATTGGCTGCAAATATGACAATGAAAAGGTGTATGATCATGTAGACCAAGGATTTTTGGATCATATGTTTGGAAGATTGGTTGTGGGGAAAAGTGGAGGAGTTGGATTAAAGAGTGTGTCAGTTTAACAAGTGTTGGTGAACGGCTCCCTAAAGGCTTCTTTTGGGTGTTAAGAGGTTTATGGCAAGAAGAACCAATCTCCTTTCTCATTTGTAGTAGTGGTGGAAGCCGTGAATAAAATGTTGGATAAGGGATAGGAAGTGGGGCTAATAAGAGGCTTCACGGTGGGTAGTTGATTGCCACCAATCTCCCATCTTGAGTATGCAGATGACACTTTTATTTTTTGAGGTAGAACCCAACATAGTGGAGAATCTAAGGAAGGTGGTAGGATTTTTTGAGGTGTTCTTGGTCTTAAAGGTCAACATAGCAAAGAGTGTTCGGTTTGGCGTGCGCAAAACAAAGGATGAGGTACCAACTTTGCCTGGATTCTTTAGGTCTAGGGTTGGTTCACTCCCATCTACATACTTAGGACTTCCATTGTGCATGGGTTTACTGAGAAAACACTTGTGGTACAAAGTCATTGAAAGGATAGAAGAAACTTCCTGTGGTAAGGTGTAGATGTAAAACAAAAATTCCACTTTTGGTGTGCAAGCCATACAAAGAAGGGTTGCGGGAGTACGAAGGTTGGGATAGATAAATGAATCCCTTCTTGGCAAATGGCTATGACAATTCAATAAGAGGAACTTTGTGGAGGAATGCAATAGCTAGCAAAAATGGCCTACGGGAAAAGAGTGAAAAGGTTGTTGCTCTATAGGGTGTTGGGGGTGTGAAGGGGAGTTTCATCAGTGTTGGACAAGATCAAGGCCAACATCTGTTACAAATGGGGAGATGGGAAAAGGATTCATTTTTGGAAGGACTTGTGGATAGGGGATGAAATTTCTGATGATAGCTAGTGTTGCTGAGGATATGGAGGTGACAATAGACACGCGTTTCTCTTGTAGGCGACTAAGTTGTATGGACTCCACCGTGTTAGAAAAACTTGATGGATGAGGAAACAAAGAAGTATACCAAGCCACCAGAGTGGCTACAACGTATTAAATAGCAACTGGGTAAGAAAGACTCAATGACGTGGGCCTTGGAGAGGTTAGGGGTCTTTTCAGTGCACTCCTATGGTTCACTAATCCAAAATTGAATGACGAGAGCAGAAGACTACCATTTGTGTGGTCCCACGACGCTCCCCCAACTGGTGGCGTTTACTTGGCTTGTGGGAAGGAATAAGATTCTCTCCATTGATAATCTATAAAAGAGGGTAATTATTCGTAATTGCGGCGTGTTGTGCATGAGAGATGCAGAGATGGTAGATCACTTATTTTATTGCTTGTTTTCCATAACAATATGAGTATTGATGTCGGGTTCAATTATTGGTCTCCTATCGGCATGGCCTAGTGGAGGAGTAAAGAGAAAAGAGGTCCAATGGTAGAAACTAATGATGATGGAGGTATTATGGGTGATATGAAGGGAAATGAACACATGACGCTTCCAAGACAAAAGTGAATTGGAAACGGATGTATATAAAAGGGTAGAGATGAATGTCATTTGGTGAATATCTTATTTAAAGGTTTTTGGCCCAGATGATGGGTCTGTCCTAGTTGGAATGTAATACTGCTGTAAATAGGATTCTCCAGGCTCTTCCCATTAATAAAGAAATAGTCCATTTTCTAGAAAAAGAAAAGAAAAGAAAAAAAGACAACTTGATCTTAGCCTGTCATATATTCTAATCTTGGCCATCAATCTTTATATAAAAAAATCTAAATAAACCCTAACTGGATGTGGCACTGTAGTGTATTGGTACCGTAGTGTATTGTAGTAAAAACTATAGCAAGCCTCTTTTTGCAGAGATAGTTAATGGGTCCCATGACTAATGTATTTGGGGGGAACAATTCCATGCCTAAATTGCTTTTATAAGGGGATAAATAAATTTCAATATTCTCTGGGTTGGTTATGTCTCCTGGCTCCCAATTGCTGGCCATTGCCTACATGATCTTATAGACCTTGGGAGATCACTTTAACATCTGAGAGCCTAGATCGGTGGTGGCTAGGCTCATAGACCTAGGTCTGGTAGCCTTGGTGAGTCACTTGACAAACATGCTCATATGCAACTAGGTTATAATCATGGGCCACACAAGAAGAGAAGGAAGTTTGGTTGTGTGGAAGCCCAGATGGGAATGGGCTAGGCCTATAGATCTAAGTTGGTGCCCTTGGTGAATCACCTTGACCAAATAGTTTATAACTGCAAGCTTGAAGAGAATGTTGCCATTTTATTAGCGGCAAATGCTAGTGTTTTAGGTTTTTACTCTAGTTATTAAATGCATTTTTGTGATGTTATTTTATTTGGTCCCTTTTGCATTAGCCAGTGTTTATGATTTCAAGTGATTTGTTCCTGAGCTTTTGTGTTTGTTATGCTATGTATTATCTAGTGCTTATGCTGGGTGTGTGGAAGCTCAGATGGGAATGGGCTAGGCCTATAGATCTAAGTTGGTGCCCTTGGTGAATCACCTCAACCAACTTGTTTTATAACTGCAAGCTTGAAGGGAATGTTGCCATCTTATTAGTTGCCAATGCTAATGTTTTGGGTTTTTACTCTAGTCATTTAATACATTTTCGTGATGTTATTTTATTCGATCCTGTTTGCATTAGCCAGCATTTGTGATTTCAAGTGATTTGTTCCTGAGCTTATGTGCTTATACTATATATTATCTAGTGCTTATGTTGCTATCTCATTTTGTTTCCCTTTCTCTTGGCAAGTCAGGATGCTAAACACAACAGTAGCAAAGACATATTCAACAAAATGATGGAGGAGCTCGAGCTTGAGAGTAGTCCTGTTGATTTTCAACTTCCAAATTGGTTGAAGAAAAGGAAGCCTATGCACTACACCTTTATAAGGCGCAGTATCCATCTAAAATGTTCCTTTGCTTCTTGAATAAATGTTTGTTTGAAAATTATCATTAGAAGTACAAAACCTTGCATTGAAACCATGGCCCTCCTGCCTGGATGCTCAATTTTTTTAGATGTTTTACTTGGGCTTTGTTTTCTAGAGCCTCATTAAATGATCAATTATTTAGCCATCATAGCTATGTCAAATAGACTCTTGCATTTACTCCCGAGTCCTGAAAGCCTAATCATTTTGCTTCCTCCACGCATAACAACATATCTCAGGAAGAGCCTAGTGCAAAAGAATGCTTCCTCATTTCCCTTTTATAGCCAACCTTCCAAGCTTCAAGAAGATCACCAACCATGTCAGGCATCATCCAAGACAATCTAAACAAACATAATAAGAGCCCCAAACTTCCTGATAAATCTACATGGTCCCCATTTTTGCTTATTGTAGTGTCGACATTATGTGATCATATACTTACACACATATGTATATTTATCATCATCATCACATTATCATTTATGCCTTATCCCAACTAATTGGTTTGGCTACACAAATCTTGTTCCGCCATTCTACTCCATCAAGGACCATTCCTCAGTTAAACCACAGGACATCATGACTTTTCTTGCTACCACCATCTGCATCCTTTGGAGTCTTCCCCTTGCCCTTTTAGAGCCTTTAACTTGAATGAACTCACTCCTAACCAGTGTAGTACTAGGTCTCCCTTGCACATGACCAAACCATCTAAGTCTACTTTCCCTCATCTTGTTACCAATTAGTGCTACTTCTAAGTTGCCTTTAATCCATATATTTTTGATTCTATACTTCCTCACCTTGCCACTCATCCATCTCACCACCCTCATTTCAGCTATGCTCATCCTATGAACTTGTTGCTCCTTAACTGCTCAAGATTCTGTCCCATAAGTCAGCCTATAAAATTTCTCCTTTAGTTTGATAGGTATGCGGAGATCACATAAAACTCCTAAGGCACATATCCACTTCTTCCACCCAGTTTGAATTCTATGAGCAATATCCTTCTCAATCTCACCGCACTCGTGAATTATTGACCTGAGATATGAAAAAAATTGGTCGTTTTGGTTTACTTCTTGGTCAATCTTAACTAATTCCTCTTGTCCAGTCTTATTGTTACTAAAATTGCATTCCATGTGCTTGTTTCTGTCCGACTGATTTTAAAAACTTTACACACACATGTATGTATGTATTTATGTATGTGTGTCTCTGTGTGTGTGGCTAGGTGCTGCTCCCGCTTTGAATCGTGCTTTGGACTTTGGCTTCAGCTTTTGCTTCCATAGTAAGTTGGGAGCTTGGGTGGAAGTAGTGTGGAAGTCCAAAAGAGATGTGCTAGAGTGGGTTTCCGGGGTTAAAAATGTAAATGTTGTAGTGGCTACCTTGCTTGGGTTGTAATTTTTCTTTTGGGGTTGTATTCTTTTCTGCTTTTTTTTTTTAAATTAATTAATTTATTTAAAGCAGCTTCTCTATATCTAATGGTTATCCTTCAAAGAAAAAAGTTGCTCACATATTGAAACATATACTTGCTCCCACACCTGAATCTGTTGCCTCACATCACATGCTTCGTGCATCTAAGAACCAATCTCTGTCTCTCAGATCGTAGAACTGAAGAAGACATGCTGGGTTTCATACAAGTGGGCCTTGTTTATTCAACTCTCCCTACTCTTTACCCTCCAAACCGTTTTGCATCACCATTTTCATTTCCCTAGGAAAACTACCAAACAGGAGAAAATTGCCAACAACATACATACATGGAAGATCAAATTACTTTCTACGCAAATGCAATCTTGGAACCAAACAACAATAGTCTAAGTTCATTTTCATAAATTTCTTGAACTTCCATGATATTTTCATTTTCATGGTCATGTTATTTCGCCTCCTGATTGCCAAGCAGGCCCTAATCCTTCTCTCTCTCTCTCTCTCTCTCTCTCTCTCTCCAAATCTATCAACACTCATTAGGCAGGTCATGGTGACAATTTCACTAGAAATTCTCATTCTACTTGGTTTTTCTAAATTTTTTTGAAGATCAACAGAATTTTATTAAAGGCCCACCAGCACAAACCGGAGGGAAAAGAATACAACGGGAAGGCAGGAAAGTAAAAAGACAAGGATATCAGCCTGGGCACTTAAACAAAGTGCTCCAATCAGAAATAAGCGCGGCTATCGCTGTCTCGATTGACATGGATATTTTTTGGAAGCAATGTCTATTCCTCTCAGCCCAAGTCGCCCACCAAATCGCTAGAAGAGAAATGTGCCAGTGAGCGCCTTCTTTGGATTGAAGCCTTCCTCTATGCCAGGTCCAAAGAAGATCCCTAACATTGTTTGGAATAATCTAAGATGAGTTGTGGGAAGAGAAGACATGCAATCATATCTTGGACGTAAAGGGGCTGGATATAAAAAGATGATCGATAGTCTCCTCATCTTGTTTGCAAAGATAGCATCTATTTGGAATTACCATCTTCCTCTTTTGGATATTGTTGATCGTGAGGACCTTTTTCCTTCCCACATGCCAAGTGAATGCCGCAACTTTAGGGGGCATGTGGTAGTGCTAAAAGTGAAAGGCATGCCCGCTATCCCCTCCTATCTAGGGTCGAATCATGTTATAAATGATCTCACTGAGAATTGCCTTGAGCCATTAGCATTCCAAATAAACTTATCCCCTGAAGGCAAGATACATCGGAGCATGTCAAATAGGTGAAGAAGCTCTTCCAACTCATGATCTAACAACTCCCTTCGGCACGACGGGGTCCAAACGACGTTAGACACATTCGCGAAAAAACAATTTGCCACAATAATGTTTGGAGATGAAGCGATATGAGCTAGATTGGGGAAAATAAGTGTTAGAGGAGTATCGCCACACCACACATCATTCCAAAAACTAACTCAAGTCCCATCGTCGATAGAGAAGGATATCATCTTCTTAAACTCCAGCTTGAGGGACATGATTGACCTCCAAATGTTAGAAGCCCTATATAGGGAGGATTCCTTAGTTTCCCATCCCCCCTCTTGGAGCCCATATTTAGAAGCAATCACTTCTCTCCATAATTTCCTTCCTTTGTGCCGAGACGCCAAAGCCATTTCCCAAGAAGAGCCTTATTCATGCTCAAGATATCTTTCAAGCCAGCCCTTCCCTCATTCAACGGTTTGCAAACTTCCTCCCACCTCAATAGATGAAATTTGTTATCGTCTTCAGCACCTTTCCAAGGGAAATCTCTCCTAAGCTTGTCCAATATCTTCTGGACTTGAGATGGGCATTTGAATAGAGACATGAAGTATAGAGGCATGTTAGAGAACATCGATTTGATAAGAGATAATCTATCCTGTGTTTTAAATATTGACGATATCGGCCGATATATCCCACGATATATCTTGTATTCCACCTGTGCGATACGAAACACACAAGTAGTGGGATATATCCCATATGTTCAATCCGGTGAACATTTTTTTTTTTTTTTTTTCAATTTTTTTTTTCTATAAATCATGTTAAATCAATGTCAAATTGTTACAAATCCATTATTTTTCATGTTTTGCATAGCATGAAAAATCATGGATTGGGAACTTCAATTTTGAGATTTGGAGGAGAAGGACCGAGTTGCGGAAAATTGAAAAAAAAATCAAAATCAAACATGTATGTAACCTAATCCAGTGATTCTTCTTTTTCTTTTGAATGTATTGCTTGTGTTTTCACATGTCTTCTTTCATTTATAAATTATATGAATAGACTTTGAATATACTTGCATCAATTCAGTTAGACAACGCATAGATTAGGACCCCATACTGAGAAAACCCATTATGTGCACTTGTTTTTTGTAATGTTTTGATTTGTAAGTGTGTATTGATGGTTTATTTTTATTTTTATTTTTATTTTTAACAATAACTGAAATTTCGTTGAAAAATTTGACCAATTTCCAATGTTTCCCCATGTTTCCATCAACAACGATACATTACACGATACAACTGATATATCCCATGCGATAACCGATACGTATTTGTATCCCAAGGGTGTGATACATAACGCAATACCAATATTTCGAACATTGAATCTACCTACAAGGGAGAGGTCGCGACTTCTTGGATAGGATCCCTTCGATTCTTTCAATCACCTTGTCCCATGAGTAGCCGACTTCCCCACACATAAAGGGAGACCCAAATAAGAAGATGGAAGAAATTCTGCCTTACAACCGAGGAGTGAGGCAAAGAGAGACACATCCTCTTTGGCTAAGTTGATGCCCATGATCTCGTTCTTTTCCATGTTAACCTTCAAGCCAGAAGCCGCCTCAAAACAGACTATTATTTTGTGAAGATTCTCCACCATGGAAGGATCCGCCTCACAGAAAATGGTGTTGTCTGCGAATTGAAGGTGTGAAATAGGCCTTGCCAGATTGGATACTCAAAATCAGGCTATGAGGTTGGAATCCTGGCCTCTTGAGAGCATCTGGCTGAGAGCATCTGTTCTAATTTTTTTTTACAGGGTTTTTTCGAAATTCTTCAATTCTGTTTTCTTGAAACTTGTTCTTAAATCTCCCATTCTCTCTCTCTCTCTCTCTCTCTCTCTCTCTCTCTCTCCTCCCTCTCTCTCTCTATGTAAATATATGTATATTGTTTTTTTGAAAGGTGATGACTTTTATTAAAAAGCCCCCCAAGCAAAAGCTTAGGTGGGAGAAGAATACAAAGTAACGACTTACAACCCAGAAAAACAATGCAAATTACAATTGTCCATGGTCTTCAAGCTGTACACCCAATCCACCACTTCTATCTTTATCTCCATAATTACTTCCTCTACTGATCCGCATCTATTTTGGAAACATCTCCTGTTTCTTTCACCCCATAATAACCAGAGATCTGCCACTAAACTAAACACCAAATCCCAAATCGCTGATCTTTCCCTCCCTATCCTTTATATAATCTCACTTCGTTTTCCACAAATATTTCCTTTAAAATCCCTCATTCTAGTTGTTTATACTAATCCATCTCTCCATGAAACGAGGATGGATTGATAATCATAATCTATCCATGAGAGTTTGAGCAGTGACATGGGTACCAAATATCATTTTCTTTACATCTGTTAAGGTATAATGTGATGTATTCTTAACTTGTAATGCGCTATGTATGGACAGAAGCTAGGGTGGCTCACAGGTTTACTTGAAAGATGCTTGTTTCCAGCATCTCCACTGTACATTTGGCACACTTGCTTGGCAATCTAAACCTTTTGATCAGGTTAATGATCAGATGGACAGGACATATCCCAAATTTCGTGCTGATCTGAGAATCCTATCCATCCAAATCAGATCAATTTTCTCTCATTGACTGTGGACCTTCGCTCATTTCTTTCTCAATTTTCTCAGCTGTCCATTTCTAGCTGTAAATTTCAGCTAAAGCCCCCATAAGGGGCTCCCCATAAGGGGCTGACCAGATCAAAGATTTTGAATTTCAATTGCTCGAGAAGTTTGCCATGTGTACGGTGGAGATTCTGGAGATGCATGAGCATCCATCTTTGGGGAAAGCTCAATCCTAGTCCAATCCAAAAAATAACATATCCTATATACGTTTCAAGTTATACGCGATGGCAGTATCATTTGTATTCCAAATGGAGTCACCGTCGCGGGGCCACTGCCGCCAGTCCTATGTACCCAGGTTCTTTCGGCAAAATAGTCAATTGATGTTGACTGGGCATTCTCCTCAGCCAGCAGGAATTACACTGGTCAATCACAGACTTATCACACATGCAGTCTGGATGAATTTTAGAGCAAGGTCTTCCTTAATAGTAACGGTGGCCATAACGGCCACCACCGTTACCTTTATGATACGGGTCGTAACGGCTGTTACAGCCCTTGTAATGGCCGTTACGGGCTCTCTCTCTTTTTAATTGAAAGAAAAAACCCAAAAAACCTGTATTTGCCCCATAAAGTTGAAAATTTTTATATCCAAAAAACCTGTATTTGCCTAGTAACAGACCGTTATGGGGCTGTTATAGCCCTTTACAGGGGGTGTAACGGGCTGTTAATGGCGGTTACAGGACATTTTTTTCTATTATGGCTGTTACGACCCTGTAACGTGTAACGGTTGCCACCATTACCTTTACGTAACACCCCGTAATGGCCTTTACGGCACACCATGTTCTAGAGGCCTGCAGTGGAGACTTTGGAGATGCACGTCTCCATCTTAGGGGAAGCTCATAAGCTTCCTTAGCACATCTCGTTTAGATATTTTAAATTGCAGAGTTGATCTATCTTTGTTTAAAGAATTTACCTGCGTTGCCAATTCATTGAACTGCTCAGAACTGAGTCAATTGCCTGTGTGTAAATCAGTGGTCGGTTCACAACAAACCGTGTGACTCACTGGAGTACTGTGTCTGGGCACTGAATTTTAACATGGTTGGATATTGAAGATCTTCTGTACTTCCATGTATTAGATATGATGCGTGGTTTAATGAACAAATAAGTCATAGGCTTGTTGAAGAAATATTTAAAGTGAATTGTGGATTCTCCCTTGATTTTTTATTCAACAAAATAAGCTGCAATGATTGCAAAAAAATTGTGTTGATCTTGACTTGAAAAATATTGGGATCGACTAAGGGCCCATTTTTCGTTGCTTCTTAGAAGTGCACAATTGGTTCAACAATTATCATTTCTCTGGAATTGCTTTCGAGAATTACCTATGCGCAAAGAAAAAACAAACATGTTTGGTAAACTTAAATGAAAAACGTAATTTCTTCTAGTAATGCTTTTACTGTTAGGATTGTCCAAGCATCACAGTTCATTTTCTTAAAATTTTTTTCAGCGGGCCATCTGCGACAGGTCCTGCTGGGTCAATGGATAAATTGATAAAGATGGCATACATACTCAGGGATATGGCTGCTGAATAATTTTTTGAAATATTGGGGCCCACTGTAGATGATTGGAGCTCACTGAATCAGATGTGAATGAAGCATAACCAGAAAAATACAGTGAGAATATGATAGTAACAATTTGGTTTTGCTCATGGAATTTGAACGTCGCAGTATTTTACTGTTAAACATCCATTTTATAGCCATCAACAGGATGGTAGGATTTCTTGATTAAGTGTGATTTTAGAGATATGCTCCGTTCACAATGTGCCCCTCAAAAATTTACATCGTCTGGATAGTTGTACACGAGTCCTACTTGTTACTGAGGATGACAAATCACCACCATTGTCAAAGTGGGAGTGAACTAGCACAATTGTGAAAATACCCGTCTTTGGTGGACATGCACCCTTCACCTTCTAAGGCTATTCATAGGGAAAATGCACCTAGAATACAACCATTAAACACACCACCACATGCATCATCATGCCACGCATATACAAGATCCAATCTGTTAATCAGTTGGGCCCACCAAGAACATCGCGTCTTGAAAATCAGGCAAATCTGCCAAACATATGGGTCATTTTTTACCCTGATTTGTGGCCACTCGATGACTAAACCGGCCTGAATCTTGAGGTAGCTGACCTTCATTGTGGGACCCACTATTGCATAGCTGGGATGTGTAGCAATGTACGAGAAACAAGTTTACTAAAGAAGGAAAAAGAAGTAAAAAGAAGAAGAAGAAGAAATCACATCATTTGTATCTGAGCAGTGAGCACTGAATTTTAACATGGCTACATATTGAAGATTTTCTGTACTTTCATGTATTAGATATGATGTGTGATTTAAGGAACAATAACTCATAGACTTGTTGAAGAAATGTTTAAAGCGAATTGTAGATACTCCCTTTATTTTTGATTCAACAAAATAACCCGCGATGATTGCAAACAATTTATCTCGCCCCTACATTTGAATTGTCCAAGAGTTAGGCCCCCATCTGAACAGTTGAAGAGTTGCCATCCCTCCCCCTCCAAATGATTCTAACAATCATATTTCATCCATTGTACTTAAGACAACTCTTACCCTTCCATTTGATGAGAGTTGAGAGAGAATATTATTTGGATAGACGATTTCAGTTTTGGGTGGACATATGGCAAGAGATATAGTGCTTTAAGCCGACTTTCCCAGTGTGTTCTGTTGATGCAAACATCAGTGGTGCACCCTTTAGAGTGTACCAGAGGAAGAGGTGTCACCGACATAGTACTAGAGCAGGGGAGTTGATGTGGATGGATGCTGGGTCCATCGGACCCATTTTCTGACCCGCTATGAGTACAGGAGCGGCATGACCGAACCCTGACCATCGATCCATGAGTCGGATTTCACACCTTACCACACGAGTGTTTTAGTTTTAAGTGTTTTTGTTCTTTTTTCTTATTTTAGGGTCTTTATTGTAATTACTTTATTTTTTTGTCTTTTTTGTTATTTTTCTTGTTTTCAGGGTTTTAGTGCACTTTTACTTTTTCCATAGCTTATATATACGTTGCGAGAAACCTTATTTTCATTATTATTGAATAAATAGAAATTCATCTCTTTTCATCCTCTTTATTCAAGAGATTAGGGTTTCAGGATTGACCCTTAGGTGTTGAGGATTCCACATTGATTTCAGGTTTCCTTCTTTCTAGATATTCGAAGCACAAGAAAAGGTAAGAATCATCCTCCTTTTCTTTTGACGACAAAGGGACCTGTACTTTCTTCATCTCGAATCCTTCATTCTTCACCCCTTTTGTTCCTCTCTGGATACTCCTTTCTAGTTTGAATGGAAGAGAGAGATGATTAGTCAGTAAAATTAGATCCAAACTTGACCGTGGACGGACTTATGCTAGATCTGGGATATCCTTATATCCCTAGGTCCTCTCTTTTTACTGTTTACGCGATTTTATGCTAAGGGGCATGATCTTGTCGAAATGACCTCATCTTTGTGTTGAAATTTACCTAATCCTTTTAATTGGAAATGGTTAGTTGATTCGTGTATTTACTTGAACATTCTTTAACCTGATTATACATGCATCTAGGATTAAGTCATCACATGTCCCTGCATCATCTGTCTTGCCACCAAGGTGTCCCGTATCGGTATCGGTTGGCGTAACGGTGCCCTCTGAAACCGATACGGATACGGGGGCGTAACGGCGATACGGGGGTGTAACGGCCCATAACGGCGCAAAATTTTTTTTTGCCAAAAAAATATGAAAAAATATGGATTAAATCCGAAATATTCTAAGCATTCCAAATATGCATTCATTTATAAATTGGAACATGTTTATGGTGGTGTAACGGTCCACTCTTTGGTCAGAAGTTGTATCGGACTGTCTGATGAATTTATGAACCAGATAACCTGAATTTGACTACAAAATTCATGTATTTAATTTTCTAACTATCTACTATCAATGATAGATATATTAGAATGAATGTAATATGAAAATATCTTACATTTAGGTGTTTGCAATTATTTTTGAGGGCCAAAATTCATGCATAAATAGAAAAAAATGTAAAAATAAAAAATAAAATGGCACCCCAAATATATAAAATGCACATTAACATGTTCTACTATGATTAACACATCACATGGCATCATTAAAACAGCAAAAGAATCATTAAAAAATGATTTTTCAAATTTTCAAAAAAAGGGTCAAAATAAATGCGTAAATAGAAAAAAATATATAAAAAAATATAAAATGGCACCCCAAATCTGTAAAATGCACATTAACATGTTCTACTATGATTAACATATCATATGACATCATTAAAACAGCAAAAGAATCATTAAAAAATGATTTTTCGAATTTTCAAAAAAAGGGCCAAAATAAATGCGTAAATAGAAAAAAATATAAAAAAAAAAATAAAATGGCACCCCAAATCTATAAAATGCACATTAACATGTTCTACTATAATTAACACATCATATGGCATGATTAAAACAACAAAACAACTATTAAAAATTGATTTTTCGAATTTAAAAAAAAAGGGCCAAAATTCATCCGTAAATAGAAAAAAATATAAAAATATATATAAAATGGTACCCCAAATCTGTAAAATGCACATTAACATGTTCTACTATGATTAACACATCATATAGCATCATTAAAACAGCAAAAGAATCATTAAAAAATGATTTTTCGAATTTTCAAAAAAAGGGCCAAAATAAATGCGTAAATAGAAAAAAATATAAAAAAAAATATAAAATGGCACCCAAAATCTGTAAAATGCACATTAACATGTCCTACTATGATTAACACATCAAATGGCATAATTAAAACAACAATACAACCATTAAAAATTGATTTTTCAAATTTTAAAAAAAGGGGCCAAAATTCATGCGTAAATAGAAAAAAATATAAAAAAAATATTAAATGACACCCAAAATCTGTAAAATGCACATTAACATGTTTTACTATGATTAACACATCATATGGTATGATTAAAACAACAAAACGTATTAAAAATATATAAATACATATTTTTGACAAATTCCTGAAAAATGGCCCATCGAGCTTTGATTCAAGAAAATTCATAATATAATGTGTTTTTATCTCAAATACTCAGCCAAAGTTGGTCGAAATTATTAGTAAAAGGAGTAAGAAACAGTTTGGAAGCAAGAGGTTTCAAAAAAACAGCAAAAATAAAGCTTAAAATAGAAAAATGTCGATACGGGGGCGTATCGGCCGATACGCCCCGTATCGGGCCCGTAACGGCCGATACGGCTACAAAAAACCGTATCGGCCGATACGACCCCGTAACGTGTAATGGTCACCACCGTTTCCGTTACGTATCGGTCGTATCGGCCGATACGTAACCGATTTGGCATTCCTTGCTTGCCACGGATCTTTTTATCTCAGTCCAAGAATGCTTCTTTAGGTGCAGCGGTTAGATTGTTTGGTTCCTATCGTGTTGTAGCAATATGGTCAAGGAGGAAATCTCTGAATTTGTGGGTCTGTTGGATAGGCTAAAGAATGTTTATCCTTTGCTTCAAGAAGAAGATGCGATGGTTTGGCAAGTGCATAGATCGGGTCTATTCTCCGTGCGGTCCTTCTACAAGCTTATATATGGCAAGCCTTGATCTTTTGTTTCTCCGCACCACTTTTGGTTAGATGGTGCTCTTCCTAGAGTGGTGCCATTTACTTGGCTCATGGCTTGGAAAAGAGTTTTAACCATCAACAATTTGCAAAGAAGAACCCTCATCCTCCCTAATATTTGTTTGATGTGTATGGAAGATACGGTGTTGATCAATCACCTATTTTATTCATTGTATGTTTGCTCGAAAGGTGTGGGACGGTTTTTTCTATTTGCTTTATTCTGCTTTGGTGATGCCAAATTTCATCTTGGTCTTGTTTTGGGCTTGGCCTGGAGGTGGGGTGGGCAAAGAGGGAAAGCTATATGGCACCTTCTTTTGTTAGCAGTGCTTTGATCCATTTGGGGTGAGCAAAGTAGAAGATGCTTTAGGAATATGAGATCTTCCCTTGAGGAGGTCATTAAGGAAATTAAATGTATTGTTGTAGGTTGGGCTTCTCATCTAAAGGGCAATCCTTTCAATCTCTCCTCTGTTTTTGAGTTGTAGAGTTGGGTTGTGTTTATTATTATTATTATTTTTGCACTTTTTGGTGCTTCTAATAATTTTTCCGTTCTCTCTCTCTCTCTCTCTCAAGAAAAAAAAAACTGTTCGGATGGTCTGTTCCAAACGAGACTTTGAAGGTAATCAAATGGGTCCTAGAGGATAATTTTGACCATCCAATTGGTGGCCAACATATGAACAGTTAAAATGAGAAGTAGTCAATGATTCTAATTCAACAAATAAATATAAATTAATTAGAAATTAGAATCGTCTGATCAATCTGATTTTTGTGATGTGACTCATTGAAAATAGATGTCACAATTTGGATGGTTTGGACTGTGGTACATGTGCTATGTATGAGTTGGTGTACATGTGTATGAATAACCATACATTGCCCATGCATCAATGACTCCCTTTAACTAGGGAACCCCTTAACAATGATGTGTTGTGGTAGGAAAACATGTTGCAGATGTGTTGAAGGGATGGAACGTGTATCATAGATTCTGGCTTATAGCACATGCATAAGAGACTCGTGCCAGTAGGTAGGGTACACCGTGAACATGCCATGGACCAACAATTTTTTTTGCTGATTAGGCAGGTCAAACTTGTATGAGAAAAATAGGCAGTTAGAAAAAAGTCCATTGGTCCAAATTCAGAGGAAGTGTGGCTCACTTGATGAGCATGGGCCCCCGATATCACACCATGTATTGCATTCTTGGCACATGTAAATATCACAGAAAATTGGGAAATATTGTGAGGGAGGCATTGGAGAAACTTCAGGAAAATGGTGGAATTTTCAGTTATACTTCAGGAGATGTTAGAAGGCACATGATTACACACTTAGAAATTGGAGCATTAAAAGCACAATAGTTTTCCATTGTCTAGGGGACAAAACTATGCATTGTCTGCCATTAGTGATGCAATCTATTCAAAATGAGTTCGTATTATTCAAATTTTAAGCAATAAAACACAAACCAGACAAACAAGTTATAGTTCAAAGAGTACTGTTGTGCTAAGTTTGAGTGGCATCTTCTTATGACTAGTGGTGTAACAAGGGTAGAATACAAGATATTCAAAATATTAGGATCTTATGGAGCAAACTGTCCACAAATAAAAGCGATACAAAGTTGTATGTCAGATTGTCTATTGGGAAACATTAGAAAAAAATTAAGGAAAAATGAAGACTGAATAGAGACATGAGTATTAAGAGCACTATGGATAGGTAAGTAAAAAGAACAAATCTTATAATGAAGAAGACGTGGCGAGGGAGTTATAGTATGAGTGATTAAGCTCACTTCTATGATTGAAAGATGCAAAGAAGATTAGATGCGGAGTAGAGAAGATTAATAAAGAGAAACCAATATCATTAAGTTCTCTAAGTGGAGGATACAAGAGGGAAACATCACAAATATCACAGGAAGTATTGCAGATATCTCGATGTGTCCGCATGCATGATATATCAGATGTTGAGGATAGAACACTGATTTTTGGTATATGGCATGTTCACAGTGTGCCCTATGGGATGAATGGTCCAGATCTCTGACACGTGCACAGATTTGTGCATGTGTTCTGCCCCTCAGATGAGGGTCCACTCATTGAATGACAAGCAAAGTGGGAAAGCGAAAAATCTGATGGTTGACAAACTGCAATGTTGAGCCTTGGCTTTCCCCAATAGGCACACTGTGAATCAAATGAAAAACATGGCTCTCATCTATTTCTCCACTGTTTGCTATTTCTTTGTCTCCGAGTTCCAAATGGCATGGGTCACGAGCTACTCGCTGGAAGAGGAAATTGTTTGATGGAGCAGAGGCCCAACCCAAGATAAGGGCAGGATCTTTTGGAATATTATCCCATTTGCTGTTTGTTGAGAGATTTGGAAAGAAAGGAACTACAAAATTTTTAAGGGCATACAAACTCCCTTAGGATCGATTTGTGATTGGGCAATGCCATCTTCCAAATTTAGAGGGCAATCTACTTTGGACATTGGTAGTGACTGGTCAAACTCAGTGACAAAGACCTTTAGGATCTTGCATCCAAGTTAAACAATACCTTCAACCTGATATGTTTTCAATATTTTGCTCTAGCTGTGTGTTTTGGTGGTGTTGACTATTGAGGTCTGTCTCTTCACAACTTTGTAATCTGGAACCTTGGTCTTGCATTCTATCAATAAAATTCATCATTATGTGCTAAAAAAAAAGTGGATAAAGAGAAAATGCCTACTGGGAAATGCTGAGGGCACTTAGGAAAAAAGCACTCTTTTGCATAATTGCTTTTTAGTAACTAATTAATGTGGCCCTAACCAAACGTGTTTGTTGATTTTTGAGTGCTTTTGGGAATTACGGTTGCCCAAAAGTGCTTAATTAAGCAATGACTAATGCTAATGACTGGATGTGGGCCCTGTGAATGCGCGACCCACTTGGATGAATGTAATAAGGGTCCATACAAACCACTTAATGTGTTTTGTCTCTGTGTCCCTTTATTTAGTCTATTAGGTGCACATAATATACATGCCATATTGTGAGGGGTATTTTTGAGATTTATACTTGTTTTTACTTAATCTAAAAAGAGAGGGGTGTGTATCTTGTATTTTTTCTCTCTCCATTTTCTCTTTTCCGTTTCCCTTCATTTTACATAATTCTGTATGATATCCGAGCGGATTTGATTCGTTTTTTCTTCACTTTCTTCTCTTCTATCACATAAATTCTCCCTTTTATTTTCCTCTTTGCTTTTCATATCTCCCTTGTGCTACAAGTTCTTTAAGAAACTTAGGGTTTTCACTTCTTGATATGTTGGGCCTTTGTAATGGTCTTATGTGAGAGGGAGAATGTTGATCATCACTCTTCTCATGTTCGGTTGGAATGTGTGGGCTGATTGTTTCGTCAAGTATGGTTGTATGTCGTGTGGATATGCAATTGGGGAGTTCTTATATTTGGATGAGTCAACCCTTGTTCATGTAAGCATTGTGATATTCTCAGTAATTTCTTTGTCTGGTGGAGATGAAAGGTGATCAAAGATTTTGGTTCCTAAATCTATATGATTTTCTGGGGGTCGAATAACCATTATAAAATGAAATGGAGCAACTTATCTCCAATGGTCTAAATTGATCCAAGTGGTTTTTTATGACCAAAGGAAAATTAAAATATCGGAACGTGCAAAAACCAAATGAAAGTGATAGCATGATGATCAATAGATCCAGGAAAATTCTCAGATCATGACATAATTGTGGAATAGTACGGAAACATTTGTTTCTGGGAATGCGATGTGAGATGTGCTACAAGAGACGCTTTATTCCAATAGAAACATCTCTCATACGGATAAGTTGTTTGAAGATATTTTTGCATTCTAACAAGGGGATAAACCCCTTGATGAATATTATTTCAAAACTTAAAAAGGAATGTGGGAGGAGTTGAATGTGTATCAACGACTTACTAGTGATTTAAAGAAACAACGTCAACAAACATGAGGAGTTTGGTGTGGCTAAATTCGTATCTGGCTTAAAACCATAATATGAGGTAGTGTGTGTATAGATCTTGCATTGCAAGGGATGTTCCATTTTTAAATGAAGTTTATGCTCTCCTTAAAAATTTATCTCTTAGCTTTGAGGGTGGAGTCAATGATAATTCTGCTTTGGCATCATTTACTAGATGAGACAGAGGTGGTGGTCGTGGTGGCCTAGCTAATCAAGGTAGTTGTAGTGATGTAGGGGGGAGGTTGTGGACTCAAGAAGTGTACTCACTGAGGGCTTATAAATTACATTGTTGAGAAATGTTGGGACATTCATGGGAAGCTAGCTTTGCAAATCAGGCATCTAATTTTGAAGAGTGTAGTTGGGCATCGGTCTGCAGGTTCTAATACAACTCAACAGCGAAGTACATCTGGTAACATAGTTTTGCTTACTAAAGAGGAGTATTCCAAGTTTTTGAACAATCAACCTATCTTTGCTGCTACTCCCACCTTTACAGCTACATTTGCGAACTCAAGTATGACTTGTTTAGGGCCCAAGTTCTCTCCTCCATAAGTCATCGACTTCGAGGCCTTTGACTAATGACAAGTCTGGTACCTTTTCCTCCATTGATATTGATGTAGAACGTGTCACAGATACGTTCCTAGCATGGTTGGGCCAAAAGAAGATGGACCGTAAATTGACCATAACTTTTGATCCGGGTATTGTTACGAGGCACACAACCTATCAATCTTTACTGAAATGAGCCATCTGAGGTGAACCGACCCACAAAGTGGGTCGCATTTGTCTGTTTCGTCAAAAAATGCGCGCTTTCAGCTCAAAAATAATTTTTTAGGAAAATTTTACTATTTTTAGTAATTTCGATTTTTAATTTTAATTTTTTCTATTTTTAGAGTTTTAGATTTTCTTCCCTTTTAGAAATAACTTTTAATTCTACTAGGACTCTTCTAGAGAAAGTTTATTTGAAATTTTTTTTTTTATAGAAATTAGACATTAGAAGAGTTTTATCAGAATTAGGATTTTTATTAGAGTTAGAATTTTGCTATTTTTGGTAATTACTAATTTTTGTTTATTTTTTCTTTATTAATGGTGTAAGGAGACGCATTAGAGGATTATCAATGATTCATTAATCAATTTCAAATTTATTAGAATTTATTTCTATTTTCTGCTTTCTTTCCTCATGGATTCGAGAAGTCTCTGTGAGGAGTCCAGAGAAGTTCCGTGGATTCAGAATAATTATCCTCTTGAGGAAGACGGTGCTCGACCTCACGTCCTCCCCTGCGTCAGTTTGGTATCAGAGTGAGGTTTCTCCTTGGATCGATGGCTTCTAACGACGAGTCGGGCAACAATCTCATGGGCGGTGCTCCGGGGAATTTACCTTTAACGGCGACAGCTTTCGAATCGGTGTAGCGAGAGAATTGACAAACCATGCAAGGGCCGCAGGCTTCCATCGATCGCATGGCTGATCGTTTGGTGAAGGCCTTAGCGTAGCTCCATGTTCATGGTGGTGATCCACCACCAGCAATTGCTAGAATTCGTTATTATACTGATCGTAGGGCGATGCTATCAATGAACCACAGGATGGTTCAAGAATTCAAGATGAAAGTCGATCTTCCTAGTTTTAATGGCCAACTCTACTTCAAGGACTTCCTCGATTGGTTGCTTGAAGTCGAACGTTTCTTCGACTACATGAACATCGTAGAAGAAAAGAAAGTTAAACTCGTGACATACAAGTTGACGGGCAGAGCTTCAGATTTGTGGGAACAACTTCAACTCGAGCGGACGAGACAGATGAAGGCGCTAATCTGCACGTGGTTGCGGATGAAGAAGTTATTGTGCATGCGATTCCTCCCTCAAGATTACGATCAGGTATTATTCCAACAAAATCAAAATTATTATCAGGATAGTCGATCAGTAAAAGGTTATGCAGAAAAATCCTATTATTGGTCAGCGAGAAACGACTTCATTCAAATGAAGTTGCAACAGACCACAAGATTCATCAGTGGCGAACATGTGACCTCTATAGGAATGGAGAACCAACCCAAGACTTCTAAAGTGGAGGGACAATATCTCATCACTGAACAAGCCTTTGTTAAACAATTTGAAGAAACGAGAAATATACATCCATTAGTTGAAAAGAAAAAAAATGTGGAGCTTGTGAATATCCTAGAGGATTTGGAACTAGTATCGCAGGAGTTCAAGAGGGCTGTGCTCGATGAACTCCCTAATAAATTACCTCCCATACGAGATATACAAAATTACTTTGATCCCGTCTCAGGGGCAAGTCTGCTTAATTGCCCACATCATCAGAAAAAATATGAGATCTCGAAGGCAGATGTGAAGGAACTGATCAATATTAGTCAACTCAAGGAAAGTATGAGTACATGTATTGTGTCAACTCAAGAGCTTAATGTCAAGTACAAAAAAAGGGCTAATGAACATCGGCGTCAGAAGTTATCTCAGACTCATGTGCCAAGTCTCTTGCGTAACTCGAGGACGAGTTTTTTTTTCAAGTGGAGGGGTCTGATGTAGAACGTGTCACAAATACGTTCCTAGCATGGTTGGGGCAAAAGAAGATGGACCGTAAATTGACCATTACTTTTGATCTGGGTATTGTTATGGGGCACACAACTTATCAATCTTTACTGTAATGGGCCATCTGAGGTGAACCGACCCACAAAGTGGGTCGCATCTATCCGTTTTGTCAGAAAACGCGCGCTTTTAGCTCAAAAACAAAATTTTAGGAAAATTTTACTATTTTTAATAATTCTGATTTTTAATATTGATTTTTTCTTTTTAGAGTTTTAGATTTTCTCGCCTTTTAGAAATAACTTTTAATTATACTAGGACTCTTCTAGAGAAAGTTTATTTGAAATTTTTATTTTTAGAAATTAGGCATTAGAAGAGTTTTATTAGAATTAGGATTTTTATGAGAGTTAGAATTTTGCTATTTTTGGTAATTACGAATTTTAGTTTATTTTTTCTTTATTAATGGTGTAAGGAGACGCATTAGAGGATTATCAATGATTCATTAATCAATTTCGAATTTATTAGAATTTATTTTTATTTTTTGCTTTCTTTCCTCGTGGATTCGAGAAGTCTCTGTGAGGAGTCTGGAGAAGTTCCGTGGATTCGGAATAATTATCCTCTTGAGGAAGACGGTGCTCGACCTCACGTCCTCCCTTGCATCAGATATAGTATTTTGAGTTCATTGGTCACGTTGGCAGAAGGTGCCCAGTCTAAAGTGTGTGGAATGGGTATTGTTCATCCAAGTTCCTTTCTTTCATTGTCATCTATTTTCTATGTTCCTAAATTTTCTTTTAGTCTTATGCCTACTAGTAAGCAAAAAAATTGCTTAAATTGCTCCGTGACTTTCTATCCTTCACATCGTGTTTTCCAGGTTCTAAAGATAGAAGAAGATTGGTGGAGGACACGAATATGGGTTTACTATCTTGACCATGAAGTAATTGGAGCAGTAGCGTAGAACAAAATCTCTCCATACTAGTGTCATCTCGGTCACCTATCCTCAAAGAATCTCAAAAGTGTTAATTCCTTCATTAACGTTCGTGCTAGCTTTAGAATGTGAGGTGTGTAAATTAATTAATCATTATCAAGTCACTTTTTCACCATGTGTGGAAAAGTGTAGTCCATTTCCATTTACTTTGGTTCATTCAGATGTTTGGGACTTGTTTGAGTCTCTAGTGTGTCAAGGTATAAGTATTTTGTAACTTTTGTCGATGATTTTTCAAGAATGACTTGGCTTTATGAAAGATATATCTAAATTGTTTTCTATTTTTTAAGATCTTTCATATGGAAGTACATTATCAATTCAACTCCAAAGTGTGTGTGTTTCGTTTCGATAATTCTAAGGAGTATATGTCCGATTCTTTTGGCTTGTATTTATCCGGAAATGACATTCTGCATCAAACATCATATGGCCCACATCCATAGTCATTAACAAAATGCTCCAAGTAAATTTGGGAAATGCCTAGGGAGGTGTTGAGGTTTGTGTCTTCATAACAATGGTTAAACAATACCTTAACCCGTTATGTTTTCTTTTTAGCTCTAGCTGTGTGTTTTGGTGGTGTTGAGGTTTGCCTCTTCATAGCTTTGTATTCGGGACCCTTGATCTTGCTTTCTATTAATAAAATTCATCATTATTTACTTAAAAAAGTGGATAAGGCAAAAATGTCTATTGGGAAACGCTGAGGGAGGTGCTTATGAAAAAAAGAAGCTCTTTTGCATAATTTCTTGTTAGTAACTAATTGATGCCAAGGGTGATGTTGAGGTTTGCCTCTTCGTAGCTTTGTATTTTGAACCCTCGATCTTACTTTCTATCAATAAAATTCATCATCATTTGTTAAAAAAAGTGGATAAAGCAAAAATGCTGAAAAAGGTGCTTATGAAAAAGAAGAAGCCCTTTTGCATAATTGCTTGCTAGTAACTAATTAATGTGGCCTTAACCATTGTTTGAATTATCCCTGATATTATCGAATTATCTCTGATATTATCAAAATATCTCCGATATTATCTTTATCTCTAGCTTAGCGATACCGATAACACCGGTAGTATTAGAAATTCCATGTATTACCAATGTATTGCTAAGTATCGCCAACGTATCAATATCGCTAATATAATTGTCCATATTTTCAATTGTGTAAATTCTAGGTGTCGCTTGTATTGCCAATGCATCGATATTGTCAATTTATCGCCAATATTTTCGACTGTGTAAATTCTAAGTTAAGCTTATATCACAAGTGTATCAGCGATATTTTAATAATATCGCCAACATATTGATATCATCAAAATTTTGTTTATTAAAAAAATATTTATTTCATTTTTTATTTTATTTTATTTTATTTATAATGGGCACATGGTTGTATGTAGTGTTCAAGTTGTCATTGATAATAATGATAATATCTTGATATTATCATTATCACAACATGCGTAATATTGAGACCACAATCTTTTGTTTCCTTTCCGGCCATTGATAGTTTCTTGGTGAAATATCGTGTGTTGTTGATATTCTACAATATCGATGGATGGTTGGATGATTAAATAGGTTGGATGGGATGGTTGGACTGATTTCTTATGACGGCACATGCTTTTAAGGCCCCATTAAATGGAAACTTATTATGCATGTATTCTTTTTGCATTTTTTTTTTTCTAAATATGCAAATGTGTATATTTTAACATCTCCTAAAGTTTCATCGGAAATTCCACCGTTTTTCCCATGTTTCCTCGCATTTCCAGTTATGAACAATTTTATCGGCCATATCAATATTGTTTCCACATACCTGGCCAGCGAAACTTGTAGTGATACCGATACTTTGAACACTGGCCTTAACCAAATGTTTTTGTTGATCATTTAAGTGTTTATGAATTACAATTTGCCCATAAGTGCTTAATTAAGCAATGGCTAACATGCTGTAAAGAAAATTTGCATGTAGTAACTCTTCACATACAAAAAAAAGAAAGAAAAACTTTTGTCTGTAGTAGAATTCCTCTCAGTGAATTGATTTTGTTGACAATGACTTTTTGAAGATGTGTATCTCACTAAGAAAGTTAAAAAGCGGATTGAAGATGATGGAATATTCTGCTCCTGTAGCCCTTCATCTGGCTCATCAAGTGTGTGTGGTAGAGATTGCCATTGTGGGTAAGCTGTTTCATATCTTTGGATGATCTCATTTGTTTCTAGCTATCCTGGGTATGAACATGGTCAAGAATGGAACATGCGATGTCCATTTGTATTTAGGGGGTTCTCTATGAAATCATGATTCAGTATAATAATCTTCTCTCAAATTTAGATTCTCTCTCTCTCTCTCTCTCTCTCTCTCTCTCTCTCTCTCTCTCTTCCTGCTTTTTGGTATTTTCTCTAGTAGGCATGAAATGACATTCTTCTTAGAATGGTTTTCCTCTTTCAGGATGCTCTTGTCTAGCTGTTCAACAAGTTGTAAATGTGGGAATTCATGTCTCAACAAACCATTTCAGCATCGAAAAGTGAGGAAGCTGAAGTTAGTGAAGGTATGCTTTTGAGTAGATGATTCTAACTAAATTCTCTCCCTCAGTCCAACATAGGAAATTCATACCTGTGGTTGGTTGTAACTATTACTTTCCTTTTGATCACTTGAAATAAAATTTTAAGGTACAATGATACATTCCTCCATTAGTTTGGTGTTTTCTTTGATCTTAGAATCTCATTGAACAACTTTGTTAACAAAAATAACACAACACCTCCATACACTTCCAATTGCAAACCTCTATCGGTATACCAGCTGGTTTGAGGGCATTTCCTGTTTTCATCTTTCTCAAAGCTTCTTTTACTTTAGGTATCCTAATCCTACAAAAGTATCTATGGTCTCCGACATCGTTTGAATTTATTTTTGTCATTGAATGGCAACAATAAAAAAGGGAACATTATTATACAATTCATGACTAAGTCATCATCATCAAAGCCTTATCTCAACTATTTTGGGTCAGTTACATGAATCCTGTTGTACCATTCCACTCTATCATAGACCATGCACTTAGTCAAACTGTAAGTGCTTATGTACTTTAAGTCAAACATAAGTGCTTATATCTCTTCATTTGGGGCATGTCATAGTGTTACATGGTTAGGCTCACTTAGATATGGTAATTTTATGATGATTAAAGTTACGGGGTCCTTACTCGTGGCTTAGTGGTAGACTCACAAGAGTTTCAACACTAAGGTCATGGGTTAGAGTACCCATTGTGGTGTATGTGGGCATGAGGGTGTGTGTGTAAAAAGAAAAAAGAAAAAAAATGGAATCGTGAAGACCACGGATATCTGGTGTTTGTTAGTGACACACTATTGATGTAAGCATGTGTCAATACTCAATATAGTTATCGCATGTGTCAATACTTAATATAGTTATCTTTTTGCCTGGATGACACTTGACATGTGACATATTAATGATGAAATATGTAAATTACTTTTTGACGTGGTCACTAAGTTCATGTACTCGTATGATTTTTGGATCATAGTATCCACACGGGGTGACCTACCTGATGGACCGCTGAATCTTGCAAACTTGGTATGTAGATGGGTAGGGCTATTTGTGCTCATGGGCTCCAAAAGTTGTATATTGTCAAGAATGTGGGAACCACAGATAGGGCATTTCCCGAAAGCTAGATTGTTTGGACATTGCTAACATCTAGTCAACAGGCTTTTTTATTTTTTATTTTTAAAGATTAAAAGATAATCATGCCACACATGTCGTCGCGGTACAGTTACGTGAGATCTAGTCCGTGTACCAAGTGGGGCTCCATCCACGGTTGTGCCAGCAATTAGGATAATCTGGATTGACTCACAACTACGCCATATGCAAGGTTGAAGAGTCACCACCATTTTTAACTGGTGCCAAACTAACGCTGGATCTAGCCCTCATCTTTCACAATTCATAATTCCTATATGCGCTTGAAATTGTAGTTCCTGTTTTTGATAAAATTGTACAACTAATTGGAAGGCATAGATTGAGTACACCATACCATTGATCTGACTTGTCCTACTGTAGGTGGACCACTCCAAAACATCATTTTAGGTTGGGAGGCCTTAGATCCCTTCAATAGGGAGTTATTGTATTTCTCTTCTTAACCTTGTATCTATTGGTCTCTTCTTAACCTTGTATCTGTTGGCCACAAATCGAAAGGTTAAGGTTGTCCTAAAGATGAGTTTTTGGGTGTCCTATCAATAGTGGATCCTGCAATTTGGACAGTTTATTTTGATTTGAATGACATGGGTACAATTTTTTAAGCGCATGTGTATCAACGATCATAACTTATAAAGATGAGTTTTTGGGTGTCCTATGAACACAACTCTCCTGGGAAATGGATTTGAAGTTTTGGTCCAGAAGAAGATAGATTCTGGAGAAGTTTGATTGCTGCTAAGTATGGATTGCAGGAGGGTGGCTGGTTTATAAAAACCTCCTCTTTATATAGAGCCTCGGGTGCTTGGAAAGCGATTTAGGCTACGCAACATCTTGTGAGTAGGGGCATCACCTTCAGGGTAGGAAGAGGATCTTGTATACGGTTTTGGGTGGATGTGTGGTGCGGTTCTCAGCTGCTTCTGATAGATTTGTTCGGGTGGCGGATTGTTTCTCATGGGATGGGGAGAAGGTTGTGTGGGCTCCCCTTGCTGCAAGAATCTTGAGGACGAAGAATTTGATGAGTTTCTCATGTTGGTGGGTGCTCTTCAATCAGATAAACTGGATGTGATTGAAGAAGATCGAATCATTTTGTCAGGAAATAGATCTGGGAAGTTTTCAGTTAGATCCCTTTTCAAGTTTGTCTCCATGTTGCCTCGCAATTTGGGTTTGACTCATCCTTTCCACCATTGGTTCTATGGAGCCCCTCCTCGGGTTGTGGCTTTTGTTTGGACTGTTGGCCGGCAAAGAATTCTCACTGTTGATAACCTCTAGAGAGGAGTGCTTGTTTTACCTAATATATGCTTATTGTGCATGGGCAACAAGGAGTCGATTAATCACTTGTTCATCCATTGCCCTTTTGTCAATTATTTCCTTTCGCGGTTTCGCATTGATTGGGTTATGCTGAAGACTGTAGAATAGTTGCATTGGGCATGGCATGAAGGTGAAGGCAACAAACCTTGGAAAGCTATATGGCATTTGATGATCATGGCTGTTTTATGGGCGCTATCTGGGGAACTAGGAATGGTCGGTGTTTTCAAAATGAAAATGTTGGGGCGGGCGACATTATTCAGAAAATTGATTGCCTTGTGTCAGAATGGGTGATTTATGTAAAGGCAGCTTCGGCTGCCCTCCCTCTTTGACTTGCTTTTTTTTTTTGGGTGTTCCTGGGGCTGTATTCTTGTGAGCTTCTCAATAAAATTTCGTTCTCTCTAAAAAAAAATGATCATACTTTACTAGAGAGAGCTGGACTATTGGAGTCTGTTCCCTTTTGTGCTGCTGTAGTATGACTCATGTAGGTATACAGGGGAGTTGTTTGCTAACTGAGCGTCTTTTTTTTTTTTTTTTGTGGTGGGGGGGGGGGGGGGGGGGGGGGGGGGGGGTGGGGGGGGGGGGGGGGGGGGGGGGGGGGGGGTGGGGGGGTGGGGTGGTGGGGTGGTGTGTGTGTGCATGGATGTCGCCCATCAGGTGAGCCGCTCATACTCACCCTGGATCCCTAAAATCCGAACCACAAGGAACCATGTAAAATCATGCCCCCTGAAACATCTAAATTTGTGCTGTAGCCCGCCTGAGTTCTGGAATGGCCTATTTTTGGGCCGTCCCTTCATGCTCCTGTGCAGGGTATTAATGGTGGACAACCATTCCAACTGTTCCCTGTGGTGTGGGTCACCTGAGTTTTGGATGGGCCTGATTTTTGGGTGCAGGGCCAAACATGGGGTAGTGTACCTGATGCAATACAAACTATACCACTAGCGGTATTCTTATGCAATTCGCGTTATGATGTGTGCCAAATGGACCCTATAGATAATTCTACATCCTAGCTGTAGGATAGATCCAATCTCAGCTGTTATAAACGAGCTTTTACATAAATTAAAACCATTAAATATTACGAAAGTTCTTGACCACACAATTGAGTTAATGCCAGACCAATAGGAAGGCGTCAAGGCCCTCTAAATAACTAGTAATTTGGCCCATCAGGTGAGCCGCCTCATACTCACCCTGGATCCCTAAAATCCGAACCACAAGGAACAATGTAAAATCATGCCCCCTGAAACATCTAAATTTGTGCTGTGGCCCGCCTGAGTTCTGGAATGGCCTATTTTTGGGCTGTCCCTTCATGCTCCTGTGCAGGGTATTAATGGTGGACAACCATTCCAACTGTTCCCTGTGGTGTGGGTCACCTGAGTTTTGGATGGGCCTGATTTTTGGGTGCAGGGCCAAACATGGGGTAGTGTACCTGATGCAATACAAACTTTACCACTAGCGGTATTCTTATGCAATTCGCGTTATGATGTGTGCCAAATGGACCCTATAGATAATTCTACATCCTAGCTGTAGGATAGATCCAATCTCAGCTGTTATAAACGAGCTTTTACATAAATTAAAACCATTAAATATTACGAAAGTTCTTGACCACACAATTGAGTTAATGCCAGACCAATAGGAAGGTGTCAAGGCCCTCTAAATAACTAGTAATTTGGCCTCCACATTGCAGCTGTCACAGTTCAGCATGTTTGGATTCTTGTTAGAAAGGTAACCAAACCTTATGAAATGTCATGGCCCAAAAGATCTTTCGTGTGATGGGGTGTCACTGACATCAACAGAGCTTATGTCATTCAGATGTCATCATGTCAATGCTCCCCTTTGGTATCCAAACTGCTTGAACAACCCACTGTTTGCTGCTGGTGTTCTTCATGGCTTCTGCTATGGGGTCCATTCCTGTGCCCCATTTGTGACTGGTTTTTGAGCTGACTTCCAGTCTTGTTTCTTTCCATAACATTGTCTTGTCCTGCATTGCTGCTGACTTCCCATGGCCATAGGACCAAGGTGGGCCCTGCAAGATGTCCAATTTTAGTTTTGAGCTTGCAGTTGATATGGTTGGCACAATGGTCTCCACATGTGCCAACTGATAGGCGATCGGATTGATTTATGGGCCATATGGGAGCAAACAGTTAGGGCTGTTTGACCAACAGTGGGCCATATGCACAAGTTTGTACTATTTTACAGAAGATAGTTTCATTTCCTTTATGGTTTCTGTTTTTCACCAATCTGAACTAGCTGGGACAATGCACAAGGCTATGTTGATAATGAACAGTTCCTTAAAAAAGTTTGTCCAGTTGTTATTATTATTGTTTTTGGCAGCCTTGTTAATCACAGTGACTTGTTAAGGCCTAAGGGTCTGTTTGGGTAGGGGATCATGCAAAACCGGGATCCAGCCTATTCTGGATTTCAGCTGGCCCCATGCCAATGTTGGAGTTGCATGGCTAAAGCGGTGCTCTGTTCTGCTTAATCACAATTTTTGGTGTATTTAGTATTTTCTACGACTTCCAAAATTGTAAAGCTGAAGAAAGTGCTGCTTTAGTGATGCAAATCCGATTTCGAGCGCATGGGTCTTACTTGGGATTAGGCTTAATCCGAATTTGGAGGGCATGTGGTCTTGCTGATCTCTTTCTCCAGACCCATTGGCACATCGGATTCTAATCGTGCTGAGGCCGCTGCTCTGCTCGAAACAGTTAAGCAGGTTTCCTTAGCCCATTTTGCTCCCAACTGCAACTCCAGGGGATTCCTCTAACATGGTTTCCTAGGCCAAAGATAGGTCTTATCCTTGGAGAAATGCTGACTGCATCAAACAGGCTTTGGATCTTGCAGGGAACTTCCCATTGCCTTTGCTTCCATTCCCAGAGATGCAAATGAGGAGGTAGACTCTTTGGCTTAGCAGGGAGCCAGTAGGCCTGCAATGGAAGTCACCATTGGCAGTGTGTGGTGTTTTTATTTTTTATTTTTTAAATAGGCTTTGGATCTTGCAGGGAACTGCCCATTTCCTTTGCTTCCATTCCCAGAGATGCAAATGAGGAGGTAGACTCTTTGGCTTAGCAGGGAGCCAGTAGGCCTGCAATGGAAGTCACCATTGGCAGTGTGTGGTGTTTTTATTTTTTATTTTTTTATTCTTCTTTTCTTTTCTTTCCTTTCTTTGTATGTGTGTGTGTGTGTGTGTGTGTGTGGCTATTCAAGGTTGCTGGTTATGCATATGGGTGTTTAGTATCGTTGTTTTGCATTCCTCTTGTGACCTTAGTCTGGCTGCTTGTTGTATTTTCTGTTGTAGCTGTTTCTGTGCTTCTCATAAAGTTCCGAGTGTCCATAAAAAAACAAGATCAAAGAATAGAGTCAAGAATACAATTGGAGGTTCTGGTAACTTGATTATAGGAGATTTCCAAAGAGCTGGGACACAATATAAAGACATCTAGAATAGGTGCAAACTTCCACAGGGGGTCAAAGACCTTTTTCTAAGAGGTTGAAGCAATCACATTGTGAGAATCCTCCTCCACAGTCAATCAGGTTAGTAAGTCTCCACAGAGGCCCTAATTGACAAAATTCTGCTCTAGTTGTGTATCCAGTTTCAACTGGCCTGGAAAAGAAAAAGTTGATTTCATGTTTTACTTCCTTGAGCATGCCCCAAATCCCAGTTCTGGGGATGCCTAAAAGAGGGAATCCTGCGCAAATGGACCTTAAGCAAGTATCCTGTTTCTTAGTTAAGAAAGTCAAGTTTCCTAATTCTTAGATTGGGATTTGAGTTGTAAATGCGATGTAGGACGGTGTAAACTAGAATGCACGTGTGAGCACAAAAATTATCCAGCGAAATAAACTAAGCAAATCAATTGAAATATTCACATTCCACATCATAATAAAGATAATAATAAAGGGAACATGCAATGGTTGCAAACCATCATCACAATCCTGCGGTACCGTATTCAAATCATGTGTGGATTGGATCCAGCGAGGGATGGGACCTCCCGATCTTGCATGGTTTCAATCCAACAATCAATGCAGCTTCTATAGTATAGGAAATCAAAGGATTTCTGGAATAAGACGGTTGGAAAATCTGAGAGAGGGTTGGGATCAATTCTCAGATTTTTAGGGTCAATAGCAATAATAATAAAAAAAAGACTAGGCAAAGAAAGAGAAGAAGAAGAAGGTTGGAGGGCTATAAATAGAAGTTAGAAGAAGAGGAGATTAGGGGAAGATAAGAACTTACTACGGAGAGAGTGAGGGAAATGAGGCACCAAGCTTTCATTAAAAAACATTATTAGGTTTAGGGTAGAAAGCACCCTATTTATAAAATTCGGATTTAAAAGAAAATGACTAAACTACCCCTATAACAAAAGGAAAAAAAAATACACAAAATAAAGCTTTCTAAAAAAAAATAAAAAATTCCTGCATGATAATCAGTCTTTTAACTCATCCTACACGTGTGTCCTCCTAATGTGGGGCCTTTAATTAATCAAGGGACACGTGTAAGGTCTTGAAAATCCTCTTTAGTTATGCCATGCATCATCATCGAGCCATAAAGATGTATTCGTCGGCCGCCTTCGTCTTTGATAAACTTTGAAGGGTCTGATGTCTTCGTCAAAATGCCTACTCAGAGATATACATATATTGATATACATATGAATCAAAATATGCACATGCTTGAACAAAATATAGCTTTGCTTGTTCATGCGGTTGGGAGTCTTTTTAGAGATGAGTTTCTTCTATGCTAAGTATGAGACTCCTCTTGATCTTGGTGGTGAGACTTCACGACTTATCTTCTGTATCTTTCCTTTATTTCCTTATCATCTTCTAAGCCTTATCCCAACTAATTGGGGTTGGCTACATGAACCCCTTCTGCCATTCCACTCTATCAAGGGTCATAACTTGCAGTTCAACCATAGGTCATCAAGTCTTTTCTTAGTATCTCCACTAATGTCCTTTTGGGTGTTCCCTTTGCTCTTTTAGAGCCTTCAACTTTTATGAACTCACTTCTAACTAGTGTAGTTCTTGGTCTCTATTGCACATGACCAAACCATCTATCTACTTTCCCTTATCTTGTTACCTATTGGTGCCACTTCTAAATTCATAAGCATTCATTTCTAATTCCATTCTTGTCTTGCCACTCATCCATCTCAACATCCTCATTTCCGCTACACTCATCTCGAGCTACACAAATCCTATGGATGTGTTCTCCTTGACTGCCCAACATTCTGTTCCACAAAGCATGGCTGGTTTATATCCATCCTATAAAATTTCCCTTTCAGTTTGAGTGCTACACGATGATCACATAAACTCCAGATGCACATCTTCATTTGTTCCACCCCGCTTGAATTCTATGGGCAACGACCTTCTCAATCTCTCCACTCATGAATCATTGACCCAAGACATCGAAAGTGGTAATTTTGGGAAATTTCTTTGTCAGCAATTTGCATCTTTCTTCTATTTCTTCTGCCTATTCTTTCGTCATTTTTTTTCTGTGTTTGCTGGATCTACTGGTCTCGAATATCAGTTGCTGAGATTGGTGATTCTAATTTTAGGTTCAATTTCTATCGTGCATCTCTTGTTTGTCTTCGTGTTTGCATCATCAACGTCTCTCCTTTCTCATGTCCTTGAGCAAGGTCCCCATTTTAATAAGATCAAATGTAAAGTTGGCCAAACTTATGTCAAACTAGATTCTTGATATTTGAGTAGAGTCACAAGCGGTATGCCGCTTATGGACCTTTAATCAAAGCTGGGTACTCAGTTTTGCCTTTCCACAATTTGATGTCCTCATGTTTATCTTTTCAATTGATGCAAGAATCCTGTGAAAGTTATCATAAGCAGTGCTTTGGATCCTTTCTGGATAAATACTAGATCCTATGGTTTCAATTTGGATGATTTTCTTCTGGTTACCTCTCTCGATTTCTAGCATAATATCTGACAATACTTGAAAGATGGCATGTTTTATGTTTTATCTGCATTTATGTATGCTTTTGGGTACCTTTGTTGTGGTGAATCATTTAAGGTGTTTCCTGTAGACAGAGAAATGTGGATCAGGGTTAGTAGCAGATGAAGATATAAAGCAAGGAGAGTTTGTAATAGAGTATGTTGGGGAAGGTAACTATCTTCAATTGAAATATAAAGCGTGTGTTTTCTTTATATATTTGTAAATATTTAGTATGCAACTGTTGATGACTTTTTGTTTTCTTATTTGAAATCAGTTATTGATGATAAAACTTGTGAAGAAAGGCTTTGGAAAATGAAACACAGGGGGGAAACAAATTTCTACTTATGCGAGATTAATCGTGATATGGTGATTGATGCAACATACAAGGGAAATAAGTCCAGATTCATAAATCATAGTTGTCAACCCAATACCGAGATGCAAAAATGGTTCTCTACTTGCCCTTGTTGATGCTTTGTTGTTATTCATAGAGATGACAATGCCTGCCTCATATGCGTTTATTTGTTTCTAGGAGAATTGATGGTGAAACCAGAATCGGCATATTTGCAACCCGTGATATAAAGAGGGGCGAGGACCTGACTTATGATTATCAGTATGCTCATGATTGCTTTATTGGGTTTATCTTTACCTTAAAAAAAAAAAAATCCTCTTTTCATGCCTGCTTATATTGCAAGCGTGATCCTTGCAATTTTTTTCTTTTTCGTTTTTGTCTTTTCTTGTATCTTTTATGCTGTAGTGCATTATTCAAAGACTCATCATCATCACCTAAGCCTTGTTGCAAGTAATTGGGGTCGGCTGCTTGAATTCTGTTCCACCTACATCCTTTTGGGCTTTCTCCTTTGCTCGTTTAGAGCCTTCAACTTATACCAACTCACTCCTAACCGGTGCTATTTCTCCGTTGCACATGACCAAACCATCTAGTCTACTTCCCCTCATCTTATTGCTTATTGGTGCTACTCCTAAGCTCCTTCCGCTTCATTCATTTCTAATTCTATCCTTCATCATCCATCGCAACATCCTCATTTCAGCTACAGTCATCCTATGTACATGCCACTCATACATCTCAACATCCTCATTTCAGCTACAGTCATCGTATGAGAATGTTGTTCCTTAACTGCCCAACATTCTGTCCTGTAAAGCATGGCTGGTCTTTTAGTTATGCTATAAAATTTCCCTCTCAGTTTAAGATTATTCAAGACTCATGTTCCAGATATTTACCTTTTCAACAATTTGTCACTTTGAGGAAACCTGCAGGTTTGTTCAGTTTGGAGCAGATCAAGATTGCTATTGTGGTGCTCTGGGCTGCAGGCAAAAGCTGGGGACTAAACCTAGCAAGCTGAAGACATCATCTTCAGATTCTTCGCTGAAACCAGAATCTTCGGAGGTGGTGGCCTTATATCCGACTGTTAAAACAATTCTATTTGGAAAATGTATACACAACTGACTGCTCAATATGATTAAGATAGACTATTATTTCTCATAGGACAGTTTTTTCATCAACTGTTTGCATATCTTGTTGGACTTAGAATATGAAATTGGCAATGCTTAATAGATTGGGATATGTATTAATTAAGATATCATGTAATTATTCTTTCACAAAATCATGGACAATGATATTTTATATTCAATGTGGTGTTCATGATTGTTTTTACTAAAAATTCAAGTGGTGATCCCGGCTATACTGAAATTTAATCTTCTTGCACTCCTTGTCTTGGACTACCACGAAGATACAAAACGAGTCTGCAAATAATCCTGTCTGCCTATGCTCCCACTCTCAATGACTCCAATGTACTTTTTTTTTAAAAAAATAACTATTGTGATTCTGTCAATGATAGTGTTTATTTCCTTGGACATCTAACAGCCTACTAAGGATTCTCGAAGTTCCCAAATTATCAACTTTCATTATGTCTTTTTAGCAGAGTATGACTAGTAGTCGTGTTTGACGGGATCATTTTCTGCCAAGTCACAGAAAAAAAAAATGATTGTTGGTTGTCCTTTCTTCACGAAGTGTGAAGCCAAGCAGCAACAAAGTTGGGTGTCGGAGCGGGGAAGCGTCTGTTGAAATATTAGCAAGTGGCTAGGAAGAGGGAGTGGGAGTGCGATTCTGAAGCACAATTCAAAGCAGGAGCAACACCTGATTAGAAGGATTGTGCAATTAAGTTTGGGTGGTTTGGATGCTGTGTATGTTTCCAAGAATCCAATGTTGACATGTTGCCAGTGCCATATGCAAGACATGTTACAACTCTTTTTGCTCAACGATACTTAGTAACAATGAACAATCACATGAAGAAAAAAAGGGCCCATAAATAAATGTGGTTGGTCCAAATGCGTGATGGGACCAATGGGTGTGAGTATAATGCAATTCTTACTTAGTCGACTCCCATGTCACCTTTCACTTTGCATGTAGGTCCCTTTTTCCCTGTTTCTTCACCTGTGTGAAGGATTTGCACATTCCTAACATTAAACAACATTTAGTTGTAAATAATTTAAATACTCATCTGCGACAAATATAGCGACATGTAACATTATCGTGATAAAGGAGAGTGCAGGTCATACCCTTCTCAAACACTTGGAGAAAATATGTTCAACCTTTGAACAGACAAGAGTAGATGGATATCCATCCTTTCTCAATATACAAAAAATTATCCTTCTCCATTCCCTAGTATTTTAGTTTGGTAATCTGTGTTCAAGACTCAATATTATTGTTTCATCTACTTAAAGAAATCAGAAAGAGATGTGTAAGATTGGGTATCTGAGGCAAAAAATGTAAATGTTGATGTAGTGTCGTCTTTGGTTAGATTGTAATGCATGGGTTGTATTCTTTTCTGCTTATTTTAGTGGCTTATTAATAGAAATCATCTGTTATCCTTAAAAAAAAAAAAGAAAAAGATTTTTTTTTTATGATAAATATAATAATGAGAACTGATAAACTATATTCATTAGAGCTTTGAGCATTCAACCATGACCTCCAATGAGGTCCAAGTATTTTCATCACGTGGGACAAAAATACCCCTAAACGATCACTAGTCTATAGAGTTTCAATAATCAAAGAGAAGGTTCTACAAATTACAATTACTCCACGTGTGAGATTTAGATATTTGGAAATTAATGGCTTATTGCCTACATAACAATTGAGGTAGGAGTGAAGCTTAACCTCCTAGCGCCTAACTTCAGGATGGGGGCGGTTTCCGGCAAACTTGATGTTAGCTACTGGAGGTAACAAAGGTCGGAAAAACCAACCGCCCACCCCCCATAACAATTGAGGTAGTGAAAATGAAGGGAAGGAATGAAGTCAATTTAGCTTGTGGGGTCAGGATGCATACATAATGTCATAAGTAAGAGCAGTGTTGTATCCTACATCATCTAAAGGCTACACACCACAAAGATATGTAATGTCATTCCTATGAGCCTTAATAAATTGTCATTTTTCAAGCCACATGCATCGGGTAATCCTAGGGAGGGGAATTGAACTCACGTATGTGGGGAGCACACCTACGACACTTGTTGTTCCCCCAAACCCCGTGCGGGTTTTGCAACTACTTTTTTTTTAGTATTATTTTACTCGTATCAACTTTTTTCTTTTAATTCTATATTATTAATATATCAAGTTTGTTGTAAAGTTAATCTAACAAAATGAAATTGTTGTTGGGAACAGGATTTCTCAAATGGACAATTTTGTAAAGGTACAAAATTTTGTCTCTTAATTACATGGCTTTGTTTTATTTATCGAGTTCCTTTTTGTTCACCATCCATTTACACTACACATTGCTTCTTTTCCGTTACTTAGAAAATTTGCCAAGCAAGCCATCATATCAAGGAAAGACATGTTTTCGGAATTGTATTGGTGAATTTGTTCGAATATGGCGCCCCCATGAACAGAGGTATATCTGAAATCTCTTCACTTCTCTCCACTCCTGCATGACATCATCGTGGTTTAAAATTGGCCTTATTTTGTTTGGTATTACTTGGAGGAGGTTTAGAGTAATAATTGTGGTAAGTTCTGCCTGATTAGCATAGCACCATCTACTTCATAGAGAAGATCCATTGTAGTAATGTGTGAAAAATTCTCCGTGGTTAAATTTACTTAAAATGTATTTGTGTAGCAAACCACTGCTTACTTGACCTGTTCTTTGCTAGAAGCACTTCTTCACATGGAAACACATGCCAACCTGACACTTGTGTAGGACACCCAAGCCATGTATCAAGTGGACCCCTCCATGCAGATGATCTGGACAAAAGCTCAGGTCAATTGATTTTTAGGTAGGTTGCACATGAATGGAAAATTGATGGTCCAATATCTTTTTATTTTTTAAACTGTCAGTTGTTTCCATACATGTGCGGCCTACTTGATAGTTACCCAGCTTGAACTTTTGGCCATATCATTGCACAGTGTATCCACATGATACATGGCTTGGATGTCCAACATGTGCCAGGTTGCATGTTGATGAATCCAAGCCTTCGATCATAAGCGTGTACTGTTAGAGGCCCAAACTAGGTCCCTATGATCCCATGCGTGTTCAAAAGGCTAGGGAGCCTCGAGTTTGCGGATAAAATTACTACATTTCTGCCACATATGGGAATCAGATGCATAAAAAGTCCATTGCATGATTTAGTTGTTGTTCTAGTTAATTTCCATTCCAATCATCTCTCTCTAGAAGATAAGGCCATGTTTGCTAGCTTTGGATACTAATAGGAGTCTAGAGATTGAGTGTGATCTGTAAAACAGATAGAGTTGGAAATGAAACTCCTTTAGCTGTCTTGTATGCATGTGGCCTCTAATAATGGATGTGGGTCTTACATGTGGACTATTTTATGTCTTTCTAACAAAACAGAAGTAGTTTTGAGCATGGTATTCAAAATGGTTACATTACTGTTGTAAAGGTCGTTACGTCAAGGAAACAGTCACCCCTGTTATGCGATATGGGGGTGAATCACTCTGTTATGAAAAAGGGCCATATAGGCATGTTTCGACACTGTTACGGGGCCAATAAGACCATAAAGGGCCCATTTAATTTAAATTTTCCTTCTCTCCTTTTCCACTTCTTTATTCCTGTCAAACATGAAGCTTTAGAAACTATGTTTAAACTAGATGTAGGATTATTTCAAGGATCAAAACAAAAAGTTTAGTGGGAATCAATGAATTGATGTTGTGTGGACCATGTTGGGAAATATTGAAAGCGGTAACTATCATGTTTTTCCATTTTTCCATCGTTCTATTGTGCTTACATGTAACGGGCGCTAATCCAGCAAATGTGTATTAGAGCCTAAAAGTGATTAGGCAGCGACTTATAATTGTTTCATCAACTTATCATTTTACTTATGTGTAGACTTATAATCTTAACTATAAGCAAGGTATTTTGTAAGGGTAATGGTAGCCATAAAGGCTACCACCTTTGCCATTACAATAAGGGCCATTACTGTTTTATTTATTTTTAAAAATCGAAAAAAACTTGTATCTCCCCGTAATGGACCGTTACAGCTGTTATGGGGCCATTACAGGTCATTTTATCTGTACGGCTGTTACGTCCCTGCCCCATTACCATCACATAATGGCCGTTACAGCACACCTTGGCTAATAGTGATTTTGCCACTAGGTTAAGGATGTAATTTTTGGTTTTCTTTTCTTTTGATTTCTCTTTGTATGTTGTTGCATCTCACCGCTCTTTTTACTGAAAGTATTGTTAACTTAAAAACATCTTAATTATGTATTGATATTAGATATTAAAAACCTTAATATGGGAGTTTTACTGTTTTAGATTCTGCCTCCGGTTAATAGTATCAAAAAGCCCAAGGCAGCATTCTTACTAAATGGCCTGTTAAACAATCAAATATATGTTTAAAACTAGAAAATAATACATATTTTGGATCTTCATTTTTTTTTCCCTGAAAGGTAATGAGAAATTCTATTAAAAAAAGGAGTTGATTTACAACAAAGACTCCCAACACATAGGGGATATATATTAAAAAAAGGTTTGTCGATAATTTTGGATTTTTTGTCCTCTTCGTTATCTTTTAAAAAAAAAGAAGGATTTTTTGCGACAAAATTGGTAAAAAGCGAAAAAAATCGAAAAAAAACTTTGATTTCAGTAATACTTGGTTGATGGTTGATCGGAACTCGAAAGAAAAGAATCTTGTGGGGCAGCAATCGATAGCTCTCGTCTTCGACAGAGGTAAAGAAATTTGAAAATTTCCCTTTTCTTTGTTCGATTGGAAGATTGATGTCACAAATACATGATTTCGGCGAAAAATCAGGGATTTTGGGAGATTGAGATAGGATTTTGAAACCCTCAGTTGAAAATCCCCCCTCTTCGCAGACAAAATCCCCTCTTTTTTTTTTTCCTTTTATGCCTCAGAGCTTCTGAAGCAGACCGGGCGCATGGTGCGCTTCAGCGTATTGAGTAAACTCTCTGGGCCCACCATGAATGTATGTGATTTATCCACGCCGTCCATTCATTTTTCTAGTTCATTTTAGGGGTAAATCCCAAAATTAAAGCATATCCACAGCTCCAGTGGACCACACCATAAGAAACAATGAGAATAATGATTTTCACCGTTGAAACCTTCTTAGGCCCACAGTGATGTTTATTTGTCATCAAACCTTTTTGTAAATATAAAAAAGGCATGGATGAAGGGTTAAAATAAATATCAACTTGATTCAAAATTTTTGTGGCCACGAAGAAGTTTTTAATGATATGTGTTCAATTCATGCAGTCTCCTGTGGTGTGGTCCATTGAAGATTTGAATTTGGTTCATTTTTCGGACACACACTAAAATAAGCTGTCATATATGATGGACGGTGCAGATGTAAGGTACATACTTCATAATGGGTCCCACAGTTAGGGATCCACTGGAAGCGGATTGGCTGGTGTACCTCACACCAGCTATATAGTTGCTGTAGGTATGTGTCGTGTGAAGACGAGCACTAGCACTCCTCGAGCTCCGAGTTGTATGAACGGTTCAAAGGAGATCAAAGTTACGTTGGCCCCACAATGATGTATTTATTATATCTACAATGTTCATCTGTTTTTAGAGTTCATTTTAGAGCTCATTTTAGAGCATTATCCAAAAGATGAATCATATCCAAAGATTATATGGACCACACCATAGATAGCAGTGGAGATAATGATTTTCGCAACAATTTGTAGATCCCACTATAACGTTTATTTTGCATCGAATCTGTTCATAAAAATACAAATATTTGAATGAAGAGGAAAAATAATTTTTATATTGATCCAAAACTTCTGTGACCCCAAAAGGGTTTCAATGGTAGACGTTCAATCCCCCACTGGTTTTTGCAGTGTGGTCCACTTGATATTTATATCTGTCTTATTTTTCGTCTAAAGCCTTAAGACGAGCTCTTCAAATGGATGAACGGTTTGGATATAACACATACCTCATGATCAGACCCATAGAACTTGCTGACATCAATAGCTGGTGTGAGGTACACCAACCAATCCAATTGCGCCAGAACGGAAGTGGATTGCGTACTGAGTAAACACCGTGGGCCCACCGTAATTTACGTATTTGATCCACTCTGTCCATCCATTTTATTAGATGATTTTAAGGCACAAGCCAAAAAATGAAGCATATCCAAAGCTTAGGTGGACCACGTGAAACTGTGTGAATTGAATGTTTACCATTGAAAAATTCTTGGGGGCCGCAAAAGTTTTGTATCAACCTGATATTTATGTTTTTTATTCATCCATATTCATGTGATCTTATGAACAATTTAGATGACAAATAAACATCACTAGGCCCTATGAAGATTTCAATGGTGGAAATCATTATTCCCATTGTTTCATATGGTGTGGTCAACTTGAAACTTAGATGAATTTATTTTGGTTATTATTAGAGTAATTTCTTATGAAAACGTATACTTTTTTGGGCCCCATTAAATGAAAAATTATTATTTAATGCATTTTTTTTTACAAAATTTTAATTTCTAAATATGCAAATATGTGTATTTAGGCGTGTCATGAAGTTTCATTAAAAAATTTCACCGTTATCTCTATGTTTTCGCATTTTTCTCCGTATTTCCGGTTATCAGCGACATTATTGGTGATTACGATATTATATCTTTATCTTTGGCCAGCGAAACTTGTAGCGATATTGACAACTCGAACACTGGTTATGGCTCATATCATAACGACCAAATAGTCAGATGTTAACGTTACCAAATACCTTGGTTTTGAGGGTTTTATTATTATTATTATTATTTTCAATTGCTAGTTTTGCCTCGTAGATTTCTCCATTGCTAGTGTTGCTTGCTCCTAGGTAAGACGTCAGCATGGAATTCCTTCATGGGCTACCTAAGACCCACATGGGTATGACTTGATCTGATCTACGTTGTAGTTGATCTGTTTTCCAAGATGGCCTATTTTATCTCTTGCAAGATGTCAGAAGCTGTACATCTCCACAATGTCTTCTTTGAGGAAGTGGTTTGATTGCATGCGACTCCAAAGACTATAGATTTTGGCCAAAGCATTAGGTTTATGGGTTATTTTGGTTTAACTCTGGGAAAAAAAGGGAACTAAACTGGAGTTCTCAAGCGCCCATCAACTACAGACGGAGGTTAATAATATCCTAGTCAATCAGTTGGCAATCATATCTGAATTTGGGATAACCTTTGGCTTAAGGTGGGCTACCCCACTCGAGCCCGGTGTGAAATGCCCTTGCATTAATCACCCCCAGTGAGGAGTCTCGAACACCAGACCTCCCCTGTGGGCCCCAAATCACATGGGTCACCCACTCCAAGTGTGTCCCCACATCTCACGGGCTAACCCACTCAAGCCCGGTGTGAAAATGCCCCTGCATTAAAATCACCCCCGATGAGGAGTCTCGAACACGAGACCTCCCGCTCTGATACCAATTTGATGCAGGACAATTAACCACTTGCTCTAAAAGCTCGAACTGTTAGAGTTTGACGAATTAATCCATTTATCTCATAGCCCAGGCCCCACATCTCATGGGTTATGACCTCGTCGAAGCCCCCTTGTGGGCCCCAAATCACATGGGCCGCCCACCTCGAGTGTGTCCCCGCATCCCACGGGCTACCCCACTCGAGCCCGATGTGAAATGCCCTTGCATTATTAATTTAGTGCCATTATCCCTTGCAACCAAACTTAGCCAGGACTGTGAAATTTTTTCATATCACATAAAGGAGATTCACAAAGAAGGGAGGCGAAAGAGGTCTACAAGATCCATGTAGATATTCAACAAAGAATGGAATTTAAAGGAGATGAGGTCATGGTGTGCTTCTAACCAGAACAGTTTCCTGCATGGCCCTACGACAAGCTCCACTTGCATAAAGCGGGTCCCTATCATGTCCTGAAAGGTTAGGCAATAATGCATGTTTGATTTAATTTCCACTTGAGCTAAAGTTTAGCCATGTTCGAATATGGAATACTTTACTGCCTACATCGGACACTATGTAGATGAGACTGTTGAAGAATGTTGTATGCCGATACCTGGGTTCTACATAACTTGAAAAAGCTTAGATAGTTTCTACATCTGAAGCGAGTACCAGGAGCTTCGAATGCTAGAAGAAGAGGATAATGTTTGCTTATTAAAGCTTCTTGATGAAGAAGAGATCTGCATTGCGACTTTTGGTGTAGATGATGAACAAAAATAGAGGTACTGGTCCAGACAGCTTCCTTTTAGGTTTCTCATTTCTCATTAGCATACTATTTGACAGGATGTTTGTGGCTTCATTCAGGAATTCTTAGCGGAGGTATGCTACATCATAATTTTACTACAATGATTTCTTTGATTCCTAAGTTCAGTTATCCTGTAGAGTTTAAAGATTTCTGCCCTATTAGCTTGTGCAACTTTGCTTATAAAATTGTCTGTGGTGATGATAAACCCTGTGATTGATCCAAGCTCATCTTGGAAGAGCAAGGAGCTTTCATAAAAGGGAGGAATACAGTTGAAAACATAGCGCTGGCAGTGGAGTACAACTGAATGGACTAGATTTTGATTCTTTTCATGAGTCCTAGACATGAATGATCTATGAAAATGTACAACCGAATGGACCATATTTTCATTCTCAAAGTGCTTTGCAATTTGGTTGTCTTGAGTCCTAGACTCGAATGATCTATGAAAATGCTAAATGTTGGTTCTCTGTAGCGGTTAATGGGGATCTGTGGATTCTTCGGTCTTCAAGGGGGTCTAAGGCAAGGATCCTTTATCTTCTTATATTTTCCTTCTTGCTAAGGAAGTTCTAAGATGAGGCTCAAAGAAAATATTTTCTGATGGCTCTGTAGAATATTTTCATGGATGGGCAGGTAGCGTTACTTTTCTCATTTATTGTATGGAGATGGCACCTTGTTCTTAAAAGATAGCAAAATGTCTTTGGAAGGCCTTATGGAATTTTTGTGGCATTAGGAGAGATGCCAGGTATGCCAATGAATAAGGATAAAAGTTTTTTCATGGTCTCCTTGAGAATGGAGCGAGATAATGATTGCTTGTTATGGAAGAAGGAAAACTCAGGCTGTTCTTTGTCTTTCTTCAATATGTTGTGCAGTTTGGATCATGGGAGGTGTGGGGATGCTCGTTGTTTGTTTGGAAATGTGGGGCTCCCCCAAATGCGGCGGCTTTGGCCTGGCTGGTTGGGAGGAACAAAGTCTTAACTATAGATGATTTTCAAAAGAGGAACATGATCCTCCCCAATATCTGTGTCATGTACATGAGGAATGCAGAGTTGGTTGACTGTTTATTAATTCTTTCCCCCCATTGCTAGAGAGGTGTGGGATAGGTTCTTTTTCATATTTAGAGTCTTGAGGGTTTTGGAAAGCAAGGTGTTCTGGGATCTTTTATTGTTGATGGGCTTGTGGGCAATATGGGAGCAGGAAAAATAGATGCTTCAGAACTGTAGCAGGTTGGTTGCAGAGGTGGTTAGGAGGGCCAGGGTAGATGTCATTGGTTGGGCTTCATGTATTGAGTCCTTTTATAATTGTAACCCTTCCCCTATGTATTGGGCGTCTTTTCTGTAAGTTCTCTCTCTCTCTCTCTCTCTCTCTCTCTCTCTCTATCTCTAATAAAATGTCTAGTTACCTTTTAAAAAAATTCTCATACTTTTAGATTGTCTCAAACTGTCCGAGCAATTGGACTTGAAATCGTCCTTAGTAAGCTTAGAAAGTTTGGTTGGGAGGTATTACGAAGTGTGATGCAAAGCAGCAAGAGACTCAGGTGTGTGAGATGGGAAGCTTCTGTTTGAAAATGTTAGCAAATATAAACTGCTAGGAAGTGGGAGTAGGAGTGTGATTCTAAAACATGATCCGAAGCGGGAGTGGCACCTGGTTAGAATGATGTGCAGCTAAGGGTATTCCAGTGGAAACTGCAGTTCAACAAAAAAGCAATCTTTGGTATCAAAATGTGCATGCTGCAACTTTAGTTTTGGTTTTCAAAAGCTTATAGCCAGAATCAGTTACAATATCTCATAGGTGTTTGCTCCCTTCATTCATTCCATGGGAAATTCAGAGATCTAGAAATCTAAACAGTTTGAAGAAAATCATGGTTCATTTGAAATATTGTTCAAAATGTTTCCTTGTAGCTTGATCATGTTATAGAGGGAAATTCGTTTGTTAGGGATTGTTCCTTTGTTAAGGATCATTCCTTTTTTCAGAAACATTCTTTGGAATCATCCTAGATCAGCTTTGGCAACCGGAAATCAAAAGGATTGTTCTGGTCAATTGGCCTAGGCCCCCTTTTGGAGCATTTGAGATGAATGTGGATGGTGCTTCTCGGGGAATCCTGGTCCAGCCAGTGAAGGGGTTTTTGTTATGATTGGAATGGAAAGTTTCTGTCTACTTTTTTCCATTTTTAAGGTAATGGATCTAATACAGTAGTGGAGTTTGACACTCTAATTTATGTAATTCGTTACTGTCACATGTTCAATATTCGCTGCATGGTTGTTGAAAGTGATTACAAGTTGAGTGTGCAGATGATAAAGTCAGGATATTTTCAGCTTTGGGAAGTTTTGCATTGGTGGTCAGTGTTGAAGAAGTATCAGTGTGTCATTCCATTTTCTTTCAGTCATGTTTCTGGAGAAGCTAACAAAGTAGCAGAGTTTCTCTGGGATTTGGCAGCCTTTTTTATATTTGGTGCTGATTTTTCAAGTATATTTCAGGTCAAGGGTTCTTTTGTTTCTTTGATAGTTTTGAAGGGTTTTGTTTTGGTGAGATGTATTGATTTTTCCTTCATTCAATAAAATCTCAGGCAGTATTGACCACCTTAAGAAGAAAGAAGGCCAATAGCTGATTGTGTGTGGTTTTCTGCGGAAGAGTTCAAGTGTATCAACTTGGAATTTTTGGAAAAGTACATTATTGCCAACTGGTTGGAGCTGAGTTCTTGTAATCCCTGGGGAATTGATGCATCTGGATCTTTCATCACATGCATATATGCCACTGGAGGCCTGCACTAGATCCATGTGTCTACACGTGATCCTAGGGGTTTTTGGGGCCACCAGCATGGAGCATAATGCCATGGGGCCACAAGTCTGCAAGCAAATCAAATTGCCACTATTTATGATAATTTTATGAATAAAAGGTCCAGCATGGTGAAGTTGGTTTGCTAGTCATAGTTGGAGTCCTTTGGTTATCTAGTTTCCATTCTACTCCTATGTTTTTCTCTGTAAGTTTTAGATATTATAGAAGTCTAGAGATGAGTGTTGTCTCTAAAACAGATGAGAGTTAGAAGTCCAATACGTTTCTTATATGCAGAAGGCATATATAAAGGATAAGGACCTTACATATCAACTACTTTCTCATATATATCTATGAAAATAAAATAAATTCCGAGTTTCCTATTTTGGGTATAAGAGAGGGGGTGTGTGTACACTAGTTTTGACTAGCAGATTGTTGGGACACAATCCCATAAACCTTTTATTTTCAATACTTAGTGTGGTTCTTTTCTTGGAGCTTTTATGCGATCTTTCTGCTGCAAATTTGATACACAACTTTCAACTTTACTGCAATTAGTTCTCTTCTTCATTCTAGTTGCATTGAACGTCCCTGTGTATACTGGTGCTAGCTAACCTTGATGTGTAATATCCATAGTGTCACATGGCTGTAATTTACAAACTCATTGTTGATGAAGCTTATTGATGTAGAACCAATGCATGAACTCAAATAATGTGAGAGATCAATCAAAAAATTTAAATTAATTAATGAAAACTATAAATCTTGCTGCCATCATCACAAATATCAATATTCTAAACAGAAATCATGCATAGTTTAAGTTTAGGTTGCCAAGCCTCATCCTACAAGACCATTAAACATGAGAAACTAGGATCTGATGGATGTATAAACATCCAAATAGCATAGGGTTATGCCTATTTTAAAGAGGAAGGTCTAATACTACCTAGGGTTTACTAGATTTGGGTGTGGGTGAGGTTTGGGTTAGGGAAGTATAGGGAAAATGGTGAAGTTAAGGTTAAAGTGGGGAATTGAATAAATTAGTTAAAGGATTTAGGTATTAGGAGATGGGAATTATGATTTTGGATGTAGGGAATTTATGGTTTTGGGCTTTATTGAAGGATTTGAAGATCTACGGTTTGGGAAATTAGGAGATTTGGGATCTTTAGGGTTAGGGTTGGGGTTCATAGGTAGGAAGAAGTTTTGTTGTAAAGGTAATGGAAGGCCAAAGGAACAATGGATGGGACCGTAGTGGATGTACGGTCACACATGTGGGCTAGGTAGGGTTGGGTTTTGTGTTCTAAAGTTCAACTTATCGAGAAAAGTGTAAAGGGGGAGAATTGGAAGGTTGTTGATGGATTTTGGAGAAGGGGGGAAGAAGAAAAGAGAAAACTCAAAGAAATACGTCGATTGTTGATGAAGAGATGTGAGTGTTTGGATAAGAGGAAGCCTCATACTTCCGTTGATTAAGATAGGCCTTGCATCGATCTTCCTTCCAAGTCACATGGAAGATATCCTCACATCACAAGAAGATTAAAGAGAGAACAAGAAGTTCTCTCTCTCTCTCTCTCTCTCTCTCTCTCTATTTTTATATTTATATATATATATATATATATATATATATATATATATTAAAAACCAAAAACATTAAGGAGGTCACACGCTCCTCCCCCCCCCCCCCCCCCTCATTTTTATAGTCTCAAGACTTTTCAAAATGATAAAATAGACCCTGTTTAATGACTTTTGACCAAAATAATCCTAGTCTAATGAAAAATCAAATAAAACCACTCATAAGGTGTGCAAAGTATAAATCAATCATAAATTAAATCCTAAAACATAATTGTCCTATGATGACGGCAATAGTCTATGATTGAACGGTCTAAGTTACTCCCTAAAACAACCCATGTGCATCTTCCTAGTGTGGGGTCTTCCATACATGCACATGGGGTCTTCAACATGGATACTCTCTCAACCACAGAAATCGGTGCGCCTCTGATATGTACGCAAAGGTGTACGTGATGTGATGTCCTCATCACTTATGCAATCAATGCATGAAAATGTCCGTGATGTCTTTTAATTAGAGCTGGACAAGAACCGAGCTAGCTCAGTTAATTCCATTGGCTTAGCTCAGATAAGCTCGACTCGAAAGCTAGGTTCGGACCAAGTTGAGCTGATTTTTTGAACTTGAAAGAATTTCGAGCCGAGCTTGAGCTGGCCTAAGTTCGACTCGACTCGACTCAAAGCTTGGCTTGAACTTGACTTGTCTCAGCCTCTACTTAATTAATATATTATGTTTTATATAATATATAATATAAAAAAGGGCCTGCCTGTATGAAAACTAAAAAGAAAATCCTCAACTTGAAAGCTTGTACTTGAATGCAGCTCGAAAGATTGAGCTTGAACTCAGCTTGAGCTGCTAACCAAACCGAGTTGAGCTAGTCAGCTCGGCTCGGTAGTCAGCCCGGGTCGAGGACCGAGCCGAGCTGTGCCAAGCTCGACTCAGTTCGGCTCATGTACAACTTTGCTTTTAATGAACCAAAAAATAAAATAAAATCATGCGAATTATGATTAGGCTTTCAACATATGATAAATGCATAAGCCATAACTGTGTCACCATCTTAACTTCTTGGTAGAGTATAATATAGCAATCCACATACTTGCACTAGATTGATATGGATTTTTCAATGGCTCTTAATCGTTTGGAAGATAGATTTCTAAACACCCGAAAGCTTTGTAATCTAAACACCTGTCCTTCAAAAGCAAGCTATTATTTGAAATTCCATACCCTTCAACAATGTTGAACTTTGGGGGAGATCCTGAGAGTAGAGGTTATAACATCTTCCTATGGTAGCTTGTGCATTGTGTTTTCTCTTAATATCATGTTAGTTGTGGGTGTTTGGCACAACAGTTCATAGAAAATTTACCCAAATTCCTACCTGTGTTCTAGGCATTGGTATTGCACCACTCGCATATGGAAATATTGTGGGGAAGTCAGGAAATATCACAGTTATGGCATAATTTATTGTAGTTTGAGGGAAGGATTGGGGAAACTTTTGGAAAATGTTGGAGTTTTTTGTTGCAACTTTGTTAAAAACACATTACCCACTTAGAACTCAAAACATTTCAGGAAAAAAATACATTATAGTTTTCCATCGTTTAGAAGAAAATATTTTGCCTTGTTGGCCACAAGTGATGCAATTATATCCAAAATTAGTTCACATACTTCAAATGCCCCCCAGTACAAGCAATAAAACGCAAACAATACAAGTTCTACAACCAAGATGTATAAAATTGATATCTATCCAAAATGAGTTCACATCATTCAAATGCCATACAACGCAAGCATAAAACACAAATGCTAGACGAGTAAGATGTGGGAATTGGATCTGTCCAAAATGAGTTCATATCATTCAAATGCTATACAAGCAAGCATTAAACACAACCGATATATCCAAGGAAGATGTAGAATACGGATATCATTGAGACACAAAAAACCAATTCCTATGTTTTTTGGGAACTTTTATTAGTTCTAAGTGCAGGCAGCTAAGATGTTGTGTGCTGTGCACTTGGGAACTACAATCTTGCTGAGAGAGTGCCCATGTGATACAGAGTACAGACACAAACACTTGTTCCTTTATAATGGTTCTTCTTATGATCTTTTTATTCTTATTTTTAAATAGATTCATTATGTTCTTGCTTTTCATCTTTAGATAATTTAGAAGTTCTTATATTTTTAGAAATGGTTGCCTCTTTTTTTTTTTTAAATGCACGATGCTTTTTTGGTCACCTGTGACATCTTCTGAGCATATCATCTAATATTCCAGGTTCTACATAGGATGTGTAAAACATTTCAACAGCAATTCTAGAGAGCACACAGTAAGGCATATACTTCCTTTCGCCGTTGGTTGGATTGGTGAAAAGTGCACGGACATAATTATCCAAGTATATTTTGTGGCAGATTATCTCTGAGGATAGATGTGAGCTGATTCTTGACATGTCAAAGGAAGTTTGGGAATTTTACTGACTTCTCAGCTTTACCACAAGGTCTTTTACGTGCTTTACCTGATCTCTAAAATACATCTGCCTTTCTTCATTTTGATAAGGGTATAACCTGAAAAAGATTTTCTTGACGGAAATGATATTTATCATCTCACTTTAGTTCTTCATTTTATCATTTTGAGTAAATGTTGTTATGTGCAGATGATCATTAGGCATGGTTTGGGGTGGCAAACCACACAAGCATCAGCACTAAGTCGTTCCTAACAGTAAATATTTTTCTCATTCTAGATTGAGGAAAATTATTCAAATTGAAGATAGGTGATAATTCAAAATGATGAAACTTCTCTTGGACAATGTGTAATGCCCTATTGATTTAAAATAACCAAACTACCCCCTATTTTCTAGAAAAATAATAATATAGATGAACATGATGGAAGCACACAACCAATAATAGGACAACTTCTGGCATGAAGATGCTTGTGTGTGCTACAAGAAAATTCTACTAAAAAAACGCTTGGAAGGGCATTTGGTTATGTTGTTTTTGCATGCTACAGCCTAGTTTAATGGAGTACTATCAAATTACGAGCCTATCCCAATTAGTTGGGTTAAGGCTTAGATGATGATCCAATGGGGACAGAAACCTTGCATGCAGGCTTCACAAGTGGCGTGATGTTTGTAGAGAATTTTTTTAGAAGAAAATTAGAGTGTTAATTTCTACACCATATTTGGCTTAGAAGAATTCTGCCCTGGTAGTAATTGCGCCCGTTGGGAGCAATTGTGCATGGGAGTCTCCAACCTGGATAAATGAGGAGGCTTGATGTCAAGTAGGCAGCTGATCAGCACAATTATGCAAATTCAACATGAAAATGAATCCTGTTTTGAATCCTAATCAAGCTTGGGTGTTCCTTGGAAGCAACCCGCCACAATTAGTGGCCGTAGTTGTGGTGGAAAGTGAGCAAAGGTGTGCTAGGGCATTCCTTGGAATTGACACACTGCAAATCGTAAACCCAGTTGTGGTGGAAATGTACAAGGGAGGATGTTCCTCAGAAGCGACCACTGCAATGCTGCTTAGATTTGTTGGAAAATGGGCAAGGGCTCACACACCAGATTGGACGGGAGTGGGTAAAGAACCAAATCCCAGTGAGGATGTTTCCTCCCAACACTTGGAATGTGGGTACTTTGTGTAGTAAGAGTGTTGAGTTAGTGAAGACAATGAAAAAGAAGATTAGTATGTCATGCTTGCAGTAGTCTAAGTGGAAAGGAGCAGAATCCAAGGGAGATAGGAGATGACTGCAAATTGTTGTATATGGGGAAGGTTAATATTAAGAATGGGACAGTGATGGATGTAGTAAAGACTCAAGAGGATAAAGTAGTGGATGTTACGAGAATTGTCTATAGATTTATTGCAGTCAAATTGATTTTGGTGAGTAGACAATAAAACTCTTACGGCATATGCACCTCCAGTAAGGTAAGAAGAAAGTATTAAAATCTGTGAAACATTTGATGAGCTTATGCATGAATTTCCAGACATGAAAGTGTACTGTATGTTGAGACTTAAACAGGATATAGGGAATGATAGTGGCGGGTGTGGGAGGGTACATAGGGTTTGGGGGAGGACATGAGTCAGTAAAGGTGATCCTTGAGTTTGCAATGGCACACAACTTGGTGGTAGTGGATTCTTATTGTAGAAACAAGAAGTGTTTTTTGATGACTAGTGGACCATATTTATCAACAAAATAGAAAAATAAATAATTATATCAGTCATTATACATAGCAATTAGTATACACTAGTTTTTGCCTGGAGGATGTACACAACACTAAAAGTATAATTTACTTTTCAACCCTAACTGTCCTCAATCTTACTTAGATAGCTTCTCATTGTTGTATGCCTTGCCGTTGGATCCCCAAAGCTTCCCACCCCAAGCTGCTCTCTCTCTCTCTCTCTCTCTCTCTCTCTCTCTCTCTCTCTCTCGCTCTCGGATTCTTATCTCATCCTCCTCAGGTGTACTTGTGTATCAAATCTGAGGGCTGAGTAAATACAAAAAAAGGATATCAAATTTAAATAATATTGCTTTGGAATTAGGGAGGATGATTATAACTAGAAATTAAAATTAAAAGCCATTAGTTATTATCTGTCATATGTAGGTCATGATGAAGTTGGCTGTTCCAACATTTGTCAATTATCTTCGAACAATCTTTGTTACGTTTAAAATTAAAAAGCATCAGTTATTATTTGTTACATGTAGGTCATGGTGAAGTGGGTTGTTCCAACATTTGTCAATTATCTCTGAACAATCTTTTTTATGTTTAAATTTAAAAAGCATTAGTTATTATTTGTCACATGTAGGTCATGATGAAGTGGGTTGTTCGAACATTTGTCAATTATCTTCGAACAATCTTTGTAATGCTAACAATCCCATTTGATAGAAAACTTCGCTGTCAATGGCTTCATATAGAAAGCCCATCATCGGCTTTTCATAGCCATTAACGAGCTAAACCATCATCAGTGGATTGATTGCTTTCAAAATTTCTACTATTGTCCAATAGGTTTCTCTTATGACTACAACTACAATATGACTTCAACCAATTGAAACGTGAGTAGTGCAAGGAGGCATAGAAAGTGCTAGACTTCAACTATGAAGCTGAAAAGACAATCAATTTAAAAATCCAAGTTGTAAAAACAAGTAGGATAATACATTGAAAGTATGAGGAGAGAGACAAAGGTCAGGTGAAGTATGAGAATGTAGAGGGAGATCGGTGATTGAAATACAACCAATGCAAATTAAGAATGGGCTTTGAGAAAAGAGGGATAAATCTAGTGTTGAATGGTGGTTCACCCATTTTGTTGCAAAATATTAAGAGGAATGGCACAAAGGTGGAGGTATGGTAACTAAGGCGGTAATTGTTGACCACATCAATCTTCGAAAATTTAAAGCTTTTCGTTAATTGGTTGAACTTAAAAGATGGAGATGAGGAATCTATCATTAGATTGAATGGAAGGTAGTTGCAGGAAAGTGGACGGTTGTCCAATTTATGATATTTGGCTCGGGTCTTTTTTTTTTTTGGTTGACCTATGGATCATAATCACATTTCTAAGCTAAATGTGGGTAAGGTTCCTAAGTTTGAAGCATTCATAACCTTCATAAGAGATGCACAGCATGGAGCCCAATCCTCCCCAATGTATTGAGTGTCCTTAATTCCTTGATTGATGTGGAAGTTCATTCATGGAAATGGTTGAGTAAGGTGTTGGAGTAAGAAATGTAAGATCGGTTTGTTCAAAAGGGCAGGAAGGAGGTGCAGTGATTGGAAGGTGAAGGGTCAGTTGGGTGGATGAGGAAAATGGGAGAGAAATGATAGCAGTAGTACTCTATGGGTGATGAAGATGCATAGAAGACATAAAAGAAGTTTGATGGTCTTGGTCGTCAAAAGAATTTCCATCTCAGGTGTTTTGGAGTGGTTGACACTTAGATGGGGCCTGTTGGAAGGTGAGTGCCTGATTAAATGGTTGAATTCTTCAAAGTTTTGGATCAAACAAGATCCTCATATAAATATGAATTGTTTGTTATCGCAAGTTAGGCAGGCATTTGTAGAAGCGCTAATGAAATACATACGAAGTTGGCTAAATGATCCACGGATGGGTTCAAAAACATTTGGGCCACAATTTTATGGGATACCTCTAGAGGCATGGTTAGAAAAGTTGTTGGCTTCTATTTGACTCCTGTGCTAAAGAGGTGACTAAAACAACATTAAATCCACTAATAGGAGGTTCGAATGGTTAGAATGAAAATAAGGAAGAAATGAGCCTCATTACCAAAGTATATAGATCTTTGCGTTAATGGGTCCCGTTCTTGTGTGGAAATCGCATGAGGAAGAACATCGATATAAAGAGAAGTTGATGGAGGTTTGATGAGTTTGAAGGCCGCAAGTTGGGTGTCTCTTTAGAAGTGGATAGACGGCGAAGATGAACTATGGTTTCAGGTAATTTGCAGTCAAAGTCAGGTGAAAGAGGAGGGGGATCTTCAAGCCCTTCAACGAATGCATTACCTGAAGTGGAGGCATGTGTGACTGGCAAGTTAGAGGGAGTTATTTCCAATCCAAAAAGAGCACACCGGTTATTCCTCAGAGGCTTTCAACCAACTAAATGTTGAAGCATTTGTTCTTGTTTGAAATGATCATTTAAATTTCCCCTTTTTTTACTGGGTAAACAAATCCCGACGGTTCCTCAATGTTTCGATCCCTCACTTCCACTCAAGTTGGACATTACACTATTACATCATGCATCATCCATCCATCCAAGGAGTTCGACAATCGAATCCCTTGAAATTCATTAAATCCTACAAAGTAGAGACCGCACTTGCATGTGGGCAGAGAAGGTGTCTAACACCTTCATTCTCTGTCATCGAGGTCCTATATCAACCCAAGTCACAGATAAAGGGTCATTATAAGAGAAGGGATCCTTGGATTCTCTGGTTTTTAAAGATTCTGCAGGGTCTAGCCGACTACGGAAATCGGAGTTGGTTAGTGGTGACTCCAAGTCAAACATTTAATACCCTGAGTTGAACCATGAGCACATGAGCAAAAAGAGCCTGAAAAAGGCCCTCATCAATGTGATTCCAGCATTCACAAAACCTAGTGGCATTGTACTAAAGCGGCCCCAAAGGCAATCACACCTGTAGAAGCTTGAATCACAATAAACTGAAGAGAACTAGTTCAGTTCATTCAAAAAATCATAATCCTTCAAAATATCATCATAAAATGGTCTTTACATGGTTATATACTTTCTTCTTCAAGCAAAAAGAAACCATAACATAATCCTAGCAAATAACTACTTTAATCCTAACCATCTATCTCGATAAAATATTATGAGTAACTAGATCATTCTTGAACCCCATTGCAACTATCATGCTCTGCCGTAATCAGCTGTAACTTGTGCAGATGATATCCGAACTGTTTGTCTTGGGAGCTAATTTTAATGGGCTTTCAAACAGGTTCTTGTCATTTAGACATCATCTGTTACCTGAGAATTGGCCCTAAAGTGACAAACATGTGAACGGGAAACATCTGCAACAAGTCTTGACTAACTCAAACTAAAAAAACTAATTCAATAAGAAACCATATGGATTTATGGACCCTGTTATCCAATCAGGTTGTTGATATGGCCCTGAATACCCATCGGGAATGTGGATATTGTGCTGACTTTCATCAGATAAATCTGGACCCTCAGTCTGGTCTAAATAATTAATCTGGATTGCTAGATGGTCTAGATCTTCAGTTTGGACAATTGGATATCAATTAGTATGCCTGATGGGCCTGATCTGTAATTTGATGAACCTATTATTCTATGAACTAGCCATGGGACCACTCAGTGTTCTCCCCATAGATGATCTAATTGTCTAACATAATAAACTATGGCTTTAGATGTAATGGCTTTAGATGTCGTGGTATCTAACATAATAAACTATGGCTTTAGATGTAATGGCTTTAGATGTCGTGGTATGATTACCTGGACAATTCTACTCTTGATTTTGGCAGGACACTTAGACAACACTCCTTTACGTGAGTAGGGACAAAGCATCCTAGTGATGTTATCAAAATGTGCCATGTGTTAGACACTTTTTAAGTCAATTGTCTTGACACATATTCTTCATAAGGTAGTGGAATTTGGGTGGATATCAGTATGATAGGCTGAAATTCTGGAAGATACATGGATAGGTCATGTTCCTTCATTCTTATTCTTAGCCTTTTTTTTCCCTCCCTTTTCAAGGATGAAGAGGTGAATGATTGCTATGAGGTTATTGGGGATATATTCTGTGGAATAATAAGCTATGAAGAAGTCTCAGGGATGATGAAGCAATTTTATATGGTAGACTCTTGTGTAAGCTTAAAGAGGCATATGTCGACTCTGCACTGATAATAGTTAACATGCACATGCACACACCCACACCAAAAAAATAAAAATAAAAATCGTTTCACTTTATTTTTCCCCAATTTCTATGTTGTAGAGATTGATGAGTAGAAATTTCTCACTCAAACATTTTAGCTTGCCCCTAAGTTTTAGTTCTTTTTTGTTGTAGTATTAAGCACATGAAGAAAACTAGGGTCTTTTTTTTTTTTCTGGGTTTTCTGAATCTTCTAAGAGAGCAATTGTTATTCATTCTAATATTCATTGTCATTAACATGTCTTGAAATGAGTATATCAAGATTTTGTAGTTTTGTTAAGTGATGATTTGTTGGTTTAAACTTCTAATTGTTAATTTCATTTGAAACTATATGAATATCCCTTTTTAATTTACCTTCTTTTTTCTTTTTTTTTTCTATTGTCTTTTTGTGATTGATTTATTTGCCAAATAAAGTATCTTACTGTTTCGAGGTGGCCCTTGTCCAATTTTTGGAGTTGTTTGTGCTGGTTAGGGCATTTTGACACATTTTTTTTTTTTAATTATTTTTTTTCAATAGTCAAATTGGCATGTTTCAATAAGTTGTCAAGCATGGGCCTCACCCATTTATTACTTCTTCCTGAATTGAGATCAGCATGGCCATGTTCATGATCGATTTTAGATTTTGACAAAGCCAGCCCTAGATGTATTGAATGTGGCCTTTATGCTCTGTTGCTTGAAGAATGTAGCACCTATTTCTTGTAGCTTCTTATCAAATGCCATCTCATCAAACGCAGATAATTTGCCAACTGGTATACCCATTTTCCATCTGCAGGTGTATTGATTTTAATTATTCTTCAGTTGCGGATTGCTTTAGAACGAGCATCGACTGATTTAAGGAGGCAACACTGATCATCCTCTTCTACTTGAATTTCAACAATTTAAGAGGTTACTTCTCCTCGAGTGTAACATGTAATGTAGGGTTTTAAACCCCTTTTGTTGTAATCTTATTCAACTTTTGTTTGACTTTTCATTAACTATGTATCTTATTTGGAAATTCTTTGTTTTTATATATATATATATATAAGGATATTGAAGAAAGAGAAATTTGGATTCCTGAAAATTTGTGTTATTTTCTTGCCGAAAATGGCATTCCTACTCGCATGTGCTGCAGTATAAAAGTTGCTCCCTCCCTCCCACCCACCATATGCTTCAGCAAATGTTACCCCAAGGGCTGTAAACTCAGGCTGATAAGTGAATCAGGTGGGCTGGGCTACTCAACAGGGAACAAGTTGGGAGGGAATGCTCACCATGTTGTACATGCCCATCCCGAACCTTCATCGTGCTGGTTCAAAATGCAGGTAATCCCCTCTTTAAATCAGCGGTGGGCGCTCCATATTACATCACGCGGGGCAGTTAAATCACTCTTAGACATGGGTCGAGTGTTGGTCGTGCACGTTGGCCTGCCAATGGTTTGGGTTAGGTCTGGATCAGGGTCAGCAGCCCATTTAATAAATAAGCCCATAAATCTAGCCCTAACCCAACCCACTACACATTAGCCTATGACTCAACCCAACCCACTTAAAATTTCTTGATCCTCAAGTCCAACCGGCAATGCAGCATTAGACTATGACTCGACCCAACCCACTTAAAATTTCCTGCGGAGAAGCCCGGCTGTACCCATTTACTTGTAATCTGGTTGGGTGGTCAAATCTGACCCAGGATGCCAAGAGTCAGTTGCTATTTATTGCCACTTCTGCATGTCCAAAGCAGTGTTGTTCTTGATCTTGTCGTGATGGCATTCTTTGGCTGTTAAATTCTCTCTTGATTTAAAAGGATCAAAATCATAGTATGGTATATTTGTTTTGGGTCATTTGGCTGAGCCCTTTAATGCATACATGAGCAGGTCGGGTCGGATGAAACCCGAGCCTAACCCAAGCCCAACCTGCTACCCAACCCGGCTTTGAAGCAGGGCAGCCAATTGACCAATGGGTTGACCTGATCCATTGCCACCCTCCAAGCAGTGCAAAGTTCTTGGACTCGGCCATTGGAGCAGTGCAAAGTTCAGTGGTCGATTGTGGTACTTGGTCATGGGCTTTCATTTCGGTTGCATGATTGGGCTGGTCTAATTAAGGATCCCAGCATTTTTAACTATCAATAAATTACCCCCTTGAAAAAACCGAGGCCATAATTTCTTGATAATGGAAGCATTTTCTACACAATCTGAGCTGTTGATTTTCTGTGGAAGAGAATTTTTACACTCATATACATCTTCTTTTGCTGCCTTGTTGGGCATCGGGCACCAATGAGACGAGGTTTTTTGGTGTCGCCATGAGATGTCTCGAGACCAAGTAAGGTGGAGGATCTCCTTACCAATCTTGGACTCGCTAATTCTGCTTTTGGTACACGTTTCCCTCGCGTTGGGGAAGATCCTTATTTTTCTTATATTTTCATTTTCTTTATTCTTCCATATTCTTTCACTTTATTTTTCTTCATTTTTTTCCCCAATGATTTTCTCTCTTGCTTTGATTTGATCTTGCAAGGTGTGGTCAAAACTTATAAGGGTTTTGATCATTGGTCTTTATATTTTACGGCTAAGTAATTTTCATATTTTTATTTTAAGAAGTTTAATTCACACTTTTTTGTTCGTAAATTCCATTCTTAAGAGGTAACATTCAGAATCTTTGCAGATTAAATGCATGGAATTCAAATCACATGGTAAATAGAATCGATGCAAATTGAAATCCTCAGTTGTATGGATCTGTAGCTAAAGTATATTGGAATCCAAAAATTGTGTTTGGATGATTATAATTAGTATGCATTAAGTAAATCTGTTTTAAAATCCCAAATTAGTATATGTGAAATTTGACATAATATAATAAGCCCAATAAAATATACAGTTTGGTAATTAAAAAAAGAAAAAGAAAAAAGGAAATAAAAGTGGACTCGCTTTAAAAAGTCCACCCTTTTTGCATTCCAATATGATTCTAAGCCTTTCAAAAAGATTTCAATTCATGCCATTTTGATACATTCCATTTCACATTGATTCCATTATTTCCTCCAGCTTTTTTGCAATCTGTAGAATTAAAACAAAATATTTTCCAAGCAACCCAATATGTATCAAACAAACAATAAGAAAATATAGTCAACTCTCCAAGAAATATTTGAGCCAACTCTTAATATTATCTAGGAACCATTAAAATCATGGAATGAATTCGCCTTCAACCAAACAGGCATTAGTGGGAAATGAAACTGAAGGTTCTTAAAGTCTTCTCAATTTATGATTATCAAATTGGATCAAAATTACTATGGTTGTACCATAGAGGAACGTCTGAACACTTGAATTAATTGGATTTTGAAATTTTGATAGAACCCTTTCTACTGTGGCGTGCTCCAATGGTACTACAGTACCACTAGCTATATGTGGGACCCACGTGATGTATTCGGACCATACAACTTGTCCTTTCCCAAAAATCAGCTTGATTGAAAACTCAGTTGTCCCATAGCACATGGAACATGTTGAGAGTAATGCTGCCGCTTCCTGTTGATTAGAGTGGAGGTCTATTGTGTGGTATGTATAAAATCCAATCCATTCAGACTATTCATCTGGGCCAGATAAATGGTCATGCCCAAAATAGGCCGTGTGGCCCAGTGGAGTTTAAGGGCGAACTTTCCCTCCTAGCTTGTTTCCTTTTGGCCCACTTCAGTTTTGGACTGGGCTGAGTGTTGCAAGGCCCATCTTTTCAGTCTGTTCTTCGGAGCTGGTTGACCGCTCCACTCTAGTTTGCAACTAGTCAGTTAGCCCCGGCAGGTTTTGGCCATGCCTACACTGATTCAGCAGTTCTGATTTGACTAGATTTTATGGTGGGCCATTTTGCATCTTTGTCACGCTTGGTTAGAGCCCATATTAAAGCCATGTTTGGACATTTTTGAGGGGTGCCATGCATGTAACATATGAAACTCAGCTTGAAATCTTACTGAGTCGAGTTGGCTCGAACAAGTTTCGACTAGAAGCTGATGAGCAGATCACAAAGCTCGCCGAGTTGGCTCGACCGAGTTTCAATTAGAAGCTGATGATGGTCCTCCAGAATGTTTTTTTTTTTTCTCGTCCTGTATATGATTTGGTAGTTGTTGGCCAGTAGCATGTAGAAATGGCAGGAGTCATCACGTAGCTTCGTTAAGGCAGCCAATGACACTCTCTTTTTCAGTGGTAGATAACTCATGCTCACCACCCTCTATGCCATACAGTTCATTCACAGTGATGCGTGGAAAGCAATGTCCCAGATCACAGCCATGGTGGACCATACCTGTGACTTTTGGCCAGGACATGAACATGGTGTCCCATATCTTTCATACATGCAGTGCATACGTTTCCTAAACCCGGTGTCTCTACAGCTTAACTGCAAGATCAGTCTAACCAGGCACCGCCCTGTGATTCAAGCTCTTGCTAATGTTTTGAAATGGATGATTTCCGGCTCGCTTCACGGTTCATGCAACTGTAGTCTACAGCCATACCAATCTACTGCCAAGCACATGTTCATACAGGAAATGTTTGTGAGTAACAAGATTTCCATCAGGTGGCCCACAGTGTTTAGATCGTTTGGACAAAAATCAGGCCATTTCACTTCCTCGGTGAACAAAAGCAATGAATGGCTAGAAATTAGAAATTAAAAATTAAAAATTTGTTTTCACCATCCATTTGTTTTTTATATTGTGCCCCACCCAAGTGAAACAGCCAGAGTTTTTATGCAGAAGACTCAACCTGTGTGTTCCACCTGATGGAATCCCTCACCCACTTACACTTGAATGTAAAGGATATACAAGCGTGTGGGTTTTACAAACCTACTAAATATGTCAAACCACTTTAATGCATGTCAACAAATTTCGAAAAGGAGTTTGAAAGGCGAAAATTTCATATAATAATTTATTGGATATGAAAATTATACAATGTGGTTTTCCATGTGATTAAACTGTAAACCTGCAACAACAACAACAACAACAACAAAAAAAAACTATTCAAGTAATAAATAGAGGATACACCAATAGATCAGCCCTCATTCTCAATCATTTCACGGACATCACCAACTACCAACCATGCTTTGTGGCCCCCAATTACCTCGGCCTGTTTGATGCCATCCTTCCACAACTGCAACATTCACGTTGTAATCATTGAACTAGTGAAGAAAACTTATTTATTAAGGGCATGTTTGGTTGTACTAAATGTAATGAAATTTCAAGATATTTCATGATTGCACCATATATTTCATGATAAATTAGTTAATTTGGAGCAAAATGCCATGAAAAATCATGATGTTTGATGCAACCAAACGCACCCTAACAGACAAAGGATGTTAGGTTTACCTGTATAGTGGGCATCTTCTGCGCTTGTTTATGAGATTCCACATTTTAGATTACATGAAAAGGCACAACCAGGCATCAGCTAAATATAGTTTTCCGGTGGCTGGATGGTATTACAGATCTAATGATTTATTTGTTACTTAATTTAGAAATAAATAAATAAATAAAATAAAGAGCAAGTAACAGGGCATAGAAACAAAGGGCATTTCCACAAATGCTCAAGCCATATTTATATTATCTCATCATTGTTGCCGTCAGTTAAGTGGGGTCATCTTTATGAATACTTTGACCATTCCTAAGGCTCAAAACACAGCAAGGGAATGATTCTGTAGTGTCTCCTTTACAAATCCTTTCTTCTTCAAAGAAATTGGGGTTGCCTCTATGAGTCCTTTCTTGCGAATTCCACCTAAACAGATTTGCTTCTTAACATAGGAAGATACTTAAGGATAGGTTTGGGTAGAGCAAAAGAGTACCAAGGTTATTCTGTTGGAGTAGGAAAGCTTCAACATTATGAAGTCCAGCTGCAAGTACAGGCCTCTTGTAACTCACACTCTAAAACTTAAAGGTAATACAAGATATATATTTTCAGTCTAACCTTAGTTTCCCTGGTTGGTTGGAAGCAATGTTTCTGCATAAGGAAGTTAGGTAAGACCTCGTAATTCCTAAAAACTAATAACCTGTAATGCAGATTTTGCTTTCGAGGAACCAACTTGGTTCCATGGTGGCTAAATGATTGTCTCTAGTGTCTGCTAATGAATTAGTTTTGTAGTATTTTAGCATAGTATCAAATGTTCGAATATATTTTTTTATAAATTTATTTATACGTACAATGAAAAGGGGATTGTTAAGGAGTAAAACGCAGTCACCATGTTTCAACACTTGAGGTCTTCGTATCGATCCCTAGTGGGGGTGGCTAACATGGAGTGTGTGTACTGATATGGGTGTGTACTAACAAGCTAACCCCAAAAAAGAAAAAACAAAAAAAAAAAAAAAACGCAGTCACCGTGTTTCTTACTCCAGCATGCTTGGACTTCAGAGATCCAGCCCTTGAAAAATTCAGTAAGTATACTTGTTCTTTTAGGATTTTTAAGGGTTGGATCTCAGAAATACAACGGTGGTGAAATTGAAACCATGTCCATATTGTATCACACCATGTAGGAGCGTAGTGAACATTACGGGGGTTAAAATTATGTCCCCAGTTACTTTTGAAGTAAACATATTGTTTTAGTAGTAAATTATGTCTACCCATTTGCATTTTGGTTAGAGAGATTGATGTAAGGAAAACAAATGAAGCAGAAATATGAGAAATAAAATACCTAAACTGAGATCGAGAGCTTCGTTGAAGGATTCTTCAATTGTGCCTAACACCAGCTCCAAACCACGGACTTCCAAAAAAAAAAAGAAAGAAAGAAAGAAAACCACGGACTAGCACTTCAAATTTGAGGATTCTTGAAAGGAAAGTCTCTTTCTTTAAAGATTTGTGCTTAGTAACTCCTTGGAACCATATTTCCTACTCTTTTTTTTTTGCTTTACCTGATGGGATATAATACTATTTACATCTTATATAAATGTGGGAGTCACTGTTCTATCAGTAAAAAGATGCCACTTTCTTCTTCTTCTTTCTTTCTTTCCTTTTTGTTTTTTTTTTTGGGTGGGGGGCTATACCAGAAGCTTATAAAGAAACATGAAATACATATACAAAAAAGAAAAAAAGAAGGGACAGAACTAGAAGAAAAATGGAGGAAAAAATTTGTTGCCAAATCTCCACCCCACTTAGCTAAGGAATCTGCCATTTTATTCCTGCTTGAAATATGTGCTTGACAGAGCAAGATTAATTCAACTGAACAGCCTTCAACTCTACCTGCCAGAACCAGCCTTCCATATTTTGAATTGCCATGACTAGATCATATCAATGAACACCCTACAATTGCTTCCCACTATCAGATTTTAGGTATCAAATCCAATGCCAATCTAATGCCATCAGTAATGCACAAAGCTCCGCAACCACATTAGAGCAAATCTTAAATAAAAGAAAATGAGGAGCCCCTTTGGACAGGGCCTGCTGAGGTGGCAGTACTACCCAAGTTCTGTCCCATTTTCTCTTTTTTCCTCTCCTTCTTCACTTTTTTTTTTTTTTCTATTTAGAGAGTAGTAACCACACCACTCACATTGCAATCTCTCCTTGGAACTTGCAAGCACAAGAGATGGGATGATGTGATGCGTGTGACCAATCGATAATGTCAGTCATGTCAACCCTATTGTGGCCCACGTTTTTAAAAGAAAATATTGATTGGATCATTAAATAGATCACAGTTCTTCAGTTTTCCTTGACAAATGTCAGCCATTAATAACATAGTTTTTTACCATCCACTGTGAGGATGCTATTAAATTAGTGAAAATTGTGAAATAATCATGGATTTTAACCTATTGTCCATCTGTAGTAGAATTCACATTTTGGATGGTCCAGATAAACCATCAAAGATCTATGATCCCTTTATCATGTGCACCAAGACATACACCATTCACTTTTGCACTTCAAAGAGCACTCTTTTTCTCACAAGTGAGAGGGAACCTCTCATCCCACCTCATTTAGGATTTTGTAACTATACAGCAGTGCGAGGGTTTATGCATGCATCGTAAACAAACCAAAAAAAAAAAAAACACTCATTTTATTCTCCAAATAGTTTATCTTTGGACACCTAATGAATGGTCAAGATGAAAAATAATCAGTTGTCTGAATTTAACAAAACAAACAACCAGTAATCAGAAGCTAACATCATCATCATCTAAGCCTTATCCCAATTATTTGGGGTTGGCTACATGAATCCTGTTCCGCCATTCCACTCTAATCAAGGGCCAGACCTTTAGTATCAAGTCTTTTCTTCGATGCAGCGTGTCACTTCCAGGGAATGCTCTAGAATGATTTCAGAAAGTCATATTGTTCAGATTCATGATGAAAGTTATGGCATAAGTTTGACACTGGCTGCCAACCTGATGCAACCTGCATTTAGCCAGGCTGGGGATCAGCAAGAAGAGCACAAACTTCCCACAGGGTCCTTACTCTTGCCCGGGTGGTAGACTCCTAGGAGTTTCAACTCCCGGTCAAGGGTTCGAGTACCCATAGGTGGTGAAATTCCACCAGCGTGAGTGTGTGGGGTGTGTGTGCATGTGTAAAAAAAAATTAAAAAATTTTAAAAAAAATAAATGTAATAGACTATTACATAGGTTGATTTCAATCAAGAGCTACTAATAGTCTATTACATAGGCTGATTACAATCAAGAGCTACTGATAGTCTATTACATACATTGTTTTGGTTACTTTGAAAGAGACTGGAAAACTCTAGAACACCTATTATATGCAGCAGGTGAAACTGTGTACTCTTGTGTGTCCACTGTGTTGTGTGCCATCCATTCCTTCAAGTGCGACTGATGTTATTAAGTACTAGTGCTAAAAATTGGGCCCATCCAAAACTATAGTTGACCATCCCATAGCAAACAGTTGGGATGGGTATGCCAACCAATAAAACCTTTCAGTCCGAGCGTGAGGCCTACAGTAACTTTCATATGCCATCTGTTCCATTCAGAATATGCAAGACACCGCGACAATCAGGGCATTCTAAAAGTCAAGTGGGTCACGCCATGTGATTTGGTAGTTTTAGGGACGGTTTAACATGGTGTGGCCCACCTGAGTTTTGGAAGGGCATGATTTGTGGGCTACAAGGATAACATGAACAGGCTGAGATGATGGACAGATTGGATGTCATTCACACATTACATTATGGTGGACCCCATACCACATTTTGGAAAGGGGACATTGCGTGGTAGCTACTGACAATTTTATTTTATTTTCTTTTTCTGTTTTATATTTTTCCCACACTCCCCTCCTCTTACACGCATGCTAGGAAGTTAGGTAACTACCATGTATCTCAACAGCGTGGTCCACCATCCCGCTTCTTCAATCGTTACTGTAACCGCATGCCTATTTAAAGAAAACTTCATCTGTAACTAAATCTAACAATCCAAGACAGCAATGAAGATGATGAAGAAGACAACAAGGTATGCAATTAATGTGATTCCAATTTTATTTATTATTTTATTTTTTTTAGCCAATACCAATTACTTGGGATAATGTTTAGATGATGATGATGATGATTTTTATTGTTGTTCTGTAAATTTCAGTGTTATTTATAGGCCTTAAAAACATGAGTATTTTAGTACTATCGCAAAGAGGCCACTAGACGAACAGTCTAGATCATTTAAAGCTGTGCTACACATTCATAGACTTCTGCATGAACTAGAACCAAAGCACTGTTAGTTCTCTCGAGAGTGTGAATCTCTTTTTCTTTTCTTTCTTTCTTTGTTACAACATAGTATCTCTTTTTCTATTATCCTACACCGTGCGTGATGCTACAAATCACGCTCCCTCTTAATTGGATAGATGGAACTTAGCTTGGTGATCTAGATTGGCCATCCATTTGCTTAATTATTGAATGGCCACTATCCAAAAATCACACCAACAACAAGCTCTTGAATGACCATGGCGTGTAAGTGGAAGTGGCAGTTAGATGAACAATTTTATATTAAGTACAACCATATCTTAGAGGAACCCTACACATATATTGCACATCAGTAGAAGTGCTAATCTAGTGAGTATGTGGTATTACATTCATGTGTCAAATGCGACCCATGTGTAGTAGATCCACGGTCAAGAAATCTGAATGGTCAACTAACAGGCAGGCTGCCAATGAACGAAAATAACGGCCATTTCATATGCTGCAGCACAGACTGAAAATCAGATTGAATTGGCGATCCTGACCTTCAACAAATGGACATTGTTTTTTGAATTTTGACCTTTTTGTTCATTTTAATTGTCCATCATGTCCACCAATCAAATGTTCCGAGTATCAGCAATATTATCAATAATATTGCTGATATTATTGGTATCGCTAGCTCAGCGATATCAATAACACATGTAGTATCAGAAATTCAAGGTATTGGCAATATATCAGTGATCGCCAATGTATCAATATCACCAATGTATCACTAATGTTTTCGACTATGTAAATTCTAGGCAACGCCTGTATTGCCAATATATCAGTGATATTTCGATAACATTTGGCAATGTTACGCCAAAAATCTTTTCATTAAAATATTTTCCATTTCAAAATCTTTTATGGGTGTGTGATTGTATGATGAAATGCATGTTGGTATATGTATGCATGCATGGATGAACGGATGGATCATGGATGTATGTATGTATGCATGGATGAATGAATGGCTGGTTGGATGGATGGATAAATGGTTAGATGTATGTGTGTGTGTGTGCATGGATGGATGGATCATGCATGGGTGTGTGTGTGTGTGTGTGTGTGTCATTGTATGTATGTATGCATGCATGGATGGATGGTTTGATGTATGGATGGATGGATGGATCATGCACGTGTATTTGAATGTATGAATGTGCATGCATGGATGGATGGTTGGATGGGTCACCTCCCAATGACCAGCTCAAAGCCATTCTACCCTCGAGCTAGGTGACCTCCTTTGAACACCTTCATTCCAGTCCACAGGAAAAGGTACTATGAGGTTGACCTCATGGGTAGATTCCCATGAGGCCCATCTCTGTGGGCCCCACCGTGATATATGTCGGACATCCACACCGTGCATCTGGTGGGTCACCTTTAGGTAATGGGATATCTCAAAAATCAGCTGTATCCGGAATTATGCGGGTCACACTGAAATCGTGTGAAATCATGCCTAAAACATCCAAAAGCACTTGGTGGGGCCCACGTGAGTTTTGGATGCGGCTAAAACTTGGTGTGACCCCTCATCCAAGTGAGACACACATAATGGATGGGTTGGATGTCTGAACCACATCTCAATGGGCCTTGTAAGCAATCATAAAGGTTTCAATGGGTGGGTATCCACTCTCAACTATTGTTTGTGGTGTGGCCCACTTAAGTCATGGGTTGCTCGATTTTTAGGCCTGTGACCCACCATGGAAGGGTTCATCTGATTGATGGCATGGATTTCTAGCATAAATCGCGGTGGGGCCCACATGGCTCGACCTCACAAGGGCATCAATTGTGGGTCCCACTAGTTTCATAATATTGGGAGAAACTGAAGACAAAAGGCCTTTCTAATCACAAAAAAGCACCCCCTATACCGCTATACCTAGGCCTTTCCACATCGAGTTCAAGCTAACTTTCAAGGGTTTGATCCAAACCACCAAAATAATCTTTTTAGCTCTAACATGCCAAAGGGGAAGGGAAATACGGCTCAATGATAACTTTTGCAAGAGATATTCTGCCTATTAGAGCTAAAAAAGAAAATCATATTCCGTCTCTCCAATACGTCTATGAATAACAGATGAGAGAGAGGAATTCAACCAGCCCTTCATGAAAATATTCCTCCTTGCCATCCAAGAACATCTTTTTTATCCCTCTACCTAAATACCTCTTTTACTAGGATGAACAATAACGGAGAAAGGGAGTCACCTTGCCTTAAACCCTAAGACAATTAAGAACCACAACAAGTTAACAAATGTTGAAAATTTTAGAAACTGAAGAAATCCAATCTTCACAAAAACCAAACTTGGACATCCCCACTCAATATGGTCGCACACCTTGGACAAATCAAACTTGATCATACATTTCCACCCTTTACTTTTCTACCTAGCTCTTGGATCATTTCCTAAGCAAGAGATATTTTCAATAATGCTTCTGCCTCAAAAAACATAGCCTGATCATCCGAGAATCTTCAACAAAATATCCCCCAATCTATTGGCCAAAATCTTAGAGATAAATTTATATGACACATTACATAAGCTGATGGTCAGAAGTCTTCAAACTCACATGAATGTCATTTTTAGGGATAAAAGCAATAAGCATAAAGGAAAAGTACCTTAAAAGCTTCCCTAAAAAATAAATCCCAAAGAGAAGCACACAAGTCTAATTTGATGATACACCAACAAAAGCTGGAAAAAAAGGGCCTGAGATTCCATATGGATCAGGAACTATTGCCATTCATACCAAATACTGATTTTTTTTTTTTTTTTAAATTTATTTCCACCTTTTTTGGGCACCTCATGAGTATGAAGGTATCATCTTCTTTCACCACCTTAGGAATCACATTTAGAAGATCGAACTTTCTCCTCAACTTCACAATACAACTGCTTGTGGAAGAAAGAATTAGGCTCCTGTTTGTTGTAATCAATTCCTCCTACCAGTCACCATTCAAGTTTCTAATTCTTGCAATATTAGCTTTCGTCTATCCACAAACAACATGTGAAAAAACCTTGCATCCATGACACCCTCCTTCAGCCACTTAATGATTTTTTGCATCCAGAATATTTCCTCCTAGAGAAGTCTTTGATTCAAAAATTTTCTTGCTTCCAGAAGCACCTCACCGGTAGAGGAAGAATTATCATTTTCACACTATAACTCACCTTCCAAAGTCTATATGACGTTACCACTAGAGGATGTAGATATGCAACTTCAATTCTTTTCCAACAAAATTTCCCATTGTTTACTCTTTTAAAGCATTTGGTTGTTGAACTTAGGGGCCGTTTGCTAGCGGCAAAAGTTTAGTCCTTGACAAAACGTCTAAGTCAGGCTTGTCTTAGTCATATTTGGCTAGGTCAATGTTGTCTTGGTCAGGCCTATTTGTTATTTGCTAAAAGACTATCTAGGACTATTGGTGTTTTTCAATCACATTACATTAAGCCTGTTTAGGATTAGATGTCAGTAAATAACTACAAAGCAAATGATTCAACTATATTCCATCCACCACCCACATTAGTCTAAACTTAAAAAACTAGCAGATGTGGTGCGTGCAAGGAACATGGAGAGAGAAGGGAATAGAGATTGAGGGAAAAGGTGTAGGCTTTTTTTTTTTGCAGAGGGGGGGGGGGGGGGGGGGGGGGCACAAAATGGTTTCAACGGTGCGCAACCCACTTTCACTTTTCCGATGTTATAGCCTATTCTCCGATCTGCCTCATTTTTTGGTTGATATCCTAACATAAGCCAATGCAATAGATGTACTAGCTGAATGTCACAATCAACATGGTGGACCCCACAGAGCCTTTGTTGCATGGGCACCCTAGTAATATGTTTCATGCAAGCTACATGCAAAGAGGAGATGTGGGTGCAGGCTACTCACATAAAGGAATTGAAAATGACAAAAATGCCCTCCAAAAAAACCAAAGCTTGCATCTCTTCATATCACTATTGTAAGGGTAAATTTGGGCAAACACTGGTAGTGGAAAAAAACTAAGTAGTTTAAAGGCTTTTTACAAGTGAAATCTGAACTGTACCTTGGACAACAACAACATTTTTCAGTTCCTAAAGTACCCTCGATTTAAAATGTCTCCATGCCTTTTAAGTATTCAGAGTTCTCTACAAGAAAGGCAATGATGCCCATGGAAAAAGCAAAGCTTACATCTCCTCACATTACTATTATAGGGGTAAAATTGGCCAAACATTGGTCATGGGTAAAATTTGAGCCGTTTAAAGGCTTCTTGTGGAAAAATTTTGAACCAGACTTTAGACAAGAGGCACATTTTCTAGTTCCCAAAAAATCCTGACTTAATTTAAAATTACTTCCCATGCCCTTTGAATATTCAAAGTTCTCTGTCTTATAGAAACTAATTGCAGGGGTAAAATTATCCCCCACTACTTGCATTATATGTGGTACATATATATTCCAAATTATGTGAGTACCTTCTTTAAGACATTCAACATTAGATTATTTAAGACAATAGTACTTCGCTAGTAATGGCAAAACGAGCATCCCAATTTGGCTGGACGCATGTCTTATAAATTCAAGCTCTTGAATGCATCCGCATGGATCACATTCATTTTTTATTTATTATCTTATTAAGTAGATATATTCAAAACTTAACTCCATAAATAACATGATATTTGAAGATAGAATGCCCAAACAAGTTTGCCAGCAACTATCATTTGTGTTCATGGATGCCAACAAAAAACAAAGAGGAGGTTCTTCATTCCTAGTCATTATCTTCATAAATGCTTCAACCATCTTTTAAGTGATTTATATCAAATTAATTAAATTGTGCATCCATTAAAATCATTGTCTCTATCAAATCCTGTCGATGATATGTATTTCCCACCTCATTTTCCTTCACTTCTCGTGCGACTAAAAGATCAAGGAGATAACAGTCATAAGTGGCATCCAAACTATTTCATTGTTTTGGCCATTTGTTAACTAATATAAGAAAGATAAGTATTAGGAAAATTTTCAACTAAAGCAAACAAAATAATAGGAATGAAGAAAACTCCTAACAAAAAAGAAAGGAACATTCTAATTAAGTTTTTAATCTTTGACATACTTCATTGCAAAATGTGCTTGAACATTGTTTTGGGGCGATGAAAGGTGCTTATATTGTTTTAAATAAAATGTCCTCATATAGTTTACAGACAAATGAAGATAGTTATCAGAACTTGTTTTCTATAGATTCAGCCCCGAATTGAATAAATTGATGATTCCTTATTAAATCCTATGTTGAGAATGCCACCAATTGGAACAGAGGAATAATCAATCAGGTCCACTATGGGGCAGTCATCAAAGCCACATCCTTAGAAGAGAGAGAGAGAGAGAGAGAGAGAGAGAGAGAGAGAGAGAGAGAGAGAGAGAGAGAGAGAAGAAGAAGAAGAAGAAGAAGAAGATGGATCACAATTACGAAACTTAGTTACAAACACAACTAAGCAAGGCCAAGGTAGCTTCATATTTATTAATTTATGCACTTTCCTTGTTTGTTCCAATTTACATTTAAAATGGTTTTCCCTTTAAATGAACCACATTTATATACTTGATCAAAATGTACCTTTCTTCTTTGTTAAGAATTATCTACATTCATATTATTTTATTTGCTTTAATTATAAATTTTCTCAATATGTACCTCTCTTCTATTAGTGTGCTGAAATAAATGACCAACAACACTGGAATTGCTTAGATAACACCTACAAACCATTCTCTCCTTAATCTTTTAGTCGAACAAGAAGTAAAAGGAAATAAAGAGGGAAACGCATATCATAAACAAGCTTGGATAAAGACAAGGGAATTAATGAATGGATGATTTAATAATCAATTTGATATGAATCACTCAAAACACTAGTTGAAGCATCTAAGAAGACTATAGTTAGAATGAAGGACCTCTTCTTTGGGCCTAATTTATGTTAAGATCCATCAATGCAAACGATCATTAATAAATAACTTATTTGTGAGTTCTACGTTGTTTTGTCACTTATGAAGTTACATTTCAAACTATTCTACTTAATAGGATGATACCATATAACAAATGCGATCAATGGAGACACATTCAAGATCTCAAAGTTGCAAGATGTGTCCAGCCAGATTAGGATACTCTTTTTGTCATTTTTTTCCTACAACGGCTAACGAGAAGTGGTAGTCTTAAATGATGTGATATGGAATGTATTAAAGTGTGTATAAACATTATTTAGATTTTTTTATTTTTATTATTTATTTATTTATTTATTTTAAGTCTAAACCAAGGTGGTGGATGGAATGTAATTCGATTATTTGCTTAATAGCTATTTATTTGCATCTAGTCCTAAACAGGCTTAATCCAAAGCAATTAAAAAACACCAAACATGCATGTCCTTAGCAAACCTAGACAATCTTCAACAAACAACAAACATACTTGACCATGAAAGCATCGATTTAACTAAACGAGATCAAGACAAGCCTGAACTATACAGGCTGTCTAGGACTAAACTTTTGCTGCTACCAAACGGCTCGTCGATAATAGGGTTCAACAACTCTTATTATTCTATTTCATATATAAAACCCCAGGAGTTGTGCATCCCTTGGATGATGATAACATCAGATCATGATGACATCAACTAAAGCTTCAATAATCAATGCATTAAACACATTTTCTCTAATTAGTCCTTTAATGCATGGCTAGGGCATTCCCTTGATTTCAGTGTGCATGTATGGGCTTATAGGCCAATGGATGAGCCTTTAGTCCATAGAGACCCAAATATTTGTCCTCTTCAAAACACATCTACCAATGTACATTAGCTTCTTTAGAAAATTTCTTCCTACTCCCTTCATAATAGAGCGAATACCTACATTGTTGTGGGATTAAAAATCTTCGTAAGTACCCTTATAATCAAATTCTCCATGTTTTTTCAAGATTGCAACTTCACGCATAAGGGTGACAAAAGACCTTGCTCCCTCCCTCTCTCTCCAATTGGGATTTTAAGAGTTTTAACCAATGTTGTCAAATGGCATAAGCGATCCCATGCGAACCAGGGGAGCTATGTGCATATACAATCGCATAATTTTTATGAAAAAAATAAAAAAGAAACTGAAAAATAAATGAAAAATGGAATATATATATATATATATATATATATATATATATATATATATATATATATATATATATGTAAAAATACAACAATTGTAGGGATTTTATTTATTAACAATTTCATTAAAATTTTGTTATATTTATTACATCTATTAGACTACAACAAGTCAACTAACAAATACTCAACCGAATACATATACTTAAAAATGTGGGGCAAAAAAAAACCAACAGAGAATTTTTATTGATGTAAAAATACATTATGCAAATTCAAAATAGGTGATGCACATTGATCCCCAATCCATTATGGCACATCTCCACCATCATTGGCATCATCATCGTCATCAAAGTCGTCTCCTCCTTCAATGTATACTTCCTCCTCTTCTAGCCTTGGAGGAGAGGGACTTCTAGCCTTGTAACTTGAAAGAGTGATAGCCTTTCTAGTTAGCCTAGTAGACTTGTAGTATTGGATAAGATGAGATATAAGAGTATGAGAGCAAGGGATCTAAGGGAGAAAGAGAGTATTAGAGTGAGAAAGTAAGAAAGAGAGTTAAGAGAGATTGAGAGAATGAGTACTAGGGAAGAGAATGAGAGAAAGTAAGAGTTAAGAGATTGTATATTTGTACTAGGGAAAGAGAGAGAGTAAGAAGGCAAGAGAGTAAGGAAATTGTTTTTTTTTTTTCTATTTATAGGCAAAAAGGAAGAAGAATTTTTTTTAAAGTCCAAACTGTCAGAAATCTACACGTTAGGGCATTACGCCATCACATACTCATGGCTTATGCGGTCGCATACTTCTCTATGCTATTGCATAAAGCCCAATGGGCCAAAAACCGCAGGGGTTAGGCCATATTGATAGCCTTCTTTGCACATAACTCCAATTGTAAGTGAGATGTATCTTTGATCAAGTTATTCAAAGCATTGTACCTTTGATCCATATGTAAGGCCATATTTATAGCCTTCTTTGTACATAAACTCCAACTGCTCCACATAGACCTTCCTAGTTTGCCCAAAAAAACAAATCTTACAAAACTCATAATGAAGATGGAAAGCTATTAAATAAAGGAAAGATAAAGAAAGGGTTTTATGGTTTTATATATATATATATATATATATATACCCCCACTGTCAGTTCACACTTCTCTGTTAGCCACCCCCACTAGGGATCAATACCAAGACCTCAGTGTTGAAACGAGGCATCTTTCACTCAGTCTACCACTTGAGCTATGGATTAAGGTGCAGATAAAGAAAGGGGTTAAACTCTCACTCGTGCTCCCATCTACATACAACCGTATGGGTTATAGGCCTACACGGTTAAAGGCATCTTTCAAGAATATGGTTTATATATAAATCCCCAAAAGGCATTGATTGCTAATCTAGGCCATTAGATTGTATGTGGACACCACAGTCCAATCAGATCCTTATTTTGGGCCAACTTTGGACCATCATTACACGAGCAATAGGACCCACTTTGACCCCTATTTGGGTGATTGGATGATCCAACATCAAAAGCCATCGCCCAACCTCAAGTAATCTATCCGTCTTTCGGAAAATTCTAGCTATAGAAAGGGTTCTCATTTCCTAGACCCAAAATAAGAAGAGGTGATTAGAGAGAAAATTGCAAGGGCTTTGGGCTTGGAGGCTCCAAGAGAGATCCATGGGCTTTGCTTCTATGGATTCCCACCTTCATCCTTCTTCCTTCAATGAAGGTATAGTCAACGTTATTCCAAGTTTTATTTACATACAAGCATTGTTCAGTGTATCCCTGATATTATCGAAATATCCCCAATACTATTCGCATCTCCAACATGGCGATACCGATATCACTGGTAGTCTCAGAAATTACAGGTATCGGTAATATAACACTAAGTATCGTCAGTAGATCGATATCGCCAATATTTTCATCTAAGGCAATATTAATATGACACAATATCCAAATTTCCATAGAAGTCTATAACAATATAAAGTTTGGTTAAAGTTATGGACTTCCGGGATGTCGTATTGTCGGTGTATTGGCGATATTTCGATAATATCGCCAATGTATCGATATCACCAAAAATCTGTTTATTAAAAAAAAAAATTCCATTTCAAAATTTTTTTGGGCACATGGTTGTATGCAATATTCAAATTGTCAAAGATAATATCAATCCTATTGCGATATTATAGTTATCACAACACTTTATGTATCAATATTGTTTCACTTTATGTATCCCCAACCAATGAAACTTGTAACGATACTAATACTTTGAACACTGCATACAAGTTTCTTGTAGATATTCTACATTTTTTTGTAAAATTGCATTTATGCCTTCGCCTTTTGAAAAAAAAAAAACCCACTATCAACATCATGAACCAAGTTTTTGTTCCTAATTTCAGATTTGCACTTTTTTTTTTAATTTTTTTGAAAGATCAATTTCAACGATCATCAATGTTCCACTCTTGAGGCATTGCACTCCGCAAACATAAATATACCTACTTCTCCACATGACAAAAAATCTTTCTTAAGAGCTTGGAATCTTCAAAGATTTCAACATTATCCATGTGATTGAGAAGCTTGCAATATTAAGAAATTACCTCTTCCAAGAATCGTAGTTCAAATTCAATTGACCATAAGTTAAATCTAATCACAATTGTCTAACATATCTTGGGTTACGTAGGATGTATATAAATCCATTTATTTGCAATCGAACTGAATCCCTTTTACAAGCACCATTCCAAACTGTCAGATTTTTTTTTTTCCAGTAGAATGCCCAAGTTTTCCACCGTCCAGTAGTTGTCTTCCTATCCACTATATATTCTTGTTTTGTTCTTGAGTAGTGTTTCAGCTAGGGAAAGATCAATAGGGGTTTACATATTGCAGTAAGAGCACAGGAATATATGAAAGATTTATTTGTTGTGGAAACTTATTAGAATCCTCATAAGTGATGATGTCACGAACATTGTTCTAGTTGTTATTGCATGTCTATAAGTCTTCATAGAAGGAATGGCTTCTTAAGACCCCATAGACATGTTTATTTCAAGCACTCTATCTCCTTTATGGCCCGATGAAGAATCATAACATTCAGTAATTCAATCTAGAGATGGAAACATCAGTCAAATGCATTTTGCAAGGTCAACACAATAATGTGCTTCGATACATTTATCCTTCACATTCTAAGGATGTTCTGACTGTGATTTTTTGCTCTAATCTTGCATGGCAATGAATTTGATGCTTCTGGGAAAGTAGTGTTGGAGGTTCAGGATGGAGGAAGACTCCTTATGGAGAGAGACAATAGCATCCAAATATGGATGTGAGGAAGGGGGGTGATGGACTAGGGACTGTTCCATTCTGGAGAGGCGTTTCTAGTGTGAAAGCCAAGTTCAAGAACGGGATCGGCTTCTTGGTTGGAAATGGAGAAAACATCTGGTTTTGGAAGGATGTGTGGACGAGTGAAATTCCAATCCAAAATGTATTCCCTAGATTGGCGTGTATTGCCGTGGATAGCGACATTCCTGTTGCCAATTGTTAGACGGTTAGCAGAAACTCAGTGGTGGGTCACTTCCCCCAGTACTGAAATTTATCTGACGAAAAAATAGAAGACCTAGTTATGCTTCTTAAGAGAATCCATCTCATCACTCCTTCGACAGGAATATGGTGCAAGGAGAGTTCGGGCAAATTCTCAGTTCATTCTTTCTACAAGCTAGTTCACCATCCGCAGGTAGTGTCTAGTCCCAACCGAAATGTTGTGGCATTATGGGGCTCCTCCAAAAGTGGCCGCCTTTGTGTGATTAGTAGGTAGGAAGAAGGTCTAGACTACTGACAATCTTCAGAAAAGAGAGATGATTATTCAATATGCGCATTGTACATAAAAGATGCCGAATCAGTGGACTATTTGTTCATTCACTGCCCCTCCACACAAGGGGTTTAGGCCAGCCTTCTCACCTCGTTTAGCGTGCAGTGGGTGATGCCAGACTCGGTGGTGAGTTTGTTTATGGCTTCGCATCGGGTGAACTTCAGGAAGAAAGCTCAGGCTGAGTGGAGATTGGCATTGATGGATGTGTTATGGACCGTGTGGGGGAATAGGATCGGGAGATGTTTTAACAATATAAGCAACTCCAGCTCTCATGCTGTTCAAAGTGCAAAATCCTATGTGGCTGAATGAGCCTCTTGTATTGTTATTTTGAAGGATTGTAATCTTCTTTTTGCTTGATTGGGTTGTATGGATTGAGAGCTATCTCAGCACCTTTCTAATAAAATCATCCTTTCCTTTCAACAAAAAAAAAAAAAAATCATTCATGGAAAAAAATCTTTCCGACTATTTCAACGTGTTTAGACTATAACCTTTTAAACTCTTCTTCTGCTTTGATAAGCAAGCTATTCAATAACGGTAATGGTAACTGTAATGGCCAGCCTTATGGCTATTACGTTACGAGCCTTAACAGCCGTTATGTCCCTATAACGGTTATATATATATATATATATATATATATATATAAAAGGAAGAAAATGTATCGGCCCATTGTGGCCCATTCTTTTTCAAAATGGTTGTTATAGCACTGTATAGCATAATGACTCCGACTGTTACCGCTACATGACCACCGCTATGGCTGTTATGTAACCCTTTTTGGATACCATGTTGATAAGACACTGTTTGGGTTGAGGATTCTACAAAGTCGGGATTAAACCTAACCCCGACTTTGGCAGGTCATACCCTCCCGATCAGATTCACTTGGTAGAAGCAACAGTCGCTTCTACTTAATCACAATTTTGAAAGTTTTTAATTGACATAAAATGTTTGGAAATTGTGATTAAGTGGAAGAAAGTTTTGCTTCTATGACCAAAATCTGACATAGACGGTATGGGGCCTACCAAAATCGTAAAAAAAAAATTCAGGATCCCTTGCCCAAATGAAGCCTAAACTGTTGATTCCTATGCTTCCGACCCGACAAGAGTATTCCCTTTTAATCCTTCAGAAACCAAGTTCACCAAAACGTTTGAAATGTGAAAGAGAAGAGGAAAGATAGCAACACATACTTCCATTTTGTCGCACAAACCTACGAGAAACAAGAGAGCATAAGCAAGATTTTTGGAACTAAGAAAAACTTACTGTAATTCCTGCACGGTTCACAAGTCTCTGTGGGACTGTGTTGACGTCAATACAGTAGAAGCGGATTCTACAACAAAACATAAATTACGGAAGTTCTCAAACATCAGCACCAGTTTAACCATAACTTCCACACACTCAAGAGCAGAAATTACTGGTGTCCCTACAAGAGAAGTGCAGAGCAATGGGAAAATGTTCGGCATTTGAAGCCATTGTTACCCGAGTGTCGCACAGGTGGTCAGCTAGTGCAACCATTAAAAACATCAATCTCAACAAGCAAGGATTCAAAACCCATTTTGAAGTGGTTAATTTAAAAAGGATCTCAACCGATAAGCAGATGGGAAGTTAAATAGTTGACTGTTGTAGGAGAAAGTTGTTCAAACCTTGGATAATAGTCCACGGCCAATTTCTCCAATTTGGGTTTCAAATATATACATTTTCTGCACCATCCTGCCATCCTACACATTCGGAGACACCATTACTTCAGCACCCTGCTCAAGTAAGCTACAGGAAGAGCAGCATTCATTTCAAAAGAGAGGATTTCCTAAAATGATTTGCATGTGAAATTTACATGCATTGCATGCAGAGTGCCAATGCATCATTTTTGTATAACATCTGAGCAGTGTAAAAGGTGGGTCAGCTGTTCATTGGGCCATCTGACTGGCAAGAAATAAGAGTATTTCAAGATAATGTGGCGAGTGTGAAATCATTGCTGGGCTAGAACAGATAATAGGAGTAGGGGCATTTCCCAATCCATGTTTTGATGGAGCTTCCTTTGGAAAAACTGGGCCCTGCGAATATTCAGGAAGTGATTAGAGACTCTACTGGAACGGCGCAGAGCCTGTTTTCTGGTCCAATTGGGATTGAGGACTATTTATGCAGAGGCTGCAGCATAACTCTAGGAGGTAAGAGATTATTAGCAATCTTAACATGCTCCCAGCTATTGGGGAGCAGGATTTGAGAAACGCCATCTCTTGGGCTAAGACAGGAAGATTACCCAGTGCAAGAGAAAGAAAAGAAAAAAAGGCGGGCCGCACCATGAAGATCGCCCAGTGCAAAAATCAGGCTGGTCCACCTAGTAGGTGGGCCTCAATATATGAAACAGTGGAGACCTGCGAAATGATGAGTGGACCAGCCTCATTTTTACACCAAGCAATGTTAATGGTGACACTTACCTTGTTTAGGAGTGGAACCACCTAGCAATTCCAGAATTTGAATACAAATAGACTTATATATATATATATATATATATATATATATATATATATATATATATATATATATATTGTTGTTGTTGTTGAAAAATTACTATTTTTGTTACTGTTGTTGAAACATTATTATAATTGTTATTGATGTTGAAACATTATTGTAATTGTTATTGCTATTGAAAATTTACAATGACTATTGTTGTTATTGTTGTTGTTGAAAAACCATAATTGCTGTTGCTGTGATTTATAAAAAATAAAAAATAAAAATAAAAATTAAAAAAATAAAAAAATAAAAAGATAGTAGCCTAAGTCCGAGCAGGAAGCGATGGGCAATTCGATACAAGTAGGAAAGAGGAACAAACCAGACAAAGATAACTGATTATCATTGTTTTTGTTGTTGTTGTTGTTGTTGTTGTGATAAAATTTATTTAAAAATAAAAAAATAAAAAATAAAAAATAAAAAATAAAATAAAAATAAAAATAAAACAAAAATAAAAACAGTAGTTGCTAAATCCGAGCAGGGAACAATGGGTAATTGGATACAAGTAGGAAAGAGGAACGAACCAGACAATGATAACTGATTATCGTTGTTGTTGTGAATTAAAAATAAAAAAATAATAATAACAATAATAATAACTAGTAGAGAAAATCTGAGCAGCGAACGATGGGCAATTGTATAAAAGTAGGAAAGAGGAACGAACCAGACAATGATAACTGATTCCTCAAGCTGCTGAGCCTCTGCAATGATTCGATCGAACTGGCCTTCGCTGGAGATGGGTTGGAGGTCTAAGGAGAGCAGGTCCTGAGAGGGGCCTTCCTCCGCACTCCAGGCAGATGCTGTAGCCTCGGATCCAACAGCTGAAATGAGACATGTTCTGATAGGAATAGGAAGATGATGAAGCCCCCCAAATGACAAAAGGGATGGCCTACTACTCCAAATCCTCCGATGGCAATGGAAGAATATGGGTGGCGGTGCGATTGAGAGAGCCTTCGACATTTTCCAACCGAAATTGGACGGTGGAATGGATTATTTTGAGATTTTTTTATTTTTTATTTTTGGACTCGGCGACTCGGAACGACTGAGTCAGGGTGATTCGTGGAAACGCAGCCAGATCGGATGAGTCGGACCCCGACTCCATCTTTGAAATGGGTGTTGCGTCCTGTCTCGTGCGGTAGCGCTTCGCCTGCCGCACCCGCACAACGTGACCTACGCTCTGTGGGTCCCACGGCGAAGGATTGTTTTATCCAGCCATCCCTCTGTTTTCCCAGCTCATCCCAAGGCACAAGCCCAAAAATAATACAGATCCACAGCTCAAGTGGACTACACCACAGAAAAAATGAGAGATTGAACGAGCACCGTTGAAAACGTTTTGGAGACTACCAAGTTTCGAATCGAACTTCTATCTGTGTTTTTCCTTCATTCTAAGTCTGTATGACCTTATGAATAGGTTGGACGACAAATAAAACATCCCAATGAACCCTAGGAAGGTTTCAACGGCCAGCATCGATGTCCCACTATTTCCTATGATATGATTCACTTGAGCTTTGAATTGCATAACTTTTGGGCTCATGCCTTGCAATGAGCTGGAAAAAACGGATCGACCGAGTGGATAAACACATGCTTCATGGCTCCATAGATCTTTGGCCAGTCATGCCAGGGGATACCTGTGCTGCAGGAAATCTGCTTCCGTCTTATTTACCACCAATGCCATTACCTATAGGGCTGTACACTAGTAGTTAGGTCGGTCAACTTGCTTGATTCAACTTGCCTTGGCTCAATATTGGATTTAGACATAGTCCAGCTGGTTTTTGGAGCTAAAAAAAATTTCGAGCTGCGTTTGAGTCCGCCCAAGTTCGACTTAACTCGGATCGAACCTCAACTCGATCCGACTCAAATCAAATTAGATTGGTGACTCACTTATCTTGATATGAATGTTGCTCGCCAAGCGTTTGATGAAATGACTCAACGAAGTGTTAGCTAGTATGAAAGAAATACCCTTTTTTTTCTTGATTTTGACATTGCCTAAAAGGTGTTTGATGAAATACTTATAAAACCGTTGCGGTTTTACATACAGTAAAATTTTGAATGTGTAGCCCATGTGTTTGTGAAAAATGTTGCACGGGCAAACTCGGCTCGATCTTAGTTCGAACTTGGGTCAAATTGGCCTGAGCTGCTCACCGATCTGAGCTGAGTTGACCAGTCAAATTCGAGGACCTAGCCGAGTCGGGTTTGAGCTGGGATCAGCTAGTGGCCAAGCCGAGTCGAGCTTGGTACAAACTTGACTCGACTCGTGTACACCTCTAATTACACATGACATCGTATCATCCCACATCCTGCTGTTTTGGGCTTACTGGGAGCCTATACACCCATATCCTTTATGAGGGACACCGATACATGTCAGGTGATGTTTATGAAAATTATTTGATTAAAAAATATTTTAAATTATATATATATATATATATATATATATATATATATATATATATATATATATATATATATATATATATATAATGTTTGTTAAAAAAAGTGGTTTTTGGTGTTTTTGGAAATAGTCTCGTATAGAAAAGGGGAGAAATTTTTTTTATGTTTATAAGTAGGGTGTTTAGTACCTTATTATTTGATTGGTGAATCCATGGAATACTGAAACTTCACATTAAAACACGCGCATGGGTATGGGCTCGAGCACAATCTCGAGCTCAGTGCGAGGGCATGGACACGTGAGGCAACATGGTTGTACAGGCGTTAGAAATGCACTACGTGAACCGGTGTAAGATGAGTGCGAGTTGCGGTATGACAGTAGCTATGAGGTCATGTGGCTAGAGTGTTGTGGGTAACACGTCTTTGAAAGAGATATGTCCGCCTTATATAGGGGCAGAAACTAGTCGTTTAAGAGCTGGGGTAGCTGCTCATACAGTATTAAACCAAACAATGCAGAAACTGTTGTACGTAGCTAGCTCGATAATCATAAATGACTAGCCACTTAGTCTAAATGGCTAGCATACAATTGATTTTCCCATATGCAAAACGGTTAAAAACTGCCAAATAACTGCGAGTTTCTCACAAACAGCCATAAATGATCATGTGGAGTTATGACCCTGGACCAAAACATCCAGCAATCCTGGCCTAATATAAATAATGTCTGGGTAGTTCATTGGACCATCACCAATCACTCGAACCACTATCTCATACGACTCAACAAGAAAAGCTCAAGTAATCTCTAATCGAGTCAGTAATGTTCATTACAAACCTTAGCCAATAAGTCCTTTAGAAACAGGCTAGTGTAGTGGTCTAAGCCGACTACTTCCTTTCTAATCTTCTCTTTAATCTGGAATTTTTCTTTAAGTTTTTATTTGCTAACAAATTATGTACACGGAGTTCCATTAGTTGCTTTTTCATACTTGCTAAACACAAAACCACATATAGGCTTGCTTGCAACTTATCAGCCATCTCAATTATTTTGACAAGGGGCGAATATTGCTTTAAGGACAGCATGATCACATGTACTTAATATTTTCAATTTCTTTATTATTTTACATAAATTATAATTTTGTAATTTGATAATATCAAGTTTTTAACAAGTGATATGTTGAGGGTTAAATATTGTATATTATCCCCCATTTATATTTTGGTTTTATGAACATGATAATGTTTAATGTTTTATTTTATTCATGCTTGTGTTGCAAGGTGAATTTAAGAGCTTGAATTGAAAAGGGTGCTAAAAGCATGAATTTGATGCTCAAGAATCACCAAGGCAAGAAATGGATCTTAGGAGACCAAGATTGAAGAATTCACATTTCAAAGATCTAAGAAAATCAAGTGAGGAATGAAGAAAATCAAAGATTTGAAGTGAAGAAAAGGAATCCTGAAATTGTCTTGAAAAAACATATTCTGAAACTCTGGGTCATTTTGTGAAATTGCATAGAATAAAGTCTATTTTGAAAAACTGCACAGAGTGAAGTCTATTTTAGTAAACTGCGTAAATTTGAGGTAGTTTATGGAGTTTCACAACTATAAATAGGACTGCCTAAAATATTCTTAGACATCTTCTAGGGTTTAAGGAGTGGAGCAAAAGGGTGGAAAAACCGTAACCAAGAGTTTTTCTTCTTTTTTCCTTAGTTGTTTTCATGCTTTTTTTTAAGGTTTTAGATTCAATCATGTATATGGTTGGTTAAACTTCCTAGGTAGGGCTAAGAGGTAAAGCTTATAGTATGATGAAATGTTTCTATTGCTTTGATTCATGTTTATCTAGAACTCCATAGATTCTAATTTGATATTTAAGGAATACTTTTAGTTTATAATAGTTTATTGTAACTCAAATTATAGTAGATTTGTAATAGCTTTGAGTATCTTCTTTTCTTGATTTGAAATTGTGAAATTAATAAATCCTATTGTTCAACATTGTCCCTTGCGCATGGTAGGGTGATAGAATCCTTTTTAATCCTCACAATTCTTCTGCTTTGAAATTATGAGATTGGTAAATCCTGTTGTTTTCCATTGTCTCCTAGGCATGGTTTGGTGATAGAATCTCTGTTAATTATCGTAGTTCTCCTTTATTAAGAATTAAGTCAATGGAAGTTTAAATTTAATTTTATTGATATATTTTTCAATTGTATAAGATATGACTCCAATTCTAATTGTGTTACTCGAATCAAGCAAGAGGGCTCTCTGATCACTACAAGTGGATCCTTGGCACCCTAGTTCCTACCTTTAAATTTTTAGTTTTAATTACTCTATTCACAATTACTCTCTCAAATACTTTAGAATTAGTTTCACATCTTCTTCTAGTTCTACTTCTAGTTAATTTCAGAAACGTACAAGTTTCAGTATCCGTGGATTCGACCTCAGTCTTACTAAGATTATTACTACATCGCAACCCTACACTTCGGGTTGTGAACATGATACGTTCAGCTTTCAGATAATACTTTTTAACTATGATGAGTTGACTTGGATGAGTCACATCAGATTAGGACGAATCGGCAATCCATCCAATTATGAGTTGAGAGTTTATGATGATGAGAGCCAATTAGGTGCGACTCTTACCATGGGCCCACCTTTGAGATAGATACGCAAACAGATGTATAAGAACATGTGGAGTAGCCACTTGTGAGAAGGAATCTACTGAGAGATCACAGATTACTGGCAAGATACATGGATAACTCTAATATCACATATGCCCTCATTATAGATGAGGGGGATTCGTCTACTCTTCAAGAGGCTCTTGATAAGCCGGATGCGAAAAGGTGGAAAGCTGTGATGGATGATGAAATAAACTTCTTATATAAGAATGAGACGTGGGAGTTGGTGGAGCTTTTCGTTGGCCTAAAAGTGATCGGGTGCAAGTGAATTTTTAAGAAGAAACATGATAGGTACAAGGTAAGGTTGGTATCGAAGGGTTACGCTTAGAGGGAAGGCGTCGACTTCATTGAGATAATCACGCCAGTCGTGAAACAAGTATCTATTAGATTTGTATTGGAGCTGGTTGCCCAATATGATCTCGAGCTGGAACAAATGGATGTGAAGATTGTATTCCTGCATGAGGAATTGGAAGAGCAGATCTACATGTAGCAACCAGAAGGCTTCGAAATAAAAGGGGGAGGGAATAATGTTTATAGGTTAAAAAGGTTATTGTACGGCCTGAAATAGTTGCCTAAGCAGTGAAATAAAAAGTTTGATTCTTTCTTGTTGAGTCAGAAGTTTACTAGGAGTGAATATGATCATTGTGTTTATTACAAGACATTGAGTGATGAAAAATTCATCATCCTAGTATTGTATTTTGATGACATGTTGATTGTAAGTCATTGCATGCCTAAAATCAATGTACTGAAGACTTAATTATTAGGTACATTTGAGATGAAAGATTTGGGGGCTGCAAAGATAGTTTTCCGCATAGATATTTACAAATACAAGCTAAGGAGCAGGCTTTAATTATCTCATAAAGATTACCTTGAAAAAGTATTAGTGAAGTATGAGATGGACAAGGCAAAATCGATTAGCATTCCCACCGGCTCACTTTAAGCTTTTCTCAAAACAATATCAAAAGTAGGATATTTCTAGTGTGTCTTATTTGAATGCGGTTGGCAGTTTAATCCGTGTCATGGTCTATATGAGACCGGATATTTCACATACAGTGGGTGTTGTTAGTAGATACATGTCTAACCTTGGAAAGCAACATTAAGGCAGTGAAATGGCTAATTCAATACGTTCAAGGTACGCAAGACTACATCTTATCTTTCGAGAAAACAAGGGCCAAGTTGGTTATGTGGATTATAATTATGCGAACAGTGTGGATTATAGAATGTTGACTTTATGATACTCGATTGTGTTAGCGGGTGGAGTAATCAGTTAGATGTCGAAGCTTCAGTCTGTGGTGACTCTTTCCGCAACCAAATCTAAATATATGACAGTGATGGAGGTATTCAAGAAGGTTTTTGGTTGAGAAGATGATAAATCAGTTAGGACTTCAGTAGGAGGTTGTGTCGATTAATTATGACAACGAAAGCGCGATCAATTTGGTTAAAAATTTTATTTATCATTCATGTACTAAACACATTGATGTTCATCACCATTTTATCCAATATATGTTTGATAAATGAGGCGTGATGTAACGTCCTGAAAATTGGGGGTCGAGCAGGAGCCCAACACTCGAGTTCCAAAATATCACTTATACAATATATATGATAATGATTGAATGTTGTCTGTATTAGTACATTAAACATGAATGAGATTAAACCAAAACAACATATCATACTTTAGAGACGGTTAATTTAAGCGAGCGAAAAACTGTGATAGTTATATGTAACGTATAAGTAATCGAGGTCTCCTGAGTATGATCATGTTACAGGTTAATAAGTACATGTAAATTCTCAAAATATACAAAATGGTAATGTATCATGTCATCTAGTCTAAAAACCATGTAGCCCCGACAATCAGGACACGACTCACATGAACCCGCCTGATAACTACATATAGGAGAATGCTTCTTCATCGTCCTCAAAATCTGGCTCCGCCTCATGGGTCGCATCGTTATCTACAACTAAGACAGAGTCTGGTTGGTGTTTAAAATACCATCTTAGAACATGGGAGTGAGTGATCAACTCAGTGGAACAATAATACAAAGGTTAACATGTTATCAATTCAGTCAAGCAGTAATGATAAAGCAATACAACAAACAAGTCCTAAGCACTCTGGTTAATGCAAGAATGATATGAAATAATGATGCATGCCTTCGCCTACACTCCCTCAGCGTCTTCATCTTACGGCGTGCATGGCATCCTCTCGAAAGTACTTTTCCTCGCCAAAGCACATGCAATGCGGTGCATGCACATGCTTAGCTAGATTCTTACTTAGGTTTATTCATACAACAGGATTGGGAAGCTAAGGTACATCCCTTATATCAATTCTCAAACAATGATCCATGCCAGGGTCATCAGTCCTAGTAAATCACATACGATGTTGCGGTTCTAGGTCGTTACAAAGGGCTAGTCACCTGATCAATGCAGGCCTAGTTTATTCCATAATTGCTACGAAAAGGCTCGTCGCCTCAACACTGTCTCAGGGTATGTTCGAGGTTACTACAAAGGGTTCATCACCTGATCAGTGTAGGCCGACAGCTCGAATACAGTGTCCCATACCACCGTATTTGGGTCATGAGTCTGGGTTGCTCACTGGTTACTACGAGGAGGCTCGTCGCCCCAGCGTAGGCTGACAGCTTGACCACGGTGTCCCATACCACCATGTCCAGCTCACGAGTCTTAGCGGATCGCGGTAACATGGTTAAACGGATTTTCACTAGTGAGTTTGGTACCTTAGATTCAAGTAGTGGCCTCCATACATGGTGAACATATATCGGGCCAATCAGATTACTTGACAAACTCGACTGGTACGAGCATACATCGAGCCGATCGACATGGAGCGCGCAAGCAACTCCATGTGGCCTAACCACTGCTGATAAGCAGCGTACGTCGTGGATTCATCAAGTGTGTCAGTCGTGGCTAAACAATTTGGCCACCGATCACATACCATTACCGATTGCTTGGACTACATCGTAGCCCCAAGCACACTCCAAATGATAGCATCACATAAAGTAATTCAAAACAGCATGTGACAACTGAAATCAGATATAAATCTAATGTGAATAATTTAATAAACACATACTACACATACTATCATACATAAGCATTTCATCCATACAATACATAATAGTAAGATAGGTTATACCAAGGATACTATAACCATAGTTAAGAGAATTGAGAATCTCATCTCAACACCCTCAAATACATATATACTTAATCAAGCATTTTCACATTCGGGGCTTTTATCAAATACTTAGGCTACATATAGCAAATATATGTAATAAAGTAATTATAACAGGTATTATAGCAAATCTCTTTACAAAGGGTTCACCATACGTACAACAAACATGTATTCTTAGTCATTAAACATGGTAAGCACAAATCATAATTCCATATTCATTCAGGCATTTCAACAAACACATAAAATGCATTATAATCAACGTAGTTGATATCTATATGTGATATATGGAAAACTTCGTATCTAAACACATGAAATGACAATCAAGTCAGTCATAAACCATTACTGACATTAAAAGCCTTAAAAATCATAACCAAAACATTTATAGTTCGCACCTTACGCTGGTAAATGCATAATGGATTCGTTTTAGACACTTAGTCTTTGTCAACGGCAGAATGACAACCTATAACATGAATTAGGTTAGCTATTTCATCACTTACACTGTATGAAATCCTAAAGCTGATTAGGGTTAGATTTTTCTTACCCAAGTACGTTATCAGAAATGCCGGAATGGCAATACAGATGAACGGATTTGGCATGTGGAGCAGTAGGGAATAATCCCAGGAATAAACTCCAACTCTCTCACACACTTTATCTTTCTTTCCTTCTCTTTCTTCTCTTATCTTTCTTAGGGTTTTAGATTCATATGGAATAGAAATGGGGTGAGTTTAGGCCTTTCTATAGGCCCAGGGCCAAGGTATACTTAGGTTATAGCCAAATAGGGTCTGTTCTGATCCAATGGAGCACTTCTGGAGGCCCCTTTGCTAAATACGATCGTACTTAAGCTCCCTGACATTGGATCCAGGTCAAGATATATTTTTAGTCTGATCGAATTTCCAGATCTCCCGTGGCGGACCAGTTTCATTTCGATGGTCACCAATATGCGATCAGGGCCACAAGTGCACTAACATATGTGAAAATTTTTTCCTGATCTGAGGGTGTAATTGGGTCAAATTCTAATGGTCTGAATCCTTATATTTGGCTCGTAAGTGACATGACTTAGTTTACTTAAGTTTGGATTTGATTACTAAGGATATTCACGTTTCTCACACACTTTGCTCCAGGCTCAAGTAAATAGCTTCAGGATACCATCTGGACTTGATTTCCGAGGTGGTTGTCAAGTCCAGCAAAGCAGTCATAATCGTATAGTTTTGTAGTTATTGGACTCTCGACGCGTGGTCCAGGTCCGATACGGAGTTTCCAGACGCTCCTGAGAGCAATTGGGTTTAGAGATTGATCCTAGGTTTTAGGGTAATGTAGCGTTAACGGTTTCACAAGTTTTAGGTCTTGCAAATCGTATTTAAAGTGATTAATACTAATTTTATAGGTAATCTAGTTTAGCGTTAGTTAATTCTCGTTTAATTTCTAAAGGATTTGGTCCTTAGTAATTTTCGCCTGAGGTGGTACTCGAGTCTTTGTACGGATTTTTCTGGGACATTACAATCTACCTCCCTTAAAGAAAATTTTCATCCTCAAAATTAGTAACTTTTCGTACTCATCGAGAATCTATGGGTAGTTCTTTCTGACCTCGGCTTCCGTCTCCCAAGTAGCCTCTTCATCACTGTGATGCGTCCATAGTACCTTCACAAGTGGGATAATCTTGCTACGTAATACCTGCTCCTTCCTGTCCAGGATACGCGTCGGTCGCAGTACATATATAGCATCCTCGCTCAACTGCACTTGCTCTCATCTGATAATGTGTGAAGGATCAGGAACGTTCTTCTTCAACATAGATACATGAAATATATTGTGCACGCCTATGAGTGGTGTGGGCAAAGCAAGGCGATATGCTACTGCCCCCACTCAGTCCAGTATTTGGAATGGGCCAATGAATTTCGGCATGAGCTTCCCTTCTTACCAAACCGAAGGACTCCCTTTATGGGAGAAACCTTCAGAAACACATGATCTCCAACCTCGAATTCTAACTGTCGTCGCCTCATATCGGCATAACTTTTCTGTCTGCTCTGTGCTGCCAGAAGTCGACGCCTGATATTATCGATCTTCTCTAAGGTCGCCTGAACTAACTCTGGGCCAATCAGACTCTTCTCACCAACTTTTGCCCAGCAATGCGGTGCTCGACAGGGACACCCATACAAGGCCTTATAGGGAGCCATGCCAATACTCGCCTGAAAACTGTTGTTGTATGTGAAATCGACATAAGGAAGACAGTTATCCTAATTGTCCTTGAAATTAAATACACAAGTTCGCAACATGTCTTCTAATATCTGATTTACCAGTTCTGTCTACCCGTCAATTTGTGGGTGGAACGCGGTACTGAACTTCAACTTCACATCTATCGCTTCCTGGATACAAGTCTAGAAGATAGATGTGAATCGCGTCTCTCGGTCTGACACGATCTCCAAGGAAACTCCATGCAGATGTACAATCTCCTTGATGTACAACCTGACCAAATCGTCTACAGAGTTCAAAACTCTGATCGGGAGGAAATGAGCTGATTTCGTTAACCGGTCCACAATCACCCAAATAGAGTTATGTCCCTTCCTTGTCTTCGGCAGCCCTGATATGAAATCCATAGAGATGAAATCCTACTTCCATTCAGCTATGACCATGGGCTGAAGCAGTCCAGGAGTTCGGCTATGTTCAGCCTTGACCTACTAGCATGTGAGACAGTGTGATACATACTCTGATATGTGGGCCTTTATGTTGTCCCACCAGTACGACCTTTTCATGTCACGATACATCTTCGTACTGCCAGGATGTATTGCTATCCTTGAATTGTGAGCAGCCTCGAGAACTTCCTTCCTCAAGTCAGGAAGGTTCGAGATGCATAGGCGGCCACGATATCGTAAACCTCCATCCGTGCCAACTCTCCACTCTGAGTCCTCATCTGCACTAACCTGCTCTCTCATCTTCGCCAATAGCTTATCGTTTGCCTGAGCCATAATAATCCTGTCATTAATGAGAGGTTGTACCCGAATGTGTGCGATGCCCTCATATGGCTCCTCCACTGTGAGTTTCTACTTAAAGTCTCGCACAAACTCTACCATGTCCTACTCTGCTATCATCAGCGGAGCCGCAAACTCTATGGTCTTCTTGAGGCTCAACGCGTCCGCCGCAAGGTTGGCCTTGCCAGGATGGTAGGAGACCTTGAACTTGAAGTCCTTCAAGGTTTCCATCTATCGCTGCTGCCTCATATTCAGGTCCCGCTGGGTGAATATGTATCTGAGGCTCTTGTTGTCGCAAAAGAGCTTGGACTCCTCTCCGTAGAGGTAATGCCTCCAGAGCTTTAGTGCAAAGATAACGGCTGCCAACACTAGTTCATGTGTAGGGTAGTTTTCCTCATGCTTCCTCAACTGTCTCGAGGCATAAGCAATCACTCTGTCCTTCTGCATAAGGACACAACCCAAACCAACGCGAGACGCATTGGTATATATAGTATACCTAACCCCTTGCTCTGACAATACTAGCACAGAAGCGGACGTTAGCTTGTCCTTTATCTCCTGAAAAGCTGCCTCTGCCTTCTCATTCCAGGCGAACTTAAGATCCTTTCGAGTCAACTGAGACAACGGTCTGGCTATCTTGGAGAAGTCTCAAATGAATCGTCGATAGTAGCCTACAAGTCTTAGAAAACTCCTCACCTCAGTAACCAAACCGGGCTGCCCCCATTCCTGTGTTGTGGCTACCTTAGCCAAATCCACCACTATCCCTTCCTTGGACACCACATGTCTCAGAAATTTGACTTCTTCCTTCCAAAAGTCACATTTCTTGTACTGCGCAAACAACTGGTTCTTCCTGAGAGTATCCAAGACTGCTCTCAAGTGTTCCTTGTGCTCTTCCCTACTCTTGGAATGTATCAGGATATCATTTATAAACACGATGACGAATTGAAATAGAAACGGCCGAAACACCCTATTCATTAGGTCCATGAACACGGCCGGTGCATTCACAAGGCCAAACGACATCACGAGAAACTCATAGTGTCCAAAACTGGTTCTGAAAGCCATTTTCTGTATGTCCTCTTCCCTGACGCGCAACTGATGATACCCTAACTGTAAGTCTATCTTCGAAAAGTACTGTGCCCCTTTCAACTGATTGAATAGATCATCAATCCTGGGCAAGGGATACTTGTTCTTCACCATCACTTGGTTCAACCTGCGATAATCAATACATAATCGCAGTGAACCGTCGTTCTTCTTCATGAACAACACGGGCGCTCCCCAAGGAGGCACACTAGGTTGTATAAAATCGGCCTCTAGCAGGCCATCGATCTGTTTCCTCAACTCCTCCATCTCACATGGAGACATGCGATAAGTTGGCAATGAAATAGGTGTCGCACCATGCGTCAGATCAATGGTAAAATCAATCTCACGCCGCGGAGGTAAACCAGTAATCATCACAAACACATCCTCAAAATCCTGAACTATAGGCGTGTCCACAAGCATCGGACTAGTAATACCCTCCAATAGGAAAGCGTAACAACTCAACCGGGAAGGGTGACTAACTTGAATAGAAAAAGTAAAAACCGTGCCCTCAGGTTCGTGGGCTGTCACCACCCTAGTCTTGCAATCTATCTCTGCCCTCATCTCGGTGAGCCAATCTATCCCAAGAACAACATCGTAGTACCATAGTGGGACGATAATCAGGTCAACGCTCACTGTCCTGCTACCGAAATCTATAAATGCTATGATTTCATATCCCTTTGGTTGTCAAATTTTATCATGCCAAAACCTATATCTATGACTTATATATCTTGTGTTTCTTGTTTGAGACTATTCATTGCTTCAAAACATCGCATTTCAAGACATGATCTTAAATGAAGAAAGTTTCAAGTCATGGATGAAGAATTCAAGAATAGAAGTCTTCAAGTATGCATGTTCAAGATACAATCAAGCTCAAGAAGACTTTGTTCCAAGCTCAAGAAGGCCTACTACAAGATTCGTATATTCTCAAGCTTCTCTTAAGGGTCATCTGAGTATACAAACTTTTAATGTCCATCTCACTTTTAAGGTTTGTTTGACCTTAGATTGACCTTAGGATGGGCTTTACTGTAGGTCATTCTAGATACTTATTTCATATATTTTAATATGCTTGTTTGGGCTGTTCTAAGACCATTCTTAGGGACTTCAAGACCAGTCCTAGCTCTGCTACGACCAGTCTTAAGTTTTTCAGGACCAGTCATAGGTTGTTGAAGTTTTTTGAATCTTTCTGTTTGTCCTACGACCAGTCCTAGACATCATACGACCAGTCCTGTGAGTTCTACGACTCATCCTTCGACCAGTCTTAGCCCTACGACTCAAACTCCAGCAACTATACTGAGGGTCCTACGACCGGTCGTAGGTGACCCACGACCAGTCGTAGGTGGCCCACGACCGGTCGTAGGCTACCCAGGACAGGTCGTGGAACAATAAATACTTATCCCATGAAAATCTTTGAAGCTACGACCAGTCCTAGGATCCTAAAACCAGTCGTAGACGGGATTTTTCAGGCTATAAATAGAGTACGAACTTTAGAGTTTTAGTAATTCAATTCAACTCTATTCAAGCATTCTTTAGGCTATACTCTGAGATAAGTTTGTGTTTGTTTTAAGCTACTTTGTGCTTATTTAATATTCCTTTTGCTAGCTTATTTTTTATTTGATTTTGATCTACATTCCAATCTTATTTGAAAAGGAGAATTTCTGATATTCCTTCTTCTTGGATTCAAAATCAAATAGAACTAGCTCTTTTGATTTAAAATCAATTAGACTTAGAACTATTCTTAAAGTGAGTATTGGACTTTGAACGTTGAATCGAACTTCTACTCTGGCTGGTTCTACCGGGCTACTTCAAAAGGTGATTCAGGTATTTTACATTTTTGTAATTTACTTTCTTTGGTTTTGTTTGAGATTTGTCAGAAAAATCTCATTGTATTGGTTATCTGAGGAGAGCCAGAAAACTCAGATTGCGGGGGTTTTTGGATTGTGTAAGCCCGAGATTAAAGACACAATTGTGAAGGTTTTAGGTGAACCTGTGAAACCTATTTTGATAGTGCATGCTAATATCCCCTGTGTGAGGATATTAGGAGTGGAGTAGCATTCTGTGTGGCTGTTGGATAACAGTTGGTGTACACAAAGGTGAACCACTATATATCGCTGTGTTGTGGATGTGCTTTATTCTTTCATATCTTTATTCATTCAGTTTTGTAGTTTGTGTTTGTGGATGAATGTTGTAATCATTTTATTTCAAGCAAGTGTGGATGAATGTTGTAATAACTTAGGATTTATTTCTGCAAGTTATTTTGATTTCATTTCTTTTTATTCATCATTGGTTTATGATACAAGGACGTTCTAGAAATAAGGTTGTCCTACCTTAAACCTTTGGTTTTGGGTGTAAGGTTGTCCTTAGAACTGATAAAGTATCATTCTCTTTATTTTAGGATATTGAGATTACTTTAAATTCAGCATTGTGCTTTATTTCTTTTATTATTCCGCTATTATTAGTTTTTATTTGGCATTGCCCTATTCACCCCCCTTCTAAGGCATATAGCTAGGCCCTTTCAAAATTTACTGAGCAAGCCTCACAAATCCGAGTAACATCTGAAAAGGTCTCTGTAGCGATAGTGAGTCTCACTCCCTTCGTTGAAGCAGTATCTAACCCCAGTCGCTTGACTACCGTGCATGATATGATGGAGGTAGTGGACCTGGTGTCCACCAATAAAAAGATTGTAGTACCTTGGATCTATGCCGTGACCTTAAAAGCCATCGATGCTGCATCTGCCGTCACGAATGCCCTCGCTGTCAGTAAATGTACCCGAGCCTGCTGCTGACGGTTCGGCTGTGGTACCATAGGCCGTTGAGGCGGCCTAAATTGAGGAGCAGGTGGCCTAAAGGATGGATGTGCTGGAGCCGACCATAGAGGCGGTGCTGATATGGCCTGAGGGAGCTGGCAGTTGATCCTTTGAGGTGGCAAAAATCCGTTGTCCCTCATTCTAGTGAAGCAATACCTATCTGTATGACCGGTCTTCCCGCAGTATGAGCATCGCAAGTCTGTCCGTCTCAGCTGAGCCGACAATGTTGCAAGCCTGGGAGGTGAATCTGTACGCGTCCTCTTGCCTAGAAATGGCCTGCTCAGCATGTCTGGTTGCGATCTAGGAGCCATGGGTGCTCGTATACGGGACTGTCTATCCTCGTCCTTCTCCGCTCATATAGACATACTCACTAGCTCAACATAGCTAGGTATGTTAGCGCAACACATCTTTGAGCGGATACTGGGTCGCAGACCCTCTAAAAATCATCGCATGCGCATCGGATCGTTGGCTAATATCAACAGATCATACTTGCCCAGTTCCATGAATCTATTCTCATACTCAGCCACTGTCATCCCTCCCTATCGGAGGCGGAGGAACTCACTCTCCTTCTCGTGGCGATATGTGATGAGATAGTATTTCTCGTGGAAGCGGGTCTCAAATGCCTCCCATGTTCACATATAACCAACAACGATCGTACAAAAAACGTTGTCCCACTATAAGCTGGCCTCCTTCTCAAACATGAAGGTGACTAACTCCAACTGCTCTGCCTCAGTACAGTGCAGCGACTTTAACATCTTAAAGATGTGATCAAGCCGATACTCAACCTCCTCGGGTCTATGAGTACCCGCGAATGTAGGAGGCCATAAGCGCTAGAATCGTTCAAATGTGCCGCTGACACTCGTGTTCCCAGCTGGGTGCATAGGTGAGGTGGAGTCACGCCCATACTCTGGGCAAAGATACCAGCCGTGAAGGTCAAGAATTGCTGCTGCTGCTGCATCAAGAGCATCATCTGCTCTAATCAATCAGTAGGGGGAGTAGACTAAGGCATACACGGCGCCGAAGTAGACGCACGGTTCTGCTCTGAAACTAATGGTGTAATAGGTGCAGTAGATGACAGCCCATTGGTAGGGCTAGCGGCCGACTGAAAATCCGGCATAGTGTTAGTGTGAGACGGGCCCGAACTGGGGTCTATATGGCTATCGTTTAGGGGAGGTGCCCCAACTGTCGAATCACCAAAGGTGAGACATGCCGAACTCCGTGCGGCCTTAAGTGGCATTCCCTAGATACAACATAGGGTGTAACCCAGGTTAGAGTCAGCATATTCAAAACTCTTTCACGCAACATTCATATACAGAGTACAGAAACTTCATGCATTTCATTTACCAAAATTGTCACAATACATGGAATAAAGTTCTACATGAATTATGACAGAAATGCATGTAAGCAACTACAACCTAAGCTACCAAACCACTATACTACTTAGCCTATCAAGGCCATACAAGCAACAAGATAAGAAAAACACACAAAGCAACTAAAAGGACGACTACGTGTAGAACAAGTCGTCAGAATTTGGCGATGGTGGAGGTGCACTCTTATCCTGTACACAGCACAGGATGACCCCCAGGTGTGGGACACCTTCTTGAATTTCCATTTCATGAAGGACTCGATCTCCTCCACCTTGGTTTGGATCTGCTTAATCTCCTGTCGCAAGGTAGCCTGGCCCTCTTCCAGTTGAGCCAAGCGGGCCTCCTTGGTAGCCTGATCACTGTCATGTGCCTGAGTAGCAGGAGGAGAGCCCTCATCAGAGCCTGGGGCCTCCTCTTCCTCGCCTTCGCTCTCTCCTTCATCGCCTTCTTCTTCCTCACTCTCGGTTTCGTCCCCATACTCGTCAAGTCAGGCTTGACGTTGTCGCGGGCCAATCCCCATGTTATTGAGCGTAGTCTCAATAATGTAGTAGATCGGTGCAAGGTCATCCATGTTGAGGTTATAGGCAAACTTCCGAGTAATCTTGCATATGAGTTAGCCAAATGAAAGCGAGATATCATTCCTAAGAGAACGTGCCATCTAGACTATCTGTAATAGGGTGTACGTAGGCAGACATAGCTTGACTCCGTGCCCAGCCCTATACAGGAAATCTACCATCAGTCAAGTGTATTCAGTGCGGTTGCCCCACCTAGGGTATACGTTGTACATGAAGATGTTGTGAAGCAAGAAAAAATCATCTGTCATTTTCGATGCCGGGAGGCTTCTGCCTTCCTTCCAATAAGCTAAATGGCCGCAGAGGTAGCGCGTGCGGTGATCCCTTTCTCATGCATTCTTGAGAGGCTCAGCACTAGCATGCACCTCTCCACGTGGGGTTCCCTTGAGTTAGGATACCAATCCCACATCAATCGTCGCTTCTCACCTTCCAAATGGGATCTTGAACTGCAGAGGCTCCAGTGTAGGGTCCTGTATATGTGCATAGAAGGCACAAACTGTGGAGGCTACGACCCTGATGTCGCTAGGGCATACAGTAATCACAACACACAATGCAAGATGCATGAGTCATATAATCCAGTCATGCATTGCGCTCATATGAGATAATCTCCGCCTATCAGGGAATCGCATAACAACCAGCACTATGACATATGCAATGGTCAATCATATCTCATAACAGACATGCAGATGATGCGTATGGGCATGGATCATGATGCTATGCAGTCACATACTCATAATCGGTATCAATAACCGGCATCAACAATCGGCTTCGTCAATGTGGACATTTAACCAACATTGCCCCCAAGGAATGGCCCACATAAATTCTAACATATAGTGGACCCATGGCCTCACACAAGGGCTAATTATACAACACCATGGGTCCCATTCAAGAGCTTAATACATACCACGATGGGTCTCCCACATGGGCCTCATACAAGGATTACATATACATTATGACAGGCCTCACTATACGGGCCGCAAATACATCACAATGGGCCTAATCGACTGGGCCGCAAATACATCACTATGGGCCGTTCACATGGGCCTAATATACACTTCATAGGTGGGCCCTTCACATGGGCCTCATTCACATCAAGTGGCTTCATCAATAGACCGCACTTACATATCAAGGTGGGCCATAAAAATATCATATTGGCCTTAAACACGGGTTGGATACACATCACAACGGGCCTCAAATATGGGTCACATATTCATCATATTAGGCCCCGATAATCGAAATCGGCAGTCGGCCACAATAACCGGCCTCGGTTGATAATCGATCATTCCGCCATGACAATCAGAATCGACAATCGGCCTCGATCGATAATCTGCAATCGGTCACAAAAAATCAAAATCGATAATCGGTCACGATAATCGGCCGATCAATGCGTAAGGGAAGGTCACAATGGGGACATTTAACCATCACGATCCATCAATGTAGACATCTAACCAACATTGTTCCCAAGCAGTGGTCCACATAGAGTCAAGCATAAGGTGGGCTCAAATATTCAACAAGTGGGCATCAAATAGTCATCACAGGCGGGCCTTACACATCACGATGGGTCGATACATTAGGTCGACCATTGGGCTTATTATATACATCATGGTGGGTTACATCATTGGGCTGCACCAATGGCCCACATCAATGGGCCGCATTAATGGGCCTTATACACATCAAGTCGGGCCTTAATAAATGGGCCAGAAACATATGACAATGGGCCACGACATACAGGCCGAAAATACGTCACAATGGGCCTCTACCCATGGGTCGAAAATACATCTCAGTGAGCCTTACCAAACAGGCCATAAACACATCCTAATGGGCCTCAACCATGGACCTCTAACATATCATAACGGCCATAACCATGGGCCTCAATATACATCACAATGGGTCGCAATACACGGGCCTGATATATATCAAAGTGGGCCTCAACTACAGGCCACAATTACATCAAGATGGGCCTAATCACATGGGCCAATCAAATGGGCCGATACAAATGGGCTGAGTCACATGGGCCGAATCCATGGGCCGGTACGCATCACTATGGGCCTCAGCCCATGGGCCCGAATATATCATGTTGGGCCTCTCAAATACAATAAGTGGGCCACACTAATTGGGCCGCATCATTCATCTGTTATAGCGATCATTTCAGAGCATTACCCAATCCAAAGATCATCTGGACCATACCACATATAGCAGTGGTGGTAATGGTTCCCCCACAGTTATAAATTTAGAGGGGGTCCACCATGGCATTTGTTTCCCATCCAGACCATTCATAAGGTCACCCAAAAAAAAATTGGACGGGGAAAAGAAATATATCATATTGATCCAACACTTCTGTTGTATCCCATAATGGCGTTTCAATAGTAGATGTTCAACATCATTGCTTGCTGCAATGTGGTCCACTTGATAACAGAGATCTATCTTATCTTTGATCTCGAGCTTTAAAATTATCCGTCAATGGTTGGACGTTGTAGCTACATCACATGCACGATGGCGGAGTCCTAATAACTAGATCTGTCTTGTTTTTAGTCTCAAGCCCAAGGACAGAGCTCACCATATGTGTAGATGGTCTGGGTAAAAACACATAGGGCATGGTGGACCCATGTACAATCTGATGGATGGCTTGGACGTCGCGATTGCTGCACCGTCTAGCAACTGGACGGTGCAGACGTAACATACATCGTGGTGCGGTCCACGTAGTGGCCCACCTCAAGTATATAAGATATGTATAATAACTATCAAAATATTATATATTATTATTACATATATCTGTATACACCAATGGCAGGGATTGCCCTACCGTCCAGACCCATCTGGATGGCGGGTTACATATTATAAGGTGGGTCCCACGTATGCTTAAACATTCCACATCCCTCACTCCACTGAATATATACATATATATATATATATAATATATAATATAATATATTATATTATATTATATATATATACACTAACTAGAGTGCCCACCGTTAGATGATGTGGATTAAAATACATAGATCAAGTGGTCCACACACGTTAAGGTGGATCCCACCATCCTGTCCATCTGGATGATGGGTACAGAGCATATACATTTAGGTGGGGTCCACGTCCAGTGGACTGGACAGTGAAGATTTAACACATGTGTCGTGATAGGCCACCACAACTGCTGTATACAGGACAGGCCGTGTGGATCATTCAAAAAGGGTGGGTTCCCACCGTCCTTGCAACTGACGGTGGATAAGATCTATACATCATGTGTGGTGGGACCCACGTATCTTGTTGACGTCAATAAAGCAGCTTTGCTGCTGGGTAATGTACACCAGCCAATCAGATTGATGGGCCCCACGTATGGCCCACCAGATAGTATTGTATATTATAATATATAATATATATGTTTTATTTAAGGAAGACCTACCAGCGTCCAGCGTCCTGAACGGATGGATGGCTGGGGTATAAAATACATGCGTCAGGGCGGGCCACACGCAGCAGCAACAAGGTGGGCCCCACGTTCCCTGCATGGACGAGATGAATCTAGAACACATGCATCAGCGTAGGGTCCACACGTGTGGGCCACGCTGCTAGGCAGCATGAGTATAATACATACATCACGGTCCCCAAATAGCATTGCTGACGTCTTCTGGACGGCCCATTTGATCGGCCCATTTACCGATTATCAGATGGCTACGCTCTCTACTATGTCGTGGTCGGTTGGAAGGGGGTGCGGCCTTACCTGCCCGAGAGGAGGGGGTAACGCTAGGCTGAGTCTGACCAGCTCGAGGAATGAGTCCGCTATTGACGAGCCGGGCCCGATATTGGCAGGCGGATAGTGAGGTCTCTTCCACTCACCTTGTTGCGCGCGATGGGGCGGCAATCTAGTATGGAGTGTAATAGACCCCGGTGATTTTTCAAAGAGGAATTGTACTGATATGTGGACTTATCGAGTAGGAGTTGCATGCTCATTCATTCATTCACTATCCACTCGGGCTGGTGGTGCGCAACTAATCATTGTGTACCTTCATTATGGCAAGAATTTCGGTTGGGCGCGCAACTAACCTGAGATCAGGGGCTTACCACGTTGAGTCTGACTATCCAAATTTAGGTATGGGACTGATTTGGACAGAAGTCCCTTGTGGTGGACCCCGTAGCCTGCGATACTACGTAATATCATCCCGACTTCACACTCCAGCATGGTCATTTCATTCGCATCGCATATTGCATTACATCCGCAGGCATATGACATTTTGGGTTACTATGTTTCTGCACTTATATGGCCTAGACAGACTTAGCAGGATTTGTATATTGCATTACATCCTCTGCATCTGATATTTGACTATTTATGACTCCTTAGTGTATAGCTGTTTTATATTGCGTATTCTGATAATTGATTGACTTATGAACTTGTCCATACTTCCGCTTACTCTGTCATTGTATGATTTATGATCTTGTCAGTATTTCTGCTTATTCTGATAATGTACGATTTATGAATTATCAGTAATTTCGGTATTGTATGATGATAGTATTGTATTGAATACTTGACACTTACTATGTGCACACACTTACACCACCCTCTAAGCTTTCTATAAGCTTATGCACGATAGATGCGTGCAAGTGATGTTAGGTTCAGCCGTGTTGAGCTTGAAGCGTGCAGCGATCTTTTGGAGCTTGATTTTTTTATTTATGTATTTTTCCTTCAGCATTGTACTCAAATGATTATATTAGTGGATATGTGATGATGATGTTGCTTTTGTGATTTGGGTAATCTTATGGTTATGCTTATTACGATTTAAATGAAAAAAAGTAATAATAAAATAATAATAATAAAAAAATCCTCCTTGTAGGATCCCAGGATAGGAATCTGACGTGTGAACGCTAGGAGCCGAGAATAGGGTATTACGGAGGTTGTCGGCACTGGATTCGGCAATTGAGATTCCTGTGAATTCGATTTTTGGATTTGGAGCGTGACACAAACCGTGTTCTCACATGCGTGAGACTCGCCCTCGAAGATGGGGCCCCACTCGGAGTCCACCAAGTAATCCATGATCGAGTGATGCCCAAATAGCTTCTCGTCCACGTGAGCCTCAAGCACTACTCTACGGCCACCAAAATGGCCGTGCTCAAAGCCCGCTGGTAGCACTTACTCAAGTGGGAGTTGGGGATCGAGATCCTACTTCAACCTCCGCTCTTGGGTGGCACTCGTGCTAGCCTCGGCGTGCACCTTTTTCCTTGAACGGGGAGGGCGACTAGGCCCGACTTCTTCTGTAGGAGCTCTCTTCTTCCCCATAAGGGAAAGAATGGTGGAGAGAAAGAAAATGTCCGTTATAAGCTCAAACAGAGCCATGGACAGAAGGAAAGGAAGGACGAAAGGAAAGAAAAAACTTAGAAAAGAGAGGTTTGGAGCAAGGGTATAGACCCTATGCCCAAATGGATAGAAAACAGGGAAAATGAGGGAATGTAAGAGATGGGTTTGAAGGGTGTGATGAAGAAAGGGGAAGAGAGTGAAGAAGATGAAGAAACTAGGAGATTGAGGGAGGATTTGAGAAGGAAACTTGAAATTTCTTGAGGTTTGGAGAGTTTGGAAGGGTATATGAGAAGGAGAGGGAGCAAATGGGGTATAAAAGGGGGTCCACACGTGATTTGGTGGGCCCCACACATGTTGGGATGTCGGCCCGACGCTGTCCCACTGCGGCTAGCCAGGCCAGGACCGATCAGGGCGATGTCGACCGCGGATCACACAGTGCCGTCGTGGTCCACTAGCCATGGGCGTGGTGCCACCACGGTCGGGCGCAGCGCAGCCGCCGTGGTCGGGCGGTGGCCACCCCTCTCCCGGGGTGTCAGAAAAATGTGGGGTCCACTTAGGGTCCCCCTAATTTGTACGATCTTGGCCTCGGAGTCCGTCCAAGCCATTTCGATCCTATCTTATGTACATTCACGTCGTCCGGGTTGCTTAAGGTTGGAATGGGTCACTACTCTGTCTAAACCTGTAGATTGACAGTCAAGAAACGTGGCGGGATCGTTTCACGCGATTGGGACAACCTACTTGAAAATCGAGAAATTCTATGGAGTCAAGTTCTTCGGTCGGTTGCCGTTGATTTCTCCGTTTGGTGAAAGTGAGAATTCCTAAGACTGTTTCTACATTCCTCCACCCTCCTACGTCATAGTGCGTCAGTGTACGTATTGTGACTATAACCCAGGTCCAGTCTAATCCAAATCATGCTCTGTACTAACTTATAACGCCTTAAAAATCGAGGGTCGAGCAGCAGCCCAACACCCGAGTTCCAAAACATCACTTATACAACATATATGATGATAATTGAATGTTGTCTGTATTAGTACATAAAACATGAATGTGATTAAGCCAAAACAACATATCATACTCCAGAGACAGTTAATTTAAGCGAGCGGAAGACTGTGATAGATATATGTAACATATAAGTAATCAAGGTCTCCTGAGTATTATCATGTTACCAGGTCAATAAGCACATGTAAATTCTCAAAATATACAAAATGGTAATGTATCATGTCATCCAGTCCAAAAACCCTGTAGCCCTGACAATCAGGACATGACTCACATGAACCCGCCTGATAACTGTATATAGGAGAACGCCTCTTCATCGTCCTCGAAATCTGGTTCTGCCTCATGGGTCGCATCGTCATTTGCAACTAAGATAGAGTCTGGTTGGTGTTTAAAACATCGTCCTAAAACGTGGGAGTGAGTGATCAACTCAGTGGAACAATAATGCAAAGGTTAACATGTTATCAATTCAGTCAAGCAGTAATGATAAAACAGTACAAAAAATAAGTCCCAAGTACTATGGTTAATGCAAGAATGATATGGAATAATGATGCATGCCCTCGCCTATACTCCCTCAGCGTCTTCATCTCATAGCGCACATAGCATCCTCCCGAAAGTGATCTTCCTCGCTAAAGCACATACAATGCGGTGCATGCACATGCTTAGCCAGATTCTTATTTAGGTTTATTCATACAACAAGATTGGAAAACTAAGGTACCTTCATTATATCAATTCTCAAACAATGATCCATTCTAGGGTCGTCAGTCCTAATAAATTTCATACGATGTTGCGGTTCTAGGTCGCTGTAAAGGGCTCGTCACCTGATCAATGTAGGCCTAGTTTATACCCTAATTGCTATGGAAACGCTTGTCGCCTCAACGTAGTCTCAGGGTATGCTCGAGGTCACTATAAAGGGCTTGTCACCTGATCAGTTTTGGCCGATAGCTCGAATACAGTGTCCCATACCATCGTATTCAGTTCACGAGTTTGAGTTGCTCACTGGTCACTACGGGGAGGCTCGTCACCCCAACATAGGTCGACAACTCGACCACGGTGTCCCATACCACCATGTCCGGCACATGAGTCTTAGTGGATCGTGGTACCATGGTTAAGCGGGTTTTCACTGGTGAGTTTGGTATCTTAGATTTAAGCAGTGACATCCATACATGGTGAACATACATTGGGCCAATCGGGTTACTTGACAAACTCGATTGGTATAAGTATACGTTGAGCCGATCGACATGAAGAGAAGAAGCAACTCCGTGTGGCCTAACTACTGCCGACAAACAGCGTATAACTCGGATTCATCGGGCGTGTCTGTCGTGGCTAAATAATTCGGCCACCTATCACATACCATTACCGATTACCTGGACTACATCGTAGCCCCAAGCACACTTCATATGATAGCATTCACATAAAGTAATTCAAAACAACATGTGACAACTGAAATCAGATATAAATCTAACGTGAACAATTTAATAAACATATACTACACATACTATCATACATAAGCATTTCATCCATACAACGCATAGTAGTAAGATAGGTTATACCAAGGATACTATAACCATAGTTAAGGAAATTCAGAATCTCATCTCAACACCCTCGATACTTACATTTAATCAAGCATTTTCACATTCAGGCCTTTTATCAAACACTTAGGCTACACATAGTAAATATATATAATAAAGTAATTATAATAGGTATTATAGCAAATCCCTTTATAAAGGGTTCACCATACGTACAACAAGCATGTATTCTTAGTCATTAAACATGGCAAGCACAAATCATAATTCCATATTCATTTAGGCATTTTAAACAAACACATGAAATGCATTATAATCAACATAGTTGATATCTATATGTGATATATGAAAAATTTCATATCTAAACACATGTAACGGTAATCAAGTCATTCATAAACCATTACTGACATTGAAAGCCTTGAAAACCATAACCTAAACAGCTATAGTCCGCACCTTATGCCAGTAAACATGTAATGGATTTGTTTTAGACACTTAGTCTTTGTCAACAGCAGAATGACAACCTATAACATGAATTAGGTTAGCTATTTCATCACTTACATTGTATGAAATCCTAAAATTAATTAGGGTTAGATTTTTCTTACCCAAGTACGTTGTCAGAAACGCCGGAATGGTGATACTCATGAACGGATTTGGCATGTGGAGTAGCAGAGAATAATCTTAGGAATAAACTCCAACTCTCTCACACACTTTCTCTCTCTTTCCTTCTCTTTCATCTCTTCTCTCTCATAGGGTTTTAGAGAATTCATATAGAATAGAAATGGGGTGGGTTTAGGCCTTTATATAAGCCCAGGATTGATGGAAATGGCCCCAGGGCTAAGGTATACTTAGGTATAGCCAAATAGGGTCTGTTTTGATCCAACGGAGCACTTCTGGAGGCCCCTTTGCTGAATGCAGTTAGACTTAAGATCCCTGACATTGGATTCAGGTCAAGCTATGTTTTTAGTTTGATCAGATTTACAGATCGCCTGTGGTGGACCAGTTTTAGTTCGACGGTCATCGGTATTCGATCAGGGCCACAAGTGCACTGATATGTGTGAAATTTTTTTTCTGATCCGAGGGTGTAATTAGGTCAGATTCTGACGGTCTAAATCCTTATATTTGGCCTGCAAGTGACATGACACAGGTTACTTAAGTTTGGTTTTGATTACTAAGGATATTCACGTGTCTCATACACTTTGCTTAGGGCTTAAGTAAATAGCTTCGGGAAACCATCTGGACTTGATTTTTGAGGTGGTTGTCAAGTCCAGCAAGACGGTCATAATCGTATAGTTTTGTAGTTATTGGACTCTCGACTCGTGGTACAGGTCCGATACGGAGTTTCCAGATGCTCTCGAGAGCAACTGGGTTTAGAGATTGATCGTAGGTTTTAGAGCAATGTAGCGTTAACGATTTCACAAGTTTTAGGTCTTGCAGATCGTAATTAAAGTGATTAGTGCTAATTTCACAGGTAATCTAGTTTAGCACTAGTTAATTCTCGTTTAATTTTTAAAGGATTTGGTCCTTAGTGATTTCCGCCTGAAGTGGTAATCGGGTCTTTGTACGGATTTTTCGGGATGTTACACGTGACTCTGGAGAAAATTCACACTAGCGTGAATCTGGCGCACATGCTCACTAAGATAGTTCCCAGAGAACAGTTCAAGTTTTGTGCAACTTCTATATGCTTGATGAATGCTAAAGGAAGACGGATGATACACGAAAAGTAATAGCAGAGCTATGATGCAAGGTTAGAATAGAGAAGGGGAAAAAGAAGCTATGAAGAACGACGATTGAATACATGGTGGAGATTGTTGATTGATGTCTTCAATCTGTAAATCAACACGTCCATCGATGACAGTTCGATGCCATCAAAGTCCTGCTTGATGCCATCAAGAAAATCTGAAATTTATATGCTTAGTCGCTGTCGATGCCATCGAAGGTCTGTTCGATGTCATCAAAGGCTACTCGATGAGATCGAAGATCTATTCGATGCCACCGGTAAAATTCTAGATTTTCATGTTTAGTCGTTGGAACGTTTTTGGTATTAGTTCAATGCCATCGAAGTGGGTTCAATGCCATTGATGGTCTGTCAATGACATCAAAGTCCTATCAAAAGTGCCATTGAATGTATACGCACAGGGGTGTAATCAGGATTAAAGGGTATCTAAGGGCTTTCTAATTCATTCATAGGGTTTCAAAGGACTTGTAAGAAGAGATTCGAGGCTTGTTCGAATTGAGTATTCTATATATCTCTTATAACTTTTGTTTTCATAGTGATTACTGTCACTTTGTGTTGTTGTTTTTTCCTACAAGGGTTTATTCATGTCAAATTTAAAGTCTTTATAACTGGGCTTATTTGTGCGATTAGAATACTCTACTTGATTCGTCTCTGCGTACTTCCACGGGTCCCCAACAGAGTATGCCTGCCTAATATATCCTCCCATGGGATTAGTTTATAGTCGAACTGTGTGTTCCTCCACCTTTGCCATTAACATTTTTGTGCCGTGTTCCACATGCATAGGGGTTGTTAAAATCCCTTCACATGCATTGGCATGCGAAGGTCTTGTATTCGAATCATTTTTTAGCTCGCAGATGAAGGAGAAGTGAGAGCTATGCTCCCTAAACCGAGTCCACCTAAAAGTCATAAAAACCTTCCTGCGGTTGATCGCGATGTTTGTATGCCATTTAAACACCACTTACATTGACACAAAACTAAAATGGCTCCACAGAGTGTCTAATGTCAGGCACTCAATTCCTGCTGCTTCATGTGGTGTGGCCCACTTAAGTTTTGTATCTGCCTGATTTTTTTGACTCCTGTGCAATTGTAATCCCGAGAAAAGAGGGTGGATTTCTAACTGGAATCCCTCGTAAGAAGTTTTCAACGGTAGGCATTCAATCCCCACAGATGGGTTCGTTTGAGCTTTGGATCCACCTTATGTTTGGGCCTATATCCTAAGATGAGCTGTCCAAACGGATGGACGGGAATGGATATAACACATCCATCGTGATGGGTCCCACAGAGCTTAGGGCTGCAGAAAGGCAGTCTGCGTCCGTAGGTCATCATATGTAACCAATCCCCAGCTTTCCCTCTTCAAAGTTCCCAAAAACCCTGCCTCCCATTATGGCCACGCCCATCCCCGTCGGAAACCCAATGTACGTCAGAATCCGTCTAGCAGACAAGGAAGACGTTCCTCATATTCACCGCCTTATCCACCAGATGGCAGTATTCGAGCGTCTGACCCACCTCTTCTCCGCCACCGAATCCGCTCTATCTTCCACTCTCTTCAGCTCCGACTCCCGCCCCTTCCACTCCTTCACCGTCCTCATCCTCGAGCTCTCCCCAAACCCTCCTCCCCAACAATCCTCTGCTTCTTCTCCAACTTTCCCCGACATCGTCCGCCGCGTCGATATCAGTCCGCCGATCGATGACCCAGAGTCAGCGACCTTCACGTCCTCCTGTGGCGGAGGCGAATGGGTCGTGGCGGGGTTCGTCCTCTTCTTTCCGAATTATTCGACCTTCCTTGCGAAGCCCGGGTTTTACGTGGAGGATATATTCGTGAGGGAGTGTTATAGAAGGAAAGGGTTTGGGAAGATGCTGCTGTCGGCGGTGGCGTCCCAGGCCGTGAAAATGGGGCTTGGAAGGGTGGAATGGTGCGTGTTGGACTGGAATGTGAATGCGATCAGGTTCTATGAAGAGATGGGAGCTCAAGTCTTCCAGGAGTGGAGGATTTGTAGGTTGACAGGCGGGGCCCTTGAAGCCTATGGGAAGCAGATGAATGGATCTGATGATTAGGTATGGGCTTTTTCTTTCTGTTCACTTTCTTCTTCTTCCAAGGCCCACCCAAAAAGATGGGTTGATCACATTTTAGTTAGCAATAATCATGTACTAGAGATCTTGATTTTTGGAACTAGTTTCTTTGTGGTTTTTGTTACTTGATTTTTGGACCCAGCTGGGAGAACCAAAAAGCTGAAAAATGAGGAATTTGAAGAGCAAATGTTGCACATGTGCATTGTGATTTTTATGCGAGATCAAATGGTGAAGGGTCTTTGGATGCCTGTAAATGGTTTAAGTTGTAAATGATTTACACAGCTTGTCCTGTTTGGCTTTAAGCTGTAAATGATTTATATGTAAATGTTTGTCTGTGTTTGGATAGCCTGTAAATTGTTCAAGTCCTGTAAATGGAGAGCCAATCTTTCCATTTATAGCCGTCGGGCTGCAAATGGAGAGCCTGTAAATGAAATCTGAACTTTTTGCCTGTAAATGAGATCGGGGTAAATGCTGCCCGTAAATCAAAAGGCCATCCAAACACAGAGTGTAAATGATTTACCTGTAAATCATTTACTACTTGGCTCATTTATAGGCATCCAAACGACCTCTAAAATTGGTGGTAAAAAAATTGCTCTGCTCTGTTAATCAGTTGCCCCCCAACTTGGGTAATCTGAAATAAAAATATGCAACTCTACTTGTTAAGTTGTCCATAGCTGTGGCAAATGTGTAATTCATAGTGCATTGTGCATAATCCAATGTTTCCTTCTACATACATGCCACACATTCACACACATTCATTTTGCAATGTTTCATGTCACAAAATCTAGAAAGTCCATTCATCAATTGTGCTGCACTTGCATGTTGAAACTTTATATATATATATATATATATATATATATATATATATATATATATATATATATATATCCTTCATGAAAAAATTAACTACTTGGCGCCGATGTATATGCCCAATGGGGCCTACTTGGTGAAACCCAACCACAAATGGGGTCTGTAGTATGGATACTCTGGTCAATATAACCTAAAAGATCTCACCGTTCACATAATCTAGAGTCCAGACCATCTACACATCTATGTTTGACTGTTGAAAATGATGATGGTTGGACATCTCCCTGCAACTTGGTCACTATTCATATGCCCTTTGAAAGTTGTTGAATAAATCCAGAAGATGTTTTTATGGAATGATCAAGAGGATGCTCATAAATTTCTGCTTGTTCATTGGCATACTATGCAAAGTGAAGAAGCAAGGGACTTTGTGGGAGCTAGAAGCACAAGGCTAATGAATACTGTGCTTTTGGGTAAGTAGTGGTGGAGGATTGGTGACAGGCTAACTTTGCTTTGGAAGGATGTTCTTCCTTCAAAATATGGTAGCTACCATTTGGAGTGGGAAATCAATGGGGCGAATCGTAGGAAGGGATCTGCAATGCGGAGAATGAAACCGTTGGTAAACGCCTATTGTTGAAGTCGATCAAATTTGGAGTGGAAGAAGGAAATAGAGTTCTGTTTTGAGAAGATAAATGTCGTGTAAACTTGTCTTTGATAGTAATTTTTTTATCCCCATGGAGGATATCTTCCCAAAGTGGTGATTTAGTGCAATGCTTCTAATGTATTCTTGGGAAAGTTGTTTGGGCTTTAGGCTCCTTGTTTCAAAAGGTATTTGCCCAAGGATGAATTGTCTTTATTGGTGCAATTGTTGGCGTTGCTGGGTAAAAGTCTATGTTCTTTTGTCTGGGTGCAACCTGGTTATCGAATCAATGAGATCTCAATACTCGAATTGCAAAGAAATTGACATGAGCACACCCACTATAATTATTAGATTAGAGAGGGGGGGAACTTTATTGATATCAAACTTCTTTTATTATACTCAAGAAAAACTTGCACTAAGAAAAATATTGGAATGCCTACTTCCCACAACACTCTCCCTTTTTATAGACCTAAATGCATTTGTAATGAGAATCCCTCAACTAATAGATTGATTTCAAATCAATCATAGTTGACTTCAAATCAATATAATTTATCTAAGATGGTAAAAGCCCTAATAACAATAAAGCAAATATAGAACATAATCCTAATAACAATAAAGCAAATATAGAACATAATCCTAATTATATCTCCAAATTAGCCCCATATTTTCAATCACATCCCTTTCATATCTTCAATCACATCTTTTAATTAGCCCCATATCTTTCAAAAATACTAAATTGCAATCCTTGATTTAGGTATCTAAATATATAAATAAACAATCCAAATCAACACATGTTGTTGCCATTGCCAAGCCCTATAGTGGGCTTAGTTAGGCCATGGGCATAGGTGGGTCATGGGTCTGCAACTGTTCTCCTTAGCTTTGAAAGAAATCATCCTCGAGTTGGAAACTAATTGCAACCTTTAGACTTGTAATACCTGTACGATGAATCGAGCTTTTTGTTGGAGTCTATTGTAGATGATGTCTTTTTCGCCTACGCTTTTGTGTGTGCCAACTTTTTTTGTTGCAACTTTATAGTTCTTCATGAATTGAGTCAATGAGATCCGGAGACCCGAATTGCAAAGAAATGGACAAGAATACACCCATAATAATATTAGAGTAGAGACGGAGAACTTCATTGATATGAACTTCTTTTGCAATACTAAAAAAAAAACTCGTACATAGAAAATTATTGGAATTTAATTACTTCCTAAACCACCCCCATTTTATAGACCTTAAATGAATCTTTAATGAAAATTCTCCAATTATTAGATTGATTAGAAATCAGTGTAATTGATTTCAATTGTATGTAATTGATTCAAATCAATCTAAGGTACCTAAGATGGCAACAAACCCAATAATGATTAAAGCAAATCTAGAAAATAAACCCTAAAATCTTCAATCACATCTTCAATTATATCTTTAAATCAACCCCTTATCATCCATCACATACTTCCATGTCTTCCACAAATAGTAAATTGTAACTTTTAATATTTAGATTCCAAACCTTAAATAAACAAATCCAAAATCAACACATGATGGGTCCTACAGTGGGCCTGCATTAGTTCTCATCAAGTTGGAAACCAATCTCAACCTTTGGACTTGTAATGCCTCTACGATGAATCTTGTTTTTCTTTGGTAGAAGTTGATGGTGCAACCCTAAGCGACGACTCGACATAACCTTTGTTCGAGTCCAATGTAGATAATATTTCTTTTGTTTACGCTTTTGTGGGTGCCAACTTTTTTGTTGGATCCTGCAAAATTTCGAAGTGAGACAGTTGATGGGGGGCATATCTTCAATTAACTATTTGTCGCTCAATGTAATTGAGATTTGTAGGTGAGGCAGTCAATGGTGTGACAGTTAGTTCGAAACTTGGGGAGAGCTTGGCCTGTAGGTTAGACGATCAGTGGTTCGACTATATGTTTGTCACTTGCTGATGGAAACCGAGCTTCGTAGGCAAGACGGTCAACGGGATATCTAAGCACGTAGGTAGAAAAGCTCCATAATCGAAACTTAGGGATCTTTGATGTAGTCCAGCGATGTGGTCATGGACAAAGGGTGGAGGGATAACTAATCTAATTAGTCCATGTATGTAGCATTGTGCTGGCTAGTAGTGGGGGAGTTAGGCTTAAACTCATCTAAGAGGATAAACCTCCATGTGGGACGAAGGATAGGATGCGTTGCATAGGGTTTGGTTGAGCCCTGAGCTCTTTTTTTTTTTTTTTTTTTTAAAAGGCAACGATGATTCATTAAAAAAACCAGAAAAGACAGGAGACAATCCACTGAGGTAGTGAGCTGAAAATTCCCTGAACTGAGATGCAACCAAAAAAAGCAAAGCAGAAAAAACAGGAAAACAAAAAGAAAACCATCATAACAGCACTAAGACCAAACAGACTCCCCATTACAAAATGCAGCCCAGCTACGTCCCACTAAGTTGCTGATCAGAGAGGAGAGGGATGAGACTGATGTTGATGGTGTTGCAGGCCCATTCAATGACGAGATGTTGGACTCTCTTGATCACATAGATCACTGGATGGGAAGCATCTTTGAAGCAACGACTGTTTCTTTCTTCTCAGATGGCCCACCAAGCAGCTAGCAGGGTGACCACGGACCTGCTCTTACCCAGAGAAACTCCATGCCAGGCTACAAGGAGGCAATTTGTGGAGCTGGGAAAAGGCCGAGCCCTGAGCTCTTTGCTCTTGGCTTTATTTATAGGCATCTTGGATAGTTGCTGGAGAGTTATCTTCATAACTGTTTCTCCCAAGGTATTCAAAATTGGTAACGTAATGGCCGTTACATAATGGTAACGGTAACGGTCATAACCGTTACGCGTTACGGGGTCGAAACAGTTGTAACGGCCATTACAGAGAAAACAAGCCGTAACAATCCGCAACGGCCCCGTAACGGTCTTGTAACAGTTTTTTTAAAAAACAAAAAAGGACCGTGACAGCTGATACGGGGGCTGTAATGGCCATTACGGCCCGTATCATAACGGTAATGGTGGTGGCTTTTACGGCCACCATTACAGTTTTGGAACACCTTGGTTTCTCCACAATCTTTGTGCAACCATGCAGGCCACCAAGCAAATGTGGCCAATTACACCCCGCTAGGTGCGATGAAAAGGTTATCACTAGGTGGTTATGCAATTGCCTATGCTCTTTCATGCCATCGCGTAACTATGGCCCTTCATGTTTCCCACGTGTATGCATGTTAGTTGCTTGCTCTTATCTTTCTATTCGGGTGTCGTGTGTCCCATGGTGACGGCCAACTTGGCTTCTCGTGATCCTCGTTCTGCCACTTGTATTGGCTGCAAGAATATTGTCCTGATTTCCTGTACAATGGTGCTGCCATGTGTCGGTTAACTGGTCATCTGGTTTGATGATGTCAGATTGGGTGTAAACAGTTGGTCTACAAGTTTAATGGTCCAAAGGTTCCTTAAAATGCTGGCCTACAATTTTAATGGTTCTGATTGATCATTAACATATATGCTCTTCTTGTATGGTCCCTTTTGAACTGGGGCAAACTTGCATTGCCATAATTTAGTAAACAGTGACAAACATAGCTGAACTAGAGACATGTGATTGTCCAAATCACATTGTTTGGCTCTGTACGTGATAGCTTTACACGGTTGGATGGTTCATCATGTCGTTTAAGATGGCTCATGACCCAGCCAATGTAAACTCACAACTATAACCATTTAGTTCAGATCCTAATACTGTAGTAGCTTTTGAAAAGTGGCACTCCACCAACCAAAGGACCCATGGATTGATGGCCCGAAATAAAAGGGTGATGATCATGGAAAGAAAATGAAAGGTGAGAAACCTTTATAAATCTCAGAAGCCTCAAATTATCCCCCACTAACCCGAGTGAGCATTCAAATATCTGTCCCACATTCATTCACGAAGGTACTCCTATGGGTTGAAGACCATATCAACTGGTGTTCCATCTTGTCTAGGCAAATTTTTTGAAATGATACCTTTATTCCCATGTCTTCCTTTATCACCTACTTTGATTTCACGTCTCTGTGAAATATATACATGAATCATTTCTGGATTATAACGGGAACCCCTTATTTTCTGGATCCATCTCACATCAATAACTCGACCCCTCCCCCCTATACGTAGTTTTAGACAAGTTTCCTTTGCAGTGGATACCTGAATGCTAAGTATGGCCCGTAATATCTATCTTCCGGAGCATACGATGACTCCCATTGGCTGAAGCTGTATTGACCCAACACAGCTAATAAGTAGAAGCAGAGCTTTTGTCAAACAGCTTCAGCCAATGCAGGAGACTGGATGAATGATTCTCCATGGATCTGCCTGTTTTGGACAGCGCATAAAACACCACCCATTCATCATGTGGGCCACTCCATTGGGGACAATAGAGATGGGATTCAACCATTGCTTTTGTGGGGCCGCCACCAAAGTGTATTTCATTAATCAAATCAGTTCATCAGGTGTGACTCACCAGGATGAAGAAAAAAAAAGCATGATCCACAACTCAGGCAGGCCACAACTGTGAACTTTTTAAGTTTTTGGCATAATTTCACATTGTTTCTATTGATGTGAGCTGCTGGCGAGTGGATTTCACATATACAACATGGTGGGCCCAAAGAGTTTTATATTTCATACAATGTTGCAGATGATTCCTGTCCACTCTCCACGGCGCCCCGTTTGATTTCTCCATCCAGCCAAAATGCCCCAGTGAAACGTATTAAGATCCATTTCACTTCAATTTTGGGAACCAACCAAACGGTAAGAGAATTAAAGAAATGGCTGATCCAGAACACGGATAAGATTCCTACTATTTGCTTGAAAAGTATAAATTATTTAGGTAAAATTCACACTAGCACATCGTAATATAATAATAAAACCATTCGCACCAGCACCCACAGCAACAAACACATTGAAATGGAAAACCAGGAACATAGAAACCTAAAAAAAAAAAGACTGAAAAAAGAAACCCAAGCGCTTAAACAGGAACTGGCAGATTGTACTCTGCTCCACGCTCTGTCGTCCCCTGTTCTTCCTCCTCATTCTCACCTGAAATCTCTTCCAGTGACTTCCCCTTCGACTCCGGCGCCAAGAATGTAAACAGCATCCCCAACAAGTTGCTCACTCCGAGCACGATCAGTGCGTTCTTCACCCCAATGCCCGGCGGGTACCCATGTTCTGTCTTCGTCTTGTCCTGGCTCTGGGCCGCATAAAAGAACCCAAATGCCCCCACGATTGCTCCCGCCTTACCTGTGGCTGCCAAGATCCCATGGCATGTTGACCGTAGATGGGCTGGGAAGATCTCTGCAGGCACAATGAAGGTCGTGCTGTTGGGGCTGAAATTTGCAAAGAAGAATGTCAGCGAATACATGACTAGGAATCCAATATGGTTATCTTTTTTAGTCCAGTGGTTGTATGGGATTGCCAATGCGAACATGAACACGGTCATGAAGAACCACCCCATCATCTGGAATGTGAACCCACTGATGTAATCGATGAGTGCGACTGTAAACCAGTAGCTGGGCACTGTGCTGCAGAGGGTGATGAGTGTCTAGGCCCTTGCGATCTTGTACACCTCCTTGAGCGCATTCATGCTCTGGGCTGCCAGGATCCACCTGATCGCACTGAAGATGTCCTTCTGAAAGAGGATCTGGCTGTAAAAGGCAATGTCAAGAAGGAACAACGTGGAAGTGGTGCCCAACAGGTGGAGCCCATGCCCGTGGAGGAATTCCTTGGAGAAGAGCCCAAAGGAGTTGGCGCGGTCCTGCGTCAGCTGCTCGACCTTCTCCTGCTCTGCCTCTATCTCCACCTGCAGGACCTTGGACATCTGGTTCGCAGCCTGCTTGGCGTTCTTCGCTACCAGGGCCGTGTAGCGAGCTGTCTCGGGCATCTTCATCCACCAGTCGTAAGTCAATGCGGCCGGCAGTGCTCCAAACATGAGAATTATCTGCCAGTCATAGTCCGCCTCAGGGACAGTCGAGGCTGTGCCAACAACCTGGTTAGCGGGTGTATTGAGTTTTGCCTTGAAAGCTGCCGACACAATGATGGCGACCACCCCACCTGCCAGAATTCCGAATCCTCGCATTGCAAAGACGGCAGCGATGAATGCGCCAAGCGTCTTCTTGTTGCCGTACTCAGACATGATGGTGGCGGAAAGTGGGTACTCACTGCCAATGCCAAAGCCGAGCCAGAAGCGGAAGAAGCAGAGAGTTGCCATGATAGCCTTGGGATGGTTGCCAAACGAGAGGCCGGATGCCACGGAGCCGATGACCATGACCAGGAGAGTCATGCCATAGACACGCTTGTGGCCCATTTTGTCACCGAGCCATCTGAAGAACGGCTGGCCTGCAAGGGTCCTGCAGAAAGCGACACCATTGACAGCAGTGGCGACATTCGGCGGAAGGTTGTGGGCTTGGTGGCTTCTTCATTTGTGTAGTAGATGCGACCCAGGAGCTTGGTGACAAGGGAAATGCAGAAGAGATCATAGGCGTCGGTGAAGGAGCCCATGCCGGCGATCACGATCGCCGTGAAGTGGTACCATTGTGTCCGGGCAACATCGAGCGTGTTCAGCACCTGCAGTTGCTCTCTAGCCATGGCCCCACCTTTCTTTACCTTTCACTGCATGAACGATTCAGATGAAAGAAAGGTGGGTGGGTTAGGGAACTCAATAACTCGGTGAGTTGACTCGCTTGGACCGTCAACTGATCTTGCATGGGGCAAACAAACATGTTCAATTACAATAGTGGCAATGGGCCGGATGGTCTGCCCGGGCTGACAAGCCCGACCCGCATTTAGACCGGGCTAGGACTTAGAAGCTTGGCTTGTGGGCTGGGCATGGACCTGTGTGGCCCACTTGATCAACGGATATATTAGGGAAAAAAAAAATGGTGAATAGGCATTTTAACAATTTGGCTAGGCGGCTCAGGGCCTAACCAAAATTTTCCTGATGGGCTAACGGGCTTGGCCTTGGGTCTTAAGTGCGGGCTGGGCCGGCGCTAGATTGTAGTGGCCCAAAAAGGTCCATTATCACCCTTAAAATTACACATGTAATATGTAACTAGTGTGCAAACAAAAGTCCCATTACATGCATCAGGGCCATCCTTTTTGATCGCAGCTGTTCATCTGGTGGGTCTGTTGTGTATGACCCAGTGTTCAAAATTTCAGCCGTTTGTTTAAATTTAAAGATACAGTGACAAGGGCCCACTGGCTCGTCCCATTTGATCTTGTGCCATGTGGTGGACTGCTGACAGTGCTTCTGACTAAGGAATGGTCCCGAGTCATTCAATGAAGGAGCTTGGTTCCATGTAGGTAGAGGGGCCCGATGGACTACAGATTCGGCTGTTCCTAAAGAGCGCGTTCCCTTTATACGTTATTGAGTCAGAGAAAATGACTACTGTAGAGAAAACCTTTTACCCAGCGGTTTTTATCGCGGAATACAAACTTAAGTTACCAACTTAGACTAGCACGTGCGGACAGCGACTTTGAGGACGAAACTACCCCTCCTTTTTACTGCCGTTGCTTTTCCTCTCCCTCACTTCTCTCGCTCCATTTTTAAAAAAAACAAGGACGAAAACTCCACCGCTACATCTGTTGCTTGGATCGCACCACGCTCTAGCTGGATCCCACCCTCTCTATTCATCAACATTAGGGGTGTACACGAACCGAGCTAGGTCGGTTAGCTCGCTCGTCTCGAGTTGAAAAAACTTGATTCAACTCGGTTCAAAGCTAAGTTCAAGCTGAGTTGAGCTGATTTTTTGAGCTCGAAAATGAGTTCGAGCAAGCCTCAGCTCGACTCAACTTGGACAGAATCCAGCTCGAATCGGACCAGTTCAATGAATCGGTTACTCTGCCATTGATGTTGCTCACCAACTGTCTGATAAAATGACTCAAAGAAATGTGGCCGGTGGCAAGGAAAGTATGTACATGAAACAAATACCTTTTTTCTCTTTGTTTTTCTTAGTTTTTATGTTGCTTAGAAGGTATTTGATAAAATACCTATAAAACAATTGCATTTGTTTGTAAAATAGTGGGATTTTGAAGTTGCAACTCAGGTGTTTGTGAAAATGCCTCAATGGCGAACTCGGCTCGAGCTGCTGACTAAACCAAGCTGAGATGGCCAGTCAGGCTCAAGGACCGAGCCTAGCCGAGTTCGAGCTGAGGTCAGCCAGTGGCCGAGCCAAGTCGACATGAGGCCAGCTTTACTCGGTTTGACTCAATGTACACCCCTAATCAACATTATCTCGTTTTTCCTGAAAATGTTCCCTCCACGGAAGACAATACGCATGACAGGTATGATATACATTTACCTAAACGGCGTAAATTTTTTGTGGGCCATTGAAATGCCGAATGAAGCTCCCATCTTGGTTTTCGGTTCATCCATGCGAAAATCATCCTATGAACATGATGGATTACAAGTAAAACATCATTGTAGGGGCATAACAAGGTTTTCACGGTGGAAACAATGTTTCCTGTGGTGTGATCCACTTGATATTTCAATATGCCACCATTTTGGATTGAAACCCTTGCTTTAGATGGAAAAATGGATGAACGTCATGGATAGTCCACATACATTCAAGGTGGACCCAACTCGATATTTTTAATTTTTTAAATATTTTACTATTAATTTTTTTTAAAAGCTTTTTTAGGTTAGCTTGTTAGTACACACCCATGTCAATACACACACTCCATGTTAGCCACCCCCGCTAGGAATCGATACCAGGACCTCAAGTGTTGACATGAGGTATCTCTACTCAGTCTGCCAATTGAGCTATGGATCTGGGTGTGCCAAACTTAGTTAACTCAGCAATATAAGTGCGTACTGAAAATTTTATGAACTGCTCGGTCAATTTTATTAATTGCTCGATCAAATTCACCGAAGAGAATTTCATGTAAATCTCGATCAATTTCATTAACTGATCGGTCAAATTCAACAAAGCAAATTGTTAGGCTAGGTCAATTACATTTAAAGTTCATTCCAATTCATGTTAGCCTTACCTAATTTCAAGCTTGCCTCGCTCAAATTGATGTTTCCCTTGCTCAATTTCTCGATTGCTTCATTGAATTTTTTTCATTGCCTTGCTCAACTCCTAGGTTGCCTCGCTCAATTTCTAGGTTCCCTTGCTCAATCCTCGCTCCAATTTCTACGTTGCCTCGCTCGCCTCATTCAATTTCTAGCTTCCCTCGCTCAATTCCTAAGTTGCCTCGCTCCAATTTCGATGTTCCCTCACTCAAATCCTATGTTGCCTCGCTCAATTTCTAGCTTTTTCGCTTAATTTGTAGGTTGCCTCTCTCAATTTCTAGGTTCTCTTGCACATTTTGTAGCTTCCCTCGCCTCGCTCAAATCCTAGGTTGCCTTTTACAGTGTGGTCCACTTGATAGTTAGATCTATCTTATTTTTCGTCCCAAGCCTTAATATGAGCTCGTAAAATATATGGACAGTTTGGATATAACACACATCATGATGGGACCCACAAAAGTAGCATAGCAAAAAAAAAAATAAAATTTCAGTTTGCCCCGTTCAATTTCTAGTTTGCCCCGCTCAATTTTCAGTTTACCCCGCTCAATTTCCAGTTTGCCCGCTCAATTTCAATTTCCAGTTTACCCCGCTCAATTTTCAGTTTGCCCCGCTCAATTTCTAGTTTGCCCCGCTTAATTTTCAGTTTACCTCGCTCAATTGAGCGTTTACCCCACTCAATTTCCAGTTTGCCCCGCTCAATTTCCAGTTTGCCCCGCTCAATTTCCAGTTTACCCCACTCAATTGAGCGTTTACCCCGCTCAATTTTCAGTTTGCCCCGCTGAATTTCCAGTTTGCCTCGTTTAATTTTCAGTTTGCCCCGCTCAATTTCCAATTTACCTCACTCAATTTCCAGTTTGCCCCGCTCAATTTTCCCCGCTCAGTTTGCCCCGCTGAATTTTCAATTTGTCTCGCTCAATTTTCAGTTTGCCACGCTCAATTTCCAGTTTGCCTCGCTCAATTTCCAGTTTGCCCCGCTCAATTTCCAATTTACCCCTCTCAGTTTGCCCCACTCAATTTCCAGTTTGCCCCGCTCAATTTTCAGTTTTCCCTGCTCAATTTCCAGTTTTCCCCGCTCAATTTCCGTTTGCCCCGCTCAATTTCCAGTTTATCCCGCTCAATTTCTAGTTTGCCCCGTTCAATTTCCAGTTTACCCCGCTCAATTTCCAGTTTACCCCGCTCAAACTGAATTTTTTTTTTCTTTTATGGGTCCCATTATAATGTATGTGTTATATCCAAACCGTTCATATATGAGCGGGGCAAACTGAAAATTAAACGGGGCAAACTGAAAATTTGGTTATATGTTTTGGTTTAGGTTTAAGTTAAGGTTTAGGTTTAGGTTTAGGTTATAGGTTCTAGGTTATAGGTTAAAGCTTTAGGGAATTGAGAATAGGTTAAGGTTTAGGTTTAGGTTTAGGGAATTGGGTTCAGGTTTGAGATCGGGTTTAGTTTGGGTTTTCAAGTTTAGGTTAAAGTTAAGGAGTTGAGATTAGGATTAGGTGTAGGTTTAGGTTTAAGGATTTGAGAATACATTTAGGTTTTAGGTTTAGGTTTAGGTTTTAGATTTAGGTTAAGGTTATAGGTTTAGGTTAGGTTTAGGTGTATGTTATAGGTAATAGCTTTAGGGAATTGAGAATAGGTTAAAGTTTAGGTTTAGGAAATCAGGTTCGGGTTCGGGATAATCCCTAAAAAAAATAAAAATAAAAAATAAAAATAAAAAAAGTGCATTGTATTGACCCGGTCGACCCCAACTCGCTGGCTTCTTTTTCATTTTTTTTTTCTTTTTCCCTGTTGTAATCCCCGCTGGGATTTGAGTTTAGGTTATAGGTTTAGATTTAGGTTATAGGTTATAGGTTTAGGATAAGGTTTAGGTTTAGGTTTAGGTTATAGGTTTTGGGATTTGAGAATGGGTTCGAGTTAGGTTATAAGTTTTGGTTTTGGTTTAGGTTATAGGTTATAGGTTTAGGATAAGGTTTAGGTTTAGGTTTAGGTTATAGGTTTTGGGATTTGAGAATGGGTTCGAGTTTATGTTATAGGTTTGGGTTTCGGTTTAGGTTATAGGTTTTGAGATTTGAGAATGGGTTTGGGTTTAGGTTATAGGTTTTGGTTTTGGTTTAGGTTATAGGTTTTGGTCTAGGTTATAGGTTATAGGTTTAGGATAAAGTTTAGGTTTAGGTTATAGGTTTTGGGATTTGGGAATAGTTTTAGGTTATAAGTATAGGTTTAGGTTAGGTTATAGGTTTTGAGATTTGAGAATGGGTTCGGGTTTAGGTTATAGGTTTTGGTTTAGGTTATAGGTTCTGGGATTTGAGAATGGATTTGGGTTTAGGTTATAGGTTTTGGTTTTGGTTTAGGTTATAGGTTTAGGTTTAGGTTTGGGTTTGAGTTTTGAGATTTGAGAATGGGTTCGGGTTTAGGTTATAGGTTTTGGAATTTAAGAATGGGTTCGGATTTAGGTTATAGGTTTTAGTTTTGGTTTAGGTTATAGGTTTTGGGATTTGAGAATGGGTTCAGGTTTATGTTATAGGTTTGGTTTTGGTTTAGGTTATAGGTTTTGGGATTTGAGAATGGGTTCGGGTTTAGGTTATAGGTTTTGGTTTAGGTTATAGGTTCTGAGATTTGAGAATGGATTTGGGTTTAGGTTTAGGTTATAGGTTTAGGTTTAGGTTTGGGTTTGGGTTTGAGTTTTGGGATTTGAGAATGGGTTCGGGTTTAGATCACAGGTTTTGAAATTTAAGAATGGGTTTGGTTTAGGTTATAGGTTTTAGTTTTGGTTTAGGTTATAGGTTTTGGGATTTGAGAATGGATTCGGGTTTATGTTATAGGTTTGATTTTGGTTTAGGTTATAGGTTTTGGGATTTGAGAATGGGTTCGGGTTTAGGTTATAGGTTTTGGTTTAGGTTATAGGTTCTGGGATTTGAGAATGGATTTGGGTTTAGGTTATAGGTTTTGGTTTTAGTTTTGGTTTTGGTTTAGGTTATAGGTTTAGGTTTAGGTTTGGGTTTGAGTTTTGGGATTTGAGAATGGGTTCGGGTTTAGGTTACAGGTTTTGGGATTTAAGAATGGGTTCGGGTTTAGGTTATAGGTTTTAGTTTTGGTTTAGGTCATAGGTTTTGGGATTTGAGAATGGGTTCGGGTTTATGTTATAGGTTTGGTTTTGGTTTAGGTTATAGGTTTTGGGATTTGAGAATGGGTTCGGGTTTATGTTATAGGTTTGAGTTTCGGTTTAGGTTATAGGTTTGGGGATTTGAGAATGGGCTTGGGTTTAGGTTATATGTTTTGGTTTTGGTTTAGGTTATAGGTTTTGGTCTAGGTTATAGGTTATAGGTTTAGGATAAGGTTTAGGTTTAGGTTTAGGTTTATGTTATAAGTTATAGGTTTAGGATAAGGTTTAGGTTTATGTTATAGATTTTGGGATTTGAGAATGGGTTCGGGTTAGGTTATAGGTTTTGGTTTTGGTTTAGGTTATTGGTTTTGGGATTTGAGAATGGGTTCTTGGGCTTCATGCACTCATTTATAGCCTGTTTCATCAACTCATTTGTGTAACTGATTGACTTTTCCTTATTGCAACAGATCCTAGACTTTTGTAACTAATGCACATGCTTGTGAAGTGATGCAGATCGATGGATGGTTGTGAACTGATTCATTGACTTGTTCTGTGATTACAGTGATGGATAGTAGGTTTTTGTGAAGTGATGCACATTAATGGTTTTTTTTTCCCAAATCAATGGTTACTTTTCTTTCTTACACTCATTTGTAAACTGATTCATGCACTCATGTGAACTGGATTGTATCATGTGATTGCAGCAGATTCTAATCTAATTTGTCAACTGATTCATATACTAAACGCCAGACAAATCTGTGAACTGGAACTCATTTGTGAACTGAACTTGAACTGGAATGCGGACTGTAGCTTGAACTGAACATTTTGTTGAAGTCCATACCATTGGAATTTCAGGTGGATGTTGCATGTGGGAGGATTGGAGCTGCATATTTCAGATTCAAGCATCTGGTACGTCTTTTGTCAAGAATGCACATGTATAGTTATCATTGTGGTTATAGTTATTCATTATGTGACAGGTTTTCAGGTGAGATGAACGAGTTTCAAAAGAAAACAGTCTGTGATTTTGAAAAGCGATTCCGAATGTCATTTTATGTTTAAATGCATATTTCAGATTTAAGCATCTCGTATGTCTCTTAACTCAAGAATGCACATGATTGGAGTGGTCTGGCCATTTGGACAGACCGTGTTTATTATTTGCTCGAAATTGATGGATCAGACCCGGATGTGTGTCGGAACTATCCGGAAGAGCGGGGGTCCCTGGAAGGTGGGAACCGCTGTTATGACCATGATGAAGCTGTCCATTTCCTATGGACAGCATTGGAAGGGCCTGGCCATTTGGACAGGCCGTGTTTATGTATTTGCTCGAAATTAATGGAGCAGACCCGGATGTGCGTCGGAGCTATCCGGAAGAGTGGGAGTCCCTCAAAGGTGGGAACCGCGGTTATGATTATGATGAAGCTGTCCATTTACTATGGACGGCATTGGAAGGGCCTGACCATTTGAACAGGCCATGTTTATATTTGTATTTGCAGGTACCATACCCTTAACCTAAACCCGAACCGATTCTCAAACCGAAAAACCTATAACTAAAACCAAAACTTATAACCTAAACCCAAACCCATTCTCAAATCCCAAAACCTATAAACCTAAACCAAAACCAAAACCTATGACCTAAACCCGAACCCATTCTCAAATCCCAAAACCTATCACCTAAATTAAAATCATAACCAAAACCTATAACCTAAACTCGAACCCATTCTCAAATCCTAAAACCTAAAACCTAAACCTAAACCTTATCCTAAACCTATAACCTATAACTAAAACCAAAACCATAACCAAAACCTATAACCTAAACCCAAACCCATTCTCAAATCCTAAAACCTATAACCTAAACCAAAACCATAACCTAAACCTATAACCTAAACCCGAACCTATTCTCAAATCCAAAAACCTATAACATAAACCCAAACCTTATCCTAAACCTATAACCTATAACCTAAACCAAAACCTATAACCAAAACCAAAACCAAAACCAAAACCAAAACCTAAGACCTAAACCTGACCCATTCTCCAATCCTAAAACCTATAACCTAAACCGAAACCAAAACCTATGACCTAAACCCAAACCCATTCTCAAATCCCAAAACCTTTGACCTAAACCCGAACCCATTCTCAAATCCCAAAACCTATAACCTAAACCAAAACCAAAACCTATGACCTAAACTCAAACCCATTCTCAAATCCCAAAACCTATAACCTAAACCTAAACCTAAACCTAAACCTATAACCTAAACCCGAACCCATTCTAAAATCCAAAACCTATAACCAAAACCAAAACCTATAACCTAAATCCGAACCGATTCTCAAATCCTGAAACCTATAACCATAACCAAAACCATAACCAAAACCTATAACCTAAACTCAAACCCATTCTCAAATCCAAAAACCTATAACCTAAACCTAAACATTATCCTAAACCTATAACCTATAACCTAAACCAAAACCAAAACCAAAACCAAAACCTAAACCAAAACCAAAACCTAAACCAAAACCAAAACCTAAGACCTAAACCCGAACCCATTCTCAAATCCTAAAACCTATAACCTAAACCAAAATCATAAAACCATAACCAAAGCCTATAACCTAAACCCGAACCCATTCTCAAATATTCTAAAAACCTATAACCTAAACCTAAAACCTTATCCTAAACCTCTAACCTATAACCTAAACCAAAACCAAAACCTAAGACCTAAACCCGAACCCATTCTCCAATCCCAAAACCTATAACCTAAACCGAAACCAAAACCTATGACCTAAACCTGAACCCATTCTCAAATCCCAAAACCTATGACCTAAATCCGAACCCATTCTCAAATTCAAAACCTATAACCTAAACCAAAACTAAAACCAAAACCAAAACCTATAACCTAAACCCGAACCGATTCTCAAGTCCTAAAACCTATAACCTAAACCAAAACCATAACCAAAACCAAAACCAAAACTAAAACCTAAGACCTAAACCCGAACCCATTCTCCAATCCCAAAACCTATAACCTAAACCGAAACCAAAACCTATGACCTAAACCCGAACCCATTCTTAAATCCAAAACCTATAACCTAAACCAAAACTAAAACGAAAACCAAAACCTATAACCTAAACCCGAACCGATTCTCAAGTCCTAAAACCAATAACCTAGACCAAAACCAAAACCAAAACCAAAACCTAAGACCTAAACCCGAACCCATTCTCCAATCCCAAAACCTATAACCTAAACCGAAACCAAAACCTATGACCTAAACCCGAACCCATTCTCAAACCCCAAAACCTATAACCTAAACCTAAACCTAAACCTTATCCTAAACCTATAACTTATAACCTAAACCAAAAACAGAACCTATAACCTAAACCCGAACCCATTATTAAATTTCAAAACCTATAACTTAAACCTAAACTTATAACCTGTAACCTTAACCAAAACCTATAACCTAAACCAATACCAAAACCTATAACCTAAACCTGAACCCATTCTCAAATCCCAAAACCTATAACCTAAACCTAAACCTAAACTTTATCCTAAACCTATAACCTATAGCCAAAACCAAAACCAAAACCTATAACCTAAACCCGAATCCATTATCAAATCCCAAAACCTATAACCTAAACCTAACCTTAACCTAAACCTAAACCTATAACCTATAACCTAAACCTAAACCAATACCAAAACCTATAACCTAAACCCGAACCCATTCTCAAATCCAAAAACCTATAACCTAAACCTAAACCTAAACCTTATCCTAAATCTATAACCTATAACCTAAACCAAAACCAAAACCTATAACCTAAACCCGAAGCCATTATCAAATCCCAAAACTTATAACCTAAACCTAACTTTAACCTAAACCTAAACCTATAACCTATAACCTTAACCAAAACCTATACCCTAAACTCGAACCCATTCTCAAATCCCAAAACCTATAACCTATAACTTAAACTAAAACCAAAACTTATAACCTAAACTCGAACCCATTATCAAATTCCAAAACCTATAACCTAAACCTAACCTTAACCTAAACTTAAACTTATAACCTATAACCTTAACCAAAACCTATAACCTAAACCAATACCAAAACCTATAACCTAAACCCGAACCCATTCTCAAATCCCAAAACCAATACCAAAACCTATAACCTAAACCAAAACCAAAACCTATAACCCTAACCCAAACCCATTCTCAAATCCCAAAACCTTAACCTATAACCTAACCTAAACCTATAGTTATAACCTAAAACTATTCCCAAATCCCAAAACCTATAACCTAAACCTAAACTTAAACATAAACCGGAACCCATTATTAAATCTCAAAACCTATAACCTAAACCAAAACTAAAACCTATAACCTAAACCTGAACCCATTCTCAAATCCAAAAACCTATAACATAAACCTAAACCTTAACATAAACCTATAACCTATAACCTATAACCTAAACCTAAACCAAAACCTATAACCTAAACCAAAACCCATTATCAAATCCCAAAACCTATAACCTAAACCCGAACCCATTCTCAAATCCAAAAACCTATAACCTAAACCTAAACCTTAACATAAACCTATAACCTAAACCAAAACCTATAACCTAAACCTAAATCAAAACCTATAGCCTAAACCAAAACCAAAACCTAAAACCTAAACCGGAACCTATTATCAAATCTCAAAACCTATAACCTAAATTGAAACCAAAACCTATAACCTAAACCCTGAACCCATTCTCAAATCCCAAAACCTAAACCTATAACCTAAACTCAAATCCCTAAGCCTAATCCTATAACCTAAACTCAAATCCCTAAACCTTAACTTATAACCTAACCTAAACTTATACTTATAACCTAAAACTATTCACAAATCCCAAAACCTATAACCTAAACCTAAACCTAAACTTGAAAACCCAAACCTAAACCCGATCCCGAACCCGAACCTAATTTCATAAACCTAAACTTTAATGTATTCTCAATTCCCTAAATCTATTACCTATAACCTACACCTAAACCTAACCTAAACCTATAACCTTAACTTAAACCTAAAACCTAAACCTAAACTTAAAACCTAAATGTATTCTCAAATCCTTAAACCTAAACCTACACCTAATCCTAATCTCAACTCCTTAACCTAAACCTAAACTTGAAAATCCAATCTAAATCCGATCTCAAACCTGAACCCGATTCCCTAAACCTAAACCTTAACCTATTCTCAATTTCCTAAAGCTTTAACTTATAACCTAGAACCTATAACCTAAACCTAAACCTAAACCAAAACATATAACCAAATTTTTAGTTTACCCCGCTCAATTTTCAGTTTGCCCCGCTCAATTTCTAGTTTGCCCAGCCTAATTTTCAGTTTGCCCCGCTCAATTTCCAGTTTGCCCTGATCATATATGTGCGGTTTGGATATAACACATACATCATGATGGGACCCACAAAAGAAAAACAAAATTTCAATTTGCCCTGCTCAATTTCTAATTGAGCGGGGCAAACTGGAAATTGAGCGGGGCAAACTGAAAATTAAGTGGGGCAAACTGGAAATTGAGCGGGACAAACTAGAAATTGAGCGGGGCAAACTGATTTTTTTTTTTTTTTGCTATGTTACTTTTGTGGGTCCCATCATGATGTATGTGTTATATCCAAACCGTCCATATATTTTACGAGCTCGTATTAAGGCTTGAGACGAAAAATAAGATAGATCTAACTATCAAGTGGACCACACTGTAAAAGGCAATGGGAAATTGAACGTCTACCATTGAAACCCTTTTAGGGGTTACAGAAGTTTTGGATCATTATGAAATTTTTTTCCCTCTTCATCCAGGTCTTTTTGATCCTATGAATGAACTTAGACGAGGAGGATTTCTCATAAACATCACAGTGGGCCCCCTAAAGGTTTCTAATGGTTGATGCTCATTTAACACTATTTCCTGTAATATGGTACACTTGAGAACTGGATATATCTCATTTTTGGTCTCATACCATAAAATGATCTGGAAAAATATATGAATTGAGCGAGACAACATAGGAATTGTGCGAGGGAAGCTAGAAATCCAGTGAGGCAATATATAAATTGAGCGAAGGAACCTAGGAATTGAACGAGACAACCTAGCAATTGAGTGATGCAACGTAGAAATTCAGCGAGGCAACTTAGGATTTGAGCGAGGTTCCCTCGCTCAATTTCAATGTAACCTAAACCTCGCTCAATTTCTAGGTTCCCTCGCTCAATTTCTAGCTTTCCTCGCTCAAATCCTAAGTTGTCTCGCTCAATTTCTAGATTTCCTCGCTGAACTCCTATGTTACCTCGCTCAATCTCTAGCTTCCCTCACTCAATTCATAACTTGTTCTGCTCAATTTTCAATTTACTCACTCAATTTCATATTTGCCTCGCTCAATTTTTAGTTTGACCATGAAGTGATTGAAATTGATCATGAAGTGAATGAAATGTATTTTCGACCATTGACCTGATGGAATCTTGGAAAATAACTAGGTTGGTTAGCTAAAATAGCTTCTCCTACCCCAAAATCATATGTGGTATGTCAAGTAACTAATTTTATTTTAGAAGATATTCTTGTTAAATGAATAAAGAAAGAAATGAAAAAAAAAAGAGAAAAATTTATACACACACACACACACACATATTTATAAAAACATGTATTAAAGAAAAATGTAGGTACAATAAAGTTCTCTATGCAAAAAATAAAAATAAAAAAGAAAAAAGTAAAAAGAAAAAAAAGTGCATAGCATTGTAGTTATGGCTACGGTTATAATCCGTAGCCATAGGCCGGTCGACCGGGTCAACTTGCTGTCTTCTTTTTCAAATTTTATTTTTTTTCCCCTTTCCCAGTTGTAATTCCCACTGATTTTTGTGGGTCCCATTATGAGGTGTATGTTATATCCAAACCGTCCATCTATTCGGTGAACTTGTATTAATGCTTGAGATGAAAAATAAGACAGATCTAGCTATCAAGTGGACCACACAGTAAAAGGTAATGGGAAATTGAATGTCTACCATTGAAACCCTTTTAGGGGTTGCAGAAGTTTTGGATCATAATGGAATTTGTTTTTCCTCTTCATCCAGGCCTTTGTGACCTTATGAATAGATTGGATGGAAAATAAATGTTACGATGGGCCTTACAAAAATTTTTAACTCCCGCTGCTCTTTGTGGTGTGGTCCATTGATTTATGGATATGATTTTTTTTTTTTTTTTTGGATAATGCTCCGAAATGATTTTGAAATATGGATGAACGTTGTGGATATGATAAATACATAGTTGTGGGGCCATGTAACTTTGATCTCTCCTAAGCTGTTCGTACAACTCTCAGTTGGAGGAGCGTCAGCTCTCGTCTTCACAGTGAAAAGGAGGGGTAGTTTCGTCCTCAAAGTCGCTGTCCGCACGTGCTAGTCTAAGTTGGTAACTTAAGTTTGTATTCCGCGATAAAAACCGTTGGGTAAAAGGTTTTGTCTACAGTGGTCATTTTCTCGTCAAAAAGAAAAAAAAAAAAGGAGACAAAAAATTAAAGGGGAGCGGAGTACTCGCCTTACCAAACACGGTGTGGCCCTAATTGCCGGGCTGACCTTGATGTATGTATTGTATATCCACACCGTCCATCCGTTTTAACAGATCATTTTAGGGCATGAGTAAAAGATAAAGCAGATCAAAATCTTATGTGGAACACACCACATGACACAGTGGTGATTGACAATTGAAAACTTCTTGTGGGCCACACAAGTTTTGGATCAAGCTAATATTTGTTTTTTATTTTTATTTTTATAAATTTTTTTAATCCCTTCACCCAGATCTTTGTGACCTTATCAACAAATTGGATGGAGATGAAAAATTATGGTGGCCCTAGGATGTTTTTAACAGTAGAGCGTTTAATCACCACTGCTTCCTGTAATATGGTCTACCTCAGATTTGGGTGTACTTCATTTTTGGAACCATGCCCAAAAATGATCTGGGAAAATGGATGGATGGTGCGGATATGCAATACATACATCAAGGTGGGCCCCATGTTAAGGGCCGCACCGTGTTGGATGAGGCCGAGTCGCACCTGATCCGCTCCCCAATAAAATGCCCACAAAGATATATTTAACTTGAAACATTTTTTTATTTTATTTTTAAGGAATTTAATTGCTAGAATAGGAATCATTTTCATCAAGGCCCGAATAAATAGATGGTAAAAAAATGAGCCTCGGTCTTGTAGTCCGTGGAGTACTCTGTGAGTCCCGCCATGATGTATGTTGTTATGGGAAATCTGAGCTCACAATACAACGCTCCTCCGACGGCAAGTTCGAGCTGAGTCGTGACCCTCCCAACCTGTTTCAAGACGCAACCCATCCGAGAAGCCGACTTGGTTGAGGTCGGACTCCGGATTATGATCCGATCGGATGATTGTCTACGTTATAGCAGCTCTGCTCTAACCTACATTCCGAGGCGAACGACGTTCCGAGCCGAGTATACAGTCCGAACAGAGCGAACTTTCCAAGCTGAACGCATGTTCAGATGCGCATATCCCACTCACTGAACGTGGAAGCTTCCATAACCAAACGTGGCTGATAACCTCGCTCGTAGATACACATAATCCGCCAAATACGCTACATGATCGATAGATTGCGGGGGGTATCTCTACGATCCGGGAATTCTCCTGATCATACCGAGATTATCAGATCCGGACCACTCGACAGCCAAGTATAAATACTACATCACGCCATATCTACAGGTACGTAAAATCGAGCTCTCCTCTACACTCTACTCAGACCTTGATTCCCTTGTCCTGACTTAGGCATCGGAGGGTCCCCCGGCTTAGCCAGGGTCACCTTTGCCTGCTTTTCTGGTGCAGGTTTCAGGGATCATACGTGGTGATCGACGAGGAGGGAGGGCTGACCGGATTTTAGCATCAACATTTTTTGGCGCCGTCTGTGGGAACCTAAAACTAGAAGTCAGGTTCTCATTTCCCCTAAGCAATGACAAGGAAGAAGAAAGCTACAGTACTGCAGCCGCAACATGATGAGCAGACTCGGTCGTCATCACCGCTTCATGTTGAGTCCGCTTCAGGGCCTTCTCAGCATTCCCGTAATCGGTCGAACAAGTACCGCACCATGCAGAATGAGATCCAGGCCCTGCTTGACGAGATAAACTAAATGAAACAGCAGTGAGAGCCAGAATTATGCCCGGCTCAAGAACAACCCGTTCTCGAGCCGGTGGGGCTGTTTGTGGAAACTCGCTCCGTGCCGAGGAGTGTGAGGCCCGAAGTTCCCCAACGTTCAGGGGTACCGCAGTCGGGTCAAAATCTTCCTGTGGCATGTGGCGAGGCATCCGCACGGAACCAGCCTGCTCGGGCTCCAACAACCGTCCACTCAGCCACATCCGCCCTGCCACCCACGGACCTCCGTCATCAGTTAGAACGAAAGAAAGAAGGGAGAATATCGGAGGCTAAACATACCCCAGAGGTCGTCGCTGAAAACAAGGATCCCTGGGAAGCGCGCTTTGCGGAACTGAAGGATAAGTTCCTAATATTGGAGAAAAAGCAAAAACAATCGACAGTTCCGACCACGATCTAGGTGATGATGGAAGAGACCGAGCCTCCCTTCAACTCGGCCATCATGACTGAAGTGATGCCGCAGAGGTTTCAGATGCCTCCCATCATCCAGTATTCGGGATCTGGTGACCCATCTAAACACTTGGAGTCCTATCGATCCTGGATGCAGATCCAGACAGCAACGAATGCAATGATGTGTAGGGAGTTCTCTATCACCCTCACAGGGTCCGCTCGGATCTGGTATCGCCAGCTGAAGCCTGGTTCCATGGGTTCATTCGCGGAACTGAGCCGACTATTCCTTACGCAATTTATAAGCGGTAAGAGAAGTCGGAAGCCCAACACTCACCTGCTTACCATTAAGCAGACCCCAAAGGAGTCGTTGAAGGATTACATCGCCCGCTTCAACGAAGAAGCATTGCATGTCGAGGACTACGATGATAAGATGGCCCTCACCGCCATTCTGAGCGGACTGAAAGAAGGAAAATTTGCCTTCTCCATCGGAAAGAATCCACCGAAGACGCTAGCGGACTTCATGGCGAAAGCTCAGAAGTACACTAACACAGAGGAGTTCACCAACGCCCGAAAGGGCACACAGGCGTCTGACTCGACGAACGAGGGGAAGAGACCCCGGAATGAAGACTCCCAGCCAGCTAGCAAAGGGACGGATGACCGCGCTTCTCGCGTTCGTCATCCGAGCCGTAGGCCGGAAGGGAAATTTCATTCCTACACTTCACTCAATACATCCGCCGAGCAGATCCTGCTAGACATCTGAGGAGAAAGGCTACTCAATTGGCCGGTTTGCATGAGGGCTGATCAAGAACACAGGGACAAGTGAAAATTCTGCCGCTTCCACCGGTACCATGGTCACAACACGGACGACTGTGTGGATCTGAAGGACGAGATTGAGTCCCTCATCCGCAAAGGACATCTACGTCGTTATGCCAAAAAGGAGAAATCTGCTCAGAGAGAAGAACGACTGCAAGAGCAGTCGAACAACCCTCCAGAGGAGCCCACCGAAATTCGCACCATCTTCGGGGGCTCAGCTGAGGGAAGGGATTCGAACAGGGCACGGAAAGCCCATTCCCGAAGCTCTGAGTCGGAACACCACATTCACCTGATAGAACGTCCCAACAAGGAATTCCGTGTCGCTCCGTGCAGCCTGACCTTCACAGAAGATGATGCACGCTGGATCCAGCATCCGCACGACGACGCGCTAGTGGTCACTACGAACATAGCTAATCACAAAGTGTACCGCATTTTGGTCGACACCGGGAGTTCAGCTGACGTAATGTATTCCGAGGCATTTGAGAAGATGGGAATTTCACGGTCCAAGCTCCGACTTGTGAAGACTCCTTTGCACGGCTTTGCCGGAAAGAGAGTCATCTCCGAAGGAGCCATCTCCCTCCCAGTGACAGCGGGAGAAGGGCAACATCAAGTCACGCTTTTGGTTGACTTTTTAGTTGTCAATGTTCCATCAGTCCACAACGTGATTCTGGGCCGACCCTCCCTCAATGCAATGAGGGCGGTCGTCTCAACTTATCATCTGATGATGAAGTTTCCAGCCGAAGGTGGGATCGGTTATCTCCGAGGCGACTAACGCGAGGTCCGAAGGTGTTATGCGATAGCCGTAAGGAAAGGGGCCGCCAAACAAACGCTGGTGGTGGACGCCTTGGACCCTCGAGGATCGATAAAAAGTTCCTCAGTCGAAGATCTGATAAGAATGCTGCTCGATGAATCAGATCCGAGCAAAACTGTTCAGCTCGGATCATCACTGAATTCCGAGCGGAGAAACGAGTTATTGGCCTTCTTGAGACAACACCAGGACGTATTCGCATGGTCATATGCAGATATGCCGGGGATCTCACCCGATGTGCAAGTCCATAGGCTGAACGTGGACCCAGACCACCGGCCAGTTAAGCAAAAAAGAAGCCCGTTCGATGCCGAACGATATGAAGCCATTGCCGAGGAAGTCTCCGTCCTGCTCGATACGGGCTTCATAAAAGAAGTATACTACCCTGACTGGATAGCAAATGTCGTGCTCGTCAGGAAGTCAAACGGGAAGTGACGGGTTTGCGTAAACTACTCCGATCTGAATAAAGCGTGTCCCAAAGACAGCTTCCCGCTACCTCGGATCGACCAACTGGTGGATAGTACGACAGGACACGAGTTACTCTCGTTTCTGGACGCCTACTCCGGGTACAACCAGATCGCCATGCATCCCCCAGATAGGCAGAAGACTACCTTTGTCACGGATAGGGGACTTTACTGTTACCGGGTCATGCCATTTGGCCTGAAAAATGCTGAGGCAACGTATCAGAGACTGGTGAATCAGATGCTCACCAAACAGATCGGACACACCATGGAAGTGTATGTGGATGACATGCTGGTGAAGAGTATCAAAGCCTTCGACCACCTTGTTGATCTCGAAGCAACATTCAACGTCCTCCGTGAATACCTGATGAAGCTTAACCCTGCCAAGTGCGTGTTCGGGGTTGAGTCAGAAAAATTCCTGGGCTTCCAAGTTAGCCAGAGGGGTATCGAGGCGAACCCAGACAAGATCAAAGCCCTCCTGGACATGAACTCGTCTCGGACTCTCAAGAAAATACAGTGTCTCACGGAAAGAGTCGCAGCCCTCTGGGATCGCCGCCTCTTTTGTCCAAGCCGAAAGAAGGAGAGCCCTTGTTCCTCTACCTCGCCGTTTCGACCTCAGCCGTTAGCTCGGCTCTGATTCGAGAAGTCGGAACCAAGCAGTATCCCGTTTACTATGTAAGCAAAGCCATGGTACCAGCAGAAACGAGGTACCAGTCCTTAGAAAAGTTGGCGCTCTGCCTTGTCGTCTCAGCCAGAATACTACGGCCGTACTTTCAAGCCCACTCCATAATCGTGCTATTGGACTCCCCTCTGAGGCAGATCCTCCAGAGACCCGAAGTGTCAGGCCGGATGACCAAATAGGCTGTAGAGCTCGGAGAGTTTGACATTCAGTTCCGGCCCAGGATGACACTTAAGGGAGAAGCCGTAGCCGACTTCATCGTCGAGTTTACGACTCCGGACGAAGAGCAAGCTAGGAAGAAAGTCGAGATGACACCGCCCGCCCCGCTGAGCAATCAAGAACCCACATCAGATCTGGGGTGGGTCCTTTATGTTGATGGATCCTCCAATGTTAAAGGAGCAGGATCCGGTGTCGTCCTGGTGGTGCCTGATTCAACGACGATCCAATACGCCATCAGGCTCGGGTTCAAAGCTTCAAACAATGAGGCCGAGTATGAAGCGCTGCTGGCTGGGTTCAGACTGGCAGCGAGCCTGGGTGTTCAGACCCTGTATGTCCGCAGCGACTCATAGTTGGTGGTGAACCATATCTCCTCAGAGTACGAAGCTAAGGAAGTCAGAATGATCGCCTACCTCGAAGAGGCGAGGAAATTGATCGAGAAATTCTGGAGCTGCACCATCCGGCAGGTCCCCAGAGTCGAGAACTCATGGGCCGACGCCTTAGCAAGGCTCGCCTCTACCTCCGAGTATAAGATCCCACGTTGTGTTCCGGTCGAGATCGTTGACCACCCAAGCATCGGCTAGTCAGAGAAAGTTAACCTTGTCCAGTCTATTCCTAGTTGGATGGACTCGATTTTCAATTACCTATCAACCGGTGAGACCCCCTCGGATAAGTTAGAGGCAAGGCGACTTAGAGTCCAGCGGCTCGGTACGCCATATTGGACGGAGTGCTGTACAAGAAGGAGCATTCTCAGCCTTACCTTAGATGTCTCTGACCGGATGAAGCCGATTACGTGATTCGGGAGATTCACGAGGGAATCTGTGGAAACCATTCTGGCAGTTGCGCCTTAGCCATGAAGATACTTCATCAAGGGTATTTCTGGCCAACCCTTAAGCAAGACTCCAAGGATTTTGTTCGGAAGTGTGACAAGTACCAGTGTTTTGTTGCTGTGCCAAGGCAACCGGCAGAAGAAATGACCCCCATGAGTGGGCCATGGCCGTTCGCTCAATGGGGGATCGACATCATCGGTCCCTTGCCCACTTGGAAGGGACAGGTCAAGTTTTCTATAGTCGCAGTCGACTATTTCACCAAGTGGGCCGAGGCTGAGTCAGTTGCAAAGATCACCGAGCAGAAAGTGATCGACTTTGTGTGGAAAAATATCATCTACCGGTTCGGGATTCCGAGGACTATCGTTTCTGATAACGACCGCCAATTCGATAATGACAAGTTCTGTAGTATGTGTCGAGGGCTTGACATCGTGAATGCTTACTCATCGCCTCGGCACCCGCAATCGAACGGACAAGTAGAGGCGGTCAACAAGATCATCTCAAGACGAAGCTGGAAAAAGTAAAAGGAAATTGGGCAGAAGAGCTCCCCTTCGTCCTCTGGGCCTACAGGACTAAAGCCCAAACTTCGACGGGCGAAACCTCATTTTCGTTATCTTACGGATCGGAGGCAATGATGCCGGTGAAAATCGGACTCCTTACAGCCCGGGTCAGGGGCTTCGAAGAAAGTCATAACTCTGAGCAGATAACAGCTAATCTGGATTTGCTAGAGGAACTTAGAGAAGTTTTCAAGATCCGAGCGGCGGCTCGACACCAGCAGGTAGCGCGCTTCTATAACTCCAAAGTCAAAGTTAGGCGCTTCCGACCAGGAAACTTAGTCCTCCAACGGGTTTTTCAGAACACGGCCGAGCCAGGGGCAGGAGCGCTCAGACCCAATTGGGAAGGTCCATACCGTGTGGTCAGATCTGCCAAACCGGGCTTATACCACCTGGAAAACCTCGAAGGCTGTCATCTCCCTCATCCCTGGAACGCCGAGCATTTAAAGATCTACTATCCGTGAGGAAATAGCCTTTAAGGCTCATGATGCAATGTATGCCTCCGAGCGATTGGCCTTTAAGGCTCTTAATAAAAGATCGATTCTACCTTTGAATGCTTGTTCGATTGCCTTATCCGCACAAGTACGAGATAAATGGTCCGATCCCTTAAGGAATCGGAACCTAACCTTATGAGAGATCGACGATGCATCCCTCTAAGGGAAAAAAGCCTAATAAATGGTCCGATCTTCTAAGGATCAGAATCTAACCCCACGAAAGATCGACAAGACATCCCTTCAAGGGAAAAAAGCCTAATAACGATCCGACCCCCCAATTAAGTGTTCAGCTCGGCATACAACAAAACAAAGGTGACGAGCTGAGCGTCCAAAAAGATCGGATCCAGCTAAAACTTGGGCCGAGGAGGCTCGGACAACCGACTCTAAAAACCAACTAAACGACAGCGGACTAAGCTCATCAGCTCAACACCTCAAGCAAATCAATAATGTGACAAGAATATTTTTCATTAAATCCCCTCGGAGGGGCAAAAGTACATAGGTACATTGATAACTAAAAAAAAGAAAAGAAAGAGAAGTCTTCAGGCAGGAGGAGGAGCTTGGGCATCAGGAACCTGGGCGTCGGGAGCTGGTTCCGAGCGGATGATGTCAGTCGAGGTATCTTCGGAGTCGTCGGGCAAGAGGGAATCGAGATCTAGGTCCGGGTACAAACTCAGAACCGCCTCGAGGCATGCGTCGAAGCCGCGATTGTAGAACATTGCGGCCTCAGCATCCCTCTCTTTAGAAGTCTTGAAGCTTTCGATTGCAACAGCAACCGCTGTGGCCAAAGAGGCCTCGTCCTTCACCCTCTGGCCTCCATGGCTTAGTTCACGACTCGTGTCCGCTCCTCAGTCGCCTCGGCCTTGGCACTATTCAGAGCTTCTCCAAACAGAACCGTCTCCATGGCAAAGGAGTCCGCGTGGGCCATGACACGGATCAGCTCAGCAGTCGCTGCGTCACCGCTCTTCTTAAAATCATCTGCCTTATCCTGCAGATGTAGCTCCCTGGCCTCCAAGTCCACGACGACTCCCTGCAGTTGCCTAACCCTGACCCTCTCGCCCGTAATCTGTTGGCAGAGGCCAGTCTCCTCAGACCTCAAGGCCGCCACTTCGGCCCGGAGAGCCTCCAACTCCGCTTCCTTCCCTTTGTACTCTCGCACTCCCTGCCGAATGGAGAACAGCACCGGGACGGCCTGAAAAGAAAACAAAGATCAGTATCTACGGAAGGTGTATAACAACATCAAAGAAAGGTCTTCTCGGAGACATACCATTTAGCATACGGAGGCGAAGTCGTTCAGGAAGCCTCCCTCCGATCGCTCAAAGGTCTGAGCGATGTATTCCTCCTTGGCATGCTTGGCGGCCCACGAAGCCAAGCATGCGATGTGATAGCCGGGTTCGAACCTCCCCCTGCTCGTGCCCGCTTGGGCTGAGGCCTCAGCCCCCTCGGCCCCTACCCGACTGTTGCCCGAGTTTTGATCCTTGGCGCGGACCTCCCCCTCAACCTCGGGGGGGAAGGTACATTTTCGACTATCCTGTTGGCTCCCTCTCTCTCAGAGGATGAGGGAACGGCGATGGGGGGCTCGGGGGCTGCGGCGGGAACGGTGGCAGGAGGAACGGCGACGGAGGGAGCCCGAGCAACAGAGCTCGGCGCAGCCGGGGTGTCAGCCTCGGTCACTCGGACGACCCCCGGAGGAAGGCGAACCACTGGCCGAAGCACTACCGGAGGAATCGCAGTAGTGCTCAGGCCCTTCGGGGCAGGCAGCGCGGAGGGAGTGCCGACGGGCTTCCGTGTAGGACTTGATGGAATTGGTGCAGCAGAAGATTCTCCCACACGAGGGGGAGCCGGCTTCTTCCGAGTGATCTTCACTCAGGGGGCTTCTTTGAGTAGCTCTGCTGCGCACGGAGCCGCCTTCCTCTTCCGCGTCCCAGACGCCTCAGCCATGCCTGCGAAAGAAAACTGTCAGCTACTAAATAAGTGAAAGAAAGATTATTGAAGAGGTCAGGACAACTTACTCAGAGAGGTGGCCAGAGGTTGGGATTTGTAGAGTTCGGACCGGTGAAGGTTGGCTGCAGTTATCAGATCGGCCCAGGAGCGAAGCGACTCCGACAACGCTCTAGCCTTTGCGACCTGATTCTTCTGGTCTGAGTCTAGGAGCGGCAACCCCTTTGCAAAAGCTGCAAAATAAAAAAATGTCACTTCTACGAAAACAGGTGGAAATCAAAATAGTGACTCGGATGCAAAATAAAGTTCGACCTGGCTTTGTAAAATGGGTCAGAACCCGAATTGTCAAAGTCCCAAGCTCAGCCGTTGGGGCCTCCCAATCACCTGCCGCCCATAACCATTTGTTCTTCCAGTCCTTGTTGGAAGACGGTAGGTGCATCACCAACCCCGACCCTTTGCTCCCCCGAGTCGCCAAATAGTACCATGGGTCGTTACTATCATGCTTGACCATGTACAAGCTCAGCAGCTTCTTTGGGGTCAGCTCGAGGTTCCCAACTTGCTTCCAAATTATGTAGGCCGAGATCATCACCCTCCATGCATTCTGAACGAACTGTCCAGGAGCCAGCCCGAGGTAGGTCGCCACCTTCCGGATGAAGGGATGCAGTGGGAGACGGATCCCGCACTGCAGCGCGCAGAGAAAAATGGCCACCTCACCCTTAGCTGGAATGCCAGTAACGTCCAAAGGGCCAGGAGCCCTTATTTTCACGGAATCGGGGACTTGGAACTTCGAGCGGATCCATTCCATTTGGGATTCTGACATGACAGAACCCCCAGGGACAACCTCTGCGGTCCGTAGATTCGCAGGCATATCAGTGGCGGTAGGAGTTTCGACTCGGCGTGCTCGGGGAGCAGCCTTCTTACTAGGTTGCTTTGTCATAGCACCCAGTGTCTTTTGCTTCCGAGGCGGGGGGTACGGGAGAGTGGCTTCGAAAGGGTCCTCGGAAGACCCGCTTTCGCTCCCGGTACACCCCGGCTCGGAGTCGTCGCCATACTCGCGGACCATCTCCAGATTAGAAGACATTGAAGAAACAAGGGTGGAGGTGAGCGAGACTCAGGATGATGGCCAGAAATCTCCTTTCTGCCGGAAACCTCGAGTTTGGCCGGAATTGCCTCTCGTTGGAAATCGCCTCTCCTGTGTGCTCTCGCAAATCAGGACGTCAAAATGACTAACCAACGCCCGGAGTGTCTTATATAAGCAGCGAATGATTCTTTCATTGATGGCAAGCTTTAATGGCAGTAGCCGAATCGGCACGAGCCGATCTCCGAGTACACCTGGCAACGTTGCTTTGGCGGGATACGAACCGATCGTACGGCTCTTACATCGGGTTGCGTACCTCGACAGGTGAAGTGACGCCCCGACACTCGGAGCTGTCAGGCGCACGCCTCTTGCCTGCGTGGCGACTTCTCATAAGCTGGGAGGAAATTCAGGATCGTAACCGTCGCCACGTGTTGGCCAAGGCGGCTAGCGCGCGTGATTCGAGATCCGTCATCATTGCGGCGAGGGCGGAAGATTTCCTACCTAAGTACTCTCCGAGCTGGCAAGTAAACTCGAAGAGTAGGGGGCTTCTGTTATGGGAAATCTGAGCTCACAATATAACGTTGCTCCGAGGGCAAGTCCGAGCCGAGTTGTGACCCTCCCGACCTGTTTCAAGACGCGACCCATCCGAGCAGTCGACTTGGTTGAGGTCGAACTCCGGATTATGATCCGATCGGATGATCGTCTACGTTATAGCCGCTCTGCTCTAGCGTACATTCCGAGGCGAACGACGTTCCAAGCTGAGTATACAGTTCGAACAGAGCGAACGTTCCAAGCTGAACGCATGTTCAGATGCGCATATCCCACTCACTGAACGTGGAAACTGCCATAACCAAACATGACCGATAACCTCGCTCGGAGATACACATAATACGCCAGATACGCTACATGATCGATATATTGCGGGGGGTATCTCCACGATCTGAGAATCCCCCTGATCATGCCGAGATTATCGGATCCGGACTACTCGACAGCCAAGTATAAATACTACATCACGCCATATCTACAGATATGCAAAATCGAGCTCTCCTTTACATTCTACTCAGACCCTGATTCCCTTGTCCTGACTTAGGCATCGGAGGGTCCCCTGGCTTAGCAAGGGTCACCTTTGCCTGCTTTCCTGGTGTAGGTTGCAGGGATCATACGTGGTGATCGACGAGGAGGGAGGGCTGACCGGATTTTGGCATCAACATATGTGTTTTATCCACACCATTCCATCCATTTTTTCAGCTCATTTTATAGTATGAGTCCAAAAAACGAGGCAGATCCAAATCTCAAGTGGGCCACACTACAGGAGAAAGTGGCGATTGAAAGACCACCATTAAAATTTCTTGGGGGCTACAAAACTTTTAGATCAAGTTGATATTTCTGTTTTCCCTTCATCCATGTCTTTGTGAGCTAATCAATATGTTAGATGGCTAATAAACATTACACTGGGCCACGGAAAGTTTTAATAGTGGGCGTTCAATTAACACCGTTTTTCTATTGTGTGGTCCACTTGAGGTTTAGATCTACTTCATTTTTGGGATCATACGCTAAAATAATGATCCAAAATGGATGTACAGTGTGGATAAAACACATGCGTCTCCCACATAGAATTGTCTAGTATCTGCATTGTGTGTATGCAACCCCGTTCAGTTGCACCGTGGATATGTATGATCTGAGCTGAGCTGTCGGTACGTAGGTCCCACAGTTCATGGGCCTTTGCCTAGCATGATTTGTCAGAATAATTCTAGCCATTAAATCTATGGAAAGATAAAATGCTAATATTCAAGACCATTTTTTTGATGGTTAGGATTATTTTTACAGGAGAAAAAGGTTCATGGCCTATCCAAAGTGAAGCCTCCCATCCGAGATGGGTCCCACACAGTTCATGTGATCCAGAGGACTACAAAATGTATGGTAGTCTAAGGACCATCTTGTCTTAACTGATTGGAATATTGAGCTATTGAAGTAGGAAATTTTGGTAATTTTAAATTGTTATTTCAAAGATAGATTCAGAAATTACAAGTATCAAACCCCAGGCTACGATAATAAGGTTTGTTGTTTTGCCAATTCTTAAATAATGTAACAATATTATTATTTTACCATTGCAAAACCAAACACATGAATGGTTTTGCAAAAGTAGAAATGTATTAATAGATAATTAATTTGTAATTATTATACTTTTTATATAATTATTAAAAAAATCTCATTCAAAATAATAACATTAATTTATTTAGTAATAATTTTATGTTGAAATAATGTAAAATTGCTATCTCACGATAGATGAATTAAAAAATTGCAATTGTTGATGTGAGGAGACAAATAAAGTAATTTATAATTATTATAAATTTCCTTGACTTTTATATTGTAATGGGCAAAACAAACAAGAGTGGGACTGTTTGTTGTTTGTATACCTACATTTGTCTATAAAGGTTTTATTGTATGGTCCACCTGAGATTTGGATTTGCTTCATTTGGGTTCATGACCATCTGTAAAAACGGATGGACGGCGTGGATGTAAAATACTTATATCAAGGTGGGCCTCACTGTAAGGACTGTACCATCTTTGGTGAAGCCGCGGCCGCACCTAATCCGAACCCTTTTTGCTCACGACGGAGGAGGAATAGCTGTACGGACACCGATTTTGAGGGCACGGGAAGTTCCTGTGCTCGGAAGCTGTGTGGACCCAAAGGGATTCCCGTGTCAAATCCACTCCGTCCGAAAGTTTCATGAGACTACAGGTTACCAAAAAATCAGGCAGATCCAAAAATCATGTGGGCCATACCACACGAAACAGCGAGTATTGAACGGACACCACTGAATTTTGCATTCCCACTGTTTCGTTTTGTAGGGCCCACATAAGTTTTTGATCTGATTGAATTTTAGAATCTTGCCCTAATGTGGTCATGCAAAACTGATGCACCGAGTGGATCTGTCACGGTTATCTTTGTGGTCCCACACAGCTTCCAACCACAGGAACTTTATGTGCCCCGAGGGATTGGCAATCTGCGTCTTCGCACAGCATGAGAGGGACATCTCCCCCACCGGAAACGTGGCTGCGTCGTGTGCTGATCTACTGCCATCAGAATCTGATGAGACGATCCGTACTTTCCATTATCGAAATATATATAGAAAGAGAGAGAGGCATGCTCACCTGCGCACCCTTGCGCACGTGTTATGAGTCCTTTGATCCGAACGGTCCATGTAGTGCGGCATTCACCCTAATATAAAATTCAGATAGGCAATACCAAAGACATATAAATCAAGGGAGGAAACTCTTTCCTTTCGCATTTCCCACCAAAGTTTTGGATCAAAGTAAAAGTTGAGCCTTAATTTTCCAAAAAGTGCTCACCAAGTGTACTGTTCAAAATTTGGGCTCACCTTAAGTATGATGAGTTCTTTGAGAACTATTGAGAACACTGGTGGGCAGCTGAGCATTTGGATATATATATATATATATATATATATATATATATATATATATATATATATATATAGAGAGAGAGAGAGAGAGAGAGAGAGAGAGAGAGAGAGAGAGAGAGAGAGAGAGAGAGAGAGAGAGTCATGCTCCCCTGTGCACCTATACACATGCGCACCATTGCACACGTGCCATGGGTGTCTAATCTGAACGGTTCATGTGATGAGGAATTCCATGAAACCCCATGTGACAAATTTTCACCCCAATCTAAAATTCTGGTGGGCCATAACAAAGAGAAATGCAAATTAAGAGAGAAAACTGTTTTCATTTTTCATGGCCCATCAAGTTTTAGATCAAAGTAAAACTTCGGCCCGGGGATTTCATGAGGTGCTTCTTCACATGAATAGTTCATATTTTGGATCCACATCATGTATGATGGGTTTTCAAAAAAATTCATACGCAGTACGTACGAACTATTTTGCAGGTGAGCGTTCCGCTATATATATATAATCATTCGTGAAAAAACTTGATTTTTCAAGTTTGGGAATAGTTCCATATTGGATATGAGAGAAGAAAAAAATTCTCTTAATAAATAAGGTTTTTAATATATTAATATTTGTCTGGTGAGACAAAGGAGTACCAAGGCATAACTGGAACACAAGTGCATGGGCACGAACTCAGACTCGGTGTGAGGGTGTGGGCATGTAAGGCAGTGTGGCTGTATAGTTGCTGGTAGAGCACTTTGCACCCTCGCGACTTTACGTGAACTGATGTGAGGCAGGTGTAACAGTGATTAAGAGAGATGGGTTAGGTCGTGCTGTGAAATATGTCGGAAATATTGAAAAAATAAAAAAAAACAATAAAAGAAAATTATTCTCTTTTTTATCACCAGGCTTAATCACATAAAAATATGCTGTCCTTAAAGCATAATTCACCCCCTTATCAATTGTTAATGAGTTATAGGTGAATTGCTTATATGATAAGACGTGCCTATCTAAATCTTGCGTGTAGCAATCACGAAGAGTCCACTTAGGAACTTTTCAACTTAGTGGACGTATTTATAGTATTCTTAGAAAGAGATGGATTTTAGTGAGATTTGATGGATAAGGAGAGATCTGTTGAAGTTGATAACATTTTGAACCGAAATGGTCCAGTTTATATTGACACCATGATAGTGGACCGTTGCTAGGTGTCTATCAATGATTCAGAATGTTTGAAAAACGTTTCTGATCATTGATAATGAATTTGGGCTGTTTCAGATAATTGGATCGAAAGATTTGACCATTGGATCATCAAAGCCTATCTGTTTTTAGATCGTTATGGCTTTTAAGGCTGTTAGTCGTTCTCAAAACGGCTAACCGTTTCGGATCAATAACTTGACCATTCTATGTAGCCTATAAAACCCAAGCTTATGTTAGACCACTTGCACTACGATCGCACCGAAGTGTAAAGTGTGCCAATTAGCACCATTATAGCCACACTGCCTATGCCCTCGCTCGTGCCCAAGCGGGAGCGTGTGTGCGCGTTCTAGTGTGCAACCCAAGCATCTCAACTTCCAAGACTCCAAGTAAGAATACTATACACACCTTGACTTATAAACCAACTCCAAGTAAGAATACTACACACACCTTGACTTATAAACCACGAAATTTATTTTCTCATTTTTGATATGTGACTAAAGGAAAAAACTGCACTTTTTTTTTAAAAATTTCAAATTGATTTGGCGGGAAAATAAAAATTTCAAATATATTTGATTTTTCAAAAATCAAATTTCAACAGGTGGTTGGATTTAGAGTGGAGCCATTTTAGAGGCCTGGCGTAACTGCTCATGCAGTAATTAAGCAGACCCTGTAGAAACTACTGTATGTGGCTAGTCCAACGGTCAGAAATGGCTAGCCACTGTGTCTAAACGGATAGCATGCAATTAGTATCCCACATGCAAAACGGTCAGAAGCTGTCAAAAAACAATTAGTTTCTCACCAACACTTAGAAACAGTCTATTATATTTATGACATAGGATTAAAACGTACGTCCAACCACCCTTGCTTATATAAACAAAGCTTGGCTGGTCCATTACATCATCATAACCAAATCGACTAATTCTTCATATAAATCAACAATCTTCAAGTATTCTCTGATTAAGCCACCGGGATTATTATGAACCTGAGACTACTAGAACCATACTAGTATAGTGATATAATCTAGCAAAGTTAATTTTCAATTTTCTATCCCTATTTTCATTGGGAAATTTTCTCTCCAATTTTCATCTGCTAGTAAAATCGTATTTACAGAGTTTCCATCAGTGGTTCCTTTGTACTTGTTGAATGAAGAACCACACACATGCTCGTCGTATCTTGGAAGCTATTTGTCTGTAACCTGTTAGTATTTCAATTATTTTGAGAAGGGGTGAATAATGCTTTAAGGACAGTGTGATCACACGTGCTTTAATTTGTCATTAATATTATATTTTTCGGTTTTCTATTTCCTTCTATTTTATAGTAATTATAAATATGTAATTGAGACCAGCAAATCTTAACAATCGCATTGTAAATTGTATTGATAATCGATTTTTTGTTTTGTCTTGGTTTTCACCGTCACTTTAATGGCTATAGATCAGATGGATAAGATCGATTAGAATAGGAATGGTGATTGAGATAAACCATCAGTGGAAAGGGACCGCATATGAGTGGACCTGATATGTGCATGATCCATCAACTTCCAAATGGTCGCGGATGGGCGTAGATTCAGTTAGGTGGGGACCTGACCGAGCTCCGTCAGGTCTTGATCGTAGGGCCACCTTGATGTATGTGTTGTATATCCATGCCATCCATCCATTTTGCGAGCTCATTTTAACGGGTGAGCCCAAGCTGATACAAATCTTAGGTCGACAACACCACAAGAAATAGTGATGATTGACCATTAAAAAGTTCCTGTGGCCCATAAAAGTTTTGGATCAAGCTGATATATGTATTTCCCTTCATTCAAGTCTATTTGGCCTTATCAACAGGCTGGATGGCAAATAAACTTTATGGTGGGCCTGAAAAGGTTTTTAAGGAAAAGCATTTCGTGGTGTATTCCGCCGGAGATTTGGATCAATTACATTTTTGAGCCCATGTACTAAAATAAGCTTTCAAAATGGACGAACATGGGGATATACAACACATATGTCAAGGTGGGACCCATAATCAAGTACACCATTTTTAAGTGCCGGCATATCAAGCATCTTAAACAATCATAGTATCAAGTAACTCCAACAATAAAAATAAAAATAAAAATAGCTTACCTTGGTTATCCAATTCAATTAAAAAGTACTCAGTTTTTGTACATGTGAGTAGGGCTGTCAACGGGCATTGAACTCTTTCGGACCGGGCTGTTGGGCTGGCCCTATGCAAAATTCGGAATTTTCAGGCCCAAGCTTGGCCATTGATACCCCCGAAAAACCACACGCTATTTAAGTAATGTTAGCCATAGATGGGCGTAGAAGGGGGGTGCATCCCTTGACTGTGGGGCCTACTGTGATGTATGTGCCTTAGATCAACCACGTCCATCATTTTTTACAGAAGCTCATAGATCATGATCTGAAAAACGAAGCAGATACAATTCTCAATGGACTACACCATGGAAACAGTGGCGATTGACCATTAAAAATTTCTTGTAGGCTACAAAAGTTTTGGATCAATCTGAAATTTGTCTGGTCCTTCCATCCATATCTTTGTGACCTTATCAACGGGTTGGATGGCAAATAGACATTCTGGTGGCCCCCAAGAATTTTTTAACAGTGGATATTCAATTACCACGGTTTCCTGCGGTGTGGCCCACCTGAGATCTGTACCTGCTTCATTTTTGGGACAATAGCCTAAAATGATCTGTCAAAATGGATGGACATCGTCGATGTAAGGTGCATACATCAAGGTGGGCCCCACAGTCAGTGATTCACCAAAGCCGCTCCCACAATAGATTGGTTGTGATTTGCAGATTAAATTATAAAAAATCCTAACAACACGACTTAAAAAGTAAAAATAGTCCATTAGATGTCTGCCACTCACCGAATCAGGTCATCAGTTATTTAATTATTGGTTTATGGCCATCTGGATTGAGCTGCCAATCATCAAATTAAAGCTGTCTCTCTTTTTCCGGCAAAGAAAAAACAGAAAAGAAGAAATAAACAAAGGCATTTTTACTGCAAAATTCCTGAGTAACCTATATTTTACCAAATAATGTGTGGACGGTTGGAAATGTCATGAAGGTGCTTTTTGATAGTGAAATTATAAAAATGCCTTCATTTGAATTTTTTTTTTTCTTTAAAAAGTAGGGAAACTTAAGATTTATGGGGCCCACATGGTGTGTATGACATCCAAACCATTAAACGTATGCACAATATATACCATGATCATAACAGGAATAAAATATCGGGTTATTCATATCATTTATGGATGGGCCTACCTTCCGATGCCGTACATTTGTTTGTCTAATAATAATATTGGTGTGCTTTTGTTGGATGGGTTAGATGTGGACACTTATTTATATTGAAATGGGAGAAATATTTTTCAATTTTAACCATTCGGTTTACAAATCTAATAGTTAGATTAAATAACCATAAATTTTGATTTATGACACATCAAAAACTAAGAACCATAACTGGGACGATTTAATTTGACTTACTCATGTGACATGAATACAATATTCTAATTATTTTTTTAGTGCCCTAGTATCATCTATGGCATTTGGCTAGAGTATTAAAGTTTTCCTTGAAAGTGATTGCAATTGCTTTTTGACGAAAAATAATGATTCATTGATCCTGGTCCTATTACTTAGATGTTATGATTTGACTAACCATCTATGCTTTCTATATACAGAAAAAAATGAGAGCAGGGAAAGAGAGGAGCAAGTTCGTGTGACGTGGGAACAAATTAAGTTGAAAGTTCCCATCCTTACAGGTGGAGCTGTTGTTTTAGGAATTTGAAATACCATCCATTGAATGTGGGGCTGCCAACACTTGCAGTGCACAAGTTTTCACTAATCAAAAGCTAGGCTTGGTAAATTCATAGGAGATTCAGTGGAGGGAGAGAACTGCAAGAAAAGGAAAAAGGGTGAAGATTAGTTTCATATTTTTCTTCTCAATGTTCTCTCCCTCATTGCCTTCCTCTTTTTTTTTGCATCCAAAGCTAACGCACCACCTAGAAAGTAAGTTTATGTTTCTCACAACCAGCGTGGAAAAATATAATTAAGATATTGAGGAATATTCATTTGCAGAGAACCATGTTCATGACTATTAGAGTGGATTTGAAATTGTGCAGAATAATTTATTAGAGCTATGTGCAGGAGCTTGGCGGAGCTAATGAATGAATGACTATGGCGTAAAGGGAAGATGAATATGGCCTATAAAAAGTATGCCAAGTCAAAACATAATTATCCAATTAAATTAATTAAGATAGTTAACACTAAGGCTTCCAAGCCAATAACAGATCCAATCACATAGACTATAAAAGATATGCTAATTATGCAACTAATCTATAAGAGATAGTGAGCTTGTATGTGATTTACAAATTAGGTGCCTAAAATACAATCCAATTCAAACATTTAATTAATTTAACTAATCAAATACAACCAAGAATAAAATGTACGTAATTCATAATCGCAAATACAAGCATACATAATAGTTCGGTTTCTCTACTCAACTCCTGACGAACACACTCTCCTTGAGTATACTGATATTTAGTATCAGAGGTTTTAAATTAGGTCCACCTCTAAACTTTATAGTCCTACACAATGACCTATCAGGTACTCACCAGTATTGGTGGTCTACACAAAGGCTTACCATGTACATACACTTCTGTCGGAGGTTCCTGCAAGAGACTTTAGTTGGTTTTTTTATTGGTTGAACCAACAACCTCGGTCCTAGTCCAATGACCTACGTTTACTCTCACAAGAGGCTCCCACAGAGACTAACATATAGCACCCGTGTCCGGGGAATTCGGCTATACATAAGAATCTATTTGAGTTTGGGTCACAAACTTTTACTCTCAATCCTACATAAAGAAAGAGAGTATGCATTCACTAATTGACAACTCACTTCTCGGATTGAGCCTGTTAATATCTCGCGCTTGGGTTGCCTAATCGATGCTCTCTTGTGCTCTAATTAGTTTCTTTTGTGCTCCCTCGATCATGGAAGTTGTTCTCCTTCTACTTCCTTGAATCAACTACATTGCAATTGATGCTCCAATGAGGCTAACAAGGTAATAAGAGTGGTTTAATTAAATCTATAACAACTAAAGGCTTAATTGATTTCCAAATGAAAATTCATGTAGATGGACATTTAAGAGATTTAAAAGACAAAGATTTTCCTATTGGATTGGTGTCTATTATCAAAAGAATGCAATGAATCAAAATCATCTTCATAAGAAACTTGGAATGCGCATTAGAGTGATTAAAAACATGCAAGATGACTTGAATTCCTTTGAGTGAGAACTTAAAATTGTTGGGAAGTATCGGGATACATTAGGACTTCAAACTCACTAAAAAATCATCATTTTGCCCAAGGCACATATGCCTCTTTTAAATGAATCAAGTTCCAATGGTAAAAAAATGGGCAGAAATTTATCGGTTCGATCGATCGATATGAGCCATCGATTGATCAAACTCCCATTTGATTAATAAATCACTATAATTATAGCTTATAGTAAATTTGTTGTTGGATGATTTGGGCCGTGTTTGATCACTTGAGGTAGATCAATTGAGAGTGATTGAGGATCAATCTATTGACGATCATTCATTGGTTGTTGTTTAGATAGTTTGTTTCACAGCAGGCCGTACATCTTTTAGCCTTACTTATCATGTTTTGATTGTGGCTTCTAAGGCTATGGATGATCAAACAAGATTTACCTATATAGGTTAAGATCATCTAGAGGTTAAGGGTTGTTTTGGGTCACGGTTAAGGTCACCAAGGAACCTCGTTTATAGGTTTTTCACTTCCTTGATGCTCTAATCTTTATGTGTCTTCTGTCTTCAACTTCCAAGGGATTAACTGACTCTCTGACACATGTGATTGACAAACAAAGTACACAAATTAGTACATTAATAGGATTTTTTGGCCCCATGGGTTAGCATGTGCTTATTCTCTTTGTAAGGCTTAGGCCCATTGCATTCTTTCTAAATAGAGGGCATGGGAGAGGGCTTTGTTCGAATTTTAAATTTATAAATCCGTAATTATAGAAATTTATAATTAAAAATTTTTAAAAGAAAATAAAAAATTTGAGAAAAAAAAATATGAGAGCTTATTGGAATTCGAGTTGTGACAAACATCACTCAGCTTGAAGTTGATTTGCCTTCCTTTGGATGTTGTCTAGCACAACAGGAACACCGGACAATCAATCTCTAGGATACCTTCGAATGTTGTCCTATCACACCCACACCCTCGATGTATGAAGACCCTATTCGTTACCATATGTCTAACCCAAAGACCGAACCAAAACGAACCAGAGAGAAAATAGTCTGTATTTTTAGAAATTTGGATTGAAAAATTTAAATGCTTATGAAAATTAGAATAAGAGAAGTCTCTTTTATAGACTTCAACGGATGTCATGAATGGGTGTAGAAGCATTCCTACCAACAGAGATGACTATTGGATTTTTTCAAAGGAGATGACTGTCGGTTCGAATCAAAATCAACAAAAAACGTTTAGGCTCTGGCAAATATACTCGTGCACGCGCACGCACGCACCACACCACACTGCACTGTGCCCACAGCCATGGCCTAGCTCGGCCCGGCGCGCACGCCCATGTGTGGTTCATGGCATAGGTAGTGGCTGTTGGCATAGCCCCCCAACCACCGAATTCATACAACTCCTGAAAGGGGCCTAAGCCCCATGGAAAATTCTTTTCTTATAAACCTAAGTTTTTCTCATTGCCTATCTGATGTGGGACTAAACCTATACCATTATAAGATAAAATGCATTTGTTGATTTTTTAAAATTTTGGAGGAAATTTTCAATCTAATAAAAATTATTATTATTTATTTATTTTGAAACACTAAAATACAATAATACCCCGCCTGTTTCAAAATAATGACTTTTGTGTTAGACATGAATAATTGTGCATTATATCAATATCTAATAGACTTGAATAGATATTAAAATAGACAAGGTAAGTTTACAAGAGTTAGGTGATAGATAGTCTTGAACTAAAGTCCTATTAGTGTAAAACAATTACATATGTCACTCACACAATTATTCCGATACAGATGATTCTATGGTTTGATACTTTTTGGCCATGCACCTTTACTCGAATTTCACTGGTGCTCTAGAGAATTTTTCGAAGCTCTTATAGGAAGCGATCTCACCTCCATACTAGTATAGGTGAATTTCATTAAGTGCACGTAATAACTAAAGACACCACTAACAAATATATATCATATGGATTCAATAATAGTTTAAAACTCAATCTTACTAATTATTGCTTGTACTGCCTATACCATAGAAGTGGCTTTCTTATCGCAATTCTAAACGTCTCCCAATGTCTTGTTATTTACCCATTTGAAAGCTATTTTATGGGATCTCTATTTGTATATGTTAAGTTACCAACATTGGCAGCTCATGATATTGGACTTAATCTAATTCCCATCAATGTAACCAAGACTAGTTGTGTTACTAAGTCATTTAGTTAGATGATTTGCCAAATTCTTCTCTGATCTCATAAAATCAATGACCATTACTCCATCATATAGTAAATGTCTTACTATGTTATGCTGGAGTTGAATATGCCTACTTTTGTCATTATAGATCTTACTATTGGCCTTTGTTATAGAAGCTTGATAATCACAACACAAAGATATATCTAAAATAGGTTTTGACCACAAAGTTATATCAGCCAATAGATTTCTAATCCATTCTGCTTCTGCTTCAACCTTTTCTAAAGCATTGAACTCGGATTCCATAATAGACCAAGCAATACAAGTCTATTTGGTAGATTTCCAAGAGACATACCCTCTACCCCAAATGAAAACATATATACTTGTGAATTTTGTTTCATTTGAATCTGTAATCTAGTTAGTATCATTGTATTCTTCCAACACAATGGGAAAACTAATATAATGTATACCATATGCAATAGTACTTTTTAGATATCTTAGTATTCTAGATAAAACATTCTGATGATCATGATTAGGGTTATGAGTATATGTATTCAATCTATTTACTATATCAAGCTACTAATGATTTTAGAATATTCAAGTTGTGATACGCTTTCACCTGTGTTTTTCTTTAGTTGTATGGAATAGTCATAAGGTGTGCTAACATGTAATAGACCCAACTCTAATGGTTAGTTCTATACTATTATACATAGATGAGTATTTGAAAATAAATAAATAAAATAAAATAGTGAACGCTTAGAAACATCGTAGATTTCATCTTTCTTGTTTCCATTGATAGTAGAAGTGTTGAATTTTAGGGACGAAATTCTCTTTAAGGGGGGTAGATTGTAACACCCCGTATTTAAGATTCAGGGTGTAATTTATTGGTGTGGCCCACCTGAGCTTTGGATTTTTCCCCATCTCTGCACAAATGTCCCAAAAGGACATGTAGAATTACATGGACAATATAGATTATACAATACATTAATGTGGACCCCACTTTTGAATTGTGAGTGTGCACATGGTGTGTGCACCTGCGATGCACCGGACCAAAGTTTAAGTCAAACTGGGCATTGACCCGATTCAATTTGAAATGAGGGATTTCCCTCTCCTTCATTTGTTTTCACCAGCGACGGACAACCGTCTGCTGTGTTGATTGGTGGACCATCACCACCATCCTTTTGGAAGATCCAGACCGTCCATCGTGTAGGCAGGCCCATTTTGACCAAACCCTAGCCATTTACATGTGTTGGAATACATGTACATGCACGCGATCCTTGGCGCAAACTGGTTGCGTGTGCACATGTTTGAAAATGGAAAACTCCATTGATTCTTTCTGTTTGCCAAGCTGAAAATCTGTGTAAGCAACATCCAACGTATACAGCCCGTCCATTCGACGATATCTCAGCCATTAGAAGCTCTCCACGTGGGTTCCTTGAAAACGGAAAAGATTCCTCTCTTACACATCTAGAATCGAAGACAACTCTCTATCAATCATAACTGTCCATTAGGTCAGATCTCGACCGTCCCTTGCACTCACATAGAGGCATATAAATACATTATAATGTTAGGGTTTCCGTCTTTTTGGCGTTCGTATAACAAAATCGGCCGTCTTCTTCCAAGTTCGAACCCACTAACCTAAACTCATCAAACCTTCGAAATCTACCATCCACAAGCTTCCTAGAGCTCATACAGACCTGCCATAAAAGTTTGATTGAAGAAAGAAGCTAGGGATTTGAATCCGCCATTAGCGGCCGAGCTTCTTCTCCGTTTCATCACCAGGCGTTCAAGTTCATGGAGGGCTGATCTCAGATCTAAAACGTCCATTCAGTGGGTCTCAGGAGCGACATCAAACCCCTGTAGTCAGATCCAAGAGTCATCCCAGGTATATGAAGCAGATTCTCAACTCTTGTGGGACCATTCTCAACTCATCATTGCTCGTTGGTTGCACTTGATCCAGGCATCAATTCAACTATTCCAGGGCTATGTTCTAGCCATGTGCGTGAGGAAGGAGAAAAGGATGAAGAAGAATCAGGAAAAGATAGAATGAAGAAGAAGAATGAGAAATCAACGTGAGAGAGGGGAGCGAGTCGACTCATTCGAAGTCCACGCCGAACTGCTGAGTCAAGGGTTGTGCTAGGCATGTCTGTTCAGGTCCAAGGACTAGTTCAGATTGTTTACAGCTAATGTTTGATCAGCAGGGGGAGACAAAAGAAGAGAGTAAGAAAGAAAATGAGAGGAATGAGGGGAGTTTTGCCTTTACTGGGTCACTACTCAGTTGACTCGGTTAATCTCATAGGATCAGTATGTCTTTCACATCTGGTTCATGCTTAGATGTTAGTGATTATCTCAGGGAGAAGAGAAAAGAAAAGGGAAAAAAGGAAGAAGAAGAGGAGAGGAGAAGAAGATGATCCATCCAGCGAGTTGACTCACTGAGTCAACTCATTGGTTTGTTGTGCTGCAGCGAGTCAGATCAAGTTCGATCACCTCCGATTCTAATCTGATTTGCATACGTTTCATCCTAGCTATGGTAGGAACACTAACCTGGAGATCAAGTTTGAAGGGAGTGACTCGGATCATCGTCGAGTTGAGTCGAATAAAGATTTTGTTTCAGGTGAGTTGATCTCGCAAGCCTTCTGTTAGGTTTAATTAAAGTTTGATTTAAATTTAATTATCATAAAATTTTGAATTGAATGTAGGGAATTAGTTTTTTCCCAAATCATCCCATTATAATTCGCCTCATTCGAGTTCAAGTTGAGTTGGATATGAGTCAAACACCTAGATCCATCCTGATCAAGTGCGTTCAAGTCAGACCGACACTAGGGCTATGCAACTCAATTTGCCCCTTTAGAACTCAAATGGGTGAGGATTCACCCTTCAAGCTTTCCTCCATTTCAATGGTTAGATTAGTTTACTTTCATATATCTTCCATGCTTGAACTATCATTCTTGTTTAATTTATATGAATGATTTAGCTTTATTTATTTCTACAAATGTTTTAGAATGATTGTAGAATGACATTCGAATTATTTTTTATATAGTAGAATCGAGATACCTCAGTGTGGAAATTGACTATCTAATTTAGTGAAGTAGACAATCTTATCTGCATAATTGTTGATATATTTGTAAGTTGATATAAATGATAAATTGCTTATAATCAGAAGATTGAGTTAATGGTGATTTAGTTTGTCATTTTCTTGTGTTAAGGGATTGTATTGGAGTTCTAATGCTATATGTAGATGGATATGTACATTTAGAGTTTCTCAAGCTAGTGGCCGACCATGAATGAATTAAACATTATGTGGTTGTAGACTTTACCATCTTATGGATTATTTGGGTTATTGTGGCTTATAGATTGTATTGTTTAGTGGTGTCCTTTAAGGACTTGATGCCAATGTGGCTTTTGGGAGAAGTTATTGTTGAATTTATACATGAACTTGTGATGGTAATATCTATGTGTTGAACCATGAGTGACCACTAATTATATAGATTCTTGTAAATGGAATGTCTTGAATTCTTTATTTTACTAATATCATTTATAATTTGAGTGTTTTATAACCTTACTTGTTTAAGTCTCATGAGCCGAGGATGGTGGAATGAGACACTATACCCGAGTTGTCGGCCTATGTTGGGTTGCGCTCGCCCCCCATAGTGATTTTTGAACTTCTCTGATATTTTATTTGTAAATTGGACTAATAACAGTTGAGTTAATCATGCATACATGACACGTGAGCGTTATCGGGTGCCTGGTCGACTGTTTGAAAGACCAATGTACTGTTCGAACGACCCTTTTTGCATTTTAAATGGGTCGACTGTTTGAAAGATCAGATATCTTGTATGAATGAGACGACTGTTTGAAAGGTCCATTCATTTGTTTAGCTGGATGTGCATCCCCAGGTTGATTGCATTCATACATTCATTCATTAATCAAGATTAAGTCAGCGACTAAATTTGTTTGTGAATTGGATTATATTTTCTTATATCATACATTAAATTGTAATTTGGATGATATAGGTATTTATGTTATATTTGTGTTAATAAGTAGTTGGTGTTATCCTTGTGAATGGTGAAATGTAACTTAGATTCTATAGTTCCTTAGATTGTACTTATAAATTGTATTTTCTTCTTGTGTACATGTGGTATCATCCTATCTGTCACTTAGAAAACATAAATTGTATATATTTTTTTTAATTTTACCTATGAATATTACATTAGATGTTGTATTCTCCTGAGTTATTTGAATTCCATTCTTGACTATTGTGATGCTTGGTAATCTTGGAGGGTATACCTCACTGGGATAGTCATTGATGCTATCAAACTATATTCAGTTGGTGCAAGTTATGTAAATGATGTACATGCTAATTTTAATGTGGAGCACGAAGAACTGGATATTCTTGCAACTTTTTATTTTAAAGTTTCTGTTATTATTATTATTTCATTTGAGTTTAAGTCATTGGTTTGTATAAGCCCTATGGGTAACCAATTGTATAGGCTAGGATATATATTAGACATTTCTTCCATGTGTGGTTTATTTTATTTCCGTTGTGATTGCTCACTTATTAAAAAAAAAAATTTACTGTGAAATGTGGGCTATCCTTGTAGGTTAACTCTCGGGATTTCGAAAAACGAGTACAAAACTCGAGTTACGAAATCCGGGGCGTTACATAACATGTATGCTATAAAGTGATTAAAATCTTTTAACAATTTCTCTATATAATAAGATTGAGATAGTACAAAGCCATCATCTTTTATAATAACATTTATTTCAAGAAGTGCATTGGCCTCGCCTAAGTCTTTTATATCAACATATGACGACAATAGTTTCTTAGTAGAGTTAATCAATTTAAGTCTGGTTTCAAAAATGAGTATGTCATTTACATACAAATAAATAATAACTCATTCATTGTCTGTGAATTCACTATATGCGCATCTGTCTATGTCATTTATTATATATCCATTATATTTCGGAGCATTATTGAATTTCTCATGCCACTGTTTAGGAGCTTGTTTTAAACCATATATGAATTTTATTAAGGTACATACTTTGTTTTTTTTCCTTTAGTTTTGTAACCCTTAGATTGATCCATATATATTTGTTCTTCTAAATTCCCATTTAAAAAAGTTGTCTTGACATCCATTTGAATTACAAGAAGTTTGTATATTGAAACTTTAGCTATAAGTATTCTAATAGAAAAGATCTTAGCTACATGGGAATATGTATCAAAGTAGTCTCTCCCTTCGCTTTGTCTGAAACCCTTAGTCATTAATCAAACTTTAAACTTGTAATGAGACCATTAGGTTTTAGTTTTTTTTTTTTTCTTCCTAAGAATCTATTTAAACTCTATTGGCTTATTTCTAGGTGGTAGGTTTATTTATTCCCAAGTTCTATTAGACAAAATAAATTCTAACTCATCATTTATAACTTTTTTTCAAAATGATGCATCTAAAGAATTAATAGTTTCTGTATATGTTAATGGATCATCCTCAATTAGAAAAGTATAGAATCCATATCTTAGGTTAGTATATTTTCTAACCCTTATACTCCTCATTGGTTCTATTTATTGTACATTTATCTTTTTATAGTCTTATTACTCTAGGTAATATCTAAAGCATCATTATTTTCAATTTTTTTAGATGCATCTTTCCTTGGAAATATATTTTAAAAGAATTGTACATCTCTTACCTCAATGATAGTGTTAGGATCTGGGATGTTATCCCTAGTTTTCAAAACTAGAAATCTATAGGTTGCGCTATTTTCTACACATCCTATAAACACGCAGTCTGTTGTTTTTTGACATAATTTTCTTTTCTTAGTTTCCGGTAACCTTACTTTTTCTAAACACCCATAAACTTTAAGATATTTATATATAGTATGATATTTTTTCCATAGTTCATATGATGTCTTACTTGTAATCTTATAATGTGTTCTATTCAGGAAGTGGCAAGCAGAAAGAATGGCTTCTCTCCACATATTTGAGGGTAAAACAAAACTGTTCAACATTGCATTCATTATTTCTTTCAATGTTCTATTTTTCCGTCCTATTATGCTATTTTGTTCAGGTGTATAAGGGCGGTGGTTTTGTATATAATATCATTCTTTCCACATAACTTCTTAAAATGTAAAGATTCATATTCACCTCCCTACTTGTTATAAGTCTCTTAATTTTCTTATTTAACTGATTTTTAACTTCGTTCTTATACTTGATAAAGAACTCCAAGACTTCATCTTTACTTCTTAGTAGGTATACTCTAGTATACTGTTAGAAGCCGTCTATAAAGGTTAATTCTGTAGTATCTTTTTTCATTTTTAGACATGTGATTCTTAAAATCATTGAAGTTGCTATGAATCAATTCTAGAATTTTAGATTCTCTAAAAACTGACTTGAATGGTTTCTTATGAAATTTAGATTCCATACACAATTTACATTTGTTTGGTTCTTGATTCAAAAAATTAGGTATAAGACATAGTTTCTTATTCTTTTCCGAATATCTACATATACATATCTTAATCTATTATACCATAAATTAAGTTACTCAATCAAGTAAACAAAACTGAAATTCATCTTATTAATATAAATAGAGTATATATTCAGTTCAAATAATCTATCACAACAGTACTCCTTCCCAACAAATGTCTTATTCTTAGATAGTACAAACTTCTCTAAATCGAAAATCAATTTAACAGGAGAAAGACATAAACTAGATTTTTTTTTAAAAAATTATTATTATTATTATTTTTAATGTTAGGTACATGTAAAATATTATTCAATGCAAGGGTCTTTGCAGAAGTCAACTTTAAAATTATTTTTTCTTTTTCGACTAACGAGGATGTTTGGACATTTCCTATAAACACTTCTTCAACCTTTACAACTTGGTAGGAGGCAAACATGCATCACTCCTTACATATGTGACGTGTAGCCTCAATGTCTAATATCCAGTGCATTATGTTCCTGACAATTCAAAATACACATCCTTGGATGATGTTGGCAAACTTTTCCTGTGGCCATCATAGTGCCAGTAATAAAACAACAATCTGTGCAGGGAAATCAAGAAAGTGATGGGCAGGATGGTCTCAATTGATAAATGAGCCAGGGGTGAGGTTGGGTTTGACAACTTATATTTATTGTGGCAGTGCACGAGCCTATGAAAGGCCTACTTATCCCGGTGTGCACCTGAACTTGTGGCACCATTTAGCAAAGTAGTAGGCCAAATCCTCTTTTTAAGGCCCAATTAATAAATAGACGTATGGAATCCTTGGTTACCCAAACCAGCCCAGACCTGGATTGGGTAAACCCCCGCCTGTCTAATATCAACACAAGGGCTGTGAGGGGCGTGTACGTCTATTTGACCATATCGATTTAGGTAAAAGTCCAAAAATGAGACATCCAAGGTTCAAGTGTACCACAAAGTAGGGATTAAACATAACTAGGTTTATCCGGCCTTATGAACAATTTGGATTGAAAACAAAAAAAAAAACAGTGGCCCCAGAAAGATTTCAACGGCAGGCACCGTTATCACCGCTGCTTCCTGTCATGTGGTGCACTTGAGCCTTGAGTCTGCTTTATTTTTACCCTAAAAAGTTTGTTAACGCCTCGATATTGGTGAATGGGATCTCTAACCTCCTGAACCTGAATCCAGTGCCGACTAAATTTTTTTGATAGTTTCCAAGCACAACATTGGCTATAATCGAAGATTATAAAATCCATATATTTAAACGACCACTAAAAATTACTTATTATTATTATTATTATTATTTTTATAATCACTGCTGGAAATAAAAAAAAAAACCCTCTAAGAAACTGCTCCTACATGTCTCCACTGATAGCCTGGAAAAAACTCATATTTCATGCCTCACCGAGCCCCTGCCTGGACCGATTTCCTTCCTTTCTTCAAGTTTAGAAAGACTAGCATGGTTGTCAACTTAGGCAGGAGCCCTAATTCGTGTGATTTTTCTATCGCAGGCGATTGACCATGGCCCACTGGATTGACGATCCATAGTGACAGAAAATGATGATGGGTTGAGAAATTAAAGGAAATATGCAGCACCCAAATGCAGCAGACCAGACTTTGATGTGAATAATGTCCTAATGTCTCTAATTCCCACAAATGGAGTCCCAATGCATTGACCCAGCACAGCTGATAAGCAGAAGTACTAGAACTTTCGTCTAACAGTTGAAGTCAATGGATAAGTCTGGATGAATGACTCTACGCCGACCCGGTCATTCATCAGGTGGGCCACACAATAGGTATACGATTCAACCGTGGCCGTTTGTGCGGCCGCCACCATAGTGTGTATTTTCGTCAGCTGTGACGCACCGGGATGAACGGACTATATTTAAAAAAAAAATCAGGTTGATTGGGGCAATGATGCGTGTGAACGCAAGTGTTGGATAAACTCTGTGGACCCACTGTGATGTATTTGTTTTTTTTTATCCATACTCTCCATCTGATTTTTCAGCTCATTTTAGGGCATGAGCCTAAAATGGAAGCATATCCAATGCTAAAGTGGACCACACCACAGGAAACGGTAGAAATTCAATGCCTACTGTTGAAATCTTCTTGGGGGCCACAGAAGGTTTGGATGAAGCTTGTATTTGTGTTTTCCCTTCATCCATGTTATTGTGACCTAATCAACGGTTTGGATGGAAAATAAACATCAATTTGGGTCCTAGGAAGGTTTCAACGGTAGATATTATTATCCTCCCTGTTACCTATGGTGTGGTTCATTTGAGCTTTGGATATGTTTCAATTTTGGGGTCATGCCCTAAAATGATATGCTAAAATGGATGGACGTCATGGATAAGACATGTACATCATAGTGGGCCCAACAGAGCTTACTTAGCATGCAATAACGCCCCCTTACACATGTACCGCCAAAGTGTTTTATAGCTGTGGTGTGGGAAATGGATTGCCTGCAGAGCTGGGCATCGGACCAAGTTGGATAGGATTGAGTCCAACTCGACTCAGTTTGAAATTTACATAGCCTAAACCGAATTTGATCCGATCCGGAATTGAGTCCAGGTCATTTGACTCGATCTGATCCGGATCATTGCTAGCCTAATCCGATCCGAGTTCGACTCGGTAGGGAAATCGAGTCGAATCGGATTGGGTATGGTTCGGATCGGTCCTGATTTTATTTTTTGAAAAATTTTAAATAAAAATGGTGGGTCACCGCTCCAAAATAGTCTAAAATAAAGGTTAAAATTAATTAAAAAAATATATAAATAAAACTAAAACCTACATACCAACCTGATAAATGAAGATGATGAACGATGATGATGAGTGGGCTGGGCTGCTGAGTGGACAGATCAAGATGGCCAGGTGCGACGCTCGTTCGGGTATAGACAGATGAAAGTAGCCGGATCGAGATGGCTTCTCGTTCAGGTAGAAAAAGAGAGGGAGATATTTGAGCGAGGAATTTTAGGGATTTTGGGGATTTGAGGGAGGAATTTTAGGGATTTAGGGTTTGACCATTTGAGTGCGGGTGCTGCTGGGTAGGGTAAAAAGTAAAAGAGATAAAATAAAACTATATATACACTTAGGACAAAAAGACTAAAAATATTACACACACATACTCACCTTTGATAATAGATCCTAATCGGGTCATATTGGATCGGATCCATTCGAATCGGATTGGTTTGAATTGACCACGTTCTGAACTCGATCTAATGAACGATTAGATTTGATTGATCCTACTCGAACCGCACCGATTCAGGCCTTTGATACGGTTTGGATTGGGTCGGATCTACTGGATTGGGTCGGTTTCTGCTTAGCTCTAATTTGCTGTGACCCTCGGCAGGGAGATATTCGTGTGCCTGGGGCTATGAGGTCCACAGAGATGTCCGTTGAAAATCCACTCCGTACATCTGTTTTGAAAGACCAGAGTAGGACAGGATGCTAAAATTCAGGCATATTAATAATTCATGCATGCCATACCACACGAAATCGAGGAAATTGAATGAATTGGGGTGATAGAAGTTCTGTATCAGAATAATATTTATTCTTACACTTTATCTAAGTTTCAATAAACTTATGAACAGTTTGGATCGCATATAAACATTACGGTCATCTCAAAAAATGTTTTAACGGTAGATATTTATGTTCCCACTGTTTCATTGTTGTAGCCCACCTGAGTATTTAATATGTCTGATTTTTAGATTACTATCCCATTGTGCTCTTTAAAAACAGATGAACGGAGTGGATTTGTCAAGGAAATCTCTCTGGGCCCCACGCAGCTCCGAGGCAATCCACATCCGTGTTGTAAACTATTCCCGTACGTAGACTCTCCACGGTATCCGGTGCATTTCTCCATGCACTCCAAAATGCCCCACCATATAAACAAACAATCCCCAGCACTCCCTCTCCGAAGATCTCCAAAACCACGACTCGCACACCATGGCCACCCCCACCCCCGCCGGAAACCCAATGTACGTCAGAATCCGTCTAGCAGACACGGAAGACGTTCCTCAAATCCACCGTCTCATCTACCAGATGGCCGTATTCGAGCGTCTGACCCACCTCTACTCCGCCACCGAATCCTCTCTCTCTTCCACTCTCTTCAGCTCCGACTCCCGTCCCTTCCACTACTCCACCGTTCTCATCCTCGAGCTCTCCCCAAACTCCCCTTCCCAACAATTCTCTGCTTCTTCTCCAACCTTCCCCGACATCATCCACCGCATCGATATATGCCCTCCGATTCACTACCCAGACTCGGCGACCTTCGCTTCCTCCCGTGGCGGAGGTGATTGGGTCGTTGCAGGATTCCTCCTCTTCTTTCCGAATTATTCGACGGTCCTTGCAAAGCCCGGATTTTACGTGGAGGATATATTCGTTCGGGAATGTTATAGAAGGAAAGGGTTTGGGAGGATGTTGCAGTCAGCGGTGGCGTCTCAGGCCGTGAAAATGGGGCTTGGAAGGGTGGATTGGTCAGTGTTAGACTGGAATGTGAATGCTATCAGGTTCTATGAAGAGATGGGGGCTGAAGTCTTTCTGGAGTGGAGTACTTGTAGGTTGACGGGCGGGGCCCTCGAGGCTTAGGGAAACAGATGAATGGATCATACGAGGTTAGGCAGAGGCTTTTTCTTCCAGTCAGTCTTTCTTCCTTCTTGGATCAGCTTGTTTGCTTAACACTATTGAGGGTCAAACATTGCATATCAGACCTAATTATTATCTAAATTTACGAGTATGATACTCTTTAACACCCAATTTTATTCGTGTTTGTGATGCAGAATGTATTTACTAGCATTGATTGAAAAATGGTGCTTAAAGCAGGAAATTAACGCTCTGATGACACCAAAGGTAAGGGATGGACCCCAGGGGACTAAGATCGACGGATTTATACTCCAGAGGTCCGAGAAAATCAAGAAACTGAAGCTCAAGTGGCTTAAAAAGGATTCAGAATGTAAGATCACAAGGTTTCCACCATCTTTTCGGCTCGAAACTTCATACATGGTCTGAGGGCTATAAATTAACCGTACACGTCAAATTTCATCCATCGGATCATTATAAAAGTCGCCTAATGGACAGATCAACCCATAAATTCTTGATCTGGGGCCCACTTGATATCTAGATATGCTTCAATTTTGGTCTCAACGGGTTAAATGAGCTGAAAATATGAATAGTTGGAGCGGATTTCTCACAAACATTGCTAAAGGACCCTTGTGTGTATCACGTGTGCACGGTACACAAGTGCACCGGCCGTGCACTGAATCTCTCAAAGTCGGTCAGCGCATGTTGACCAACTCTATCTTCTCAAAATAAAAAATGGGCCAGCGTCCTCACGCCGTCCGACCGTTTTTTATAGTGTGGCCCACTTATCATCTAGTTATATGATCCGGACCGTCCATTAACTCCATATGACGGCCGCTCCCCTTTTCAACCTTTTCTTTAGGCCCCATGCATGCAATCAAGAAATCTCCACCGTAAATCGCAGGATGAATGGCAACAAGCAAAGTTAGAAGACCATGTCGAATTCACTCTAAAAACATCCATTTCTGACTGGTTTTTCGCCAGAAATTCAATGTACGGGGTGGATTTTATCAAAAACATCACTGTGAGGTCCACCAAGCATCACATCGCCTTTGCGAGCTTGCAAAAAATTGTTGTGGGCCACCATCAGGAATCAACGGTTGGATCTGGACCGTCTGTTAGGTTCCCACGTCCTAGCTTACTAAGGCCTAGCTGACGAAATTTGAAGACTTCAAGAATATGGGATCTCATCCATTCAAACGTCGGATTGACGGTGTAACGAAAACATCCGTGGACCACACTGAAGTTGATCTGAAAATAGTGATTCCCACTTGATTTTTCGAGGTGAATGCAGTGGACGGAGTGGATTTCATCAGCAGTGGAAGGAGTGGATCCCACCAGAAACCAGTGCACGTCTCTTTTGTTGCTGTGCGTAGAAGCTACGCACTGCCTCTGGGTGCGGAAGTTCCAGCCATCCATCCCCCTTCCTGCTTATAAGAGAGAGGGAGAGAGAGCTGTAGAGGGGAATCCAGGAGTTGTGGACGTGGGTAGAGGCAGAGAGAGAGAGAGTAGAGTATTTTATTTTTATTTTAGTTTCTTCTTAATATTTCTTTTAAGATATCTAATCCATTCATGAGTGGCTAAACCTCTTAGCTAGGGCTAAGAGGTGAAGCTTGTAGCGTGGTGGGAGTCGTTTTGATTATGCCTTTTGTTTAGGACCGAATTGACATTGATTTTAGTTTATTAATGGGAATGTTTTTAGTTTTTAATGATCTGTTGTGACTAAAATTACAATGGGTCTGCAATAGCTTTGAGCATCTTCCTTTCCTTTATGTTTATGACGTCAGGAAGCCCTATTGTTCACCATAGTCTCCTATGTATGGTCGGATGATGGTACCCTTCCTAACCTTCATACACTGTTGACTGGTTGATAATTAGTTTAATTCTGTTGTTTACTTTGTCTCCTAGGCATGGTTTGGTGATGGAATCCATTCTAATTCATATACCTTTCATCTCTTGAAAACTATATCAAAAGTAAGTTCAGTTTGATTTCATGGTTACACCCTTCAACTGGATGAAGATGGACTTTAAGTCCAGTTGAATTCTTGAAGTAGGCATAAGATCTCCTTGATCTCTACAAGTGGATCCTCTGAATCCCTAGTTTCTTTCCTCTAATTTTTTTAAGTTTTAGATTAATCTCTTACCATTATTCTTCAAATTTCATTCAGTTTAGATTTCATCTTAATTTAGTTCTACTTCTACTTAGTTTCAGATAATGTACAGGTTTCGGTCCCTTGGGATTCGACCTCGGTCTCACTAAGTTATTACTACATCACAACCCTGCACTTGAGGAGTGAACAAACACTTAAAAGTTTTAGTTAACAGTGATTATGTATTAGAGATTATGACATTTAATACATGATCACTTGTTAACATGATTTTATTATATAGTAGAAGTCGTTTGAATGCATGTAAGTTTTTAAGTTGTGACTCATTAGTATGTCGCATTTTTTATTTTTTTTGGATAAGTTGTAAGTCAATCACAGATAATTGTATGTGTATTCAATATCGTTTGAAGTAGGGAATACTTCCAGCAGGTTATAAGTACGGTTTTTGTTTGTTTGTTTGTATTTGGTTAAGTTATAAGTCGATTAGAGATAAGTTCGTATTAACACCAAGTAGAGTTTGAAGTCGGGAATTATTTCAATATCTAATAATTACGTATAATATATTATTTTGATAAGTTCCATTTAAAAGAATATTTGAGACAAGTTTTAGAATAAAATAATAATCAAGTTAGCCATAAAAGTGAACCTATACGCATTTAAAATTTCTCTAATGTGAAATAGTAATTTAATATAAGTACAGGAAGAAAACAAAAATAAAAAAATGTGTAGATACCGAATGTTAAAATTCAGGATAATCTAAGGTGGTCAATGTATCTAGGAAGAAATTGGACCAATGATTAATTTCTCTTAACCATTCACTTATATCATATATGTACATATAATTGACAACACACGCTAATTATAGGTCCAACTATTGGTCTGCACCAACCATCAAAAGGACTAGACTTTTGATTGCTCATGTAATCTAGCCCATATACATGAAGCCCGTATTTTCAACGGTTTGATAGATGTAAAGAAAATAAAAATTAATAAAAATAAAAAGAACAATGGTTCATGATTGGATTGGTGAAAGTCTGATGCAGGGATGAACGTGATGAGGTCGATCAATGTCTTCCTCAAGGATAACTACTCTGAATCTACGAAGCTTCTCTGGACTCCTCACAGAGACTTCTCGAATCCCCGAGGAAAGAGAGCAGGAAAATAGAAATAAATTCTAATAATATTCGAAATTAATGAATGAATGAATAAAAACAAGTTCACAACTCTTTAAATAAGGGTACTAAGCAACAAGAAAGAAATCAGAATCAAACTACAACTAAAACTCCTAGAATCTGCGACTTACTATAAATAGTAAACTTACTATTTATAGACAGTCGTGATGTCTACTAGTGCACAAGGTTTTCGACCAAAAATAGTAAGAGTCCTATTTGGCTTCACCAAACCGTTCTCCTAATTATTCTAAGCACTTTTCATGTTGGACACAACTCCTAAAGCCCAATGGATAAAGAGTAATGATCAAACTAAAACTTACCATCTATAGTAAAAATGAAAATAAAACAGGGAAATGACCATCGATCAGGGGGTTTTTCGCAAATCTGGGCTGCGCAACCCAGCATAGCGGGGTTGGTTGGCTAAAGTAAATCATATATTTTATGTCAGATAACTCATTTGGATTGCGAGATACACCCGATCTAAGGTCTGACGGTCTGGATCACTTCTGTCATCGACCGGGCCTTTTTTGATCCATCTTGGCCATGAAACTGTTTGCGACCTGCTCTACATCAGTTCCCTCCACTTCAAAAGAACTCGTCCTTGAGTTCTCATCCTGCTCTGGTTCATGATACTTGGTTAGGTCCGCGACGTTGAAAGTCCATGAGATCGCCATGTCATCTGGAAGATCAACAACATAAGCATTGTCATTGATCTTTCGGATGATTGGTACTGGTCCAATCCTTTTATTCTTCAACTTGTTGTACGTTTTGATCGAAAATCTTTCTTTACGCAAATGGACCATTACTTGGTCGCTCACCTCGAACACCTTTTGTCACCGATTCTTGTCCGCTTGCTCCTTGTACTTTTCATTCGAGGCATGTAGCTTGGCCTGCACCTCCGCATGAATACCCATGATCATGTTTGCCATATGTTTTTTTGTAATGCTCATGCCTGGGAGCTTGGGCAGAGGGACCATGTCTAGTGTGTAGCGAGGTACTCGTCCGTAAATAACCTGGAACGGCGATTTTTCAGTCGAGCGATTCACCATGTTGTTGAATGCAAACTCCGCTTGAGACAAAGCCAAATCCCACTGCTTTGGTTTTTCTCCTGAAATATATCAAAGGATGTTTCCCAATGTGTGATTCACAACCTCAGTTTGATCGTTAGTCTGTGGGTCGTAGGCGATGCTGAACTGAAGTTGTGTATCAAATCGAGTCCACAAAGTCCACCAAAAGTGGCTTATGAACTTTATATCACGGTCAGAAGTAATAGTCTTGGAAATCCCGTGTAGCCACACAATTTCTCTAAAGAATAGATTCACCACGTGTGTTGCATCGAGAGTTTTCTTGCTTGAAATAAAGTGCGCCATCTTTACTAGCACGAACACCGAATCCATGCCGCGTTGTGTTCATGGGAGACCAAGCACGAAGCCCATAGATAAATCCTCTCAAGGGCCGTCAAGCACGGGTAACGGGGTGTAGAGGCCCGTATTATGAGGTTGCCTCTTGGAGGTTTGACAAATACAACAACGTTGGACGACTTTTCCCATATCACGTACTAATTGCGGCCAGTAATACTGCTCTTCCACAAGAGCTCGCATCTTGTCTCGCCTAAGGTGTCCACTGAGGCCACCTCTATGTAGCTCTTGAATAATCTGTTCTCTCTCAAAGAACTTTGGGGATGCACAACAGATTTCCTTTGAAGAGAAAATCGTCTTATATATGAAGGTCACTGAGGTGACCTTTTTGGCACTTCATCCAAGAATCTTTGAAGTCTTCATCCTCGGCATACAGTTCCTTGAGACAGTTGAAGCTGACCACCTCGTTGTTTATTGTAACAAGTAGTGATGCACGACGACTAAGTGCATTAGCCACCTTGTTCTACTGCCCTGACTTGTGCTTCAGAACGAACGTGAATTTCTGTAAAAACGCATCCTATGTAGCATCCACATGATTCACGTTAGTTTGACTATTAATAAACTTTAATGCTTGATGGTCAATGTATAAAACAAACTCCCTTTGAATCAGGTAATACCGCCAATGTGACAGCACCTGAACAACTGCGTACAACTCAATCTCATAAGTTAACCACTTCTTTAGGGCTTCGCTGAGCTTCTCGCTGTAGAAGGCTACCAGCCTGCCTTCTTGTGATAATACTCCCTCAATTTCGACGTATGAAGCGTCACTCTCAACCTCAAACAATTTGTCAAAATTAGGAAGCACCAAGATCGGTGTTGTAGACAAACGATACTTGATCTCGTGAAAGCTCTTGTCAGCTTTATCGGTCCACTGGAACGGTCCCTTTTTCATGCAATCTGTTATAGGTGCAATTATGGTGCTAAAATCTAACACAAATCGACTATAGAAAGTCATCAACTCGTGAAAACTCCTCCCCTCATGAATGTTTGTCGGGATCGGCCATTCCCTAATAGCTCGCACCTTTTCATCGTCTACCTGAATGCCTGTGGACGTTACAAAAAATCCTAGAAATAATAGGCTGTCAATTAAAAAACTACACTTTTTCTAGTTGAGGTACAACTTGTTATCTTGTAGGACTTGCAGCACCTGCCTGAGATGTTTCTTGTGCTCTGCCTCATCCTGCCTATATATCAATATGTTATCGAAATATACTACCACAAATCGGCTAGTGAACAGTTTTAGAACTTGATTCATCAAATGTATAAAAGTACTTGGTGCGTTTGATAGGCCAAATAGCATGACCAGCTACTCATACAACCCTTCCTTTATCTTGAATGCCGTTTTTCGCTCATCATTGTGTCGGATATGAATTTGATAGTAATTGCTCCTTAAATCTACTTTAGAGAACACCTTTGCCCCTCCAGCATATCGAGCATGTTGTCCAACCTTAGTATTGGGAATCGATATTTGATAGTAATTTTGTTGATTGCTCGATTATCGACACACATGCGCCAGCTTCCATCTCTTTTTTTTTTTTGCGTTAATAATGATGGTACAATACATGGGCTTATGCTCTTTCTCAATAAATCCTTAGGGATCAATTCTTCTAATTGCCCCTGAAGTATCTCACACTCCTTCGGACTCATCTAATAATGAGGGCGGTTGGGCAGGCTAGGCCTAGGGACGAGGTCTATGTGATGTTGGATGTCCCTCATGGGGGGCAATCCATCAAGTAAATCTTTAGGCCAGACTTCTTTGACTTCGTTTAGAAACAGTTTTAAACTTGGAAGGATGTTTGAGGGTACTTTTTCCTTGCCCTTCACTACCACGACGTATACCTCACCGGTTTTCTTGGATTCCTCCATGAAATTTCGAATGGTCAAGAGGGAACTCTCCTTCACTTTAGAGGCTTCAGGGTGGTTCTTTTGTGCCATAGGGGCAAGAATTATTTTTAGACTATCCTTTATGAATATGTAGACGTTGTCTCGTCCCCGATGGGTTGCATCATGGTCCGACTGCCAGGGTCGACCGAGTAGCATATGGTAAGCTTCCATATCGACCACATCATAAAGTATCTGATCCTTATAATGTTTACTAATTGAAAACGAGATAGTGCATTGTTCAGTTACCTTGGTCCCATTCACCTTTTTTATTTAGCCAATTAAGTACGGAGAATGATATCTTGTCGTTGGTAGTTGAAACTTGTCCACCATCACCCTTGAGACGATGTTCTTGCTGCAACCACTGTCTATGATCACATCACAGACCTTTCCGTTGACAGTGCACTGAGTACAAAATATATTGTGTCGCTGTGGGTGTAATTTCGTTTGTGGGGTATACAATAGTCGCCTCACAACTAGAGATTTGCCACGATCCTTGCCCGTCAATTCATCGCTACCTGCTATTTCTTCAGTGGTTTGTTCATATTCATCAAAGCTATGATCTTCTTCTACGGCCTCATCTTCAGTGCCTCCTTCGTTTATAGCCAAGTGTGCTGTGGGACGTTGAGGACAAGTGTTTGATAATTGACATGGTTGGCCACAACGGTAATAATTGTTCAGCCTTAGCAGAGCATAAGGATTTAGAATCCTACTCAGGCCCTCTATTGTGGGTACTGCCCGTTGAGGTCTGGATGAGCCGCTCCTCGTATCACGGTTTGCGGGTGGAGGAGGTTGAGGACATTCTCCTACGGGATCTTTTTCTCGAGCCAGCACTGGATCATGTATGGGACCCGTCATGGGGGGTTAATTTGAAGGATAGGGACGAGCAGAAGCTCTTGCAAGTTGTATTTTTTCCCTCCCCGCCAATTGAACTGCTTCATCTATAGTCCCGACTGGGAACATCTGAAATCGGTCCTGAATTGCCGGTCGTGACCCACCTATAAATTGTGCCACCTTCTGTGACTCATATTCTGACAGATCGTTTCATGTAGCCAACTGCTGGAATTCTTCAGTTTAATCTGTAACAGTTTGATTTTTTTATCGACAATTCTGGTATTGCTGGAATAATATCTGCTCATAATTACTGGAGAGAAATCGTGATTGAAGAAGACATCTCATCCGAGGCCATGATGCGATGGACACCTTGTTCTGGCGGGCTCGTTAGAGTTGTAATTGTTCCCATCATGCAGAAGCACCAGATTTTAATTTAAACGCTACCAATTTTACCTTTTTATGATCTGGCACATCCATATAATCGAAATATCTCTCTACTTTGGCTAGCTAATCGAGAAAATCTTCTATACGTAATAAACCGTTAAAACTAGAAAGTTTAGCCTTACCTTGATAGTATCTTTCAGCACGATCTAGATGATCGCCTCCATGGATTGATTGTCGGGTAAAACCCTTATTAATGTCCTATTCGTTAGAACTTGAATCATCTGGTGTAGCCTTACGGTTTACCACTGGTAGTGCTCTAAGATAATTGGAGTTGTGTCGTATAGCAACCTCAAGTGGTGGAGCATCCATAGATGGTAGAGCACCGCCTAGGGCTCGGGGTGAAAGTAGCGCATACGGTCGAGGGTTGCCTGCAGCCCTTGCATGGTCAACTGGCTCTTCCGATGGAAAACTTCCATTCTTTCCGAAAGATAATGAATTCTTGGATCACCGTCCATATGATTTTGATTCATAACTTCATTGTTTGCCATCGGCTCGAGGGAAAACCTCGCTTTGATACCAAATTGACGCAAGGATGAATGTGATGAGGTCGATCACCATCTTCCTCAAGGATAACTACTCCGAATCCACGAAGCTTCTCTAGACTCCTCACGGAGACTTCTCGAATCCACGAGGAAAGAAAGCAAGAAAATAGAAATAAATTCTAATAATATTCAAAATTAATTAATGAATGAATAAAAATGAGTTTACAACCCTTTAAATAAGGGTACCAAGCAATAAGAAAGAAATCAGAATCAAACTACAACTAAAACTCCTAGAATCCGCGACTTATTATAAATAATAAACTTATTATTTATAGACGGTCGTGATGTCTAATAGTGCACAAGGTTTTCGGCTAAAAATAGTAAGTGTCCTATTTGGCTTCACCAAACCGTTCTCCTAATTATTCTTAGCACTTTTCATGTTGGACACAACTCCTAAAGCCCAACGGATAAAGAGTTATGATCAAACTAAAACTTACTATTTATAGTAAAAATGAAAATAAAATAGGGAAATGACCGTCGATCAGGGGGTTTTTCGAAAATCCGGGCTGTGCAACCCGGCATAGCAGGGTTGGTTGGCTAAAGTAGCTCGTTCTACCCCAAAATCATATATTTTACGTCAGATAACTCATTTTGAATTGCGAGATACACCCGATCTAAGGTCTGACGGTCTGGATCACTTCTGTCGTCGACCAGGCCTTTTTTGATCCATCTTGGCCAAGAAATTGTCCGCAACCCGCTCTACATTAAAGTCCATCAATAAGATTATACTAGCTACATCACACCATGCATATGGATTGAGAAAGAGAGAGCGCATGAACCATCTTTTAGGATTTGGTGAGGCTGTGGCCATGGAGCCCACCTTCATGTATGTTTTGTATATCCTACACCGTCCTTAAGTTTTGCCGGCTAATTTTAGGGCATGAGCGTAAAAGAGAAGAAGATCCAAATATGAGGTGGGCCACACCACAGGAAGAAATAGGTACTGAATACCCATTGACAAAAATTCTTATGGGCCACACAAGTTTTGGAACAAGTTGATATCTATGTTTTCTTCATCTAGGTCTTATGTGACCTTATCAATGGGTATGGCTTTGATGGATTCTAACTATGGGGCCACCGTGATGTATGTTCCTTACATCTAAGGCTGTATATCGAGTTGAGTCGAGTCGAGATGGCTCAAGCTTGGCTTGGCTCATTCGTGCTCACCTCGAGTTCAAGCTTGAGCTTGAGCTTACCATTGAAGCTTGGCTCGTTTGCCAAATCTTTCGAGTTGAGCTAGTGGATTGAGTCGAGGCGAGCTTACCTCGAGTCAAGTCGTGTTTGCTCCCAACCTAACCCATCCCAGCACCTAACCCACACCTGACTCAACATAAAAACTCGACCCAACTGACCTAACCCTCAAATCAAATATTCAATTAATAGTGTGTGTGTGTGTATATATATATATATATATATATATATATATATATATATATATATATATATATATATATATATATATATATATTAGATAAAGCCATAGAGGGTACCTTGTTATTGGTGCAGAGAGAGAGAGAGAGAGAGAGAGAGAGAGAGAGAGAGAGAGAGAGAGAGAGAGAGAGAGAGAGAGGTAAGGGAAATGGTAAGAAAGGGATGGACGAGTAGGGTATGGTTTAAGTTTTTTTTTTTTTTTTTAATATAATAATATATATTCGAGTTGAGCTGATCTCGAGCTTCAAGCTGAGCTGGTTTCGAGTCGAGTTGAGTCCAGCTCTACTATGTTCAAACTTGACACTTTTTCAAAACGAGCTGGGTCATATGAAGCTTGGCTTACATCTTGTTATTGTTCGAGTCGAGTCAAGTCGACCTAAATCGAGCCAAGCCGAGCAAGCCTTTCGAGCTAGCTTGGCTCGTCCATGTCATTCATATGTTTTTACAACTCATTTTAGGGCATGATCCCAAAGGGAAAAAGGGAAGCATGTCCAAATCTTAGGTGGAACACACAACAAGAAATAGTGGGGATTGAATACCCATCATAAAAAAATCTCTTTGGGGCCATTAGAATCTTTATTTGCCATCCAACAATTGATGAGGTCACGAAGAACTAGATGAAGGGACCACACAATTATCAGCTTGATCAAAAACTTTTGTGGTCCACAGGAAGTTTGTAATGGCCCATCACCACTGTTTCCTATGGTGCGGCCTACTTGAGATTTGAATTTGCTTTATTTTTGGGATCATGCCCTAAATTGAGCTATCAAAATAGATGGAGAAGGGGATGTAAGGCACTCATCATGGTGGATCCCATAGGGATCCACCAAAGCTGCCCCTCTTATCAATAGGTTGGATAGCAAAGAAACATTACTGGAACCTAGGAAGTTTTTAATGGTCGATGTTCAGCCACCATTGTTTCCTACGGTGTGGCCTGCCTAAGATTTGGATTTGTTTCGTTTTTGGGCTCATGCCCTAAAATGAGCAGAAAAAACTGATGGACGGTGTGGATATACAAACATACATTAAGGTGGCCCCACTATCATGGCCTCACCCAATCAGACATCACTATTGCGGCTGGATCAAATGCAAGGAGAAAAAAAAAACACTTCATAGCCTACTGCCCAACCGATTGGAGAGAGAGAGAGGGAGAGAGTTGATTGTAGGTGCTATAATGGTGGTACTTGTTGCCTGACCCATGAAGTTTCCTAGGCAGTTTTGCCTATAAATGAATTAATGGTTGAAAGCTTTTTTTTTTTTTTTTTTTTAAAATTATTTATTTATTTTTTATTTTTTTAAGTCACTTACAAATGAATTTCTTTCATAAATTTTTATGTGACTTAATTACAAGTGAATTTCCTCCCCAAAACACCGCCGGTAGTGATTTACCTATAAGTCACTTCCCACTTAGAAAACATATAGGCATCCAAACGAACCCTTAAGCTAAAGATCTTTAATATATAATTACTGCTTACTAAAATGAGATCAACTCATTTTTAGTTGGCTACCAAGCTGGACCTAGTTTATTTGTGCCTTCTTACTTAATTTTCAGATCCATATGAGAAAACCAAATATCTGAAAAATGAGGAGATCGAATAAATATTTTCGCACATGTACATTGTCTGCGCGAGATCAAATGCTAAAAATTGGATGGTAAAAAAAATAATCTTTCCATTAATCTTGCACTCCAACATGGGATTTATTTGAAACAAAAATATGCAACTCTACTAAAATTGTCCATAGAGGATCTGCAAATATGTAGCTCATAGTTCATTTTCCACAATCCAATGTCTCCTTCTACATATACATGCCACACATTCATTTTGCAATCTCTCATCTCACAAAATCTAGAAAGTCCACTCATCAGTTGTGTTGCACATTGTAATTTTCTTTTTTTTTTAAACGTTAAGCCGAACATGACTTACTATAAATAGTAAACTTACTATTTATAGACCGACTCCATTCCTACTAGACTTCATGGTTTTTGGCCGAAAACAGTAAGTGTTCAATTTAGTCTAACCACATTGTTCTCCTAACTTTTCTAAGCCCTTTTCATGTTGGGCATGACTCTTACAACTCAAAGGATCAAAAGTTATACCCTAACTAAAACTTACTATTTATAGTAAAAACGAAAATAAAAGAGATTTTGGATGGTCGATCTGATGGAATCTCGCAAATCCGGCGTGGGCAACCTGGCATAGCGGGATTTGGTTGGCTAAAGTAGCTTCTCTTGCCCCAAAATCATATATGATATGTCGAAAAACTTGTCCTGGTTTGCGAGATACAACTGTTTTAAGGTTCTGTTGGTCCGGATCATTTCTGCCTCCAATCGGGCCTTCTCTGGTCCATCTTTGCCATGAAACTGTCTGCGACCCGCTCTACATCAGAAATCAGTGGGGTGAATTGTGGGAAGGGATCTACAATGTGGAGAATGATACCGTCAGTAGAAAGCCTATCACTGAAGTTCATCAGATTCAGAGTGGAAGAAGGAAAATAAGATTTTGGTTTTTGAGAAAAATGTTGTGGAAACTTCTGTGGAGAATATCTTACAAAAATGGCGAGTTAGTGCAGAACTTCTACTGTATTCTTGGGAAAGTAGTTTGGTCTTTAGGCTTATTTCAGAAGGAATTTGCGCAAGGAAGAGTCGCCTTTGATGGCGCAATTGTTGGCACTATTAGGTCAAGTTTATGTTCCTTTGATTGTTTGTTCAAGTCCAAAAAATTTAGGAAGTGTCAATGGATGGTATGATCTCGGTTTTCGATCTTTCTACAGGTCATTAATGGCATCATCTGCTCTTAGGTCTATGACAGTGCCGAGTTTGGTACCGAGCCAATCACTAAAACAATGCAGTTTTCTGGATATATAGCTACCCTCAATAAGATTATTACTGTGGACCACTTAAAAAATCATGGCATTGCGACGCTGAATGGTTGTGTGCTGTGCACTAGTCAAGAACATTTGTTATTCACCTTCTATTTTATTGCCTATTTTCTTGGAAGTATGGTTTAAGATGCTATGCAAATTTGGCATTTGCTGGGTCGTGCCATCTTCAGTGGAGTCCTTGAGGGGTCGTTTCGGTGCCTCGAATATTTTCGATTACCAGGTATTGCAATTCCTGGTTATTGTAATTTTTTGGTTCGGTAACCTCCTAGCAGGAAATTGTGATTCCCAGAAATTAATTATAATGCATGTGTTTGGTTGACTTACAAGTTGGAAATCATGTGTGATGTGCTGTTTATTTGTTTAAGAAGATCCTAAAAAAATGAGCAAGTGTGGCCCACTCTATCACCTGATCAACTACAATCTCAAATATAAATAGCATACCATGCGATCAAATTGATTAGTATATTAGTTGTCGCTCACGTGAGCAAAATTTGTACGTGCTATCCACAATAACTAGGTAAATGAACAACCCATGTTGATCGTACTTTGATCTGATCATTGATTTATATACATCATATGGTTCTCACCCCTGATCGCCCACGTAAAAATATAATTTTTATTTGAAGATCCGAACCGATCATTAATAGTTAGTGAAATATATGTTGAGACGGATCAATACAAATGGTTCTATCATGGGGTTTTGAGCAAAAGTAGCCTTGCGATAATGCCAAATGCCCCAAAAAGCAAGAGTTAAAAAAAAAAAAAGACACCTTTGAGGCCATTTAATGATTTTTTAAAAAAGAATTATTGGATGAAAATGCCTCTAGTTCGGAACCTAGTGCCTGTAGGATTTTATTCTTCCTTTGTTTTTTTTTCTTGAGATTCTTTTTCTTCCTTTTCAAATGTCTTATGGGACCCACCACTACTACCCCCCTCCAAGTGCATTTTCCGAAGTATGGTCACCACCATCAAGTTCTTTGATGTATGGACGCTGCCAACAATTGTAGGGCCCTAAAAATGAGTGTTGTTTTTGCTCAAACGATCACATTTCTTAGAGATGGAAGCTACTGATAGGTGAAAGACACTTTGAATGGGTTATTTTATTTTATTTTATTTTAACATTTTTTTTAAGAGATGAAAGTCACTTTCGGTTGTGGATAGAGATAGATGGCTGCAATTATTGTTGTGGGGAGAAGTGATTGTCAGGAAGGATTGAGGTGGAGAGGGATAGTTGTATCTGTTATGTAGAAGACGATGAACACGTATCATTTTTTGAGGGTTGAGGTTGTGGTGTGTTAAGAGCTTGGGACTTGGTTGTCATGTGTTAAGGATTGAGTTGTCACGTGTTAAAGGTTGTGGGGCCACCATAGGATATGTGTTGAATTTACTCTGTTCATTGGATTTAAACTTTAATTTAACATCATCGGCCAAAGAATGAGTTGCATACAAAAACTCTATGGCCCCCAAGAAGTTTTTAATTGTAGATTTTCAATTTCATTGCTTCCTGTGGTGTGGTTCACTTGAGCCTTTGATATACTTCATTTTTGGGCTCATGCGTTAAAATGATCTTTCAAAATGGATGAATGACATGGATGAAACACATACATCATAGTGATTGGATGGATGATGTGGATGAAACACATACATCACAGTCAATCCCATAGGACCACTCGTCTCTATTTAGGTTCTACTGCCCAATCCACGTCGAGCAAAAGCCTTTTGTAGGAGGTTTCTGCCATTGAAAGCTATGTTGGGCCAACTGTGATGTTTGTGAAAAATTCATTCTATTCATCTATTTTGGAAGATCATGTTAAGACATAAGATAAAAACTTAAACAAATGAAAACTCAAGTGGGCCACACGACCAAAAACAGTGGAAAGGAGTTGCCTACCATTCAAACCTTTATCGGCTCTATCATGATGTTTATTTGCAATTCAAATTGTTCATAAAGTGACTCAAATGCTCATAAGATCCCTACCACGGGAATGAACTGAAAGAATACAAATATTAGCTTGATCGAAAGCTTCTGCTACCCTATGAATGTTTCAACCGTGGGTGTATGATCTCCCCTATTTTCGATTGTGTGGCTCACTTGAGCTTTGGATCTACCTCATTTTTAGTCTCATGCCATAAATTGATTAGGCAAAACATGTAAACAGTGTGAATTTCTCACAAACACCTTAGTGGGCGCCACAATGTTTACCCCCTCCAAATTCCTCCAGCCATCATGCCCTGACTGGCAGGCTGGGCTCAAAGCGACTGGTAGTTTTGTCCCTTAAAGTCAACAAAGGAACCCACCTAACTCCAAGTCAACAAAGGCACCCTACCTAACTCGAAGTCAACAAGGCCAATTGACCTAAAGCCATTGGAGGGCTCACTTCACTACACTTATTTCTCCTAAGGATCGTCCCTTCGGTGCCTTCGAGCCTTAACCAACCTATCCAATCGCAGCACAATAAAAGGGGGAGCATGCAAGAGTTTAATCCTTACACCCATACACATCAAGCAATTTCTATTATGTTTTTAGGCTCTACAACTGCACACAACGACACATTATCACACGTGTCAAAATATGGGTGTGCCAAGTTTTGGGGGTTAGATGTCAAGAGCTTGAGCTGTTTGTTGCAACTTTTGGGGGCTGTTTTGTCATAAAAGATGCTTTGTCAAAAAAAACAGAACACTTTCTGCTTCTTTTCTTTTGTGGTGTTTAATTTAAAATGCACTTGTTAGATGGATTATTAATGAAAATGATTTAATTAGAACAAACATATGTAAAGAAAGTATCGGATAATAAAGTAATTATCGTTTTTCTATTAGTGCACTTGTGGGCATAATAAATGATGTTCTTGCAGATGAAGCAAATGACATAGGAAGTTTTTTACTTTTTTTTTTTTTTTTCCTTTTTATTTCTTATGATCATGAGGAGGTGTCGTGAGATTTTACTTTTGAGTGTTCATGGTTGGATTCTTGTGACCTTTTAAGTAGAGAGATTTTCAGTTGCAGGTTTGGTTGTGATGGCGTACTTCTAGGTGGTCATAAAAGTTTCTGAACCTTGTGATAGAATTAATGTGGTTTATAATTCTTTTGACAAAGGCTTAAGAATTGTGTAAAAAATGGTGCATTTTGATCATTTATTTATACTCCATTAATTTTTCCTAACACTCATAATATTGCCTATCATTTATTTTATCTCTAGGATATGGTCATTGATGGTGCAATACACAAACATTCTATGCTCTTGAAACTCTATTAATTTCCATCACCCTAGCACGTGCATTTGACTTCTTTGTGTATATATTAGCTAGTGTATCCGATATCTCCTTAGTGGTCTCATACATCTCATATGTAGGTACGAGATTACCATGGATGGTGCTTAACAGGATGTTATGGGTTGAGCGGTTCTCACTACACTTATTATGATGAATATTCTTTGTAGCGATATAGTAATGGTTAAGTTACAATCTAAAATAGGTTCTTCCTCAATACATCAAGAGTATTTGATATGTCATCTTCATTTAGAAGGATTCTCCTGGCACGAGATCAACAATTATAGTTATTACCATCAAACTTTTGACCCTTATGATGTTGATTAAAGTTATAGTGACCATTTATACATTGCAAAAGTATCACTAAGCTGTAATAAAACATAGTGACATTTCTTCATGTTATATAAATTTTCTTATTACAAAAGTAAATCATACATCTTAAATGAGATATATATGAAAATCTATATACTCAAAGTGAGCAGTGCAAAATAGTAAAGTTCTTAAAATAAGATGCAAAAAATGCTTTTGCTATAGTTATTTGCATAATATAAGAAACTCTCTATCATGGGTACATGCTTCATTTCGTGGTGGAGCTCTTACTTACGTTATGTGCAACTTTAATTAAGAATGGAATACTTAAAGTACTAGATTTTTTAGGTTCTAATAATAAAGAGGTAGTGATCTAAACACATAAGACAAAATTATATAACTTATAATTTTATACAATAAGAATCTATAAAAAGTTTTTCTTTTTTTTTTGGATGTAGATATCACATTAAAAAGTTAATGCTAATCTTATTAATAAAATTGATCATCACCATTGATCATTACCGTTGATGATAGATGCGATTATCTACGTTGATTATGACCATTGATGATAGATTCGATCATCACCATTGATCACCACGGTTGATGATGTTTCTGATCATTAGAGAATCCATGATGAATGTGATAGAGGGTTATACAGAGAGATTCATGCACATGTGCAATCTTAATGCAAGAACACGTGTAATACTAATAGTGAAGCACTAGATCATGCTAATAGTGAAGCACTAGATCATGGCGGGTCAAACATTTTGAACATCTTGGAAAATATGTGAGACCCACTAATAACAAAGCATATGATCACTATATCAAAATCTATAATCATATAGAATATCTCTAAAATTCCATTACTTAAATACATTTACTTTGATCCATACATCAATCATCATTATCACGAGGATCACAAAACTGATGGAGATTTTTCTCCTCATTGGTGGAATCGATGAAATCGAATGGGTTTCAATATCATCGATAATTGCAGGATTTTTCAATCCTGATCACTGGACTGTTTTTTTGTTCTATCGATATGATCGAGTGACTTGCCGATCATATCGAGGATGTTATCGAGGATGTATCGAGAGTGTCTCGATGACATCGATAATTGATGAAATTTTACCCTTGGTTGCTGGACAATTTTGGTCCTGTCTCGATATGATCGAACGACTTTCAAATGGCATCGACGCTGTTATCGAGAGACTGTCGATATGATCGAAGATTTCCGCAGATGCGATTGCGGAAACGCAGATTTTGTGGATTTTGTTTTCTATTTGGGTTCTACCTCTTTCTATTCTTATATAAAGGGGTGTATCCGGGATTATGGTGTATTCCAGGGTATTCTAGGGTTTCCTAAAGCTTTGCAAGGGTTTGCTAAAGGGCTTAGAGGTTGTGAGAGAAAGAGAAAGAGAGAGAGGAAGCTTGTGGAAGGGAGGCTATGCTCGTAGAGGTGATCTACCGTATCTCAGCACTTTCACATCCTCGTAATCGGTGAGATCTCTCCGTCTTCTTTGTTTCTCTTACTGTTTATCCACTCCTGCGTTAGTGAAGAAGGTTTGATCCAAGCGGTGTGTGCTTGTGATCGGTTGTAACGTTCTACTTTATAGTAGATTGTTGATCTGGACGAGGTCCCGTGGTTTTTACCTCTTTGAGGGTTTTCCACGTAAAAATCCCTGGTGTTGTGTGATTGGTGCTTTGATTTACTTCATTGCAATTATTATCAATAATTCTGGTTTATTCTGGAGGGTTAGATCCTAAGGTTTTGTGCAAGGCCCCCAATAAACTGGTATCAGAGCTAAGTTCATTGAACGGGTAGGATCGGTTTGGAATTATGGAAGGTGGCTCATCAAGGATGATCAGCTTCAATGGTTCTAACTGGACCATATGGAAGGCTAAGATGGAGGACTTACTTTATTGCAAGGACATATATTCTCCAATTTTAGGCATATCAGCAAAATCAAAGGATATGACTGATGATGATTGGAAGAAGTTGGACCGGAAGGTGGTGAGGTTTATTAGACAATGGCTGGATGATTTTGTGTTCCACCATGTGTCTACGGAAACCTCAGCCGCTAGCTTATGGCTGAAACTAGAAGGGCTGTATGAGAGGAAGACAGCCGGTAATAAAATCTTTCTGATAAGGTGACTTGTGAATCTCAAGTTCAAGGATGGTGGTTCTGTGGCCGAGCACATGAATGAGGTCAGCAATATAGTGAACCAGCTCTCCGCTATGAAGATGGTCCTGGATGATGAATTGCAGGCTTTACTATTGCTTAGTTCATTGCCTGACAGTTGGGAGACATTGGTGGTGTCTCTAAGTAACTCCGCGTCAGACAGAAAGATATCCATAGAACAGGTTACTAACTGTCTCTTCGATGAAGAGATAAGGAGGAAGTCTTAGGGGTCTACTCATCAAGAGGCCCTTGCGACACAGGAACGGGGGAGAGGAAAGAGCAGGAAGGGCGTAAAGGCTCGAGATAAATCAAAAGGCAAGTCGAGTAACAAAAAGGATGTTGAATGCTGGAACTGTGGCAAGAAGGGCCACTACAAGCATGAATGTCGTAAGAATAAGAACGACAAGAAAGAAAAAGGAAAAGAGAAGGAAGATGAATCAGATTCTACTGCGGTCGCTTCAGATGACGACATTGTTATTATTCTTTTCACAGATCATGATGTTTGTCTCACGGCTACGGGTCAGGACACCGACTGGGTGATTGACTCAGGAGCTTCTTTTTATGCGACTCCACGTAGGGACTTCTTCACAAGCTACAAGTCAGGTGACTATGGGACCGTGAGGATGGAAAATTCTGACGTATCGAAGATCGTAGGGGTCAGTGATATTTATGTGAAGACTGATGTGGGCTGCACATTGGTTCTCAGGGATGTGAGGCATATCCCAGACCTTCGCCTCAACTTGATGTCGACGGGAAGGCTAGATGATGATGGTTATGAAAGCCGATTTATTGGTGGGCGCTAGAATCTCATCAAGGGTTCGTTGATCGTAACCAAAGGAAAGAAGTGTTGCACCCTTTACAAGGCAAGTGTCAGTGTGTGTAAGGGTGGGTTGAACGCAGTGGAAGATTCAGCTATAGACATGTGGTACACATGAGTGAACAAGGGCTTCAGCTACTAGCGAGGAAGCGACTTCTTCCAGACGTGACAGGTTCACCTCTCAAAACTTGTCTTGATTGTTTATCAGAGAAACAACATAGAGTTTTATTCGTTAAAACTGCTTCTCATGTTAATAAAGTGCATGCATTAGATTTGGTTTATTCTGATATTTGTAGTCCTATGAGGACAAAAACCTTGGGTGGGGCACTGTATTTTGTCACTTTTATAGATGATGCATCTAGGAGGGTTTGAGTTTATGCTTTGAAATCCAAGGATGAGGTCTTTGGTGTGTTTAAGTTGTTTCATGCTATGGTCGAGAGAGAGACAGGTAGATCATTGAAGTGCATCCGCACTGACAATGGTGGTGAATACATTGGTAACTTTCATGAGTATTGCAAGTCCCTAGGTATACGGCATGAACAGACGGTTCCCAAGACCCCTCAGCATAATGGTGTAGATGAGCGAATGAATCGCACCATTGTTGAGAGAATCAGATGCATGTTATCCCATGTGAAGTTGTCCAAGACATTTTGGGAGAAGCAATGCACACAGCGGTGTATCTTATAAACAGGTCTCCATTAGCCCCGTTGAATGGAGAAGTACCCGAGAAGGTGTGGACTGGACAAGATCCATCGTACAATCATCTCAGGGTGTTTGGATGCAGGGCATCCGTTCACGTACCAAAGGACGAGAGGTCCAAGCTCGATATGAAGATCAGGCAGTGTGTGTTCTTGGGGTACGATGATGAAAAGTTAAGTTACAGATTGTAAGATCCAACCAAGAGGAAGCTCATCAGGAGCAGAGATGTGGTATTCTTTGAAGATCAGTGTACAGAAGACATTGGTAAGTCAGAGAAGAACCAGCCTAGTTCAGGTGAGCTAGAGGACATGGATCCGGTTATTCCTCCCGTGGTCCCTGATGACGGGGAAGTACAATAAGGTGAAGAGGACGAGGGAGTTCCTACAGAAGATGGACCGGGGGAGCAGCCCCCACTTGATCCACCTGTTGAGCCACAGGTGAAGAGGTTATCTAGGGACAGACAACCGTCAAAGAGATACTCGCCGCATGAGTACATTATGCTGACTGATGGGGGAGAGCCAAAAGACTATTCTGAGGCCCTAGTCGACGAGCATAAGGAGGAGTGGATGAAAGTTATGCAAGAGGAGATGGAATCTTTGCATAAGAATCACACCTATGACATAGTGAAACTGCCTAAGGGCAAGAAAGCTTTGAGTAACAAGTGGGTGTTCAGAAAGAAGGTTGAGCAGAAGAATTCATAGATGAGGTTCAAGGCTAGACTTGTGGTGAAATGGTTTAGTTAGAGGAAAGGCATAGACTTCGAGGAGATATTCTCATCGGTGGTGAAGATGACATCCATACGGGTGTTACTTGGGTTGGCAGCTAGCATGGATCTGAAGATAGAGCAGTTAGATGTTAAAACTGCCTTTCTCCATGGTGACCTGGAAGAAGATATCTACATGCACCAACCAGAAGGGTTCGAAGTCAAGGGCAAGGAGCATATGGTGTGTAGGCTGAGGAAGAGCTTGTATAGGTTGAAACAAGTTCCATGACAATGGTATAAAAAGTTTGACTCGTTCATGTTACAGCATGGGTATGACAGAACGGAGTCGGACCACTGTGTGTTCACGCGCAAGTTCTCAGATGGTGATTTCTTAGTTTTACTGTTATACGTTGATGACATTCTCATCATGGGAAAAGACATCAAAAAGATCGACAGACTTAAACAGAAGTTGGACAAGTCTTTTGCGATGAAATACTTGGGGCCGGTTAAACAGATCCTAAGAATGGAGATAACCCGTGACAGAAGTAGCAGGAAACTTTGGCTGTCATAAGAGCGGTATATTGAGAAAGTCCTAGAGCAGTTCAACATGAATGCAGCGAAGCTGGTCAGTACTCCACTGGATGGTCACTTCAGATTGAGCGACAGACAGTGTCCCAAGACGAAGGCAGAGGTGGAAGAGATGCAGAAGATACCCTACGCGTCAGTCGTAGGAAGTTTGATGTATGCTATGGTGTGTACACGCCTAAACATAGCATATGCTGTTGGTGTTGTCAGCCGATATCTTGCCAATCTTAGAAAAGAACATTGGGCAGCGGTAAAGTGGATACTGTGGTATCTAAGAGGCTTATCCAGGCTGAGCCTATGCTATGGTGACGGTAAACCTGTGATAGAGGGCTACACAGATATAAATATAGCAGGTGACATAGACTCTAGGAAGTCTACATCGGGGTTCATGTTCACGTTTGCAGGGGGAGCGGTTTCTTGACAGAGCAAGTTACAGAAGGTCGTAGCATTGTCGACGACAGAGGCCAAGTACATTGCAGTCACTGAGGCATGTAAAGAGATGCTTTGGATGAAAAGGTTCCTACAGGAACTTAGCCTGAAGCAAGAGCAGCACGTGGTCTATTACGATAGCCAAAGTGCTATACACTTGAGCAAGAATCCAAGTCAGCACTCCAAGTCGAAGCACATAGAAGTTCGGTATCACTAGATTAGGGATACTTTGGAACAGAAGGTGTTATAGCTTGAGAAGGTCCATACGGACGATAATGGGTCAGACATGATGACCAAGGCTTTGCTCAAGGGCAAGTTTGAGGTTTGTAGAAACCGGGCTGGTTTGAAGAAGGTGGATTCCTCCTGAGTCGAAAAGGGAGAGATTTGATGAGGATTTTTCTCCTCATTGGTGGAATCGATGAAATCGAATGGGTTTCGATATCATTGATAATTACAGGATTTTTCAATCCTGATCACTGGACTGTTTTTTTGTCCTGTCGATATGATCGAATGACCTGCCGATCATATCGAGGATGTATCGAGAGTGTCTCGATGACATCGATAATTGATGGAATTTTACCCCTGGTTGCTATACAGTTTTAGTCCTGTCTCGATATGATCGAGCGACTTTCAAATGGCATCGACGCTGTTATCGAGAGACCGTCGATATGATCGAAGATTTCCGCAGATGCGATTGCAGAAACGCAGATTTTGTGGATTTTGTTTCCTATTTAGGTTCTACCTCTTTCTATTCTTATATAAAGGGGTGTATTCGGGATTAGGGTGTATTCCAGGGTATTCCAGGGTTTCCTAAAGCTTTGCAAGGGTTTGTTAAAGGGCTTAGGGGTTGTGAGAGAAAGAGAAAGAGAGAGATGAAGCTTGTGGAAGGGAGGCTATGCTCGTAGAGGTGATCTACCATATCTCAGCGCTTTCACGTCCTCATAATGGGGGAGATTTCTCTGTCTTCTTTGTTTCTCTTAGTGTTTATCCGCTCCTCCGTGAGTGAAAAAGGTTTGATCCAAGCGGTGTGTGCTTGTGATCGGTTGTAACGTTCTACTTTATAGTAGATTGTTGATCTGGACGAGGTCCAGTGGTTTTTACCTCTTTGAGGGTTTTCCACGTAAAAATCATTGGTGTTGTGTGATTGGTGCTTTAATTTACTTCATTGCAATTATTATCCATAATTCTGGTTTGTTCTGGAGGGCTAGATCCTAAGGTTTTGTGCAAGGCCCCCAACAAAAACAGATCGCACCATTAGATAGATCTTACCAAAAACCTTTAGTTACTTGTCAAGTCATGACCCAGATCAGCCTACAAATGTCCCGTTAAGGCCAATTTAATACACTTGCTTTGAATTAAGAGGTAACTTGAGTTTCAACTGGGCCCATTACACTTAAAGCACATTTTCCCCTCATTATGCAATAAAAATAATTGATTAATGGTTCATGATAACAATTAAAAATGTCCTTTTAAGGGTAAACGCGCCCGAGCCCAAATTTAGGCCCACATACTTAAAGAGACACTAAATAGTATTTTAACAGTAAAATGATATCTATAGGCTTCATTAAGTGAGACCTTTCATTTATATTTATGGGACTAATGGGTGGTTTAGATCTTTCAAATTAAGCCCACACCTTAGGCCCATGAACTTCTTCTCCTTTCTTTGCTTTTGAAGAAACATACTATTCATCTTCATCTTCTCATCGCAAGATGTTTCGACGAAAACTTTGTAGGACTCACCCACTAGTGCTTGGCCATAAACGAGCCCCAAAGGCCATATCCAATAGGACCTATGGTAGAAAATTATGGACGACCGTCCCAATACATAAAATTCATATGATTGACCATGATGGTTGGATCGGCCTAATCTTTTGCCAGTCCAAATTTGATGGTGGGCTGATCACACGTTGTATGCCATACACAAACTCAATTGGACCACCTTCATATAATGTGTGGATGTGTAGGACTCCCACACACACGCGGAATTAAAAAAATGTCCTAAGAAGTGAGTCCTTTTGTGATTGATGCGTATACATGGCATACAATTAATTCAAATTAAACAGTCGGAATTATATTATCCAGTTTATATACATATCATCAACAGAAAATTACATACATCTGATCATCTTATATGGACGGGTGGACACTTTTGGACAGTTGAAGATGAAATATATCTAATTAACAATCCTATTTCAGTAAATAAGCTTCTTTAAATGAGATTTTAGAATTGTTCAACCAACTGCTTTTGGATATATTACTCTTTTTTTTTTTTTTTTGATATATTACTTAACCACAGTGGTACCTACAGTTTAGTCAGTTTAATTCGAGTTAATATATGCCACGTGTATAATTTATGAGTGCCTGCATAGCGATTACCTTAAACTACCAAAGTATCAAGTGGGAATCTTGGCTCTTCTCTTCTTTTTATTTAAGAAAGGATGCTACGATTGTCGCCATACACACTAGGTCACTTTCTTTAACACAGGAGGAATGACTTAACTTGCATAAAATCCACTCCGTTCATTAGGTACACTACCCCTTTTTGGCCTTGATCTCAAAATTTGGGCTGATTCAATACTCAGGTGGGACGCCACATAGAATCATACTTAAAACCTCTAAATTCATGTTGTATTGTCCACTTGAGTTTTGGAATATTGTAATATATATATATATATTCTTTCATGTCATATGAATGGATTGGATTGTAATAAACTCTATAGTGGAATTTACACAATACTAATTGTGGGCATATCATCCTAACTTTTTCCTTCGTAGTAGTTAATAGATCAGGTTTTAGGGTGAATATGGACGCAGGTTGGCTAGAGACCCAACACCAACCAACTAGCTGGTGTTCAAGCTCTGTGGACCCCACCATGATGTATGTGTTTTATCCATACCGTCCATCCATTTTTTCACCTCATTTTAGATTATAAGCCCCAAAATAGGGCAAATCCAAATGTTAGTTGGACCACACAACAGAAAACAGTGTGCAATGCTTACTATTGAAAACTTCTCAGAGTCTCGTAAGTTTTATATAAAGTTATTTGTGTTTTCCAGGTCTGTGTCACCTTATCAGCAGGTTGGATGGCAAATGAACATTACAGTGAGCCTTAGGAAATTTTTAAGGGTGGACGTTCAATCCCCATTATTTCCAGTGTCGTGGTCATGAAGCTTTAACACCAGCTAGCTGATTGATGTTGGGTGCATACCGTAATGTTTATTTGCGATCCACACTGTTCATAAACAGACCTGGATGAATGGGAAGTACAAAGATCAGGCTGATAGAAAACTTTTATTCCTCGTAATAAGCTTTTAATGCTCATTCAACACAGTTTCCAATGGTGTGGTCCAACTGAGATTTGGATCTGCTTAATATTTGGAATGTACTTCTAAAATAAGATCAAGAAATGGATGGACAGTGTGGATATGCAGCATATTCATCAAGGTGGGCCCCATACGGTCAGGGTAACACCTAATCCTCTCCCCTTCATATAAAACAGGAAAGAGTTGCTACAGGGTGTAGAGGGTATTTTTGTCATGTCAATTAACAAGGTTATTTTAGGCAGGTAAATCCTCTCCCCTCCATGGATTCGGAGTAGTTATCCTTGAGGAAGACGGTGTTCGACCTCATCACGTTCATCCCTGCGTCAATTTGGTATCAGAGCGAGATTTTCTCTCAGGCCGATGACAAACAACGAAGGTATGAATCAAAATCCTATGGACGGTGATCCAGGGATTTGTTATCTTTTGAAAAGAATGGAAGCTTTCCATCGGGGGAGTCAGTTGACCATGCAAGGGCTGCAGGCAACCCTCGACCATCTTGCAGATGCGCTACTTCCGCCCTGAGCCCTAGGCGGTGCTCCACCACCTATGGTTACCCCACCACCCGTGGTAGCTGTACGACGTGACCCCGATTATCGCAAAGCACTACTAGCGGTAAATCGTAGGACATTAATGAGTGTTTTGATCGACGACCAATCCATGGAGGCGATCGTCTGGATCGTGCTGAAAGATACTATCGAGGTAAGGCTGAACTTCCTAGTTTTAACGGTTTATTACGTATCGAAGATTTTCTCGATTGGCTAGCCGAAGTAGAGAGTTATTTCAATTATATGGATGTGCCAGATCATAAAAGGGTGAAATTGGTAGTGTTTAAATTAAAATCTGGTGCTTCTGCATGGTGGGAACAATTGCAACTCTCACGAGCCCGCCAGAACAAGACGCCCATCGCATCATGGCCTCGGATGAGACGTTTTCTTCGTTCACGATTTCTCCCCAGTGATTATGAGCAGATATTATTCTAGCAATACCAGAATTGCCGACAAGGAAATCGAACTGTTATAGATTACACTGAAGAATTCCAGCGGTTGGCTACACGAAACGATTTGTCAGAATCTGAGTCACAGAAAGTGGCACGATTTATAGGTGGGTTGCAACCGACAATTCAGGATTGAGTTCAGATGTACCCAGTCGGGACCTTAGATGAAGCAGTTCAATTGGCAGGAAGGGCAGAAACACAGCTTGCAAGAGCTCCTGCTCGTCCCTATCCTTCAAATCGACCCCCTATGACAGGTCCCACACAGGATCCAGTGCCGGCTCGAGGAAAAGATCCGGTATGAGAACGTCTTCAACCTCCTCCACCCGTGAACCGCGATACGGGGAGCGGACCATCCAGACCTCAATGGGCAGCACCCACAACAGCGGGGCCGAGTAGGATTTCGAATCCTTATGCTAGACCAAGGCCGAACAATTGTTACCGCTGTGGTCAACCAGGCCACTTATCAAACACTTGTCCTCAACGTCCGGTAGCACACTTAACTATAAACGAAGGGGGCACTGAAGATAAGGCCGCAGAAGAAGATCATGGCTTTAATGAATATGAACAAACCACTGAAGAAATAACAGGTGGCGGTGAAGTGACAGGTGAGGATCGTGGCGAATCTCTCGTTGTGAAGCGACTACTATATACCCCGCGAAAGGAATTACATCCATAACGACACAATATATTTCGTACTCGATGCACTGTCAACGGAAAGGTCTGTGATGTGATCATAGACAGTAGTAGTAGCGAGAACATTGTCTTAAGAGTGATGGTGGACAAGTTGCAGCTACTAATGACGAAACATCCTTCCCCGTACTCAATTGGCTGGATAAAAAAAGTGAACGAGACCAAGGTAACTGAACAATGCACTATCTCATTTTCAATTGGTAAACATTATAAGGATCAGATACTTTGTGACGTGGTTGACATGGAAGCCTACCATATACTACTCGGTCGACCCTGGCAGTCGGACCGTGATGCGACCCATCGGGGACGAGACAATGTCTACATATTCATCAAGGATAGTCGAAAAATAATCCTTGCCCCTATGGCACCAGAGAACCACCCTGAAGCCTATAAAGTGGAGGGGAGTTCTCTCTTGACCATTCGGGATTTTATGAAGGAGTCTAAGGAAACCGACGAGGTATACGCCGTAGTGGTGAAAGGTGAGGAAGAGGAACCCTCAAACATCCCTCCAAGCCTAAAACTGTTGCTAAACGAATTTAAGGAGGTCTGGCCTGAAGATTTACCTGATGGGTTGCCCCCCATGAGGGACATCCAACATCACATAGACTTCGTCCCTGGGACTAACCTGCCCAATCGCCCTCATTATCAGATGAGTCCGAAAGAGTGTGAAATACTTCAGGGGCAAGTGGAGGAATTGATCCGTAAGGGTCTATTAAGAGAGAGCATGAGCCCATGTGCTATACCAGCATTATTACGTCAAAAAAAGATGGAAGCTGGCGCATGTGTGTCGACAGCAGAGCAATCAACAAAATTACCATCAAATATTGGTTTCCAATACCACGGTTGGACGACATGCTCGATATGCTGGGAGCGGCCAAGGTGTTCTCTAAACTAGATCTAAAGAGCGGGTACCATCAGATTCGTATCCGACCTGGTGATGAGTGGAAAACGACATTCAAGACAAAGGAAGGGTTGTATGAGTGGCTGGTCATGCCCTTCGGCCTATCGAATGCACCAAGTACTTTTATGCGTTTGATGAATCAAGTTCTAAAACCGTTCACTGGCCGATTTGTGGTAGTATATTTTGATGACATATTAATATATAGCCAGGATGAGGCGGAGCATAAGAAACATCTTAGGCAGGTGCTGCAGGTCCTACAAGATAACAAGTTGTACCTCAACTTGAAAAAGTGTAGCTTTTTAACTGACAGCCTGTTGTTTTTAGGATTTGTTGTAGCATCCACAGGCATTCGAGTAGACAATGAAAAGGTGCGAGCTATTAGGGAATGGCCGATCCCGACAAACATTCATGAGGTGAGGAGTTTTCACGGATTGACGACTTTCTATCGTCGATTTGTGCGAGATTTTAGCACCATAGTCGCTCCTATAATAGATTGCATGAAGAAGGGACCGTTTCAATGGACCGATAAAGTTGACAAGAGCTTTAACGAGATCAAGCATTGTTTGTCTACAACACCGGTCTTGGTGCTTCCTAATTTCGATAAATTATTTGAGGTCGAGTGTGACGCTTCATATGTTGGAATTGGGAGAGTATTATCACAGGAAGGCAGGCCGGTAGCCTTCTATAGCGAGAAGCTCAGCGAAACACGAAAGAAGTGGTCAACTTATGAGCTTGAGTTGTACGCAGTTGTTCATACGCTACGACATTGGCGGCATTATCTGATTCAAAGAGAGTTTATTCTGTACACTGACCATCAAGCATTAAAGTTTATTAATAGTCAGGCTAACGTGAATCGTGTGCATGCTAGATGGGTTGCGTTTTTACAGGAATTTACGTTCGTTCTGAAGCACAAGTCAGGACAACAGAATAAGGTGGCTGATGCACTTAGCCGTCACGCATCACTACTTGTTATGATGAGCAACGAGGTGGTCGGCTTCGACTGTCTCAAGGAGCTGTATGCCGAGGATGAGGATTTCAAGGATTATTGGATAAAGTACCAAGAAGGTCACCCCAGTGGCCTTCATATATAGGATGGTTTTCTCTTCAAAGGGAATTGATTGTGCATCCCCCAAAGTTCTCTAAGGGAGCAGATTATTCAGGAGCTACATGGAGGTGGCCTTGGTGGACACCTTGGGCGAGACAAGACGCGAGCTCTTGTAGAAGAACGGTATTACTAGCCGTAATTAATACGTGATGTGGGAAGAACCGTACAACGTTGTCATATTTGTCAAACTTCCAAGGGACAATCTCAGAATACAGGACTCTACACCCTGTTACCTGTGCCTGATGGTCCTTGGGAGGATTTATCAATGGACTTCGTGCTTGGTCTTCCACGAACACAACGCGGCATGGATTCGGTGTTCGTAGTGGTCGATCGTTTCTCCAAGATGGCGCACTTTATCCCATGCAAGAAGACCCTTGATGCAACACATATGGTGAATTTATTCTTCAGGGATGTCGTACGGCTACACGGGGTCCCTAAGACCATTACTTCTGATCGTAACACGAAGTTCATTAGCCACTTTTGGCGGACTTTGTGGACTCGATTCGATACATGACTTCAATTTAGCAGTGCTTACCACCCATAGACTGATGGGCAGACCGAAGTTGTGAATCGCACATTGGGAAACCTCCTTCGCAGTATTGCAGGAGAAAAGCCGAAGCAGTGGGACTTGGCCTTGTCTCAAGCAGAGTTTGCGTTCAACAACATGGTGAATCGCTCGACAGGAAAATTCCCTTTTCAGATTATCTACGGACGAGTGCCTCGCCACATACTTGACTTGGTCCCTTTGCCCAAGCACTTAGGCACGAGCGTGGCAGCAGAACATATGTCAGATAAGATCATGGGCATCCATGCAGAAGTGCGGGCCAAGCTACATGCCTCGAACAAGAAGTACAAGGAACAAGCGGACAAGCACCGGCGACTAAAAGTGTTCGAGGTGGGCGACCGCGTTATGGTCCATCTGCGTAAAGAGAGATTTCCGACCGGGACATACAACAAGTTGAAAAATAAGAAGATTGGACCGGTACCGATCATCCGAAAGATCAATGACAACGCTTATGTTATTAATCTTACAGATGACCTGACGATCTCACGGACTTTCAACGTCGTGGACCTGACCGAGTATCATGAACCAACGCAGGAGGAGAACTCGAGGACGAGTTCTTTTCAAGTGGAGGGGACTGATGTAGAGCGGGTCGCGGACAATTTCATGGCCAAGATGGATCAGAAAAGGCACGGTCGACAACATAAGTGATCCGGACCATCAGACCTTAGATCTGGCGTATCTCACAATCCGGAATGAGTTATCCGACGCAGAATATATGATTTTGGGGTAGAACGAGCTACTTTAGCCAACCAACCCTGCTATGCTGGGTTGCGTAGCCCGGATTTACAAGAAACCCCCTGATCGACGGTCGTTTCCCCGTTTTAATTTCGTTTTTACTATTTGTAGTAAGTTTTAGTTTGCTTATAGCTCTTCATCCGTTGGGCTTTAGGAGTTGTGTCCAACATGAAAAGTGCTTAGAATAATTAGGAGAACGGTTTGGTGAAGCCAAATAGGACACTTACTATTTTTGGCCGAAAACCTTGCGCACTAGTAGACATCACGACCGTCTATAAATAGTAAGTTTACTATTTATAGTAAGTTGCGAATTCTAGGAGTTTTAGTTGTAGTATGAGTCTGATTTCTTTCATGTTTCTTGGTTCCCTTATTTAAAGGGGTGTAAACTCGTTTTTATTTTTTCATCAATTAATTTCGAATTTATTAGAGTTTATTCCTATTCTCTTGCTTTCTTTCTTCGTGGATTCGAGAAGTCTCTGTGAGGAGTCCAGAGAAGCTCCGTGGATTCGGAGTAGTTATCCTTGAGGAAGACGGTGTTCGACCTCATCACGTTCATCCCTGCGTCAGAAATTTTTTAAAAAAAGGGATAGATGGCTTGGCTCCACCCACGTTAATGCTTACGTGGAATCCACCCATACTATCATGTGTGTCATATAATATCATGGGAAAGTGGCCCAAAAGTCATCTCATCGATGATTTTGGTGGACCACATGACTGGAAAGAGTGGATAGGGAAACTCTTAGGTTCTAATCTGTTTCCCTCCGTGTGGACCACCTGAATGGGCCTTATGTTTTAGCCCCGTGCGTAAATTTTGACATGATATCTAATGATTTGAGTAGGTTACCATAGTGGGTGATGTAAAAATCAAGGGTAGACATCTCTCTCAAGATATTTTATTTGATGTGGCTCACATGAATCATCGGCCAAACTGATTTTTTGGCCATGGACCTACCGTGGGATTTGGCATCTAACAGTTGGAGCAGAATTCAGGAGTGGCATCCGGCTCGGAACCAGTAAAGAAAGAGATTTAAAGGCAATTTTATATGAGGTGGACCCTTGGTTTTTAACGGGTCCACCATGGTGTGTATTTCAAATCTAGCTACTCCAACCATTTGCTGTGTCATCCCACGTCAGGATCAGGTTGACATGTGATTGAGGTGGGCCACACCAAAAGAAACAATTAAAAGAGAAACATTCATCTTTAATTTTTACAACTCCACCACAGTGATTATATAAAATTTACTTAACCATCAGATGCCACACCAAAATTTAGAACCATAGCCCAAACATCAGGCCTATCCGTGATTCAGGTGGGCCACACCAAAGGAAACAATTTGGCAGGCCGGGATTGTCCTGTACACTGTTTCCAATGGTGTAGTCCACCTGAATCACTAATAAGGCTGATGTTTGGGCCCTTAAAATAGGATGACGCACCTGGCCGTTGGGTAGAGAGAGAGAGAGAGAGAGAATCATGCTCACCTTCTTATGTTCGCACCTTAGCGTATGTATCATGAGCACAAAATCCAAACAGCTGCACCCTATGAAACCTTTAGTGCCTAACTTTCAGCCTAATACCTAATACAAACCACCCCCCTCACACTCACACTCATTGCGCATCAAATTCCAACAACAACTAGCCGTGAATATTTTGAGTACTCATCATACCTAATATAAGTAATGTTGCTGCCCATGGCACACCAAAAGGAAATAGTTTCATTCTCTTTGTTACAACTTAACAGAGTTTTGTATTAGGTTTAAAGTTGGGCCCTATGAATTTCATGTAGTGTTACATCACATGGGTCATTCAAATTTTGAGTCCATGACACGTGTGCAAGTGCACAATGCTCAAAACTCTCTCCACACACATATAGAGAGACAGCGAAAGGAATGCTCACCTACGCACCTTACGTGAGCGGTGGTGTGCACCTTTGACATGTGTCATGTTCACAGAATCTGAACGGTCCACGTGATGCGGCACCCCTTGAAACCCCTTAAGCCCAACTTTTAGCCTGATCAAAAAGTCTGGTGGGCCATGGAAAAAGGAAACAATTTTCTCCCTTGATTTGCATTTCTCTTTGCTATGGCTCACTAGAATTTTGGATTAGGCTTAAAGTTGGGATCATAGAGTTTCAAGTGGTGCCGCATTGCATCACATGGACTGTTCAGATTATGCGACCATGACATGTGTGCAAAGGTGGGCACGGGTGCTCACGTAAGAAGGTGCGCAGGTGAGCATATATATCTCTCTCTCTATATGGGAAATGCTTCCATGCGGTCCAGCCGATGGGAACTTCCCATGAGGTCGAGCTGTGTGGGCCCTACTGTGATGCGTGTTGAACATCTACCTCGTCAGTCAGATGAAACATTCCATGGTGGGCCTTAGGATAAAAAATCAAGTCAATCGATGACTTTTCTAGGCCACACCACGTACCAAAGTTGAGAGGGGTTACCCTCCCATTAAAACATTCATAATCATTTTTTGGGCCCACTGAGGTGTAGTTCACAAATCCAACCCATCCATTAAGTGTATCCCACTTAGATGAGGGGTCAGACCAAGTTTCAAATGCATCCAAGTTTTAGGTGAGCCCCACCAAGTGATTTAATATGTTTTAGGCATGTTTTCACATGATTTTAGATGGTATGGCCCACCTGAGTTTGGTATACGGCTTATTTTTGGGATATCCCATAATTTAAAGAGGACCCATCAGATGCATAGTGTTGATGTTTGACACGCATCATGGTGGCTCTCACACAGATCGACGACCTCATGAAAAGTTATACACACACACAAAAATTCCCTTTGCACATGCAACTGGGGCCCATTATTAGTTAACCCAAGAGTATAACAGGGAATCAATCACGCCCCAAAAAGACTTCTAAATTAGAAGATCCCAGCTACTAATATTATGCCTTTTTAGCTAAATGTGGATAGCCTTTTGTCTACCTGTATGGTAAAAGAGTAAACAAAAGAGAGATTAAAATAATTTTTAGACATACCCCATTCTTGGTCGGATGCAGAAGACAAAAGGTCTTGATCATCAAACCGCTCGCCCCACTTGTCAGGCCTGAAAACCCACCCACAGATGCTGGCCATTGGAATTCTCCATTTGGACTGATCCGAATTTGATGAGTGGAGCAATTTCATTGTTATAGGTGCTGCCCTCAGTTTTTAATGTATAAAACTGCTATGCAACTGTGACACATGGATTAGCAATACTCTTCAACAATAATATGAAAAGCATAAAAGAAAAAGAGAGATATTTTGATACTCTGGAAACTTATAATGAGTGATAGGCAGACATTTCGAAATTACAGAGAAATTGTGTACGCAGACACAAATTATTCAAAATAAACTGTCCAAATTATCTGTGCCTGTTTAATGGTATCATCGAAAAAAAAATTTGGTGTGTGGCTGTCTAGGTTGATGGAAATTTATAGGATGTTTTAAATAAAAAATAAAAAAATCAGATGGCCTTATTAATTTTAAATTAAAAAAAAGTGCCCATTAATTGAAAATAAAAATAAAAATTTTAAACTGATTTTTAGACTGTAACTCAGGGACACTTGATTTCACATGTATCATTTTTAAGTGTTTGCACATTAAGCATCTTACACATCCATATGCTCTTCTAACAATTCAACTTTAATTTTCTACCGTGGTGAAATTGAAATCGATGGGTCTCCTGAAAAACAATGGCATTCCATGATACATGCTATTATCCAAGTCAATTGTCAAGCATTCAGTCTTCATGCATGTATCACATGATATGGGTCTAGACCACTAATCTGTGGGTCGGACATCAGGTTTTTCCAAACCTGAAAAGGCCCACTATTTAAGTAATGCTAGCCACTCATTGGGTGTGATTTGCAAATTGCAATTATAAAACATCCTTCAAACATGACTTAAAAGGCAAAAAGTGTTCATTAGATGTCCACCATTCAGTGAATTAGGGCACAGTTATTTAATTATTGGTTTATGACCATTTAGGTTGAGCGGTGCAATTTTGATTTTTTATAGCTGTCCACCAATCATCGAATTAAAACTGTCTCCCTCTTTCTCCCGACAAAGTAAAAAGAAAACAAGAAGAATACAAAAAATAAAATAATAATAATAAAATTAAGAGACTGGACCAACCTTTGACAGTTTATGTACATTGGAAAGTGGAAGGGAAGTTATTTGATACTCAGCCAGCTTATGACACTTGGTACACAGGCACTCAAAAACTGTATGTATAGCACATAATGGCTCAAATTAAATCAATTAAATTGTGGGGCCCAATGTTTTTAAGTCACAGTCCCAAATTCATATTGGTTGAGCAATCTTAACCTCTCATATGTGGGGACAATTGGATATTTTTTATTTTCATCCAATAAATGTTTAGAAATCTATTTGTCAGATTATCAAATAAGTGCAATTTCTAATTCATGACACATCAAAAACTGGGAACCATAATTTTGGACAATTTAATTTGACTTACTTATGTGCCATGAATGCAATTGTTAATTCACTTTTAAGTGCCTGTGTATCATCTATCACACTTTGCTAGAGTATTAAAGTTTTTTCGTCCATGGTGGAAAAATTTTGGGTGGAACATAATGATTTATGAACCCTAGTCCTAAGATGTTATGATTTGCCTAACACCATCCACGTTTTTTTTATATAAATACAATGAAAGAAAAGGAGAGGGAGAGAGAAAAAAGCGGGTCGTTAGGATATAAGAAGGGAGTTGAATGATCCCATCCTTAGAAGTGGAGCTGTTGTTTGAGGAATATGAAGTCACCGTCCATTGAATTTGGGGTTGCCAAAAAGGCACAACACAAGTTTTCACTAATCAAAAGGATAGGTTTGATGAAATTTCATGTGGGATTTGATTACTTCCACATTTCTCTTCTCAATGCTCTCTATCAATGCCGACGTCTGTTTTCCACATCCAAAACTCAAGTACCAGTTAGAAAGTATATTCATGTTTCTTGCCGTCCACGTGGAATAAAGTTCAAGATGCTGTGGAATATTCATCTGTATAGAAACATGTTTATGGCCGTTGGAGTGGATCTTTTGGCCCCATGTGGGCAGGCATTGGGCTTATTCTCTCTGTAGGGTAGGCCCATTTCATTATTTCTAAACAAAGGGTGTGGGAGAGGGCTCTCTATAATCTCATGTATTATTTGGTAACTTGTATTTAACATGCATGGATATGCATTGTCATTTACCATGGAATCCATGTAAAGTGGAATTAGTAGTTATATTTGGTAATCTATAATCTATATCCATTAAAATCCTACAATTTGGTAATTGGAATAACTAAATTGTATTTGACTCTAAATTCAGTTGTTGATACATGTGTATGGTGTCGAGCGTGACAAAGCCCTTTACAGCTTGATATGAAGGGAACGCTTGTGTCTTCGAGCATTGAGATAGATAGACACCGTGAGTAGACGTCTATGATCAAGAATTGAAACAATTCAGTTGTCTATTAAGCCACCTATAAATAAAATTAGGTGGTTTGTGAATGAGAGGGTTTATCCTTTTAATGAGTTCTTTTTGATCTTTTAGCTGAAATAGTTTTTTCTTACATTGATAACAGAAATAATACAATTCGTGCAACATGAGAATAGAAGAAACTTAGTAGCATTAATTGAAATAGAAATAAAAATTACAAAAGTATCCATTGATGATCCATTGTTTGTGGCAAGATGGCGAGGCTCTGGATCTAAATCTTCTAGCAACTTGGGTATAAATGAATGAAATTGTATTATTAAAATAAATAAATAAATAAATAAATAAATAATCATCCTTGAGATTCAATGCTTGGCATAGATGGAAGCGAATTATATTACTTGTAATTTAAGTCGGTCCAACATAACAACATACATAGATAAGATTACACTAGTTCCTATACTAAATTCGGTTCAGTGTAGTTGCATAAATGGGTTGCTCTAGTTTAATATAAATTAAGATAAGATAAAATAAAAGAATAGGCAGCATTGCGTTGTAAACTTTGATTTGTATTTGGTTGCTAAGGGCTTGGAGCTCTTTGATTTTTCTACCATTTATAAAACTTTGCAGTGGCCGTTGAAGAGAGATCTTCATAACTATTTCACACGTCCGTTGATGTGAAAATAAACATTTTGGCACGAAGACAGTTGTATCCTATCAAACAATGCAATGTATATTAGTCATTTATAATTGGTTGGTCATTGGTCACCCGTATGTCCTGCTTCTGTTACGTGAATGAAAATTTTCCTGGAGATTCCATATATTGGTGATAGCTATCTCTTCCTGATTTTGAATGTGTAACGCACTATAATACTTGGCCAACTTGTCATGGTTGTTACTTTATGCCTCTACATGATACCAAGGTGTGTCGACTGAATCCATTACCTGCCACACACATTTTTCAGTCAATACCCGTCTTCCGTTGTGGGGCCACTATGGTGAATAGTTAATTTTAACACGTGAGCGGAAAACATTACTTGTGTATAATCATTATTGTTAGTTGAACTTTTCCTTTTATACTACTTATGACTTTACAAATTCTAATCTCTCTTAACCAATAGGACAGTTCTGATTTTTTAATTTTTATTTTTCATTTTGATCAGTCGAGCTTTTGCTGTTAACCAGATCCAAAGAACATAAACAATAGATAATTTATGTTTGAAAGAGAGAGAAAATGTTAGTGTGACTTGCCGTACATGATAGGAATGCATGTGAAATGTAATCATATGACTTTAATAATATTTTTAAAAAGTGCCTTTCATGTATTCGATGTGAATAGGATTCCACTTCACATCAAACAAACTCCTCCCAAGATGCACTAATAAGCACCAATTCACGTCAAGTCACATCGATTCGCATTGATTCACATGGAGGAGCTCCACCCAATTGGTCGGAAGATTCACTCGAGCAATGATGAGATGATATCCTAAACCCATGTCTACCAGCTACTACAATAGATGGAGCGCATGATCTATCAGCCACGATCATCTATCTAGTCTTCCCTTACTAAGGATGGCAAATACTTGGAAATACGCATCCCTGGTATGATCCTAGCCATCCTTTTTATTTATTTATTTATTTTTTATTTTGTGGCCTGAAAGAAATAGTAGTAAAACACTTTGCAAAAAAAAAAAAAAGATGTATCATGATACATCAATCAGGACCATCAGTTTAGTTTTAATTTCCTTCCCAAGGATGGCAAATGCTTCAAAATACATCCCTCGGGATGATCCTCGCCATCTTTTCTTGTGGCCTTCGAACGGACAGTAGTAAAACAATTTACAAAGAAGACATGGCATGATGTATCAATCCAGATCGTCCATCTGTCTACTTTTCCTTCCTAAGGATGGCAAACACTTCAAAATAGATCTCCTAGACTTGTGGACCTTTCTGTAAATGGGGCAATTTATTAGATGTCTCCTAAGGCTTGTATCATTACCAAAGAAAAAAAATAAATTGCATTTGAGCTATATAATTACTCTTCATGAAGTTGGGAAATGGTACTATATGGTCGACCTCATGGAAACTTCCCATAAGGTCCATTTGTGTGGGCCCCACTGTGATGTGTATCAAACATCAACACCGTGCATTTGATGGGTCTCATTTAGTTATGGGATATCCTAAAACTCAACTATATATGGAACTCAGGTGGACCATACCATCTAAAACCATGTAAAGACATGTATAAAACATATAAAAGTACTTGGTGGGGCCCACATGATTTTCGGATGCAGTTAAAGCTTGGTCTGATCCCTCATCCAAGTCAGACACACACAATGGATGGTCTAAATTTGTGAAATACATCTTGGTGGACTCAATAAATAATTATATATGTTTTAATAAGAGGGTAACCCTCCTCAACTATTGTATGTGGTGTGGCCCAGCCAAGTCATGGATTAAATTGATTTTTAAGATCGGTCGTCGATCATGGAATGGTGCATCTGACTGATGGAGCGTAGATTTTAGACAAACATCACGGTGGGGCCTACATAGCTCGACCTTTCCCATGAAGTTTATGGGAAAGATAGTGAGCTGCATTTGTCACCATTATAATCAAACGTTCATGAAAATGTTGGTCTACAATTTTAACGGTCCAAAGGTTCCTTAAAATGCTGGCCTATGATTTTAATGGTTCCGATTGAACGTACGCATATATGCTCTATTTGTACGGTCCCTTTTGAACCGGGGCAAACATTGCTGAACCAGAGATATCTGATTGCCCAGATCAGGATGTTTGGATCGAAATCGGATTGCGTACTGCGTTACTCAGTATTCAGTAAGCTCTTATCGTACCGAGTAAATTCAGTTGGGCCCACCGTGAATGTATGTAGTCTATCCATGCTGTCCATCTATTTTTCTATATAATTTAAGGGGTTGAGCTCAAAATTGGAAAATATCCAGAGATCAAGCTGTCATACCACGGGAAATAGTGGGAATAATGATTTCCACTGTTGAAACCTTGCTAGGCCCCACAGTGATGTTTATTTTCCATCTAACCTGTTCATAAGATCATACAGGCACGGATGAAGGGAAAACATTAAAATAAGCTGGATCCAAAACTTCTGTGCCCCCCAAGAGTTTTTCAACGGTAGATGTTCACTTCACACTTTTTCCTGTGTGGTGGTCCATTTGAGCATTGGATATATTTCATTTTTTGTCTCAAGCCCTAAAATTATCCAATAAAATGGATGGACGGAGTGGATAAAATACACAAATCATAGTGAGCCTGACAGAGTTTACTCAGCACGCAAACGGCACTGAGTTACTCAGTACGCAATCCGCTTCCGTTTGGATCTATATAGATCACCCAGATGGCTTTCAGACCGTTGGATGATTCATCAATCATCATGATGGCTCATGACCTAACTAATGTATACTCACGACAATAACCATTTAGTTCAGATCTAATGCAGTGATAGCTTTTGAAATTGGCAATCCACCAACCAAAAGACCCATGGATGGAGGGCCAAAAATAAAAGGGCTGTGATCATGGAAGGAAAATGAAAAGTGAGAAAACTTTTATAAATCTCAGAAAGCCACGGATTCTGACTCTCATTGGCTGAAGCTGCATTGACCCAAGACAGTTAATAGGCAGAAGTAGAGCTCTCGTCAAACATTTTAAGTCAATGGATTCATGACTGTAGGGCCCACCGTGATCTATGAGTTTTATATCCACGCCATCCATTCGTTTTTTCAACTTGTTATAAGGGTATGAGCCCAAGCATGACATAGATCCAAATCTCTGGTGGACCACACCACAGACCACACTAAACAGTGGTGAATGAATACCCACCATTAAAAAATTATTGTAGTCTACAAAAGTTTTGGTTCAAGCTGATACCTGTGTTTTCCCTTCATAACGCAGGGAAATGACCGTCGATCAGGGGGTTTCTCGTAAATCCGGGCTGCACAACCCGGCGTAACTAGGTTGGTTGGCTAAAGTAGCTCGTTCTACCCCAAAATCATATATTTTATGTCGGATAACTCATTCCGGATTGCGAGATACGCCCAATCTAAGGTGTGATGGTCCGGATCACTTATGTTGTCGACCATGCCTTTTTTGATCCATCTTGGCCATGAAATTATTCGCGACCTGCTCTACATCAGTCCCCTCCACTTGAAAAGAACTCGTCCTCGAGTTCTCCTCCTGCGTTGGTTTATGATACTTGGTCAGGTCCGCGACGTTGAAAGTCCGTGAGATCGCCAGGTCATCTGGAAGATTAACAACATAAGCGTTGTCATTGATCTTTTGGATGATCGGTACCGGTCCAATCTATGTCCCGGTCGGAAATCTCTCTTTACGCAGATGGACCATAACGCGGTCGCCCACCTCGAACACTTTTTGTCGCCGGTGCTTATCCGTTTGTTCCTTATACTTCTCGTTTGAGGCATGTAGATTGGCTTGCACTTCTGCATGAATGCCCATGATCTTATCTGCCATATGTTCTGCTGCAACGCTCGTGCCTGGGTACTTGGACAAAGGAACCAAATCAAGTGTGTGGCGAGGCACTCGTCCGTAGATAATCTGGAACGGTGATTTCCCTGTCGAGCGGTTCACCATGTTGTTAAACGCAAACTCTGCTTGAGATAAGGCCAAGTCTCATTGCTTCGGCTTTTCTCCTGCAATACTGCGAAGGAGGTTTCCCAATGTGCGATTTACAACTTCGGTCTACCCATCAGTCTGTGGGTGGTAAGCACTACTAAATTGAAATCGTGTATCGAATCGAGTTCACAAAGTCTGCCAAAAGTGGCTAATGAACTTCGTGTCACAATTAGAAGTAATGGTCTTAGGGACCCCGTGTAGCCGTACGACCTCCCTGAAAAAGAGATTCGCCATGTGTGTTGCGTCGAGGGTCTTCTTGCATGGTATAAAGTGCTCCATCTTGGAGAAACGATCAACCACCACGAACACCGAATCCATGCCACGTTGTGTTCGTGGAAGACCAAGCACGAAGTTCATTGATAAATCCTCCTAAGGACCATCAGGCACAGGTAACAGGGTGTAGAGTCCCGTATTCTGAGATTGTCCCTTGGAAGTTTGACAAATATGACACGTTGTACGGTTCTTCCCACATCACGCATTAATTGCGTCCAGTAATACCGTTCTTCCATAAGAGCTCGCATCTTATCTCACCCAAGGTGTCCACCGAGGCCACCTCCATGTAGCTCCTAAATAATCTGCTCCCTTAGAGAACTTTAGGGGATGCACAATCAATTCCCTTTGAAGAGAAAACCGTCATGTATATGAAGGTCACTGGGGTGACCTTCTTGGCACTTTATCCAAGAATCCTTGAAATCCTCATCCTCGGCATACAGCTTCTTGAGACAGTCGAAGCCAACCACCTCGTTGTTCGTCGTAACAAGTAGTGATGCACGACGACTAAGTGCATCAGCCACCTTGTTCTGCTGTCCTTGTAACATCCCGAATTTTTCACTATTTTGAATTTCCAAAAATCCTTAAATTATTTTTTTAATTAACTTATAATATCACTTAATAACCATTAGTACTCAATATTAGTCTATACAGGGGGTGGTACCAGTAAAGAACCGCATAAGTCCGATTAATCAACCGTAGGAAGTCAACGAATCCGCCTAATCGCTTGAACATCAGGTGTAGCCTCATAATTTACTCACATAGGACCCAAATCTTACTGACCCGTCGTTAACTAATCAAGACAAGCATAACTAAATTAAAGATCTAACCAAAGCCGAGTCAGATGAGGCTCGGATCTTAACAGTAGACCAAATCAACCCTTGTAACGTCCCGTTCAACCAGCATAGTGTCCTGGGGCGTCCACGTAGAATTTTTCGCAGGACTATTTGTTTAAGCCACTCATCGTGGGGTACCACAAGTTGATTAACCTAGGATTAGCTCATTAGAGTAGACCGGACAGGTCATGATAGGGCCTAGTGCGAGCCGCCAAGCCAGATGACCTATTTACACTTAACAACAGCCCGTGTGGGCCAACCAACGACTGAGGGTCAAAAAAATCTAAAAATTTAGGAAATCATACATCTCACTGGGGTTGTGGTCCACGTGGATTACAGACCCAGTGGACACCCAGAATTAGGATCTGGCACTGGCCAAATGCACCCCACCAATGCCAGAATTGGAATCTGGCACTTGCAAATGAAACCGAGACTCTGAGCTTTTCAGCCGTCGAATTTCTTCCAAATCTACAGCGAAGGTCTAATGTATTTTTATACGCCCGTTCACAAAATCTGGAACCCGATCATGGTACAATAACCGTTGGTCGCAAATCGGACCCGTACGATCAAACCAAATATCCAATCGTCCCTAAATTTTGTATGGCCCTTTATCGGGCCATGGTCCACCTATCGTATAAGTTTCATTACTAGAGGACCACCAGAACTTTTCCAACAATCGGAATGGACCCCTTAGGGCCATTTAAAGATCGGAACCATATAATCAAACCCCATGTTCGTTCATCCATTTGTTCTCAAACTTTGCATGACCCCTCATTAGGCCATGGAGCACTTGTCCTATAAATTTCGTGACCAGAGACCCATCAGAGCAATCCCGTTACTCTTTTAGCCTTAAACTGACGGTTTAGAGTAATCATGACCAAATCTCCACTTTCATTAGTTATAAATAGGCCATACTATAAACATAGTTAATCTAAACCCTAATCAGTGCTCACGAGAAATCTCATTACCTAATTCATTCTAAAAATGCTCCGATTTTCTGAACAAGCTCTAGACCCCTCGTTGGTGGGCCACTAATTCCAAAACTATAGAATAATGTCTATCTTACTGGGCTTGACGTCCATCGCGAGAGTCGAACCTGAGAACTGTTCAGAACTGCTCAACTTGAGCCAAAGGACGAGTACATGAGAAATGCATATACCCTAAAGAAAGGAGTTAGAACTTAAGTGAATTGGGTCGTCCACTCTTATGCGAAGTTGAGAATTTCAAACCGTCGGTTTGTCACCAAACTTCACACGTAGAGTAAAGATATTTCTCTTCTCATATCTGTATAGTCGCGGCTCCGATCGACCATCGGTGACCGTTGAATAGACTTCTAATCATATCTATCGATCGACGCATCCAAATGGCGGGCCGATCATATCCATACGTAGATCATCATTAGGGCCAACTATCCTACGGTGTATATCACCATGTACGCCCAGTAGTGGGCCCTAGAGGTTAGAAAAACCCTCCTATAGGGCTATTATGGTAAAAACCAAGACATTGGGGCCATTTGCACCAAATCTGGCACTATAAAAGGGCCTCATTTGGGGCACCCCTCTCCCCATACGAATTTGCCTTAGAGAGAAGAAAGAAAGAGAGAGGAGAAAAGAGGAGAAAGAGAGAAGGAGAAAAGGAGGAAGGGAGAGAAAGGTGGGCCCAAGGGAGGTGAGATTTAGAAACCCTTCTTTCCTTTTCCTCAAGAAATCCCACATCCACAGTGCAAGCGATTTCCATCCGATTGGGGAGGTAAGCACCCATATTTTTTGTAATCTTTTGTATTGGGCTAGGATTTGTACGAAATCCTAACACGCAAGTGCATTGTCTTAGGATTTCGGCCGATCAACATCGAGTTCGATGCTTCTAGGTCGTTCTCCAAGATCTCAACGATCCATAGGTGTAGACTATTGCTCTTAGGTGGCCTAGCAACAATTTTAGTATGTGTTTAATGATTTTGGTTGCTTGGATGCTATGTTAGGAAAATCTAGAGAAATCGTAGGACTTGCATGTTTGTAGAATTGTATGTTTGGCTTTCATATGATGTTGTTCTTTCCCCTCACATGACTTTGTGTATGAACAATTGCATGCTCACACCTTGTTTAATTTTCTCATATGATTTGCCCTATAACATGTATGATTCATTGATTTTTATGTATTTCGGTTCTAAGGGAGGTAGGAAGTGCTTAACTTCCTTATCCACCCATACAACACACACACACACACCTTGTTCATGATAATGTTAGCTTTACATGTTAGTAAAAATTTAAAATTTTATGTTGAAAAGCATGAGAACATGGTGTGTTTATGTTAGATGATGCATTGATAGTTGGCATGTTCTGAATCATCTCCCAAACCCTTGGGTTGGTCAGTAATTCGAGGAGAGCGAAGGCGGCCCCGTTGGTAGGACCGCCTCGAGGCTAAACCCATGAATTTGGGCGAGTGCGTGTGGGCGACAGTAGTTAAACTACATGGGTTGCTTGCACCCGATGCCGTTCCGCCATGTACTGGCCTGACTCTTGCGGTTTAATCTACTTTCTGACCAACCCTGTTTGTTAATCCTGGATGCTCACATTTGTATGGAACCTCAATCACCTTACAACCATTACAGCCCATTATTAACTCACTAAAAATTACTCCACAGCCTCGTGAGCCGGGCATGGTGGAATGGGACACTATGTCCGAGCTGTCGGCCTACGCTAGGGTGCCGTGCCTTCCCGTAGTGACCGCGAGCGATCCCTTTCTCTTGGCACTCCTCATGTGCTTGAAGTCGGGAATGAGGAACCCGATGGGATCACGGACTGCGAAGTCTTGGCCTCACGCATTGGGGGGTCTTGGCCTCGCAACCAGTTTAGGGCATTGATATGTAGGGTGCATCAGATTCTCAAACCTGCTGGATGAATGGACTTAACTAACAACTCGGCTAACACAATCGCATTGCATCGCATTAGTTAGGGTGGCGACTCGGAAGTCGAGGTCGCAATGAGAGAGTGCTGACATACGCTATCGTTAGATGGAGTCGCTCGAGGGAGTGTTGTGGCGAGGGCATGCATCATATCATTCTGTATGCATGCATTTTAAATAAGAGTTGCTAAATATTGTTGATTATTTTCTTTTCATTAAATTCATATTATAATTGATGCCTGTTAAAACTTAAGATTAATAGCACCCACTGAGTTGATCACTCACTCCCACTCTGGGACGGTGTTTTAAAACACCAACCAGACCCTCTCATAGTTGCAGGTGATGCGGAGCAAGGGGAGCATGGTGATGTTACTCTCGACGAGGTGGAGCTGTCATACTTTCAGTTGATGGACGACTCCCCATCAGCTTGATCAAGCGGGATTTGGATCGCTGAGTTGCGGACTCAGCTTTATTCTTTGGGGTCATAGTATTCTTTTGTTTATTTTTGTTGGACAACGCCTTGTGCGACTCATCTACATTTTTGGACTTATATATATGCGTGATATCTTTCATTTCAGTAGACTTGTGTGTTTGTGTTTCATGCTCCAAGTAATTATAGGCTACGCGTTTAAACTTGATTAAATCTTAAAACCATAAAATTGATGATAAATGACACTCGGGAACTCGGGAGTCGAGCGTATGCACGACCCCCGATTTTTCGGGGCGTTATAGTTGGTATCAGAGCAATAGTTTGGAATCCCTTGGGCCATGGTCATGAACTCACTAACGCGTCCGCTGACTTGAGAGGATAAATATTAGAAAGGCACAACAGGGACTTAAAACGCTAGGGACCATCTTAGGCCTTGAACCAACAACTCTAGACGGAAGGAGGGACTTGCAAGGGGTTAGGAATAGGTAGCGAGAGAGGGGGATCCGAGGGTCTTAACCTGATGGCAAGATTCGATTCGATTGACTAAGAGGTTTAGCTCGTTAGTCCACCAAGTTCCTAGGGCCCATGGGGCCAACTGAAATAGGCGAGATTAGGGTGAAATGAATGTTAGAGTAATAATTAATGTAGGTGTAATGTATTGTCCTAGGGATGAGTGCATCTCATTTTCTATAATGCTCTGATGGAATGTATTCCATTAAGGGTAAATCATGAGTTTTACCTAGAAATTCATTGTCCTGGGATTTGGAAACCCCACATTACGCCTTCCAATGCAAGACTCGATAAGCAAGTGGGGCCATTTCTAGCGTATTTTAGGACCTAAACTCCCTCTTCTATTCTCAACCTCCTTCCTCATTCTTCATATTTTTCCTCTCCTCCAACCCATCTTACTTGACCTTTCTTTACAACCCAACCTCAACACACCATTTCCATCATTCATCCGCAAATCCATTTCACCAACTCATCACCAAAGCACTTTTCAAGTACCTTCCCTCCAACAAACCTCCCATCCCTTCTTATACTCAACCCAAACCTAATTTCAACATACATTCCTCAATCCTCTTCAACTTCCATCTACAAAAGCCATTCTCCAAGTTCTCCAAGGAAAACCCTCTCTTTCTCAAGAACCCATCTCCCAAACTCCCCATAGTTCATGTAAACCCATTTCAAGACACTTTTTCAAGATCTACCCCAGATTCCGAACCGACAATCTTGGTTGGACGATGAGACTTCCTAGGGATAGGGATTTGATAGTAAGGTAAGGTAGGGACGCTAGAGAATGGATCCGGGAGTCGTACCGGATCTCAACCCATCGATACTAACGAGCCGAAAATCAAAGGATTTGAAGGAAGAAGTCAACATCCACGTACGAAGGAGTTAGTTCTGGGCTAAATTTGATAGTTCCAGCCTATTCAAGAATAGGGACTTAGGGGTGAATAAGATTTTACTGAAATTAGTGAAAAGGGATAAAAGTGAGATTTTAGCCCCTACTCAGGAGGAATTTCATGAAATAGATAGTACCATTGCGTAGATCAGTTTCTTCTACCACAAATTCATATGTGGTACTTCTCTGGGAGCCTTACGGGCGCTCAGGAAAGTATGAAATAAGAGGACCCAAGACAGAGGCTGGGCGTCCCCACGCCGGGACGGGCGTTCCCACGCCCAGAACTCCAGTGGGCCGGAGTCCCGACGCCCACCAGGAGTCCCCACGCCCCACACACATAGTGGGCTGGCGTCCCGACACCCACCGGGCATCCCCACGCCCAGAACTCCAGTGGCCCGACGTCGTCACGTCCACAGGCGTTCTCAGGCCAAAATTTTCTATAAATTGCGGTCAACTTAAAAAAATCATATCTCCTTCGTTACAGCTTTGATTTAGGTGATTCAAAAGTCAGATTGAATTTTGATGAGTATAAGTTTATATAAAAATAAAATAAAAATAAAATAAAAATTATAATATAGGTAAAATTAATATGTTCTAACAGCTATCTAAATTTTTTTAATTTCAGGCAGCTGTTGTTCCTAGAATTTTAATAAGTTATTTACAACTCTAAATAATATGAAATTTTGTGGGATGATTTAAAAATTAATGATAAATGATCATAAAATTTTTAAAAATAATTTAGTTACTAAGGGTATGAGAAACCTTATAAGAAATAGAAATATTTTGTAATCATACAAAAAAAAAAAAAAAAACTCTCTCCTCCCCCTTTTTACAACATGTAAATGGGTGGGGTCCACTTCTCTTGTAAATGAAACACCATAGACTTCATTTTCCTCCCACCTCACTCATCTTCTTTGCTTCAAAGCCCTTGGCAAGCCTCTCCCTTTCCCATTTCCAAGAATCCATCTCCTTCTTCAAACTCTTCTCAAGCCCATCTTCTTCCCTTTCACATCTCTTCTCGCCCCAACCCATGTCAACTCCTCTTCTTAAACCCATTCCACACATCTTTCAAATCTCATCTCCCCACATCATCAGCTTCTACTTCATTACTAGCATTCAACCTATCTTCCCCAAAACCCCTTTCCTCCAAACTACCTCCTTCTTCTTTACAAAACCCAACATTAGCTTTCTTCCTCAAATCCATCCTTCCACATCCACATTCAACCCATTTTCCCAAACCTCTTCTTAGCTCTTCTTCCAACCCATCCTCAATTCATTTTAAGCCCACCATTTTCTTCAAGTCCCATTTTCTCATACCCACCTCAAATTTCCTTCTCACCAATCCAACCTTACACCCATTTCTCTTCCACCACATTCCCAACAACTCCCTTCATTGATTCTCACAAATCTAATCCTATCTCAAGTTCCATTCTCAACAACCACCCCTTCCTTGCTAAAGAAATGACATTTTTAACAACCATTGCCACTTTCTTTTCCATTTCAATGATCCTTTTACTCAAAGGGAAGAAGTACCCCCATCTTCGCCCGACCCAGGAGAGTAGTAGCATAACCTTTCCGATAATTAGTAGTTGCTTTAAGTCGATTAGGTCTATCTGCTTGTGTTAAAGGATAGTGAGGACGTTTGCTTGACTAGGTTGTTTTTTTTTATATTATTTTTATTTCCTTATGTTTGGAATGTCTAGAAAGCTATGTAATCCATGTTGTATGATGTAACTGGCCATACTAATGGCACTTTTAATCCAATATGAATATATGAATTGCCTTGGAATTTTCTTGTCACTTTGTGAATGCTTGCATGTATTGTTGCCAATAGAGTAGTCATGTCTTTTCATATTAAAGTTTAACATAGGGTGTCTATTTAAGAAATAATTATAATCGTGCTAGAAATCATCCCGTGATTAAGTTTGATTACACACACACACACACACACACACACACACACACACACACACACACACATATATATATATATATATTTGTTTAAGTTGTTTGGTACAATTAAGTTGTACCCATAAGTAGGATTGAGTTTCATAGTTTAATGCTTTGTAAGCTCGGGTTAGAGGTGGACTACAGTAAAATATATTAAGTTTTCCCATTCTCTTATGGACTCAAGGTTCTAACAAATTCGAGTAGATGACGTCCTTCACCTTTGCCTTCCTGCGCCCTTACTAGCGTATTAGAACTCCAAACCTCCAGAATACCCTAGAACTTTCAACCATTCCTTCATTCTTGAACTTATGAAACCAAAATGTAGTATACTCATAACCCACTAGCCCTAAGATTGAAATGATAATTTATATAAAATTTCGTGCCTTTAGAAACTTTTTAGGATGATCTCTGACCATAGGCATATCGAGAGATTTATTGACCCCTAATTTGGTTATAAAATTAAAATGAGGACTCCCGTAGACAAAGACCCAAAGGACAACCTTATAAATAAGATATTTAAACTTGTCAATGATGGCCATTTCCTAAGCATTTAGGTTGATCAGATTATGAAATTACGGGACTATACACTTGCGAAGCATTCACGGCTTGACCCAATTCTCAATCCTGCGTGATTACCAAAGGACTCACTACTTTGACCGAGTAGAAGACCAGGATCCATCAGGATTAAGAAGGGATACAACAAGTTGTTTACCCTAGTCAGGAGGACAATCGACGTATCGAATTTGAGCCTACCAGAACCGTATTTTCCATATTAGTCTCATCATGAAGAACATAATAGACCTTAGGAAAAGCTTATTGTCAAATACATAGTACAATGATAACGATTTTGACATTCGCCTTCAAACATCAAAGGTGAGAATTTTTAAGGGGGTTAGAATATAATAAGCAAGGCTAGCTTGGTTAGTATGCACCCTACCACGCATATAAACCTGAAATCAATAAAATTTAGGCAAACGATATGATAATAATCTTTATCTATTACCCTTAGGCAATTTCGGGGATGAAATTGTTTTTAAGGGGGGTAGATTGTAACATCCCGAATTTTTCACTATTTTGGATTTTCAAAAATTCTTAAATTATTTTTTTAATTAACTTATAACATCACTTAATGACCATTAACACTCAATATTAGTCTATACAGGGGGTGGTACCAGTAAAGAACCACATAAGTCCGATTAATCAACCGTAGGAAGTCAACGAATCCGCCTGATCGCTTGAACATCAGGTGTAGCCCCATAATTTACTCACATAGGATCCAAATCTAACTGAAACGTCGTTAACTAATCAAGACAAGCATAACTAAATTAAAGATCTAACCAAAGCCGAGTCAGATGAGGCCCGGATCTCAACAGTAGACCAAATCAACCCTTGTAACGTCCCATTCAACCAGCATAGTGTCTTGGGGCGTCCACGTAGGATTTGGATCGCTGAGTTGCGGACTCAGCTTTATTCTTTAGGGTCATAGTATTCTTTTATTTATTTTTGTTAGGCAACGCCTTGTGCGACCCATTTATATTTTTGGACTTATATATATGCGTGATATCTTTCATTTCAGTAGACTTGTGTGGTTGTGTTTCATGCTCCAAGTAATTCCAGGCTACGCGTTTAAACTTGATTAAATCTTAAAACCATAAAATTGATGATAAGTGACATCAGGAACTCGGGAGTCGAGCGTATGCGCGACCCCCGATTTTTTGGAGCGTTACAGTCCGGACTTGTGCTTCAGAACGAACGTAAATTCCTATAAAAACGTAACCCATCTAACATGCACACGATTCACGTTAGTCTGACTATTAATAAACTTTAATGCTTGATAGTCAGTGTACAGAACAAACTCTCTTTGAATCAGATAATGCCGCCAATGTCGTAGCGCCTGAACAATTGCGTACAACTCAACCTCATAAGTTGACCACTTCTTTCGTGCTTCGCTGAGCTTCTCGCTGTAGAAGGCTACCGGCCTGCCTTCCTGTGATAATACTCCCTCAATTCCGACGTATGAAGCGTCACACTCAACCTCAAATAATTTATCAAAATTAGGAAGCACCAAGACCGGTGTTGTAGACAAACGATGCTTGATCTCATGAAAGCTTTTGTCAGCTTTATCGGTCCACTGGAACGGTCCATTTTTCATGCAATTTGTTATAGGCACGACTATGGTGCTAAAATCTCGCACAAATCGACGATAGAAAGTCGCCAAACCCTAAAAACACCTCACCTCATGGATGTTTGTCGGGATCGGCCATTCCCTAATAGCTCGCACCTTTTCATCGTCCACTCGAATGCCTATGGACGTTACAGTAAATCATAAAAATAACAGGCTGTCAGTTAGAAAGCTACGCTTTTTCAAGTTGAGGTACAACTTGTTATCTTGTAGGACCTGCAGCACCTGCCTGAGATGTTTCTTGTGTTTCGCCTTATCTTAGCTATATATTAATATCTCATCAAAATATACTACCACAAATCGGCCAGTGAACGGTTTTAGAACTTGATTCATCAAACACATAAAAGTACTTGGTGCGTTCGATAAGCCGAAGGGCATGACCAGCCACTCATACAATCCTTTCTTTATCTTGAATGCCATTTTTCACTCATCACCAGGTCGGATACGAATCTAATGGTACCCACTCTTTAGATCTAGTTTAGAGAACGCTTTAGCCCCTCTCAACATATCGAGCATGTCGTCCAACCGTGGTATTGGGAACCGATATTTGATGGTAATTTTATTGATTGCTCGACTATCGACACACATGCTCCAGTTTCCATCTTTTTTTGGCATTAATAATGCTGGTATAACACATAGGCTCATGCTTTCTCTTAATAGACCCTTACGGATCAATTCCTCCACTTGCCCCTAAAGTATCTCAGACTCCTTCGGACTCATCCAATAATGAGGGTGATTGGGCAGGCTAGCCCCAGGGATGAGGTTTATGTGATGTTGGATGTCCCTCATGGGGGCAATCCATCAGGTAAATCTTCAGGCCAGACTTCCTTGAATTCGTTTAGCAACAGTTTTAAGCTTGGAGGGATGTTTGAGGGTTCCTCTTCCTCGCCTTTCACCAGTACGGCGTATACCTCGCCGGTTTCCTTGAATTCCTCCATAAAATCTCGAATGGTCAAGAGAGAACTCCCCTCCACTTTAGAGGCTTTAAGGTGGTTCTCTGGTGCCATAGGGGCAAGGATTATTTTTTGACTATCCTTGACGAATAAGTAGACATTGTCTCGTCCCCGATGGGTCGCATCACGATCCGACTGCCAGGGTCGATCGAGTAGCATATGACAGGCTTTCATGTCAACCACGTCACAAAGTATCTGATCCTTATAATGTTTACCAATTGAAAATAAGATAGTGCATTGTTCAGTTACCTTAGTCTCGTTCACTTTTTTTATCTAGCTAATTGAGTACGGGGAAGGATGTCTCGTCGTTGGTAGCTGCAACTTGTCCACCATCACTCTTGAGACGATGTTCTCGCTGCTACCACTTTCTATGATCACATCACAGACCTTTTCGCTGACAGTGCATCGAGTGTGAAATATATTGTGCCGCTGTGGATGTAATTTCTTTCGCAAGGTATATAGTAGTCGCCTCACAACGAGAGATTCACCACGATCCTCACCTGTTACTTCACCGCCACTTACTATTTCTTCAGTGATTTGTTCATATTCATCAAAGTCATAATCTTCTGCGGCCTCATCTTCAGTGCCCCCTTCGTTTATAGTTAAGTGTGTTGCCGGACGTTGAGGACAAGTGTTTGATAAGTGGCCTGGTTAGCCACAACGGTAACAATTGTTCGGCCTTAGTCGAACAAAAGGATTCGGAATCCTACTCAGCCCCGCTGTTGTGGGTGCTGCCCGTTGAGGTTTGGATGGTCCGCTCCCCGTATCGCGGTTCACTGGTGGAGGAGGTTGATGACGTTCTCCTACCGGATCTTTTCCTCGAGCCAGCACTGGATCCTGTGTGGGACTCGTTATAGGGGGTCGATTTGAAGGATAGGGACGAGCAAGAGCTCTTACAAGTTATGTTTCTGCCATTCTTGCCAATTGAACTACTTCATCTACGGTCCCAACTGGGTACATCTGAACTCAGTCCTGAATTATCGGTCGTAACCCACCTATAAATCATGCCACCTTCTGTGACTCAGATTCTGAAAGATCGTTTCGTGTAGCCAACTGGTGGAATTCTTCAGTGTAATCTGTAACAGTTCGATTTTCTTATCGGTAATTCTGGTATTGCTGGAATAAGATCTGCTTATAATCACTGGGGAGAAATCGTGATCGAAGAAGACGTCTCATCCGAGGCCATGATGCGATGGGTGCCTTGTTCTGGTGGGCTTGTGAGAGTTGTAATTGTACCCACCATGCAGAAGCACCAGATTTTAATTTAAACGCTACCAATTTTACCCTTTTATGATCCGGTACATCCATATAATCGAAATATCTCTCTACTTCGGCTAGCCAATCGAGGAAATCTTCAATACGTAATAAACCGTTAAAACTAGGAAGTTCAGCCTTACCTTGATAGTCTCGTTCAACACGATCTAGACGATCACCTCCATGGATTGGTCGTCGGTAAAAACTCTCATTAATGTCCTCGTCACTGGAACTAGAATCATCTGGTGTAGCCCTACGGTTTGCCACTGGTAGTGCTCTGCGATAATCGGGGTCACATCGTACAACAACCACGGGTGGTGGAGCGACCATAGGTGGTGGAGCACCGCCTAGGGCTCGGGGTGGAAGTAGCGCATCTACCAGACGGTTGAGGGTTGCCTGCAGCCCTTGCATGGTCAACTGACTCTCCTGATGGAGAGCTTCCATTCTTTTCGAAAGATAACGAATCTCTGGATCACCGTCCACAGGATTTTGATTTATACTTCGTTGTTTACCATCGGCCTGAGGGAAAACCTCGCTCTGATACCAAATTGATGCAGGGATGAACGTGATGAGGTCGATCACGGTCTTCCTCAAGGATAACTACTCCGAATCCACGAAGCTTCTCTGGACTCCTCACAGAGACTTCTCGAATCCACGAGGAAAGAAAGTAAGAGAATAGGAATAAACTCTAATAAAATTTGAAATTATTTGCTGAATGAATAAGTTTACACCCCTTTAAATAAGGGAACCAAGCAATAGGAAAGAAATCAGACTCAAACTACAACTAAAACTCCTAGAATCCGCGACTTACTATTTATAGACGGTCGTAATGTCTACTAGTGCGCAAGGTTTTCGGCCAAAAATAGTAAGTGTCCTATTTGGCTTCACCAAACCGTTCTCCTAATTATTTTAAGAACTTTTCATGTTGGACACAACTCCTAAAGCCCAACGGATGAAGAGCTATAAGCAAACTAAAACTTACTATTTATAGTAAAAATAAAATTAAAACGGGAAAACGACCGTCGATCAGGGGGTTTCTCATAAATTCGGGTTGTACAACCTGGCATAGCAGGGTTGGTTGGCTAAAGTAGATTGTTCTACCCCAAAATCATATATTTTACGTCAGTTAACTCATTCCGAATTGCGAAATACGCCCGATCTAAGGTCTGATGGTCCGGATCACTTATGTTGTCGATCGTGCCTTTTCTGATCCATCTTGGCCATGAAATTGTCTGCGACTTGCTCTACATCACTTCATCAAGGTTTGTGTGACTTTATCAACAGGTTGGATGGGAAATAAACATTACTGTGGGCCATATGAAGTTTTTAATGGTGAGTGTTCAATCACCACCGTTTCCTATGGTGTGGTTCACTTAAGCTTTGTATCTACTTCGTTTTTGGGCTCATGCATTAAAATGAGCCGGCAAAACAAATGGAGAGCATGGATATAAAACATATACATCACGATGGCCCCATGCATCCACCAATCTTGATGGTTTCTCCATTGGTTCACCCAAATTGGCGTCCTAAGCCAATGGACACGTATGGGTGAATGACTCTCCCTAGGTGGGCATCGGTCGGATCCGATCGGATTGTAGCCAACTCAATTCGATCCGTAAACTCAATACCTTGAACCAAATTCGATCCGATCCATGATTGGATCTAGGTCACCTGACTGGGGCGATCCGACGCATGGTTGGCCTAACCCGAACCAAGTCTGACTCGGTCAGGTAAACCGAGTCAGATCGGGTATGAATTGGATTGTATGGTTTAATCCAATTGATTCATTTGGTGTGGTCCACTTCCACCTTTAATATATATTATTTTTTTGTTCAAGTCCTGAAATAATATTTCAAAATTACTGAACGGCTTAGATAAGACATATACATCAAGGTGGGTCCCACATGGTTCTGAAATAACATCTCATCTACCGTAACTATATTTTTACCGAGCCAGTTGACGTGCACTGCACCAAATGGCAGTGAGTTGCTCCTTACGCAACCACAGCTTGCACAACGTGACGTCGACATTAGTGAGTTCTGGGAGTCTAATCATGGGATTTATGTTATATCTAAACCGTCCATTCATTTGGCCAACTCTTCTTAATGCTTGGGATGAAAAATAAGACAGATCTAACTATCAATTCGACCACACGAATTTTTTAACGATGAAAATCATTCGCTGCTGCTATTTGTGGTGTGGTCCAAATGATCTTTGGGTATTATTAATTTTTTTGATGGTGCTCTATAATGATCTTTAAAAATATATGAACAATATAGATATAATAAATACATCATTGTGGGGCCAGGTAACTCTGATCTTCTTTAAACAACCCATATATTATATGGTAGTTGTTTAGGTAAGAACCCGCATCCACCAAGGTGGGTGGGATCTCTTATTGTGGGGCCTATTGTGATGTATGTGACTACATCTATGCGGTCCATCTATATTGAAAGCTCATTTTAAGATATCATCTAAAAAATGAAGTAGATCTAAATCTCAAGTGGACCATAATACAGGAAACAGTGGTAATTGATCATTAAACACTTCTCGAGAGGGCCATAATTTTATTTTTATTTTTTGGATCAAGCTGATATTTGTGTGGTCTCTTCATCTAGATCTTTGTGACCTTATCAACAGGTTGGATGGCAAGCAAACATTCTAATGGCCCCATGCAGTTTTTATTGGTGGGGATTCAATCACTACTGTTTCTGTGGTATGATCCATATTAGATTTGGATCTACTTCATTTTTTGGGATCATGCCCTAAAATGAGCTTTCAAAATGGTTGGACGGTGCATATTTAAGGCACATACATCCCCATGAGCCCCACAGTCTGGTGTCCCACCCACCTTGGTGGATCTGGGTCTCACCTAATCCGCTCGCATAAAACACCGTCCATTCGTAACGTTGGGGCACACAATATGAAAATTGGGTTGGCATTCAACCATAGCCTGGGGCCGCCACCATAGCGTGAATCATTAATTAAACCCATTCATCTTGTGTGACTCGCTTGGGTGAAGGGAATTGAGAAAAAAAAAAAGTGCTTGTGTTTACACCTAATTTGATGACTAGTTAGTCAACGCGTGATGGCACCATGAGATCCTTAATTGGTAGAAAGAGGTTATGAAGTGTAAGTAAAGCTGTCACCATGAGACACGTGTCATATGTTTGAGTAAAAAGTTATTAAAAGACACGTGGCAAAATCAAATAAGATATAGGCTTCATGCTGGCTGAAAGCGGATGTTCATGGTTGTTGTTCTAGCTGGGGTGATTCTTCTCATGACAAATGGCATAATACAAGTGACTACACGTACATGGAGCTATAAGTTGGATACTCTAGTATGTAGATTACCAAAGACAGTGATAAATAGTGATTTATGATATATTGGTCCAAATGTTGTGTTTTTTAAAATAAAAAATAAATTTAAAAAATAAAAGGTATTTTTAAAAAGTAAATAAATATATTAATTATTTAAACTTTCTATAAATAGTATATATAATCAGTCGGTAAGAAAGGGGGTTTTTGCTTATGCAACTAGGGTTCAAATCTCCTCGAGTGTGCACATGCGCGCGCATGTGGCATGAGCTGTAGGGCTGCTTGGGTGCTTTTTGGTGCTTTATTAGGCACACTTCGCACGTTCGCATCGTCGCAAGGAATAAAAAGAGCCTTAGTCTTTTTGACACATGGTTCAAATTTTTTGAGTCATGGTACTATTGGAATTGAACTAGAGTTTATCTTGATGATTTATTACCTTTTGTTGATTAGGAATAATTGTGACATGATTGTACATGTGGCACCTATGTCATGTGTCGCTTATGTGGATATAGTTTTTCCTGTTGGACAACTGCTTCTGTCTGAATGGGTACAAAAATAACTGCCACAGGACAAAAAGTCATGTCCTTTCATAGAAGGAAATTATTTGCTGTGAATGGGTATGGATTTCTTGAAGAGGCTCCATAGCACCTCTTCAGAAAGAAATCTATAACCCTTCAGTTGATATAAATCCTGAATACTATAATCCAGATGTATAAACTCTTATCCTTAAGATTATATTATATTCTATGTAATTACTCTCGATCTGATCTCTTGCTGAATTTTTTTTGAACGTCTTACGGCATATCGGTGTCAAAACTAGATATCTGTTCAACACTTAAATGTGCAAATTTTCGTGTTAAAAATCGGATTGAGAGTTCATTGTATCCTGAAGACAATTTGCAGATTTCCTTCATTTGCACTTGCTGGAAATTCCAGAAAAAGGGCAGAAAATCTGTTTTGAGAAATTGAATATTCAAGTCAAGCCTTGAACCTGATAAATCTGATCATTTCGTTATCATTTTCTTTTGTCCTCCATTGTGTACAAGGGAACAATTTCTAACAACAAATGCCTTAAAGCAAATTGATTACATAGAAATTATGAAGACACTTTTCAAGAAAGAAATATAATAATTAGCCGATTGAAGAAAAATCTTGAAGACTCGTTTTAAATTAGAAGTATAATCAACCACGTCTATTAATTTACCAATCAATCTAAAGAAATTCATAGAGGTCGATTCCAATAGGAGTTTACAATGAACTACCTTACACTTCTATAAATTTGTAGAGAATGAAAAGCCCAGGGCCTACTCTACTGCAATACAATACAACACTACTCTTCTCAGCACGGGACTGTCTATCCTTCATCAACTATGGATACTTATTATTATTATTATTCAATCTAACCCTTCTACTATTAGTCAACACCATATTAGAAACTAGCCCAAATAGATTTGATTAGAATTTAAGTAGCTTTCCACCATATGTCCACAATTACATCATTGGACTTAAGAAGATCTATAAGCCTTAAACAGATGACTAATATGGACATCTTGTCAAATGCATAGAGATTCCGCTTGATCATCTCGCTAGGAGGCCTAGTCAAGTAATGAATAGGTGGTCGTTCTACGATAGCGTTGCCCATGAAGTGAGGTTCCAAGTAATGAATGGATAGTCGTTCCTATGTTTATCTCACCACGAAGTAAGGACCTAGAGCAATGAACAAATTATCACCCCACTGACCTTGCTGCCACAAAGTATGTGGCTGGGTAACGAACGGTTGGTCGTTTAACCATGACTGACTTTTCCATGATGTTCAACCATGCGGGATAATGGATAGACTATCATTTCCAACAACCATCTTGTTAAGAACCCCAATCACGTGACAAACGGATTATTGAGGATTTTCCTGCCATCGGTCATCTTACCATGGAACTCGGTCTTGCACAACGAATAAGCAGTCGCTACACCGAGTTGGATGATGTCATCTATTTGACAAATGGATGACAACCCCTTTCTGTGAGTCACAATTATCTCACATAATGAAACGTAGTCATATGATGGACTCTCACCTCCAACGACCATCTAGCTATGAAGCCAGTTAAGTAGGCGATTTAGCTTTCATGCTTGATGACCTTCTTGCCTATGAAGCCTGGTATTTTACCAAACGTCAAATGGATTGTTGTTAGTTATCTTTTTTATTTTTTTCTTCTCCATTTCATCCAATTATAAATACATTTACATTATAAATTTTATCAATTTTGGCCTAGTTTATTTCTTTTAAGTTATATTGTCATAATGTTGAATAGTGTGATCTATGACATGCTTAATTAAAAGTCCTTTCTCCAAAGTTAAAAAGATCTCATTAGATGGATGAACTCTCCCATTCACCAATCATCTCATTTTGCACAATTGGTGGCTGGATAGTAGGCACATCTACACAAATCTAGTCTTAATATGCGTATTTTAGTATTTAGGGTCACAAGATATTTGGTTTGATTCAAACTGTATTCAACTTTGGCATGCTCAATACATACGCATCACATGAACAAGCGAATTTGATCCAAACACTTTATCCATAACTTTGACAAGCAACGATGCATGAAATTAAAAGTTTTTAGCGTAATTTTACATTGTTTCTATTAGTGCGACTCACCCAAGCTTTTTATGAGGCTATTCTTTTGCATATAGTGTGAATGTAAGTGGTCATTTGGCAACACCAGTTTAGAGGTATTTAGGCATATTTGGATTCCAAAAGTCCTTTCATAGCATGGATTTGGGAGTAAATGGAATCAGAGGTAAATGAAATCCATACATTTGTTTTGAAATCTCACCATTTTATTGTAATTTGAAATACCCTTTTAGTTCTTTTTAAAAGGTAGGGTGTCTTTTTTGGCTCCTTTCTAAAGGCAGAGAGACACACTTGTATGATACCTCAAAACAATTGATGAGGACATCGTGCACACGCACGCCTGCACACCACCACCCCTATGCATGTACATACGCAGAAGGAGGACCCCTCTATCGATCTGGTTCGATGACGACATCCAGGGAGGACCTCCTAGTTAGAAGATAAGTTTTGGTTCAAAAAAAGTGGGCCCGATAGTCAAGAAAAGCCCATTATGAGATCTCATGATCGTGACCCACTCGTCGGATTGATTTCATATTTTAGATTTTGTTTATTGTTATTATTTAGAATATTGTGAACGATTTAAATTTCTCTGTTTAGTTTTTATTTTAGTTTACTTCATCGTCAAGTAATAGGTTGCGCATATGATGCGAGTTTTAGGGTATATGATTTTTCCTATAAATAGGCACTCTTTGTCATTTTTTTGATTCATTGAAGTTAATAAAAAAAATTTTACTTTATTTTTCTACTCTCTTCGTGAGTTGTGAAAAAAATTTAAAAATGGTTGCAAAGCCCTCCCTTTTCGAAGGGCTAACTATTGTGGTGCGAAGCCACATCGACCCCGATTCACCCCCATCCTCCATCATCTTCTTTTTCATCTTCCCCTACCATCCATACTATGAATTCGTCCATTTTATTGTATCAGATTTCTTCATTACAGCAAGTTTCCAGATTTCGGCCCGCATGTGAGCTGAAACTTCAGCGGAGCACCATGCACAAACAGTATATCGGATTGAGCTGAGATTTGAGGGTTTTGGAGTCCATCCTTGTCCGACCAGGTAGCCTTTTTCTGAATAGTGGGCCTAACACACATGTGGTCAGGATCACACGCACGTCTGTCTAGGCCATTATTGCTGTCCACACACGAGATCATCTTTTGACTTAGGTTTTTATCCTCTTTTATCCTCTCATAGCTGTTTTTCATGAATCCTAGCCCTAGATTACATTTTTCTAAGTTATTTTGCTAATTTTCTTACCCTATAGTTTCCCGAATTGGAATTTCTGAATCCCGTAGATTAGGGACCGATTACTATGCATGTGTAGGTGATTATTTCTTATCTTGAGTATCGTTTGGTTCATAATTTTTATTGATCCAGCCCTATCATGTGTAGCCCTGGACCCGCATAGATTCCCCTTAATTGAATGTTTGGATTTTTATGTGGAATATGAAATTTGTGTAATTGTTTTTGAACTAACGTGATCTTAAGCCTGACATCTCACATATCATATTTAATTTTCATGTCCTGCATCAAATTTGGTATCAGAGCCTAGGGTTCTTGTAGGGGAATTCACCACATATTTAGGGTTTAGTTTGTTTGAGTCCTTCGTGCATTCACTCCATCACATATAGCTGAATTTTAGTAACAGTGTGTAGTCTCCTTCATATAGAGTCTCGTAGGGTCATTTAGTTTTTTGATACATATAGTTGTTGTAGCAGGTCCTTAGGTTGAGTTAGCATGTGTATGCCCACACGTACGGGTTGCTGTTTTGGTTTGCACCCTACTCTAAACATGGACCAACTACAAGAATCAATGGCTAAGTTAACCCAGCAGGTTGAGTCTATATCTAAGTGCTTGGAACAACACATAAATCAATGCCTTAACCAATTTGATGATCGCGTTACTCAAATAGAGGCCTCCCTCAGGAAAAACCCCACCATTGGGGAAGATACCCATTTTCAAGCAAGTTATCAGGAGATTAGACCAAGAAATGGAGGCGGCTAAGGAGTTGGTTATGGGCGCTCACCTGTGCATCCACCCCGTAAGGGACATCATGACCAATATGACCCAGATGTGCAACTCCTCAAGGGAGTTAGAGTAGATGCTCCTACTTTTGATGGCCACTTAGACCTTAAAGCTTTTTTAGATTGGTTGACGGATATGGACCACTATTTTGAGTGGTATGATATGTCGGATGCTCAACGAGTCTGATTCGCCAAGATGAAGCTTGTGGGTCAAGCAAAGAGGTTTTGAACGACAGTTGAGTGAAAAAAAAAAGAGTGAGGGAACTCCCAATAGTTCATTGGGGAGAAATGAAAGAAACACTAACAGAGAAGTACCTCCCTTTCTCTTATCGCTTGCGGTTAATTAAGGAGTGACAGTCTCTTCGACAGGATTCCATAAGTGTTGCTGACTATATTGAGAAATTTGAAGAGTACTTGACCCGCTGTGAGGTTGATGAGGACCCCGTACTCATCCTTGCTCGTTTTAAAACGGGCCTCCGTCCTGACATTAGGAGAGAATTGCTCGCTAAAGACAGACACTATCGAATAGTTGTACCAAGTAGTGTTAGATGTTGAGCAATACCTTAAAGCATCGGTGGGAAGGCGGTTTGACTTTCGCAAATCTAGTGCTAAGGCCAACCCCTCTGGGGCTAGACCTAATATGGGATTCCAAAACAAACCTTTCCCTAATATTCAGCCAAGACCTAAGGATGATAAGGGTAAAGAGATTGTCGGGTCTATTTCACGTGGAAGTGGGGCCACTGGGTGTTTTAGGTGTTAGGGGTTTGGTCATTTTTCTCACCAGTGCGGCATGAGAGAGGGCACCAAAGTACTCCTTATTGATGGACAAGTAGAAGTAGTGCCCCCAAAGAGTGATAGTGAGGAGGAAGAATATGAGCCAGTTGGAACCCCTAGTGATGAGGAAGAGGGAGCACAAGAGTCTATGACCCTCGTAATTGTACGTTGCACCCTGTCTCAAGCCAAAAATACTAATGACTGGCGCCACAACACGATCTTTTACACTTATGTAAAATGTGGAGAAAAGAGCTGTAAGATGATCATGGATAGTGGTAGTTGTGCCAACGTGGCATCGACTAGCACTGTGAGTCGTTTGGGCTTAAAGCTGGAAGCCCATCCTCAGCCCTATAGAGTCTCCTGGGTTGATAAAACATCCATTTTAGTCTCACACCGCTGTCTTGTCCCTATTTAGTTCGGATCTTATAAAGACACAATTTGGTGTGATGTTGTTCCTATAGATGTGGCTCTATGATAAGGATGTTAACATATTTGATCGTTCAAATGTGTGTACGTTTTAGTTTGAGGGCAAGAAGGTCAAGCTAAATCCTTTGCCACCCAAGAATACAACTGGAAAAGAGGTCACCACACAAAGTGGTGTGAGCGGCCCAAAAGAAGCGAAGGAGTCGAAGTCCAAGTCCAAACCGCTCCATATTTTGAATGCCAAAGACTTTGAGTGATAGACGGAGGCAGACTCGATGATATACACCCTTGTGGCTAGGGAAAGTGTACCAAAGACTAGCGTAGAGTTACCCACTGAGGCCATTAAGGTAGTACATGAGTTTCATAATGTCTTTCATGATGATTTACCAAATGAGCTTCCCCCTATGAGGGATATACAACATGTCATTGATTTAATTCCTAAGACGACTCTATCAAACCTCCCGCATTACAGAATGAACCCGAAGGAGCACGCCGAGTTGAAGAGGCAGATTGATGAACTCCTAGAGAAGGGTTTCATTCGAGAGAGCATGAGTCCATGTGCTGTGCCCACCCTTCTTATACCTAAGATGGATGACAAATGGAGGATGTGTGTTGATAGTAGGGCCATCAATAAAATCACAATCAAGTGTCAGTTTTTCATACCGCGTCTTGATGACATCCTAGATATGATGACCAATGCTATTATCTTCTCAAAAATTGACCTCAAAAGTGGGTATCACCAAATCCGTATACGCCCTGGTGATGAGTGGAAGACGGCCTTCAAGACAAAGGATGGGCTATATGAGTGGCTAGTTATGCCTTTTGGGTTAACTAATGCCCCAAGTACTTTCATGCGTGTGATGACTCAAGTGTTAAAACCCTTCATGGAAAATTTTCTAGTCGTATACTTTGATGATATCTTGATTTATAGCATGACTAAGGAGCAACACCTCAACCATTTGAAGAAGGTTTGTGAGATCCTTAGGGCCGAGAAGTTGTACGTCAACCTAAAGAAGTGCGCGTTTTTATTTAGTAGTGTGATCTTCTTAGGTTTTATTGTGTCAGCTGAGGGCGTATTAGCGGATCCCGAGAAGGTCTAGGCCATCGTTAATTGGCCTGAACCCTGCAATATTCATAAGGTGCACAGCTTTCATGACTTAGCCACTTTTTATATGCAGTTCATTTGAAGCTTCAGTTCTATTGTGGCTCCCATCACGGACTGCATGAAAAAAGGAGAGTTCCAATGGATAAAGGCTGCTTCGAAGGCCTTTAAGGAGATAAAGGTCAAGATGACTAAAGCTCCAGTCACACGACTTTCAGATTTTTCAAAAGCTTTTGAAGTCGCATGTGACGCGTCAGGAGTCAGCATAAGAGGAGTACTTAGCCAGGAAGGGCACCCTGTTGCCTTTTTTAGTGAGAAACTAAATGAGGCGAAGTAAAAATATTCCACCTATGATAAGAAATTCTACGCAGTAGTGCAATGACTACGCCATTGGCGACATTACCTGTTACCGTAAGAATTCGTCTTACTCTCAGATCACGAGGCCTTAAGATACTTAAACTCTCAGAAGAAATTAAGCCTCAGGCACGCTAAGTGGGTTCAATTCCTTCAAGAGTATACTTTTGTGCTTAAGCACAAGGCCAGTATAGAGAATAAGCCTGCCGACACGTTGAGTCGTCGAGTTACATTACTTAATTCCATGAGCGTTGAAGTTACGGGCCTTGAGCGCATCAAAGAAGAGTATTTTGAGTTTCCATATTTTGGGGTTGTGTATACGTCTTTATTAGAAAATCCGTCAGGAGCTAACAGTGAGTATTTGATTTTAAACGGATATTTATTTAGGAGTGACCGCTTGTGCATACCATGCACCTCCCTTAACGATTTTCTCGTCTGGGAGTTACATTCAGGAGGGGGGGGTTGCGGGTCATTTCGGTCGTGACAAGACCATTGCCCAAGTGGAGGATAGATTTCATTGGCCAAGTCTCAAGCGGGACATGGCCAAAATTATAGGGCAATGTCGTACTTGTCAACTGGAAAAGCAGAGGAAATAAAATACAGGATTATATACACCTTTGTCAGTCCCATTCATCCCTTGGCAGGACATCAGTATGGACTTCGTGCTTGGACTTCCCAAGACTATTCGAAAGCTTGACTCCATATTTATTGTCGTGGACCGTTTCTCTAAAATGGCCCACTTCATTCCTTGTTCTAAGACCTCCGACGCCTCTTATGCTACGAAGCTGTTCTTTAGCGAGGTCATCAAACTGTGTGGGTTATCAAAACCCATAGTGTCTAACCGTGACGTGAGATTCATGAGTTACTTTTGGAAGACACTACGGCACATGATGAATACTAGGCTCTAATTTTCTTCTGCCCACCACCCTCAGACCGATGGCCAGACTGAGGTGGTTAATAGGAACCTAGGGAGTTTACTTCAATGTTTAGTGGGGGAGCATACCAGGACATGAGACGCCGTACTACCCATAGCTGAGTTCACATACAATAGTTCTGTCAATAGGTCCACAGGTCTAAGTCCTTTTGAAGTCGTTACTGGTTATAAGCCTAGGAAGCCTATTGATTTTATTCCCATGTCATTGTCTCATAGGCCATCAGAGTCTGCAGAGTCTTTTGCGCATTACATACATTCATTGCATCAAGAAATTAGGCGAAAGATCACTACTAGTAATGAACATTATAAATTTTTTGCAGACCTACATAGACGTTTCAAAGAGTTTAATATTGGGGACTCTGTGATGGTCCGCATTAGGCCCGAGCAATACCCTTCAGGGGCTGTTCGTAAGTTACACGCACGTAGTGCTGGGCCCTTCAAAATTATAAAGCGAAACGGTCTCAATACATATGAGGTAGATTTTTCACCTTATATGGGAATTAATTCTACATTCAATGTGGATGATCTAGTTGCTTTTCAGGGACCCACTGATACTTTGTCCGGCCCTTCGCCCATTCATCCTTATGCCTCAGACTTACCCTTTGATCCATGGCCTCTTCCCAACCTTTCATCCCAGCCTCTGTCTCCCATACCTAGCCTTCACACACCTAAAGAGGAAATAGAGGATATCCTGGACCATGAAATGATTTCCACGTTGGATGGCTTGTTTTAGAAATACCTAGTTAAATGAAAGTCACGCCCAGCTTAAGATAGCATGTGGCTCACTGAGGAGGAGCTTCAGAGACTTGATCCCAACATCCTAGAGCGTTTTAGGAGTTTTATTTCGACAGTGGTGAAATCTTCGCAGCCGAGGAGAGTTGATGAGGATATTGTACACACGCATGCCCATACACCACCACCCCTACGCACGTACGTATGTAGAAGGAGGACCCCATCATCGATCTGGCTCGATGACGACGTCCAGGGAGGGCCTCCTAGTTAGAAGATAAGTTTTAGTTCTAAAAAAGTGGGCCCGATAGTCAAGAAAAGCCCATCATGGGATCTCATGATCGTGACCCACTCGTCAGATTGATTTCATATTTTAGATTTTTCTTATTGTTATTATTTAGAACATTGTGAAAGCTTAAATGTCTCTGTTTAGTTTTAATTTTAGTTTATTTCATCGCCAAGTAATAGATTGTGCACATGGTGCGAGTTTTAGGGTATAGGATTTTTCCTATAAATAGGCACCCCTTGTAGTTCTTTTGATTCATCGAAGTTAATAAAAAAAAATTCTTGCTTTATTTTTATGCTTTCTTCGTGAGTTGTGAAAAAATTCAAAAGTGGGTGCGAAGCCCTCCCTTTTCGAAGGGCTAACTATCGTGGTGTGAAGCTACATCGACTCCGATTCACTCCCATCTTCCATCATCTTCTTTTCCATCTTCCCCCATCATCCATATTGCGAATTCGTCCCTTTTGTTGCATCAGATTTCTTCATTACATAGGTTTTCAGATTTCATCCCGCAGGTGAGCTGAAACTTCGGTGGAGCACCACGCACAAACCGTACATCAGATTAAGCTGAGATTTGAAGGTTTTGGAGTCCATCCCTATTTGACCAGGGCCAAGGTGGCCTTTTTCTAAATAGTGATCCCTACACACATACGGTCGGGATCATACACGTGTCTGTCTAGGCCATTATTGCTATCCACATGCGAGATCGTCTTTTAGCTCAGGTTTTTATCCTCTTTTATCCTCTCATATCCATTTTTCATGAATCCTAGACATAGATTACATTTTTTCTAAGTTATTTTGCTAATTTTCTTACCCTAGAGTTCCCCGAATTAGAATTCCTAAATCCCTTGGATTAAGGATTGATTACTATGCATGTGTGGGTGATTATTTCTTATCTTGAGTATCGTTTGGTTCATAATTTTTATTGATCCAGCCCTATCATGTATAGGCCTAGACCCACATAGATTCCCCTTAATTTAATGTTTGGACTTTTATGTGGGATATAGAATTTGTGTAATTGTTTCTGAACTAACGTGATCTTAAGCCTGACATCTCGCATATTGTATTTAATTTTCATGTCCTGCATAAAAAATCACATACACGTGTATGATACCTCAAAACAATCATATCAATAGAATGATTTGAATTTTCCAAACATTTGCCAAGTAAATCAATGATTAAAATGTTGGTGAGCCGCTTGTACATGATCTTGTGGACAGTACCTCGCAAGCGGGTTGCCTCACTCCTAGTTTTTCTTTTTGCTCTTTTAGTGCAGATGGGGGTCGTATTGACTTTGATGAAACAATGTATATATTTTGGAGTCAGCCACAAGTCAATGAAAGCTTAAAATCTACGATATATTGGAAATCATATAATCACTTATGAAATGAAATATCCAAAGATAGATCTCTTGTTTCAAATGACTTCTACAGTCGATTTACAGCTGGAGATCTTAATTAAGATCTCGGTGATGAAAAATGAATGGGTTGGTACTATTTGTTGCTCGCATAGAGTGCAGTCTCTAATACACGGTTAGGAATTCATGAAACTCTAAAAGTAGCTACATCTAGGGTCCAAGTGGACAAAAGTAAAGTAAAAAAGAAAAGAAAAAGAGATGAGAATGTGGTGTTGATGTGATATGTGTGAGATGTTGGTGTGAACTTATAGAGATGTGAGAATAGAAGGAAGGAAACCAACCACTCTTAGGTGAAATGAGATAACCATGTGTCCCTGATTTTAACTCTACTATGCTGATTGACGAATTCTTCAAAAATTGGCAGCTAGTCAATGTAGAAAGGATCTCAAAGTGAAGGATAATTTCTGGGCTCATAGAACCCTCCCAAGCTCTCTCCTCACCACACTTGTTCTCGAATGTGGTTTGGAACCACTAATAGGTATTCGTCGCTCTTCATAGCTATTCCAAATGAGGGAGAATGTCCTGATATTTATAGACATGATTAGTGGGAATTGACACATTTGCACATTTCTTGAGGTGCTTAGGGTGATACAAGTCGCTGTGGCTTATATGTAGACTTTTTGTGCAGGTAAGAATCCGATTTTCATCAGTCGTATCTCATGATTTTCGAGACTTTGGTCACCTCAGTTTCCATGTGGCTTCATATAATGCCATGGGGTCGGCGGAAATTGAATTCCTATCAATCATGTATGACTGGTTTGGACTGTCTGTTGGTACTAAATGGACCTCGGTATCCCTCTAGTACTGCACTTTGTTTCCATTTGTGATATTTTGTTAAACCAATCTAATATTGATTTCAAAGTTCAATGCCATCATGTGAGATATTATTTGTAATTTTGGTTAGGGTATTTATTGATCCTTATACTTGTGGCTTATCCAAAGCTTTAAACTTTGTCATTTTTTGTCAAAGTATATATTTCAATGAACTCATTACAATTATTTATCAAATATTACCTATGTATACTAATTTGAAATATTAAAGTTGATTTAGTAATTAAATATAAGTTTTTGTAAAATATACTACAAAATTTTAATGCATTTATATTTTTGAACTCTACTGCATTTCAAGAGCTGCCAAATGCAATTGAGGATTTAAAATTACCTTAATTTATGATCTTGAATCCAATGCATTTCAAATATAAGCTCCCAAATGAGATCAAGGACGTGTTTGGATTCCTTCATTTGGATGTAATGGGGTGGATAAATTAATGATATACTAACTACAAAATTTTAATGCATTTCTATTTATGAACTCCATTGCTTTCAAATAGCTGCCAAACACAATTGTGGATTCAAAATTATCTTAATTTATGATGTTGAATACAATGCATTCCAAATACAAGCTCCCAAATGAGATCAAGGACGTGTTTGGATTCCTTGTATTAGGGATTTTTTACTCTGCGGAAACACACAGATCTAGATCTAGGATAGCAATTCAATGACACCAAGCACACAAGAGAACACAGAAACACCGAGATTTAATGTGGAAAACCCTTGCGGGAAAAAATCATGGCACAAAGTGACAGATCTCCACTATGAAAACAGAAATTACAAAGAAAAAGGACTTACCCGATTCGAACAACCTCGAATCTCACCCTTGCTACACCCTTTAATTTCCCTGGAACCCTTTTAGAAAGCTTTCCCATCACCTAGAAAAATTATATGAACACCTATTTATAGTTTAAGCAACTTTCCTTTCGCATCCCGGTTGCGAAAGAACTCAAATCCGCAGTTTCGCGCAAAATCACGGAACAAACTGCGTAACCTACGACTAGTCCTGAAAATTTCAGAACTGGTCCTAGCCTCCTTCGACTAGTCGAGGCTCACCTACGACTAGTCGAAGCCCACCTATGACTAGTCGAATCTCACCTACGACTGGTCGAAGATCGTGGAGAAAAATAGCAAAAACTCGCTGGACTTTGAGTCGTACCAGGGGTCTAACCTACGACCGGTCGAGCGCCTCCCACGACCAGTCATGGCTGTCCCACGACCGGTCGAACGACCCAAAAATTTTAGATTTAAGACTTTTTCCTAACAATCTCCACCAAGTCTTCAATCTTCAACTGTGTAGCTTCTTAACCTCTTTTCTTATTTATGCATCACATCATAGCTTCTTGTGCACACTCCATCTTCCTTTTCTACCATCGCCAAGCCTAGAGAAGTTTCACAGACAAAGATCTACGGTTCAACCACCTTTGCTCTTGTCTTCTCAAAAAAAGCAAAGACGTAGTCCTTTTACCATCTCACCACTACCCAATATTGCTTGTCGGGGTACTTGCTCACAACATTGATAGCCTGTGAAATAAACGGTCCAATTCAGACCATGACATACACTGCCCAGCGCATTCGAATAAGGCTCATGAGATATCCTGCTTTTCCTCATCTGTTTTGGGACAAATCCTGAGAAAAACTTGAGGAGAGACACGTATGGAACACTATCCAGCTTTACCTGGCCCATCACATCCTGGATCAATACCTACACACAAGGTATTTCTCCTGTGATTACCAAAGTCTACTCCTCCTTCAGTCTCAACGCCAAGAACCATCTTTGCAACCCCCTGATCCTTCATACTGAATGTCCCAATGACCGAGTCTTCAGTACATTAATTTCATACATGTCACAATTGGCGATCTACACGTCATTAATATACAATATCTGATGCACCATGAAGGAATCAAACCACTACCTAGGCGACAGGCCAAACAACGACCTCCTGCAAAGTCTTTTCTCAGCCCCTTTCACTTCAAACCGCCATGGTTGCTTCATGTAGATCTGCTCCTCACTTTCTCTTGCAGAAGTGCAGACTCCACATCCTTCCTTCCAGCTCAAGATCACATATTAGCCAACTAGCCCTAATCACTGATCTAATAGACACCTGCTATACCGTCGGCGCGAATATCTCTAAGAAGCCAATCCCTTCTCCCTGAGCATAACCCATCGCTACCAACCTCGCTCTATATCTATACTGTATCCTCCTAAAGATCCACCTGCATCCAACCGCTTTTCGGCCCACTGAAAACTCTACCCATTCCCATATGTCGGTCTGGTATAACGAATCCATCACATCGCCCATAGTCACCTTTCACTTCTTAGCACCAGGCTCACCTAGAGCCATCTGAATAGAAGATGAATCCTCCTGCGATATTGGAGTCGTCCATGTACCTCGTCAATTTTCTGCGATCATGCCGTGTGTTTCTTCTCACAGGTGGCTGCTCCACCTGCTCTATATCCTTGTTCGCTTGTCTCAGCCTTTCTACCCTGCCCGCTCATGGGGCCATGCCCAACACGCCACACACGTGCAGAGGTGGAATCCTCTACATCCACCGTAGCTCCACCTTTTGAAGTGTTCCCGATCAACTTGTATAAGTTATCGAGTCGTTGCGCTTTCATGATTACCCGTGCCCCCTTGGATACTTTAAGAACACCATCAATACCTGTGTACTTGCATCCTTTTGCCTCAAGCACACCAAGAGAAATTAGATTCCGCTTCAAATCAGGAACGTGCCTCACATCTGTCAAGGTACGCTCCACCCCATCAAACATCCTGATGGGCACAAACCAAAAGCCACAACATTACAGGCAATGTCATTGCCCATAAATACCCGTCCACCATCGCACTCCTTATAGCTGGTGAACCAACTCCGATGAGGAGTCATGTGAAAAGATGCCCCTGTATCTAGCATCCACTCATCCTTACGATCATCGTATGACCGTCTGAGCGAAGACACAGATAAAACATCACCATCACATCCACTCGATCCATCTGACGTGGCAACATTGGCTTCCCTGCATGAAGCCTTAGAATCTTTCCTCTTCGATTTAGGATTTTCACAATCCCTCTTCACATGTCTTTCCTTCCCACAATTTCAGCACTTTACCTTTCCTTTACCCTTGCCCCTGGATTTGGATTTAGAACCAGAAGAACCTATACCTTGTCCAGAATTTCTACCCATTGTAAACAGTGCATCAAAAGACGTCCCCATATCGCTGTTTAGTTGTGTCATATCCTTCCCTTGAAGGGCTGAGATTACTGTGTCGACACTCAGGGTTTTATTCATGCTGCACATAGTGTTCTTGAATGCCTCATAAAACGCCGGGAGAGAATTCAACAACATACATGCTTGTTCTTCATCTTTCATCACTTCCTCCATATCTAGTAATTTGCAAACCAATTTATTAAAGTTGCTGATGTGAGCCTCCAGATCTCCACCCTCTGTCATCTTGAAGTTATACCACTGTCGCTTCAAGTGTAGGCGATTTTCTGAGGATTTCTTCACATAGACATCCTCTAACTTCACCCACAAACCAGCCACAGTTTTCTCCCTCATGACGTTGTAGAGAACCTCATTTGTGAGACATAAACGGATCAATAATAAAGCCTTCTTATCAAGAGTATTCCAATCAGCATCAGTCATAGTAGACTTCCGCTCTTCAAGAGCACCATTTTCGCCTTGCTTGGTTAACAGGTTAATCATCTTAACCTTCCATAACTTAAAATTAATTTTCCCTGAGTACTTCTCAAACTCATACTTAGCGCTCGCCATTATTACTAATCCCTCAGATTCAGATCTGTGCCCCAACGATTTCTCTAATACCACTTGTTAGGAATTTTTTGCCCTGCGGAATCACACAAATCTAGATCTAGGATAGCAATTCAATGGCACCAAGCACACAAGAGAACACAGAGAACACCCAAATTTAACGTGGAAAATCCTTGCGAAAAAAAACCACGGCACAAAGTAACAGATCTCCATTATGAAAACAGAAATTATAAAGAGAAAAGACTTACCCAATTCGAACAACCTCGAATCTCACCCTTGTTACACCCTTTAATTTCCCTGGAACCCCTTTAGAAAGCTTTTCCATCACCTAGAAAAATCCTAGGAACACCTATTTATAGTTTAGGCAACTTCCCTTTCGCATTCCGGTTGCGAAAGGATTTAAATCTGCAGTTTCACGCAAAATTGCGGAACAAACTACGTAACCTACGACTAGTCCTGAAAATTTCAAGACTGGTCCTAGCCTCCTTCGACTAGTCGAGGCTCACCTACGACTAGTCGAAGCCTATCTACGACTAGTCGAAACTCACCTACGACTGGTCGAAGACCGCGGAGAAAAATAACAAAAACTCGTTGGACTTTTAGTCGTGTCAGGGCTCGAACCTACGACCGGTAGAACGCCTCCCACGACCGATCGAACGACCCAAAAATTTCAGATTTAAGACTTTTTCCTAACACCTTAAATGGGATGTAATGGGGTGGATAAAGTAATGATTGGATCACAAACCCTACTATAGAGATTTTATACACAACTGTTTATGTAATTACTTCGAGTGATAAATAAAAAATCAAATCTTTTCAATCATCTAAGAAGTGACAATCGAAAAGTTTGATGAGGTGATGAACTTCAACACTTCAACTAATGTATGATAGTGATGTAGAGTGGGTCGCGGACAGTTTCATGGCCAAGATGGATCAGAAAAGGCCCGGTCGACGACATAAGTGATCCGGACCGTTGGACCTTAGATCAGGCTTATCTCGTAATCCAGAATGAGTTATCTGACGTGAAATATATGATTTTGGGGTAGAATGAGCTACTTTAGCCAACCAACTTGGCTATGCCGGGTTGTGCAGCCTGGATTTGTGAAAAACCCCTATATCGATGGTCATTTTCCTGTTTTATTTTCGTTTTTACTATTAATAGTAAGTTTTAGTTTGATTATAACTTTTCATCCGTAAGGCTTTAGGAGTTGTGTCCAACATGAAAAGTGCTTAGAATAATTAGGAGAATGGTTTGGTGAAGCTAAATGGGACACTTACTATTTTTGGCCAAAAACCCTGCGCACTAGTAGACATCACAACCGTCTGTAAATAGTAAGTTTAGTACCCATATTTAAAGGGTTGTGAACTCATTTTTATTCATTCATTAATCAATTTCACAGGTGTAGAAAATAGCAATCGGCCCATCTCAGGTTCTTGCACAGGTATGGAAGGTTGGAGTTTGGCAGCAGGTATGTTTACAATCCATCCGGACATAGTCAATCTGTAGGTCACAAACACCTTCAGATTCTCATCATCAGCTGTGTATATGCATTTCGAGGATAACCCACCATGTCAGCATTGGGATCGAAGGTGACAAGGATAGTGCATGACGGGTAGAAGATGTAATATACTATCCAACTGTTTGATGAAAATTCCAGCCTCTATGAATGAGGCAACTGTAATTATGGCAAACTATTTGTAAAATTTCCCATATGAAAGACCATTACGTCTGACAATCGGAACGTGTGTTATACCATTCCCTATGCTGGAGTGGAGAATGGAAATAGAATCAGAACTTACCGTTGCTTGTAGATTGTGTCTTCTTTCGGTGGCCGCGAAGACGCTGCTTGTTTCTTCTCTATGGCACTTGAGATTAAAGAGATCTCAAGATGGTGCGACCGTTCTGAGTCACGATGAGAGGGTAGCTGGGTGAGGGAGGGTTTTAAATTACATTTTTATGACTACGAGAGCAAACCTTCATTTCAGTTAAATTTTCAGAACCATCCAAATGGTATGAGAGAAATAATGAAATGGCTGATACAGAACATAGAAGACATGAAATTCCTTCTATTTGATTGAAAAGTATTTACTTGTTTAGCTAACATTAACACCAGCGCTCCCCACAGCAACAAACACATTGAAGAACAGATTCAGAAACATAGAAACCAACAGGAAGAGGAAGAAAAGCTGTAAAACTAAAACATAAGAGCTTAAACAGGAACTGTCCGACTATAGCCCCCGCCTTCCGCAGTCACCTGTTCTTCATCCTCATTCTCACCCGACATGTCCTCCAGTGACCTCCCCTTCGACTCCGGCACCAAGAACGTAAACAGCATCCCCAACAAGTTGCTCACTCCGAGCACAATCAACGCATTCTTCACCCCAACGCCTGGTGGGTACCCTTGGTCTGTCTTCGTCTTGTCCTTGCTCTGGGCTGCATATAAGAACCCAAATGCCCCCACAATCGCTCCCGCCTTACCTGCAGCTGCTGATATCCCATGGCACGTCGACCGTAGGCGGGCTGGGAAGATCTCTGCTGGCACAATGAAGGTCGTGCTGTTGGGGCCGAAATTCGCAAAGAAGAAGGTCAGTGCATACATAATCACGAATCCAATTCGGTTATCTTTTTTAGTCCAGTGGTCATATGGGATCGCCAATGCAAACATGAACACAGTCATGAAGAAGAACCCCATCAATTGGATCGTGAACCGTCCGATGTAATCAATAAGTGCAACTGTAAACCAGTAGCCAGGCACTGTGCTGCAGAGGGCAATGAGTGTCTGGGCCCTTGCGATCTTGTAGACCTCATCAAGCGCATTCATGGTCGCGGCCGGTGGGATCCACCCGATCGCAGAGAAGATGTCCTTCTGGAAGAGATTCTGGCTGTAGAAGGCAATGTCAAGAAGGAACCATGTGGTGGTGGTGCCCAACAGGTGAAGCCCGTGTCGGTGGAGGAATTCCTTGGAGAAGAGCCCAAAGGTGTTGGAGCTTTGCTCGACCTTCTCCTGCTCTGCCACTATCTCCACCTGCAGGACCTTGGACATGTCATTAGCAGCCTGTTTGGCATTCTTCGCTACCAGGGCTGTGTAACGGGCTGTTTCAGGCATCTTCATCCGCCAGTAGTATGTCAATGCCGCCGGCACTGCCCCAAACATGACAATTATTCGCCAGACATAGTCTGCCTCAGGTACAGTTGAGGCATTGCCAACAACATTAAAAGCGGGGGACTCGAATTTTGCCTTGAAAGCTGCTGATACGATGATGGCGACCATCCCACCTGCCAGAATTCCAAATCCCTGCATTGCGAAGACAGCGGCGATGAATGCGCCACGTGTTTTCTTGTTAGCATACTCAGACATGATGGTGGCGGAAAGTGGGTAGTCACCACCAATGCCGAAGCCTAGCCAGAAGCGGAAGAAACAGAGAGTAACCATGACAGCATTGGCGTTACTGCTGAATGAGAGGCCGGATGCCACAGAGCAGATGACCATGAGCATGAGAGTCATGCCATAGACGCGCTTTCGGCCCATTTTGTCACCAAGCCAGCCAAAGAAGAGCTGGCCAGCGAGGGTCCCACAGAAAGCGACACCATTGACAGCGGCGGCAACGTTCGGTGGAAGGGTGCCGGGCTTGCTTGAACCTTGTTCTGTGTAGTAGATGCGACCCAGGAGCTTAGTGACAAGGGAAATGCAGAAAAGATCATAGGCGTCGGTGAAGAAGCCCATGCCGGCGATCACGATTGCCGTGAAGTGGTACCATTGTGTCCGGGCAACATCGAGTGCATTCAGCACCTGCAGTTGCTCTCTTGCCATGGCCCCACCTTAACCTTTCCCTGCAAGCAGAGGATGAACGATTCAGATGAAAGAAAGGTGGGTGAGTTGAACTAAAAATCTTTAGTACGTCTAAATCAATTGCATTAAGGGTGGCAGTGGGCTAACCCATCTTTGGCCCGGACCGAATGGCTTGGCTTGTGTGCTGGGCTTGGGCTTGGGCTCGAACGAATGGCTTGACCAATTTTCTAGTTGGGTTTGGGCTCAAGTGATTTTAGCCCAATCCAACCTGGCGAGCATGGGTTGACTTGGTTTTATATTTACGTGTTGTATCCTACAAATAGGCTGTTTTAATCTTCTTCTTCTTCTTCTTCTTTTTTTTTTTTGGTTAAAGCAATCAGTTCCTTATTGTTTATTTCTTGTGCATGTATGGCCCACTTGATCAATAGATAGATTAGCTGGGCAGGGCAGGTCAGGCCAAAAATCCTCTAAATGAAAATTGTATGACATGAGATCTCCCACCACACATTAGGTTCATCCGTTCTGATCACAGCTGTTAATCTAATCTGGTGGGTCTTCTGTATATGACCCAGTGTACAAAATTTCGGCCGTTTATTTAAATTTAACCATACAGTGAGTAAGCGCCCACTGGATCATCCAACCATTCAATCATGTACCATGGGGTGGATTCTGCTAGTGGATCTTACTGACGAATGGTCCAGAATCATCCAGTGACGGAGCTCGGCTCACGTAGGTGGTCCCAGATAGATTCATGGAAAAGGAAACAAGGAGGAAAAAAAAAAAAAAAACCCAAAAGGTTCATGTTATTTTTATTCGAGACCCTCCAATGAAAAATCCCCCAAGGTTGCAGCAAAAGCAGAGGATATCATATGCCTTGTAATTGAATGGTTAAACACAGACTTTCAGAAAGTGACCATAATGCCCTCCAATTATGAGTGTGTGCTTTATTTTCAAATATCAAATTGAGGGTATTTTCGTCATTAAAACATCTATCCTGCCCCACTTCCATCACTAGCTCCATGATTGTAGGAAAAGCAGAAAAAAACAACAGAGAAATCCCACCAGAATAAAAATGCAGAATCCTACGAAATATCGTGACAGAGAGAGAAACATCAATAAAAATACCCAGAAAATGTAAAAAGCGAATTTCATTGCGAGAATAGGAACCATTTTCATCAAAACCAAAATAAATAAATAATAATAAAGGGAGGATCGGTCTCGTAGTCCGCGGAGTACTTAAGTGGATACTCAGTCGCGATATGGATCGCGATGATTATGGCAAATAAACATAGGATGACCTTAGCCGGTGTTTTCTGTGATGGGGTCCACTCAGACCCTTGGATATGCCTCATTCGTTGGCTCAGGCCCATAAATGATCTCTCGAAATAGATGGACGGTGTGGATACAACACATACATCATGGTGGGTCCTAGAACTTGGTGACGTCAATTCAGCAGTGAGCTAACGACGGTAGCTAATCCGCGTTCTGCACGCGGTCCACGGGACTAAAAATTCGGACGCCGATTGCGTGGTATACCACACACAGCCGACCTCTGTGGTGTGTTCACGTGGCAAACTGCTGTAGCCCCAACATGTTGTATGTGTTATATCAACACCGTCCATCCATTTTATGAGACGATTTTAGGGCTTAAACAGAAAAAATGGACAGATTTAAAACTCTGGACCACACCACAGAGAGTAGTGGGATGAAGGGAAAATACAAATATTAGCTTTATCCAAAGCTTTTCTTTGGTGTGGTCCACTTGTAAACTGGTCTGCCTCATTTTTTGTCTCATGCTCTAAAATGATCTCGAAAAATGAATGTACGGTGTGGATATAACACATACATTATGGTGGAGTCCACAGCAGTTAAGAATGTAAATACACCACCGACCTCCGTGGTGGTTTATGGCACACCACGCAATCCCCTTCTTAAAAATTCAGTATAAGACAATCTGCGTTTTAACTGAAGATTGAAAGGACGAAATTTCGGGGATTTCAGAAAATATTACTTCGAAGATCGTTGATGGGAAGAGGCGGAAATTACCATCAAGATCCCCAGTCTCCGATAAAAATCGACGGTAAAAGCGTAAATCTTGGCAAAGGAAAGGGTATTTTGGCGAGATACGGATCTTCCTTCCTGTCGTTTTCCAGTTGTCCCGATTTATCGGGACAGCCGAAAAGACGAAAATCTTTTTACTGGAACCAAAAACGAAGAAGAAGAAAATCAAAGAAAAAAAAAAATCGATGCGAATTCTCGATTGCCACACAAATAAGATCGATTTCAACGGCACTGCTTCAAAGAATTTTTTTTTTTTTTTTTAAAAGCTGAATCGAAAGCTCTCTGAACAAGAAAATTAGAAGAAAAAAACCTCCAAAAAGGGTAAAAAATCAATCCTGCCAACCGATGTTACTTTTGAGATCCAAGAGCCACGTGGGTGGAACTTTCACGGGACCCACCCCCTTTGATGGGATCCGCTGCATCGTTTTCACTGGACGCGGATTTTCTGTGAAGACTTTCGCAGCAGCTTCTTACGGGAACCTAAGTGGACCCCACCGTGATGTTTGTGAGAAATTCATCCCGTCCATTCGTTTTTCCGGATCATTTCAGGTTATTGAACTAAAAAAAATAGTTAGATCCAAAACTCAAGGGGACTGCACGGCAGAAACAGTGATAATTGAATATCCACCGTTGAAACATTTCTAGGGCCACAGATCATCCCGCTAGGAATGACCTTATGAACGGTAAGAGCTTCGGTAGGCATTTTCGTCGTGTGGCCCACTTGAGTCTTTTGATCCGTTCATTTTTACTCCCATGTCCTAAAAAGATCTGGAAAAACAGATGAACAGAGCTGATTTCTCATAAAATCACGGTGGGCCGTTCTTAGTTTCGGCATCCGTTTTAATCATAGCACGATCATCCAAAATTTAAGCAGGCCACACCACGGGATGAAATCTCATCCAAATCTGCTGTGCCTTTGGCCGATGAAAGAAATAGCGTTTTAAAACTCAATTTCCAGAGAGATTTTTTCTTGAAAAGGGGGAAAAATCGTATCTAAATGAAATAGAGAGAGAGAGAGAGAGAGAGAGAGAGAGAGAGAGAGAGAGAGAATCAAATACCTATTCCAGAGAGACGGAGGAGCTTCTATTTCAAGCAATGGAAGAAAGAGTCCAGCGTTTTACTGCTAAACCGAGAAAAAGGGGGAAAAATCAAAAGAAAGGGAGAAAAGAAAACTCTCTCAGGAACGCCTGAAGAGAGAGAGAGAGAGAGCTGTAGAGGATTGAGGAGAGTTGTTGCGTATTTAAAACCGTGAGGGTAGCGGAATGATAACGGAACCTTTAACGGCACATGCTTATGGGGTTTTAAGTCAATGGTCTTCTAACGCCGTTTGGGCCCATCTTTCCCCTTTCCTCGCGTTTTCACACCCGTCGTCCTCTGTCCAGACGACGGAGTTGGCATGACCGTAGCATAGGGACATCCCTCCTACTGGACACGTGGCAGCGTCTTGTATTGATCAATTGGCACTAGAAAATCGATGAGACAATCCCGTCCTTAAACTCCTACGGTTAATCGCACTGTATATTTTACTGTTAACTGTTTTTGTTAGCGTCAGTTTAATGGCCAGAGATCAGATGAATAAGATTATCGAATAGTAGTGGTTATTGAGATATAAAACATCCGTTCTAAGAGGCAGAATATGAACGGTCCTGATAAGCACATGACCCTACCATACGTCCTGCGGGGAGAGATGGATATATCATGTACGGTTCATCCGTCTACACCGTATTATCTTCCGATTGTTTACTCGGACGCGGATTACCTACTCGTCTCGCTCTATGGCCCCATGATGTATGTTTTGTATCCACACCGTCCACCCATTTGAAGAGATCATTTTAGTGTACGAGCCAAAGAATGAGACAGAACCAAAATTTAAGTAAACCCCGCTACAGAAAACGGTCGAGACGGTGATGTCCACCGTTGAAACCTTCCTAGGCCCACCGTGATGTTTTTTGAGATCCAACCTGTTCATTAGTTAACACAAGGAGAGAGGGAAAACAAAAATATCAGCTTGACCGAAAACTTCTATGACCGCTAGGTAATTTTTAATGGTGGATGTTCAATCCGCACGGAAAAATGGATGAACGGTTTGGAAGCTACACATGCATTAAATGAGCCTACGGAAGTTGGTGACGTCAGTTCAGCAGGGAATTTTCCTAATAACGCTGTGAGTAGCTAATCTGCGTCTTTGTTTGCTCTCCCCTCAAAATTTTGCAGTCTCTCATAGACGCCGATTAACTAGTGACAGGTTGACTAGCGAAACTAGCCACCGAAGTGACGTCACCAAGTTCTGTGGGACCCGCCATGATTATGTGTTGTATCCACACCGTCCATCACTTGGAGATATAAATTTAGGGTATGAACCAAATAACGAGTCAGATCCAAAGCTCGAGTGGACGCCACAAAGGAAAACAGTGGAGAGAGTGCCATATACCATTAAAAAATTTTAACGGCCAGAAAAGTTTCCGATCAAGCTGAAATTTGTGTTTTACCTTCTTTCGTGTCTGTCTTAACTTATTAACACGCTGGATCTCAGGTAAACGTCACAGTAGACCTTAGGAAGGTTTCAATGGTGGGTGTCACTCTTCCCACTGTCTATGGTGGGGTCCACTCCAGATTTGGATCTAGCTCATTCTTTGTCTCATACCCTAAAATGATATCTCCAAATGGATGAATGGTGTGGATATATCACAATACATCATGATGGGTCCTACATAACTTGATGACGTCACTTCATAGAGAGTCTCGATACTCTACCTGTCGGCATCTAATACGCGTCCCCCTCTCATGAGCTTTGACCAGTCATCGTAACAACTCCTAAACGGGCGTGGATTAGGTGGTGAGTTTACTCACCTTCCCGCTTAAATGATGCGGCAATATTTGATTAGTGGGGCATATGCTGCCAAAAATAATCCAAGCATACAGTAGGTCAAAATCCCTTTAAAAAGGAAAATTTTCATATGGCCACCTGCATCTTCGGCTATGGATGACTATGAAGCTATTTCTTAAAACTTACCTACTGATTTTAGTGCCTTGCTGTTAGTTCCATATGGGTATGAGTTTTTATTAGAGCAGTATACAAACTGAAGCAGCTGGATTAAGTAGTTAGTCTCGGTTTGATGGGGCTTGACTCGACTTAATTCGATTTGAAAGAGGGTTCGAGATGCGTTGAACTAATTTTTGAGAGTTCCAAAAAATCTGAGCTGGACCATGCTCAACTTTAACTCAGCTCGGTCCTTAGCTTGAATCCGACTAAGACGAGTTCTACTCATTTAACCGAGTACAAATACGTGGCTGAGCCCTTAATGGTTGACCGAGTACAAATATTTCTGGCCAATCCTTCCTATCCGGCGAGTAATAAACCCAAGCCCTACTCCGGTACTCTTATCTCTTTCTTTCCCTCCTTTTGCCTACGCTTGAACTCGTCTTGAAAGTATAAACTTGAACTTGGCTTGAGCTGTCTCAACCTCTGACCAAATTATGTCTATTTGAACAATCATGCTTGAGGATTGAGTCAAGTTGAGCAAAGTTCAAGATGGGGTTGGCTATTGGCCAAGCCTAGCCGGCTTGAGTTGTGCCAAGTATTGTTGGGGCCCTTGCACAAAACTTCAGGATCTAGCCTCCCGAACAAATCAAAATTATGGGATAATAAAAATAATGAAGACAATCAAAGCAACAATCACGCACTATACGAGAGATTTTTACGTGAAAAATCCTCAAAGAAGTAAAAACCACTGGACCTCATCCAGATCAACAATCCACTATAAAGCAGAACGTTACAACCGATCATAAGCACATCATGCTATGATCAAACTTTCATCACTCATGCAAGAGTGGATAAACAATAAGAGAAAGAAAAACTGAAAGATCTTATTGATTACGAGGACGTAGAAACACTGAGATATTGATTGCACGGTAGATCACCTCCATGAGCATAATCTCTCTTCTACAAGCTTCCTCTCTCTTTTTATTTCTCTCTCACAGACCTTTGATATTCATCTTGTATTTTTCTATCACCATCATACCCTAGAAAAATCCTAGAGACCTCTTTTTATAGTTTTACGAAACTCCCTTCCACATCCCAGTTGCGAAAGGACTTGCAATATGAAATTTGTAAAAAATCACGGAACGAAACTGCGTAATTATGACTGGTCGTGCGCCACCCACGACCGGTCGAGCGCCACTTACGATCGGTCGTGCACCTCTCACGACCGGTCGAGCACCACGAAGAAAATCAGTCCAAACTCGCTGGACTTTAAATCATGTCACGACTCGAACCTACGACTGGTCGAAAACCAACCCATGACCGGTAAGGCAGGGTTCAGAACCGGTCGAGCACGAGGAGAAAACCCCATCAAGCTTAACTCAGTTTTACAAGAGTCCTGCAATACGTTGGATTCTTTCCCACAGTTTCCAATTGTGGGGCCAACTTGAACTTTGGATCTGCCCCATTTTGGGCCAATATCCCCCTAAAATGAGCCGGGTTAACAGATGGACGAGGTGGATTTTTCACAAACAATCTTCTCATGAATGTTTAAACAGTGACTGTTCAATCTCCAATCTTTTGCATTCATTTGGCACATTTGAGCTTTTGTATTGACATACCCTAAAATGAGATGGTAAGTCCAATGGATGGAGTGGATTTGTCACAAACAGCTGGTGGTATCAAATCGAGCACTGAACGAGCTACAGTTTCCATCCGCAACAGCATATCATGTCAGCCTCACCAACGATAGTTGGTCTCAATATATATTTGATCTTGTTACACGCAAGACATCAAAGTCGTGAGAGAGAGGTTTGAGGTTTCGTGCCATTTTTTTTACACTCGATCGTTCCACTTATCTGATGATCTGGATAAAGTTGTACAGAACACAAATGAGTTTGCCGTGTGCTACTGGTGTGGGCCTCACCATGATAATGTATTTTACCTATGTTGTCCATCTATTTTGGAGCATTATTTTAGGTTATGAGTGCAAAAATGAGGCATGTCCAAATCTCAGGTGGACCACACCACAGGACAACAGTTTTGATTGATTGCCCACCATTAAAAACTTCCTACGGCCCACTGTAGTGTTTATTTTCCATCCAACCTGTTGATTAGGTCATACATACCTGGATGAAGGGAAAAGATAAATATCAGCTTGATCCAAAACTTTTATGGCCCCAGGAAGTTTTTAATGGTGACTAGTTCTTGTTGTGTGGTCCACCTAAGAATTGGATGTGACTCATCTTTGCAATCGTGTGCTAAAATAATGAACTGAAAAAATAGATGGACAGCGTGGATAAAACACACATCCATCGAGGTCGTGGATCATCCCTGTGGAGCCCACTGATGAATGTGCCTTACATGCATCTACACAGTCCATCCATTTTGACAGCAATTTTAGGGCATGATTTTAATGAAGCAGATACAAATCATTGGTGGACCATACTACAAGAAACAGTTGTGATTGAATCCCCACCATGAAAAACTTTGTGGCCACCGGAATGTCTATTTGCTGCCTAACCCTATTGATAAGATCACAAAGACCTTGAGTAAGATGACACACAAATGTCAGCTTAATCCAAAATTTTGTGGTCATGGGAAGATTTTATGATCGATTACTACTGTTTCATGTATCACGGTGCACTTGAGATTTGGATATGCTTTATTAATGGAATTATGCCCTAAAATAACTTTTCAAAATGGATGACATGGATACAAGGGACATTCATCATGGTGGGGCCTGTCAAGGATCCCACCCACCTCAATGGATCCGGATTCCACTCAAGCCACCCTGTTCGCATTTTATCCCATCCCATCCAGAGATGTTCACATCCAAAACGTAAAGAAAGAGGCAATTGTTTGTATGAAAATCCATATAAATGATATTGATATTGCTTTGTGGTATTAAAGATATTTGAAAAGAGCAGGCATTATATTTTAGTCTCATCGAAAAAGAGCAAGTGGTTATCCTAACTACATCAATTTTAAGGTGCATGTTTATATGTGAAATCATGGTAAATAAAGTATAACCGCTTGTTCTTAGTTGGTTGCACTTGATATAGACATGTCTATAGACAATTATTATCTAATCTTTTCCCTGGATCCTATAAATATAAGGAGCAATTAAATTAGAAGAAAGAGATCCCTTGATCCTCAGCAAGAATACCATCAAGCCAGTGCAATGTTGTGTGTATTTAGGTTTAGTTTAGTCCCTTGCTGCTCAGTAGCAGTAGATCCTTAGTGTAGTGTTAGGAGTAGTTCATTTCAGGACTGACTTAGGATGTAGCTAGTGGTTATAATTCTCTTTCATATGCATTCATGTGCTTGATGTAACGAAATACCATACTTTAGGAACTTGTCAACCTACGCTCATACGCTAGGACAACCATAGTTGTACTTTACATCATTGTCTTTGCTTTGCTTATCGGCACACTACTCTTAGAAGTAATATGTTGTTCTTAGCCAGGTAAGTGATTCCCTACAGTGATATTTATTCACATTTTTCTTAACCGCATCTATCTCTTCTCTTTATTCATTTAGACAATTCCTTTCTTTTTGCTAATTCATTTTGACCACACAACTACCTCACCTTTGCAAGTCCTTGGATTTTTAAGGTAAAAAAGACCTCATTTGGAAGAAGAATCCCAACATCCACTAATCGCTTGAATGATAAGTGCATGATCATTGGCTGAATGGACGAATAGTCAAGCCATGACCGATAGTTGGTGGTCATGGTTTAAATCGGACCTAATCGATTTTGGCACGCTCGCAACTCTCGCACATGTTACACACTTTCTATTGGGTCTAAACCCAACTTTCTGCGGATGTCTGGCTACAACCACCATGAAAAAAAACTAAAACCTTCGAAGAGGAAGAGAGAACTTTGAAGAGAGAACTGCTGCTGTCTTTCTTATTAAAAAAAGAATAAATACACGGTGTCTTTTATAGGCTTTTCTTATTATGTAAAATGACTAATCTATCCCTGTTTAGATACATCCCAAGGGTAGTTAAAGAAAGAAAAAAATCAGAAAATATCTACTGTTTATCTTCACCCAACTAGCAAACTAAACTTAGAAAAAAAAATCTAACAGCACAACTTGCAGACACGGTTCTCACACGTTATGCACATCTGGCTCATAGGATCCTTTCACGGTTTTGGATTTGCACAAATCCTCCACCGTATCTAACATTCTCCTTCAAACCAAAACCGGCATCATTCCAAGCATTGATCTAAGTCTCCTGAATGTGTCAGTCGGCAATGCTTTGGTGAAGATATCTGCCACTTGCTTAGTGATGTGACAGTATTCTAGCTTTACCAATTTCTGCTTTACTTGATCTCTAAGAAAGTGATATCTTGTGTCGATGTGCTTGCTCCTTCCATGCTTAATTAAATTTTTGGCAAGTTCGATTGCCAACTTGTTGTCGGCATATATAACAGTGGAATCCTCCTGTGGATGCTTTAGCTCCTTTAATAGATTTCTTAGCCAGATCGCCTCACATACAGTAGATAAAGCTGCTACGTACTCAGCTTCACATGTGGATAGGGCGACCACACTCTGCTTCTTTGAATTCCATGTGAATGTTGTCATTCCAAGATAGAATACATAGCTAGTGATGCTCTTTCTCTCATCTTGGTCACCTCCCCAATCACTGTCTGAGTATCCATACAACATTGCTTTATCATCATATGGATAAAAGAGACCAAATTCAATAGTCCCTTTTGATATACCTCAGTATTCGTTTTGCAGCTAGCCAATGTGACTCTTTTAGGGCTTCCATATACCGGCTTAGAAGCCCAACACTATAGACTATATCTGACATAGTGATTGTGAGGTACCTTAAGCTTCTGATTAGGCTTTTAAATAGGATTGAGTTGACGTTTCTTCCTTCTCCATCTCTTGTGAGCTTCAGGCCTATTGTAATAGGTGTATTTACGACTTTACAGTCGACCATCTGAAACTTCTCAAGAAGTTCCTTTGAATACTTCTTTTGAGATATGTAAATGCTGCCAACTTGTTACTTCACTTCAATGCCTAAGAAGAAAGACATCAATCCACCATCAGTCATCTCGAATTCTTTGAACATAGCTTGCTTGAATTTTTCAAACATCGCTTGGCTGTTCTCAGTGAACAGCAGATCATCAACATATAAACAAGCTATAAGCATATCACTACGGGCATTCTTCTTTGTGTAGACGGCATGCTCGTACGGACATTTGACGAAACCATTCTCTTGAAGATAACCATCGATCCGTGCATTCCAAGCACGGTGAGCTTGCTTCAACCCATACAGGGTTTTCTTTAGCCGATACACCTTGTGTTCCTCCTCTTGCATGACAAAGCCTTCAGGCTAGTTAACGTATACTTTTTCTTCGAGTACCCCATTTAGGAATGCGAATTTCACATCCAGTTGGTAAACTTCTTCATAGTCTACCTCATATTTCTGTTTGTAACCTTTTGCTATGAGCATTGTTTATATCGTTCGATCTTATCATCGGCATTCCGCTTGATTTTGTACACCCATTTGAGACCAATGGTCTTCTGACTTTTGAAGAGTGAGGTCAACTCCCATGTTCGATTCTTCTCTAATACCACTTTGTTGGGTCTAAACCTAGCTTCCTGCAGACGTGTGGCTGCAGCCACCATGAAAAAAAAGCTGAAACCTTCAAAGAGGAAGAGAGAACTGTTGTTGTCTTTCTTATTGAAAAAAAAATGAATACACGGTGCGTTTTATAGGCTTTTCCTATTATGTAAAATGACTAATCTATTCCTATTTAGATACATCCCAGGGGTAGCTAAAGAAAGAAAAAATTCAGAAAATATCTACTGTTTATCTTCACTCAGCTAGCAAACTAAAAAAAAAAAAATCTAACATCACAGCTTGCAGACACAGTTCTCACACGTTATGCACAGCTAGCTTATAGGATTCTTACACGGTTTTGGATTTGCACAAATCCTCCAACGTATCCAATACTTTCCAATTTGAGGACCAATAGTGGTACCGTCACTTGCAAAAGGTACGACTTAAAAAAGGGGCTAAATAGTAACATATGTGGTCTACCAATGGCAAAATTGACTTTTTCTGGTCAGTTACTCTTGGATGAGCTGCATTTTGGGAAATAGTTTAAAGTGGGATGTTTTCCATCTACAGCCAAAAATCCAGGCGGTTATATGAAAAAATCCTTAAAAATTTTCCAAGCCCATTTCTCACTACATACATCCAACCAATCAAATCTCCGCTCGTTATTTCACCACCAGGTGGACGGTGAGAAGCTCACAATCCAATTCTCCATTCGGCTCAAAAATACTCACTGAAACGTATTAAAATCCATTTCACTTCAATTTTGAGAACCATCCAAACATACGAGAGAACTATGAAATAACTTATCCAGAACATAGTCATGAAATTCATGCTATTTTCTTGAAAAGTATAAATTATTTAAGCTACATTAACACCAGCTCTCCCCAAATCATCAAATACATGAATAATAGAACCAGAAACATAGAAACCAACAGCAGAGAAAGACATCAACAGAAAAAAGAGAAGCTGGAAAACTATAAAAGCAAGCGCTTAAACAGGAGCCGTCCGATTGTAACCTGCACCACCCTCTATCGACCCCTGTTCTTCCTCCTCATTCTCACCAGACATTTCCTCCAGTGATTTCCCCTTCGACTCCGGCACCAAGAACGTAAACAGCATTCCCAACAAATTACTCACTCCAAGAACGATCAACGCATTCTTCACCCCAATCCCCGGCGGATATCCATGATCTGTCAGATGTTTGTCCTGACTCTGAGACGCATACAAGAACCCAAATGCTCCTACGATCGCTCCCGCCTTCCCAGCAGCTGCTGATATCCCATGACACGTAGACCGTAGACGTGCTGGGAATATCTCCGCAGGCACGATGAATGTCGTGCTGTTAGGACCGAAATTCGCAAAGAAGAAGGTGAGTGCATACATAATCACGAATCCGATATGATTATTATCTTTCTTCCAGTGATTGTATGGGATTGCCAATGCGAACATGAAAACAGTCATGAAGAAGAATCCCATCAGTTGGATTGTGAACCGTCCGATGTAATCGATAAGTGCGACTGTAAACCAGTAGCCAGGCACTGTACTGCAGAGAGCGATGAGTGTTTGAGCTCTTGCGATCTTGTACACTTCCTCGAGTGCATCCATCGTGTTAGCCTTTGGAATCCATCCGATTGCAATGAAGATATCCTTCTGGAAGAGATTCTGACTGTAGAAGGCAATGTCGAGCAAGAACCATGTAGTGGTAGTGCCTAACAGGTGGAGCCCATGCCGACGGAGGAATTCCTTGGAGAAGAGTCCGAAGCTGTTGGAGTTCTGCGTCAGCTGCTCGACCTTCTCTTGCTCCGCTACTATCTCCACTTGCAGAACCTTGGACATGTCATTCGCAGCTTGTTTGGCGTTTTTCGCTACTAGAGCAGTGTAACGAGCTGTCTCGGGCATTTTCATTCGCCAGTAGTAAGTTAAAGCAGCTGGAATTGCTCCAAACATGAGAATTATCCGCCAGACATAGTCTGCCTGAGGGACGGTTGAGGCCTTGAAAGCTCTCTCGAAAGGGGGTGCATCGAATTTTGATTTGAAAGCTGCTGAGACGATGATGGCGACCATCCCACCTGCTAGAATTCCGAATCCTTGCATTGCGAAGACGGCAGCGATGAAAGCGCCGCGGGTTTTCTTGTTGGCGTATTCAGACATGATGGTGGCGGAAAGAGGGTAGTCACCACCAATGCCGAAACCGAGCCAGAAGCGGAAGAAGCAGAGAGTTGCCATTACAGCATTAGGGTTTTCACCTAACGAGAGGCCGGATGCTACTGAGCAGACGACCATGAGCAGAAGAGTCATGCCGTAGACGCGCTTTCGGCCCATCTTGTCGCCGAGCCAGCCGAAGAAGAGCTGGCCTGCGAGGGTTCCACAGAAAGCGACGCCATTGACAGCGGACGCGACTCTCGGTGGAAGGGTGCCGGGTGTGTTGGGGTTATCGGCTGTGTAGTAGATGCGACCTAGGAGTTTCGTGACGAGGGAAATGCAGAAGAGATCGTAGGCGTCAGTGAAAAAGCCCATGCCTGCTATCACGATTGCTGTGAAATGGTACAGTTGGGTCTTTGCGGCATCGAGCGCCTTCAGCACCTGTAGTTGTTCTCTTGCCATGGCTCTGTCTTAAGCTTTCCCTGCAGTAGAGAGGATGAACGATTTAAATGTAGGAACGGAGAGCGAGTTAATGAACTCAGTGAGCTGACTCGGTTGAGTCGATAATTCAAGAATTAACATAGACTTTCACGAAGGCACCGTACTGATCTCCAACATAAGACAATAATAGTTCCATATGGGGCTTCTTTGGACCCACCGTAATGTATTTCTTTATCTACATCCTTGGATATTTATTTGTCATCCAACTTATTCATAAGATCACAAAGACATGGATGAATGGTAAACACAAATATCAACTTAATCCAAACTCCTATTGCCTCCGTGAATTTTTCAATGGTAGATGTTTAATTCAGACTATTTTGTTTTATGTGATATGATTCATTGGAATTGATAAAATAGATAGATGAAGTGCATAAAATACATAAATTATGGTAGGCTTACTGTGTTTACTCATTACACAATCCACTCCGTTGTGTGAATAACTGCAAACTTTAGAGTTGTACGCGACTTGAGTTACCTCGTGGTTAAGTTGCTCAACTTCAATGATAAAAGCTTAGCTCGAAACTGAGTTTGATCCAACTTGAATTGGTTTTTTAACTTGAAAAAATTTCAAGCCAAAATCTCAACTGGACCAAAATCAACTTGACTCTGCTCGGAACTTGACTTGAACTTGACCTCTCTCTCTCTCTCTATATATATATATATAACCTAAGCTCAAATATAGCCTGTATGATTGGATTTGAACTCAGTTAGAAATATCAGCTTAAACTTGGTTTGAATTGGCCTAAGCTACCCAGCTGTTCTTGAGGACTGAGCTGAGCTGAGCTGAGTTTGAGCTGGAGTAGCCTACTGGCTGGCTAAAGACTTGGACAAACTCATTCACGGCTCTAACTGCAATTATCCGGCCAAGGGTATTTTTGTCATTAAGAAATCGATCCTGTACCACTTCCATTGCCGGAAAACACCATGCAGAAACTTCCATGATGGCAGGAAAAGCAGAGTAAAAAAAAAACATTAGAGAGTTTCTACCAGAATTAAAGAAAAGCAGAATCACAGGCCTTAGGTTCATCTTAGCCGTTGGGTACGTATTTCGTACAATTCATAAGCCTTTTTAATTCACCAGAATCATTCAAGCCGTTAAATCTCTGAAAGATATACAGTTCATATTAAGACCATTTTTTAATGGTTAGGATTATTCTTCCGTGAAAAAAAGTCCATGGCCCATCCATAATGTGGGCGGCCATCTAATTTGGTCTCACACAGTCAAAAATGGTCAAGAGGACTATAAATTCAGTATAGACCGAAGACCATCTTCGAAACATGACCCATTGAACTAACAGATCTCACTGGAAAGGACAAAAAAAAATAAAAATAAAAATAAAAAGAAAAATTTTAAAAATTAAATTTTTTTTTAAAAAAAAATCAATTATTATGATTGCACACTTAGTAACTCAGGACGCTTTTATGTACTGATTAAACTGCATTGGGCCCACCGTGAAGGGAAAACACAAATATCAGCTCGACCCAAACTTCTGTGGGCCACAGGAATTTTTCACCGGTAAGCGTTCAATGCACACTCTTTCTTTTGGTGTGGTCCACTTGAGTTTTGGATATGTTTCATTTTTGGTTCGAAGCGTTAAAATTATCCGGTAAAATGGATGAACGGAGCGGATGGAATACGTAAATCATAAATCACGGTGGCCCCACAGAGTTTACTCAGCAGGCAATCCGCTTTCTATTTCGAAGATCGCTGATAGGAAGTGACGTAATTAATTACCAGCAAGTACCGGAGGTTACGATAACAAGAGCAGTGCAAGGACGGTAAAAGTGTAAATAATGGAATATATAAGAGTATTTTGGTCAAGATATAGATCTTCTTCTTGTCGTTTTCTAGTCGATTGGAGCGAGATATCCGGCAAATTCCAAAAGACGACAATCTTCTTACCTCATTTACATTGAATTTTATAAAGTATAAAACCTTTCTGCAATTAAAAAAATAACAAAAAGAAATTGATGATTTCAGCCGACTCGAATCCAATGAAATCTCGATTTCAACACATGTAACCTCGATTTCGACGGCAAGAACAAGGAAAGGTAAATACAGAATTAAAAACTCTGTAAATTACGAAATAAAAAATAGCAAAAAAAGGAAAGAAAAAATAATTCGACCCCTTAGTCAAAAATTATGATGATCCAAAACTTAGGTGGGCCACACCACAGGAGATAGTTGGGTGAAACCTCCACAGTTAATTAATTTTGTGTAGGACCGTCTGTGGTGTTTATTTGACATCCAATCTATCTGAACAGCATGAAATAATTAATTTTAAAAGTATAGAGTTATAAAACTCGTATGGGTCATATTACATGAATTTAAAGGTTTAGGTGTAAACTTTTTGAATGGCCCACTTGAGTGTTGAATCATCCTGATTTGTATGTCAAGGCCTAACGACGTGTGAAGGGGTTGCACCTGATGGATGGCAGGATTTTACGTGGGTTAGGTCTTGGAGACTTTTCTTGAAAAATAAAAATCTAATTTAAATGAAATAGAGAAAGGAGAGAAACTTGGAAGTGTTTGTTTTTCTAATTCTACGTGTAAACATATATAAATAATAATTAATTACTTAATATAATATGTATACTTTTTTCAATACTAACAATGATTTTTTTGACATGAAAGTTAAAAAGTGTGAATTTTATGTGGGGCCAATTGTGATATATGTTTCTTATACATGCTGTACATACATTTTGTTGGATGATTTTAGGGCATGAATTTAAAAATCAGGTAGATTCAAAGCTCCAGTGAGCCATGACACATGAAATTGTGGGTTGAATGGCAACTATTAAAAACCTTTTTACCACCGCAATTTATTATGGTGTGAGTCACTTGAGCTTTGTATCTGTTTCATTTTTAGATACATGCCTTAAAATTTAGGAAAAAATGGATAAATGGTGTGACTATATCACATGTATTATGGTGGACTCCATGTATTTAAATCAATCTTTTATAGATAAGTTTTAAGGCAAAAACATTTCTGAAAATGAAACGAGATGCAAATAATAATAATCACTATATACGTAAAATAAATAAAAGCACAGCCAATATATATGTGGAAAGAGAGATACCTATTCTAGGCATAGAGGGAGGAGCTCCTATTTCAGTGCAATGGAAGAAAGTAAAAGAGAAAAAGGAGAAAGGTAAAACAAAGAGAGAAAAGGAACCTCTTTCAGTAGGTTCTGAAGAGAGAGAGAGCTGTAGAAGAATGGGCGAATTGTTGAGTATTTAAAACCGCGAAGATAATGGAGAGATAACGGAACCTATGACGGCATATTCTCCTTTCCTTTCGGGTTTTCAGTCAATGATCTCCTAACGCCGTTTATCCCCTCTTCCCCATTTCCTTATGCTTTCACACTCTTCGTCCTTTTGCTAACGACAAAGGCCGAATGACCGTGGAATGGTGGAGACATCTGCCGGATCAACCGAGGTGAGTGGGACCCTGAATGAGGGGCTCACAATGATGCATGTTCCTTAAATCCACACCGTCGAATCATTTTGATAGCTCATTTTAGTATATGATCACAAAAATGAAGCAGACCCAAATCTTAGATGGACCACACCATATGAAACAGTTGTGATTGAATCCTCACCATTAAAAGCTTCATGGAGTCCACCGGAATGTTTATTTTGGATACAATCTGTTCTTAAGCTCACAAAGACCAAGACGATACCACACTAATATTATCTTGATCAAAGCTTTTGTGGCCCACAAGATATTTTTAACGGCCAATTACTTTCTTATACTATGGTCCATCTGAGATTTGGATCTGCTTCATTTTTTAACTCATGCCCTAAAATGAGTTTTCAATATGGATGGACGGCGTGGATGTAGCCACACACACATCACGGAGAACTGATGAGGCAATCCTCTCTAGTACTTCTCCTGTAGTTTATCACACCGCATATTTACTGTTTAACTGCTGTTTCTTTTGTTTTCTACCGTTGATTTAATGGCCATAGATCAGATGGCTAAGATCATCTAATAGGAACAATTATTGAGATATAAACCAACAGTGCCAAGGGACTGCATATGAGCGGACCTGATATGCACATGATCTTGCCACGTGTCATGCGATGGATGGATATACTGGTCACTAGCCAAACCGCGTCCTTCCGGCTACACATTATATTCTCAGGCTTGTTTGTTACTGTCGCTCAAAATAGGAACGTCATCCCTCTATCTTGACTCTTCATCACAACACGATCAAAACATCTTCCAAAGAGAGGCAGATTGGGTGGTGAGTCCGGAAGCGGATTTCCAGTGAAAATATTTCTCAGCGAGGTGGGACCCACCGTGATGTTCGTGAGAAATCGAAGCCGTCCCTCTATTTTTTGAGCTCATTTTAGGTCTTGCAATAGAAACTGACGTGGATCCAAAACTCAAGTGGGCTACATGAGAGAACATAGTGAGGATTGAACTACCACCATTGAAACATTCAGCCACCAATGGTTTGTAAGATGCTAAGCTTTTAGTATTTATAGTTTATAAACGGTTGGATGAGAAGGTTTCAACAGTAAAAATTTATTTATCAGTTTTTTCTCTCATTGTGGCTCACTTAAGTTTTAAGTTGACCTTGTTTATGGTTGCGTGGGCTAACATAAGCTCAAAAAATGAAAAAATAGAATGAATTTCTCACAAATATCATAGTCAGCTGCACGCGCTTCCAGCATAGGAAATTAAGGAGCAACGCTATGGCAGATATTCGCAATGATTAGACCCACCTCTGTCAGTGGACTGGGAATGTAAGGTAGCGTCCACCGTGATGCTGATGAGAAATTTAAGTAGTTTAAAAAAAATTCAAACTCTATATATATATATATATATATATATATCCAAAACTCAATTACTCCATATAAGATGAAACAGTGGGGAAATGAATGTCTACACTTAAAACCTTATGGGGATCCGTTGATGTTTATATGCCATCCAAATAGTTTTTTATGCCAAGTAAAAACATAAAAAACTTAGCCTACGAAACTTTGGTAGCCATAGAAATGTTTCAACGGCGTTAACTGTGATGGGGTTTTTTTTTCCATGCTCGGCCGGTCGTGAGCCCTGCACGACTGGTTGTAGGCAGTCGTGGAGTCAAGTCGTAACTCGACTTAAAGTCGAGCGAGTTTGAACTATTTTTCTCTGGGGTGCTCGACCAGTCGTGGAGTCAAGTCGTAACTCGACTTAAAGTCGAGCGAGTTTGAACTATTTTTCTCTGGGGTGCTCGACCAGTCGTGGGTGGCACACGACCAGTCGTGGTTACGCAGATTCGTTCCGTGATTTTGCACGGATTTGTGTCGCAAATCCTTTCGCAACCGGGATGTGGAAGAGAGTTTCCTAAAGCTGTAAAAAGGGGTCTCTAGAGTTTTTCTAGGGCATGAAGTGTGACAGCAAAACACAAGAGGGCTATCAAAAGTGTGAGAGAGAGAGGAAGCTTGTAAAATGGAAGCTATGTTCGTAGAGGTGATCTACCATATCTCAGCACTTCTACGTCCTCGTAATCGGTGAGATCTCTCAGTTTTCTTTGTTTCTCTTATTGTTTATCCACTCATGAGGGAGTGATGAAGCAAGGTGTGCTTGTGATCGGTTGTAACGTTCTACTTCATAGTGGATTGTTGATCTGGATGAGATCCCGTGGTTTTTACCTCTTTGAGGGTTTTTCCCGTAAAAATCTCGTGTTGTGCTTTGATTGTTTTCATTGCATTATTATCCCATAATTCTTGTTTGTTCCGAAGAGCTAGATCCTAAGGTTTTGTACAAGGCCCCCAACAAAGTGGTATCAGAGCTAAATTCATTTAACGGGTAAGATCGGTTTGGAATTATGGAAGGTGGCTCATCAAAAATGATCAACCTCAATGGTTCTAATTAGACCATATGGAAGGCTAAGATGGAGGACTTGCTTTATTGTAAGGACATATATTTTCCAATTTTAGGCATATTAGCAAAATTAAAGGATATGTCTGATGATGATTGAAAGAAGATGGACCGAAAGGTGGTGGAGTTTATTAGACAATGACTGGATGATTGTGTTCCACCATATATCTACAGAGACCTCAGCTACTAGCATATGGTTAAAACTAGAAGGGTTGTATGAGAGGAAGATAGGCGGTAATAAAAATTTTCTGATAAGGCAACTTGTGAATCTCAAGTTCAAGGATGGTGGTTCTGTGGCCGAGCACATGAATGAGGTCAGCAATATAGTGAACTAGCTCTCCACTATGATGATGGTCCTGGATGATGAATTGCAGGCTTTGCTATTACTTAATTCATTGCCTAACAGTTGAGAGACATCTGTGGTGTTTCTAAGTAACTCCACGCCAGACGGAAAGATATCTATGAAATAGGTGACTAGCTGTCTCTTTAATGAGGAAATAAAGAGGAAGTCTCAGGGGTCTACTCAGTAAGAGGCCCTTGTGACACAAGAACGGAGGAGAAGAAAGAACAGGATGGGAGAGAAGGCCCGAGATAAATCAAGAGGCGAGGCAAGTCAAGTAACAGAAAAGATGTTGATTGCTGGAATTGTGGCAAGAAGTGTCACTATAAGCATGAATGTCGTGGTAAGAAGAACGACAAGAAAGTAAAAGGAAAAGAGAATGAATATGAATCAGATTCCACTGCGGTCGCTTCAGATGACGACGTTGTAGTTATTCTTTCTGCAGATCATGATATATGTCTCACGACTATGAGTCAGGACATCGACTGGGTGATAGTCTCGAGAGCCTCTTTTCATGTGACTCCACGCAAGAATTTCTTCACAAGCTACAAGTCAGGAGACTATGGGACAGTGAAGATAGGGAATTCTGGCATATTGAAGATCGTAGGGGTCAGTGATATTTGTGTGAAGATCGATGTGGGCTGCACATTGGTTCTCAGGGATGTGAGGTATATCCCAGACCTTTGCCTCAACTTGATGTCAACGGAAAGGTTGGATGATGATGGCTATGAAAGCCGGTTTATTGGTAGGCGCTGAAAGCTCATCAAGGGTTTGTTGATCGCAGCCAGAGGAAAGAAGTGTTGCACCCTTTACAAGGCATGTCTCAGTGTGTGCAAGGGTGGGTTGAACCCAGCGGAAGATTCAGCTATTGACATGTGGCATAGACATCTAGGTGACATGAGTGAAAAAGGGCTTCAGCTATTAATGAGAAAGCGAGTCCTTCCAGACATGACAGGTACACCTCTCAAAACATGTCTTGATTGTTTATCAGGGAAACAACATAGAGTTTCATTTGTTAAAACTGTTTCTTATGTTAATAAAGTGCATGCATTAGATTTGGTTTACTCTGATGTTTGTGGTCCTATAAGGATAAAAACCTTGGGTGGGGTATTGTATTTTGTTACTTTTATAAATGATGCATCTAAGAGGGTTTGAGTTTATGCTTTAAAATCTAAGAATGAGGTCTTTGGTGTGTTTAAATTGTTTCATGCTATGGTCGAGAGAGAGATATGTAGATCATTGAAATGCATCCGCACTGACAATGGTGGTGAATACATTAGCGACTTTCATGAGTATTACAAGTCCCTGGATATATGGCATGAACAGACGGTTCCCAAGATCCCTCAGCATAATGGTGTAGCTGAGCGAATGAATCGCACCATTTTTGAGAGAATCAGATGCATGTTATCCCATACGAAGTTACTCAAGACGTTCTGGGGAGAAGCAATGCACACGGCAGTATATCTGATAAACAGGTCTTCATCAGCCTCATTGAATAGAGAAGTACTTGAGAAGGTGTGGATTGGACAGGGTCCATCGTACATTTATTTCAGGGTGTATGGATGCAGAACATCCGTTCACGTACTAAAGGACGAGAGGTCCAAGCTCGATATGAAGATTAGGCAGTGTGTGTTCTTAGGGTACAGTGATGAAAAGTTCAGTTACAGATTGTGGGATCTAACCCAGAGGAAGCTCGTCAAGAGTAGAGATGTGGTTTTCTTTGAAGATCAGTGTATAGAAGACATTGGTAAGCCAGATAAGAACTAACCTAGTTCAAGTGAGCTAGAGGACATGGATCCAGTTATTCCTCCCATTGTGCCTGATGATGGGGGAGTACAACAAGGTACATAAGACAAGGGAGTTCCTTCAAAAGATGAACCAGGGGAGCAGCCCCCACTTAATCCACCTGTTGAGCTATAGGTGAGGAGGTCATCTAGAGACATTCAGTCGTCCAAGAGGTACTCGCCGCATGAGTATATTATGCTGACTGATGGGGGAGAGTCAGAAGATTATTCTGAGGCCCTAGTCGAGGAGATATTCTCACCAGTGGTGAAGATGACATCCATACGGGTGTTGCTTGGGTTGATAGCTAGCATGGATCTGGAGATAGAGTAGTTAGATGTTAAAACTGCCTTTTTTCATGGTGATTTAGAAGAAGAGATCTACATGCACCAGCTAGAGGGGTTCGAAGTTAAGGGCAAGGAGCATATGGCGTGTAGGCTAAGGAAGAGCTTGTATGGGCTGAAACAAGCTTCATGGCAATGGTACAAGAAGTTTGATTCGTTCATGTTATAACATGGGTATGACAAAACGGAGTCGGACCACTGTGTGTTTATGCGCAAGTTCTCAGATGGTGATTTTTTAGTTCTGCTGTTATATGTTAATGACATGTTCATCCTGAGAAAAGACATCAAGAAGATGGATAGGCTGAAACAGGAGTTGGACAAGTGTTTTGTGATGAAAGACTTGGGCCCGACTAAATAGATCCTAGGAATGGAGATAACCCATGACAGAAGCAGTAGGAAGCTTTGATTGTCACAAGAGCGTTATATTAAGAAAGTCGTAGAGCGGTTCAATATGAGTGCAGCGAAGCCGGTCAGTACTCCACTAGATGGTCACTTCAGATTGAGCGACAGACAGTGTCCCAAGACGAAGGTAGAGGTGGAAGAGATGCAGAAAATACCCTACACGTCAGTCGTAGTAAGTTTAATGTATGTTATGGTGTGTACACGCCCAAATATAGCATATGCGGTTAGTGTTGTCAGCCGGTATCTTGTCAATCTTGACAAAAAGCATTGAGAAGCGGTGAAATTGATACTACAGTATCTAAGAGGCTCATCGAGGTTGAGTCTATGCTATGGTGACAGTAAACCTGTGTTAGAGGGCTACACAGATGTAAACATGGCAGGTGACATAGAGTCCAGGAAGTCTACATTAGGGTTCATGTTCACGTTTACAGGAGGAGCGATTTTTTGGCAGAGCAGGCTATAAAAGGTCGTAGCATTGTCGACGACAAAGGCCGAGTACATTGCAGTCATAAAAGTATGTAAAAAGATGCTTTGGATGAAGAGGTTCCTATAAGAACTTAACCTAAAGCAGGAGCAGCACGTGATCTATTGCGATAGTCAAAGTGTTATACACTTTAACAATAATCCAAGTCAGCATTCCAAGTCGAAGCACATAGAGATTCGGAATCACTGGATCAGGGATACTTTGGAACAAAAGGTGTTACAGCTTGAGAAGGTCCACATGAACGATAATGGGCCAGACATGATGACCAAGGCTTTGCTGAAGGGCAAGTTTGAGGTTTGTAGAAACCAGGCTGGCTTAAAGAAGGTGAATTTCTCCCGGATAAAAAAGGGAGATATTTGATGAGATTTTTTTTCTCATGCTCTACCGGTTGTGAGCCCTGCACGACCGGTCGTGGGCTAGTATTTGACCAGTCGTGGGGTCAAGTCGTAACTCGATTCAAAGTCCAACGAGTTTGGACTATTTTTCTCCGGGGTGCTCGACTGGTCGTGATGGTTCACGACCGGTCGTAGGTGGTGCTCGACTGGTCGTGGGTAGCGCACGACCGGTCGTGGTTACGCAGATTCGTTCCGCGATTTTATGCGAATTTCGTGTTGCAAGTCCTTTCACAACCGGGATGCGGAAGAGAGTTTACTAAAACTATAAAAAGGAGTCTCTAGAATTTTTTTAGGGTATGAAGTATGACAGAAAAACACAAGAAGGCTATCAAAGGTATGAGAGAGAGAGAGAGAAAGAGAGAGGAAGCTTGTAGAAGGGAAGCTATGTTTGTGGAGGTGATCTATCATATCTCAACACTTCTACGTCCTCGTAATCGGTGAGATCTCTTAGTTTTCTTTGTTTCTCTTACTGTTTATCCATTTCTGCTTGAGTGATGAAGGCTTGATCATAGCAAGGTGTGCTTATGATCGGTTGTAACGTTCTAATTCATAGTAGATTGTTGATCTGGGCGAGGTCCCGTGGTTTTACCTCTTTGAGGGTTTTCCAAGTAAAAATCTCTTGTGTTGTGTGGTTTGTGCTTTGATTGTTTTCATTGCATTATTATCCTATTATTCTGATTTGTTATGGAGGACTAGATCTTAAGGTTTTGTGCAAGGCTCCCAGCAAACTGAATTCTCACTGTTTTCTGTTGTACAACCCACTTAAGTTTTGAATCCATCACATTTTTGGTCCCATGTCATAAAATGAGCTCGTAAAATGGATGAATGAGTGGATTTCTCACAAACATCGAGGCGGCCCACCTAGCATCTTAGCGCAGGACCTTACCGTGGAATCCTTGGCATGGAATCTGCATCCTGGCCCTAGTTCTCATGACATACGGCCCACCAATCAAATCTCAGGTTGTCAAATCTGAGTACTAACCAACCAATCCGTGTCCCTTTCCTTTCAAAGCCTGACCATCCAATCTGCGTCTGTTTCCTTTCGAACATGCTTTGCATGCTTTGACAAAAATGTCTAGTAGTAGGATATTAGGTGTTGCCCTAGTGGGGTGGCTAACAGTGAAGTGTCAACTTGACGGTGGGGGTGTGCTAACAAGCTAACAAACTAAAAAAAATAAAAAAAAAAGGTTGAAATATTTTTATAGATATAAAAGTTACCTATCAGAATAAGTTTTTCATATTTTCACTTCATCCAGGTGGAAATGACCTCGCAATCAGTTTGGATGGCATATTAACATGAGTTTTGGATCCATCCCATTTCTAGTACCATGTCTGAAAATGACCTTACAAAATGGATAGACTGGTGAATTTCTAGCAAACATCATGGTTGGCCTCACCTGTCATCCCAGTCCAACTTTCTGCCAGGGCTTTAGGAGGAAATCTGGATTACTTTGCAGAGGCCTTTTATCTGCAATAGTTGACTGTCCAATCAAATTCTTTCATGTTGTCAGAGACAATCCTCAATTTGAGCCCTCTCATACCACCTGTGTCCACATTTAATTTTGATAATAGTCCTTAGGTGGCCCACAAATTTTTATTTTTAAAAGAAAAGTAGGCTCATTGTTAAAAGATGAAAAACAGACCATATTAGCCTTGCATGGTTTGACCCACCTGATGATTTTGTCATTCGTGTTCATGGTTTGACCCACCTAATAAATGGTCCCTACTATGTTGAGACTCACGGTTTTCCAATCCTTCTCTTGCCAGCCCAAAATCTTAAATTCCATAGATTTGTGCACACGTGGCATATAAGTAATTCAAAATAAAACTGTTCAAATTATATTTACCCCCTTACATATATCATAACTAAGAATTCTGCGTATTTAATTATAGATTCTAAACATTTTTTGACGGATGGAAATGAAACACATCCAATGGCCTAATTCAATAGAATTGGTAGACCTATATGGTTTTTGGACCATAACTTATGGACAATATGATAAGAATTTGGTGAGTTATTTTTGAGTTCACATATTCCGCGGAAGTGGATTGCCTAGTGTGCCGTATGTTAAAGTTACCAAGTTCTGTGGACCCCATGCACCATGATGCATTTATGCCGTCCACTCACTTTGTATCATTATATATTTTAGGGCGTGTGCCCAAAAAGAGGCAGATCCAAATCTCAGGTGGACCACACTACATGAAAATAATGGTGATTGAACGGTCAACATTAAAACGTTCTTAGGGCCTACTGTAATACTTATTTTTCATCTGATTTAGAGCAGGTCCCGGACAGTTTCATAGCCAAGATGGATCAGAAAAGGCCCGGTTGACGGCAAAAGTGATCTGGACCGTCGGACTTTAGATTGGGCATATCTCGCAATCCGAAATGAGTTATCTGACGCAAAATATATGATTTTGGGGTAGAACGAGCTACTTTAGCCAACCAACCCTGCTACGTTGGGTTGCGCAGCCCGGATTTGCAAAAAACCCCCTGATCGACGGTCATTTCCCTGTTTTATTTTTGTTTTTACTATAAATAGTAAGTTTTAGTTTAATTATAACTCTTCATCCATTGGGCTTTAGGATTGGTGTCCAAAATGAAAAGTGCTTAGGATAATTAGGAGAACGGTTTGGTGAAGCAAAATAGGACACTTACTATTTTTGGCCGAAAACCTTGCGCACTAGTAGACATCACGACCGTCTATAAATAGTAAGTTTACTATTTATAGTAAGTCGCAGATTTTAGAAGTTTTAGTTGTAGTTTGCTTCTGATTTCTTTCCTATTACTTAGTACCCTTATTTAAAGGGTTATGAACTTATTTTTATTCATTCATCAATTAATTTCAAATTTTATTAGAATTTATTTCTATTTTCCTGCTTTCTTTCCTCGTGAATTCGAGAAGTCTCTGTGAGGAGTCCAGAGAAGCTCCATGGATTCAGAGTAGTTATCCTTGAGGAAGATGGTGATCGACCTCATCACGTTCACCCCTACATCACCATCCAACCTGTTGAGTAGGTCACACAGAGCTAGATTAATGAAAACACAAATATCAGCTTGATCCAAAACTTTTGTGCTCCCAAGAAGTTTTTAATGGTGGGTGTCACCACTTTTTCCCGTGGTGTGGTCCACCTTAGAATTGGATCTCTGCTTCGTTTGTGGGGTATTACCTTAAAATAATCTTTCAAAATGGATGGACAGCATAGATTGCGTGCACAAACATTATTGTGGGACCCACAACACTAACCAGTACCCACCCCAGTACTCCAAGGGTCACTATAGAATCTGAATCCGGTGACTAGAGGTACTATGCTGTCCACGGGTACCACATCTGATGTACAGTAGGTCGCAGACACTTTTGTGGTCAAGATGGATCACAAAAGGCCCGGTCGACAAAAAAAGTGATCCGAACCGTTAGAACTTAAAATGGTTATATCTCGCAAACTGGAATGAGCTATTGGACGTCCCATATATGATTTTGGGGTAGGACAACCTACTTTAGCACACCATGACGGGTTGCCTATGCCAAATTTACGGAATACCATCAAATCGACGGGCCAATCCTATTTTGATTTCGTTTTGACTATTTATAATGAGTTTTAGTTTGGTTATAACTCTTCATCAATTGGGAGTTGCATCCAACATGAAAAGTGCTTTAGAATAATTAGGAGTATAGCATGGTTGAGCCAAATAGGACACTTACTATTTTGGGCTGAAAATTATGAAGTCTAGTGGAAATCACGATCATTAATATTTATAGTAAGTCACGATTTCTAAAGTTTCAGTTATAGTATGATTCTGAAACTTCTCCCTAGGGTTTGTAGTCTTATTTAAAGAGTTGTACACTTGTTTTTCATCATCAATATACTTTTTTTGAATATTTTAAAATTATTTCTATTTTCATTTCCTCGTGGATTTGAAGTTTCTTTGTGAGAAGTCCAAAAAAGTTCCATGAATTCAGAACAACTATCCCCCTGAGGAAGATGGTGCTTGACCTCACATCCTTTTCCTGCGTCAACATCCATGGTACTTGAGGATCCAACCCCATCTTATACCCTCTGGTTCCACGTCCATTCCTCAAGCCTATTTAAAATCTGGGTTTGTGTTTAGGTCTACTGTACCTAGCGGTGGTGATGGGTTGTTTTCGGTCGGGCCAGATTAGGTCCAAGCCGAGGGTGATATATTAGGCCAAAAGCTCAAGCATGGGCCAATGCCAGCATGGTCCTCACAGTTGGTCTAGGTCTGAGGTAGAGGAAATTTGGTTGATATTTCTTATCTAGGAAAAAAACAGAAGGAAAAAAAGAAGAAGAAAGAATAGATAATATCATTATTTCCAATTAGAATGTTCTAAATCTATCAATTTATCAAATGGGCATACATGTAGTAAAGAAATAGACATACTGAGGAACAAAATGTTGGACCACACCATAGGAAATAGTGGAGATTAAATGCATATGATTAATCTTTAGTGTGCTCCACTTGTGGCTTTGATTTGCCTCCTAGCTATTTGAGATCATGCCCTAAAAGAAACTTTTAAAATGAATGGATGAATGGATCAAGACACAAGAAAAACTAAAGCACTAACACTCTTGAAAAGAGAAAAAAGAAGATTTATGTATCACAATTGGCTAAGGTTTGAGGCATTATTTTAAATATTGACGATATCAGCCGATATATCCTACGACATATCTTGTATCCTACTTGTGTGATACGAAACGCACAAGTAATGTGATATATTCTACATGTTTGATGTGGTGAGCATTTTCGATTTTGACCCATTTTTTCCTTCTGTAAATTATGTTAAATTAGTGTTAAATTTTTACAAATCCAATCATGAATTGGATGTTTCAATTTCAAGATTTGAAGGAGATGGGTCGAGTTGCGAAAAATTGAAAAAAATAAAAAACTTTCAATTGCTCACCCAAAAAAATTACAATATATGTCCAAACATAAAATTAAACATGTATATAACTTAATCTAGTTATTCTTCTTTTACTTTTGAATATATTATTTATGTTCCCACATGTCTTTGTACATTTATAAATTATATGAATAAACTTTGAATATACTTACACTAATTCAGTTAGACAAAGCATAGATTATGATTCCATGCAAAAAAGATCTATTATATGTACTAGTTTTTTGTAATGTTTTGATTTGTAAGTGTATATTGATATCTTTTTTAACAATTACTGAAGTTACATTGAAAAATTCAACTATTTTTCTAATGTTTTCTCATGTTTCCAACAACAACAATACATTATGTGATACAAATATATCTCATGTGATAACCGATACGTATTTGTAATCCAAGGGTGCAATACGTAACACGATACTAATAATTTAAACACTAATTTAAGGTATATGCTAGCTAAATTGGTAAAAAGTCACATGTGAGCATGAAATAGTTATGGTATATACATAAATGGGGATAACGTGATGAACATATCTATGTATCCTTTGGTGGATACATGTTTATGTTATTATAAACATACATGTACTTTATATTTGATGCATATGTGCACAATTAATTAGACCATAAGATATACATGTAACACATGCAACATGGCCATCAAATCAATGGTTAGGAGATGATGAGATCAAATTTCAGAGACTAAAAGGATGGTTATGATTATCCAATCACCATGACCTTGGTGCCACTGACCATCCATAATTAAACTATAAATCGACCAAGATCATTATGGGGTTATGACATTTTAACTCCAATTTTGGGTTTATAATTAATTGGTTTAGGGAGCAGATTTGACTGAAAGAGTGACCCACATCCTAGTTCACTGTCGTCCATCTTAAGTGGGGCCCACCATGGGTAATTGGAGCCATTCATTCACTGGGGTTAATTGTGACAGGCAAAAGGTCGAAAGAAAAACATTTGATAGTTAGGACCATTCAGTTGGTGTGATTTTTGCAGCATGTTCAACCGAATTAGGATCCACCAAATGATCAATCAAGGTAGGTAAAAGGATCCACCGAATTGGCTCTACTTTTTAAGTTTGCTTTTAGCAGGTAGAGAAACTCCAATTGAAATTTTGCCATAAACAATTATCCCCCAACTTCCAAGGAGAAAGTGGAGTTGGAGGTAGAAACCTCTTTACTATTTTAATATTTAGATGATAACGTGAAAATCCCTATAAATAAACAATTCCCTCCAAAAATTCAAAGAGAAAGAGTTAGAGTAGAAACCTCTCTGCAGCTTTATGCTCAGATGACAATGAGGAAATTCCGTACAACTGTGCATCCAGTTTTGGAACATGTCCATCTCATTATGGGGCACCGGATCTACTGAGGTAAGTCAGACTCCTGATTGTGGGGCTCACAATGATGTATGTACCTTGAATCACACTGTCCAACCATTTTGAAAGCTCATTTTAGGGCATTATCTTAAAAATGAAGCTGACCCAAATCTTAGGTGTACCACACCACAGGAAACAGTCTGATTGAATCCCCACCATTAAAAACTTCATGGGTGGAATGTTTATTTGCCATAACCCGTTGATAAGGTCACAAAGAGATAAATGAAGAGACCACACAAATATCATCTCTTTTTTTTTTTTTCTTTTTTTTTTTCTTTTTTTTTGTTTTTACACATGCACATACACCCCACACACTCACGCTGGTGGAATTTCACCACCTATGAGTACTCAAACCCTTGACCGGGATTTGAAACTCTTGAGAGTCTACCACCTGAGCAAGAGCAAGGATCCACACAAATATCATCTTGCTCCAAACCTTTTGTGGCCCACAAGAGGTTTTAATTGCTAATTACCACTTGTTCTGTTCCGTGGTCCATTTGAGAATTGGAATAGCTTCATTTTTGGATCATGCCCTAAAATGGGCTTTCAATACAAATGGACAGTGTAGATGTGGTCACATACATCACGGTGGGCCACACAATCAGGGTCCCACACACCTTGCATTTGTGAACATGGCGAACAAGCATGAGATCCAAGCCGTATGCTTTCAAATAGATCTCGAGCAAATAATGCATCCGTAAAAGTACTTTCGCATTCGCTATTTTTTCTCAAATATTTTAACTGAAGGGCTGAGATAACGGTCTCAACGTTCAAGGTATACAACCATAGCAATGAGTATAAAACATATACTCATAAGGCTCTGGGAAAGATGTCAACAAAATAAGAACTTTTTCATCTTCATCGATATTCACATCAACTTTTATCAACTTGCAAACCATCTTGTTAAAGACATTAATGTGCTTAAAGAGATCTGACCATTCTTCCATCTTTAATTAAAGTATAAATCTGTCTCTTCAGATATAGATAATTGGTGAGCGACTTCATCACATAGATGTTCTCCATCTTTGCCCATAAGCTTGCAGTAATCGTCTCATCGATGACATTGTAAAAAACTTCATTGGCCAAGCACAATTGGATTGTGTTAATCGTCTCATCGATGATATTGTAAAGGACTTCATCGGTCAAGCATAATTGGACTGTGTTAACCGTCTTTTGATCAAGTTCATTTCAATCATCTTCTTTCATAGATTCTAGATGATTCTATTTTCTAAAAAGTACAAACTACAACCATTGTTGAACTAGGAGGGTTTTCATTTTCAACATCCATAGTTCAAAGTTGATTTTACTTCTGAACTTCTCTATCTCGAACTTCACATTCAATCTCCTCATTGTCAGTTTTTAGATTCAAACTAACACCCCAGCCTTACGCTCTGATACAACTTGTTGAGAGCAGAAACAACCTTAGATCATAATTAAACAAGTAATAGAGAATGAAATATCCAAGCAAACACAACGAAGAACACAAGTTTTAATGGGAAAAACTTGTGTGGGAAAAACCACGACACAAAGCAATGATCTATCCTCTGTAATTAGAAGAAAGTTATAAGAGATGAAACAACTTACAGTAGCTACCCTAGCTTTCCCCACAAAATCGTTGAATATTCATGTTAATCTCTAAAACGTTCTTTGCCTTAATTATAATTAGAAGAGTATTTATACACTCTCGTACGTTATTAAAAATTGTATCCCGCGCGTGCTTACTAAATTTACACGTTCCATCAGTCAAACCAATGAGACCATTTGTGGAACGAACAAGAAGCGACACATCCACCGGTCAAACTAAAAATGTACAAAAGGTCACAACGCGCAACCTAAGATTGCATCTACTCTATCGGTCGAACTGAGAGGGATGTCAATCGAATCGATAGAGGTCTTCTCTACACTAGGACTAAAGGTACTCAATCAACATGGTCATGGTTTTTTGGGGAGTCTAGATTATCGGGTAGGTTGTTATTTATCTAGATTTTGATCCATTGATCTGGTCCATTGATCATTTCCATGGCATGCCGAGGGTTCTATCCATCTAATCGGTTCAAATTTTTAATGGTTTGCGAAGTGCCTAGGGATAGTTGTATCGAAACTTAGCCAGAGTATGAAAATTAATTTAGTTTAGTTTTGGAAAGGATGTATACATGGGCATAAGAATTTAAAGTGGTTAGAAAATTTGGGTACCTAGTGGAAAACAACACAGCTTTCTTTTTATTTTATTTTATTACATTTTAAGAATAAGTAAAATTAGATAATATAAGGCTTGCCTATCTTTGACTAGGTAAGGAATCTTTCGCCTAGGAATGTACCCTTTATATATATATATATATATATATATATATATATATATATATATATATATATAGCGGAACGCTCACCTGCGAACCAGTTCGTACGAACTTTTTTGAGAACCCATCATATGTGATGTGGATTCAAAATCTGAACCGTTCAAGTGAAGCAGCACCTCGTGAAACCCCTGGGGCCCAAGTTTTACTTTGATCTAAAACTTTGATGGGCCATGAAAATTGAAAACAGTTTCTTTCCTTGATTTTCATTTCTCTTTGCTATGGCCCACCAGAATTTTAGATTGGGATGAAAATTTGGCACGTAAAGTTTCATGGGATTCCGCATCACATGGACCGTTCAGATTAGACACCCATGGCACGTGTGCAAAGGTGCGCACGTGCGTAGGTGCACAGGGGAGCATCTCTCTCTCTCTCTCTCTCTCTCTCTCTCTCTCTCTCTCTCTATATATATATATATATATATATATATATATATATATATATATATATATATATATATATATATATATATATATATATATATATAAAACCAAGGGAACTTGCCTACACGGCCTCAATGTTACATAGGAGGGAGAGAAGGGCGACTAAACTAGGCTTCACAAGAATACCCTAGCATAAACCAGCGTTCACACGTTATCTAGGAGATAACGTGTGAACAAAAACATCAGCGTAGGCCCGCTCACAGAACTGCCCATTCGGAGCTAAGATACGGGCAGGGTAGGACGCAATCCGCGTCGGTTATGGACGCAGAGATTGGCTGGTGTACCAATTTTGGACGTGCGCACGGGATGCGGATTTGCTGGTGTAGCACACACCACCGACTTGGCTGGTGTTGGTACGTGTCGTGCGAAAGACGAGTGCAGACACTCCTAGAGCTCGCAGTTGTACTACCGGTTCAAATGAGATCAAAGTTATATGGCTCCACAATTATGTATTTATTATATCCACACTGTTCATCCATTTAGCCAGAACATTGTAGATCATGAGCTCAAAAATGGCTCATATCCAAAACTTAAGTGGACCACACCACAAATAGTCGTGGGACAAGTATTCACCCACTTAAAACATTCATAGGGCTCACCATAACATTTATTTTCCATCCAATCTCTTTATAAGGTCACACAAACCTAAATGATGAGTAAAAACAAATATATATTGATCCAAAACTTCCATAGCACCTAAAAGGGTTTCAATGGTAAGTGTTCAAACCAAACTATTTTTTGCAGTGTGGTCCACTTAATTTTTGGATCTATTTAATTTTTCAGCTCAAGCCTTACAATGAGCTCACCAAATGAACTGACAGTTTGGATATAACACATACTAATGGACCAACACACCAGCTAAGTCGGTGGCGTGAAGTTCACCAGCTCGTATCGAGTCTAGATTACGCCATGATTTTATTATTATTTTTCCACGTGATAATGACAGGTATTTCCATGATGTGCATGTATGGGAGTCAAGCGGGTCAAATCACAAACCCTGTTTTTCTCAATAATTACTCTCACGGATATGACCAGGCGTGGATCGATACTTAAAACGTTAGTAGCCAAATCGCTACATCAAGCTTTGTGGACCCCACCATGATGCATGCGTTGTATCCATACCGTCCAACCATTTTTAGAGATCGTTTTATGGCATTAAAAGCAGAATGAGATAATCTAAAGTTCAAGCGGACTCAAAAATTAGTTCCATTTGGTTAAATAAATATTGGATTTCTGGTCATTTATTAAACGGTTGAAAATGAAACTTAACTTATTTAGAAAACAGGTGTCCATGAATCAAGGGTTATGATTGGTCAATCAGTCTGGTTTTTTAGATTTTAAGTTAAGAACTCACCTGTGAGCTCCATAGCGTAATTGGTTTGATTGGAGTTGTTATACTCCATGAATGCCGTATCTAAATGCTTGCATATATGTCAAGCATCGCAAGCAATACGGGTGTGCAGTGAGGGTCAAATTACAGGGAGTAATGGATTCCATGTTGCCCCCGTAACACGTTAGTGGGTATTTATGTTGTTTGTCCACGTTGAATATTTTTTTTAAAAAAAATAAAGTGGATCCAAATCTCAAGTGGTGGATTGGATGCCCACCGTCAAGATCTTTTGATGGGCTATAATAAATCTTTTGGATCAAGCTGATAGATGTGTTATCCCTTCTGTTAGGCTCTTTAACTTTATCAACAAGTCGTGGCAAATAAACATTAAGTTGTGATCAATTAAGGTTTTAATGGTGGGCCTTTAATCGCCAACATTTCCTATGGTGTAGTCTAATTAATATTTGGATTTATTTTATTTATGTGATCGTGTCCTAAAATAAGCAAAAGTAATCCACAAGGTGAATATAGAACACATATATCAATATAAGCCCCACAACTAGGGAAACACCCACTAACATGTTACCCTATTAGCATCTAATTTACTCCCCAAATCACTTTTCTTTGTCGGATGTGGAATGCCTGCGTTCCTGCTTGTAGGAAGTTCCTACTATTAGGACTGCAAGAAGTTACTGTAGTTGGAAGCTAGGTGGGGACATCGTGATGTTTGGAAGAAATCTATCTTGTCCATCCATTTTGCCTGCTCATGTTAAGACATAAGCCTAAAAATGATGCAGATCCAAAACTCAAGCAAGCCACATGATAGGAAAAAGTGAGGCTATTGTTGAAATCTTCTCAGATCCATTATGTTTATATATGATTCAAATTGTTCATAAGGTCATTCTTACTTGAGCTAAAAACATAAATGTATTAGCCCAACACTAAATCTTAAGTCATATCTAATGCAATGTGGCGAATGTATATGTTAGTTGAGTAGTTATTAAGTTCCATTCATCCAGCATATTGAAAAATCTAGGGTACCCTCATTTTATCGTAGTCTCAACTAAATCACTAAGTTTTGGATAGCCGAAGTGGCTCCATACCCGTGTCCATGAATTCGTATTCGGGTTTACCACCCAGACGATAACTCCCTAATAAATATAAGGCTAACACTGGCCCGACCGATTACTAAGGATTCGGATGACACAGCCCAGACACACGGGATTAAGTGACTCATTGACAGGTAGAGGGCACTCACAAATGATAAAAGAGTCGTCACCCAAACACAAATATGGAGTGGTCACGGCATCAATACAGTTTGATGTATCAGACTCATAGCCTTCTTAGTTGCTCATTAGTTACTATGGGAAGACTCGTCACACTAGCGTAGGCCGACAGCTCGGACACGGTGTCCCATACTACCATGCCTGACCCTTGAGTCTTGTGGATCGAATCACTAATGGTTATAAATAGACTCATCCAATGAGAATGTGGGTATATCCTATATTCTATTTATTGTTATCAAACATTGTGAACACACATGGTCAGTTGACTATTGGGCTAATTCGATTGACTTTGAGAACTCTGACGCAATCGGCATTGGGTGCAAGTATCCTGTATAGTACAACTATTATCAGTTGTTTGTGTTCGATCGAGATTGATCGAACAAGCTTAGGGTGGTCGACCTAACTCGGGCCACCCCTTAATTCGGGAGGTTAGCCGACTTTCCCAACGTTGTATGTAACTTAACATCATTACCACCTAATAATTCATCATATCATCATAACATGTATTTAATAATATAGTCACTTAGGTACTTGATCAAATATGTGAGCATCATTAGCACAACATAACCACTAAGGTAATTTATCAAACATGTGAGCATCGATAGAACCACACATGTACTTAGACATTTTTATCAAACATTTGAACATCAATAAAATCACACATTTACCTAAGCATTCCATCAAGTGTGTAAGCATCAATAGATCAACACTTTCAATCACTTAGACATTTTATCAAACATGTGAACATCAATAAACAACTAACCACACATGATATAATCAAACTCGGAATTTAGACATGCTAACAATCAATAAAATATTCACCATAAAAAATCATTAACTGGGACCCTTAAGGGTCGATAAAAAGTAACCTATGGATAGTGGTTCGCACCTTAACAGGAGATTTTCAATTTTTAAGCTCCTAAGATTAGAATTTTGGAGAAAATCACAAATTCCAAATGTAAAGCAAGGAAGCATATTGTTAATCACAAGTAGATATAAGTTGTGAAATCGTAGGGTTGAATATAAGTTTTACCTCCGATTACAAATGACGGTGGATTCGGCGAAGGATTTGATAAGTTAAAGGGTTTGATCAATAAGATATTAACCCGCAAGCACTAAGATCATCTCTCCCTCTCACACTCAGTCTCTTTCTCTTTCTCTCTTCCTTTTTCTTTTGCTCTTATAAGGCATGAAAATTTGTATGGGAGCTAAGAAGGCTCCTAAATGCCATATTTATAGCACCCGATTTGGTGCATATGGCCCTAATGGCCTTTTATTCATTATATTAACCATTGAGGAAGTTTTTTCTAACATTTTCAGCCCACTATAGGATGTAGAGGTTGATATACACCGTATGATAGTTAGACATAATGATGATCTATGTATGGATATGATCGGCCTACTATTTGGATACGCCGATTAACGGATATGATTAGAAGCATGTTCATACGATGACCTAATAACGGATGGTTGATTGGGGCCACGACTTAACTGATATGTTTAAAGAAATATCCTTAGTCAGTACGCCAACTTTGACCTTGATCCGACGGTCCGAAAATTATAATTTCACGAAAGAGTAATGAGCCAGTTTCACTTAAGTTTCAGGTTTTCATATAAGGTATTCGTACAACTCAAGTACTCGGTTTGCGAGTACAAGTTGAACAATTCGAGATACAATCTCTACTCGATGTCTCCCGATAGACGTCAAGCGCACTAAGACGAACGTATTTCTATAAACTCGAGTTTAGTGGCCTATTAACGACTACTCTGAAGCTTGTTCAGATAATCAGTGCATTTTTGGAATGAATTGGGTAGTGAAATTTCTTGTGCGTAATGATTAGGGTTTGGATTAATTAAGTTCATAGTGTGGATTATTCGCAACTAGCAAAAATGATAATTTGGTAATAATCACCCTAAATCGTCGGTTCTTAGGCTAAAAGGATACTGGGTCAGTTTGGTTTATTAATTAAGATCCAACCCATAGTTGTTTAGGCTTTGGGTAAATCCTTATTTAGTTAGGTTGTCTCGATTAGTCAGTGATAGGTCGGCTAGATTCAGGTCCCACGTAAATAAATCACATGGATAAACTCGATGTTTAAGTTATTAGTCGAATTCGTTGGCTTCCAACAATTGATTAATCAAATTTGTGCGTTTCTTTATTGGTACTACCAACATATAAACTAACATCGAGTGTTAATGGTCAGTAAGTGATAATTTAATTAATGAAAAAAAATTCAAAGATTTTTAAAAATTCAAAATAGGAAAAATCTAAGACATTACAATTTGTTTTATCTTTCCTTTCTGATTTTTAATTCATAATTTAAATGCATTACTTCTATTTTGATTATGCAAACCCATATAATCCTATAATAAAAACGAAACACTTTGAACCACCTAATGATTAACATGGACTTAATTTTAAGTATTAAAATGAATTATATCTAATATATCCATACTTTTATGATGAAAAAAGGATAGCAAGATCTATAGAGCTTTCCACACACTTAATGCTCATAGAAGTCTAAATTAATAAATTTTAAAATAAAATGTAGATTTCTATCAACAAGTACCTTTAGTCATATTTTTCTTATGCGACTCAATTTCTGATGCCAAATTATAATAGCTTTGTTAGGACATCTGTAATAATAAAATCTTTAACAACAATTTGTGATTAATTGATATGAGTCATTTATATATATTTTTCATTCACAACCATCATTGCTCCTTTTACTTTATTCAATGATTCTTTTCACAAAAAAAATTCAACAATTTTCATCAAAAATTTCTAATGACATAAGATTCTTTCACAGGTCTAGTATGTGCTACATAGTACTCCAAAACTATATGTCTGATACTATCAAATATAGTGTTTCTAACATCTTCAATCCCTACAAATGTACATATGTCATCATCACCCTATAAACTATACAAGCATCACATAAATGCTATGTGTAGAACCAAACCCTTTGTGGTGTCATATGATTTAAAAATCTTAAAGACAATGGCTAGTGATGGTTAAGGTTCTCTTACAAAATCATTAATGACAAAACTTCCTCATTCTTAAATGAATTACCTTTTTTAATTGGTTTTCTTTGGGCCAGAACCCTATAAACCTATTGCTTGATCATGTGAATGAAGTTAGGAATATTTTATATTTGCTTTTCTGAGTTCATAAGTTTTATGTAAGTGATGCTTCTTTTCATAATTCAATTACTTTATTATTTTATGAATTTTTAATTTAAATATTTTTAAATCTCTTCCACTAATAATTCTATTAATAGATATTCCTCTAACAATCATGACATCAATAAAAGATCCATCAAGTGTTATTCTACTCATATTGACTTTATATTGAGATATGGACATGGCTGACTTCATATTAAAATTTAGATCATTATGGAGATTCACAATCAAATCATCTTATGAATTTGGCATTGAATAATACAAAAGTTCAACCTTTACTTGATCGTTAATTTTCACGTCAACTATTGCCAATGTATCAATCATGTTATTAAACTTATTTAATTATTTTTGCAAAGAGGAATTTTCCTTTATTTTTATGTTGTAGAGCTTCTATGGAACAAAGTTCTTGTTTGACATTGATTTTCCTTAGTACAAGTTTAACAATTCATCCCACAAACATTTAATAATGGTTTAATCACATATATTAAGTAAAATTAAATTATTTAGTGCAAGAAAAATATATGTCATAACAAATTGATTTTTTCATCAACACCACATTCATCTTTAATATTCACAATGCAATAGTTTGATCTATAGAACTATAGCATCTCAAATTTGGTAAAAATTGATCTATTTATCTAAAAAACAATTATAACAAAAATACCAACAATAATCTTGCGTTATAAGATTTCTTAATAGTTAACTCTGATATCAAATTTTTTTTTAATTTTTTTTTTGAAAATCTAAAGTTTGGTAATTGTTGGTCTTTGAATTTAGTCACCCGAAACACATATAAGGATTACGAGCATGACAAAATCTACTAGGTCCAATTCAAACCGTGACCTCCGACCCTTGGCATCGAGATTGAGCATGGCTCGATTGTGACTTAACCATTCGTCTATTTAGACAGCTGTTGTGCATTCGTTATTCAGTCAATTAGCGGAGGTTGGGGTTCTTCCTCTAAATGAGCTTTTTTTGTGCCTTGAAAATCCAAGAACTTGTGAAGGCGTAGTGGTTGTATGGTCGAAGTGAACAAAGAGAATACAATAGTTGAAATGAATAAGGAGAAGATATGGATGCGGTTAAGGAAAATGCGAATCAATTACCACTATGAGGAATTTTTTGCTTTACTGAAAGCAACGTGCTGATGAGCAAAGCCAATGTGTTGTCGGATATTACAATTATGATCGACATAGCATATGAGAGTAGGCGGACGAGTTCTTAAAATATTGTCTTCCTTTAAATTTGGCACGCATGTGCAGATGGAAGGAAACTACAATTATTGGCTACAACCTAAATTGGTCCGGTGGATACGCAGGAATGAACTGATCCTAAATTTACACTAAGGTTCGCTACTACTAAGAAGGGAGAAACTAAACCTAAATATACAGCGTTGTGTTGGATTGATATATAATTGTGTTTGTTGCTGGGTTCCCCTCTCAGATTCACTTATGATATTTATTCATGTTCAACTAGTAGAAAAAGAGCTTTTATACTTTATCCGCCATTAATTCCCTATAAATGTGCAATCAGAAGGTCCATTCTGTCAGCTTTCTCAAATATCTTTTTTTTTTTTTTTCCCCGCGTCGCAACATCGACTCCATCCGTCTAATCCATATGAATTCTGGTACAAATACTAACCCATGGGATAAAATAACCTTCGGCTACTTACGTAGTACTATTACATATACTTATTTACTTATTGATACTCGAGAAGATATAATAAGAAGTCTTTTAATATTTCAAGGTAAGCTGTCGCCCTTCATTTTTCTACAGGAGATTGTCACGGATTGTCTGGAGGTGCAGACATGCCCGGGAGTCAAGCGGGTCAAATCACAAACCTTGTTTTCCTGATTAATTACTCTTAACGGGTGGCGTAATTTTTATCTGAGGAATGCTTTGATACTCCCACGGAGTATGCTCCATGATATGCAGGCAATTATAAATTATTTAGGAATTGCATATCTGGCATATAATTAATTCAAAATAAACTGTCCAAATTATAGGCTTAATTTTAGATATACCTATACCCAAAAATTAGTTCTACGTGGTTAAGTAAATATTGGATTTCTAGTGATTTATTCAACGGTTGAAAATGATACACATGTAATGGTCTTATTCAGAAAACATGTTTCCACGAATCAAGGGTTGTGAATGGTCAATAGTCTGATTTTTCAGATTATAAGTTAAGAACTGTGTGGACTCCATAACGTAATCGATTTGATTGAAGTTACCATGCTCCATGTGTGCCATTTCTAAAAGTGGTCGCGTGCATGTCATGCATCACTCGCTGTTAGAGCATCAAATCCGGGGTTGCTTCGTTAACACGTTAGTAGATGTTTTCTTGACCGTGGGGCCCACCTTGATGTATGTACATATTCTATGTCCCCATGAGAAGCAGATTGGCTGGTGTACCAGCCACCAGCCATATAGCTGGTCGTGCGAACTGCGAAGACGAGCACGGATGCTCTACGAGCTCCGAGTTGTAGGAACGGTTCATGGGAGATCAAAGTTACATGGCTCCACAATAATATATTTATTATATCTATACTGTTCGTCTATCTATTTGTAGGGCTCATTTCAAGGCATCATATAAAAACTGAATCATATCCAAAGATCGGAGATAATGATATTCATAGTTAAAAATTTTGTAGGACCTACCATAATGTTTATTTTACATCCGATCTTTTCATAATCTCACAGATACCTGAATGAAGAGGAAAACAAATTACATATTGTTCCGAATCTTCTGTGACCTTAAAATGGTTTCAATGCTAGACGTTCAATCCTCTATTGATTTTTTCAATGTGGTCGAATCAATAGTTATATCTATCTTATCTTTCGTCTCAAGCCTTAAGACAAGCTTATCAAGTGAATGGACGGTTTGGATATAATACATACTTCATGATAGAACCTACGGAACTTGCTAACATCAATCCAGCCGCTGTACACCAGCCAATCCGCTCGCCCATGGGACGCGGTTTCGCTGGTGTTGCTGTCACTCGCAAGGTAGCTAGTGGTGAGTCTGGCCCCACCACGTGATGGACGTGTTTAATCCATGCACTCCATTCAATTTTTTTTCTTATCATTGTAGGGCTTGATCTCAAAAATGAGGCAGATCTAAATCTCTAAATCTCAGGTGGGCCACAACACAGAAAAATAGTAGTGATTGAATGTCCACCATTAAAATCCTACTATGGACCACTGTAATATTTATTTGATGTCCAAGTTGTTGATCAGGTAATATAGACATGGATGAAGGAAAAAACATATATCAGCTTGATCCAAAGCTTCTCTGGCCTTAAGAACTATTTAATTATGGGCGTTCAACTAAGGCTGTTTCTATGATGTGGTCCATTAGAGATTTCCATTTACTTCATTTGTTGGCCCATGTCATAAAATGATCTTTAAAAAATAGATGGATTTTCTGGATGGAACACATACATTATGGAGGGGCTCATGGAGCACCGACCACTAGCCATTGGCTAGTGGCAGGGTCACTGGCCAATTAGCGTCCGCGTCCATGCGGGATATTCTTGGAAGTGGATTGCGTAGTGATTAACTCACTACGCTTAGCTTACGAGTAGACTTTTGAGGTCTACCATGATTTATGTATTTTATCCGCTCCATCCATCCATTTTAGTAGATAATTTTAGGGCTTGAATCTAAAAATGAAGTATCTAAAATGTTCAAATGGACCACGCCACAGGAAACAGTTAAAATGAACTTCTACCATTGAAAAATTCTCGGAGCCCACAGAAGTTTTGGATCCAGCTTATATTTTCGTTTTACCTCATCCATGTCTGTATGATCTTATTGACCGGTTGGATGAAAAATAAACATTGCTATGAGGCCTAGCAAGGTTTGAATGGTGGAAATCATTATCCCCACTGTTTCCTTTGGTATGATCCACTTGATCTTTGGACATACTTCGATTTTGGACCGAACCCATTAAATTAGATGGAAAAACGGATGGACTGCGTGGATAGACCACATGCATTCAAGGTGGGCCCAACGGAGTTTACTCAGTACCATAAGAGCGTACTGAGTTACTCAGTACGCAATCCGATTTCCATATTCTGGAAAGTTAAGCAGGTCCAAATCTCAAGTGAACACAGCAGAGATTGAATGGCCACCGTTGAAAAAAAAAATTTGTGGGCTATAAAAGTTTTAGATCAAGTGGATATTTACAATTTCGCTTCATCTTGATCTATTGACCTTATCAACTGGTTGGATGGCAAATAAATATTATGTTGGACATTAGAAAGTTTTTAATGGTAGGTGTTCAATAACTACTCTTTCCTGTGGTGTGGTTCACTTAAGATTTGATTCTACTGTATTTTTGTGTTCATGCCCTAAAATAAACTGAAAAAACTGATGAACGGCATAGATATAAAATGCATACATCGATGTAAGCCCCACGGCAAGGGAAACACACGCTGACATGTTACCTGGTAACGCCTAATCCGCTCCCCAAATCACTCCCATTTAGGTCGGTCACGGATTGCCCATGGTCTGCACTTCAGGAACATCCGTACCTCTATCATCCATGATGCGGACGTTGGTGAGAAATTCATCCTGTTCATCTATTTTGTCAGCACATATGTGAATATGAGTAGAACTGATGCAGATCTAAAACTTAAGTGGGCTACCAATCTTCTCAAGTCCGCCATGATGTTTTTATGTGATCCATTATGTTCATACGATCATTCCCACTCCAAATGAAAGCATAAATATATTATCCTGATTCAAAACTTACGATCATTCCCACTTGAAATGAAAACATATATATATTAGCCTGATCCAAAACTTACGTTGTCATGCCAATGTTTTAACTTGGGGCATTCAATCCCAACTATTTTTTATTGTATGACCCACTTGAGTTTTGAATTTGCCTCATTTTTCTGCTCATGTCCTAATATGATCCAGAAAAATGGATGGAGGGGTTGGATTTCTGATAAATGTCATGATGGGCCCACGTGGCTTCCCACTTATAGGTCAAAGGCAATCCGGCTGTGTGGACTCTCATTCTTAATTTCCGTTGGAAGGTAAATGGGACAGCGATTTTTTAGAAATCCATCCGGTCGATCCGCTTTGCCAGCTCATATTTGAACATGAGTCCTAAAATAAGATGGATCCAAAACTCAAGTGACCCACATGACAGGAAAAGTAGGGAGGGAAATGCTTATGGTTGAATTCTTCCCAGGGTCTACCTTGATGTTTATTTTCCATCCAAACCGTTCATATATTCAGTCCCACTGGTATGAGCTGAAAACATAAAAACATTAGCGTAACTCAGAACTTCTGTGTCCTCACGAATGTTTCAACGGTGGGCGTTCAATCTCTACTGTTTCCTACGTGTGGTCTACTTGAGTTTTGAATCTGCCTCATTTTTTGTCAATTAACAGAGTGGATTTCTCGTAAATGTCATAGTCACCTCACAAACATCACAGGCCCCACCTAGCTTCCCATGGGGTGGCAGGGTATCCGCGTCCTGGCAATTATACGGTTATGATCACTATTTTGATAGATGTTGCTTCACTGGCAGTGGGACCCATGATTTGGATGGTCTGGACTGAGGCACAGGTATGTATTTGGTAGATGACTCACCGATTTTAATAAAATGACAGGCGAAAGACAACCATAGTTTAATATTTTGTTTATAGGAATTTGTGTTGTTTTCTTTTTATTATTATCCGTAAACAGATATAGGTGGTTGTGTAATGGGAGTAATTTCAACGCAACTAGGTCTCCAGATGCCTTCTGATCCGGATATTCCTTTTTAACATGGTTTATTTTATTAGAAAGGATGGCACGGAGAAGATACATCACAAGTTGCAATAAAGCCAGCACAAATATGTTTAATGTACAATCTACGAAACGGTGGGCCACACATCATTTCAGGTGATCATTATGGTGGGGCCTACCTTTTGCATGGATTGGATAATTCTACTTGCATGTTGGCTGGAAGTAAAATTGACATATATGATATTGAGGCCAATGGACAAACTAATTTGGTTTGTAAACGTTGGTAGCCTACAGATGGTCTATCCAAGCCATTGATCTGACTGTCCCATCATGGATTAACCATACCCCTAAATCTCACGGATTGGAAGATCCTAGCCATCCCATTATTGGTCTTTCTTTGATTGAATGTCCTTTGCTTATACGTTTCTTAATTTTCAATTATGTATTTGCATGCCAACAATAAAAGAAGTTAAGAGTTGACCAATTAAGATGATATTCTAGGATGGTCTGGGTATATCTAATCCGTTGATCTGACAACCCCATCATGGATGGACAATGCCTCCAAATCTCACAAATTGGAAGATCCTAGCCACCCATCTCGTCTTTGTTGGAATGTGGTTTGTTTATGCATTTCTTTCTAACCATGTATTTGCACGCCAAAAATGAAAAAGCCTTTAGTATGGCCCCCACATAAAATGGGAGGAGATGATCCGCTAGAACTAGAGCGGGAGTGGGAATAGGGTAGGGGAACTAATTGTTGAGAATTGTAGAGATACAAAGAGGAATCAAATAAGGTAATCACAATCGTACAAGCAAATCTAACCGAAAACAATTCAAATTAATTTACGTGAAAAAACCTTAGTATTTTTCTTTTCAAAACCCTCTCAAACTCTTAAGCACATCTTATAGAACTCTTAATCTTATCTTCTTTCGAATTACACCCGATATATGTACTACCACAATTAGAATAGGAAATAAATCGCACACTTAAGTAGTTTTGTGCGCGCCTTCAAAGGGACCTTCGATGGCATCGACAACCATTGAGGATCAGTTGATGAAATTGAAGCCACCTTCGATGCCATCCAATAGAAACTCCAAAACTATCCAGTAATCAACTAAGATTTTCTCGATGGGATTGAGTACCTGTCGATGGATTGGCTTGATGGAATCATGTAGTCTGTCGATGTCATCAACAGGCCTTGTTACAGATAAATTTAAGACATTAGACAATATGTCCACCATATCTTGAATCTTCACACTCCAGCTCCTTTACCATATTCGATCCTCTATCTCTATTTCATTTTCATCACAGCTCCACAATCATCGCTTTTCATGTACACTCCGTCTTCACTCTATCTTTGTCAAACCTGGAAAAGTTACATAAAACTTGAGCTTCTCTTAATGAACCATTTTCGTAAGCATGTCAACCAGATTCATGCTTGTGTGGATCTTCTCAAGAGTCACGCCTCCTTCCTAAAACACCTATCAGATAAAACAATGACGCACATCAATATATTTAGTTCTAAAATGGTTAACCGAGTTCTTTGCAAAATTGATCGCACTTTTGTTATCACATTTAACTAGCATGACCACCTGCTGAAGCCCCAATTAATTTATCATTCTCCTCAAACAAACTGCTTCCTTCAATGCTTCTCTCACTGTCATATACTCAGCTTCGGTTGTGAAAAGAGTTATCGCATATCGAAGCTTCGACATTCAACTGATCACTCTACCCACTAACATAAACGAGTAATTGAAAGTCAACCTTTTATCCCACGTAATTTGAATCCACATAGCCTACTAACTTATCCCTTGATTTTCTAAATGTCAAGACGTAGTCTTGCATACCTCGATTGTATCAAAGTAGTTATTTTACTACCTCCCAGTGTTGCTTGCTGAGGTTAGACATGTATCTTCTAACAACACCTACCGCATGTGAAATATCCGATCTCATTCAGACCATGGTATGCATCAAGCTGCCAACCACACTCGAATAAGGCACACGAGATATAACTTACTTTTTTTCATTTATTTCAGCACACTATTCAAAAGAAATATGAAAATAAACCATGTGAGGAACATTGACCAGTTTTGCCTTATCCATCTCATATTTTACCAATACCTTCTCAAGGTATTCATGCATCCTTAGATAACCATAGCCTACTCATCTTCCTATCTCTATATATGTCAATGCCAAAAAACCTCTTTACGACCTCTAAATCTTTCATCTCAAATGTCCCTGATATATGAACCATCTGTATGTCGATCTAAGATATGCTATGACTATGTAGACATTGAGGATCCCGGGTGGGGATCAACTCACTTTTCCATGGGTCGCCTTGCTTGAGGGCTTACTTTTTGTTGGGGGTTAAGAGAGTGTTCTATTTGACCAGAGTCGCCACTAACCAATTATTTTAATTCTATAATCGGTTAGACCCTACATAAATGCTTAAGATTAAGAACTCAAAGATCCTTAAGCTTAAGACGACTCTTGAGTTTGCGTTCCACAGATGTTATGTAAGGGACCATAGTTACATAGAGGGAATGTGTTAGGCATCCACTATGCCGGTACAGATATACGATCTTTACTTCACAAGATCTGACTAATTTTTTAAGGAATATGGTTAGTTCTCACACACAAAAGATTGAAATATAATGCAATGATGATTATGGGTAATCGATTCAAAATTTTGATAGGTAGGATTTGATTATATCGACAAGCCGCGGAGCATACGTTCGAATCGACCGAATGCAAGGTACAAAGTGTATATAGAAATGTGATATATGGGATGCTTAATGCTGTATTGATGCTTATGAAAGAACGACGGGTAATTGGCTAGGTTTTAAGTGGCCATGCTCTGATTGTATTGGCAAGCCACAGAGTATACACCTACCAATTAGATACAAGAAAATGATGAAATGCAATGTAATAACGATATATTTGAGGAGCAAGGAGGTTGAGAAGGGAATAAGTGTTACAACTTCAAAATGATCTGATTTGATTGAAACTGATTGAATCTTGAATGGTTGGATGGCTGATAGTATTGCAAGGATAGATCGAGTGACTCTGATTCTAGCTAGGCTAAGCTATACTAGTGTTGGACTCTCTCTCTCTCTCTCTCTCTCTCTCTCTCTCTCTCACTCACTCACTCACTCACTCTCCTTGGTGAAGGGATGGAAGGGGACTCATTGCATGAAAAGCGATGGTTAAAAATGAGAGTAGATGCTTGAAATGAGAATAAGAGGGGGCTATTTATAGCCTTAAAACCTGACTTTCTTATCATTCCTGTAAAGTTCAGGGGCGAAAGGTGGTTGGAGGATTGAGATTGGAGATGCCACGTGGCATTATCTCATGAGTGAGATGAGGTGGTCAAATGGTAATTTTGGATAAGGAGATGGACATCAAAGTAAATACACCTCAATCTTAACGTCTGAAAAAGAGTTATCCCAAATGTTTGGGGGACTCTACCCCAAAGAGGGGGAGTGTCATGTGGCTGGCAACAAGCTGGTTGCCACTAATCCCCACTTAGACTCCCTACTTCAGTAGATAACCTCTTTCACTCATGTGGAGGCCCTGTTGTGAAGGTCGTTATGCTTGGGTTTTACATAGTACTATGATTGGACTGGCTTTTGGGCTTGCTTTTAGGCTTAACTAGGTGAGTGGACTGAGTTGTTTTATTAGGTAGGCTGACCGGATGAGTTGACTCAGGGAATTGACTGGGTGAATTGACTCGTCAAGTTTACTCAAGGCTCTAAGGTTCTAGGTTCCTAGGGTTCAGGATTAGGTCGACTGGGTTGCTGGTTTGATTGGTTTAAATAGGCTGACTAGGTCGAGTTTAAGGTTTATGATTGGGGTTCTTAGGTTTTAGGCCTCTAGGGTTAGAGTTTAGGATTAGGTTTTGGTTAACTATACATCGGTTCAAACTCAATCAGCTTATCAGTCTTGTGGGGGGTGTCTACAGACTTACGATGAGCATGTCATCAACATACAATACTAAAATATTGAACTTCTCATCACTCAATGTTTTGAAATAAACACAATAATCATACTCACTCATGGTAAACCTCTGATTCATTATGAAAGAATTAAATTTCTTCTACCACTGCTTAGGCAATTATTTCAATCTGCACAATGACCTCTTCAATCTGCAAACCTTATTCTTTACCCATTGTATTTCGAATCCTTCTGGTTGTTTCATGTAAATGTGCTCTTCTAATTTTCAATGAAGGAAAGTAGTCTTCACATCCATTTATATTAGCTCGAGATTGTATTGGGCAACTAGCTGTGCAATATGAATCTAATAGATACTTATTTCACCACGAAAATAAAGATCTCAGTGAAGTCAACACATTCTCTTTGATCATATCCCTTCGCTATCAACTTTGCCGACACATTCTCTTTGAGCATATCCCTTCGCTATCAACCTTGCCTTGTACCTATCATGTTTCATCTTAAAGATCCACTTACACCCGATTACTTTACGACCGACAGGAAGCTTCACCATCTCTCAAGTTTAATTCTTGTATAAGGAGTCCATCTCATCATGCATCGCTGCATTCACTTTTCAATATTTATGCCGTCAAGAGCCACTTGAAAAGTAAACGTATCACCCTCATTTGTAATGAGGACAAATGCAATATTCGAGTCATTCATGTATCTCATCAGTAATCTATGATCCCTTAGTAGATTCCTTCTCACAGATGACTGCTCCACCTGCACATATAACTTTATCTACATCTCAGTATCAACCCGTGTCTCATCTTTGTTTGTTTGAACTTCTAAAATTGACTTTTCACTTCCTTGTGCTCATCTTTATGGAACAAGATCTCTCCTCGAATTATATCACGATTAAGTATGATTTTTTCATATGACTCGATCATATAAATTGTATCCCTTCATACTATCACCATAGTTGACAAATATGTACTTTTTAGCCTTTGGTCCAGTTTATCTCTCTCAACTGACAATATATGACAGTACGCATCACAACTAAATACTCATAGCCTCAAGTAGTCTACCTGTTGATCACTCCACACTTCTTATAAAATTTTACAATTTATAGCTGTAAAAGGGGACCGATTCACTAAGTAACAATCCGTGTTAACCAGCATTATTCATCATGCATCAGGCCCTCTTCAAGAAAATCTAATTCATCTGCTCTGGTGTGTAGCACAATGTGTTGTGCGTCACTATTCCTTCATCTTTATAAAAATAATTGAATTTCATACCGTTATCTGTCCTCGATACTTTCACCTTTGTCCTTACTATTTTTCCACTATTGTCTTCCACTGCTTGAAGTTGATGAAAACCTCGGATTTACTTTCAACATTAGCTTTGATATCACTTGTTGAAAATTACGGAAGCATATATAGAGAAATCAAACAAGGTAATTATAATCACATAAGTAAATCCAACCAAAGAATGATATGAATTTACGTGAAAAAATTCATACGAGAAAAAATCACAGCACAGAGCAAGAATACACTATGAAAAACAAAGTTACAAGAGATGGAAGTTTGCTTATCATAGTCCTAAGAAAAAAAGCTCTAGCTTTGTCCTCTTCAAAACCCTCTCAAACCTTTAAGCACGTCTTAGAGAACCCTTAACCTTACACTAATCCTAATTATACCCGATATATATACTACCGCAATCGGAATATGAAAGAAATTGCGTGCTTATGTGGTTTGGCATGCACCTTCAATGACATTGACACCCATTGAGGACTACTCAATAACATTGAAGCTACCTTCGATGTCATTGAATAGTAACTTTAAATCAACTAAAATTTTTCTAAATTTTTTCAATAGGATCGATCATCTATCAATGACATGGACATCTGTTCGATGAAATTAAGTGGTCTACCAATATCATTAACGGACCTGTAATAGATAGATTTAAGATGTTAGACAACACTAATCACTTTAATCCATAGCATATTGACTCACCTTTCCTGCCAATTTGTCACCTATGTAGGATATGTGTGCCATGCAGACGATGGGCCACACCAGAAGATCTCTTGGTGAAAAACCAAGTCCGGTTCACTTTATAGGTTGGCCACAACAAAACAAATGGGGTGTGAACTGTCAGATTCAACTTACAAGTCCAGCCAACCCAACGACCGGATCAGCTTGATTTCCAAGATAGGCCATCTTAATAGTTAGCCTCATGTGACAAAAATGTACGGTTGTGATAAGTGGTCTACCTTGCCATGCGGATAGTTAAAGGACGGCGCCTTCATGTTATGATTAAAGTTACCGTCCTACCCGATCATGGTCGGATAAGACCGACATCATTTCAATTAGGAGGTCTTAGCGTCGATTCCCTAGTGGGTGGCTAACAGTGAATTGTGATCTGACAATGGTGTACTAACAACCTAACAAAAAAATTAAAATAATAAAATAATAAAAAATAAAAAAGACCGACATCATATCATAACCCGTAAGTTTAGGTACAAATATAATTCATAATGTGCCGAGCTGAAAATCCAGCAATAGAAAAATCATTTAGACCTGTTTGGCTGGGCAGCTTGGATGGGATTGGAAGGAATTAGAAGGGATCAGGAAGATAGATCTCGAAATTGGCCCGACAGCTTCGATGGGATTGGAAGGGCTTGAAAGGCGTGCCAAATAGACATGGAATTTTGGTCGGATGTAGCAATCCCATGGATCTTAAGACAATCCAATGGCATCACTATCACTACCTTTAAATCCCATCTAATCTACCATGATCCCTTTTAAATTGCCTGACACGTGTTTGGTTCAGCGTGCCAAACAAATTGGATATAGCAATCCCATTTATCTTACACCAATTCACTTACACAGCTATCATTACATTGGAATCTGTGCAATCCGCTCTAACACCATCAATCTGCCCGGCCAAACAGGCCCTGAAGATGAATATCCGTAGAATACTATTTGCAAAAATGCTTGGTGTAGGACATAACCGTTGATTTGGGACCACAGATTCTATGGCCACTTAGTCAACCGAAACTATTGGGCGTAAAGTATCCTCTTCATCATTTATGGGCCATGTCCCATCGAGAGGCTGTAGAGACAACGATCGTAAAATTCTGTAAATATCCTGTAAATATGTAAACCTACGGTCCTTATCTCTATAGAGGAGACTTCCCCCATATCAGCTCATATAGAAGTGACCCACTTAGATTGATGAACAAGCGTGTATACCCATTTGATGGTCCACATACTTTTGAGGACCAAAATTTCAGTGCATGATGATTGAAAGGGTGCCCTCTTAGGGCCATCATCCGATTAATATCTAATCCTACGTACGGGTATGGGGCGTGCTGAGTCTAGTCTCCTCGAAGACCAGGACCGAATTTGATCATGTATTGGTACACTCAGCTCTTCGATCTCTGGTGTATACTTCAGGATAAATATGAGCATTTAAATGGTCAGACCCACCTGATGGATGGATTAAGTTAGATAAAATATGCAACTTTGGCACATACACGGTGTACAAACAAGATCTTGCATGTGTGTGACTCAGGAATTTTCAATTGTTACTAAATAATCGGTGTAGAGAAATGCTTTAGGACTCTCGGAACTGTAAGTTCCATTGGTTTGTCAATTTCTTCTATTCAAAAAATGAGCAGAGAGTTGTAGAGGAAAGGAGACTGAAAGGATTCCCATAAGGTCGAGTTCTGCGTAACCAACTATGATGTGTATCAGACCCATTAATAAGATGCACCCTTCCATGGTGAGCCATGGGCCAAAAAATGAAGCCAATCCATGACTTAGGCAGACCACACCACATATTATAATTGAGAGTAGAAGTCCGTCCATTGAAACCTTCCTGATTGTATAGAGAGGCCAGCCCATCAATTTTGTGTCTTAGAGAGGTCATGCCAAACTTTAAACCATTCCACAATGCATGTAGGCCTCACCAAGTGCTTTTAGATGTTTAGGCATTATTTTTTGAGATTTTAGATGGTGTAGCCCACCTGAATTTAGCATACAATTGATTTATGGCATATTTCATAACCTAATGGGGACCTACCAAGTGGACAGGGTAGCTCGCACATCACAGTTTGGCCCATGGCGATGGCAATCGGGCTCATGGTACAAAATATATATATATATATATATATATATATATATATATATATATATATATATATATAAGAGAGTCATGCTCACCTGCGCACCCTTTTACATGAGCACTTTCTCATGTGAGCACTCATGCACACATTTACACAATTGTCAGTGACACATAATCTAATAGTCCATGTGATGCGGCACCCCTTGAAACCTCAATAGTTGAACTTTTAGCCTGATAGAAAACTTTGGTGGGCTATGGCAAAAGCAAATAGTGTCCTCTTTTGATTTGCATCTCTCTGCTTCGCCTCCAAGAGTTTTGGATTAAACTGAAAATTGGGATGTAGGGTTTTAAGGGGTGCCACTTCACGTGGATTGTTCAGATTTTATGCCCATGGCACATGTGCAAAGGTGTGCATGGGTGCTTAGGATATATTCCACTTACAGGTGAGTGAAATCATTTCTATTTCCTAAGATTTCAGTTAGAGTAAAAACATTTGTAAGTGTCTAATTGCTTGTAACTCAGTTATAGGTAAAAGTTTCAATCCAAACACTACCCATGAGTAACCTGTAAACCCTTTACAACTAATAAAACTTACAAATAACTAAATGACACCCATATAGGATCCTTACGCTTGCTCTGGTAGTAGACTCTAAGGAGTTTCAACACACGGTCAAGGGTTTGAGTATCTAGAGGTGGTGAAATCCCACGTCTTTGTGAGTGTGTGGGGATGTGTGTGCGTGTGTATAAAAAAATTAAATAAATAATAAATAAAAAATGACACCAGTATAAAACATGTAATGATGAAAGATCCTTTCCTTTGTCAACAATCATATTTTAATAGTTAGGGGAAGAATATTATTCTTATATTTGTATTTCAAAGCCAGCAAGCAACTTGTAACATGAACTACCTGCATATTAATTTAATAGTGACAGGAGAAAAATTAATTTGTATTTCATGCCCAAAGCCAACATGTCGTGTGAACAACCTGCATACAAGTATAAATAAATGTTAAATGAAAGCAACCCACAGGTTAAGTATGAAAGACGTCGAGTAGGAACTATCATCATTTGAGTTTACACGTACAATACATCCCATGGACTTCATGTTTACATGAGGTGATGGCGGTAGGGTTCCGCAGCCATGATTCAACTACCAAAACCATTTATATGATAGGGCAGACCATCAAATGCATATACCAAAAAATGCTTGAGAGTAGATGATCCTATCAATGGCCCATAAAAACAGATAAAGGAGATAGTCCACATTCAAAGAAAATATTTAAATGACCAAAGGATTGAAATACTCAAATATGAGAGATTATCTTGTTTGGTATCCCCCATTCACTGCGATGTTTACTTGAACCATTGAAATATGATCTACTTCTAAAAGCCATAAGCCCAATTTAAAAACATACATGGAGACGTATCTTAGCAAACCTCTTCATGGTCTATTATATTTTTGTATCCACATGATATTTTATTTATTTATTTATGTGATTGGACTCGATTGGTATATATGCTCATTTAATCCGTGCATTTCATTTAGAAGTTTCCTTGCATACATCCCAAAGTATTGCAATATGAAATGCGAAGACTTTTAGCCTTTGAATTTGGCTCATCTTCAAATGATCCAAACCGTTAATATGATAAGCCTCACATTAGGATTATTTCTATCCATTGATAATTTGGCTTTTTCGCCTTTAATATGGATGGTGATCACTATAACCTTTGTACAATCAAACGGTTCAAAATATTCAATCTTAGAGATTTTTTCAGGCATCCCTATTCAAAGAAGCCTTATCAAATAAATGATTTAAATCATTGAAAGAAAACCCAAATTCCAAATGCTAGAATGTGGACACATCATGTTGAAACATGTGGGAATGTATTCAAGCAACCTCTTTCACTTATAATTTATACATTCTAGTACCATTCAAAACAGCCAACAATCATTCAGGATAGATGGAATCCCGTTTGACCTTGATAACAATTAGAAGTGGGCCCCATGATCATCCTGGTAGGTGGTTGAGTAGTAGCTAGGGATTCTTTTTTTTTTCTTTTTTTTTTTTGGTTTAATGTAGAAGTGGGCCCATGGTTCCATGATCCAGCTCCTTGGTGTAATTTTTTGAACGGACAAATATATATGCTTTCAGTTTGAACAAATGGGATCGGGACCATTAACATTATGGGCGCTACAATGGGTGGTCCATGCGCGAAAATATCTGGGTAATAAAAAATTTTAAACCTTTCAATAGGTGGCATACAAGGCAATGGTTAACGAACAAAACAAGGCAACGGTTCCATTCAAGCAATGAATTGCTCAATATTCAATGCCTAGGAACTTCCAATCAAGGAGATTGAACAGAAATACCAAATATTATTTTATCTGATCCTCCATTCCGTGGAATTTTTGGTCCACATGCAATCTACAGCTATCAATGATTTGAAACATTGAACTATGAACACCAAACATGACCTGTACTGTCGTTACGTACAACACTGTATATAGTCCATAGTATCTTCTTTACGGATCATTGTTCCTCATTTATGTTGTCATCAATTCAAGGCTTATCTTCCACGACTGATGGGGCCCATCTCACCCAATCCGTCCAAAAGGCAGGCCCCTTGAAATTCTTCCCGTTTCCCGAAAAATCAGCATGATCCAAAAATGATCAATGTTAAAACCTTTTAGATTGTGTGTGGGACCCATCATGTTTGTTATATGCCATCCAATCCGTTTATAAGATATAGCAAGATATGATTAATAGGAAATCTGAAAAATGAGACTATTCTAAGACTTTATATTAGAATAAAATAAAAAGATAGGGGTTTAAAAGGTATGGATAGATAAATAACTCTGCAGCAGGTTTGCTTGTGTTGATGTTTGACCTAAAGCTCTAAAGCTCTAAAGCTCTTAGTTGTATGCCTCGTTTATGAACTTGAGAGGTGATCGTTGGAAATCATTCTTCGACGATGTAAAAGATGGGGCTATCTAGATGCACAAGTATTTGAGCCTTATTCAACAAGTAACAAGAACGTGTACTTTCTCAAACAGTAAAAAAATGCCTTTTCTAGTAATTTATTATATTATATACATATTTTTTTACATCATTACTGTAACTATGATCATGAATGTCTTGGCATGTATAGAGGAAGTATCTATATTAGACTCTTACATTTAATACATTTTAATATGAACATGCCTCTTGTTTCTTAGCTCATATCTTCATTTTCATCATATGAAATAGATTTTTGCCGCATGACATCTTCTTAGCTATCTGCCTTAATTACATTAAGCTGCTTGTAAAAAAATTATTTATTTCCTTTTCACAATAAATTATAAGAATAGTTATATAACAGATTAGATCATTAGAAGATGACTTAAAAGAAAATATTAAAGTCCTGATGGCATCCATAATAGGATGTTTTGGGCATGCTTACCTATGCCAATCCAAACTGTCCAAATCCCGATGGCAACCCTGATTGAATGTTCTTGGACAAAACTTACATGGATGCCACATGCCACGTTATGTAGCATCCACCATGTTATATAACAAAAATCCAATCCATTGATTAGGTGAGGGCTATTATTTGGACTGTACATTTATAAGAGATAATCCCCATCATGGGCCCTAGCAAAATCACTAAGTTCAAACCATTAAGTTCACACGGTGTGGTCTGCATCAGGTTTATTTCAAGGAGATTTTATGACGCAGGGATGAACGTGATGAGGTCGATCACCGTCTTCCTCAAGGATAACTACTCTGAATCCACGGAGCTTCTCTGGACTCCTCACAGAGACTTCTCGAATCCACGAGGAAAGAAAGCAGGAAAATAGAAATAATTCTAATAAATTCGAAATTGATTGATGAATAATTAAAAACGAGTTTACACCCCTTTAAATAAGGGAACCAAGCAACATGAAAGAAATCAGACTCATACTACAACTAAAACTCCTAGAATTCGCAACTTACTATAAATAGTAAACTTACTATTTATAGACGGTCACGATGTCTACTAGTGCGCAAGGTTTTCGGCCAAAAATAGTAAGTGTCCTATTTGGCTTCAACAAACCGTTCTCCTAATTATCCTAAGCACTTTTCATGTTGGACACAACTCCTAAAGCCCAACGGATGAAAAGTTATACTCAAACTAAAACTTACTATTTATAGTAAAAACAAAATTAAAACGAGGAAACGACCGTCGATCAGGGGGTTTTTTGCAAATCCAGGCTGCGCAACCCGGCATAGCGGGGTTGGTTGGCTAAAGTAGCTCGTTCTACCCCAAAATCATATATTTTACGTCGGATAACTCATTCCGGATTGTGAGATACGCCCGATCTAAGGTCCGATGGTCCGGATCACTTCTGTCGCCGACCGTGCCTTTTCTGATCCATCTTAGCCATGAAATTGTCTGCGACCCGCTCTACATCAGTCCCCTCCACTTGAAAAGAACTCGTCCTCGAGTTCTCCTCCTGCGCTGGTTCATGATACTCGGTCAGGTCCGCAACGTTGAAAGTCCGTGAGATCGCCATGTCATCTGGAAGATCAACAACATAAGCATTGTCATTGATCTTTCAGATGATCGGTACCGGTCCAATCTTCTTATTCTTCAGCTTGTTGTACATCCCGGTCGAAAATCTTTCTTTTCGCAAATGGACCATTACCTGGTCGCCCACCTCGAATACCTTTTATCGACGATGCTTGTCCGCTTGTTCCTTGTACTTTTCGTTCGAGGCATGTAGCTTAGTCTGCACCTCCGCATGAATACCCATGATCCTGTCTGTCATATGTTCTGCTGCAATACTCATGCCTGGGAGCTTGGGCAGAGGGACCAAGTCTAGTGTGTGGCGAGGTACTCGTCCGTAAATAACCTGGAACGAAGATTTCCCTGTCGAGCGGTTCACCATGTTGTTGAATGCAAACTCCGCTTGAGACAAGGCCAAATCTCACTGATTCGGTCTCTCCTAAAATACATCGAAGGAGGTTTTCCAAAGTGCGATTCACAACTTCGGTCTGCCCATCAGTTTGTGGGTGATAAGCACTACTGAATTGAAGTCGTGTATCGAATCGAGTCCACAAAGTCCGCCAAAAGTGGCTAATGAACTTCGTGTCACGATCAGAAGTAATGGTCTTAGGGACCCCGTGTAGCCGTACGACCTCCTTGAAGAATAAATTCGCCACATGTGTTGCATCAAGGGTATTCTTGCATGGGATAAAGTACGCCATCTTGGAGAAACAATCGACCACTACGAACACCGAATCCATGCCGCGTTGTGTTCGTGGAAGACCAAGTACGAAGTCCATTGATAAATCCTCCCAAGGACCGTCAGGCACAAGTAACGGGGTGTAGAAGCCCGTATTCTGAGATTGTCCCTTGGAGGTCTGACAAGTATGACAACGTTGTACGGCTCTTCCCACATCACGTACTAATTGCGGCTAGTAATACCGCTCTTCCATAAGAGCTCGCGTCTTGTCTCGCCCAAGGTGTCCACCGAGGCTACCTCCATGTAGTTCCTGAATAATCTGCTCCCTTAGAGAACTTTGGGGGATGCACAATCGATTCCCTTTGAAGAGAAAACCATCCTGTATATGAAAGTCACTGGGGTGACCTTCTTGGCACTTCAACCAGGAATCTTTGAAGTCTTCATCCTCGGCATATAGCTCCTTGAGACAGTCAAAGCCGACCACCTCATTGCTCACCGTAACAAGTAGTGACGCACGACGGCTAAGTGCATCAGCCACCTTATTCTGCTGACTCGACTTATGCTTCAGAACAAACGTAAATTCCTGTAAAAACGCAACCCATCTAGCATGCACACGATTCACGTTAGTCTGACTATTAATAAACTTTAATGCCTGATGGTCGGTGTACAGAACAAACTCCCTCTGAATCAGATAATGCCGCCAATGTCGCAGCGCCTGAACAACTGCGTACAACTCAAGCTCGTAAGTCGACCACTTCTTTCGGGCTTCATTGAGCTTCTCGCTATAGAAGGCTACCGACTTGCCTTCCTGTGATAATACTCCTCCTATTCCGACATATGAAGCGTCACACTCCACCTCAAATAATTTATCAAAATTAGGAAACACCAAGATCGGTGTTGTAGACAAACGATGCTTGATCTCATGAAAGCTCTTATCAGCTTTATCGGTCCACTGGAACGGCCCTTTTTTCATGCAGTCCGTTATTGGCACGACTATGGTGCTAAAATCTCGCACAAATCGACGATAGAAAGTCGTCAATCCGTGAAAACTCCTCACCTCATGAATGTTTGTCGGGATCGGCCATTCCCTAATAGCTCGCACCTTTTCATCGTCCACCCGAATTCCTGTGGACGTTACAACAAATCCTAAAAACAACAGGCTGTTAGTTAAAAAACTACACTTTTTCAAGTTGAGGTACAACTTGTTATCTTGTAGGACCTGCAGCACCTGCCTAAGATGTTTCTTATGCTTCGCTTCATCCTGGCTATATATCAATATGTTATCAAAATATACTACCACAAATCGGCCAGTGAACGGTTTTAGAACTTGATTCATCAAACGCATAAAAGTACTTGGTGCGTTCGATAGGCCGAAAGGCATGACTAGCCACTCATATAACCCTTCCTTTGTCTTGAATGCCGTTTTCCATTCATCGCCGAGTCGAATACGAATCTGATGGTACCCACTCTTTAGATCGAGTTTAAAGAACACTTTAGCCCCTTCTAACATATCGAGCATGTCGTCCAACCGTGGTATTGGAAACCGATATTTAATAGTAATTTTGTTAATTGCTCGGCTGTCGACACACATGGGCCAGCTTCCATCTTTTTTTTGCGTTAATAATGCTGGTACAGCACATGGGCTCATGCTCTCTCTCAATAGACCCTTACGGATCAATTCCTCCACTTGCCCCTGAAGTATCTCACACTCCTTCAGACTCATCCGATAATGAGGGCGATTGGGTAGGCTAGCCCCAGGGACGAGGTCTATGTGATGTTAGATGTCTCTCATGGGGGGCAATCCATCAGGTAAATCTTCAGGCCAGACTTCTTTGAATTCGTTTAGTAACAGTCTTAAGCTTGGAGGGATGTTTGAGGTTTCCTCCTTCTCGCCCTTCACCACTAAAGCATATACCTCGCCGGTTTCCTTGGACTCCTCTATGAAATCCCGAATGGTCAAGAGAGAACTCCCCTCCACTTTAGAGGCTTTAGGATGGTTCTCTGATGCCATAGGGGCAAGGATTATTTTTCGACTATCCTTGACGAATATGTAGACATTGTCTAGCCCCCGATGGGTCGCATCACGGTCCGACTGCCAGGGTCGACCGAGTAGCATATGGCAGGCTTCCATGTCAACCACGTCACAAAGTATCTGATCCTTATAATGTTTACCAATTGAAAACGAGATAGTGCATTGTTCAGTTACCTTGGTCTCGTTCACTTTTTTTATCCAGCCTATTGAGTACGGGGAAGGATGTTTCGTCGTTGGTAGCTGCAACTTATCCACCATCACTCTTGAGACGATGTTCTCGCTGCTACCACTGTCTATGATCACATCACAGACCTTTTCGCTGACAGTGCACCGAGTACGAAATATATTATGCCGCTGTAGATGTAATTCCTTTCGTGGGGTATATAGTAGTCGCCTCACAACGAGAGATTCGCCACGATCTTCGCCTGTCACCTCATCGTCACCTGCTATTTCTTCAGTGGTTTGTTCATATTCATCAAAGTCATGATCCTCTTCCACGGCCTCATCTTCAGTGCCCCCTTCATTTATAGTCAAGTGCGCTGCCGGACGTTGAGGACAAGTGTTTGATAAGTGGCCTGGTTGGCCACAGCGGTAACAATTGTTCGGCCTTGGCCGAGCATAAGGATTCGGAATCCTACTCGAGCCCGCTGTTGTGGGTGCTGCCCGTTGAGGTCTGGATGGTCCGTTCCCCGTATCACGGTTCGCGGGTAGAGGAGGTTGAGGACGTTCTCCTACCGGATCTTTTCCTCGAGCCAGCACTGGATCCTGTGTGGGACCTGTCATAGGGGGTCGATTTGAAGGATAGGGACGAGCAGGAGCTCTTGCAAGCTGTGTTTCTGCCCTTCCTGCCAATTGAACTCCTTCATCTACTGTCCCGACTGGGTACATCTGAACTCGATCCTTAATTACCGGTCGCAACCCACCTATAAATCGTGCCACTTTCTGTGACTCAGATGCTGACAAATCGTTTCGTGTAGCCAACCGCTGGAATTCTTCAGTGTAATCTGTAACAGTTCGATTTCCTTGTTGGCAATTCTGGTATTACTGGAATAATATCTGCTCATAATCACTAGGGAGAAATCGTAAACGAAGAAGACGTCTCATTCGAGGCCATGATGCGATGGGCGCCTTGTTTTGACGGGCTCGTGAGAGTTGCAATTGTTCCCACCATGCAGAAGCACAGATTTTAATTTAAACGCTACCAACTTCACCCTTTTATGGTCTGGCACATCCATATAATCGAAATATCTCTCTACTTCGGCTAGCCAATCGAGAAAATCTTCGATACGTAATAAACCGTTAAAACTAGGAAGTTCAGTCTTACCTCGATAGTCTCTTTCAGCACGATCTAGACGATTGCCTCCATGGATTAGTCGTCGATCAAAACCCTCATTAATGTCCTCGTCGCTGGAACTAGAATCATCTGGTGTAGCCCTACGATTTACCGCTGGTAGTGCTTTGCGATAATCAGGGTCACGTCGTACAGCATCCACGGGTGGTGGAGTGACCATAGGTGGTGGAGCACCGCCTAAGGCTCGGGGCGGAAGTAGCGCATCCGCAAGACGGTCGAGGGTTGCCTGCAGCCCTTGCATGGTCAACTGACTCTCCCGATGGAAAGCTTCCATTATTTCCGAAAGATAACGAATCCCTTGATCATCGTACACAGGATTTTGATTCATACCTTCGTTGTTTGCCATCAGCCCGAGGGAAAACCTCGCTCTGATACCAAATTATGAATGTGATGAGGTCGATCACCGTCTTCCTCAAGGATAACTACTCCGAATCCACGGAGCTTCTCTGGACTCCTCACAGAGACTTCTCGAATCCACGAGGAAAGAAAGCAGGAAAATAGAAATAATTCTAATAAATTCGAAATTGATTGATGAATAATTAAAAACCGGTTTACACCCCTTTAAATAAGGGAACCAAGCAACATGAAAGAAATCAGACTCATACTACAACTAAAACTCCTAGAATTCTCAACTTACTATAAATAGTAAACTTACTATTTATAAACGGTCACGATGTCTACTAGTGCGCAAGGTTTTCGGCCAAAAATAGTAAGTATCCTATTTGGCTTCAACAAACCGTTCTCCTAATTATCCTAAGCACTTTTCATGTTGGACACAACTCCTAAAGCCCAACGGATGAAAAGTTATACTCAAACTAAAACTTACTATTTATAGTAAAAACAAAATTAAAACGAGGAAACGACCGTCGATCAGGGGGTTTTTCGCAAATCCGGGCTGCGCAACCCGGCGTAGCAGGGTTGGTTGGCTAAAGTAGCTCGTTCTACTCCAAAATCATATATTTTACGTTGGATAACTCATTCCGGATTGTGAGATACGCCCGATCTAAGGTCCGATGGTCCGGATCACTTCTGTCGCCGACCGTGCCTTTTCTGATCCATCTTAGCCATGAAATTGTCCGCGACCCGCTCTACATCATTTTATCATGTGGTCTTCGTCTTCCTGACTTTCACATGATTATTAGCGTTGAGAGAAGACACACATTGTAATGGTTCTCACAGAAACTAACCATTGACATCTCATCTTCATGGTTCCATGTGGTGTGTTCTCTTTGAGATGTGTATCTAGCTGAGTTTTGGCCTTAGGATCTAACACTGAGGATAAAACCTGATAAACGGAGTGGATTTACATATGCAACATGGTGGGCTGCATATTCTTGCATATTTTACACGCTGAGTGAAGCAGGGTTTGCAGAGGATAGCTTCGGCAGACAGTAACCAATGTTTAAGAAACGGGAGACCACGTACAGTGGCGGCTTGCCACTAGTTTGGGCACAAAATATCGGAAACGGATCGGCTACTCCCCCTGCCACCAGCCAATGGCTGGTTGTCGGTGCTCTGTGAGCCCCACCATGATGTATGTGTTTCATCCATGTCATCCATCTATTTTTCTAGATCATTTTAGCAAACTAATACCAAAAATGAGGTATATCCCAATCTCAAGTGGACCACATTACTAGAAACAGTGTTAAATGAACGTTAACCATTAAAAACTTTTTAGGGGCTATAAAAGTTTTGTATCAAGCTGATCTTTGTTTTTTTCCTTCATCTAGATCTGTATGACCTAATCAACAGATTGGATGTCAAATAAACAGTACATTGGGCCTTAGGAAGATTTTAATGGTGGATATCCAATCACTATTTTTTACTGTGGTGTGATCCACCTGAGATTTATATCCCTCTCAGTTTTTGGATAAGCCATAAAATGATCTATAAAAATGGATAAACAGCATGGATGAAACATATACATTATGGTGGGGACCACAGAGCCCCGACCACAGCCACCGGTATGGTGGCTGCGGGAGTAGCCAATCCGTTTCCCAAAATATCAAGAACGATCCGTAATCCCTAGGACGGACCCCGATTGCCTGCCACTTACTGCAGTCGGAAGCTAGATGGAGCCCACTGTGATGTTTGTCAGAAATCCACCCCGTCCATCTGTTTTTTTCAAGATGATTCTAGGTTATGAGCCAAAAAATGAGTGGATCCAAAATTCAAGTGGGCCACATGACAGGATAAAGTGAGAAGGTAAATGCCATCGGTTGAAACCTTCTTGGGTCTACCTTGATGCTAATGTTGCATCCAAACCGTTCATAAGGGCACTACCACTGGGATGAACTAAATAATAACAATAATAATTATTATTATTATTAGCTTTATACAGAACTTGTGACCCCACGAATATTTGAACGGTGGGCGCTCTATCTTTACTGTTTGATGTCTCGTGGCAAACTTAAATTTTGGATGGCCTCATTTTTTATGTCAGGTCTTAATATGAGCTAAAAGAATGGATGGACGGAGTGGATTTCTCACAAACATCACAGTGGGTCCTACCTAACTTCCACCGATCCGCGTCCTCTCACTCGCGTTTGACAGGCCGGCATATTGACTTGGGTCGAGAGTCGAGCGTGTGGACCCACCATGTTGCTTTCATGTGGGCCCACTGAAAGCAAGCCCTTCCAAGGGGTCGTATTCTCCTTTACCCTGACTCTCTGACGGTAGACAGAAGGAACCTTCCTCCGTGGACGTATCACGAAACAAATAGTGCCCCTATACAAAAATCCGAAGAGGAACGAACGATAGATTGGTAAGCGGGATTACGTACGGAGTAACTCAGTACGACTATAGCGTACTGAGTAAACTATGTGGGGCCCACCATAATGTATGTGTCTTATCCACACCGTCCATCCCTTTTAACAGATCATTTTAGGGCATGTTACCATAATTGAAGTGTATGTAAAGCTCAAATGGATCACACCACAGGAAACAGTGGGGATAATGACCTCCGCCATTGAAACCTTCCTAGGGCCCATTGGGATGTTTATTTATCATCCAAAACTATTTATAAGGTCAAAAAGACATGGACGAAGGGAAAACAAAAATATCACCTTATCCAAGACTTCTGTGCTCCCGAGAAGTTTTCAATAATAAGCGTTCAATTCATATTTTCTATGGTGTGGTCCAATTGAGGCTTGGATGTGCTTCAATTTTGGAATCATTCACTGAAATGAGCTGATAAAACGGATGGATGGTACGGATAAAACATATACAATACAGTAGGTCCCACAGAGTTTACTCAGTATGCTAACTCATAGTTTGCCGGCATCCTAGCATATCACAGACTCATTATTTTTTTTTTTTCAGTTTGAAATTTCGTGATCGGCTCCTTTGTGTGATGTGTTGCCTAGGCCGTGCGAGAGACGTTACAGATACCAGCACCAGCTTACAAAAATGTCCTCTTCCTGAGAGTTCCTTTTACATGTGTAGGACCACTTACATGTAAATTCGGAAAAGTGGCACTTGCAACAAACATGCACAGACAATGGAAGAGCGAAAGGGGTTCGAGGCCTCGTCTCTGTGGTAGACTCAGGAGTTTCAATAGCTCTTAGTTTTGAGTTCCCACAAGTAGTGAAATCCCTCCTCTTGAATTTTTTTAGAAACAAGCGAAGCCTAGTTACACAATATGGCTTGGGACAAGTGGTTTATTTGGGAGTATATTTTCTATAAAAGGGAAAATATATTTGGAGAAAGAGCAAGGTATAATTCCTTTAAAGGATATTTCGTATTTGGAAAAAGGGCAAGGTAAAATTCCTTTAAAGGATATTTATCGAGCAATAGAGTGGAAGAGAGAAATAACATTTGTATTCTTTGATTTTTCTTTCTCAGGAAGAAAAAAAATATTCATGTTATTGTCCCATATAATAAATGTTGATGCAAAAATGTGAATCACCCTCCGCCAAGCCCTGCGCGTTCGGAGTGAACCTTGGTCCTACACGAGACAGAAAATAAAGGAGACCCTGGCTCAAGCAGGAGACCTTTCGATGCCAAAGTCAGGTTAGGAATCTGGGTCTAAGTAGTGTGGCTAGGTGTAGGGTGTGAGATATTGCGTACCTGTTCCAGTAGAAATGACTCCTATTTATACCTTAGGGTCCTGCTGAACATGCTCGATAATCTCGGCATGGTCATTGCCATGTGTGCGTGATCGTTGGCCGTTATCCGGAGATCGTGCACTGGGCATTACACCAGTCGTGCGTTATTGGATATATTTTATAAACGCCATCGTTGACCAAGCTCTCATCCGAGCCGACTTCAAGGCTCAGATCTTCCTCGGCGATCCGAGCCTACGAACAAGTTGATCATTGTCGCACAAGGCAGCGAGGATCGGGGCGGAGGTACACTGGACGGGTGCATTATGACTTCTACTCTCCGAGTTGTCCTGAGAGCTATTACAAGAGGACTCGGAGGCAGATTGGCTCGGATGTATTGTTACTGCTCTGAGCTCCTACTCGTAAGATGCGTGACGACTTCTTCTAAGTCTCAGGTCAGCGTCGTAGCTTTAGAAGAGCTCTTGGGTCAGACTGACGCAAGGACGAACATGATGAGGTTGATCACCGTCTTCCTTAAGGATAACTACTCCAAATCTACGGAGCTTCTCTGGACTCCTAACAGAGACTTCTCGAATCCACGAGGAAAGAAAGCAGGAAAATAGAAATAAATTCTAATAAAATTTGAAATTAATTGATGAATGAATAAAAATGAGTTCACAACCCTTTAAATAAGGGTACCAAGCAATAGAAAAGAAATCAAAATCAAACTATAACTAAAACTCCTAGAATACGCGACTTACTATTTATAGACGGCCGTGATGTCTACTAGTGCACAAGGTTTTCAGCCAAAAATAGTAAGTGTCCTATTTGGCTTCACCAAACCGTTCTCCTAATTATCCTAACACTTCTCATGTTGGACACAACTCCTAAAGCCCAACAAATGAAGAGCTATAAGCAAACTAAAACTTACCATTTATAGTAAAAATGAAAATAAAATGAGAAAATGACTGTCGATCAGGGGGTTTCTCAAAAATTCGGGGTGCGCAACCCAGCATAACTGGGTTGGTTGGCTAAAGTAGCTCGTTCTACCCCAAAATCATATATTTTACGTTAGATAACTCATTCCGGATTGCAAGATACGCCCGATCTAAGGCCCAACGGTCCAGATCACTTCTATCGTCGACCGAGGCTTTTCCGAGCCATCTTGGCCATGAAACTGTCCGTGACCCACTCTACATCATAAATGCTCACCTTGGGTCGGATGCTCATTAGTCCGAGGCCTTGCTCATTCATGCGAAAGTTGACCTTGATGCGGCTCGGTTCAGATTTACCCATAACAGAAGCCTCCCTGAGTCCGAGCTCGGACTTAGGGAGTAATAGACTGGAGAAAGTGAACCGTCACTCTCCCTGTAATGGTAAGCTTGGTTGAAGTGTCTTCATGATGATTTCGAGACCTGTGTGGTGTACGACGACAGCCGTTTCGTATGCTCGGGCCATTGGGCATCGCGCACGTGGCCAAAGATGTCGAGATGTTTCAACTGAGTGAATCGGGAGATGCCATGTGGATTTTAAAAGACGGAAAGGTGTTGAAGCATTGTATACTGACTGTGCATGGGTCGAAACGACATTTACTGTGCGTATCGCGAGTTGCCACGTTTATAGTTGGGCCCGGATCCGAACCCCAACCTCGTGTTCACCGATGAGGAGGTGAACACAATTTTGTCCGATGGAGTCGAGGCTTTAGTCAGTGACTCTGCTATGCCCAAGGCTGAGGCTCAGGCCTCGAGTGCTAGCGGCGTTGGGCATGCTGCTAGCCTTGTCCCTTCCGAAGGACAGGAGCCATTTGCGCTTAGCCACCATATGTCGTTGTTTGTCGAATTTGTCGAATGACAAGCCGACCTCTTCTTTAAGGGTTCGGCTCGTCGAAGGATTTCACTTCTCCACTTAAGAAATGACCCTTCGTAGCATTCTTAACCTTTTAGTAGACCGTTGTCGAATGACGAGCTAACCCCTTCTTTATAGGATCGGTTCATCGAAGGAGCTCGTCCCTGCACATGAGAGATGACCCTTCGCGATGTACTCAGATAGTGAGGTAACTATATAGTAGACCAAGTAGAAGAGTAGGCGATCTTTTATTAGGAGATGAAACGGCTAGTAGATCCGATTCATACATAAACTTTCCCCCCTAAGGGTTGTAGATCTTTAAATACATGAAATTTTAGGGGTGTGTCCATGCGAAGATGCCCTTCTGCTGTCAAAGGAAGGTCAGCATCTGAGCTCGCTGCTCAAAATTCAGCGACGACACGAGCTGAACTGTTCTGCTCGGATCGGCTTCCTCGAGTGGGACAGTCACAAGTTCTTCAGTGAAGTCCTCTGCAAGATTGTCTCCTCTAGGGTCGAGCATGTTTACTGTGAGAGCCTACTTTGTGGAGCCCTTTCTTACTGCTACCGAGTAGCACCTTCATGCCTCACCTTGGTCTCCTCGGACATATCCGACCCCTCTATCGGCAGGGAACTTCATCATCATATGATACGTAGATATGACCGCCTCATGGCGTTAAGGGACGACCGACCCAAGATGGCATTGTGTGCTGATGGTACATTCACCACCAGGAAGTCTACCAGTAGAGTCACCTGATTCTGCACTTCTCCCACTGTAACTAGGAGGAAAATAGCACCCTCGGAGATCACCTTATCTCTGACAAATCCTTGCAGCAAAGTCTTCACGGGTCGGAGGCACGACTTGTTTATCCCCATTTTGTCGAACGCCTCGGAGTAGAGTATATTAGCCTAGCTTCCTGTGTTGACCAGGATGCGGTAGACCTTGTGGTTGGCTATCGTCATCGCAACCACCAAGGCATCGTCATGGGGATGTTGGATGCCTTGCGCGTCATCCTTTATAAAGTGAGGCTGCAAGGGCTTATTCAGAGTTCTATAATTCTCGAGGTGGGTGTTCCTGGAGTAGGCTTTACGAGCCCGATTTGAATCTCTGCCACCAGACGGGCCCCAATAGATCGTCTGTGTCTCCGCAGCCTCGTCTGTAGCCTTGTGATGCTGGTCATCCTTCCAGGTCTGCCTCTCTTTTTTTATACTCTGGCGCAGATGACCCTTGCGAATGAGAGTCTCGATCTCTTCCTTTAGGTCGATGTAATCACTAGTGTTGTGGCTGTGGTCGCGATGGAAGCGGCAGTACTTGCATTTGTCCCGCTGGTTTGCCTCGGTCTTCATACAACTTAGCCAATACAGTAACATCTGATTTCGGATGTCCAGCAGGATCTGTTCTGGAGACGTATTGAGAGGAGTGTACGAGCTAAACTTACTTTCGAGCCTCCTACTAGGCTTCCTGTCCTAGGAGGTATTATCGTCTAACCTCCTAATAGTGTGAAAGCTATCAATATAAAAAAAATCAAAAACTGAAAAAGTATATTGAACAGTAAGGCAAGTTTTGATTTAAGCTTTGGTTGATCTAATCATTTCGATAGATTGTCAATGAAAACATGGAAGTAGAAAATTGAACCTCTACTTGTGTTGAATCTACATTTCACTATGCACCATGAATCTTTTGATTTTTCAAATTTATGACTAATGCTTTGAACTCAATTTTGATTTTTACTAAGTGCTAGAGTTTATGTTGATAATAATTTTAACATCAGTGTACCATAAAATTTAATGATTGGATCATTTTTAAGAATTACTTGAATTTACAGAAATAATTCTTTTGAGAATTTTACATTGGGTTTGAAATTCTTTCACATGTTTTGCTCAAGACTAATAAAATGTTGGTTGAGGTGTGTGTTGAGACTCAAATATTACATATTTATCCTCACAAATGCATTGGTTTTCTATACATTTAAGTACTAAAATGAGCTAATAAAATATGTTTTCTATATGCAAGGTGATTTTGAAACCAAAGAAGAATGTGATTGAACGGACAATTTAAAATTCAAAATCACGAAATGTGAAAATTTAAAGAATTAAGGACTTTAGGATAAGATTTCAAGCGATGAAGACCCAAAAAACCAAGTACCAAAAACGAAGAAAAGTTTGAAAAATCAAATAGTCAAATAACAGAAATATTAAACTATTCAGTCCAACCAAAGGCATGTTTGGTCCGATCGAAAGTGCCAACAACAATCTAGTAACAAACATGGGATTTCAAGACTAATTTGGCTTGACCGAAGGGTTGTTCGATGCGATTGAAGTGGTGTTCGGTCAATCCGAAAGGTGGTTCGGCTCAATCGAAAGTAGACAGAGAGTACATAGATTTTTTTAAAGAAATTTGGTTCCAACCAAAGGAACGTTCGACTGGCTTCAATGCGACTTTGATATGACCCAAGGTGCTCATTGGTGCGACCGAAACGTAATAAAAGCATGAAATTTTGAAGTTAGTTAAAAATTGGTGCGATATTTTTCTATTTAAATAGGTGTTCTAAGTTTCTCTAAACACGAATTAAGGCTTGAAAGAGACTTATAAGTAGTGGCAAAGCTTTCACATAACCATTTTTTTCTTCAGTCCTTCAATTTTAGTTTATTTTTTATGATTTTCTATTTAAGATGTTAATTATGCTTGGATAATCCCTTAGCTAAGATTAAGGGATGAACATTTTGATGAATTTTTTATATTTTATTTATTTTCAATGACAGATTTTAAATTTTTATGTTGGATTGTGATTGGATGCAATCACATTCCAAGATTGAGAAGGAAATCAATGTATAAAATTGATTGATCTATTATCACCTCTGGGTACAATAAATGTTTTTGATTCCCTATGATTGATTTTCTAAATCTTAACGAGAGAACAAACATATCTTAATTCTAACCAAATTAGGTATTATGACTGAATTTACTGTTATATTTTTTGATTAAAACGAATTGAAATATAATTGATTGGATCAGCCTAATGTCTAGGGTAGATGAAATCGATTATGGGAATATTAAATGATTAAGCTAGAGAAGAGAAACAAGAAGGGAGGCGTTTAAAATTGTTATAAAAAAATAGGGAAGGTGTTTACAATTCTCCATTTTCATTTTTCACGACCATAGCCATAGTTCAACACTATAGTCCAGTCACCATGGATATATATGGTCTGTCTCAGAATTCTTCTCTACACAAGAATGTTGAATATAGAACGTTGGTTATTATATATTTTAACAGTTCATTTCTCAGCTCGACCTTGAATCAGGTGACAAGGTTCTCTTTATACAAGCCTGTTGATATGCTAGCTAGACCGATTCCCCTATATTTCTTCTGAGCAGAATCTTCGTAGCTCCTCCTTTTTGACTTGTCATGCCATCCCACTAGATCGACAATGACCAATGAATTAGACAATTTATGAATATAATCATATAGAGAGCCCTGTAAATATATGGACAAAATTTTTTGAAGGAATAATCCGCAGAGAGACCACCATATGGGTGGTCTGCGTCTTGCATGCATGTGTCATGCTGATGATACTAGTATATAAGGTGGGGGGCGCGGCTCGAGTGTATCAGTAACTGTGGGGACCACCTTGATATATTTGCCTTAATCCACGCGGTCCATTCATTTTGAAACCTCATTTAGTGGATGTTCACAAAAATAAAGTAGATACAAATCTTACATAGACCACACCACTGAAACAGTGGTAATTGAATACCCACCATTAAAAACTTCTTGGGTCACCAGAATATTTATTTTCCATCCAACCTGTTGACAAGATGAAGGGAACACACGAAAATCAGCTCGATCCAAAAGTTTTGTGGCCCCCAATAAGTTTTTAATAGTTAATCACCATTATTTCCTGTGGTATGGTCTACCTGAGATTTATATCTACTTCATTTTTAGGATCATGTACTAAAAACAGATGTCAAAGTGGATGGACGGCCAGAATGTAAGGAAAATACATCATGGTGGGTGCTAATTGGGCTAAAAGGACTGGGCCTGAGTACTACTGGGCCAATTGGATGCGTCATCTATAGTGTTGGGCTGCCATAAGGAAAAGAGTAAAATGATTAAAGGGTTGAAAGATTCTAATTTAATACTGTTTTGGAAGCATCACCCTACATCTACCACAAGTCCCATAATATGATTTGATTATTGAAAATAAACCTAAATCCTATAGCACCTCTAAACTACGTGGCTTAATTGGAAAAATCAACAGGACTAGTCTAACTGATCTTTTAAAACTGCACGCTCTTTGACAGCTGATTTTGGGAACGTGAATGTAACTTTTAGAATAACCCTAAGGGCTTGTTTGGCCAGGCAGGTTGGATAGGATTTGATGGTATTATAATGGATTGCATGGATTTCAAGGTAATGATAGTTGCGTCAGTGAATTGGTGCAATATCTATGGGATTGCTATATTTGGTCTATTTGGCACGTCAGGCCAATTCGGGGATTAAACATGTCAGTGGATTGTCTTAAGATCCATGGGATTACTATATCCCGAGATCAGGATCCCGTGTCTATTTGGCACGCCTGGCCAATCCCGGGATCTATCTTTCAATCTCATCCAATCTGCCCGGCCAAACAGGCCCTAAAAAGCTTCACTAGAGCCATTCACTCAAGTCATTTCCTTCAATAAGAAACAACTACATGGGGCTACCATGATGATTGTGAGACATTAACTCGGATTTAGGGTCTACAGTTTGAGTATTGGTCAAAGCTCCATGGACCCATCATATTGTATGTATTTTATCCACGCCATCTATCCATTTTTCTACTTCATTTTAAAGTATGAGCCTAAAATGATAGGCAGATCCAAAGCTCAAGTGTACCATACCTTAAGCGATAGTGGGGATGCGCAATACTGTTAAAAGCTTCGTTTGAGTCACAAAAGTTTTGTATTTTTACTGCATTTAGGTTGATCTGACTTTATAAGTAAGATAGCTAATAAATATGTTGTGGCCTTAGGAAGGTTTCAACAGTGGACATCATTATCTCCGCTACTCTTTATGCTTTGGCTTAATCGAGCTATAGATCTACCTTATATTTTAACTCATGCTCTAAAATAAGATAGCAAAAATGAATGTAGGGTGTGAATAATGCACAGACGTCATGATGATGACTTGGTACTGAAGGAGTCGCTACGGCATCCCGATTAATTGGGAAGCAGATTGGCGGTTGTACCACACACTAGATATATAGCTGATGTAGGTACTTGTCAAGCAACTCGAGGTCCGAGTTGTGGGAACAGGTCAAAGGAGATCAAAGTTCCATGGCCTCACGTTGATGTATTTATTATATCTACATTGTTCATCTATTTTTAGAAATTATTTTAGAGCATTATCCCGAAATGAATCATAAAAATGAATCATATCCAAAAGTCATCTAGACCACACCACAAATAGCAGTGGAGATAATGATTTTCACCGTTAAACAATCCGTAGGGCCTGCCATAACATTTATTTTCCATCCAATCTATTCATAAGGTCATAGAGAGAAATCTGAATGAAGAATAAAAATAAATTTCATATTGATCTAAAACTTTTGCGACTCCAAAAAGAATTTTATTGATAGACGTTTAATCTCTCACTACTTTTTGCCGTGTTCAATTGATAATTAAATCTATCTTATTTTTTATGTCAAGCATTAATATGAGCTTGCCATATGAATGTACGGTTTAGATATAACACATATCTGTTTATCAAACCCATGGAGCTGGCTAACATCGTTAATGCAGCTATATAGCTGGTGTGAGGTACACCAGCCAATCCGCCTCTACTTGCGTCAGCTTATCGAGGGAAGCGGATTGGCTGGTGTACCGTTCACACGTGCGCAGATGAGCGCTGACGCTCCCATAACTTTGAGTTGTACCAACGGTTTAAAGGAGAGGAGAGTTACATGAGGCCAACAATGATGTATTTATCATGCCTACACTCTCCATTCATTTTGAAGAGATTATTTTAGATATTTATTTCAGAAATAAGTAATTTCCAAGGTTCAGGTGGACTACACCACGAATAACGGTGACGATAATAATTTTCACCGTTAAAATATTGAAAGGGCCCACGGTAACGTTTACTTTCCATCCAATCTGTTTATAAGGTCATACAGATCCAGATGAATCGAAAAAACAAATATAATATTGATCGAAAATTTCTGTAACTCCTAAAAAAGTCTCAATGACAGTCATTCAATCCTCCACTTCTTTTTACAGTGTGGTCCATTTAATTTTTGGATCTGTCTTATTTTTTGGAACAAGCCATATGACGAGCTCACCAAGTGGAGGGACGGTTTGGATATGATTCATACCTGATGATGGGACCCACAGAACTTGAGAACGTCAAAACACCGGCCAATCCGCTTCCTAAATTTAGAAGTATTTCCCATGATATGTCCTACTTAAGTTATGGATAGACTTAAATTTTGGGCTCAAATTCAAGACACCTCAAATCATGGACGGACTGGATGTTGCACAAATCTCAAGCGTCCCCACAACAAATAATGCAGGAGGGACACGTGCAATAAAGGACCAACGGGTTGGACGAAAGTCCCGAGCATTTATGCAATAGCAAAAATATCGTTGTTGTTGGAACGTCACAAGTCAACCTCGACGGCTGGTCTTGGATCTTGGGGTTCCATCACGGAATGCAACGGTCATCCTTGCTCTATCTGCTTTTTGACTACGCGCCGTGAAGAACATAGTATCTGGTGCGCCTTCAGACGACGACAAATATCTGCACCTCGGTAATTATGTATGCTCTCTCATCACTGTAACTCAAATCCAACCGTTAAAATCGTGGAACACATTGTAAATACGTTTTACACATGAAAGCTGATTGATTGAGCAAATCCTATGATGGTCTAGTTTACATGCCACGTGCACAATTTTTAAGTGCGTGTACACGACGATTTTACTCTCGCAGGTACCAATGCTTTCCTCTTTATTAAAAAAATGGAAAATTGTCTCGCTTTTATTATTTATTTAGAGCCCAATCAGCTTAGTCGGTGAGGTCATGAGTCCTGGGGCTGTACACGAACCGAGTTAGCTCGGTTATCTTGCTCCACTTGACTCAAAAAAGTTTAATTCAACTCAGTTTGAAATTGAGTTCGAGCTGCGAAAGGCTGATTTTTGAACTCAGAAAAATTTCAAATCGTGTACAAGCTTATCTAATCTTGACTTAACTTGGATCGAAGTTCAAAAAACTTTCAAACCGCGTTCAAGCTTATCTAATCTTGACTCGACTTGGATCAAACCCAACTCAGATCGATCCAAGCAGTTCGATGACACAATCACTTTAATATTGATGTTGCCTACCAAGTGTTTGATGAAATGATTCAACGAAATGTGGCTAATGGTAAGAAAGGTATATGTATAAAACAAATACTTTTTTTTTCCCTTAATTTTTATATTGTTTAAAAGGTACTTGATGAAATACTTATAAAACCATTACTGTTGTTTTTCATACTGTAAAATTTTGAAGGTGCAATCAATATGTTTGTGAAAATGCTGCACAGGTGAACTTGACTCGAACTGACTTGATCTACTGATCGAATCAAGCTGAGCCGGCTAGTCAAGCTTGAGCATCGAGTCAAGCCAAGTTAGAGATAGGGTCAACAAGTGGCCAAGTCAAATGAAGTTGTGCCCAGCTCAACTTGTGTACACCTCTAGTCTTGACCATATGGCTCATAACAAGATATATTTTGTATATCTACGTCGTACATCTGTTTTTCCAACTCATTTTTGAGAATTATTATAAAAAGGAGAGATATAACTCCCAGTTAGACCACATCACATGAAAATAATGGTGATTGAATGCCTACCATTGAAAACTTCCTTAGACCCACTTTAATGTTTATTTTCCATCTAACCCATTGATAAGGTTACACATACCCAAATGAAGGTAAAACATGAATAACAGCTTGATCCAAAACTTTTTGTGGCCCCCACAAGTTTTTTAATGGTGGGAATTCAATCCCTATTGTGTGGTGGACCGGAGATTTGGATTGTCTCATTTTTGGGACTATACTCTAAAATGATATTGAAAAACAGATGGACGGTGTGGATAACACATACATCAAGGTGGGCAGGTCCTCACCCACACCGATGGACTTAGTGTGCCAAAACTTTTTGACTTCTGGACGTTAGATCGTCGACCTTGACTTTCTGTTAGGTATGGCCCACTTTACATGGACCAGCAATGATAAACATAATGAATTTTTATCCAACAATAGCAAGATCTAGATACGCTGGTGTACGGTTGTTAGGCAGTCTAAAGTTACATGTGAAACACAATCCACTAAATGCAATTTCGGCCAACTTGCAAGACCCAACCCACACAAGTACATTGAAAGTAAACCATCGTAAAATATTTTAACCGTTCATTTCCTTTTGTATGCCCGTGGCCCACCAAATGTCTGTACCGGTCGAATATGTAATCCAGATTGTTCTTTAGTAGGTCTTAAATTGGCAAGAGATGTATGTCATTTCTTCTCATATATATCTTTGATGTTCTGCCTCCAGCTGGTAGAGACATATCGCAGGTGGAGAATGACAAGGCTTCTAGCCGGTTTGTCTACTCCCCACGAACAGGCCATTAGGACTAGGGGTGTCGATGAGCCAGGTTCGGGCCTGCAAAATCAGAATTTTGAAGGGGGCGTTGGGGCTGGCCCCACGAACCGGCCGGAAACAGTTCAAAATCAGGTCAAGACCAACTCCAGGCCTGGCCCGTTGACAGCCCTAATTAAGACCTGGTTCAACCTGGTTTGGACCCACCGTGATGTTTGTGAGAAGTCTTTGTCCATCAGTTTTTGGATGCGGTCTGCCACCAGCCAGGTGGCTAGTGGTCTGTTCTATGTGGACCCCACTATGATGTATGTATTTTATCCACGCCGTCCATCCATTTTGAAAGATAATTTTAAGGCTTAATCCCAAAAAAGAGGTAGATCTAAATCTCAGTTGGGCCACACCATGGGAAAACAGTTGTGATTGAATGTCCACCATTAAAAATATCCTAGGGCCCACTGTATTGGTTATTTGACATCTAACTTGTTGATTAGATCATACAGACTTGGATGAAGGGAAAAAATATATATATCAGCTTGATCTAAAACTTTTGTGGCCCACAAGAAGTTTTTAAATGTGGACGTTCAATCAAAACTGTGCGGTCCACTTGAGATTTGGATCAACCTAGTTTTTGGGCTCATCCCATAAAATGATATGGAAGAATGGGTGAACAGCATGGATGAAACACACACATCATGGTAGGGCCCACAGAGCACCTGCCACTAGCCAAACATTCGTGGGGCCATGAAAGCTTTATATCAAGCTTCTTCTTCTTCTTTATTTATTTATTTTCATTTCATCCCAGTAGAAATGACCTTATCAACGGTTTGGATGGCACAATAACATCAAGGTCGACTCCAAGAAGGTTTGGACAGGTTGGCAATTCCCTCTTCTCCTGCCGTACAGCTCACTTAACTTTTGAATGGCTTCTTTTTTTTTGGTGTCTGTCCTAAGATGAGCTGGAAAAACAGATGAACCATAACGATCACTTAATCAATGTTCATATCCTAAACTAGCTGACCGGGTGGATTTCTCACAAAGATCAAGGTAGGCCCCATCTAGCTTCTCGCACGCAATCCGCGTCCTGTAAACAGAACGTTTCAAGTCCAGTGGGTTCAACCATAATATATGCTCCATCTGCGGATAACTTCGAACCTATTAAGTGAATGTAACATCCAACATTTTCAATAGTGTCGTCACACCGAGAGGTTCACCTGATACAAAAATCAGTCCCACCAACTCTTAATATACATTGATTTTTAATATATTTTTAATAAAAGAATATTATATAATATATATAAAAAAAAGGTTTGCATAATACTCTTTTTTTTTTCTTTTTTTTTATGTTTTGGAAATAGTGCCACATTAGAAAAAGAGAATAAGAATTTTGTGTATATACGAGAGTGGTGGAGTATTTTAATGTTTACTCACCTAGTCTAAAGAGAATCGGGCTTGCGTGTTTCGGTGCGCACTGGAACACCCATGCTCGAGCATGGTCACATGAGCATGCGAGGCAGTGTCACGTGAGCATGTGTGGTAGTGTGGCTGTAGAAGTGTTAGTGACATTACTTTGCACTTCGCACGTCCGTTGACACGAGACAAGTGCGACAGAGAGCTAAAACGGATGGCCGGCGGGAAGCTAGTTAGAAGACTAAATAAGGTCCCTTAGAATATATAGAGGCTGGAAAAAAAAAAAATTTGTTGCAGGGAGGTGCAATAAAAACTGTTAGTAACAGCTAGTTTCTCCAACAACTAAAAATGATTAAATAGAATTATTTTCTTGAACCATAACTCTTAGCCATTATTGCTTATATAAACTGGACCGGTTTCTAATTAATAACAACACACTTCAGTAGATTCATCTGAACCATTGCCTGAAAATTAAACCAGCATTATAATATAGAACGGTTCATTTAAATCATTAGCTGAAGAACAGACCAGTGCAGTAGTGTAATTCACATTTCTTCTTCTTTTTCTTTTTTTCTTTGAGAGGGGGGGGGGGGGGGGAACTTTTCCTTTCATTTTTCTACTAAAAATTATGTAACAGAGTTTCATTAGTGGGTCTTTATGTTTGTTAAATGCAGATTCACATCAAGCTCGTCATATTCTAGAAATAATTTGCCTGTAACTTTTCAACACACTCAATTTACTTAGTAGGGGCAAATAATGCTTTAAGGACAGCGTTGCAAACGTACTTTAGCCTGTCTTAATTTTCAAATTATTTTGATTTTTCAGTTTTCATATTTTACAGAAAATATTATTTCTAACACCTACTCATTAGGTGGGTTAGGCCTAGAAAATAATATATAACCATTGATAGATAGCCAAAATAGAAGGGTCACACACTCAATTAGTAGATGTAGCGGATTTTTGCATATGAAAATCCTCACGATAGGGCCAACTTATTGGATAGATTGGATATTGAAAGCACATGAAGGGTTGGTAGTTATTCACAGGTTGGACAATAATTTGTGGTCCAACTTGCTGGACTTAAGAGGTTGCTTAAAAATGTGTTATTTATTTATTTATTTTGAAGCCAGGAGAAAGCATACCACCTGTAATTTATTAATTCCGAAAAAAATATTAAAAATATGTACATAGGAATAATGATCATTGGTTATCAAGGTTATTTTATAGTTCTTACAAAAAAGAAATAAAACCTATAATATACACTTATAATAAAATAAGCTTAGATGAGCTCAGTGTTAGGCGCCTACTAGACAGGTTCCATGTATTTCAAGTGAATAGATTGTACGACGAGGTGTTGCCTACGGGAGCGGATTAGGTTTTGCCCTGGACTTATTCAAGACTAGTCTGGGCATGAGATGCCTCGACTCGGCAAACTGGACTCGATCAACTCATTTAGATGTAACTCGATACAAATCGAGTGGGTGAGTCCATCCAAACCGAGTTGACTTCTTCTAATCCAAACTCAAGCTGAGTCAGGTTCAACTCACCTAGTAACTCGACTTGACTCGATCTGAGATCCAACTCGGTGGTAGATTCTAGAGTTTCAACACCTGGTCAAGGGTTCGAGTACATGGTGAAATCCACTACGGCGCGTGTGCTGGGTGTGTGTGCGTGTATAAAAATAAAAAATAAAAAATAAAAACTTCAATTTGGTGTTTGGTATTGACTCGACTGAAGCCGCAGCGTCCTGGGGGACTGAGTCTCACCTACTCCCCTCCCGTCTCCAGCGGGCCACCGCTTCAGTGGATCCCTGACTGTGATGCCAACGTTGATGCAATTGTCTTACATCAACTCCGTTCATCCGTTTTTAAAGTTCATTTTTGAAGATGATCCCAAAAATGAAACGGATCTAAATCTCCTGTGCACCACACCACATGAAACCGCGGTGATTGAATAACCACCATTAACAATTTCTTGAAGCGGTCCACCTGAGATTTGAATCTACTTCATTTTCTGGATCATGCCCTAAGATGAGCTGTCAAAATGGACGGACGGCGTAGATGTAAGGCATACACATCACGGTGGGGCCCATAGTTAAGGATCCACCCAAGCCGCCCCATCCAGCGGGATGGGGGAACAGTTCATGGCCCCTACTCTACTCTACTACTGAATATGACGGGTACGACTTGATGAAGTAAAACTTCGGAGTCATCACCACCGCACAAACATGACACTCTGATTGCGTAGCAGACAACGCCGACGTTGTTACTTAGCGTGCTAGAAAAGCTTTGTGGGCCCTACCATGATGTGTTTGTTTTATCCACGCCGTCCAACCATTTTTCTAGATCATTTTATGTCGAAAACCCAGAGATGAGACAGATTGAAATCTCAGGTGGACCACACTATAGGAAACCGTGGTTAGTGAACGCTTACCATTAAAAACTTCATGGGCTCTATGAAAAGTTTTGGATCAAGCTGATATTTGTGTTTTCCTTTCATTGAGGTCTGTGTCACCTAATCAACAGGGGGATGGTATATTAAAATTACAGTGGATCCAAGAAGTTTTAATGGTGGTCGTTCAATCACCAATGTTTCTATGGTGTGGTCCACCTAATATTTGGATCTATCTTATTTTTTGGGCTCGTAACTTAAAATGAGATGCCAAAATGGATGGACGGTATGATAAAACACATAAATCATGGTAGAGACCACGGAGCTTTTCCAGCAGCACACGTACCAAGTCGGTGTTACGTGCTACACTTCGCAATCCGAGTCCACAAACATGAAGTTATTTGTGCAGTGTCGAGTGTACTTTCACGGAAGCGGATTGCGTACTAACTGAATAGCTCAGCGTACTGAGTAAACTCTGTGGAGCCCACTGTGATTTATGTATTTTATCCAGTCCGTCCATCCATTTTCTCAGATAATGTTAGGCCTTTAGAAGAAAAATGAAACATGTAAAAAGCTCAAGTCTACCACACCACAGGAAACAATGTGAATAAATTGTTTACCGTTGAAATATTCTTGGGCGCTATAGAAGTTTTGAATCAATCTGATATTTTTGTTTCCCCTTCATCCAATTCTTTCTAGTCTCATGAACTGATTGGATGACAAACAAAAATCACTGTGGGCCCAAGTAAGGTTTCAACAGTAGAAATCATTATTCCCACTGTTTCCCGTGGTATTGTCTAATTAAGCTTTGTATATCCTTTAATTTTAGCCTCAACCCGTAAAATGAGCTGGAAAAATAGATGAACGGCGTGGATAAACCACGTACATTTACAGTGGGCCCAACAAAGTTTTCTCAGTACGATAAAAAGCATGCTGAGTTACTAGTACGCAATCCGATTTGGTACTTCACTCGAGTTTTGTGTGGGCCTGACCGTGACGTGGCGTATGTTTGTTGAGTTCCCTCGAAAAATAAATAAATAAATAAAATAAAATAAAAATCTTCCATATCTGAAACTCACATGGGCCACACCTTTTGGAACTCACATGGGCCTCACTTAAGTTTTGGAATATCCTAAATTGGTCAGGCCACCTTATCCAAGTGAGGTGCCCGCAATAAAGAGGTAAGATATATGAACCACAACTCAGTGGGCCCCACACGCACACCTACAGTATCGTCCATACTCAATTGTACTATCTTTGTGGTGTGCCCACTTATACATGTCAATATGGATCAGACTAGCTTTTGAGCTCTAGGCCTTAAATGTGGCGCACAATTGATGGACTTGGAGTAGTAGCTAGGGTAGATGAACTACGTGGTGGGCCCCACTTTGATCAACACTTCAACTTGTAGTTGCGTCTGACTGGATCGGATGTGAAAATTATCCATAGACATGAATGCAAGCGAGCACGAGCATGAACGCGAGCACGAGCATCAGCATTCATGCATGGTGACACTAGTCGATCAGGCATGCATACACGTGGAACATAAAGTTTTTATAAATTTAATTATACAATTAAATAATATTAAAATTATCAAAGTATTCAGGGGCTTTGGCATATAGCACTCTCACCTTTTACCCAAAGACAAATACTACGCTCCCCTTATGTGTATACCCAAATACCCTCCTTTTTCTTTTTCTTTTTTTGATAAAAAGTTATCTCGTGGTTGATAATAATAATAATTATCATCATCATCTGAGCCTTATCCTAACTAATTAGGAGTTGCTACCTAAATAATAGTGTTATAACTATATTATCCAGGAAATGGATCATTTTTGCATCAATAACGGAGATTCTATATTTAAATATTAAAGGCATACTTGATTGAAAAAAATATTCTTGATGCCACGTTATCATCAAGAAGAAAATTTAGTCTCTGTACCTTACGCTCTTAGGGAAAGCTTCAATAGGACTATGGTTTTCTCTCTCTTGTGTGTAAGGGGATTAAAACATACATTTATAAGAAAGAGGTATATAGAAGCTTAGCCATTACACTTATCTACTTTAGGGTCTCCACACCAAAAGTTTTCATATTCGGCTTAATAATCGTGTATAAGAACCACGGTTCAAGCATCCCATGTCAAACTTATTTGCAATAATTACATCTGTAGTGGGGCTCATTGAATCAATCAATCTGAATAATCTAACGATCAGATTCAAACCAGTGAACATGTCTGGCCCACTTGATGGCTTATTCCACTATTCCATTTTATCAAGGTACATAACTTTTGTTACACAACAAGTCATTATGCTTTTTTTATAAAAGAAAAAAAAAAAACTACCTCACTCGGGCCTATTGGGCCTTGCCTTTGTCTTTTTAGAGTCTTTAACTTGCACAGACTCACTCCTAACCAGGGCAATTCTTAATCTTTATTGTACATGACCAAACCAACTATGTCTACTTTATCTTATCTTATTATCCATTGATGCTATTCCCAAGTTCCTCAAATGCATTTATTTCTAAATCTATCTTTTCTCATATTGCTATTGATCTATTTCAACATACTCATTTTCAATTATACTATCCTACATATAAGCAAGATATTTCTTAACAACTCAACATTTTGTCCCACAAACATGGCTAGTCTTATCAGCATCTTATAATTTTTGTTCCTTTAGTTATCATGGTAAATGACGAACACATAACACTCCCAAAGGCACATCTCAATTTCTTCCATTCAGCTTGAATTACATAGGCAACATCCTTTTTAATCTCTTCTCATGAATTATGGAGCATGATATCCATTTCATCCACCTTGTGGTTAACATTCATCACCAAAACTTGATGTAATCATCTTATAACTATTTTGCATGACTGTTGACCATGGAAAAAGACTATTTTACCCCTTGTTTTGGGTTTCGGGAGATAATAAGTTTAAGCAGGGTTTAGGATAAGAGAGGAGAAGTTCAAGTTAAGGTTAGGGTTTGAAGATCTGGGAGAAGGATAATATTATCATTTGTTAATGATGGAGTTTTCCTCCTCAGGTTAGAGGAGATGTGCGGTTCGGATGCCACAAACAGTGGAATCACCGCGCTGCTCGACCGGTTGAGTGAACAATGCTCGACTAGTCAAGGGTCACTCGACTTAAAGTCCAGCGAGCTCAGTGAACAGTACTCGACTAGTCAAGGTTACGCAGATTTGAGTTCGAATCTTGCACGAACTGTCGAAATCTGAGGCCCTTTCGCAAGGGGTGCAAAAGGGAGTTTTCTAAACTATAAATATGAGTGCCTAGGGTCTTTCTATATAATGCAAGAAGGTTTTTTAAAGCTTTGCAAGGGTTTGCTAAAAGGTTTAGGGCTATCAAAGGTGTGAGATAGAGAGAGGAAGCTTGTGAAAGAGAGGTTATGCTCGTAGAGGTGATTTATTGTGCACTCGATATCTCAGTGCTTCTACGTCCTCGTGATCGGTGAGATCTCTCTATTTTTCTTTATTCTTTTACTATTTATCCACTCTTGCGTGAGTGAAGAAGGTTGTAATGTTCTACTTCATAGTGGATTGTTGATCTAGATGAGGTCCCGTGGTTTTTACCTCTTTGAGGGTTTTTCACATAAAAATCTCGTGTGATGTGATTTATGCTTTGATTTATTTCATTACTTTATTATCCCATAATTCTAGTTTGTTTTGGGAGGCTAGATCTTAAGGTTTTGTGCAAGGCCCCCAACAAAGTGGTATTAGAGTTAAGTTCATTAAATGGAGTGGGATCAATTCTGAATTATGGATGGTGGCTCATCAAAGATGATCAGCCTCAATGGTTCTAACTGAACCATATGGAAGGTTAAGATAGAGGACTTGCTTTATTGTAAAGAATTGTATTCTCTAATTTAAGGCATATTAGCAAAGTCAAAGGATATGACAGATGATGATTGGAAGAAATTGGATCAGAAGACGGTGAGGTTTATTAGATAACGATTAGACGATTCCGTATTCCACCATATGTCTATGGAGACCTCAGCCGCTAGGCTATGACTGAAATTAGAAGGGCTGTATGAGAGGAAGACAAACGTCAATAAGATTTTCTTGATGTTTGTGAATCTCAAGTTCAAAGATGGTGGTTCTATGGTCGAGCACATGAATGAAGTCGACAATATATAGAACTAACTCTCCGCTATATAGATGGTCTTGGATGATAAATTACAGGCTTTGTTGTTGCTTAGCTCATTGCCTGATAGTTGGGAGACATTACTGGTATTTCCAAGTAACTCCACGCCAGACGGAAAGGTATCCATGGAACAGGTAACTAGCTGTCTCTTCAATGAGGAGATAAGGAGGAAGTCTCAGGGGTCTACTCAGTAAGAGGCCCTTGTGACACATGAACGAGGGAGATGAAAGAACAGAAAGGGCGGGAAGGTACGAGATAAATAAGAAGCAAGTCGAGTATTAGGAAGGATGTTGAATGCTGAAATTGTGGCAAGAAGGGCCACTATAAGCATAAATTTTGTAAGAATAAGAACAACAAGAAAGGAAGAGGAAAGGAGAAGGAAGGTGTAACGTCTTGAAAAAATTCATACAAAGATCCGAGTATCACCTCAGGTAGAAACCCTTAATGAGTGAATCCTTTAGTAATTAAACAAAAATTAATTAAGTATTAAACTCAATCACCAGTGGAATTAGCTCGAACTGCTTTCTATATGAACTGTAAGACCCAAAACTATTAGAATTACTAACCCAATATTACCTAAAAACCTACGATAAATCTCAAAACCTAGGATAAATCTCAAAACCTAGTTGCTCTCGGGAGCACATTAAAACTCTGTATCGAACTTGGACCGCGTATCAAAAGTCCGATTACCGCGAAACTATATGGCTATGACCACCTTGCTGGGCTTAACAAGCATCATGAGAATCAAGTCCAAATAATATCCAGAAACGCACAACTTGAGCCTGGAGCGAAGTGTGTGAGAAACGCGAATATCTTTAAAAAATAAACTCAAACTTAAGTTAATTGGGTCGTTCGTTTGCAGGCCAAATCTAAGGTTTCAAACCGTTAGATTCTGACCCAACTACACCCTTGGATCAGAAAAATTTTCCTACACATGTCAGTGTATTTGTACCCCTGATCGAGTGACACTGACCATTGAACTGAAACTGGTCCTCCACGGTCAGTCCACTGATCCGATTGGATCAAAAACTTAACCCAACATAGATCCATTGTCAGGAAACTTTTTTCAAACCGTATACAGGCAATGGACCTTCAGATAAGCTCCGTTGCCCAAAACAGACGTCTTTTGGCTATATCCTAAGTATACCATGGCCCTGGGGCCATTGACATCAGTTTTGGACCTATATAAGGGCCTTTACCCACCCCTCTCTCATTCTATTCGAATTTCCAAACCCTAGGAGAGAGAAGAGAGAAAAGAGAAGGAAAGAGTGAGGAGAAGAGAGAGAGAGTGAGAGATACTTACTGGAATTCGTTCCCGCCACTCCACGTGTTGAATCCCTTCTTTCGTGTTGCTATACTAGCAATTTCGACTCCATTTTTGGGTAAAGAATCCTAACCATAATTTATTTTAGCTATCCAAATAGGTAGATCGATGAAATAACTAACCTATTTCATAATTTAAGTAGCCGTTTTGTTATAAACGGTGACGTAGTATACAAACTGACTTAGATACGAGTATATTGACGAAAGGTGCGGACTATAAACGTTTAAGTTATAGTTTTCAAGGCTTTCAATATTAGTAATAGTTTATGACTAACTTGATTGCTGATGAGCGTCGAATATTGCATATTAGACTCTGATTACTGCCTGATTTCACGTACATGATAATGTTTAATGTCATATCTTAATCGTGTTTTTGTTGTAGGATGTAATAAGGAGCATTGATTGAAAAAGAACATTACAAGCGTGGATTTGATGATCCCAAGTCACCAAAGTAAGGAACGGATTCCAGAGGACTGAGATCAATGAATTTACATGTTAGGGATCTGAGGAAGTCAAGCTGTTCACATTAAAAAGGCTCGAAACTGGTCCAAAATGTAAGATCATATGGTTGCCGCCATCCGATTGACACGAGACTTCATACATGGGATGAGGACCATAAATTAACCGAACAAATAAAATTTCAGACATTGAAGATCTCGGAAAGTGGGCCAACAGACAGGTCAGTCCATTAATCTCCAATTTGGGGCCCACCTGCTACCTGGATATACTTCAAAATTTATTTTGACGGTTTAAATAATGTGAGGAAAAGGATGGACGGTGCAGATTTGTGATAAACGTCATAGTGGGCCCTGCATGTGAACGTGTGCATAGAGCACATGAAGTGCATACGCCATGCACAAGAGCAATGGACGTGGTCAGCGGACGCTGACCCGAGCTTGTCCGTCTCCGTTTCCAAAAGGGAAGTTGCCCTTTCAGCAGCTGCGTAACCGATCGCTGGCCAGTTTTGCGAAAGATTGTGGGCCCCACCCATGGCTCGTACGGCCGATCCAAACTGTCCATCTTGTAGAGGGGTTCGAGTACTCCAAACCCATGTTGAAATTTTACATCCATACATGCACATGTGTACGATACAGGGGCCACAAAAGGACTGCCCTGCAATGTTCAAATCTGATCTTTTTGTGATTTCTTCTCTAGGATGCGTCAATGGACATTCAAAATCACCCATTCTTGACTGAAATTTTGTCCTTAATCCAATGGACGGGGTGGATTTTCCTGAAAACACCTCTGTGGGGCCCACTGAGCTACACAGCATTCAAAGTGCGGAAGGTTTCACACATCCGTGAAAATTAATTTTTTCAGGAGGTTGTAACCCACCATCTTTGATCATATGACAGATCTGAACCGTCTATCATGTAGAGGACCCAAAAAAGTCCTAAGAGATGGTGTTTCTTTGAAAATTGAGTAAGGAAAGTGACAATTTTTGAGGCACCAAACTTGGCTGCGAAAAGGCTTTCGCTGCGTATGCGACAGCTTTCCAAGTTCGATTTTCACCACTCCACCGCCTCCAACAGCTATAAAAGACGGTTTTAGACGTGGGGAGCAGGGAGCCAGAGCTTGGGGAGAGCCAAGGAGAGAGAGAGAGAGAGAGAGAGAGAGAGAGAGAGAGAGAGAGAGAGAGAGAGAGAGAGATGTTCTTAGCGTTTAAATCTTATTTTTTCTTCTTTTTATTTGAAATTATGGATTGCTAATCTTGTAGCATTTGAAATTATGGATTGCTAATCTTATAGTTAGGGCTGAGATGAAGCCCTTAATTTGAATAACTCTTATCTATATTTAATTTATTTTAATTTGATTGACTTGTTTTTTTCGCTAGTATGCTTAACTGTAATTTTCAAGCTTCTCCATTCTATGAGCTCGACCAAAGTCTAGATATGGATGTTGTTTGGAATCTTAATTAAGTGCTTGTGTCTGACCATGAACAGGTTTTCTATAGAGGAAGAAATAGGATCTACATCTCTTTATGCCTGACCATGGATGGAAAGATGTGATCTATGTATGCTTTAAAGGATTATACATTCTGTGTGCTTAACCAAGGACATAGGGTCTACTTTGTTTATTAAATTGATATCAATCTGAATAGGGTGAATTAACAAGTAAAACAAGGGTTAGGATAATTAGGGGTGGATTCGAAAGTCCTAGTCACCTCTTTGATTGAATTTTCCCTATTACTCTCGGTTATTCCCCATAGATTTGTGTTAGTTTACTTAATAGCTTGCTACATTATTAGTTGGATTAGTTAAGAAGAGTCTTAAATTTCGAATTGTGACAACTAGTCATCGTGAGAACGATCTCGTAATACGTACCATATCTACATCTGATTCGTATACTTGCGAGTTAAAATCATTTAAATTAGATTGGTTTAAATTAAAACATCAATTTCCACCATATGCCCTTAAATACGGTGTTTTCCATATATTACATGTGTATGGACATGCTTATTAACTATGCATTCCATGTGTTTGTTGAAATGTTTGAATGAATATGAAATTTTGATTTGTGCTTGGCATGATTGTTAATTGAGAATGCATGATCATTGTATGCATGACAACTCCTTTATGAAAGGATTTGCCATAATATATGTTTACATGCAAGTTTGAAATGTGTAGTCTAAGTGTTTGATGAAATGCCTGAATGGGTGGTTGTTTGATGAAACACATTTATTAATGGTGTTAAGATGAGATTCTCAAGTACCTTAGCTATATGAATAGATTCCTTCATGTAATTTATATTCGACTACGTGATTCATGTATGAAATGCTTATGTGATAACATATGCACTATATGTTTGTTAAAATGATCAAATGAGTTTTATGTTGATATTGGTTGTTAAATTTTTTTATGAATATCACATGTATCCACACGTTACGTTTGAACTAGTTTAGGATTAGTATATAGTCTAGGTAATCGGTAATGATTCCCGAATTAGTGGCCGAGGTCATTTCGCCACACAAGATACATTCGATGAATCCGAGTCGTACACTGTTTGTCGACAGTGGTTAAGCCACGCGGAGTGCTTATGCGCTTCATGTCGATCAATTTAATGTACGCTCGTACCAATTGAACTTGTCAAGTAACTTGATTGGCCTAATGTGTGTTTACCATGTACGGATGCTACTGCTTGAATCTAAGGTACCACTTACTAATGTAAAGTCCACTTCAACCTTGGTACCACGATCTGCTAAGACTTATAAGTAGGGCATGGTGGTATGGGACATCGTGTTCGAGCCGTCGACCTACGCTTGGGTGACGAGCTTTCGCATAGTGACCAGTGAGCAACCCAAACTCGTGAGCCGAATACGGTGGTATGAGACACTGTATTCGAGCTATCGGTCTACGCTAAGGTGACGAGCCTTCCTGTAGTGACCTCGAGTATAAAAAAAGGCCTACGATAAGGTGACGAGCCTCTCATAGTGACCTCGAGTGTGAATTAAGCCTACGATGAGGTGATGAGCCTCCCATAACGACCTATAATGTAAACTCGTGAACTTACCCATCGTATGTGATTAACTAGGATTAATGACCCTAGATGGATCATCGTTTGAGTAAATGATACAAAGGGAGGTACCTTAGCTTCCCAAACCTACCGTATGAATAAGTCTAAGTAAGAACTTAGCTAATACGATCATGCACCGCATTGCATGTGCCTTTTGGCATGGGTGTTGAGCATAGTAGGAGTTTATCATGCGCGACTGTGAGATGATGTCGTAGAGGGAGTGCGATCGAGGGCATACATCATTAATATATATCATCCTTACATTAATAAGAGTACTTAGGACATGATTGTTGTACTGCTTTATCATTACTACTTGATTGAATTGATAACATATTAACCTTTGCCTTAAGGCTCCACTGAGTTGATCACTCACTCCTACTCTGGGACGGTGTTTTAAAACACCAACCAAACTCTTTTGTAGCTGGAGATGAAGGCAAGGCTTACGAGATGGAGCCTGTCTTCTACGACGACGAGGAGTTCTCCTACTTGCAACTCTCTGATGGGTCTATGTAAACCTGGAGTTGCATCACCGGGGCTTCATGGATATGGATTAGATGACATTATACTTTATCATTTTGTATATTTTAAAATTATACATGTAATTATTCAACCTGGTGACATGATCATACTCTGGGGTTTACATCCACTTATACACTTTATATATCTATTACAGTTATTTACTTGCTTAATTTAATCGTCTCTAGAGTATGATATGCTGATTTAGTGTAATCTTATTCATGTTTAATGCACTAATACGGACAATATTCAATCATCATTATTTATATTGCATAAGTGATGTAACGGATTTCAGGAGTTGAGCCTATGCTTGACCCTCGAAATTCGGGGCGTTACAGAAGGTGAATCTGATTCCACTGCGGTCGCTTCAAATGGCGACTTTGTAGTTATTTTTTCAGCTGATCACGATGTATGTCTCACGGCTACAAGTTAGGACACCGACTGAGTGATAGACTCAGGAGCTTCGTTTCATGCGACTTCACATAAGAATTTCTTCACAAGTTACAAGTCAGGTGACTATGAGACTGTGAAGGTGGAAAATTCTGGCGTATCGAAGATCATAGGGGTTAGTGATATTTATGTGAATACAGATGTGGGCTGCATATTGGTTCTCAGGGATGTGAGGCACATTCCAGACCTTCGCCTCAACTTGATGTCGACGGGAAGATTGGATGACGATGGCTATGAAAACCGGTTTGCTGGAGGGCGCTAGAAGCTCATCAAACGTTCATTGATCGTAGTCAGAGGAAAGAAGCATTGCACCCTTTACAAGGTAAGTGTCAATGTATGCAAGGGTGGGTTGAACGCAGTGGAAGATTCAGCTATTGACATGTGGCATAGGCGTCTAGGCCACATGAGTGAAAAGGGGCTTCAGGTGCTAGCGAGGAATCGGCTCCTTCCAGACGTGACAGGTATACCTCTCAAAATCTGTATTGATTGTTTATCAGGGAAATAACATAGAGTTTCATTGTTAAATCTGCTTCTCATGTTAATAAAACGCATGCATTAGATTTAGTTTATTATGATGTTTGTGGTCCTATGAGGATAAAAACCTTAGGTGGGGTATTATATTTTATCACTTTTATAGATGATGCATCTAGGAGGGTTTGAGTTTATGCTTTGAAATTCAAGGACGAGGTCTTTGGTGTGTTTAAATTGTTTCATACTATGGTCGAGTGAGAGGAATGTAGATCATTGAAGTGCATCTGCACTGACAATGGTGGTAATACATCGATGACTTTCATGATTATTACAAGTCCATAAGTATACGACATGAATAGACGGTTCCCAAGACCCTCCAACATAATGGTGTAGCTGAGCGATTGAATCATACCATTATAGAGAGAATCAGATGCATGTTATCCCATGCGAAGTTGCCCAAGATGTTCTGAGAAGAAGCAATGCATATGGCAGTGTATTTGATAAACATGTATTCATCAGCCCCATTGAATGAAGAAGTACCTGAGAAGGTGTAGACTGGACAAGATCCATCGTACAGTCATCTCAGGGTGTTTGGATGCAAGGCATCCGTTCATGTATCAAAGGACGAGAGGTTCAAGCTCGATATGAAGATCAGGTAATGTGTGTTCTTGGGGTATGACGATGAAAAGATCGGTTGCAGATTATGGGATTCGACCAAGAAGAAGCTCATCAGGAGAAGAGATGTGGTTTTCTTTAAAGATCAGTGTATAAAAGACATTGGTAAGCCAGAGAAAAACTAGCCTAGTTTAGGTGAGCTAGAGGACATAAATCTGATTATTTCTCCCATGGTGCCTAATGACGGGGGAGTACAGTAAGGTACAGAGGACGAGGGAGTTCCTTCAGAAGATGGACTAGGGGAGCAACCCCCACTTGATCCACCTATCGAGCCACATGTGAGGAGATCATCTAGGGACATACAGCTGTCCAAGAGGTACTTATCGCATGAGTATATTATGCTGACTGATGGGGGAGAGCCAGAAGATTATTCTTAAGACCTAGCCGATGAGCATAAGGGGGAGTGGTTGAAAGCTATGCAAGAGGAGATGAAATCCTTGCATAAGAACCATACCTATTATATAGTGAAATTACCTAAGGAAAAAAAGCTTTGAGTAATAAGTGGGTGTTCAGAAAGAAGGTTAAGCAGAAGAATTCACAGACGAGGTTCAAGGTTAGACTTGTGGTCAAAGGGTTTGGTCAGAGGAAAGGCATAAACTTCGAGGAGATATTCTCACTAGTGGTGAAGATGACATCTATACGGGTATTGCTTGGGTTGGCGGCTAGCATGGATCTGGAGATAAAGTAGTTAGATGTTAAAAATGCCTTCCTCCATGGTGACCTAGAAGAAGAGATCTACATGCACCAACCAGAGGGGTTCGAAGTCAAGGGTAAAGAACATATGGTGTGTAGGCTGAGGAAGAGCTTGTATGGGATGAAACAAACTCCACGACAATGGTACAAGAAGTTTGACTCGTTTATGTTAAAGTATGGGTATGACAGAACGGAGTCGGACCACTGTGTGTTCATGTGCAAGTTCTCTAATAGTGATTTCTTAGTTCTGTTGTTATACGTTGATGACGTGTTCATCATGGGATAAGACATCAAGATGATCAACAAACTGAAAAAGGAGTTGGATAAGTCGTTTGCGATGAAAGACTTGGTCCCGACTAAACAGATCTTAGGAATGGAGATAACCTATGATAGAAGCAGCAGAAAGCTTTGACTGTCACAAGATCAGTATATTGAGAAACTTCTAAAGCGATTCAATATGAATGCATCGAAGCTGGTCAGTACTCCACTGAATAGTCACTTTAGATTGAGCAATAGACAGTGTCCTAAGATGAAGGCAGAGGTGGAAGAGATGCAAAAGATACCCTACGCGTCAGCTGTAAAAAGTTTAATGTATGTTAGGTGTGTACACGTCCAGACATAACATATGCGGTTAGTGTTGTCGGCCGGTATCTTGTCAATCCTATCAAAGAGCATTGGGCAGTAGTGAAATGGATACTGTGGTATCTAAGAGACTCATCTAGGTTGAGCCTATGCTGTGGTGACGGAAAACCTGTGTTAGAGGGCTATACAGATGTAGATATGGTAGGCGACATAAACTCTAGGAAGTCTACATCAGGGTTCATGTTCACGTTTATAGTGGGAGCGGTTTCTTGGCAGAGCAAGCTATAAAAGGTCGTAGCATTGTCGACGACAGAGACTAAGTACATTATAGTCACAGATGCATGTAAAGAGATGTTTTGGATGAAAAGGTTCCTACAGGAACTCAGCCTGAAGCAGGAGTAGCACGTGGTCTATTGCGATAGTCAAAGTACTATACACTTGAGTAAGAATCTAAGTCAGCACTCCAAGTCGAAGCACATAGAATTTGGTATCACTGGATTAGGGATACTTTGGAACAGAAGGTGTTATAACTTGAGAAGGTCCACACGGATGATAATGAGTCAGACATAATGACCAAGGCTTTGCTTAAGGGCAAATTTGAGGTTTGTAGAAACCAGGCTGGCTTGAAGAAGGTGAATTCCTCCTGAGTTGGAAAGGGAGAGATTTGATGGGATTTTCCTCCTAAGGTCAGAAGAGATGTGGTGCAGTTCGGATGCTACAAACAGTGGAATCACTGTACTACTTGACTAGTCGAGAGCACTGCTCTACCGGTCGAGTGAACAGTGCTCGACCAGTCGAAGGTCACTCGAATCAAAGTCCAGCGAGCTCAGTGAATAGTGCTTGACCAGTCGAGGGCCCGGCTTGACCAGTTGAGGACTCTGCTCGACTAGTCAAGGTTACGCAGATTTGAGTCCGGATATTGTGCGGACTGCAGAAATCTGAGGCCCTTTCACAAGGGGTGCGAAAGGGAGTTTCTTAAACTATAAATAGGGGTTCCTAGAGCCTTTCTAGGTAATGCAAGAGGGTTTCTTAAAGCTTTACAAGGGTTTGTTAAAGGGTTTAGGGCTATCAAAGGTGTGACATAAAGAGAGAAAGAAAGAGAGAGGAAGCTTGTGGAAGGGAGGTTATGCTCGTAAAGGTGATCTACTGTGCACTCGACATTTCAGTGCTTCTACGTCCTTGAGATCGGTGAGATCTCTCTGTTTTTCTTTATTCTCTTACTATTTATCCACTCCTGTGTGAGTAAAGAAGGTTGTAACGTTCTACTTTATAGTGGATTGTTGATCTGTACGAGGTCCCGTGGTTTTTACCTCTTTGAGGGTTTTCCATGTAAAAATCTCTTATGTGGTGTGGTTTATGCTTTGATTTATTTCATTGCTTTATTATCCCATAATTTTGGTTTGTTTTGGGAGGCTAGATCCTAATGTTTTGTGCAAGGCCCCCAATAGTTAAAACGATTTTACTAATCTTATAATGGTTAGCTTTTCTATTCAAAAATTAACAACAGGGCAATTTTTTTACCATATGTGGAAAAGGAAATGTATTATATAAAAAATGCACAAGTGAGGGTGTTATTTGTCTTTAAACTAAAAGGGAAGGTTCTTTATATCGAATCCTTAAAATATTTATTAAAGAAGTTCATTAATTTTATAATTTAATAACTAAAATATTTAATTAAAAACCACAATAGTATAAACATGTACCATTGTTTTCTATTAAAAGAAAATCATATAGTTGAATATTTAAAATATTATACCATCTTGTTGAGATAATCAAATTTAAATTATTTAAAATATTGCGGCAACAAGATTTTAAACATTTAAAATTTACATAGTTTGAGTATATTGTATGTTAAATATTTAATTATAAAAAGGCATATTCTACAAATTTGTCGGTGTTGATGACTAAAAATGCATAAATCGTTCATCAAGACTGTAACGTCTTGAAAAAATCTGTACAAAGACCCGAGTACCACCTCAGACAGAAATCGCTAAGGACCAAATTCTTTAGAAATTAGACATGAATTAACTAAGTGCTAAACTAGATTGCCTGTGAAATTAGCACTAATCACTTTAAATTCGATCTGTAGGACCTAAAATCTGCAGGATCGCTAACACTACATTAACTATAAACTTAGGATCCATCTCAAAATTCGGTTGCTCTCGGGAGCATCATGAAACTCTGTATCAGACCCGGACCGTGCGTCGAAAGTCCGATTACCCTAAAACTATACAGTTATGACCGCCTTTCTGGACCTGACAACCACCTCGAAAATCAAGTCTTAATAGTACCCAGAAGCGCACAACTTAAGCCCGGAGCGAAGTGTGTGAGAAATGCGAATATCTTTAGGAGATGAACTGAAACTTAAGTGAATTGAGTCAGTTCGCTTGTAGGCAAAATCTAAAGATTCAGACCTTCGGAATCTGACCTAATTACACCCTCAGATCAGGACAAATTTCCAACACATGTCAGTGTACTTATGACCCTGATCGAGTACCGGTGACTGTTGAACTGAAACTGGTCCGCCACAGTCGATCTGTAAACCCGATTGGACCAAAAACTTAACCTGACCTAGATCCATGGTCAGGGAGCTTAAGTCCGACCACATGTAGAAAAGGGGCCTTTAGAACAGTTCCGTTGGACTGAAATAGCCAACCTTTGGCTATAACCTAAGTATACCATGGCCCTGGGGCTATTCCCATCAGTTCTAGGCCTATATAAGGGCCTTAAACCCTTTCTCTCCCTTACCATATGAATTTTCTAAAACCCTAGGAGAGAGAAGAGAAGGAAAGAGAAGGAAAGAGAGAGAAAGTGTAAGAGAGAGTTAGGGTTTGCTGCAGAGATTCTTTCCTGCCGCTCTGCGTATCAAATCACTGCTACCATATAGCTATATCAGTGATTCTGGTTCCATTCTTGGGTAAGAAATCCTAACCCTAACCTGTTTTAGAGTTTCAAATAGTGTAAATGATGAAATAGTTAATCTATTTCATACTTTAGGTTGCCGTTGTGCTGTAGATGACGAGTTAGAGAACGAATTGAGTTCGTTACGTGTCTACCGGCGTAAGGTGTGGATTATAAATGTCTAGGTTATGATTTTCAAGGCTTTCAATGTCAGTCAATGATTTATGACTGACTTGAGTGCTATCACACATGCCTAGTTAGAGTATTTCAGTATATTACTCATATATGTAGGTTAAGTTGATTTTCAATGCATTTCATGTGTTTGTTGAAATGAATAAATGAATATTGAATTATGATTTGTACCTATCATGTTGATTGATCGTAAATACATGATTGATGTACATGTAGTAACTCGTATATGAAAGGATTTGCCATAATATGTGTTTTACAATTTTATTACATGTATGTTAATATGTGTATTCTAAGTGTTTGATGAAATGCCTGAAAGAGTAAGTGTTTGGTGATTGGTATTTTCTAAGGGGGTTGAGATGAGATTCTCAATTACCTTGGTTATATATATGAATTCCTTCATGAGACTTAAATGTAACTATATGAACTATGTGTGAATTACATGTTTAGGATGACGTGCTTAATATGTGTTCTTATAAATGCTTACATGGATGTAGTATTTAATTTATTTGCTCTTTATTATTTTGACTATCTCATGCGATTACTTGTTGGAATTGAGTGTGATTGGGATTATGGTATAGTTTAAGCAATCGGTAACTGGTCTTGATCAGGTGGCTGAGGTTGTTTCGCCACACCAGACGCATTCGAAGAACCCGATCCGTACGTTGCTTATCGACAGTGGTTAGGCCACGCGGAGTGCTTACGCACTTCATGTCTATCAATCCAACGTGTGCTCGTACTAGTCAAGCTTGTCAAGTAACTCGATTGGCCGATGTATGTTCACCATGTATGAACGCTACTGCTTGAATTTAAGGTACTAAAATCACCAGTGAGAAATCTCATTAACCTTGGTATCTCGATCCACTAAGACTCATGAGCCAGACATGGTGATATGGGACACTATAGTCGAGCTGTCAGCCTATGCCGGGGTGACGAGCCCACCTGTAGTGACCAGTGAGCAACCTAAACTCGTGAGCCGAATACGATGGTATGAGACACTGTATTCGAGCTGTTGGCCTACGCTGATTAGGTGACGAGCCCTTTGTAGTACCCTCGAGCATACTCTGAGACTGCGTTGAGGTGATGAGCCTTTCCGTAGCAACTAGAGTATAAACTAGGACTACACTGATCAGGTGACAAGCCCTTTGTAGTGACCTAGAAGTGTAATATCGTATGAAATTTGCCAGGACTGACGACACTAGAATGAATCATTGTTTGAGAATTGATATAAAGGAGGTACCTTAGCTTCCCAACCCTGCTGTATGAATAAACCTAAGTAAGAACTTGGTAATCACGACCATAACATTGCATTGTACGGTGCTTTGGCGAGGAAGTATCATGTGTCTACAGTGGTGCATGCCGCGACCATGAGATGAAGTTCGCTGAGGGAGTGTTGGCAAGGGCATACATCATTATCATACCATCCTTGCATTAACAAGAGTACTTAGAACTTAACTGTTGTACTGCTTTATTATTACTGCTTGATTGAATTGATAACATGTTAACCTTTACATTATAGTCCCACTGAATTGATCACTCACTCCCATGTTCTGGGACGATGTTTTAAACACCAACCAGACTTTGTCTTAGATGCAGATGATGGTGCGACGCACGAGGCTGAGCCAAACTTCTATGACGATGAGGAGGAATTCTCATATATGCAGTTATCAGGCGGGTTTACGTAGGCCGCTCTGATCGACAGGGATTATTGGGTTGCTGACTAGATGACATTACACATTTTGTATAGTTTGGAATTTTGTATGTAACTATTTGACCTGATAACATGATCATACTCAGGAGACTTACAATCATTTATATACTTTATATTCTTATTACAGTCTTCCGCTTGTGTAATTTAACTGTCTCTGGAGTATGATATGTTGTTTTGATATAATCTCACTCATGTTTAATACACTAAAACAGACAACCTTTAATCATCATTATCTATGTTGCATAAGTGATGTGTTGGAACTCGGGAGTTGGGCTCTTGCTTGACCTCTGATTTTCAGGGCGTTACAAAGACTTTGAAAGACATCTCCAACATTCTTGATCTGGCGTGTTTGGTTCGTGGAATTGAATGATATTAGATGGGATTAACATCATTATTGCTCAATGATTTCATTTCTGAAAATACTATGGTATTATTGCCATCCAATCCCATGTTTGGGATAAATTTTTTACTATGGAAAAACACTGGATTAAGCAAAATCATGTTTGGTGGACAATGGAATTGTAATCAAAGGACCAAATTCACAACAAATGTCTCTCACTTGTACACATACATAACCAAAATATCACATGTAAATGGTGTATTTGGATGGATGGCATGGATAAACACATGCATCAATGTGGGGCCCACATGTGTAGTGGATTTCAAAATCCATGGAAATCCTGCATGGGACCAAATACAATTCCAAGGGACTAAATGCAATTCCATCCCACCTAATCTTATCATTTCCAAATGTTGGATGGAATTGCACAGGACCAAATGCAATTCTATCTCTCCTAATCGTATCTAATACCATGCACCAAATGCCCCTTAATAAGAAGAATTGCAACCATTTGATCAAATGCTACCCACATCTAAGGTGTAAAACTGCATCATCCAGTTGAGCAGGCTAATTGCCCAAAAATACTTATACAATCCATCAAGTTGCTCTAGTGCATCCTTAGAAGGCCCCTATGTGCTAAGAAAGAATGAGGAAAAAATGAGATTATAATGATTTAGAAAGATAGGCCCCAACCGCGCAATTAAAGCCCGCAGAGTTAAAGCCCTGGTCATGTAGCTAAGGAACCCAGCTGTGAAGCTGGGACTCTAGCTGTCAACTATCCTATATGTGTGATTTGTTTAGCTGTTGGGGTTGTGCCTTGGAAAGTCAGTGTTAGACTTTGAGCATTGACGATAATTCATTCATTAGTTTCATTAATGTGTGTGAAATATTACAGTCATACTGTATGAATAGTTAAAGAGAAGGATTCATCTACTCATCCTTTACCAGGGAAATTAGTGAAATAAATATGACCTTTAGGTAGTTGAACTCAAAAATGAAAATTTCAAAACTTCTATATTTTACATTTTGAAAATTCCAACATCAGCTATGCAATCATGCTAGCTGCCTAATCAAGTTAGCTGTGTGATTGTAGAGTGGTTTTTTTTTTTTTTTTTTTTTTAATTTTTAATTTTTAAAGTTTTTCTAATTGTCCCAGATAATGTGCATATAGCTTTAAAATGATTGAAGGGGTTCAAATCTCTCTCTCTCTCTCTCTCTCTCTCTCTCTCTCTCTCATGTAGTCAAATGCTCCGCTGCGCACCAGTTCTCACAAGTTATTTTTTCTAATTTAAGTCTGTATAAAGAACCTAGCATAAAAAAGGGGGTTATAAGTTGTTCTCTCTTTTCTTTAAATGTTGTCGAGATTTAGAAAACTTAGAAGGATCAATTCTCTCTACATCGAAAACAAGTTTGGTGTTATCTGTGGGATCGCATTCATGAAGAATCTGAAGTTTTTTCCACCATTGTTTTTTTCTCTGTCATTATATGAATCCAAGTACAAGCACAAGTGGCTCCTTCAAAAAAGTAGATGCTTAAGTCCAATCAAGCCAAATTTTTGAAGAATTATTCCATACAAAGAAGACCCATGAGGTGATCTTTGGAAGTGTAATTCCAGATTGGTTCTGCAAACACTACAATGGTCCTTACAACAGCCTTAGTACAACTAAAGTCTTCTAGATGGCTCATATACAAATGCCAAATCTTGCAAAACCATGTCTATTTGGGACTGCCAACACATTTTTACGAAGCCCTTCCCCACAATAAGACCCCAGGATTTCTCACTTTGAGTGATCCATCAATAGCTTGCGCTTCCACTATGGCTCATCCGGGTTTAACAGCGTAGGTAAAAAATGCTGCCGAGGAAACCCAAGTGTGCAACCGGAACAATTGGGGAGCTGGTATTTAGGTGTGTAGTCGGATAGTTCTATGTCTAAAACCTAATTGTGTATCTGGGTTGAGTTGGGGTTGAGATTTTAAACTGTTTAATAAATGAATTATGGTTGCATTTGAGTTACTCTCATTCTTATTATGACCTGAACCTAATCCCATGCGAGTCCAACCCAATCCAACCCAACCCAACCCAACCCATCCCAGATCCAACCTTACTGGCACTACAAGAAATATGGTTTTTACCTACGAAAATAGTTTTCGTAGGTAAATATGACTTGACGAAAATTATTTTCGTAGGTAAAAAGCCTACTTTTACCTACGAAACTAAAATTCGTAGGTAAAAGCCATATTTACCTACGAAAATTTTTGTAGGTAAAGGGTCTTTTGACTACAAAAGATCGATGAATTTACTTTTACCTACGAAATATAATTTCGTAGGTAAAACCCATATTTACCTACGAAAATATGCGTAGCTAAATTGTGTTTTGAATTTTTCAAAAAAACCAAAAATCCAAAAATTTACTATTACCTACGAAATTTAATTTCATAGGTAAAACCCTTATTTACCTACGAAACTATTCGTAGCGAAAGAGATTTTGAATTTTTCAACCAAAACAAAAATAAAAAACATTGCTTTTACCTAAGAAATCTAATTTTGTAGGTAAAATCCATCTTTACCTACGACAATATTCGTTGCTAAAGGGTCTTATCAATTTATTAAACTTTGCGTATACCTACGAAATTTAATTTCGTAGCCAAAATCCATCTTTACCTACGAAAAGTTTCGTAGGTAAAGGGTGTTTTCACATTAGGTATTTTGAATGTACTTTTACCTACAAATCAAATTTCATAGGTAAAACCCATATTTACCTACGAAGATATTTGTAGCTAAAGGGTCATTTGAACCTTTCATCCACAGTGTTTACCTACGAAATCTAATTTCATAGCTAAAGCCATATTTACCTACCACAATATTCGTAGCAAAAGGGAGTCATTTGAATTTATAAAAACAAAAAATTGAAAACTTAATTTTTACCTACAAAATCAATATTCGTAGCTAAAAGGAATCTTTACCTACGAAACTATTCGTAGTTAAAGGGTTCTTTGAATTTTTAAAAAAACAAAAAATGTAAAACTTTACTTTTACCTACGAAATTAATATTCGTAGCTAAAAGAAATCGTTACCTACGAAACTATTCGTAGCTAAAGGGTGCTTTAAATTTCTAAAAAAATAAAAAATGAAAAACTTTCCTTTTACCTACGAAAGTATTCGTAGCTAAAGGGTCTTTCAATTATTTAAAAAACCAAAAATCCAAAACCTTACTTTTACCTATGAAATGTACTTTTGTAGGTAAAATATATGTTTACCTACGAAATTATTCGTAGCTGAAGGGGTTTTTGAATTTTTCAAAACAACAAAAAATCGAATACCTTACATGTACCTACGAAATATATTTTCGTAGGTAAAACCCTTTCTTTGCCTATGAAATTATTCGTAGCTGAAGCGGTTTTAATTTACTTTTGCCTACGAAATGTATCTTCGTAGGTAAAAACCATCTTTACCTACGAAATTATTCGTAGCTGAATGGGTTTTTGAATTTCTCATTCAAGAAAAAGTCGAATACCTTACTTTTGCCTACGAAATGTATTTTTGTAGGTAAAATCCATTTTTACCTACGAAATTATCCATAACTGAAGGGATTTTTGAATTTCAAAAAATCGAATACCTTTCCTTAACCTACGAAATGTATTTTTGTAGGTAAAACCCATATTTGCCTATGAAATTATTCGTAGCTGAAGGGGTTTTGAATTTACTTTTGCCTACGAAATGTATTTTCGTAGATAAAACCCATTTCTACCTGCGAAATTATTCGTAGTTGAAGGGTTTTAGAAATTTTCATAACAATGAAAAATATAAAACCTTACTTTTGCCTAAGAAATGGAATTACGTAGGTAAAAGCCATCTTTACCTACGAAAATGTTCGTAGCTAAAGGATCTTTTGAATTTTTTTCCAAAAAATCGAATAGCAAATGAATCAAATTTTCACGGGGTGAGGGAAATGGTGGCGGGAAGACTTTTACCGACGAATATATTCATCGGTAAAAGTGTTTTTCCTAAAAAAAATTTCCAACGGCTAAAAACCAACGGTAATAATGTAAAAATATTTTAATTTTAAATTTTTTTTGCCTATAACCTTAATATATATATATATATATATATATATATATATATATATATATATATATATATATATATATATATTAGTTTTTATATCATATGAATGGAATTTTTTATATATATGTATATAATTAAAAGGTAATATTTAAATAATTTGTAACATCACATGAAAAAGAATATTGAAAAGTTCAGAAATTTTAAATATTTTTAAGAAAAATTGTGAGAACAAAATAATGCTTTTGAAGAGAAAAATTAGCATTTTAAAATTTTTGAGAAAAAATTAAAATATGAGAAAATTTTTGAGATTTTGCAAATAAAAATTCAAAATTTGTATTTTAATTATTTTTGAAATATTTTATAATAAAAATGATATTTATTTAAAAGAGTAAAAAACATATACCTTTTGAAAAAAAAAATGTTAAATTTATTTGTGAAAAATAAATTTACTAAATTATTAGGCACATCCACTAATTGAACATTTAATCGTTTTGGACAATTTAATCAGTTTAAATTAAAGAGTAAATAACTTCAGATGTTTAAATTAAATTTACTGAAATTGTTGATCAATCTTGTATGCCCAATATCTTTCTCATATGTAGCTTGATTGAGGCAAGTAACTAGTCAAATTAAGAGTATTGATCAGTAAAATAGAGTGAATGCACCAGACATGTAAAATGAGCCAAATATTCTGATTAAAATTGTGACCCAACTTACTGATTTCATGAGAACCTAAGAATTGATGTTAGTAAGTTTTATGGGCCCCATCATGATGTCCATTGAACATCAACACCGTAGATTTGATGTCTCCCCTCTAGGTTATGAGATATCTCAAAAATCATCGGTAAACGAAACTCAAGTGGGCCATACCATTTAAAACTATGTGAAGACATCCTAAAAAATATAAAAGCACTTGGTGGAGCCCACATGAGTTTTGGATGCGGTTGAAACTTGGTCTGACCCCTCATCCAAGTAGGACACACATAATGAGTGAGTTGGATATGTGAATCACATTTAGGCAGACCCAATATATGATTACAAATGTTATAAGGAAACCTTTCTCCACTACATTTGAGTTACTCGTTACTTTTATTAGAGTAAACTCCGTGGGGTCCACCATTATTTATTTATTTTATCCACTCCATTCATCCATGTTAACAGATAATTTGAGGTCTAAAGAACAAAAATGAAGCATATCCAAAGCTCAAGTGGACCACACCACAGGCAATAATGTGATTGAACCTATACCATTTAAAATTTCTTGGAGGCCATAGAAGTTTTAGATCAACCTAATGTTTGTGTTTTCTATTCATTCATATATTTTTGATATTATGAACAACCTTTATCCATTTTTGGACAATTTGATCAGTCCAGATTGAAGAGTAAATAACTTCAGATGTTTAAATCAAAATTCACTCAAATTATTGTTCAATCTTGTTTGCCCAATATCTTTTTCATATGCAGTATGATCGAGGCGAGTAATTAATCAAATTGAGGGTAATGATTAGTAGAATAGAGTGAATGGACCAGACATGTACATGGGCCTATCATGATGTGTGTCGATCATCAACACCGTGCATTTGATGTCTCCGCTTTAGCTTATGAGATATCTAAAAAATCATCTGTTACGAAACTCAGGTGGGCCATACCATCTAAAACTATGTAAAGATATATTTTTTAGATGTCTTCACATAGTTTTAGATGGTATGGCCCACCTGAGTTTCGTAACAGATGATCGTCAATACCATTATCTAGATCATCGATATTATATGATCTAGATCAACTAAACCACCACGGATATTATGATCTAGACCATTCCGATCATCAATACAATTATCCATATCATCTAGATTGTTGATCATATGACCGAGATCATCTCAATCATGAATAGTATGATCCAGAGCACAACTGATATTATGATTTAGGCCATCGAAACCATGGCTACTATGATCCAAACCATCTTGACGATCAATAATGTGATCTAAACCATCTAGACCATTGATTGTATGATTCGGACCATTCAAACCATCAATATTCTGGTCTAGACCATCCGAAAAATTGATATTATGATCAAGACAATCCAAACCATCAATTTTATGATCTAAACTGTAATATATGGATATTATGATCGAGACCATCCAAACTATTGATATTATGATACAGTCCATCCAAAACATTTATATTATGGCCTGTACCATTCATATAGTCTATTTTATAATCTAGGACATTCAGATTGTCAATGTTATGATCCAAGGACCATCCTGACCTCGATATTATGATCCACACTATTCAAAATGTCAATAATATCATCTAGATTATCCAAATAGTGCATATTATGAGACCATCCACACCATCAATACTACCACTCAAACAATCAAGACTATCAAGTATGATCCACACCATCTAGGATGTCATTCTTATCATGTGGACCATCTGGACCATTGATATTATGATCTATACCATCCAAACCATTGCTATTATGATCCAGATAATCCAAGCTGTTGATATTATGATGTAGACCATCCGAACCATTGAAATTTTGATCTAGACAATCTAGACCATCAGCATTATGATACAAACTATTTATACTATTGATATCATGACCTATACTATTCTGACTATCAATATTATGATTTAAACCATTTGAGCTGCTGAAATTATGATCAAGAACATCCAGACCATTGATTTTGATGATTTATACCATCTAGATCATCGATACTATGATCCAAACCAACTAGATCATTGATATTATAATCTAGACCATCTAGACTGTCCATACTAATTGTTCAGACTATTAAAACCCTCCTAAGGTCCACTATACTTTTTATTTGACATCCAATCTGTTGATTAGGTCATACAGGCCCAGATGAAGGGAAAAAAAATATCAGATTGATCCAAAACTTTATATGGCTCCCAAAAGGTTTTTAATGGTCGACACTCATTCAATACTGTTTCATATAACGTGGTCCAGTTGAGATTGGGATATACCTCATTTTTTGTCTCATACCATAAAATGAAATGGAAAAATAGATGGACGGCAGGGATGAAACACATACACATGGTGGGGCCCACAGAGCACCGACCACGTGACCCGCACGCGTGAGAGAGACTTGAGTCTCTCTCGCCGTCTTCTCTCACTCTCACTCTCACTCTCTCTCGCGCCCTCTCTCACTCTCTCGCTCTCTGCCCTCTCTGCCCTCTCTCTCTCTCTCGGTCCTCTCTCCACTGCGCCCTCTCTGCACCGTGCCCTCTCTCTGTCTCTCTGTCTCTCTCAGCGCTCTCTGTCTCTCTTCACCGCCCTCTCTCCACAATGCCCTCTCTCCACTGCCCTCTCTAAAGCTCGGTTGACAGGTCTCTCTCTCTCTCTCTCTCTCTCTCTCTCTCTCTCTCTCTCTCAATCTCAATAACTTCATCATATCCCTAAATCCCTAAACCCCAAATCCCTAAATCCCAAAATCGACGCTTTTTTCTACTATAAAAGGTATGCCATTTTCATTCCCAAAACTCTCTTAAATGTTCTCATTTTTGTATTTTCTAACCCTTCTCTTTGTAAATTTCATCTCTATTTTCATATATGCAACAGTACATCTTTCATTTCAAAGGCTTGCCAGTTATTATTATTATTATTATTTGAAGTTGGTGATTACAGTTCTAGTTAGGATTTTTATTTTTTTATGGGCGGGGGGCTGGATCTGTTGGTATAAATGTAAGGCTGAAATCCCTTGATTTGAATATATTTAACTTGGATTTTTATTGTCTTTTTAGATGGGCTATGCTGTTTTTTTTTTTAAAATAATAATTTTGGGGGTTATTTTGGTTAGAGTTTTAGAACTAATTTAACTAATTTTCTTGATTTTGTTTGATTTATTGAAATATGCTTTTTTCCCATTCCGGTTGTCCAAGACTGTAAAATCCATGGATCATGGAGCAAGTATATGTGACTTGAAAATCTTGATTTTGGTGATGTTTTAAATGGTTGGCTTTCCATATTCAGATGCATTTCTTCAGATTTGATGCTTGCGTGCTTTTATTTTCATTGTTTCTTTATTATTATTATTATTATTATTATTATTATTATTATTATTTTCTGAACTAGTTTGAATTTGTAAGTCGCTGAGTGATGTCAGCATTTACTAGATTTTGGTTCTGGATGGGCCGATTTGTTTTTTTCGGACAGATTGAGTGGTGGAGTTTATGGATCTATTAGGGCAAATTTCATGGACTGATCATTGTAATGGGTATTTGTTTTGTGAAGGGATTTGGTGTGATTTTGGTGTTTTTGGATGTGTTTATGTTCAAGTTTGGTGTGTTTTGAGCATTGTGACAAATATCAACGAGATTTCGAGAATCTTACAATATTTTCAGGGAAAATTAGGCTGTATTTGATTGCACCAAATTTTGTGAAATTTCACTCTATGTTGCACCTAATTAGACTGATTAATCGTGAAATATTGTGAAATCTCATGATATTTGGTGCAACCAAACACACCCGTAATTTACTGATATTATCGTGATATTTATGAAATCTTTGCAGTTTTTAATTTCCTGCGATTTCAGTGCCATAGAGCAAGTCCTATAATAATAGTGTGCAAGCAAATCCCTTGTGTTTTTATGCCTTATCTTTCCATTTGATATTACGATAGAGATTTGATTGAGGGATTGAAGAGGCTATCCATGACACACTGCCAACATCTCGTGTGTGGAAGATGCCAGCTACTCACATTTGTGAGCATGCCGTGATGATGTGCTTAACCCAAAAATCAAGCAAGTTGATGCACTCATCAGGTAGGGCGTGCTTTAAGTTGAATACAGATGGTTGGAATTTGTGTGTGTGTGTGTGTGTGTCAATTCTCACTTATGTGTCAATACAGTTCCATATAGCTCATGGTTTATCACACATCTAAAGTAGGGCATACAATTGCATGTAAGACATCCCAGCCACACAAAATATGGGTTGCACCATGATCATTTCATGTCATCAAAATTTGGTCCATTGACTCACTAGGTGAGTAACACACCTGCATTAAGTAGGACCATTGGCTTTCGATTGATTTCAACGATGTGGCCCATCCATTGAGGGGACCAACTTGATTTGCCACAGGTGATTTTCATGGGTGACCCACTTTTTACTTATGGGGATGTATGTGAAAGTCCATATTTGTCTAGTTGGTGCAGTCTTTCTTCGAGTGTCCAACCTTCCCACACTTGAAACAAATCTAGTTTCGGGATTGACTATCCCCTTTCATCCAATGCCTTTGTTGGCCAGATTGGGAACATTTCCTTGGCTGTGCTACCACACCATCCAATTTTGAAGCATGGTTGGTCAACTCCATCCATTGTGTGGCCTTTCAAAACATCAAAACTCATTTTCTGAGTGCCCCTTTCAATGCCTTACGGTGTGTTTGGTTGAACCAGATTTTATTAAATATCATAAAATTCTAAAACTCATCAAAACTCCAAATGAGATTGAAAACAGATATCTATAAACGTACATGACTTTTCCATTAAAACCCATCAATGCCTCACGGTGTGTGTGTTTTTTTAAACTGTCTTTTCTGCCAATAATACATGTCTGGGTGCCAGGTTCAAATATGCCCTGTACGCCGCAAGCAATTGATGTTCTGAGGAAGGAAAAGTTCTGATTGTTTCAGAAAAGGCTGCCAGCGATGGAGGGGTATGAATATTTTTGGACAGTTAAAAATGAAAAATATCCTATGGCCCTTTTTCAACAAACCATTAGCCTTTTGTTTAATGGGCTTTAAGTCCTAAGTAAATATGTTGGAGAGACTGAAAAGAATGTAAGGGACCTATTTGCTGATGCTGAGAATGACCAATGGACTCCGGGTGAGTAGCTTTGCTTAGAGAAATGTCATGTTTTATAGTGATGGCTGCATTATGACCTACTGTGTGAGACTGATGGTGGTAACCTTACCTTTGTTATGATGACTGGAGTTGCAGAATTAAAAATCCTAAACAACATGATCAAATAAGAGAATTCCTGGATATGAGTACAAAATGACAAAGCCTTTTTGGAACCATTGTTGCAAGTGCTTGGGGGACTTGGGCCTTTCCCCTAGTTTTCACCCTATTGTTTTCACTTCTCTTCATCATTTCTTCATTCTTCCTACACCACACATCTTTACCAATGGAATCAGTAAATAATCTGGAAGGACTTATGTGTGAAACCTTTGTTACGTGTTCACTGTTGGAAGGGCCATTTAATGGTCTCGTGTAGGCTCTTGATGTTGTTTTTTCCTATATTTGCAAAGGATTTGGGATTTGATAAAATCATTGTAGCATGTTCTTTGTGTGTTTTTCATTTATCCTGGCTTTAATAATTTCATTCTGAAATTTATGAACCTTTAATTTCTTCCTTCTTGTTATGGCAACCAGAATGTTCAGCTCTGTTGGATGCACTTGAACAATCTGCTTGTAATCCTGAGATTGCAAGTGTTCTTGCAAAGAGCCTGCAACGGATCTTACAACTTACAGGTGAACAAACGCTTGCCTCTTTTAGGACATTGGATGCCAGTGCTCGTGTGCTTAAAGTAGCTTGCATTCAAGCTCAAGAATTGAGAAGATTGGTAAATTTAAGCCCTCCAGCTGAGAGTGAATTCCATGAAGGGGTTCTGCCAAAATATTGGCAGATCTCTACTTCTGCCAAGACTGCCAACATTGGGAAACTCAAGTAGAGCCAAAAAATCAGGTCTGCCAAAATGTTTGATTGAATTTGATGTACATTGTAGCTGCCAAGTGGCTGCCATGTGTGTGTGTGTGTGTGTGTGTGTGTGTGTGACCAGTTTCAAATGCATTGCAAGCAGGTAGGACAGAGACATGCCTATGATAACTTGATGAATGTAGATGGCATGGGCTGGGGCTGTAATCAGAGAAAGAAAAATGTTGGTGTTCTAAGTTGCTAAGATTTAGCAAATAGAATTAGATTTCAAAATCCGTCCAATTATGGCACTTCATGTGAGATCTGGCAGGCAATCCAAGGCCTTTATATGTGTGGCGTCCTGAAAATGAGGTTGGACACTCCACCAGATATAGGCCCCATTAACAATGTTGGGTTACCAAAAATTAGCCATGTTTTTTTTTTTTCAACTACACTAGTGTACTTAGGATGGCCTGGCTGGTGTGTTGATGTCACCAAGTTCTGTGGGTCCCATCATGAGGCAAATTGTCGAACTAGGGCTGGCAGTGGATATCCATTTACCCAATTACCCAACATATCTGACCCAAGAAAATCAGGTGCAGATATGGGATTTTTTTTTCCCATTTCAAATTTTTTAACCCAATGACCCAATTATCCAACTTCTAAGCAGGTCGGGTACAGATATGGTAAAATTTGTATCTGCTTACTTGATTATTTGAGGGTACTTTCATTCATTACCCAACTAATGGTATTTTAACTAAAATATTAGATCCTAATATATGATATATAAAATCTTATGGTGTTGATATAGCAGCTGTTGTTGTTAATTGACCTTTTCCTTTGTCAAAATAGCAAGGTCTTGTTATAGTGCTTTATGATTTGTAGCTTTGATTTTAGCTAATTGCATTAAGGAAATTTTTTTTTACTGGTTTAGTCTGTATTTATTTATGGTGAGAATATATATATATATATATATATATATATATATATATATATATATATATATATATATATATATATTCTATTTTTAACCTATGTTCTGTTTCTTGTCTGTCATGAGACCTTTGCATTTAACCTATGTTCCCCAGTCTTGCATAATTTTTAGCATTGGAAAGTTTTTTGCTGATTTGCTTACTTCTAGTAAATGAGGAACTCATGAATCTTGGCTCTCCATCTAGTGGGGCCCATCTAGATTGGCTCACAATTACTGATCATCCCAGTTGTCACTTTTCTGCATGTTTCCCTGCCAAACCTTGACTGTCAAACCTGAAGGCAACATGCATGCATGTATTTCTGTTGCCTATTTGCTTATGCTTGATGGAACTTGTTGTTAGTGTTTTACCTATATGATCCATTATGTTGCAGCCTCAGTCTGTCTAGTTAAGGATCTTGGCCTGACTCAATCAACTAGCAAGTACTAGAGGCTTGGAGAGTTTAAACAAGTCACGACCGGTGAGCTTCTCACGACTGGTAAATGATTTGAATTGCCAAAAGGTGGACCTGCATGTGCAGATTGGTGTCCCTGTTAAATTCTAGATGTAGATTCTAGGATTTTATGAATTTTTTGAAATGGTGATGTAGATGTAAGTTTTTGGATATGGTGTATAACTATTAAATCATTCAATATATAGTTGTATATGTAATACTATGATATATAATAAATAAAAGAATTGCTCATGGATTCTCTAGGCCTGTGCCTATTTAGGTGCGACTAGGTGCTTGGGAATTCCAGGGGCACTTGCGCCATGTGAGTAGCATTTTACTACCCTGATTTTCCATCCTCTGATCTGTTGAATGTAACAGCAAGCACCAACTGATGTTCTTGTTCCGTATCATGATTTTTGAGCCATGAGCAGGGTATTATAGCGTTTGGAGCATGCACAATCCACAGAGGGATTAGATCAACACTCTGGATCACCAAGCCATGGACCCTACATATATGAAACATTGTGACTGTACATTTGCACAAGTTCAAGACCTTACATTTCCCCTTCAGTTTCACTCCTGTTTGGCAACACCAGGCCCCCCATTTGGGGTTCTCAGGCTATTAAAATTTCTTCTTCCAGACTAATAAGAACAATGAGAAAAAAATGCTGATGCTCTTTATAATTGAATCATACAATATCTGCGCGATCGTATTTATGTTGAGATTTATTAATGCACATTACTATTGTTTTTTTTTTTTTTTTCATCTTCTTCTTCTAAGGTATCTACTTTACTGAAAAGCTTGTGTGGTTTTGTTAACATCTGTTCAGCTTTAGGTTGCTTGCATTTATGAGTAGGTTTTTCTTGATGTTTCATGTATTGACTATTACAAAATGATTTAATCGTGGGATGAGCTTAGCTTCACCTGGATGAACTTAAATGCACTTTGTAAGTTAAGCTTAACATATAAACAAAGCTTTTTATTTGATCTTGTTCCATTTATCTTTACTAATTCAAATATCCTTCCCTTGTACAAGGACGTCAGTAACAATAACATTCATGGCGTAATTCCTTTATTTTTGCCCCCCAGTGCAACCCATATGTAAGATGTCTATAACTTTTTATGGCTTCCTTTTCCTATATAGGATTTAATCTTATTTTATTTTATTTTATTTGAATCTCAATTCTAAGATAAATATTTGTTTTCTTCCTGCAATGCAGAAACCTGACATTCAATAGGCTGAGACAGAATATTCCATTCTCCTTAGCTTCCTTGAAATCTCTCCGTTATTTGTAAGTTCTTGTAATGAGTGAGGTTTGTACATACTGGCTTTTTTGGTTGCATTATTTAGTACCATATGAGTAGCAGCACCAACTGGTTCCCCATCACTGTCTGTAGCACTTTATGCATTCTCCTACAGACTTTTGGTCTTTATTTTGTGGAAAGGCCACACTGATGAAAAAACTTCCCCCCAAAAAATAAATCCATACTGTTGCCATAAAAATAAAATAAAAAAAAAACAAAAAAAAACAAGCACACATGTGTAAAGAAGCACACATGTGTATATTGAATAAGGAACATTTGATTTTCTAACCATCTATTGTTTCATACATGTGTGGGCCACCAAGTGAGTGGACTGGACTGAGCTTGGGAATATTCACCTTTGAACCCACTAGATGAATGGTCTGGATCTCACATTGGAGTTCTCAGATTGGTTCATATAAATGCAAAGCCACACCCACTTGTTACTATTTATAGGGAGATTGAAGTTGCTTGTATTTGATATAAATTTTCATTTTCAATATTGTTATCCATATGGTTGTTAATGAGTTGGGCCTGGGTTGCCTTTGGTGTGGATTTTGAACTGATTGGATGTGCCTATCTGGTTGGCCCTATTCAAAATTTCGATTTTGCTAAGCCCAAGCCTTGCCCATTGACAGTTGTAGTTATACAACTGTCTACATTTCATTTATCTATTTTTTTCTTTTTGCTGATTATGGACCAGAACAAGCTGAAGGTCCTATTATCCTCATCTTAGCACTTACCAGGGAATTTTTTTCTACCTATCACATTCGAGATTGGGTGAGTATTGCATCATCGCCTCACTCGAATGCATCCTAAATCATACTGTTGTGTATTATCATGGATGTTGTGAATGTTGTGTATTATCATGGATGTATTATCATGCATCCTAAATCTACTTATCACTTTCTTTTCTTTGACACTGTTAGTGTACAGGCCATAATGGCCATTACGACCTTTTCTTTTCTTCTTCTTCTTCTTCTTCTTTTTTTATTTTTTATTTTTTAATTTTAACAAAGGCCATAATCGGAAAATGGACGGTTTAGATTGGACCTTCGGACTGTCCAATTTTCTTCATGATTTTTCTCCGATTTTTTTTTCTCTATAGAGTGACAAAAAACCTGTGATTAATTTGGAGAAAAAAAAAATCACCTATTCGACATCCAAGCCATGCATAAGGTGGACCCCATGATGAAATTCGCCTGGCGCAGAAATCAGGCCCGTCCACTCATCAGTTGGGGCTGCTGTGTATGGGAAAGGAAAATGGACTCTTTAGATTGGACCTACTGAGTGTCGAGATTTTGTCGGAGATTTAGTTCCTTTTATTCTATTTTTTTCCCTCTCTCAGCAAAGTTGCCTGGTGCAGAAATCAGGCTGGTCGACTCATCAGTTTTCTATAGTTTATTTATTTTGTACAGAGTGTTTGGATTTTCAGACTCAGTTGTGCCTAACACATGGAGAGATTCCATGATTGGCACCCATACATGCATCTAAGTAACATCATGAGAATGTCTTGAACAATAAAGAAAATGTGAAATTGTTCTTGTTAGCATTTATAGATTCATCTTTTATACATGTTTCCTTCTTGTTTAATACATATTTATCATTTTTCTCTAATGATGTAGATGAGATTGTGAGTACAAAATTTCTCTAGATCATTTTGCCTTTGTACCCATTAGTTACCATGTCCAAGACTCACACCCCTGCTCCTTTTCAATACAGCGAAAAACTGATAATCTTGGTGGGTTATGTCTAGATATCTATTATTCATTTGGTGTCGTGGCTGCGTTGTTAGATTTGGAGATCTTCGTCATCGTATATACTTGGGAATGCAACATGGTCTAATGCATAGTTTTCAAACCAGATTATTCGACATGGGAGTCTCCGAAATCAACCAGGCCTGGTCATACACATGTAAGAACTAATTTCTCTATTCTGCATTTCACTGAATGTTGGGAATGCAACATTGTATTCCTACTCTTAGTATGAAGATAAAATGTGTGGATTGTTCCATTGCCTGTTGTTGCCTAAAAGCAGATAATGTTTGCTTATCCAGAGATTTTAATATATTTCCCACTGGTGGCAACTGACTTTATCTTGGCACATAGCTAGGGTGTCAACCCACAAGCTAGAAAGCTATTCCTTAGCAAAGTACACCAATATATAAAGGAAAGGCTTCTGGATGCGAAGTATGCTTGTGGCTTCTTATTCAGCATAACTGGATCCCATCCACTCAAGTTTAAAGAGAAAAGTATTTTTTATAATTTATTCCATAGACCAATCACTTGGAAAAATTTCTCTATTCTGCATTTCACTGAATGTTGTAAATTTTCATGCCTGTATGAATGGGGTTGAAGTTTCTTATACTAGATAATGTCTTTGTTGTATCTTTGTCATATTGATTCCATTGGACAAACATAACTTAATCGAAGTTATTCAAATGTGTTACCAACTGAAGGCACACCAACTTTCTATGCAACATGATGTGAAAGTATTCTCACATATTTGGTCCATACACTTGCACATCATCCTTTATAACATAATGTTGATGAATGCAAGGAGGTTGAAGCATTTGAATCAATTAACTTGTATCCTTGCTCTTCTTTGTTTCATTCGTTGCTCTGTACAAATTATTGGTCTTTTAATTGCTATACTGAGGAATCTACCATGGGATGGTGTCTTGATCACATCATCCTTCATATACCACCATGTTGTATATGTAAGATCAAATCTGTCCACAAGTTGTATTCCTCCTTCCTATGCCCTGTAGCCAAAAATCATTTAAACCCATAACACAGGTGTGCCACACCACATGGAACAATGAAAATGGGACCCCAACCATAGGCCAGTGTTTGTGTGGTTAGCATGGAATGTATCTTACACCAAATCTGTTCATCAGATGGGACTCACTTGGATCAAGGTTATATTCTAAAATCAGCTTGATCCAAAACTCAGGTGGTTCACAATTGACCTTGCTATAAACTAGAAATGAGACAATACCATATAAACTAGAAAATCAACTTCTCATCTACAAATTCCTGAATCTACGGCTTTGCTTTCAACAATCATGTTAAGAGCCTAGCTTGATGAAGAGGTAATTGTATTGGAAATGATAAAAATCTCAACAGTTATCTAAAGAGCTAATTAACCTGACATGTTAAGAGCCTAGCTTGATGAAGTTTTTATTGCACAAAAGTGATGGCATTTGTCAACTGGTTTTCTTCTCTTTTTTCAACATATAATTAAAAAAAACAGGTGTGGTCCACCTGATGGGTCGATCGGGCTGATTTTTCTATAAGGCAATCCTCATATTGAGGACAACTTTTTGGACAGGTTTGATGTTGCACAGACATGACAAAATCGACATTTTCTGCTGGTTTGATGGTAAATCGGTGGTCCAACTGGTTAGAACTTGGATGCAAGCATCTCTCTAGTATATATGGACATTATAGATACTAGATAGTTATAGGGAAAATCTGACCTGCCCACCTTCATGAGCATGTTAGCACTGTAGCAGTGCTTTTCAATGCCATATAAGACTGTCCAATTACCGAACTGGGTGGGCAGGTGAGGTTTAATTTGTTTCTTTTCTTCTCTTTTTTCTTTTTATAATTGGCTGGGCACACGAGCATTCCCTATGATTGGTACACATAATTTATTTGCATAATTGATTCCACATTGCATATATTGAGTAGCTTAGTACGTATATATGTAGGGTTATTGTATTTGTAATAACACGCTGTTTGCTTATGAAAAGTAGAAGTAGTGACGATCTGTTTTGGTTACTATTATCCTCTAACAACCTACGGCCTGGGGTGCTATTTATCTCGTCTTTGCAGAGACGATCCTGGCTATTACATGGATTTCCTTCTGAAGAATGGAAATTGACTGTGAGAGAGGCACTCCATTACACAACAGCTAGTGAAAATAAAGACATGGAACTGTGGGCTGCTCCTTGTGAGTGCTTGTTGGCTGCCAAAACAGATCTTTGCATAGGTTATTTCTGACACTCAAGCCCTAAATTATTTGAATGTATAAACTTATGATATACTGTAGAACATATAGTCATATCAAGAAAATTATTATTTCATTCGAGTCGTATCACTAGTCATGGGTGACCACTTCACATCGGTGCCGAATTCCCTTGAAGATTCCTATATGATTGCCTAAGATTCCTCTATGATTGCCTAAGATAACAGTGATTGACACAGTGCACACTGATATTCAGGTTCCTGCATGTTTGTCTTTCTTTTTTCTTTGTTAGTTAGTTTTCTTCTTACCAACAAAAGCCTTTCTAAACTTTTGTTTGCAACAAACAATATGGCTGTTCTTTAGGGACATGTTCAAGAGCATTTGCCTTTCCATCTTACTCGGACCTCCAATTGTGGCTGCAATCATTGTAATAGTACAGGTGTTGCTATTTCCTGCTACCGAGCAAGTTGTCGAGTCTAATGTTTTGTTTCTGCAATTCAAGTGCTTCTAATTGTTTCTGCATGCATGAGACACCTCCATGGATCGATGGAAGTGTTTGAGGCAGATGTGATTCTCCTCATCATTATTCTATGTAATTGAGACACCTAAGGATCTTCGCTAGAATTGCAATGGAAATTTAGATCATGCTTACAAGCATAATGTTGACTATATTGGTGGGGGCATCCTTAGCCCGTCTTTACAAGAAAGTCCTGAATGAAGATGGCTGCCCAAGTAGCTGCTAAAACCCCAACTTTGTTAGCAGTAATAAAGGTCATCCAATGAAGGGAGTTTCAAGGGTGCCTTTCTAATAACAACTGCAGGATCACATTCTCCTACGCTACTGCTCTATTGGCAATGCAGGACACAATCAAAATTGAGAATTTGGTTCCTTGGGGATAAAGTTTCTTGAGAAGGCAAATACATCACTAAAACAGAAGAAACATGTGCCCAAGCCCTCGACCTGCCAAATTCCATGACATTAATCAGACTCTCTCCTTTAATGATCAATGTATCTCTATATCCATAGGAAGGGAAAGGAGGAAGAGAAACTGGCAGACTTCAAAATGTCTTACAAGCGTTATGTGTTGGAAATGTGTGTTTGGTATAAAACTTATATTTGATGTATTGTTTGAATTGTGTAAAAGAGAGTTGATTGATGTGGTATGTTTTTGTTGTATTTTTTTAATGAGATTTTATGGTTTTTTTTTTTAATTGTTTCTTTGAGTGTGGCGTTTCAGGTGAAGAGAAGGATAGATTTGGTTTATGGGGGAGGGAGTGTGGGATTGATGGGTTTGATCTCCCGAGCTGTTTATGATGGAGGCTGCCATGTTCTTGAGTAAGAAATCAGGCCTTCAGGTGACGCTAGAGTTCCCACAAGATTGTATTAGACTTATTGGGAACAATGCCAACTTATTTACGTCGGAGGTCGGTGTCTTATGCCGATCTCTGATGCCCGTCACCACCCTCCGCTGGGCAGACGTGACAGATGATGTGTGGCAGCTCATCCGTCAGCACTTTCAGATAAATTTTAGTAAATTAAAATTTATTTTATAAAAGTTCATTTACGATTAAGTTATTTTGCTCGAAATTAATGGAGCATACCCGGATGTGCGTCGGAGCTATCCGGATGAGCGGGGGTCCCTGGAAGGTGGGAACCGCTGTTATGACCATGATGAAGTTGTCCATTTTCTATGGATAGCATTGGGAGGGCCTGCCATTTGGATAGGCCATATTTTTGTATTAGCATAAAATTAATGAAGCATACCCGGATATGCGTCGGAGCTATCCGGATGTTGAGCGGGGGTCCCTGAAAGGTGGAAACCGCTGTTATAACCATGATGAAGCTATCCATTTCCTATAGACAGCATTGGAAGGGCCTGGCTATGTTGACAGGCCATGTTTATATCTGTATTTGCAGGGACCTCACCCTTAACCTAAACCACACCCTAAACCTATAACCTGAACCTATAGCCTAAACGTATAACCCAAACCTAAACAAACACCTAATCCTAAGCTCAACTCACTTACCTAAACCTAAACTTAAGCTTGAAAATCCAAAGCAAAACCCGATCCCGAGCCCGAACCCGATTTCCTAAACCTAAACCTTAACCTATTCTCAATTCCCTACAGCTATAACCTATAACCTACCTATAACCTTAACCTAAAACCTAAATGTGTTCTCCAATCCCTAAACCTAAACCTACACCTAATCCTAAGCTCAACTCCCTAACCTAAACCTAAACCTAAACTTGAAAACCCAAAGCAAAATCCGAACCCGATTTTCTAAACCTAAACCTTAACCTATTCTCAATTCCCCATATCTATAACCTATAACCTACATATAACCTTAACCTAAAACCTAAACCTAAAACCTAAATGTGTTCTCAAATTCCTAAACTTAAACCTACATCTAATCCTATTTTCAACTCACTTACCTAATCCTAAACCTAAGCTTGAAAACCCAAAGCAAAATCCGATCCCGAACCCGAACCCGATTTCCTAAACCTAAACCTTAACTTATTCTCAATTCCCTATAGCTATAACCTATAACCTACCTATAATCTTAACCTAAAACCTAAACCTAAAACCTAAATGTGTTCTCCAATCCCTAAACCTAAACCTATACCTAATCCTAAGCTCGACTCCCTAACTTAAACCTAAACCTAAATTTGAAAATCCAAAGCAAAACCCGATCTCAAACCCAAACCCAATTTCCTAAACCTAAACCTTAACCTATTCTCAATTCCCTAAACCTATAACCTATAACCTACCTATAACCTTAACCTAAAACCTAAACCTTAACCTATTCTCAATTCCCTACAGCTATAACCTATAACCTGCCTAAAACCTAAACCTAAAACCTAAATGTGTTCTCCAATCCCTAAATCTAAACCTACACCTAATCCTATTCTCAACTACCTAACCTAAACCTAAACCTAAATTTGAAAACCCAAAGCAAAACCTGATCCCGAACCCAAACCCGATTTTTTAAACCTAAACCTTAACCTATTCTCAATTCCCTAAACCTATAACCTATAACCTACCTATAACCTTAACCTAAAACCTAAACCTTAACCTATTCTCAATTCCCTACAACTATAATCTATAACCTAACTAAAACCTAAACCTTAAACCTAAATGTGTTCTCAAATCCCTAAACCTAAACCTACACAAAATCCTATTCTCAACTACCTAACCTAAACCTAAACCTAACCTTGAAAACCCAAAGCAAAACCCGATCCCGAACCCAAACCCGATTTCCTAAACCTAAACCTTAACCTATTCTCAATTCACTAAACCTATAACCTATAACCTTAACTTAAAACCTAAACCTTAAACTATTCTCAATTACCTACAGCTATAACCTATAACCTACTTAAAACCTTAACTTAAAACCTAAACCTAAAACCTAAATGTGTACTCAAATCCTTAAACATAAACCTACACCTAATCCTATTCTCAACTACCTAACCTAAACCTAAACCTAAACTTGAAACCCCAAAGCAAAACCCGATCCCAAACCCAAACCCGATTTCATAAACCAAAACATTAACCTATTCTTGTTCACTCTCCAAGTGCAAGGTTGTGATGTAGTAATAACTCGGTAAGACCGAAGTCGAATCCCAAGGGACTGAAACTTGTACGTTAACTAAAACTAACTAGAACTAGAACTAGGCTAAGATGAAATCTAAACTGAATGTAATTTGAGGAATAATGGTGAAAATAATAATCTAAAATTTATAGAAATCAGAGGAAAGGAAACTAGGGATTTAGAGGATCCACTTGTAGAGATCAGGGAGATCTTATGCCTGTTTCATGAATCATAGAAATTAACTGAACTGTCATTGATCTAGTTTTCAAGAGATGAAAGGTATGTGAATTAGAATGGATTCCATCACCAAACCATGCCCAGGAGACTATGACAAACAACAGAATTAAACTAATTACTAACCAATCACATGTATGAAGGTTAGGAAGGGTACCGTCATCCGACCATGCCCAGGAGACGATGGTGAACAACAGGGCTTCCAAATGTCATAAACATAAAAAGAGAAAGGAAATATTCAAAGCCATTGCAGACCCACTGTAATTTCAGTCACAACAGACCATTAAAGATAAAATATTTCCATTAATCAAACTATAATCAATGTTAATTTAGTCTAAACACAAATCACAAGCACAGTCTTTCCCATCACGCTACAAGCTTCACCTCTTAGCCCTAGCTAAGAGGTTTAGCCGCACATGATAGAGCTAAACATCTTAAAACAAAATAAATAAACAAATAAAAAGAATGCTCTAACTACTCTCTCCCTCTCTTCTTTGCTCCACGTCCAAGCCCAAGCTCACAGCTTCATACCCTCTCTCTCCTTTTAGAGGATGGTGGAGGTCGGTAGGAAGTGCTGTCGGTGGAGAACCGACTCCCTTTACGCATCCCAGTTCGCAGTGGAATCGATCCGCGAACTTCTATTTCAGAGTAAGAAAACAGCTCCGCTTGATTTGATTATTTCGGTGTGAAATCAACATACTTGTTGCTTTTGACACCTTGGCTAGGGTTATGGCCATCTGTTGAAGCATGTGAATGGTCTGGATCGTCAATCTGACGATGATCAGAAGCACACAGGGGCCCACAGCGTCCGGACTACGAAACAGTCGTTCGCACGTCATCGTGCTGACGTGTTCGGTGGGCCACAAGATCAGTATCCACAGAGACATCCGCTCCGTCCATGAGATGCGTCTCGAAATTCCAGTCAGAAATGGTGATTTTGGATTGCTTTTGGTGCGGTCCACCTGATCAATCTTATGGCCGTCAGTCCTGCGTTTGAGTAATTGGAAATCCATACTCTCTTTCTCTTGAAGTTTGGTCACCTACAAGTTGGTAATATGGGCATTGGAATTTTAATGGACGGTTTGGATTATCCATTTGGACAATGACTGGGGCCCACAACTGCGAACCGACCCTCAATGCGTAAGTCGCTGTAACATATGCGGAAAAGTGATTTTTCGTTAACTGTGGGGCCCACATGCCTTGGTCTTGGATGAATCAGAACCGTCCTTTGGATTCCCATCGAAAAACCGTTTGGTAGTGGTAAGATTTCATTGATTTTGGTGTGGCCCACGAGATTTTATACTCCACCGTCCATCCTGTGTTTAACGGATGGGAACGTGTAGACGCTTGTATGGTGGAAAAAGGACACCTAGGCGTTGCTCTTGGCCGTCTCTTGAGACAAATGAACGGTTCAGATTAACGAAAAAGATGATGAGTGGGGCCCACAATGATCAACCGACGGCCTGCGTGAAGCGCTGGCTAGTTTTTTATTCTTGTAAAGAAAATCACGGGTCAACTTTGTTGACCGAACTCTCCGGTCTGGTGCGGCTCACTTGTACGTGCACTATATGCATGCCCACCCTTATGTGGGGTCCACTGTAATGCATGTGAGAAATCCGTTCCGTCCACCTATTCTTTCAGCTCATTTAACGAGGTGAGACCACAATTGAAGCATATCCAGATATCAGGTGGGCCCCCAATTCACTGATTTATGGGCTGATCTATCCATTGGGCCACTTCTAGAGGGATCCAACGCTGAAATTTATCATGTATGGTTTATTTATGGTCCTCATGCCATGCAAGAAGTTTTAAACTGAACTGATGGTGGGAACCCTGTGATCTTGCATTCTGTACGTCCCGCAGGCCACTCGAGCTTCAGTTTCTTAGACTTTTGACTTGTAAATCCGTCAAACTTGGTCTCTTGGGGTCCATCCCTTGCCTTGGTGCCTTTAGATCGTTAAATCCATGCTTTTAGCACATTTTTTAGTCCATGCTTGTAATTATACCTTACAGCACAAACACAGTTAAAACGGACCGTTAGACAGTATAATGTTCGTAAATCCAGGCAATAACTGGGGTCTAATATGTAATATTTGACCCTCAACACAACCCCCAACCATCATCTTGCTAGTCCCGAGCAAGGTATGCGAAAATTAAGTTGAGATTGATATAAGAAATTCTATAAAGCCGAGCGATATTTGAAAAATAATCCAAGCATTAGAATTCTAAGATTCATGGATGTTGGGCATTAATTTCTCCTGGATTCAAGCGCACAGTAAACTTCCTAATCAAGTTCATGGTATTAATCCATCAATCAGAAAAATTCTAAACATTGAGTTCCATGGGTATATAGTGTAATCTCATCTTATCAACATCAAAATCCAGTTTGTTATTCCATAATATCATTGGTAACCCATAAGAGCATTTAAGACACCCGAGACCTAGACTAAAATGTGTCTAACAGATCATCCTTTTTCTTTCTTCCAGTTTTTGATTTTTTTTTTTTTTTTTGATTTGTTCCTTTAAAGTAACTCTAAGGAAGGGAATCGAGTTCTTACCTATAGGGAGCAAACCTATGATAGAAACCGTATACCCAGATCTTTTTCACATATCATTCATGGGGAATTAACTCCACACCTATAGGGAGCAAACCCATGGTGAAGATTAATTGCCTATCCTTTTCAATTTTTATACCCTGATGGCAAGATATTTCAGGCTGGTTCCTTTCATGCTGAGTGATTACAAAGTTAATCCTTCGATATGGAACTGAAATCTTAATGTGTAAGTGAGACGTGTCCTGAAATCATGATTCAATCAATGTTTATAACTTCTAATCATGGATTAATAATTCGAACTCAACCGTGGAATCTATCAGGCAGCTAAATTCAAGAGTCATAAATTACCAACATCACATATCTCGCAATTCTAAATCAAAGATAGATGTCAAAATCACTTCAAATTCACAAGAACTTATAAAAAAATTTTTTTAAAAAAAATTTCACAATTTTTTTGCTCAAGACCAAGAAAACACTGATTAGGTAACCTAATCTCCCACCCCCAACCTAAAATCTATATTGTCCTCAATGTAAAAGATATAACATGCAATGCACATGGGACAACGAAAGTAAATGAGAAGTGATGGGGGGATAGTACCTGGACAACGAATTGAGAGAGATTTTTTAAGAGATAGCTGAGAGAGAGCAGGTTAGTACGAGAGAGAAAGCAACAAAAATAACAAAAAATAAAATCCTACCTATACCACTTTCGCAGGTGCTCTCGATTGCATTTAGCGTATGCAACAAGCCTTTAAACCCCTAGGTTACCCCTAGTGGACGGGTTGTAGTCTCGTGAGGGTTTGCAGTAATGTTACCCACAAACATTGAATTATTTGACTAGAAAATAAAAAGCTGGGTTACCTCCCAGGAGTGCTAAATTTATCGTCTTCAGCCAGACAAATAAAGCAACAATCCTAGTCTTATGAAAGCGATAAACCTACCTATACCTCCATCAAACTAGGAGATCAGTCCTGGTAAACAGGAGCAATCAGAGGCATAGACATGTCCTCTAAATTAAATGTCTCGACAAATGACTTTAATCGATGTCCATTGACTTTAAACTCCTTACCATTGTCGGGATCTCTTATCTCGACGGCCCCGTGAGGATAAGCACTGACAACAATGTAAGGGCCGGTCTAACGAGATCGAAGCTTACCCGGAAAGAGATGTAGTCGAGAGTCATACAAAAGGACTTTCTGACCTGGCGTGAATGATTTTCGTAGAATATGTTGATCATGAAACGCCTTCATCCTATCTTTGTAAATTCTTGAGTTTTCGTACACATCGTTCCGGATTTCTTCAAGTTCATTCAATTGAAGTTTGCATATCGAGTCAGCGTTGTCCAGATTAAAATTTAGATTTTTGATCGCCCGGTATGCTTTATGTTTCAATTCCACCGGCAAGTGACAAGCCTTCCCATAGACATGTCCAAAGGGAGATGTTCCAATAGGGGTTTTAAAGCAGTACGATACGCCCATAAGGCATTAGTCAATCAGATTGACCAATCCTTACGATCAGGGTTAACCGTTTTCTCCAGGATATGTTTGATTTCCCTATTAGAAATCTCAGCTTGTCCACTTGTCTGTGGATGGTATGGGGTGCTCACCTTATGAGAGATACCATATTTCTTCATTAAGCTCTCGAATGGTCTATTGCAGAAGTGTGAGCCCCCGTCACTAATGATGTCTCGAGGCACTCCGAACCGGGACAGGATGTTTTCTTTTAAGAATTTAATGACCGTGCGATGGTCATTGTTGCGGCACGGAATTGCTTCGACCCATTTAGTGACATAGTCTACGGCGAGCAAAATATACAAATTTCTAAAGGATTGAGAGAATGGTCCCATGAAATCAATGCCCCAACAATCAAATGCTTCTATAATAAGGATGGGATTCAAGGGCATAATATTTCGACGGGACAATGCTCCCAATTTCTGACAACGCTCACAAGCCTTACAAAACTGATGTGTGTCCCTGAACATAGTGGGCCAGTAAAAGCCACACTGTAGAATTTTGGCCGTGGTCTTTTTAGCAGAAAAGTGACTACCACAGGCCTGTGAATGATAGAAGGAGATGACACTCTGATGCTCATCGTCTGACACACATCTTCTTAGGATTTGGTCAAGGCAATATTTAAACAAATATGGATCGTCCTAGAAAAAGTTACGCACCTTGGTAAAGAACTTCTTCTTATCTTGTGATGTTCAATGTGTCGGTATGGAATCTGTAGCAAGATAATTAGCAATATCAGCGAACCAAGATGAATGGGAGACTCTAAACAGTTGTTCATCAGGGAACATGTCATTAATATGGGTCGCCTCAAGGGAATCAGAGGTATTAAGGCGAGAGAGATGATCGGCCACTACGTTCTCTACTCCCTTTTTATCTTTAATTTCCAAATCGAATTCTTGGAGTAGAAGGATCCATCGTATCAGGCGGGGCTTAGAATCATTCTTAGAAAGAAGATACTTAAGTGCTGCGTGATCTGTGTAGATGATGATCTTGGATCCGATCAGGTAGGATCTAAATTTGTCTAAAGCGAACACTACGGCTAAGAGTTCCTTTTTCGTAGTCGAATAGTTCACTTGGGCAGAATTTAGAGTCCTACTTGCGTAATGAATGACGTAAGGCCGCTTATCTTTTCTCTGGCCTAGAACCGCTCCAAGATCATAATCAGAGGCGTCACACATAAGTTCAAAAGGAAGACTCCAATCGGGTGGCTGCATGATAGGTGCAGTGGTTAGCATGCCCTTAAGCTTAGTGAAAGCTTCTTGGCATTGCCCAGTCCACTCGTATGGTGCATCCTTTTGAAGAAGATTACATAAAAGACGAGAGAGGAGAATAAAGTCCTTTATGAATCGTCTGTAAAACCCTGCGTGTCCTAAGAAAGATCGCACATCTCTGATGTTCTTGGGTGGAGGTAGGTTAGAGATAAGATCGATCTTTGCCTTATCTACCTCAATTCCCTTAGATGAGATGATATGCCTAAGGACAATTCCCTTTTGAACTATAAAATGACACTTCTCCCAATTAAGTACCAATTTCTTTTCTTCACATCTTTTCAGCACACATTTAAGACTTGCTAAGCACTCGCAGAAAGATGAATCAAAAATAGAGAAATTGTCCATGAAGACCTCTAGATATTTCCCCACCATGTCAGAAAAGATACTCTTCATGCATCGCTGAAAGGTGGCAGGGGCATTACATAGCCTGAATGACATCCTTCTGTAAGCAAAGGTGCCATAGGGACATGTAAATGTAATCTTTTCCTGGTCCTCAGGGACAATTTCAATCTGATTATAACATGAATACCCGTCAAGGAAACAGTAATAGGAATGACCAGCTAACCTTTCCAAGATTTGATCAATGAAGGGCAAAAGAAAGTAGTCTTTCCTTGTGATGGTATTTAGCTTTCTGTAGTTAATGCACATTCTCCAACCAGTAGTAACTCTAGTCGGCACGAGTTCATTATTGGCATTGGATATGATGGTGATCCCGGACTTCTTAGGAACCACCTGAGTTGGACCTACCCATTGACTATCGAATATGGGGTATATGATACGCACATCTAATAGTTTAAGAACCTCGGCCTTAACCACTTCCTTCATATTTGGATTTAGTCTACGTTGTGATTGCCGAACAACCTTTGCATTATCCTCAAGATATATGCGGTGAGTACAAATCGATGGGTTAATTCCTTTGAGGTCCGCTATCGTCCATCCAAGAGCTCCTTTATGCTCAATGAGAGTAGATATAAGCATACTCTCCTGTTCTTTCTCCAGGTGGGCAGAGATCACCACTGGGTATGTCTCATCTTGACCTAAATAGACATATTTTAAATCAGAGGGCAAAGGTTTTAGGTCAAGCTTCGGTGGCTTGAGGTTAGACGGTAGAGGCACTACATCAATTTGGGGCAACTCTTCAAATTATGGCCTCCACCGGTCAACTTCAAGTACCTGTGAAGTATCCAGCATGACACACGTCTCCCTAATTATATCATCATCAAGATCATGGGAGTGGGCCAGACACGTCTCTAGAGGATCAGAGGATAATGTGAGAAGCGTTATATCTTCCACAAAAGAATCAATTATATTAATATCGTGGAAATCGTCATCATCCTCTGAGTTGCTGCCGTTATTGAAAAAGATATTCGATTCCAATGTCAAATTTTCAAAGGACATAGTCATGACACCATTCCTGCAATTGATAATTGCATTTGAAGTGGACAGGAATGGGCAACCAAGAATGACCGAAATCTGAGTGCTCGTGTCGTTGATGGGTTCGGTGTCCAAGATGATAAAATCTACAGGGTAGTAAAATCTATCAACCTGGACTAACACATCCTCGATTATCCCTCTTGGTACACGAACAGAGTGGTCAACAAGTTGTAGAATGGTTCGGGTGGGTTTTAATTCACCCAAACCTAATTGTTGGTATACCAAGTAGGGAATCAGATTGACGCTCGCTCCTAAGTCAAGAAGTGCGTGATCAATTCGATAGTTCCCGATTACACATGATATGGTTGGGCAACCGGGATCTTTGAATTTTTGCGGCACATCTTGTTTTAGAACCGCACTCACTTTCTCAGTTAAGAAAATCTTCTTTTGAACACCTTGCCGTCGTTTGGTAGTACATACGTCCTTTAGGAATTTGGCATATGAAGGTATCTGTTTTACGACGTCGAGTAGAGGAATGTTGATTTTCACTTGTTTCAGCACCTCTAGAATATCCTGAGAGTTAGAGAGACGTTTTGGTTCAACCAACCGTTGGGAAAACGGAGCAACTGGCTTTTTTAGAGGTTCCGGTTCAAGTTTTTGTGGGGCATCACTAGATTCATCATTGTTGTCATCTTCTGGTTCTTGAGGCTTTTCGGGCCTAACCGGAAGGGTTTTATCAATAACCTTCCCACTCCTAAGAGTGGTGATGGATTTAGCGTGCCTCATTTGATTTGAAGAGCTTGGGTCACTAACTTCATATTGCGATTTAGGATTGGGAAGAGGTTGAGCTGGAAAGCTCCCCTTGTTTCCAATCGTATTTTCAGCCTTAAGTTCATGTATTGCTTTCGTAAGGTCTTGAAAGGCTTGCATCATACCCTGATTGAAAAGCTCTTTCTTTTGAAAATGTTATAGAACCAAATCCTCTTGAGGTTTCTCTTGAGTTGAATTTTGGTTTAGGAAACCTTGAGGTGTGGCCGTTGGTCCATTCCTCCAACTGAAATTTGGATGATTTTTCCAACCAGGATTATACGTGTTGGAGGTAGGTCCATTGAAAGGTCGTTGATAGTTATTTACAGCATTAGATTGTTCATTCAACACTTCTCGAAAGGCAGGTATTGTAGGATAATTTTCAGTTGTGTGATTGTTGCAATCACAGATGCCGCAAACAATTTCATTAACCTTATCCTTCTTTAATTCTATGGCCTCAAATTTTCTGGTGAGATTAGCCACCTTAGTGTTAAGATCATCATCCTCTTTCAGGAGATATATTTTGACCTTTTTCTTTGAATGAGTCGGCCTAGACGTAGTGTTCGGATTTGGATAATAGTCTCATGATTGTATTTTTTCAGCAAGACTATCGAGATAATCCCATACCTCGTCAACATTTTTATTAATGAATTCTCCATTACACATTGTCTCGACCATTTGGCGCATGGAAGATGTCAGTCCATCATAAAAAAAATTTGTAATGCGCCACGTTTCAAAGCCGTGTTGTGGGCATGAACTGACCAAATCCTTGAACCTTTCCCAACATTGGAAGAATGTTTCATCTTCCTTTTGGGCAAAGTTCATGATTATTTTTCTGAGGGTAATTGTTTTATTATGTAGGAAAAATTTCTTCATAAATTCCCTCTGCATATCATTCCATGTGCCAATGGATCTAGGATGCAGTGAGTGAAACCACGTCTTGGCCTTCTCTTTCAAAGAAAATGGAAAGAGTTTCAGCCTAATAGTATCCTCAGATACATTAGGAAAGTATAAGGTGGTTATGATCTCGTCGAACTCTTTCAGATGTAGATATGGTTCTTCAGACTCAAGGCCATGGTATTTTGAAAGGAGTTGGATAACCCCTGGCTTGATGTCCATGTGTCCTGTATTCTCAGGAAAAATTATGCATGAGGGTGTACTCACCCCCGCCGGTTGTAAATAATCTCGTAAAGTACGAGGCGGGGGTACCTAATGCACCTCATTCTCAGCTTGTACTTCCTCTACCCTAGGTTGGGGTAGTGCTTGAGGTTGAATTTCAGCCATAACCTCAACTAACTCAAGGGAATTCAAGTGGTGTCTAGTCCTGCGATGGACAATCAACCCCTCAACTAATCCTCCTTCAGTCACGAGACGTCGAGTGTTGTTGCGTGCCCACTGGGGCATAAAATCCACTCAGCCCTCGATTTAAATTCTAACCTAGACCCAAGAGAAAAGAAGTAGAAATCTAGAAAATAAAAGAGAAAGATGGAAAGAAGTTATCAAATTTGAAGTCCTAGGTTAAGAACCTGCAGAACAAACAAAACAAGTTAGTTCCTAAAATTATAAAATTTCTAATTAAAAGTAAACTAATTTCTAAAGAAAAGAAGAAATTCTAAAGAAAGTAGAAATTAGAAAGAGCTTACTAAATTAGAAGTTTCCTACAAAACAAATAAGTTAGTTCCTAAACAAAAACTTATAAAAAAATTCAAAGATGATGAGTGGGGCCCACAATGATCAACCAACGGCCTGCGTAAAGCGCTGGCTAGTTTTTAATTCTTGTAAAGAAAATCACGGGTCAACTTTGTTGACCGAACTCTCCGGTCTAGTGCGGCTCACTTGTACGTGCACTATATGCACGCCCACCCTTATGTGGGGTCCACTATAATTCATGTGAGAAATCCGTTCCGTCCACCTATTCTTTTAGCTCATTTAACAAGGTGAGACCACAATTGAAGCATATCCAGATATCAGGTGGGCCCCCAATTCATTGATTTATGAGCTGATCTATCCATTGAGCCACTTCTAGAGGGATCCAACGGCTGAAATTTATCATGTATGGTTAATTTATGGTCCTCAGGCCATGTATGAAGTTTCAAACTGAAATGATAGTGGGAACCCTATGATCTTGCATTCTGGACGTCCCGCAGGCCACTTGAGCTTCAGTTTCTCAGACTTTTCACTTGTAAATCTGTCAAAATTGGTCTCCTGGGGTCCATCCCTTGCCTTGGAGCCTTTAGATCATTAAATCCATACTTTTAGCACCTTTTTCAGTCCATGCTTGTAATTATACCTTACAGCACAAACACAGTTAAAATAGACCGTTAGACAGTACAATGTTCGTAAATTCAGGCAATAACTGGGGTCTAATATGCAATATTTAACCCTCAACAATTCTCAATTACCTAAACCTAAAACCTATAACCTACCTATAACCTTAACCTAAAACCTAAACCTTAACCTGTTTTCAATTCCCTACAGCTATAACCTATAACCTACCTATAACCTTAACTTAAAACCTAAACCTAAAACCTAAATGTGTTCTCAAATCCCTAAACCTAAACCTACACCTAATCCTATTCTCAACTACCTAACCTAAACCTAAACCTAAACTTGAAAACCCAAAGCAAAATCCGATCCCGAACCCTAATCCGATTTCCTAAACCTAAACCTTAACCTATTCTCAATTCCCTAAACCTATAACATATAACCTATCTATAACCTTAACCTAAAACCTAAACTTTAACCTATTCTCAATTCCTTACAGCTATAACCTATAACCTAAAACCTAAATATGTTCTCAAATCCCTAAACCTAAACCTACACCTAACCCTATTCTCAACTACCTAACCTAAACCTAAACCTAAACTTGAAAACCCAAAGCAAAACCCGATCCCAAACCCAAACCCGATTCTCAAACCTTAACCTATTCTCAAACCTAAACCTTAACCTATTCTCAATTCCCTAAACCTATAACCTATAACCTACCTATAACCTTAACCTAAAACCTAAACCTTAACCTATTCTCAATTCCCTACAACTATAACCTATAACTTACCTAAAACTTAAACCTGAAACCTAAATGTGTTCTCAAATCCCTAAACCTAAACCTACACCTAATCCTATTTTCAACTAACTAACCTAAACCTAAACCTAACCTTGAAAATACAAAGCAAAACCCGATCCCGAACCCAAACCCAATTTCCTAAACCTAAACCTTAACCTATTCTCAATCCACTAAACCTATAACCTATAACCTACCTATAACCTTAACCTAAAACCTAAACATTAAAATATTCTCAATTACCAACAGCTATAACCTATAGCCTACCTAAAACCTTAACTTAAAACCTAAACCTAAAACTTAAATGTGTACTCAAATCCCTAAACCTAAACCTACACCTAATCCTATTCTCAACTACCTAACCTAAACCTAAACCTAAACTTGAAAACCCAAAGCAAAACCCGATCCCGAACCCAAACCCGATTTCCTAAATCTAAACCTTAACCTATTCTCAATTCCCTAAACCTATAACCTATAACCTATCTATAACCTTAACCTAAAACCTAAACCTTAACCTATTTTCAATTCCCTACAGCTATAACCTATAACCTATAACCTACCTATAACCTTAACTTAAAACCTAAACCTAAAACCTAAATGTGTTCTCAAATCCCTAAACCTAAACCTACACCTAATCCTATTCTCAACTACCTAACCTAAACCTAATCCTAAACTTGAAAACCCAAAGCAAAACCCGATATCAAACCCAAACTCGATTTCCTAAACTTAAACCTTTACTTATTCTCAATTCCCTAAACCTATAACCTATAACCTACCTATAACCTTACCCTAAAACCTAAACATTAACCTATTCTCAATTCCCTACAGCTATAACCTATAACCTACCTATAACCTTAACCTAAAACCTAAATGTGTTCTCAAATCCCTAAACCTAAACTACACCTAATCATATTCTCAACTACCTAACCTAAACCTAAACCTAAACTTGAAAACCCAAAGCAAAACCCGATCCCGAACCCAAACCCAATTTTCTAAACATAAATCTTAACATATTCTCAATTCCCTAAAGCTATAACCTATGACCTACCTATAACCTTACACTAAAACCTAAACCTTAACCTATTCTCAATTCCCTACAGCTATAACCTATAACCTACCTAAAACCTTAACCTTAGACCTAAATGTGTTCTCAAATCCCTAAACTTAAACCTACACCTAATCCTATTCTCAACTACCTAACCTAAACCTAAACCTAAACTTGAAAACCCAAAGCAAAACCCGATCCCGAACACAAACCCGATTTCCTAAACCTAAACCTTAACCTATTCTCAATTCCCTAAACCTATAACCTATAACCTACCTATAACCTTAACCTAAAACCTAAACCTTAACCTATTCTCAATTCTCTACAACTATAACCTATAACCTACCTAAAATTTAAACCTTAGACCAAAATGTGTTCTCAAATCCCTAAACCTAAACCTACACCTAATCATATTCTCAACTACCTAACCTAAACCTAAACCTAAACTTGAAAACCCAAAGCAAAACCTGAACCCGAACCCAAACCCGATTTTCTAAACCTAAATCTTAACCTATTCTCAATTCCCTAAACCTATAACCTATAACCTACCTATAACCTTAACCTATAACCTAAACCTTAACCTATTCTCAATTCCCTACAGCTATGACCTATAACCTACCTAAAACATGAACCTAAAACCTAAATGTGTTCTCAAATCCCTAAACCTAAACATACACCTAATCCTATTCTCAACTACCTAACCTATACCTAAACCTAAACTTGAAAACCCAAAGCAAAACCCGATCCTGAACCCAAACCCGATTTCCTAAACCTAAACCTTAACCTATTCTCAATTCCCTAAACCTATAACATATAACCTACCTATAACCTTAACCTAAAACCTAAACCTTAACATATTCTCAATTCCTTAAAGATATAACCTATAACCTACCTAAAACCTAAACCTAAAACCTAAATTTGTTCTAAAATCTCTAAACCTAAACCTACACCTAATCCTATTCACAACTACCTAACCTAAACCTAAATCTACACCTAATCCTATTCACAATTACCTAACCTAAACCTAAACCTAAACTTGAAAACCCAAAGCTAAACCCGATCCCGAAATCAAACCCGATTTCCTAAACCTAAACCTTAACCTATTCTCAATTCCCTAAACCTATAACTTATAACCTACCTATAACCTTACCCTAAAACCTAAACCTTAACCAATTCTCAATTCCCTACAGCTATAACCTAAAACCTACCTAAAACCTAAATCTAAAATCTAAATGTGTTCTCAAATCCCTAAACCTAAACCTACACCTAATTCTATTCTCAACTACCTAACCTAAACCTAAACCTAAACTTGAAAATCCAAAGCAAAACCCGATCCCGAACCCAAACCCAATTTCTTAAACCTAAACCTTAACCTATTCTCAATTCCCTAAACCTATAACCTATAACCTACCTATAACCTTAACCTAAAAACTAAACCTTAACCTATTCTCAATTCCCTACAACTACAACCTATAACCTACCTAAAACCTAAACCTAAAACCTAAATGTGTTCTCAAATCCCTAAACCTAAACCTACACCTAATCCTATTCTCAACTACCTAACCTAAACCTAAACCTAAACTTGAAAATCCAAAGCAAAACCCGATCTTGAACCCAAACCCGATTTCCTAAACATAAACCTTAACCTATTCTCAATTCCCTAAACCTATAACCTATAACCTACCTATAACCTTAACCTAAAACCTAAACCTTAACCTATTCTCAATTCCCTACAGCTATAACCTATAACCTACCTAAAACCTAAATGTGTTCTCAAATCCCTAAACCTAACCCTACACCTAATCCTATTCTCAACTACCTAACCTAAACCTAAACCTAAACTTGAAAACCCAAAGCAAAACCCAATCCCGAATCCAAACTCGATTTCTTAAACCTAAACCTTAACCTATTCTCAATTCCCTAAACCTATAACCTATAACCTACCTATAAACTTCATATAACCTTTACCTAAAACCTAAACCTTAACCTATTCTCAATTCCCTACAACTATAACCTATAACCCACCTAAAACCTAAACCTAAAACCTAAATGTGTTCTCAAATCCCTAAACCTAAACCTACACCTAATCCTATTCTCAACTACCTAACATAAACCTAAACTTAAACTTGAAAATCCAAAGCAAAACCTAATCCCGAACCCAAACCCGATTTCCTAAACCTAAACCTTAACCTATTCTCAATTCCCTAAACCTATAACCCATAACCTATTCTTAATTCCCTAAACATATAACCTATAACCTACCTATAATCTTAATCTAAAACCTAAACTTTAACCTATTCTCAATTCCCTACAGCTATAACCTATAACCTACCTAAAACCTAAATGTGTTCTCAAATCCCTAAACCTAAACCTACACCTAATCATATTCTCAACTACCTAACCTAAACCTAAACCTAAACCTAAACTTGAAAACCTAAAGCAAAACTCGATCCCGAACCCAAACCCATCGATGCCCCACCACCTCTGCCTCCATCTTTATGATTTTTTGTATTTTATTTATGATGTTAAACTTATATGTATTTATGCATGATGTAGTTTATGTTTGGATAGATTTATTTTTGTACTTTGGAGTTAAATAACTGTGAATGTGAATATGATGAAATATATTACATAACAGGTGCATATCAGGAATTATATTGTAATAGGTATATATCAAGAATTTTGTGCTGAAATATAGGGCGTGGGAAAAAAAAAAAAACCTTTTACCTATAAAAAGTTTCGTAGGTAAAAGTCTCCCCCAAGTTTTTACCTATGAAAAGTTTCGTAGTTAAAAGTCTCACAAATATTTTTACATACGAAAATATTCGTAGCTAAACGTCTATAAGTATTTTTACCTACGATATTATTCGTAGTTAAACGTTTTTGTAAATATTTTTACCTACGAAAACATGCGTAGGTAAAAGAGTTTTTAGCTACAAAATTGGTGGTAGGGAAACATTTTCTAAGTATTTTTATCTACGAATATATATGTGGGGAAAAATCTTGTACCTTTTAGCTACGAAATTATTGGTAGGTAAAAAGTCATGTTAATGTTTTTACCTACGAAATTGTTGGTAGTTAAAAAGTGTTTAATATTTTTGTTTACGAAATTGTTGGTAGGTAAAAAGTGTTTTAAATATTTTTGGCTACGAAAGTATTCGTAGGTAAAAAGTCTCCAAAATATTTTTAGCTACGAAATTGTTGGTAGGTAAAAAGTCTACTACATATTTGTAGCTACGAAATTTTTCATAGGTAAATTATTATGTATATATTTTTATCTACAAAAGTATTTGTAGGTAAAAAGTTTTGTCAATACTTTTACTAAGCTGGTAAAATGTTTTTCCTACGAAAATTTTCGTCGGCAAAAGTCTTACCTTTGCCGACCAATTTTTTTTACATCGGTAAAATGTGTTCCGAGGAAATTGCCAACGAAAATTTTCGCTGGTAAAACTTTTTGCCTACGAAATTAGGACTTTTGCCTACGAAAATTTTCGTTGGTAAAAGTGGCATTTGTTGTAGTGTGGACCAATTGCCACCCCTACCTAACTGGAATCTTCAAGTGGGTTGATGTGAAAAAATGCATAGCTACACACTTTAGACTGACGCAAATGAAAGGAAAAGGATGGTCAAGGCTATAAAGTAGTTAAACCCAACTTAGCCCTTTCACTTTCCCACTTTTGACTTCAGAGATTCTACTTTTAAGGTAGACTTTGTATGCTCAAAACCAAAAAATCGCCGTTCGGCGACAAGCTTGCTATGCCATGGTGATTACCCAAAGCAAGAAAGAGATAAAGCAACTGAGCTTTAAAGCATTCCAGAATCTCAAAGTCAAGTTTTATGATAGGATGGACATGGCGGTCTCTCCATGGCATCCATGGCTACATTTATGGCTTGCATGTAACCATGCTTATACTCTGCATGTATGTGTGGTATACAGCCGTGTCCATAATCTTCACCATCCATTATAAACTCATATAAGAAAAGGTCCCAAGTCCAGACAATTGGACCATAAGTTACATTCCACCCAGCAAATAACTTCTGACCTATCATGTGCATGCGGCATCCAAACCTTCCAATTGATCCTACAATGATGATTACCTAAGGCAAAAATCATCTACATCTACTTAATAAATGGGCCGCACCATGGAAAAAAGTCTAGTCACTGACAAATAGTAGGATGCAGGTTTGGTTCACTCAATGAGTGGATGTGGCTGATTTTTTCAAAATGTGATATTCGTGATTAGGCTTATCTATTGGACAGGTTGGATGTCCCTCATACATGAAATGTTGGAAGTTATCCGCTGGATATCCCTCACTAATAATATATTTTTTTTTCTTTTTTTTTTTTAAAATTATTATTTTTAATTATTTTTTTAATTTTGCAGAGTTTCACTCAGTTCAGAATGTTGGGTTGTTGATATGACATGCTTTAAAAAGAGGTATCAGAGATTCGTTTGCGTAGTACACTCCAACCTTTACTGAACAATCAATCCATGCATGTCATTTCTCTGATGAAAGTGAGTTGGGAGATTTTAGTGGCACATAGTGGGACCACAAGATATAAGATATAGATGATCAATTAATAAAAATCAGAAGTTGAAGAAATTAAAATTGAAAATTGAAAATTTCTCTATATTTTATTGAGTGCGGATTCTTGAATTTATACGTGAGAAATGATCTCAGTATGGAATAGTTCAATAAATATGAAAAGTGGTAAAAGACAAAATACAAAGGAGATTCTCCTTCTTACAAATAATACTAACCATTCATTCATAATAATAGATTGAATGGTAAGGATGATCTGGTGTGACTCTTGGGGAACCCATAAATCATCAGGAGTATGCCTGGGACCCATAATGGTTGGTCCATATTGATGGCCTGACCCATTTTCTAAGATTGATTTAAAAATGATTAGTTATTGATCAGATGGTTAAGATGATACAACCAAAGAGAATATTAATAATAACATGCAATCAAAAGCAGTCTGATGTGATGGATGGTCTAGATTGATGATTTTAGATCCATTTATCTCCAATCAATCTGGATAGCAGCAGTTGATCAAATGGCTAAGATGATTCATTCAAAGTGATTCCTGAGGAATATATACAATTATAAGTGTGGCGCCCATGATGAACTGTCCAGAATGCCGTTTTACACGCATTTTCCTTCGATCAATATGGATTGTCGATTTTCTTAGCAATTGGTTGGAAGGTTAGGATGAACCAATCAAACAATATATACTCTAGAAAAACATGCAATATGTAAAGGAGCCCAAATGTTGGATGGTCCAAATATGTGATTAGATCCATCGTCTGACAATTAAATGAACCATCCATTTTTGAGCAATTAATTGGATGGGAAGGATGATCTGATCAAGATTCCTTGAGAAATTTATGAAAATTAAAAAGTGGGGCACACAAGATGGACAGTCCATATTGATGTTTAGATCCATTCTCTTACAATCAACATGGTTTGTCTATTTTACTAGCAATTGATTATATGGTTGAGATGGTCTATGGTTCAAAGTGATTCTTGAGGAAGACATGAACCAAAAGTGGCCCCACATGATGGAAGGTCTAGATTGATGATCTGATCCATTTTCCTAAAAAAATGGACCACCCATTTTCCTGTATGGTCAGATTAAAAAGGTTAGTATCAAATGCAATCAAAAGTGGGCCCACATGATGGATGGTTACCGGTTTTCGTACAATAAATAGGGACAATCCATTTTCCTAACAATATATTGGATGGCAAAGGATGGTAAGGATGATCTGATCAAGGCAATTCTTGAGGAACTCAAGCCATAAAAAATGGGGCCAGCATGATTGACGATCTAGATTGATGATTAAGGGTATTTTCCTACACAAATATGGATGGTAGTTTAATGGTATAAAGGAGATTTTCCATTAGCGACGGACTACGTCCGTCGCTAAACCTAGCCTTTTTTTTTAACAATAGAACGTCCGTCACAAATTCGCGATTTTGGCGTAGTGATCAATCTAAACCATCCATTATATGAGTTGCATTTTTAATTGTATTTATCCTAGAAAAATCACTTTAATTAGATTACTTCAATCATCTGGCCATTGCGTAAGAAAACAATGGTTTAAATTAATTTTATAAAATAATATAATCATCAATCCGGTACATTTCAAGGATCACTTTTATCGGGTCATCCTTGACATATGATCAATTGTTTGGAAGATGGACATTCTTATTTATTGTAGGAGTTCTGCCCATCATACTCGACCATCCATCTTTTGGGCCAAATTTGATTGCTTGTGACCCTTTTGGATCAATTTGATTTGACCATTCTATCCATCCGATCAATCACTGGGAAAATGGATGGTTCGAAATGATTGTAGGAAAATGAATATAATCATCAACCTGTACCGTTTATCAAATGGATTTCACTTTATATTGTATGTTTTCTTTGAGATCACTTCGATTAGACCATCCTAACCATAGGATCAATTGCTATATATATATATATATATATATATATATATATATATATATATATATATATATATATATAATGGAAAATGGGTTGAACAATCAATCTAGACCTTCCATCACGTGGGCCTCTACTTTAATTGCAGGTCTTTAATATGGACTGTACATCTTATGACCTCACTTTCGTCTTGTGTCTTCCTCAGGAATCCCAACTGATAATATCATCTTATCAGATTAGTTACTTGGAAATGAGTGGTCCATATTAACTGTAGGTGAGTAAGTCTAATAATTATTTTTAAGTTGTCTGGCATGCTTTCCATACTTTTGACTGCGCATATTCCTCAAGAATGGCTTTGATCAGACAATCCTAACCATTCAAGCAATTGCTAGGAAAATGGATGGTCAATATTATTTGTACAAAACTGAGCTTAAAATCAATCTGGGCCATCCATGATGTGGGCCCTACTTTTGATCGCCCCATTCATCAAGAAGCTCTTACAATTAGATCACCCCAACCATCTGTTCAGTTGTTTTGAAATGGACCGTCCATATTATTTGTGAGAAAATGTTCCTTATCACATAATTTTGGACCGTCCATCAAGGGGGCCCAAATTTTGATTTCATGCATTCCTCAATAATGGCTTTGACCTGACCATCCTAAGCATTCAATCAATTGCTAGGAAAATGCCCTATTCTTACCAGGGTGGTAGACTCACTGGAGTTTCAACACCGGGTCAAGGGTTTGAGTACCCACGGTGGTGAAATCCCACGGCATGCGTGTGTGGGGTGTGTGTGCGTGTGAAAAAAAAAAAAAGATTGCCAGGAAAATGGATGCTCCATATTTCTTGTAGGAAAATTGGCCTAATCATCAATATCGTTGATGTAGAACATGTGTCACTGATCTGCTCCTAGCATGGTTGGGCCAAAAGAAGATCAACTATAAATTGTTCGTGACTTTTGATCCGGGTATCATTACGGGGCATGCAACCTATCAATCTTTATCGAAATGGGCCATCTGAGGTGAACTAACCTACAAAGTGGGTCACATCTATCCGTTTCATAAGAAAACGTGTGTTATCTCATAAAAATTAGTATTTTTAGTAATTTCAAATTTTTAAATATTTTTTCTATTTTAGAGTTTTAAATTTTCTTCATAGCTTATAATTATGCTAGGACTCTCCTAGCATAAGTTTATTTGAAATTTTTTTTTTTAGAAATTAGGCCCTAGAAAAGTTTTAGTAGAATTAAGATTTTTATTAGAGTTAGAAATTTGTTATTTTTGGTAATTACAAATTTTGAAACTTTTTTCTATATTAATGGTATAACGAGTACATATAGATCAATTAATTCATCAACAAAATTATAAATTTATTGAAATTTATTTATATTTTACTCTTTTTTTTTTTTCTCATGAATTCAACAAGTCTCTGTGAGGAGTCTAGAGAAGTTTTGTGGATTTGGAACAGTTATCACCTTGAGGAACCTCACATCCTTCCTTGTGTCATCAATAGTCCATTCATGAAGTGGACCCCAAGAATCAAATTGTTTGGATCAATAACAAGCATCTTATCAGTTGCTAGGAAAAGTATGAAATCCACCCTTCCTTGTGTCATCAATAGTCCATTCATGAAGTGGACCCCAAGAGTCAAATTGTTTGGATCAATAACAAGCATCTTATCAGTTGCTAGGAAAAGTATGAAATCCACGTTGATTGTAAGAAAATAAATTTGATCATGAATCTAGACCATGCATCATGTGGGTCACACTTTTGATTGTATATACTGTAAACAAACACTTCCATTCAGTCATCCTAATTATCTTATCGATGAAGAAAGTGGACAGCCAACACAATGTAAGAAAATAAAAATAAAAATCTATGATCATTATTTTATACCATATATCATGTTGGTCTTGCTATGGTCCATGTGCCTCTAAACTCCAAAAAATGACTTTCATTGGATGTTAATAATGTAAAATCCTTCATACCAAAATGAATGGTTTAATTTTATTATAGTAAAAGGATTTACTTGCATGATAGATAAAATAATTTTACAAAAGAAAAAATCTTAATATGATTTGTAGTAATTAAAGATAGCACAAATTTATGCAATTTAGAATATATATATATATATATATATATATATATATATATATATATATATATATATATATATATATATATATATATATATATTTCCATGTAATGAAATGGAATATTTGCAAAGTAGGATAATATTATACAAACGCTTATATTGTTCACTTATACTTTCTACCTTTTGTAATGAATATAGTACCACCTACGTAGAATGGAATTAGTGAAATAGATTAGAAATCATCAATTATTGCTAGATTTGATCATGGATTGTTTAGAACTGCCTTTTACCAAACAATTGCCACTATATATGACTATAATATTATTAATTGTTTATTATCACTAGATTTGATTATTGATCTTCCATCATTTCTTAATCCGACCATTGTTTTTCCACTACCACTAGTTTCAGCCATTGATCTACCATCATTGCTAGAAATGACCATCTATCTTCCATAATTTTGAGTTTCAACTGTTTGTCAACGATTATTGTTGTATGTAACCATCGGACGTCTTCTATCATTCCTAGATCTAATCTTGATTATCCATTATAATTAGATCTGACCATCATTATCTCATCCAGTATTCCTAGTTCTAATCGTTGATCATTTATTTTCACTTATATCGGATCATCGATCTTCTATTATCACCAGACTGGACCATTGATCTTCCATCACTTCTAGATCCGACCATTGATTTTAATTGATGGTGGTGAACAATGGTCTTCCATCTTTTCTAGATCTGCTCACTGATATAAAACCATTTCTTGATCAGATTAATGATCATTCCTTTTACTAAATCCAATTGTTGATTTTTCCATTATTGTTCAGAATATTCATGATGACCTATTGTTGATTTTCCATTATTTTGTGCATTCGTGACGGCAGAAGACGGTTCATGTGGCCCACCTTAATTAGTTATTTATCCACCTCTTCTCACTTGATCCTTGATATTAGCTTCTCATTGTTGGATCCAATCTAAATTGACTGTTAATCAATATTGATCTTTACCATTCAGTCTTTATCTGTGTACACGTAATCATAATCCCCCCTATCGTCTAGAATATAGGCGGAGATTGATCTATATATAATAAGCAAGTCATCTTTCATTACCGAAATTCAATTTTAAAAAAATAGATAAATAGAAAAAGTAGGAAAAAAAAGCAAAGAAAAAAAAGGAGGAGTAGATTAGAATAATCTTTCTAAATTACAATATTTTCTTTTTGGCTAAATGCATATTTGTTAAGATTTCTTTGGTTCTCTTACTGATGCGTCACCTCTTTTTAAAATCATTTTCAATGAAATATAAAAGTTATAACTTCTACAATATGATTTTTTGTATACCATATTAATGGAGCTTTTGGATCTTAAGTTTCTTAAGCAAGCTACATATATTGATTTCTACTTATTAAACTAAAGTAATTAACAACCTGTTTGGATACCATCTAATAAGTTATTTTTTCTACTTACTGGAGTAGATAAGTAACTTATTTGAGATGAGTTTAGTTTATAATCAATTATAAGTAGCCTTTTTAATTAAAGTTAATCACCTCAGTTTAATAAGTAGAAATTAAAATAAGCTACTTAAAGCATTACTAGCTTATCTTAAGTAACTAAGACCCAAACACTCCCCAAGTAAGTATAAATAAAAATGATATTTATAATTGATTATTAACCAAATTTACTTAAATAATTTACTGCTCTAAGTAGAAAAAGTAAACTATTTGGTGGTATCCAAAGAGGCCCTAAACCATAAGAGAGAATTTTTTTTAAGCTATAAGTTATTTATTTCATTGAGATTTATTTTATTTTTTTTATGTATTGTAAAAAGTGAGAGATGGGTAGAAATTTTAACAAATATACATTTAAAAAAAAAAAAAAATCATAATTTACAGAAATTATCCTCATATTCTCAAACAAAAGTAGTGGAGGGAGAATAGTTGTTTTGCCTTCCAAGGAACCAAGGTACTCCTTGTATTAGATGATGAATACAAGGAGAAACCAACAACTAGATAAGGTCCAAACGAATCATGACATAACCTAGAACAACTCCTTTTGACCTTAAGCTAAAATACATTCAGTAAGTGGGCCACACCTGGCCGCTTAGTCCAAGTCAGTATGGAAAGATCTTTGCAAATCTCTTAACTACCATGTCTACTTGCTTGTACTGAAAGAGAAAGAAAGGCACGTACAACTTCCTTTTATTCTCTCCTTGAGAAATGTGTTGATACTCTGGAGCGTGGTATACAGCTCGGGCCCATGACTATTACCATTTAAACCGTCTATTTATAATGGTGTCACCAATCAAGCAGTTATATATAAGATAGTCCTATTGTGTAATCATCTTATTACGTTCGTTTCCAACCTGCTCGGTATTTGGACGGTTTGGATTGAGGTATATATAGACCATGTGTGCAGTTTCATGCGTGTACGTATGCATGGTCGTAATCTACCATCAACCTCGGGTCTACTGCAAAATTCCTCGGTGGCCCGCCCTCATTTCACCTAAAAACGCGTCGACTTTTACGGGGCAAAGAGACTTTCGGACGCTGAAAAGACTAAAATGTCCTGGCAACAGTAATGGGTGAGGCCCCTGACCGTGGGGGTCACCTAAATGAATAGGTTATATATCCACGCCGTCAATCCGTTTTTATAGATCATTTTAGGAGATGTTGTGAAAAATGAGGCAGATCCAAATCTTAGGTGGACCACACAGTAAACATTGAATTCTCACCGTTAAAAATTTATCGGGGCACAAAAGTTTTGGATCAAGCTGATATTTGTGAGCGTTCAAGACCTTATCAACAGGTTGGATGGAAAATAAATATTACAGTGGTCCGTATGAAGTATTTAATGGTGGGACTTCAATCACCACTGTTTTCATCTGGTGTAGTCGACTTGAGATATGGATCTGCTCGAAAATACCCTAGATGAGCTGGAAAAACAGATTGACGGTATGGATATACAGCACATTGGTCGAGGTGGTCAGATCATCAGCCACTAATCTTTACCCCTGCCTAACGTAATCTGGCAATAGGGCTGTCAATGACCGGGCTGTCCGTCGGATTATCTTGCCTGACCCACCTTGGGCTAGATTATAAGGCCCGATGGCTGGGTTCGGCCCAGCATAAACATGTAGGCTGGACACTTTTGCCCATATTTTAATGTGTTTTATACACACCTTCTATTCTGTCAGTTCATTTTAGGTCATTAGCCCAAAATTAAAGCATATCCAAAGTTCAAGCGTACCAGACCACACGAAACAGTGAAGATTAAATGCCTACCGTTGAAAGCTTCCTAGGACCACCGAAGATTGGATGAAGCTCATATTTATTTTTTTCCCTTCATCCGGTTGGATGTCCAATTAATTTCATTATGGATGACCAATTAATATCATTGCTGCCGAAACAGATGAATGGCGACGCGCAAAAATCAAAGTGGGCCGACATGTTCTTAACTCATCGTAGCCAGGTGGTGCTGGGGTTATCACACAATTCGTGTCTATTTTAAAGGTGGAGTCCAGTACCATGGACCCACTTGGTATGTGTATGACATTCAACCCTTCAAACAGGTAAAACTCGCCATGATGATCAAACAAACAATAAATAGGCTAATCCTACCATAGGCGATCCCATTCCATAAATTAATTTATTTTTTTTTGAAAAAAAAAAAAAAAAAGAAAGAAAAGAAATTCATGTTTGACCCCCACAGGATCAATTTATAGGACTGGTTTTTGGTATGGGTGATTATCATCGTGTGGTGCATCTTTTAGACGGTTTGGATATCTTATGCACACCTTATGGTCTGTACAGGTCTAGACTCTACCATTATTACATAGAATTATTTCATGGGTGCATTTGATTATTTCACCACGAAGCACTGCTTGGGAGTTTAAAAACGTTATTGCATTATCTGGTAACACTATAGTTTTTAAAGAAATTTACAGTAAAATATCCTAATATTTATTTGGTTTGCAAGATATTTTAAAATAACTTCTTTTTAATCAGTTTATTAAATTATGAAGCGAATGAATGGTTATAATCCTCTAATCAATGTGTTTTTCAGGTTGGGCCATCAACCATAGGATCCACTAGATGAAAGGTGTCGATCTTACATGGATACCAATTTCCTACATCATATAACAGCCACGATGTCCATCAGTTTCTCTGGCTCATGTTAAAGATGTGAGGTCAAATAGTAATCAGATCCAAAAGTCGAATGGGCCACAGCACAGAAACCATTGGAATGGGAAAACCCAACATTCGAAATTTGATGGGATCGCTGTTATGTTTATATGCCATCCTACTAAGATAAGGGAAAACATAGAATATTATTCAGGTGTCAATTATTTCTTGTGGTGAAGCCCACTTAAGTTTTAAATCTGTCTGAATTTTTGGTTAATGTCCTAATATGAGCTGATGTAATGGATGGACGGTGTGGATGCCACAACCAACAGTGGCCAGCTTTTGTTACTCGATTAAACTACACTTGGTTGATGTTGTATTTCTACTAGTTAAGCTGTCAATGGGCTAGGCTGGCCTGTCTGGCTTTCAGGCCTGGCATGCCTTGGGCAGGACTGGGGTTGGAGTATTAGGGCCAGAAGTCAGGTGGGTTGGGTCGGGTCGGGCTGGGTTGGTGCTCAACCCTAGCCCAACCCAAGCTTCCTATGGCTCAACGCTATCCCAACCCAATCTAACCTCGGGTTGGGAATTCTCAACCCACGCCCAACCTAAGCAACTTGGTTGGGTTGGTTAGGTGGATACATGCTAATATTTTCATTATTACATTTTCAAAATATATATATATATTTTTACCTGTGATTTTATTAATTATATATATAGTTATTTATCATAAAGACCGTCATTTTTTAAAACAAATAAGCTAAAATACAGGGCAACTACTTTTAAAAGTCTTGTTGTGTAGCACACAATCTATTTGGGAGAGGGAAATTTGACGTATCTAGTTAGCTTTGAGTCATCGGAAATGACGTGGACTAATGAAACCCAATGGCATGGAAATTCTTGTGCCTTCAACTCAGATTATAATTTATAACTTATATATCGATCAGGTTCGGGTTAGGTACAGGCAACCCGAGACCTCAACCCGAATCCGACCCAAGTTTTATCGGGTTGGTGTTTATATAGCCCAAGCCCAAGATCAAACCCAATACATCCTGCCCAAGCCCAACCTAATACCGGGTCTGTCACGGGTTGGTCCCTTTCAACCTGCCCAACTTTCATCCCTATGAAGTATCATGCTTAAGGGCTGGGCTCCGGCTTGAAATTCAAGCCCGCTTCACAATTGGGCTGGCCTTGGCCTTGAACAACAGCCCAGAAGCCCCGTTAGCGTTGCAATGGCAAGGGAATTAGAAACAAATCTACAATTTCCATGAGAGTATAATCCGAGATTAGGTAGGTCCGGCTGTAAAAATCTGGCCCAACCATTAGGTGCGTCATTCAATTTTAGGCCTAAAGCCTAAATATCAGCCATATCTATGATTCAAATGGACCACGCAGTTAGAAATAAATGTATAGGGAAAACCTCCAGTGAGTGCAATATCATCACCATTCATCCCATGACCATGTCAGGGATGGCCCCATGTTTCACATATGTGTAATGGTTATTGACATGCAGGTATAAGTTAGTAGCACGTGTGGAACTTATTCACCCGGGTATAAATGTTGTTCAATTGCCTGTTTGAGGTCAACCGTGTTGTGTTTGGCATCTAAACGCTGCCTGCATCGAGTGAGCCCCACCATGACATTGAGATTCCAAGATCCAAGGTGTTTCATGTATCTCATCTGAACCGCGAATCAAGTGAATCTGATTACCATGATGGGATTCTTCAACAATCAGATCTATATGGGACATGCCATAGAAAACATTGATGTTCGTGTTTCAATTCAATTAAACACAAAGCCACATGGGTGTGATCGAGAGCCCATATTCAGATTTCGTGTGCGCATGATGCGTATATATGTTAGAGTCTATTTGACTCAATGTTTGGTTCAACTATTGGTGTTCGTTAAGTTAGATTGATTAGAGATGGTACAGAGTAATCTAGATATCTTCTCCCACCGATTGTGATCAACAAACAAACGATCTGTGAAAACGGTAGGATTAGCCCTTTTAAATAGATTTATTATTATTATTATTATTATTTTTAACCTCGTGTTAATAGATTTAAGGACTTATTCTATTCTTTTCACTAGTACTTTAACTTGATATTTCTCGAAGGGACGAAAATGAGTAAATAAATAAGAGAAGACTAAACAATATCAATTTTATTAATATTTGAATGTATAGGCCATTAAAATCGATGAAGTATGTTGAGGGTCAAATACTGCATATTAGACCCCATTTATTACCTGAATTTACGTACATAATGCCGTTTAATGGCCCGTTTTGCCGTGTTTGTGATACAGGGTGTAGTTGAAAGCATGAAATGCAAAAAGTTGCTAAAAGTATGAATTTAACACTCTGTTGACGCCACAGGCAAGGGACACACTCCAGGGGACCAAGATTGACAAATATACACGGTCAGAAATCCGAGAAAAGTTAGAAATTGAAGCTCAAGTGGCCTGAAGGACGTCCAGAATGCAAGATCACGAGGTTCCCACCATCCGTTCGGCTCGAAACTTCATACGTCGCCTGAGGACCATAAATTAACCGTACATATAAAATTTCAGCCATTGAAGATCTCGGAAAGTGCCCCAACTGACAGATCAGCCCATAAACCGTTGATTCTGGGCCCACCTGATATCTGGAACTGTCTCAAAATTATTATTGACGCCTTAAATAAGGAGTCAAAACAGATGGACGGTGCAGATTTCTCTAAAACATTGCAATGGACCCCATATGAAATGAGTGTGTACAGTACACATGTGCACTCGCCGTGCACCAAAATTTCCAAAAGTCGGTCAGCTGCGCTGACCGACGTTTCCGTCTACAACTCTAAAACTTGCAGCGGACGCACGGCCGCGGCCGTTTTTGCGAACGGTAGTGGGCCCCACCCATTGCTCGTATGGCCAATCTGATCCGTTCACCGTGTAGAGGGCTTCGAATACTACAAAAACATGCTGAATTTTTGTACCCATGCGTGCACACGTGTGAGATACAGAGGCCACAAAAGGGCTGCTCGGTAACGTTCAAAACTGATTCTTCTGTGATTTCTTCTCTGGGCCACGTCAATGGACGTTCAAAACCACCCATTCTTGACTGAAATTTCGTTCTGAATCCAATGGACGGGGTGGATTTTCCAGAAAATGCTTCTGTGGGGCCCACCGACCACAACAGCGAAATGGTGCGAAAGGTTTCGCACATCCGCGAAAACCGACTTTTCCGGACAGTTTTGGCCCACCATCTTTGATCATATGGCAGATCTGAACCGTCTATCATGTAGAGGACCCAAGAAAGTACTAAGGGACGGTGTTTCTTTGGAATTTGAGCGAGAAAAGTGGCGTGTTTCATGGTACCAAACTCGGCTGCGAAAATTGCACTCCGTGTCCTGCTACAACTCTGTCACTGACTCCAGCCTTCCAGCAGCTATAAAAAGAGGTTTTTGGACGTGGGGAGCATTCATTCAGGTCTTGGGAGGGAGAACAGAGGGCTCGAGCTTGGGTTTCAACGTGGGCAGAAGAGAGAGAGAGGAGCTTGGTTTTTTTTCTTTCCCTTTTCTTTCCCTTTTCTTTTTCTCTTTATTTATTTGGATTGAGCCCATCCATGGCAGGCTAAATCCTCCTAGCTAGGGCTAGGAGGTGAAGCTTGTAGTGAGATGAGAGATTATATACTTTTAATTTAATTTTAATTTTTGAATTGAAGTTGGTTTTAGTTTGATTTTAATGGAAATATTTTAAGTTTTTAATGGTCTATTGTGACTGAAATTACAATGGGTCTGCAATGACTTTTAATATTCCCATTCTCTTTAATGTTTATGACGTTAGGAAGCCCTGTTGTTCACCATAGTCTCCTGGGCATGGTTGGATGACGGTACCCTTCTTAACCTTCATACATATGATTGGTTGGTAATTAGTTTAATTCTGTTGTTTGCCATAGTCTGTGGGCATGGTTTGGTGATGGAATCCATTCTAATTCATACACCTTTCATCTCTTTGAAAACTAGATCAACGGCAGTTCAGTAATTTTCATGATTTTTGATGCAAGCATAAATTCTCCCTGATCTCTACAAGTGGATCCTCTGAATCCCTAGTTCCCTTCTCCTGATTTCTCTCAAGTTTAGATAATTATTTCACCATTATTTCTTAAATTACATTCAGTTTAGATTTCATCTTAATCTAGTTCTAGTTCTGGTTAGTTTTAGATAACGTACAAGTTTCAGTCCCTTGGGATTCGACCTCGGTCTTACCGAGTTATTACTACATCACAACCCTGCACTTGGGGAGTGAACAAGTTTTTGGCGCCGTTGCCGGGGACCGTCGACTACGTTTTTCTGAAATTAATTAGTTTTAGGATTAGTTTAAGATTAGGATTTTTACTAACTTCAGTTTTAGGTTTAGATTTTTCTGATTTTTTTTTAACTAACTTGTCTTTCCTGTTTTGTAGGATTCTGAGATAGAAACTTCTAATTTGGTGATATCTTTTCTAATTTCTTTATTTTTTTTCTATTAGGGTTTTTAGAAATTTTATAATCTTAGACTAACTGTTTTAGAAACTAACTTGTTTTGTTTTTTTTCTGCAGGATCTTAACATAGGAACTTCTTACTTGGTAACACCCTTCTAACTTCTTCTCTTTCTTTCCATATTTCTATAGGACTTTTCTTTTGTTCTAGGATTAGACTCAGAGTCAGGGTTCTACCATGGAATCGTGGGTACATGCATACGCTGAGATGGATAGGAGATATTGGGGAATGCCCGAGGGTTGTGGAATTCAACGTATACCTCAAGATTTTTCTCCATCACAAACAGACATTGAGAACCGACTAGAACGTTATCTTCCATCGGTTAATAGGGCTGTATACGATCGTAATTATGGGAATGAGGATTATTATCAGCCATCATATTCTCCCATGTATGATCAGTATGACTATAACCAGTGGAAACATCAAAGCTGTGAAGATGAACCAATAACATGTTATAATGATTATTCTCTTGGATCCCCTACCTTTGAAATCCATCCAGAAACGATCCAAGAGGATTCGTATCAGGGTAATCTTTCAGCCTGTCTTGTGGAAATGAGAAAAGTAATGGAAACAATGAAAGGACTCGATGCGCGTCTTGATAGGATAGAGGAGGCTCGGTCATCCCAGCCACGACCTAATCTAAAAATACAATGCGAAGAAAGTGATCCGCACTCACTTTTAAAAGAATCTGAAATTTGGAATGAGGAGTTAGATTCCGTTAATGAGCATGTGGTTCAATTTTCCGATGAGTCAATCTCGATGACTGTCCGAAAGAATGGTGAAGATACATGGGTGTCTTTTAAATACATTGATGATGACACAGTTTCCTTACATGACACACAAGATTTCAATGATGAGGAAGAAGTTAGTTTATGCAAACCTCAACCCATGTTAGGTGTAGAATGTGAGGAAAGTGATCTCATCCCGAATGTGCACTGCACTGGACTAGACAATGATGCGTGTTGGGATGATGATCATGAATGTGCAGCCCAAATTCTCCCCGAATCAATCTCAAATCTGGTCCAGGTCAACGATCAAGACGTGCACGAAGTGATCGGTCAGGAAGATCTACTCCACTCATCTGACATGCCTGATTTAAATGTGGAGAATGAACCTCTTACAACCGACTCTTCTAACTCTTGTGAGGCATGTTTAGACCACTCCCTTGAATTGAATGATGATATGATTCGGGAGGAGGAGTTGCCCGCTACGACTCTGCAATTTGAAACCACTCAGTTGAGGCCACCATCTGAGCTGCAAACAATTGAGAATTCAGCGCCTCAATTGAGTAATTTCAATGAACAGAGTGATCACATCAATGCTTCACTTACTGATTTTCAATCTATCTGTGCAGGACTGGAACAAGAGAGCGCACCTCCATCCACTTTCAAAGATGAGGGATTCTTTGCGCAGATCATCACAAGCCACAAAAACGAGTCACACTCATCTGAATTTCCCAACTCGTGGGATTGCTTGGCACACTTTGCGGTTTCAAACGATTTCATGTTAAAAGACAAAGTGGATACCTTAGGAGACAACATCTTGGTAGTCATCACTGACCAAACGAACCCTTATTCTGAAACCCTCTCTTCCCCTGATCCTAAACGTCTACTAGTAAAGGAAGAGGAACTGAATCTAAAACCGAAGTTTGAAACTTCGGAATATGTTGAGACTACATTACTTTTTAAGAAGTTTTCTAAACTTTATTTACTTGTAGTCTTTGATTCACCATGTAATACTAACGTTGAAACTTCTTCTGTCTTAGGTGAATCGTATATATTACGGATACCTCCAGCAATTCAATGGAAGATTTCTTATGAGGTACATAAGTCTTTCTGGAAAGTCATGCTCCAGGGCATCCAAGCCTATTGTAAAAAGGGCTTTTGGATGATCCTGTTGAGGAACTTACTGAGAAACTTATCAAGATATTGGCCGGAAGGGGAACCTTGAGGTATGATCGATTCGATGTTTGTGGGTAACATTACTGCAAACCCTCACGAGACTACAACTCGTCCTCTAGGGGTAACCTAGGGGTTTAAAGGCTTGTTGCATACGCTAAATGCAATCGAGAGCACCTGCGAAAGTGGTATAGGTAGGATTTTATTTTTGTTATTTTTGTTCTGCTTTCTCTCTCATGCTGACAAGCTTTCATGCCGTGATCTATTGGAAACTCTCTTGATTCGTTATTCAGGTACTATCTTCCCATCACTTCTCATTTACTTTCATTGTCCCATGTGCATTGCATGCTCATATCTTTTACATTGAGGACAATGTAGATTTTAGGTTGGGGGTGGGGGATTAGGTAACCTCATCAGTATTTTCTTGGTCTTGAGTAACAATTGTGAAAAAAAAAATTTCTGAAAAATTTTATGAATTCGAAGTGATTTTGACGAATATCCTTGATTTAGAATTGTGAGATATATGATGTTGATAATTTATGACTCTTGGATTCCGTATCGGTGGCATTCTGCAGTTAAGATCGAGTTGTTAAGCCATGATTAGAAGTTTTAAACATTGATCGCATCAGGATTTCACATGTCACATCTCGCTTTCACGTTAAGACTTCAGTCTGATATTGAAGGGTTAATTTGGTAATCACTAAGCACGAAAGGAACTAGCCTGAAATATCTTGCCATCATGGTATAAAAATTAGAAAGGTTGGATAATTAATCTTCACCATAGGTTTGCTCCCTATAGGTGTGGAGTTAATTCCCCATGAATGATATCTAAAAAGAGTCAGGTGTACGATCTTCACCATAGGTTTGCTCCCTATAGGTGAGGATTTGATTCCCCTTCCTTGGCATTACTTTGAATAGAAAAATCACAAGTTAATAGGCTAATCTATGAGGCAAGTTTTGGATTAAGTTTGGTTATCATGAATTCTCTTGCTGGTTACCAATGAGATCCTGAAATAACAAATTCAATCTTAATGTGATTAGCTGAGATTACACTATACATCCATGGATCTCAATGTTTAAAATTTTTCTAATTGATGGATTAATGCTTTACACTTGATTATGAAGTCTACGGTGCGTTTGAGCTCAGGAGAATACAATTTCTAACATTCATGAATATTAAATTTCACGTATTTTGTTCAAAATCTCACTTGATTTCATAGAAAGTTCTCCTATAATTCTCAACTTATTTTTCGCATACTTTGCTCGGGACTAGCAAAATGCTGGTTGGAGGTTGTGTTGAGGGTCAAATACTGCATATTAGACCCCATTTATTACCTGAATTTACGTACATAATGCCGTTTAATGGCCCGTTTTGCCGTGTTTGTGATACAGGGTGTAGTTGAAAGCATGAAATGCAAAAAGTTGCTAAAAGTATGAATTTAACACTCTGTTGACGCCACAGGCAAGGGACACACTCCAGGGGACCAAGATTGACAAATATACACGGTCAGAAATCCGAGAAAAGTTAGAAATTGAAGCTCAAGTGGCCTGAAGGACGTCCAGAATGCAAGATCACGAGGTTCCCACCATCCGTTCGGCTCGAAACTTCATACGTCGCCTGAGGACCATAAATTAACCGTACATATAAAATTTCAGCCATTGAAGATCTCGGAAAGTGCCCCAACTGACAGATCAGCCCATAAACCGTTGATTCTGGGCCCACCTGATATCTGGAACTGTCTCAAAATTATTATTGACGCCTTAAATAAGGAGTCAAAACAGATGGACGGTGCAGATTTCTCTAAAACATTACAATGGACCCCATATGAAATGAGTGTGTACAGTACACATGTGCACTCGCCGTGCACCAAAATTTCCAAAAGTCGGTCAGCTGCGCTGACCGACGTTTCCGTCTACAACTCTAAAACTTGCAGCGGACGCACGGCCGCGGCCGTTTTTGCGAACGGTAGTGGGCCCCACCCATTGCTCGTATGGCCAATCTGATCCGTTCACCGTGTAGAGGGCTTCGAATACTACAAAAACATGCTGAATTTTTGTACCCATGCGTGCACACGTGTGAGATACAGAGGCCACAAAAGGGCTGCTCGGTAACGTTCAAAACTGATTCTTCTGTGATTTCTTCTCTGGGCCACGTCAATGGACGTTCAAAACCACCCATTCTTGACTGAAATTTCGTTCTGAATCCAATGGACGGGGTGGATTTTCCAGAAAATGCTTCTGTGGGGCCCACCGACCACAACAGCGAAATGGTGCGAAAGGTTTCGCACATCCGCGAAAACCGACTTTTCCGGACAGTTTTGGCCCACCATCTTTGATCATATGGCAGATCTGAACCGTCTATCATGTAGAGGACCCAAGAAAGTACTAAGGGACGGTGTTTCTTTGGAATTTGAGCGAGAAAAGTGGCGTGTTTCATGGTACCAAACTCGGCTGCGAAAATTGCACTCCGTGTCCTGCTACAACTCTGTCACTGACTCCAGCCTTCCAGCAGCTATAAAAAGAGGTTTTTGGACGTGGGGAGCATTCATTCAGGTCTTGGGAGGGAGAACAGAGGGCTCGAGCTTGGGTTTCAACGTGGGCAGAAGAGAGAGAGAGGAGCTTGGTTTTTTTTCTTTCCCTTTTCTTTCCCTTTTCTTTTTCTCTTTATTTATTTGGATTGAGCCCATCCATGGCAGGCTAAATCCTCCTAGCTAGGGCTAGGAGGTGAAGCTTGTAGTGAGATGAGAGATTATATACTTTTAATTTAATTTTAATTTTTGAATTGAAGTTGGTTTTAGTTTGATTTTAATGGAAATATTTTAAGTTTTTAATGGTCTATTGTGACTGAAATTACAATGGGTCTGCAATGACTTTTAATATTCCCATTCTCTTTAATGTTTATGACGTTAGGAAGCCCTGTTGTTCACCATAGTCTCCTGGGCATGGTTGGATGACGGTACCCTTCTTAACCTTCATACATATGATTGGTTGGTAATTAGTTTAATTCTGTTGTTTGCCATAGTCTGTGGGCATGGTTTGGTGATGGAATCCATTCTAATTCATACACCTTTCATCTCTTTGAAAACTAGATCAACGGCAGTTCAGTAATTTTCATGATTTTTGATGCAAGCATAAATTCTCCCTGATCTCTACAAGTGGATCCTCTGAATCCCTAGTTCCCTTCTCCTGATTTCTCTCAAGTTTAGATAATTATTTCACCATTATTTCTTAAATTACATTCAGTTTAGATTTCATCTTAATCTAGTTCTAGTTCTGGTTAGTTTTAGATAACGTACAAGTTTCAGTCCCTTGGGATTCGACCTCGGTCTTACCGAGTTATTACTACATCACAACCCTGCACTTGGGGAGTGAACAAAGTATCAAACAACCAAGAAAATAAAATAAAATAAATGAGCCATAAGTACTTGATTCATTTATTGAAAAAAGCAATCAAGGTGATGGTTAGTAGGATGTGACTGAATTAATATAATTACCTAAATCAAAACTCAATTAATCATGATCTAGCAATTTAAGATTGTAGATATTTTATATACGCTTATAGTACTGCAGCGGAAGTCACTAAAGAACTAGTCTAGGCTACAAAAGATAAATTGAAAAATAGATGCATTTGGTGTAGTGGCTCAAGCTCTTCTTCATGTTTTTCTTTTAGAACTTGTCGAGGGCAGATAAACCCTTACTAGCTGATCCTGAATCCTATTCACTCCCCAAGTGCAGGGTTGTGATGTAGTAATAACTCGGTAAGACCGAGGTCGAATCCCAAGGGACTGAAACTTGTACGTTATCTAAAATTAAATAGACCTTGAACTAGAAAAAGATGAATTCTAAATCAAGTATAAATTGAGGAATAATGATGGAATAATTTTCTAAACTTAAGATAAATTAGAGGAAGAGAAACTAGGGATTCAGAGGATCCACTTGTAGAGATCAGGGAGAACTTATGCTTGCATCAAAAATCATAGAAATTACTGAACTGCCGTTGATCTAGTTTTCAAAGAGATGAAAGGAAGATAAATTAGAATGGATTCCATCACCAAACCATGCCCAAAGACTATGGCAAACAACAGAATCAAACTAATTACCACCTAATCACATGTATGAAGGTTAGGAAGGGTACCGACATCTAACCATGCCCAGGAGACTATGGTGAACAACATGGCTTCCTGACATCATAAACATAAAGGAAAAATGACATGCTCTACGCCATTGCAGACCCATTGTAATTTCTGTCACAACAGACCATTAAAAACTAAACAGAACATGCCATTAATAATCAACTAAATTCAACGTTAATTCATAAATAAATAAATAAAAACATAAATTAAAACCTCCCATCGCACTACAAGCTTCACCTCTTAGCCCTAGCTAAGAGGTTTAGCCTGAAAACATAATTAGGCTAAAATCCAAATAATTAAAGAGAAAAAGAGAAGTAAAAGAAAAGTGAAAGAAAGGAAAAATACAAAGCTCTTCTCTCTCTCTCTTCTTTGCTCCACGTCAGGCTCCTAGCCGTGGCTGCCTCCCTACTGATCTCTCCTTTTTCTTTTTCTTCTCCCTCTCTAAAGGATCCCCCTCTCCTCCACGTTTTGCTCCTTCTTTTATAGCAGCAAGAGGTCAGTGGGACCGACTTTCTTTCCTCGCTGAAGAAAAAAACGTGCGTAAGCTGCACGTTACATAGGGAAAACCGCAAACCAGCTTGCGTTCGACTCAGATCTTTCGAGCAAAAACCGTCCCTTGATTGGATTTCTCTCCATGGCTGGGGTAAAGACCCCCTTCCAGACCTATTAGACGGTTCAGATCATTCATATGATCACAGACAGCGGGCCACAACTGCATGAAACTTCCTCTTTTCACGGTCGTGCGAATGCTTACGCAGGAGGCTACGCTGACTTGATCAGTGGGCCCCACAGTGATGTTTTCGGGGAAATCCACCCCGTCCATTGTATCCACATGAAAGTTTTGGTTAGAGAAGAACTGTTTTGGACGATTTCTGATGTGGCCCACCTAATCTTTCATTCTGCCGTCCATTTCTGCGTTTAACGGAGATTCACATGCGTACGCGTGCATGGGGCCAGAAGACGAGCTTGGCGAAGGTTGTAGCTACCCCCTTGATGCAATGGACAGTTCAGATCATCGAACCGGATGATGAGTGGGGCCCACAACGACGCACCGCAGCCTCTGTTACGAGAACAGAGCTTCTGCATTGATATTGTGACGTTTGGTGGACCTCACAGCAAGGTTTTATGGAAGATCCATGTCGTCCATTGTCTTTATGACGAAAAACCGTTCGGGAATGGCAGTTTTTTAATTGGGTTCGATGTGGCCCACCAAACTTCCTATTCCACCGTTCATCATGCGTAGGACCGAGATTTTCCTTCATGTACAATCATTTTTCCAGAAAAACCTTACGTGTACGGTCGGTTTGACCTCCTTGACTTATTGGATGGGTCGGATCTATAAACTGTATCAGGAGTGGGCCCCACTATTCACCCATTGGACGGACAGCATTAGAAGCTGTTACGTTTTTTAAAAATTTTAGAAATTTCTATCGGTCAGCGTTTGTGTTGACCGATATAGACGGCGCGGTGCACGTCCCACATATGTATATGCCATGTACACACGTTGCAGTGTGGGGCCCACTGCAATGGTTATTTGATATCCAATCCAACCATCTGTTTTTTCACCACATTTAGCGCGTTCATACGGAAACTGAAGTATATCCAGACTTCAGGATAACCCAAATTTGATAATTCATGGGTTGATCTGTTCGTTGGGTCGCTTCTGTGATGATCCAACGAATGAATTTTGACGTGTACGGTTAATTTATGGTCCTCAGGCGACGTATGAAGTTTCGAGCCGAATGGATGGTGGGAACCTCGTGGTCTTGCATTCTGGACGTCCTTCAGGCCGCTTGAGCTTCAGTTCTTCGATTTTTTTGGATTTCAGGCGTTGATCTTGGTCCCCAGGAGTGTGTCCCATGCCTTGGGTGAATTTGGAGCGTTAAATCCATGCATTTAGTATCCTATTTCGATCCAAGCTTGTAAAATCAACCTGCAACATAAACATGATTAAATCAGCCGTTAAACACTATTATGCTCGTAAATCCGAACAATATTTGAGGTCTAATATGCACCATTTGACCCTCAACAAATCCTCCGCATATCTATGATGCATTCTGGATAAGAAAGTCTTCAGGTAGATCCAAAACTATTGGCTTCTCAAATCTTTTCCTCGTACATGATCCCTTTGATGGGAGATGTTTGTGGCACTCACTAATCAAATTCAAGATTAACCAGGAGATGGTCAATGTGGACCTCAAATTGATTATAACTACTCACATGGTGGCCCACCTTTTGCACTTCCAATTGAGGTGTTGGACAGTCCAGATCGAACCACCTTATGCATTTAACATTGCTCCTGATGAGATTTTCCTCCTCAGATCAGAGGAGAGATGGAGCAACGGGTCAAAAATTGGAGTATTTAATCGCGCTGCTCGACTGGTCGTGGGAAGCGCTCGACCGGTCGTGGGTTCGAGCCCTAGCACGACTCAAATTCCAGCGAGTTGTTGCTAATTTTCTCCTCCGTCTACGACCAGTCCTGGGTGAGCTACGACCAGTCGTAGGCGAGCTACGACCAGTCGTAAGCGGCTAGGACCAGTCCTGGAATTTTCAGGACCAGTCCTATGTTACGCAGTTTTTGCAAAAAATTGCGAATTTGAGTCCTTTCGCAACAGGGATGCAAAAAGGAGTTTCCTAAAACTATAAAAAGGGGTTCCTAGGTTTTTCTAGGATTTTTCCATGCATAAGAAAAATACAAGAAGGTTTCCTAAAGGCTTTACAAGAGTTTTGCTAAAGGGTTTACGGTGAGAGAGTGAGAGCAAAGAGAGAGAGGAAGCTTGTAGAAGAGAGCCGTCGTCTCAGCGCTTATACGTCCTCGTGATCGGTGAGATCTCTCAGTTTTCTTTTTATTCTCTTATTGTTTATCCGCTCCTGCGTGAGCGAAGAAGGTTTGATCTAAGCGGTGTGTGCTTGTGATCGGTTGTAACGTTCTACTTTCATAGTGGATTGTCGATCTGGATGAGGTCCCGTAGTTTTTACCTCTTTGAGGGTTTTCCACGTAAAATTCTCTTGTGTGGTGTGTGATTGTTGCTTTGATTTATTTCATTGCTATTATTATCCCATAATTTTGGTTTGTTCGGGAGGCTAGATCCTAAGGTTTTGTGCAAGGCCCCCAACAAAGTGGTATCAGAGCGCTAGGTTTATTGAACGGGTAGGATCGATTTGGAATTATGGAAGGCGGCTCATCAAGGATGATCAGCCTCAATGGTTCCAACTGGATCATATGAAAGGCTAAGATGGAGGGCTTGCTTTATTGCAAGGATTTATATTCTCCAATTTTAGGCATATCAGCAAAATCCAAGGATATGTCTGATGAAGATTGGAAGAAGTTGGACCGAAAAGCGGTGGGGTTTATTAAACAATGGCTGGATGACTCTGTGTTCCACCATGTGTCTACGAAAATCTCAGCCGCAAGCCTATGCTGAAACTACAAGGGCTGTATGAGAGGAAGACAGCCCGGTAATAAAATCTTCCTGATTAGGCGACTTGTGAATCTCAAGTTCAAGGATGGTGGTTCTGTGGCTGAGCACATGAATGAGGTCAGTAATATAGTGAATCAGCTCTCCTCTATGAAGATGATCCTGAATGATGAATTGCAGGCTTTACTATTACTTAGTTCATTGCCTGACAGTTGGGAGACATTGGTGGTGTCTCTAAGTAACTCCGCGCCAGACGGAAAGATATCCATGGAACAGGTTACTAGTTATCTCTTCAATGAAGAGAAAAGGAGGAAGTCTCAGGGGTCTACTCAGCAAGAGGCCCTTGTGACACATGAACGGGGGAGAGGAAAGAACAGGAAGGGCGGGAAGGCCCGAGATAAATCAAGAGCCAAGTCGAATAATAGGAAAGAAGTTGAATGCTGGAATTGTGGCAATAAGGGCCACTATAAGCATGAATGTCGTAAGGCTAAAAACAACAAGAAAGGAAAAAGGAAAGGAGAAGGAAGATGAATCTGATTCCACTGCGGTCGCTTCAGATGGCGACGTTGTTATTATTCTTTCCACAGATCACGATGTATGTCTCACGGCTACGGGTCAAGACACCGACTGGGTGATAGAATCGGGAGCCTCTTTTCATGCGACTCCACGCAGAGATTTCTTTACAAGCTACAAGTCAGGTGACTATGGGACCGTGAAGATGGAAAATTCTGGCGTATCGAAAATCGTACGGGTTGGTGATATTTGTGTGAAGACCGATGTGGGATGCACAGACCGATGTGGGATGCACATTGGTTCTCAGGGATGTGAGGCATATCCCAGACCTTCGTCTCAACTTGATGTCGACGGGAAGGTTGGATGATGATGGCTATGAAAGCGGGTTTGTTGGTGGGCGCTGGAAGCTCATCAAGGGTTCGTTGATCGCAGCCAGAGGAAAGAAGTGTTGCACCCTATACAAGGAAAGTGTCAGTGTATGAAAGGGTGGGTTGAACGCAGCGGAAGATTCAGCTATAGACATGTGGCACAAGCGTCTAGGCCACATGAGTGAAAAAGAGCTTCAGCTATTAGCAAGGAAGCGGCTCCTTCCAGACGTGACAGGTATACCTCTCAAAACCTGCCTTAATTGTTTATCAGGAAAACAACATAGAGTTTCATTCGTTAAAACTGCTTCTCATGTTAATAAAGTGCATGAATTAGATTTGATTTATTCTGATGTGTGTGGTCCTATGAGGACAAAAACCTTGGGTGGGGCATTGTATTTTGTTACTTTTATAGATGATGCATTTAGGAGGGTTTGGGCTTATGCTTTGAAATCCAAGGACGAGGTCTTTGTCGTGTTTAAGTTGTTTCATGCTATGGTCGAGAGAGAGACATGTAGATCATTGAAGTGCATTCGCACTGATAACGGTGGTGAATACATCGGCGACTTTTATGAGTACTGCAAGTCCCTGGGTATACGGCATGAACAGACGGTTCCTAAGACCCCCCAGCATAATGGTGTGGCTGAGCGAATGAATCGCACCATTGTTGAGAGAATCAGATGCATGATATCCCATACGAAGTTGCCCAAGACGTTCTGGGGAGAAGCAATGCACACGGCGGTATATCTGATAAACAGGTCTCCATCAGCCCCATTGAATGGAGAAGTACATGAGAAAGTGTGGATTGGATAGGATCCATCGTACAGTCATTTAAGGTTGTTTGGATGCAGGGCATCCGTTCACGTAGCGAAGGACGAGAGGTCCAAACTCGATATGAAGATCAGACAGTGTGTGTTCCTAGGGTACGGTGATAAAAAATTTGGTTACAGATTGTGGGATCCGACCGAGAAGAAGCTCGTCAGGAGCAAAGATGTGGTTTTCTTTGAATATCAGTGTGTTGAAGACATTGGTAAGTCAGAGAAAAACTAGCCTAGTTCAGGTGAGCTAGAGGACATGGATCCGGTTATTCCTCCCGTGGTGCCTGATGACGGGGGAGTACAACGAGGTGTAGTGGATGAGGAGGTTCCTACAAAAGATGGACTGGGGGAGCAGCCCCCACTTGATCCACCTGTTGAGCCACAGGTGAGGAGGTCATCTAGGGACAGGCAGTCGTCCAAGAGGTACTCGCCGCATGAGTACATTATGCTGACTGATGGGGGAGAGCCAGAAGATTATTCTGAGGCCCTAGCCGATGAGCATAAGGAGGAGTGGTTGAAAGCTATGCAAGAGGAGATGGAATCCTTGCATAAGAACCACACGTATGACATGGTGAAACTGCCTAAGGGCAAGAAAGCTCTGAGAAACAAGTGGGTGTTAAGAAAGAAGGTTGAGCAGAAGAATTTACAGACGAGGTTTAAGGCCAGACTTGTGGTAAAAGGGTTCGGTCAGAGGAAAGGCATAGACTTCGAGGAGATATTCTCACCAGTGGTGAAGATGACATCCATACGGGTGTTGCTTGGGTTGACAGCTAGCATGGATCTGGAGATAGAGCAATTAGACGTTAAAACTGCTTTTCTCCATGGTAACCTGGAAGAAGAGATCTACATGCATCAACCAGAGGGCTTCGAAGTCAAGGGCAAGGAACATATGGTGTATAGGCCAAGGAAGAGCTTGTATGGGCTGAAACAAGCTCCACGGCAATGATACAAGAAATTCAATTCGTTCATGTTATAGCATGGGTATGACAGAACGGAGTCGGACCACTATGTGTTCACGCGTAAGTTCTCAGATGGTGATTTCATAGTTCTACTCTTATATGTTGATGACATGCTCATCATGGAAAAAGACATCAAAAAGATCGACAGGCTGAAACAAAAGTTGGGCAAGTCTTTTGCGATGAAAGACTTGGGCCCGGCTAAACAGATCCTAGGAATGGAGATAACCCGTGACAGAAGCAGCAGGAAGCTTTGGCTGTCACAAGAGCGGTATATTGAGAAAGTCCTAGAGCGGTTCAATATAAATGCAGCGAAGCCGGTCAGTACTCCACTAGATGGTCACTTCAGATTGAGCGATAGACAGTGTCCCAAGACGAAGGCAGATGTGGAAGAGATGCAGAAGATACCCCACGCGTCAGCTGTAAGAAGTTTGATGTATGTTATAGTGTGTACACGCCCAGACATAGCATATGCGGTTGGTGTTGTCAGCCGGTATCTTGCCCATCCTGACAAAGAACATAGGGCAGTGGTGAAGTGGATACTGCGGTATCTAAGAGGCTTATCCAGGTTGAGCCTATGCTATGGTGATGGTAAACCTGTACTAAAGGGCTACACAGATGCTGATATGGCAGACGACACAGACTCCAGAAAGTCTACATCGAGGTTCATGTTTACGTTTGCAGGGGGAGCGGTTTCTTGGCAAAGCAAGCTACAGAAGGTCGTAGCATTATCGACGACAGAGGCCGAGTACATTGCAGTTACAAAGGCATGTAAAGAGATGCTTTAGATGAAGAGGTTCCTACAGAAACTTAGCCTGAAGCAGGAGGAGCACGTGGTCTATTGCGATAGTCAGAGTGCTATACACTTGAGCAAGAATCCAAGTCAGCATTTCAAGTCGAAGCACATAGAGATTCGGTATCACTGGATCAGGGATACTTTAGAACAAAAAGTGTTACAGCTTGAGAAAGTCCTCACGGACGATAATGGGTCAGACATGATGACCAAGGCTTTGCTCAAGGGCAAGTTTGAGGTTTGTAGAAACCTGGCTGGCTTGAAGAAGGTGAATTCCTCCTGAGTCAGAAAGGGAGAGATTTGATGAAAATTTTCTCCTCAAATCAGAGGAGAGATGGAGCAACGGGTGAAAAATTGGAGTATTTCATCGCGCTGCTCGACCGGTCGTGGGGGAGCCACGACCGGTCGTGGGAGGCGTTCGACCGGTTGTGGGTTCGAGCCCTAGCACGACTCAAAGTCCAACGAGTTGTTGCTAATTTTTTCCTCCGTCTATGACCAGTCCTGGGTGAGCTACGACCAGTCGTATGCGGCTAGGACCAGTCTTGGAATTTTCAGGACCAGTCCTAGGTTACGCAGTTTTTGCGAAAAATTACGGATTTGAGTCCTTTCGCAACAGGGATGCGGCAAGGAGTTTCCTAAAATTATAAAAAGGGGTTCCTAGGGTTTTCTAGGATTTTTCCATGCATAAGAAAAATACAAGAAGGTTTTCTAAAGGCTTTGCAAGGGTTTTGCTAAAGGGTTTAGGGTGAGAGAGTGAGAGAAAAGAGAGAGAGGAAGCTTGTAGAAGAGAGCCGTCGTCTCAGCGCTTCTACGTCCTCGTGATCGGTGAGATCTCTCAGTTTTCTTTTTATTCTCTTATTGTTTATCCGCTCCTGCGTGAGCGAAGAAGGTTTGATCCAAGTGGTGTGTGCTTGTGATCGGTTGTAACGTTCTACTTTCATAGTGGAGTGTTGATTTGGACGAGGTCCCGTGATTTTTACCTCTTTGAGGGTTTTTCACGTAAAAATCTCTTGTGTGGTGTGTGATTTTTGCTTTGATTTATATCATTGCTATTATTATCCCATAATTTTAGTTTGTTCGGGAGGCTAGATCATAAGGTTCTGTGCAAGGCCCCCAACAGCTCCCTGATGGTTTGGAGTGTTAGAGGGATTTGACACCGATACTGATCTGTTATTGAATGAGATGAAATCTAGTTCTTCCATTTTCTTGATCATATATAATTGAACTATGACCACAGGATCAAGCCATTAGGCTTTCTCATTATTAATTCCAATTGATGTATGGAAGTGGGATCCGATCTACTTAATTTCTCCTTACTTGGGACCAATCAATAGCCAGATTTTCTTGGATATCGGTCCGATCTTCGACTATTCAGAACATTGTCAAACACTACAAACTCTTCAAACATTTCTAGGAAGATCTCTCATTTTGATAAGACTTTGAGAGATGGCCTTAGAGTGTATTATATCTAGATGTGTAATAAGATATACCCCTCGTCGGGTCTTTTATAAACGTGCTTGATACACTACCTTATAAATTGGTGCATTAATTGTGGCCATATTGACATGAATATGGGTCCATGCTTCTATGTTAATAATCAAATGCGTAATGCCGAAAGAAAATCAACCTAATATACTTTTAGGTGTAACCGCCACTACTACTCCCTTAGGGCCTGTTTTCTTTTTCTTTCTATTTTTTTGACAAACGCACACACACCCCACACACTCACGCTGGTGGAATTTCACCACCCTTGACCGGGAGTTGAAACTCCTGCTAGTCCCTTAGGGCCTGTTTGGCGCATGGAAATAGGGAGGACTACATGGGATGGAATTGCCTGAAAATAATCATAACGGCCAGTCAGGGGCTGTCGTGGAATTCAAGAAGTTCATCACATCCTATTCCACGCTTGGAATGTAAAAATATCTCATGTATATCACTCTTGAATTAGTTATCGTTTTTGGCTAGTAACGGTGAAAACCCACCAGCGGTGGTGGATGAGATACCGTGGATTGTGAAGAAGACACCTAACTGCATTTATATTTATGTCACCACATTCCGTGGGGCCCACAATGATGTACTTATTATATCCACACTGTCTATCCATTTTACGAGATCATTTTAGGGCATGGGCCCAAAAATGAAGCATATCAGAATCTTAAGTGGACCACACCACATAAAGTAGTAAGATTTAACATCTACCATTGAAAACTTCTAGCAGGCCACAGAAGTTTTGAATCAGTCTGATACTTGTTTTTTTACCTACGCCCAGGTCTGTGTGACCTTATGAACATCGTAGATGACAAATAAACATCATGATAGGCCTTAGGAAGGTTTCAACGATAGAAATCATTATCCTTGCTACTTTTTATGGTGTAGTTCACTTGATCTTTGTTTCTATTTCAATTTTGGGTTTATGGCTTAATATGATCTCTCAGAATGGATGGACGGTATAGATATAATACATATATAATAGTGGGCCCCATGAAACTTGGTGACATCCATACACCACCGTACAATCATACCGATTTTTTCTTCATTCTTAAATCCAGGCGGTATTCACTCTGGAAGTTATAAATCCAGCGGAACTGGGAGAATTCAAATTTCATCTGTTGCAGCTTCCAAAGCCTTGAACCAATATCACCAAAGCTCATAACCAAACATGTACGAAATTTGAACCATTAATTTTTCTTATTCAATCCGAACCGTCTAATACATTGCACCAAACTGGCCCTTAGTGTCAAGCCGTGGTGGTTTCCATTGATCTGTGTTATAGGCCACCAGTTTTAGCATTCATGAAGGCCTGAGTGCTGAAAATGGAAATAAAGAGGTTTCTACCCAAAATCATCCAAATTGAGGCCAACCCTAATAGGCAAGACATGCAAAGTGCGGAGAACATGCGAACTATACCACCGAAGGTGGGCCAATGTAAGACGCTGTCCGATTGCTTGTATCAGCCTGATGATGGGATCCACAGATACCAGAAGGTTTAGATCTTCTCACTCTTCTCGGTGACATGGAGAAGAAAAAATGATAATTATTTCATCAATCAAAAGCTACTAATCAGGTGTCAGGTTGGATTTATTTAAATACCAACTAAAATAACCAAAATGGGCAAGGTTTGGGTGGATCCCTGGATCCACTGTGGTCCGTGGATCCCTGTGGGGCCATTGTGATGTATATGCCTTACATCTACACCGTCAATCCATTTTGACAGCTCATTTTAGTGAATGATCCAAAAAATGAAGCAGATCCAAATTTTAAGTAGACCATACCACAGGAAGCAGCCCTGATTGAATCCCCACCATAAGAAAAATTCATGGGAGCCATGGGAATGATTCTTTTCCATCCAACCTGTTGATAAGGTCACAAATACCTGGATGAAGAGACCACACAAATGTCAGCTTGATCCAAGACTTATGTGGCTCATGAGAAGTTTTTAATGGTAGATTACCATCGTTTCTTGTATTATTTCCACCTGAGATTTGGATCTGCTTCATTTTTTGGATCATACCCTAAAATAAGTTTTCAAAATGGATAGACGGTGTGGATATAAGGTACATACATCACAGTGGGCTCCACGGTCAGGGATCCCAATTTAAATATGCAGCCTATCATTAAATAATAAAAACTTCAAAAAACAGCTAGTAATCTAGAGAGGAAAGGAAAGTATTTGATAGAGTCATTACAGCTAGGTGAAAACTCCTCTCCCAAATCCTCTATTTACAGATGAATGAAGGAATGAACCAAAGCCATACAACACATAGGCCCATAGGCCCATTGGTCAAAGCTCATTCATTTTGACATGACTCCCCACATGTTACAGCACATGTTCAACTTAAACAAAATGTCAGTCAAATGCGAGGTGGAAACTGCTTAGTAAGAACAATTACCAACAAAAATTTTTGAAGATATATGGGCAAACTTTACATGAATAAAGTGACAGTCGACTTCAATATGTTTAGTATGCTTGTGAAACATTGGACCATAGAGAATATAGATCACCACCTAATTACCGCAAAGGAGTAAACTACAATAAAAATCTCAATATAGTGGTAGACTCCTAGAAGTTTCAATACCTGGTCAAGGGTTTGAGTGCCCATGGGTGGTGAAATTCTACTACAGCGTGACCGTGTATGTTATGTGTGTGCGTGTGTTAAAAAAAAAAGGATTAAAAAAAGAAGAGATCCGAGCCACAGGACTTCACATACTATAACAGATCAATACTCAACTTCGTTAGAAGAACGAGCTATAAAAGTATGGTTTTTATTTTTTTAAGAGGTGAGCTTAATACTATATCGATTGATTAATTAAATATGATTAAGAGATGATTCCTCTCTCAAACCCTCTATTTATAGATTAAGAAAGGAATGGGCCATTCACAAGCCCATGGGCCAAAACCCACTTATTCAACAACGAAAAACATTCGAAGGGGACCGTAGAAACTGCTAAATCTTGGAACCCATCCAATGCATGCGGGACCCACAACCTTCTCAACCGGCCAAATCATGCCATGTGTACTGGCAATTCGTGGCACTCGTAGAATCTCTTGGAAATACTTCACTGATCAAGAGATGTAAAGATCCACGTCGTAGATGCCTTGGAGCTCTTCGCATTGCAGTCTCTGAACGGATGAGATCTTCCAGCGCTGTGTGTTGTCCACGTGATGTTTCAACCTCTTATAGTTTGACATCTGGTATGGAACACAACGTATGAAGACTAAAAAGTGCAAGAGAACCAAACCACTGGTGAAGAAACGGGATGCAAAACCGTAAAGAAACAATGCAAGCTGCTGCCATTTTTTTATTTTAGTTTATTTTTTTCTACCTATTTTTAGATGGAGTGGGCTCCACATGGGTCCACCAAATCATCTAAAATCACCATCATTCGATACCTGAACTTGCATGCTTCAAATAAATACGATCCCATGTCAAAATACGTGTGGAAAATCTCAGTGAAAGTCAGCTCCTGGAAAGATGAGCAGGTTGACTGTAACAGCATGGTTTTTTTGCTATTTTAGAGCCATTGAAATAACGTGCGGGTTGTATAAGATCATGAGAAGCTTTGAGGGTTTGACAGAGGGAGATGCCACCTATAAAAGGGACGTAAGAACCACGAAAATCTCGTATGTAACAAATGATATATGATGGAAATGGAATGAATTAGGGCCTGAAAATTTTCTACGGATAGTTGAGTATGTGGCGAAGTAGGCGTGATTGATGGACCAAGGCTTTGGTGCAATTTGGGCCTGGCCTTCTGTGAGGCAGGGATGGGTGTGATGAGGTCGAGCACCATCTTCCTCAGGGGATAATTACTCTAAATCCATGGAGTTTATCTGGACTCCTCACAGAGATTCCTCGAATCCAGGAAGAGATAAAAAATAGCAATAAATTCTAATAAAATTCGAAATAAATTGATTGATGAATAAAAACAAGTTCACAATCCCTTGAATAGTGATATGAACCCAGTAAGAAGTTTCAGAATTAAACTACAACTCAAACTCCCTAAAATCATGACTTATTATAAATAGTAAATAGACTGTCATGATTTCCACTAGATCTCTTGGTTTTCGACCAAACAATAGAAAGCGTACTAATTGGCCTAACCACGTTATTCTCCTAAAATTCTAAGCCCTTTTTATGTTGGACACAACTCCTAAAACTCAAAGGATGAAGAGTTATGATCTAATTAAAACTTATTATAAATAGTAAAAAGAAATTAAAATGGACTTTCAACCGGTTGTCTGATGGAATCTCACTAATTTGGAATCTCGTAAATTTGGCATGGGCAACTCGGCTTAGTGGGTTGGTTGTCTAAAGTAGCTTCTCCTACCCCAGAACCGCGTGTAATGGGGTTGGTTGTCTAAAGTAGCTTCTCCTACCCCAAAATCATATATGGTATGTCGAATAACTGACTCCGGTTTGTGAGATATGCCCGTTTTAAGGTTTTGACGGTCCGGATCACTTTCACTTTCGATTGGGCCTTCTTTGGTCCATCTTGGCCATGAATTTGTCCGCGACCTACTCTATATCATTTTGGTACTGGCCGCATGTTGTGATTGTGCTTTGCTCATCTTGTTAAATCAATTGGAATAGTTGATCTATGTTGGTAGTTGTCATTGTTTTGATTTGAATGTTCCATATGATTCAGCTATTGGAAATGGTCCAGATGTCCTCATCATTCTCCCTAAGTGGGAGAAAATTCGGAGTTTGAATCAACGTATGCCTTTGAGGACTTGGAGATGCAGTTCGCTTAGTTTGCAAACTTTAATAGTATTTTTGAACTCGCTATTCGATCTTCTTCTTGATGTGTTTGATCTGAATCACTCACAATTGTTGTGAACGGTCCTTCCCATGAACTTAGCAGTTGATTCTTCCATGAAGCTTTGACGCAGGGATGGATGCGATGAAGTCGAGCACCGTCTTCCTCAAAAGGATAACTATTCCAAATCCATGGAATTTCTTTGGACTCCTCAAAGAGGCTTCTAGAATCCACGAGAAAGAAAACAAGTAAAATAAAAAATAAATTCTATAAAATTCAGAATTGATTAATAAATGAAATAAACGAGTTTACAACCCTTTAAATAGGGATACCAAGCAATGAAAGAGAAATCAGTAGTAAACTACAACTAAAACTCCTAGAATTCGCAACTTACTATAAATAGTAAACTTATTATTTATAGACGGTCATGAAGTGTACTAGTATGCAAGGTTTTTGACAAAAAATAGTAAGTGTCCTATTTGGCTTTACTAAACCGTTTTCTTAATTATTCTGAGTTCTTTTCATGTTGGGCACAACTCTTAAAGTCCGACGGATGAAGAGATATAATCAAACTAAAACGTACTATTTATAATAAAATAGAATTAAAATAGGGAAACGATTGTCGATCTGGGGGTATTTCACAAATCTGGCTTACGTAACCCGACATAGCAGGGATGGTTGGCTAAAGTAGCTCATTCTACCCCAAAATCATATATTTTATGCCCAATAACTTATTCCAGATTGTGAGATATTACCGATCTAAGGTCTAATGGTCCGGATCACTTTTATCGGCGCTTAGGCCTTTTCTAATCCATCTTGGCCATGAAACTGTCCATCACCTACTCTACATTAATCCCTTCCACTTTAAAGGAACTCGTCCTCGAGTTCTCATCTGGCTCTGGTTTATGATACTCGGTCAGGTCCACGACGTTGAAAGTCCGTGAGATCGCCATGTCACCTAGAAGATCAACAATATAAGCGTTGTCATTGATCTTTCAGATGATTAGGACTGGTTCAATTTTCTTATTCTTCAACTTTTTGTACGTCTCAGTCGAAAATCTCTCTTTGCGCAAATGGATTATAACCCGGTCGCCTACCTCGAACACTTTTTGTCACCGATGCTTGTCCACTTGTTCCTTATACTTCTCGTTCGAGGCATATAGCTTGGTCTATACTTCTGTATAGATGTCCATGATCCTATCTGTCATATGTTCTGCTGCAATGCTCGTGTCTCAGACTTGAGCAGAGGGACCAAGTCAAGTGTGTGGCGAAGCACTCGTTCGTAGATAATCTGAAACGGTGGTTTTCCTGTCGAGCGATTCACCATGTTGTTGAATGCAAACTTTGCTGGAGACAAGACCAAATGTCACTGCTTCAATTTTTCTCTTGAAATACAGCGAAGGAGGTTTCCTAACATGTGATTCATAACCTTGGTTTGCCCATTAGTTTGTGGGAGGTAGGCACTACTGAATTGAAGTCGTGTATCGATTCAAGTTCACAAAGTCCACCAAAAATGGCTAATAGAATTAAAATAGGGAAACGATTGTCGATCTGGGGGTATTTCACAAATCTGGCTTACGTAACCCGACATAGCAGGGATGGTTGGCTAAAGTAGCTCATTCTACCCCAAAATCATATATTTTATGCCCAATAACTTATTCCGGATTGTGAGATATTACCAATCTAAGGTCTAATGGTCCGGATCACTTTTATCGGCGCTTAGGCCTTTTCTAATCCATCTTGGCCATGAAACTGTCCATGACCTACTCTACATTAATCCCTTTCACTTTAAAGGAACTCGTCCTCGAGTTCTCGTCTGGCTCTGGTTTATGATATTCGGTCAGGTCCACGACGTTGAAAGTCCGTGAGATCGCCATGTCACCTAGAAGATCAACAATATAAGCGTTGTCATTGATCTTTCAGATGATTAGGACTGGTTCAATTTTCTTATTCTTCAACTTTTTGTACGTCTCAGTCGAAAATCTCTCTTTGCGCAAATGGATTATAACCCGGTCGCCTACCTCGAACACTTTTTGTCACCGATGCTTGTCCACTTGTTCCTTATACTTCTCGTTCGAGGCATATAGCTTGGTCTATACTTCTGTATAGATGTCCATGATCCTATCTGTCATATGTTCTGCTGCAATGCTCGTGTCTCAGACTTGAGCAGAGGGACCAAGTCAAGTGTGTGGCGAAGCACTCGTTCGTAGATAATCTGAAACGGTGATTTTTCTGTCGAGCGGTTCACCATGTTGTTGAATGCAAACTCTGCTTGAGACAAGACCAAATGTCACTGCTTCAATTTTTCTCTTGAAATACAGCGAAGGAGGTTTCCTAACATGTGATTCATAACCTTGGTTTGCCCATTAGTTTGTGGGAGGTAGGCACTACTGAATTGAAGTCGTGTATCGATTCAAGTTCACAAAGTCCACCAAAAATGGCTAATGAATTTAATGTCACAATCAGAAGTAATGGTCTTGGGGACCTCATGTAGCCGTACGACCTCCCTGAAAAATAGATTCGCCACGTGTGTTACATCGAGGGTCTTCTTACATAGGATAAAGTACGTCATCTTAGAGAAACGATCTACTACCATAAATACCGAACCCATGTCGCGTTGTGTTCGTGGGAGAACAATCATAAAGTCCATACATAAATCCTCCTTAGGACCGTCAGACACAAGTAACGGGGTGTAGAGGCTCGTATTCTACGATTGTCCCTTGGAGGTCTAACAAACATGACAACGTTGTATGACTTTTTTCACATTACGTACTAATTGTGGCCAGTAATACCACTATTCCATAAGAGCTCGCGTCTTATCTTGCCCAAGGTATCGACCGAAGTCACCTCTATGTAGCTCTTGAATAATCTTCTCTCTTAGCGAATTTTAAGGGGTGCACAATCAATTCCCTTTGAAGAGGAAACTGTCCTGTATATAAAGGTCACTAGGGTGACCTTCTTGGTACTTTATTTAAAAATCTTTGAAGTCCTCGTCCTTAGCATATAGCTTCTTGAGACAATCGAAGCCAACCACCTCGTTGATCATCTTAACAAGTAGTGATGCACGACAGCTAAGTGCATCAGTCACCTTGTTCTGCTGCCCTGACTTGTGCTTCTAAATGAATATGAATTTCTGTAAAAACGTAACCCATCTAGCATGCATACGATTCACGATATTCTAACTATTAATAAACTTTAATGCTTGATGGTCAGTGTACAAAATAAACTCTCTTTGAATCAAATAATGTTACTAATGTCGCAATGCTTGAACAAGTGCGTACAACTCAAGCTCATAGGTCGACCACTTCTTTCGGGCTTCGCTGAGCTTTTCCCTATAGAACGCTACTAGCTTGCCTTCCCGTGATAATACTCTTTCAATTCCGACGTATGAAGTGTCACACTTAACCTCAAACCTCTTGTCGAAATTAGGAAGCAACAAGACTAGTATTGTGAATAAACTATTCTTGATCTCATGAAAGCTCTTGTCAGCTTCACCAGTCCACTGAAACGGTCTTTTTTCATGTAATATGTAATAGGCGCGACTATTATGCTAAAATTTCGCATGAATCGACGATAGAAGGTCACTAACTCGTGAAAACTCCTCACCTCATGAATGTTTATCGGGATTGGCCATTCCCCAATAGCTCATACATTTTCATCGTCCACACGGATGCCTGTGGACGTTATAACAAATCCTAAAAATAATAAGTTGTCCGTTAGAAAATTATACTTCTTCAAGTTGAGGTAGAACTTGTTAATTTGTAGGACCTGTAACACCTGCTTGAGATGTTTCCTATATTTCATCTGATCCTAGCTATATATCATTATGTCATCAAAACATACTGCCATAAATCAACCAACGAACGGTTTTATAACTTGATTCATCAAATGCATAAAAGTACTTGGTGTGTTCGACAAGCCTAAGGGCATAACCAACCATTCATAGAACCCTTTCTTGGTCTTGAATGCCATTTTTCACTCATCACTGGGTCGGATACGAATCTGATGGTACCCGCTCCTTAGGTCTAGTTTAGAGAACACCTTAGCCTCTTCTAGCATATCGAGTATGTCGTCTAACCGTGGTATTAGGAACCGATATTTGATGTTAATTTTATTGATTGTCTGACTGTCGACACACATGCACCAGCTTCTATCTTTTTTTTTTACGTTAATAATGTTGTTGCCGCACATAGGTTCATGCTCTCTCTCAAGAGATCCTTATGGATCAATTCCTCCACTTGCCCCTAAAGTATCTCACAATCTTTCAAACTCATCCGATAATGAGGGTGGTTGGGCAGGATAGCCCCAAGGACGAGGTTTATGTGATGTTGGATGTCCCTCATGGGCGCAATCCATCAGGTAAAATTTCAGGTCAGATTTCTTTGAATTCGTTCAGTAATAGTTTTAAACTTAGAGGAATGTTTGAGGTTCAAATTCCTCGCCCTTCAACAATATGGTGTATACCTCACCGGTTTCCTTGAATTCATCCATAAAATCCTGAATGGTTAAGAAAAAACTTTTCTCAACTTTAGAGTCTTCAGGGTGGTTATCGGTGTCATATGGGTAAAGATTATTTTTCGACTATCATTGACGAATATACAAACATTGTCTTGTCTTCGATGGGTCGTATCATGCTTCCATATCGACCACGTCGCAAAGTATTTGATGCATATAATTTTTACCAATTGAAAATGAGATAGCACATTGTTCAGTTACCTTGGTCTCGTTCATCTTTTTTATCCAGCCAATTGAGTATTGAGAATGATGTTTTGTCGTTTGTAGCTGCAATTTGTTAGCCATCACTCTTGAGACGATGTTCTCGCTACTACCATTATCTATTATCACATCACAGACGTTTCCATTGACGGTGCACTGCGTACAGAATATATTGTGTCATTGTGGATGTAATTCCTTCCATTAATATACAGTAATCGCCTCACAACTAGAGATTCGCCATGATTCTCGTCCGTCAATTCATCGTCATCTGTTATTTCCTCAGTGGCTTGTTCATGTTCATCAAAGTCAGGGTCTTCTTCTACGGCCTCACATTCAGTGCTCCCTTCGTTTATGGTCAAGTGTGCTGTGAGACGTTGAGGACATGTGTTTAATAAGTGGCCCGGTTGGCCACAACGGTAACAATTGTTTGACCTTAGCCGAAGGTAGGGATTTGAAATTCTACTCGACCTCGCTGTTAAGGATGTTCTCCCATTGGTTCTTTTTCTCGTGCCAGCACTGGATCCGTTATTGGGGGTTGAGTTGAAAGATAAGGCTGATTTGAAACTCTTTCAAGCTGCGTTTTTGCTCTACCTTCCAACTGAACCGATTCATTTACAATCCCGATTGGGTGCATCTAAATTCGATCCGGAATTATCAATTGTAACTCTCGTATAAATCGTACTACCTTCTGTGACTCAGATTCTGACAGAATATTTTGTGTTGCCAACCACTGAAATTCTTCAATGTAATCTGTGATGGTTCGATTTCTTTGTTGACAATTCTGGTATTATTGGAATAATATCTGTTCATAATCACTGGGGAAAAATAGTGATCAAAGAAAACGTCTCATCCGTGGCCATTATGAGATGAGCGCCTTGTTCTGACAAGCTTGTAAGAGTTGTAATTACTCCCAACATGCAGAATTACCAAATTTAATTTAAACGCTACTAATTTTACCTTTTAATGATCTGACACATCCATATAATCAAAATATCTCTTTACTTTGGTGAGCTAATCGAGGAAATCTTTTATGTGTAATAAACCATTAAAATAAGGAAGTTTAGCTTACTTCGATACTTTCTTTCAATATGATCCAGATGATTGCCTTCATCGATTGGTCATCGAAAAAAACATTCATTAAGGTCCTCATCGCTAGAACTTGAATCATCTGGTATAGCCATACGGTTTGCCACTTGTAGTGCTTTACAAAAATTGAGGTTGTGCCATATAGCAACTATGGGCGGTGGAGCAACTAGAGGTGGCAGAGCACCTCCTAGGGCTCGGGGTGGAAGTACTGCATCTGTAAGACGATCGAAGGTCACCTGTAACCCTTGAATGGTTAATTAACTCTCCCAGTGGAAAGTTTTCATTTTTTCCGCAAGATCACGAATCCTTGGACTAAGGGGATTTTGGCTCATACTTTCACTATTTGCCATTGGCCTAAGGGGAATCCTCGCTTTGATACCAATTGACACAGGGATAAACGTAATGAGGTCGAACATCGTCTTCCTTAAGAGGATAACTATTCCAAATCCATGGAATTTCTCTGGACTCCTCACATGAGGTTTCTCAAATCCACGAGAAAGAAAGCAAGCAAAATATAAAATAAATTCTATAAAATTTGAAATTGATTAATGAATGAAATAAATGAGTTACAACCCTTCAAATAGGGATACCAAGCAATGAGAGAGAAATCAGAAGCAAACTACAACTAAAACTCCTAGAATTCGCAACTTACTATTTATAGACGATCATGATGTCTACTAGTGCGCAAGTTTTTTAGCCAAAAATAGTAAGTGTCCTATTTGGCTTCACCAAACCGTTCTCCTAATTATTTTAAGCCCTTTTCATATTGGGCCCAACTCTTAAAGTCCGACGGATGAAGAGTTATAATCAAACTAAAACTTACTATTTATAATAAAAACAGAATTAAAATAAGGAAACGATCGTCGATCTGGGAGTATTTCACAAATCTGGCTTGCGCAACCTGGCATAGTGGGGTTGGTTGGCTAAAGTAGCTTGTTCTACCCCAAAATCATATATTTTATGCCCGATAACTCATTCCAAATTATGAGATACGTCCAATCTAAGGTCCGACGGTCCAGATCACTTCTGTCGTCGACCAGGGATTTTTTGACCCATCTTAGCTATGAAACTGTCCGTGACCCGCTCTATATCAAGCTTGTAGTTATCATGATCACACATGCATCAGGACGAGTATGAAGTAATTCAACCGATAATTTATCAGTTGATGCATTTTTTTTTATCCATCAGTGGTGTGATCATCTGGGAATACCATAATTTTGGGAACTTAAGGAACCTCTTCGCTAATAATTAGTTATTCAATAAACTCCTAAGGTTAGATTGTTGCTCATAAAAAAATTTGGATATACATAAAAGGTATTCAACTGGGGACATTTATTGAGATCTATGACACAAGGAAGGACGTGTAGAGGTCAAGCACCGTCTCCCTCTAGGAGAACTATGAATCCACGGAGTTTCTCTAGACTCCTCACATAGAATTCTCAAATCCATGACAAAAGAAGTAATAAAATAAAAATAAATTCTAGAAAATTCGTAATTTGATTGATCCTTGAAATAAACAAGTGTACAACACTTTAAATAGGGATATTAAGCCATCGGAGAAGTTTCAGAATTAAACTACAACTAAAACTCCTAGAAATAATGACTTACTATAAATACTAAACTTATGATCTCTACCAGTGCGCATGGTTTTCGGCAAAAAATAGTAAGTGTCCTATTTGGCCGAATCATGATGTTGCCTTGATTATTCCAAGCACTCTTCATGTTGGGCGTAACTCCTAAAGCCCAACGGATGAAGAGTTATATTGAAATTAAAACTTATTATAAATAGTAAAGCAAAATTAAAACAGGAATTTGACGGTTGATTTGATGGTATTTCGCAAATTTGACATGCGCAATCCGGCATAGCGAGTTGGGTTGCTAAAGTAGCTCATCCTACAAAAAATCATATACACTACATCCGATGGCTCATTCCGGTTTGCGAGCTCCATCCGTTTTAAGTGCTGGTAGTCGAATCAGTTCTATAATCAATCGGGCCTTTTTTGATCCATCTTGGCCACGAAACTGTCCATGACCCCTCTACATCAATCTACCGAATGTTCTTTGGTCTACGAAGGTGCTTCTCAGTCTTGAGATTGAGTTTCTTAATAGCCTCTCAAGATATCATGTTCTGGCAGCTTCGTGTGTCAATAGTCATCATTTCATAAATCTTCCCACCACTGGTGCATATAGTTCAGAAGATATTTATAATAAGTTAATCTTCTTTGAGCCTATACTTTGGAAATAAAAAGACTCTTCTCATTAATGAGGCCCATTAGGATTAGAAAATTTTGAAATTTGGAAAAGCTCCCCCTTAGCAATTCTCTCTCTCTCTCTCTCTCTCTCTCTCTCTCTCTCTCTCTCTCTCTCTCTCTCCACAATGGAAAGGGCTTGGGCTCGAGCTCAGGCCCAGCATAAACAAGTTGGGCTGGGATTGGGCAAGCTTTTTGCCCTTTGATGGGCCGGGATAGGTTTGGGCCTATGTAAAAACTGTAGGCTGGGCTTGGACAAAGGTTGGCCTGGCCCATTATTATGCTTGTTTTTTTTTTAACGTGTGATGGATGGATGATCTGGTTTGTGCACCTCATAGCCTACCTGTTCTTGATGAAAGGGATGCTCCAAGTCTCTTGATCTACTACAAAATATAGACCTCACATGGAACTTTATGAGTCGACCTAAAATTAAATATATGTAATAAAAATATAAATAAGGATATTTCATGATAAAAATGGACCACACGCCAATGATCAGTCATTTTCCAACCTTCTAGGTTGGAAAATAGTTCGCAAGCAATGTAAAGAAAAACTTCAATGCGATGATAGAGGGTGATGGCGACATAAAATTTACATTTGGCATACATGTAACTCAAATTAATTTCATCGAAACCACACAAATTTCAATGGATCATACATGATGTAGAGCAGGTGGTGGACACTTTCATGGAGATGGACCAAGGAAGGCCTAATTAAGTTTTTTTTTTAAAAAATAAAATAAAATAAAATTGGTGCATAACTTTTGATCATTTGAGTTAGAGGACTCGTGTCCGAAATGAAAAGGGCTTAGAAAAGTTAGGAGAACTACTTGGTTATGTTAAATTGGACACTTATTATTTTTGGCCGTAAACATGAAGTCTGGTAGGAATGGTGACCGTTTATAAATAGTAAGTTTACTATTTATAGTAAATCATGTTTTTAGATATTTTGAGTCTAAAAATTTGTCTTAGGTTTGTTTATTTTCAAATTTATTAGAAAATTTTCTATTTTATTTCTCATGGATTCAAGGAAACCTGTGAGAAATACAAAAAGCTCCATGAATCCAGAATAGTTACCCTTGAGTAAGATGATAATCAACGTCATCACGTATTTGTAGGTCAATACATCGAAAATTACAGTGATTTGATTATCTAGCTGGATTGATTGATGGATATTCAATGACTAGCTGAAATGAAAAATGGTCAATGGTCCACATTTGCAAAACCAATGCCCCGCTAATCAGTTCTTCATTTCATGCAAGCAATCTGATTTTGAGATATCGTCCAATCTAAAATGGGTCCGCCAATTCGAATGGCTTAATTTGATATGCGAATTTCAGTGTATAGGTGTATCAACCATCGTACTCTTCCCGAGTATCAAATAACTTCCCTGAGTAGTCATGCTTATGTCGAATGACCACGTAACAACTATTCCATAATCTCTAGAAGCTATGATATAAGAACCACTTTATTAAAAGGCCATTCCATTCTCGGTCCACGCATTGAAACTTTGAAATGATTCGGTGCTCTTCCATATTCTCAACTACTTTAGAAACTTGAATGGAATCTTCCTTGTGATGACCAGCCTCCAGAGAAATCGCAGACACATGAATGATAAGGGAGAAGTTTTAATTCGTGTATACAACAACCAAAAATCCAAACTATTCATCTGATTCACAAAACACTTGATGGCCCATGGTGCAAAATACAGATCAGAACGACTATCCTGGATGTTTGAGTTTTGTGCTTAACGCTGGCCATGTTTGAGGGTTTTGGATCGGGTCAGGGTAGGGCGCGGTGGGTAGGGTTAGAGAGTTGGGTTTTAAATCGAGTTAGGTCTAACCGAATCGAGTTATTAGGTAACTCGAACTCAACTCAGTTTGAGTTCGGATTGGATGAAACCTACTTGGTTCGGATCAACTCACCCATTCAGTTTGGGTCAAGTTGGATCTAAATGAGTTAGACGAGTCGAATTAGCCGGATCAAGTCATCCCGTACCCACCTCTATACTTAATGTAGAATTTACATTATTGTACCTTTTTCAAAAAAGGTTTTCAAAAAGCTATCTCGTTAGTTTAGTAATTGTCATTACAGTACCTTCCTAGCAGGGTTATTATCCACCTGCAAGTAAAGTGGTGGGCACCTTGGGTTGGCCCCACCATGTTGTTTATGTGAAATCCAATTCATTCAACAGGTGAGTCACCCCATGCTAGGTCCGGGCCCAAAACTACCATACATCCATCATTCAGATGGACTACATGATTGAGAACACTGTCCAGGATGACAGTCACTCTTACCAAACAGTTTCCATGGTGTAGCCCAGGTGAGTCATGTATGGGCCTAAATTTTGGTGTGGAATATAATGGTTGGATTGGATTTTATATAATCATCACAGTGGACTGTGTAAAAATCAAGGGTGAACATCTCTCACCCAATTATTTTCTTTGATATGGACCACTTAAATTGGGTCAGCATAAGCTTTTTGGCCCAAGGCCTAACATGAAATTACACATATAATAGTTAGAGTGGATCTTACATACACATCATGATGGGCCTCATAAAAAATCAAGGACCAGTGTTCCATGTATGGGAAAAGGTACTATGCGCTGACCGCATATTACCTTCCCATAAGGTGAAGTGCTGGTACTATGCTACCGGTCGGATGGTGAAAATATCAAAAGAGCGGTGAGAGTTTATAGGGAGAAAGGTGAGATTTTATAGGAGAGTGGAGAAATAGAACTGGTGAAATCGGCTCTCTCTCATGTATATTTCCTATGAAAGCCTCTCCCATGGAGGTCCTACCCTAGAAACTTAGGTGGGGCCTACCATAGGAATTTTTGAGAAATCCACCCGTCCATCTATTTTTCTCATATCATTTTAAGATATGATCCAAAAAATGAGTCAAGTCCAAGGATCAAATGGACCACAAGTTGGGGATTGAATGTCCACTATTAAAAACTTCTCTTGAGATGGAGACATTTCAAATCAATTTGATATTTTTGTTTTCACTTCATCCATGTCTACATCACCTTTCAAATAGGTTGGATGGTAAAAAGAAACAGAAGAAAAACATCACGGTGGCCCTTAAAAAGGTTTCAATGGTGGGTGTCATTATCATTGCAGCGTCCTTTGGTGTGGTCCATTAGAGCTGTGGACCTACTTCGTTTTTAGGATTAGACCTTAAGATATGAGAAAAGCAATGAACGATGTGGATAAAACACTAACATCACGTTGGACCCCACATAGCCATAACCGAACGGATTACCATCCGGGCGTGGGTAGGACGCAATCCGCGTCAGTGCAGAACGGGCATAAATGGATTGGCTACTCCCCCTGCCACTAGCCTGGTGGTGGTGGTCGGTGCTCTCTAGGCCCCACCATGATGTATGTGTTTCATCCATGTTGCTCATTCATTTTCACCTATCATGTTATGGTTTTATCCCAAAAATGAAAGGGATATAAATCCCAGGTGGACCACACCACAAGAAAATAATAGTGATTGGATATCCATCATTAAAATCCTCCTAAGGCTCATTGTACTATTTATTTGACATCCAACTTGTTGATTAAGTCATACATACATAGATGAAGTGAAAAAACAAAATATCATCTTGATCCAAAATTTTTTTGGCTAACAAAATGTTTTTAATGGTGGACGTTCAATCAACACTGTTTCCTGTAATGTGGTCCATTTGAGATTAGGATATACCTTATTTTTGGTCGCATACCCGAAAATGATCTAGAAAAATAGATGGATGGAATGGATGAAACACATACATCACTATGGGGCTCATAGAGCACCAACCACCTCCAATTGGATGGTGGCGGGGAAGTAGCAAATCCGTTTCCGGAACAGGCCCTGTTTGACAGAAGCAGATTTCGCAGTAACTCACTACGTTTAGTGTACGGAGTAAACTCTGTGAGGTCCACCATGATTTATATATATGATCTGCTCTGTCCATACATTTTACCATATAATTTTAGTAGCCGAGCCCAAAAATTAATCATAAAAAATGTTCAAATGGACCACACCACATGAAACAGTTGAATTGAACATTTACTATTAAAAAATTCTTGGGGGCCACCGAAGTTTTGGATCAAACTTATATTTGTTTTTCCTCTTCATCCATGACTTTATGATCTTACGAACAGATTGGATGACAAATAAAGATCACTGGAGGGCCTAGCAAGATTTCAATGGTTGAAATCATTATTCCCACTGTTTCCTGTGTTATGATCAACCTGAGACTTGGATTTGGTTCAATTTTAGGCTCAACCCCTTAAATGATATGGAAAACGGATTGATGGGGTGGATTTCTCAAAAAATCCCATAGTAGGCCCCACATAGGTTTCAAGAGTAGTACTTCATGCTAAAGCCTTTTGCAGGAAATCCTGGAGAAGTATTTTAATAACTGTTTTTATCAGTTTTGTTTCTCCACTCATCGTATAAAATCTCACCCTTGGTTTGGAATTTTCAACATCCGACCGCTAGTGTGTCACCGGCACTAGATCTCATGGAAAGGTACTATGCGGTTGAGCGCATGATAACTTTTCGCTATATATATATATATATATATATATAAAGGTCCACCTCATGGGATTTTAGCATGAGGTCGAGATATGTGGGACCCACCATGATGTGTGTTGAACATCAACACTGTGCATTTGAAGGGTCCCATTTAGTTTATGGGATATCTCAAGAATTAGTTGTATAAGAAACACAGGTAGGCCATACCATCTAAAACTATGTAAAGATATGCCTAAAACGTATAAAAGGCTTAAAAGCACTTGGGAGGGCCCACTTGAGTTTTGGATGCCCATGAAACTTAGTCTGACCCCTCATCCATGTGGGACATACACAATGGATAGACTGAATTTGTGAACCACATCTCGATGGGCCCAATAAATGATTATGAATATTTTATTGGGAGAGTAACTCCTCTCAACTATTGTATGTGGTGTGGCCCACCCAAGTCATGGTTTAACTTAGTTTTTAAGCCCATGGCCCACCATGGAATGGTGCATCTAACTGATGGGGTAGATGTTCGATGCACGTCACAGTGGGTCCCACACAGCTTGACCTCACGGTACCATGCCCATGGCCCACCATGGAATGGTGCATCTAACTGATGGGGTAGATGTTCGATGCACGTCACAGTGGGTCCCACACAGCTTGACCTCACGGTACCATTCCCCCCCCCCCCCCCCCCCCACCCCCCCACCACACACACACACACACACACATATATATATATATATAGATATATATATATATATATATATATATATATATATATATATATATATATATATATATCTGAAATAACTGTTTTCTAAACAGTTGGCAGCTGGAGCGACACCAGCCTTGGTTTCGTACTAGGCCCACAGTGTGTGCGTATAAAAGCCAATCCGAATATTAGATAAGTAATCCCATGATACGTTCATGCCAAAAAAAAAAAAAAGAAGCGACGTATCAAAAGAAATATCTGGGAGAAAGATGTCCATCCAAAATTTTTACAGGGCCCACCATGATGATTATATAAAATCCACTTGAACCATTATATGCCACACCAATATTCATGTCCCGTGCCCAAAAATCAGGCCCATAACTGAATCATCTGAGCCACACTAAGGGAAACAGTTTGGATGGCAAGCATTGCCTCACACACTGTTTCCAAAAACATGGTCCACCTTAATCATGAATAAAACTGATTTTTAGGCCTTCCACTTAACAGGAGGTAATGCGCCTGGCAATCCAGGTGGATTTTACATAACATCACAGCACGGCCCACCCAATTTGCCAGCCACTTTGCTAGTGGCCTTTAAAAAATCTAACCCAAGGTACTCTAATAAAAATTATATCCTGGACAGACCTATTCTTGGCACAGATGAACCCGAAGAAGCTTGAACAAAAGCTTATATCCAGGCCTATTCCTACACGGAGAATGACATAACTGAGCCCAGGTGGTTCTTGTCACTCACCCAATTACTTAACTTTCGAGTTGGATTATAGAGATCTGGGCTTCATTTGTACAGGGTGAATTGTCCGTGCAATGGGTGCAACTTGTATTATATCCATAGTTGTGGGTCCAATTTCTTCTTTTCAGATTACGCATGCATAACTAACCGAAGTAAACAACCCGAAGAAACAAATCTTCCAATCTAGATTATTATTTGGCCATGGTCCATTTTAGGTGGGTCCCACCATACTAATATTTTATTTCACCCAATTGCCAGCCCTAAATTTGCCTATCAGGGTCCAATTGCAAATTAACAAATCTGCCTACTCATCCCTACATAACCTCAACGTTTGTCTGCATACTTGCCTTTTGTACAATAGACAATGCATCACATGTTCACAAACCATCATTAACAATATAGAATGAAAAAAAAATAATAATAAAATATTTGATTTTCTAGACCTTTTCCTTCTGCTTCTAGAACTAGAATCCAAATTCCATGTAGAGTCAATAAAATAAGATCTAGATCCTAGGATTCATCCCTTCTAATCAATTAAATCCAATAGAAAGCTTATATGGTATTAGACAGCTCAAAAATTAAATTAGCAAATAGCAAAGAATCATAGACTGATGTAGGCTTAGGTAAGATAAGGACCACTTCATTCTAACAGTTATGTGGATGATGCATGCATCTGTATCCACCTTCTCTTACATAGTTGGAACGTTGATCCTGCCCACACCTTATCTATTATATAGTGCACTAAATCATGAGTTTTATTAATCTTAAACATGTGTGCAAGTGTGCCACCGTGGCACACAAATGAAATATCCAAACCATGATGGACACTACTCCTTAAATACATAGTTGGTCTACTGTCGCAGGGAAAGATGTGTAGAGGTCGTGCACCATCTTCCGCAAGGTATAACTGTTCCGAATCTACGGAATCTTTGGACTCTTCACAGAGATAACTAGAATCCGCGGTGAGAATGAGAAAAAAAAAAAATAATAATTTCTAGAAAATTCGAAATAATTTTATTCATAATAAAAACAAGATTACAACTCTTACAAACCCTTGGGAGAAGTTTCAGAATCATACTATAACTAAAACTTTTATAAATCACAACTACTATAAATAGTAAACTTATTATTTATAGGCAGTCGTGATTTCCACTAGGCCTCATAGTTTTCGGCAAATGATTTCCAGCAGGCCTCATGGTTTTCGGGAAAAAAAAAAAAATAATAAGTGTCCTATTTGACTCAACCATGCTATACTCTTAATTAACTATTCTAAGTACTTTTCATATTGGACACAACTCCTAAAGCCCAATGGATGAAGAGATATAACCAAACTAAAATTTACTATAAATAGTAAAAATGATATTAAAATAAGAATTTGACGGTAGATCTGATGGTATTTTGCAAATTCAGCATGTGCGACCTAGTTAGGTGGCTAAGGTAGCTCGTCCTACCTCGAAATCATATATGATACATCCGGTGCTCATTCTCGTTTGCGAGATTCGTTCATTTTAAGTTCTGACGGTCTGGATCACTTCTATCATCAACCAGGCTATTTCTGATCCATCTTGGACACTATATCATCCAGTTAGTAGGTATGCCATGATATTAGAAATAAGTGGGCAAGTTAGAAAACTTTAGCTGATTTTTTCAACACTGTACAACTGTTCAGTTAATTGTGGCCCGGCTGATCAGCGGACAGACCTGATTTTTGGGACAGTGAATATATATAATAGTATACTTCTGATGAGTGGCTTAGATATTTCATGTGTTCTTTACCTAACTGGCAGGCGCCGGCAGGCTAATCATTCTTAATTATCTAATGGCTAAGGTACTGACACATGGGTTTGTTTTTTAAATAAACAAATGGTGAGAAAATAATACTTTACTAATCACTTTAGGGTAGGAGAGTGTAACCACCACTTAAATTGGATTTTGTAGAAAAATATTAATAGAAAGCAGATGGGATTACCAACCTCGTAAGTGGTGGGGCCCACATATGACCATGGTCCGGTCAAGATTAAGTTCACTATGAGAATTTGACATGACTATGGCAATGAGATGTAATATTTCTATTGGTTATCTTTCTCTGCGGTAAGATAGCAATCAAACTATGATGTTGTTGACATCATGGTTCGTTGGATCTGAAACTTAGGAAAATACATCTACACAAAAGATTTCAACTAATTGATGATTCATATGAGATCACTTTTCTTTCCTTTACTTTACCTTTTAAACTTTGGATCTTTTACTCAACTTTTTTGTTCTTTTTAGAGCGTGGTCAATGCAGCATAATAATATTTTTCGTTAGGCAAAGTAAAGATTGTAGTAAGGAGATGTTTACCGGAAAATAAATAAATAAATTTTGATAATAAAAATAATAGAGAGTTGGTCGAGTTCTCCTAAAGTGCTATAAGTTATAGTTCTGGTAGTTGTAATGGGACACTTAGGGCACGATTTGGATTGTAAGTTACTTTAGATAAGCTCCTTGTTCCGTAAGTAGCTAGCTTATCTTGGTTTTTACTTCCATTATGCATCATGTGGGGCCAACCTTTGATGTGGACTATTCAATATGTTTGGCCCACCTCACCCCTGTCTTCAATGTGAATCATCCATCATGTGCGGCTTACCTTCAATATGGACCATCCACCTTGCAAGGCCCACCTATGATGTGAGCTATCCATCATGTGGGCCCCACCTTGGATGTGGATCATTCATCATTAGGAGCTGACCTTTGATGTGGACCATCCATTATGTTGAGCGCACCTCAATGAGGGCCATCCATCATGTTGGGCCCACCATCAATATTATTTTCTATCATGTGGGGCCCACCATCAATAGTCTTGTCCATCATGCAAGGCCCACCTTCACTATCTACCACCCATTATGCAGGGCCCACCTTTAATGTGGAATATCCATCACGTGGGCCCACCTTCGATGTGAGTCATCCATCATAAGGGGCACTTTGGATGTGAGCCACTAATCATCAAGGGCCAACCTTTGATTTGGATCGTCCATTATCTGGTTCCCACTTTGATGCCCGTCATCATCATGTGAGTCCCACTTTCAATATGCACTGCCCATCATGTGGAGCCCACCTTTGATGTGGACCGTCCTTCGTGTGAGCCCCTCACCTTCAATGTGGGTCCTCCAACATGCAGGGCCCACCTTGGATGTGGGCCATTTATCATTAGGGCTGACTTTTGATGTGATCGTCCATTATATGGGGCACACCTTGATGTGGGTCATCCCTCATGTGTGGCCCACGTTCAATGTCCACTTCCCATCTTGTGGAGCGCACCTTTGATGTGGACCATCCATTGTGTGGCCCTACCTATGAAGTGGGTTGTCCATCATAAGGGTTCCACTGTGGGCCATTTATCATTTTTGGGCTGACCTTTGATATGGGCCATTTATCATTAGTGGGAAGACCATTGATGTGGATCATATATAATGTTGGGCTCACATTAATCTAAGTCATCCATCAAGTGGGGCCCACCTTTGATTTGGACCTCCATCATGTGGGCTCCACCTTTGATGTGAATTGTTCGTTTATGTGGGCCCCACCTTTGGTGTGAATTGTTCATTTATGTGGGCCCCACCTTTGATGTCGACCACCCATTACATGGAGAGACATGGGAGACATAAAAAAAAAAAAAAAAAAAACCAACTCATGGGTCAAGTAACTTTTATCACATTAGTTAAAAATAAACAAAAAAAAGTAAGCTTAAAGTTGTTACTTATTGGGCGGTATCCAAACACGTATGATAGTTGTTACTCTTTTATCACATACGAGAGTCCAGTCCATTGATTTGAACTACACGTTAAGTCCAATGCACAATACATGGGCTACATTGAAACACTACGTAGATATGATAGATATTAACCATTCTATTAATGGCATTTAATATAGACAATAAAAATTATTTACACTATAACACATTTCATCCAAGTGGGTCCGGCCTAGCTTGGAGATAAATGTGTGTGGTGGTTACTAGGTAACTACTTACCCATTTAATGAAGTAGTTATATAATTGCACAATAACCTCTCTTGGTTATATAACCACTGAGAAATCTCTTGAAAAAGAGAGATTTTCAACCCATACGAGCATAGACAGTGATCATCAAGAATAGCAAGCAAAGAGAAGGAAGTTCAAGTTCTATCAAACCATATGATTTGCAGTGTGGATTCTTGGCAACAAGAAGGTTGTTCTTTTAGACACCTTCCTTCATTAGTGAAGTAGCGGACGTACTTCCATTAACGTGAGACGCATCCAAAAAGAATGTAGCAGACATACTTCCATTAACGTGAGAAGCATCCAAAAAGATTCAACATCTGAGCCTTCACCTTCTGTTGTCATTGGATCCCTAGAATCTCTTTGTGGTAGAGGATTTCTAACATTGGTGTCAGAGTAAGAGAGGTGCGTCTTCATTGTATCTCTTTTTGTTTTCATCCTGATATGATATGAAACATATATCATGTGGATGACCTTATTAAGGACTAGAGCAAAGAGCCATGATCATTGCTTACTTTAAAGCTATGGCAACTACTTGTCTTGAGAAAAAGGCAAGCAGTTCGTGATGGAGATTTTCTCCTCATTGATGGTTTCAATGAAATCGAACCAGTTTCGATATCATCGATAATTGTCAAATTTTTCACCGCTGGTTGCTGGACAGTTTTTGTCCTGTTCCGATATCATCAACGGACTTTAAATGATATCGAAGGCTGTCGTCGAGAGAGCTTTGATGACATCAATAACTGTCGAAATTTCCACCACTGGTTGTTGGACAGTTTTGGTCCTGTTTTAATATTATCGAAGGACCTTAGATGATATTGAAGGCTGTCATCAAGGGACCTTCGATATCATCGAAGAGTTACGTAGATGCGATTGCGGAAACACAGATTCTGCAGAAATTGTTTTCTATTTTGATTCTACCTTTTTTTATTCTTATATAAAGGGGTGTATGTGGGATTGGGGTGAATTCCAGGGTTTTCTAAGATTTCCTAAAAATACTCTAAGAGGGCTTAGGGCTATCAAAGGTGAGAGAGAGAGAGAGAGAGAAAGCTTTGAAAGGGAGATTCTGCTTGTAGAGGTGATCTACCTCGTAGACCACGTCTTAGCGCTTCTATGTTCTCGTGATCAGTGAGATCTCTCCGTTTTTCTTTTGTTCTCTTATTGTTTAACTACTCCTGTGTGAGTAAAGAAGGTTTGATCCAAGCGGTGTGTGCTTGTGATCGGTTGTAACGTTCTGCTTTATAGTGGATTGTTGATCTGGACGAGGTTCCGTGGTTTTTACCTCTTTGAGAGTTTTTCACGTAAAATTCCCTGGTGTCGTGTGATTTATGCTTTGATTTATGTCATAGCTTTATTATCTCATAATTCTAGTTTGTTTCGGGAGGCTAGATCCTAAGGTTTTGTACAAGGCCCCCAACAAAGTGATATCAGAGCTAAGTTCATTGATCAAGTAGGATCGGTTTGGAATTATTGAAGGTAGCTCACAATGGATGATCAGCCTTAATGGTTCTAACTCGACCATATGGAAGGCTAAGATGGAGGACTTGCTTTATTACAAGGACTTATATTCTCTAATTTTAGGCATATCAGCAAAATCCAAAGATATGTCTGATGATGATTGGAAGAAGATGGACCGGAAGGCGGTGGGGTTTATTAGATAATAGCTGTATGATTCTGTATTCCACCATGTGTCTATGGAGACTTCAACCGCTAACCTATGGCTGAAATTGGAAAGCTGTATGAGAGAAAAACAGCTGGTAATAAGATTTTTCTGATAGGATAACTTATGAATCTCAATTTCAAGGATGGTGGTTCTGTGGCCGAGCATATGAATGAGGTCAGCAATATAGTGAACCAGCTCTCCGCTATAAAGATAATCGTGGATGATGAACTGCAAGCTTTACTTTTGCTTAGTTCATTGCCTGACAGTTGGGAGACATCGGTGGTGTTTCTAAGTAACTCTATGCCAGATGCAAAGATATTAATGGAATAGATAACCAGTTGTTTCTTCAATGAGGAGATAAGGAGGAAGTCTGAAGGGTCTACTCAGCAAGAGGCCCTTGTGACACAGGAACGGGAGAGAGGAAAGAACAGGAAGGGTAGGAAGGCCCGAGATAAATCAAGAGACAAGTTAAGTACAAGAAAGGATGTTGATTGCTAAAATTGTGGCAAGAAGGATCACTATAAGCATGAATGTCGTAGTAAGAAGAACGACAAGAAAGGAAAAGAAAAGGAGAAGGAAGATGAATCGGATTCCACTACGGTTGCTTCAGATGACGACGTTGTTATTATTCTTTCAATAGATCATGATATTTGTCTCACGGCTACGAGTCAGGACATCGACTGGGTGATTGACTCAGGAGCCTCTTTTCATGCGACTCAACGAAGAGACTTCTTCACAAGCTACAAGTCAGGTGACTTTGGGACCATGAAGATGAAAAATTTTGGTGTATTGAATATCATAGGGGTCGGTGATATTTGTGTGAAGACCGATGTGGGCTGCACATTGGTTCTCAGGGATTTGAGGCACATTCCAGACCTTCTCCTCAACTTGATGTCGATGGGAAGGCTGGATGATGATGGCTATGAAAGTCAGTTTTTTGGTGGGCGCTGGAAGCTTATCAAGGGTTCGTTGATCGCAGTTAGAGGAAAGAAGTATTGCACCCTTTACAAGGCAAGTGTTAGTGTGTGCAAGGGTGGGTTGAATGTAGCGAAAGATTCAGCTATTAACATGTGACACAGGCGTCTATGCTACATGAGTGAAAAAGGGCTTCAGCTACTAGCGAGGAAGCGACTCCTTTCAAATGTGACAGGTACACCTCTCAAAACCTGTCTTAATTGTTTATCAGGAAAACAACATAGAGTTTCATTCGTTAAAACTGTTTCTCATATTAATAAAGTACATGCATTAGATTTGGTTTATTCTAATGTTTGTGTTTCTATGAGGACAAAAACCTTGGGTGGGGCATTTTATTTTGTTACTTTTATAAATGATGCATCTAGGAGAGTTTGGGTTTATTCTTTGAAATCCAAGGTTGAGATTTTTGGTGTGTTTAAATTGTTTCATGCTATGGTCGAGAGAGAGATAGGTAGATCATTGAAGTGCATCCGCACTGACAATGGTGGTGAATGCATTGACGAATTTCATGAGTACTTCAAGTCCCTGGATATACGCCATGAACAGACGGTTCCCAAGACCCCCGAATATAATGGTGTAGTTGAGCGAATGAATCGCACCATTATTGAGAGAATCAGATGCATGTTATCTCATGCGAAGTTACCCAAGACGTTCTGGGGAGAAGCAATGCGCACGGCGGTGTATTTGATAAACAGGTCTCCATCAGCCCCATTGAATGGAGAAATACCTAAGAAGGTGTGAATTGGACAAGATCCATCGTACGATCATCTTAGGGTGTTTGGATGCAGGGCATCCGTTCACGTACCAAAGGACGAGAGATCCAAGCTCGATATATATGAAGATCAGGTAGTGTGTGTTCTTGGGGTACGATGATGAAAAATTTGATTACAAATTGTGGGATTCAACTAAGAAGAAGCTCGTCAGGAGCAGAGATATGGTTTTCTTTGAAGATTAGTATATAAAAGACATTAGTAAGCTAGAGAAGAACCAGTCTAGTTCAGGTGAATTAGAGGAGATGGATCCAATTATTCCTCCCGTGGTGCCTGATGACGGAGGAGTACAACAAGGTGTAAAGACGAGGAATTTCCTTTAGAAGATGGACCAGGGGATCAGGCCCCACTTGATCCACCTATTGAGTCACAGGTGAGGAGGTCATCCGGGGACAGACAGTCATCTAAGAGGTACTCGCCACATGAGTACATTATGCTGACTGATGAGGGAGAGTCAAAAGACTATTCTGAGGCCCTAGCCGACGAGCATAAGGGGGTAGTAGTTAAAAGCTATGCAAGATGAGATGAAATTCTTGCATAAGAACCACACTTATGATATGGTGAAACTGCCTAAGGGCAAGAAAGCTCTGAGCAACAAGTGGGTGTTCAGAAAGAAGATTGAGTAGAAGAATTCACAGACGAGGTTTAAGGCCAGACTTGTGGTGAAAGGGTTGGGTCAGAGGAAAGGTACAGACTTCGAGAAGATATTCTCACCAGTGGTGAAGATGACATCCATATGGGTGTTGCTTGGGTTGACGGCTAATATAGATCTGGAGATAGAGCAGTTAGACGTTAAAACTGCCTTCCTCCATGGTGACCTGGAAGAAGAGATCTACATGCACCAACCAGAGGGGTTCGAAGTCAAGGGCAAGGAGCGTATGGTGTGTAGGTTGAGGAAGAGCTTGTATGGGCTGAAACAAGCTCCACAACAATGGTACAAGAAGTACGACTCGTTTATGTTATAACATGGGTATGACAGAACGGAGTCAGACCATTGTATGTTCACGTGCAAGTTCTCAGATGGTGATTTCTTAGTTCTGTTGTTATATGTTGATGACATGCTCATCATGGGAAAAGAAGATTGATAGGCTGAAATAGGAGTTGGGTAAGTCGTTTGCAATGAAAGACTTGGGCCCATCTAAACAGATCCTATGAATGTAGATAACTCGTAACAGAAGCAGCTGAAAGCTTTGACTATCACAAGAGCGGTATATTGAGAAAGTCCTACAGCGGTTCAATATAAATGCAGCGAAGTCGGTCAGTACTCTACTGGATGATCACTTCAGATTGAGCGATAGATAGTGTCCCAAGTCAAAGGCAGAGGTGGACGAGATGCAGAAGAAACCTTACGCATCAGCAGTAGGAAGTTGGATGTATACTATGGTTGTATATGCCCAGACATAGCATATACAGTTGGTGTTGTTAGCCGGTATCTTACCAATCTTGGCAAAGAGCATTGTGCAGCGGTGAAATAGATACTGCGGTATCTGGGATGCTCATCCAGGTTGAGCCTATGCTATGGTGATAGAAAACCTGTGTTAGAGGGATACACAGATGTAGATATGGCATGTGACATAAACTCCAGGAAGTCTACATCGAAGTTCATCTTCATGTTTGCAAGGGGAGCGATTTCTTGGCAAAGCAAGCTACAGTAGGTCGTAGCATTATCGATGACAGAGGTTGAGTACATTGCAGTCACAGAGACATGTAAAGAGATGCTTTGGATGAAGAGGTTTCTACAGGAACTTAGCCTGAAGCAGGAGCAACACGTGGTCTATTACGATAGTCAAAGTGCTATACACTTGAGCAAGAATTTAAGTCAGCATTCCAAGTCAAAGCCATAGAGATTCGGTATCATTGGATCAGGGATACTTTGGAACAGAAGGTGTTACAACTTGAGAAGGTTCACATAGACGATAATGGGTCAGACATGATGACTAAGAATTTGCTCAAGGGTGACTTTGATGTTTATAGAAACCAGGCTAGCTTGAAGAAGGTGAATTCCTCTTTAGTCGAAAAGGGAGAGATTTGATAAGAATTTCTCCTCATTGTTGGTTTCGATGAAATCGAACCAATTTCGATATCATCGATAATTGTCAGATTTTTCACCGCTAGTCGCTGGACTTTTTTGTCCTATTCCAATATTATCAACGAACTTTAGATGATATTGAAGGCTATCATCAAGAGAGCTTATGACATTGATAATTGTCGAAATTTTCACCCCTGGTTGCTGGACAGTTTTTTTCCTATTTCGATATCATCGAAGGACCTTAGATGATATCGAAGGTTGTCATCGAGAGACCTTCGATATCATCGAAGAGTTACGTAGATGTGATTGCGGAAACACAGATTCTGTGGAAATTATTTTCTATTTTGATTCTACCTCTTTCTATTGTTATATAAAGGGGTCTATGTGGGATTGAGGTGGATTCCAGCATTTTCTAAGGTTTCCTAAAGATACTTTAAGAGGGCTTAGGGCTATCAAAGGTGAGAGAGAGAGAGAGAGAGAGAGAGAGAGAGAGAGAGAGAGAGAGAGAGAGAGAGGAAGCTTGTGGAAGGGAGATTCTGCTCGTAGAGGTGATCTACTTCGCAGTCCACGTCTCAGTGCTTCTACATCCTCGTGATCGGTAAGATCTCTCTGTTTTTCTTTTGTTCTCTTGTTATTTAATCACTCTTGCATGAGTGAAGAAGGTTTGATCCAAGCTGTGTGTGCTTGTGATTGGTTGTAACGTTCTACTTTATAGTGAATTGTTGATCTGGACGAGGTCCCGTGATTTTTACCTCTTTGAGGGTTTTCCACGTAAAATTCCCTGGGGTCGTGTGATTTATGCTTTAATTTATTTCATAGCTTTATTATCCCATAATCCTGGTTTGTTTCGGGAGGCTAGATCCTAAGTTTTTGTGCAAGGTCCCCAATAGTTCAATCATCGAACTAGAGAAATTATTTGGGCAATTCTCTACAAGAGATGCAACCTTTAAAATAAAGAGTTTTTTAATGCGGGATATCTAATCGCCTCATGCAAGGGTGAGACACGAATGAAACCAGTTATGCATTCCTGAAAAAACATGGCCAATTAGAATAGTTACCTACTCAACTTGACGGATTAAAAGAATGGGGTATAATGATTTTAAAATACATTAAATATAAATATGTTTGAATCACAAAACGGGATTTATTGAAAATCTACAAAAACTCTATCAAATCATGATTTAAAGAACAATGATGTTAAAATATATGCCTTGTTTGAACCCATTCGACATCTATTTAAAAGAGATGACTATTTATCAACCAAAGTGGGTGATTTTGACCAAAAATGGTGATTTTGACCAAAGACGGCCATTTTCAACCAAAGGACCAAAAATGACTATTTTCAACCAAAGCAAGTGATTTCAACCAAAGTCATCATTTTCAACCAAAGTGATTGCTTTCAACCACAATTGCCGATTTTGACTAAAATGTCTAATTTTGTTTAGAATTCCCAATGTGGACCAAATTGCCTAATTTCGACCATTTTGATATGCTCGACCATGTAACAATAGTATCTCTAGACTTATAATGTGGTTGTAACACATAGGGGGTCTTGGGTATCCAAGGAACTCTCTTATGTGTGTAATCTCCCTCAAGATATGATCTTATATATAAGGAGATATACCAATATGGTGCTCCACACTATAAAAACTTTGGTATGCCTCACTACTTCTATGGTTTATGAATCATGCTTAATCATATACGTAAATTGACTCAATTTTGAACAAGTTCATTTATCATTATCCCATTTCCCATGCAAATTAATTAATAGACAACAAGACCTTAGCCATTAAAATTACTATAAATTATGATAAAATCATTTTAACAGTAAAAATAAATGAACAACAGTTGAAAATACTCATAAACTATTTAAAACACTTGAGATAATGGTAGCAGTGAAAACGGATGGTCCGATGTGCCCTAAATAACCAACATGAGCCCTTAGTCATGTAGATGTGAGAAAGATTGTCTCAACCATAGATCATGATGACCAAGTATTCTTGAGGACAAAATGGCATATACCTTAATTAATATGTGGTGTTACCTTGAACAAATATGAATATGTGTTAAGTAATGAGTGATTCCTCATTGAGAACTTGAGATTAGACAATGGTTGTTAATTGGGGAAGTTGTAGTATGTGATCTTAGTGTCTTATTATACCATGACTATTATAAGTTTTATGACACACATTTGCTCATCACTTAATGAGACGTTGTTGGAGTTGTGCCGTAGAAAATCCATGTGCACCATAATCCACTAGCCATATAGATGTGATGGGGTTGATATGATCCGTTGATCTTGATGACCATTGTTCCTATTGGACAATGTAATATGCCTTGATTTATATCCAATGTAGCATTCAACTTATACAACTTATACAATATGGGTTACGTGAGTAGTGAATCCTTTGGGCTTTGAGAAATTCAAACTGGACATTGTAGTCATTAAATAAGGATAATTGTATTCCATGGATCTCAATAACCCGGTAAGTCGTGATCACATGATGAAGGGTAGATATGCATGCGAAACAATGCATAGGGCGTAGATATACATGTGAAAAATTAGAAGTTTCAAAGGAAACCCCAACGCATGAATAAGTGTTCAGAGAATTCTTTCTCCACTTTCTTATTTTACAAATTGATTAACTGACGATCAGGAGAGGTGTCCCCCTATGAGATATAAACCATTTAAAATGATGATCTTACCTATCCAATTTTAGGAACCTCATCACCAATCATCGTAGTTGTCGGAAGTTACTGTTCTGCCTTTTTTTTTTTTTTTTTTTTCTCTTCATCTTCGAACATAGATCCTTGTGAATGAATGAAAAATCTATAAAACATGAAAATTCTAGATGAATCAAGATTGTGAAGTCCTTATCACACTCTAACACAATGAACAAATTAAAATTTAAAAAATAAAAATAAAAATAAAATAAAATAAATAAATAACAAAGCCAAACTTGAAAACATTGCATCTTCTCCTCCGTTTTTCATGGTAGCGAGCAGTGGTCGAGAAAATTATTTTCTTGCGTAACCTGCTAATCAAAACAACTTCGAGCTTTGAAAATACATATCCCTAAGTTTCCTATCGTTAATCCAGACCATCTATAAGAATCAAAATAAAGAAACAACACCATATTGAAAGTTGTCATTAAGGGCCACTCATCTCCTCTGATTAAGAGGACCACCAAAAATCTTATACACTTCTTGATTTAAGTTACACTCCAATCATTGTGTGGGCCACGTGATCTATGCGAGATCATCAGGCATCCATTAGGATCGGATTTGACCTGTTAGTACATATGCAAACCAAACGAGTCAATGTTGAAAACATGCTATTAGATCTTTTTGTGTGTAAACTTAACATCGAGTTCACCTTCAGATGGAATTTTGAAACCTGGTAGAAAGGTCATAGAGGCTATATAACTCTCTCTCTCTCTCTCTCTCTCTCTCTCTCACACACACACACACACACACACACACACACACACACACACACACACACACAATGAAGAGAGATGACACAATAATCTCAGTAGCCAGAGAGAATTTCGATTAAGAGAGAGAATTGAGTTGATTCCTCGATTCAACCCACTAAATCTTGTTCGAGTCAAGTTGTGTCCAATGCCACTATTGGATGTGCTGAGAGAGAGAAAAGAAGCAAGAAATAAAAGAGAAAGGGAGGATTAGGAGCGCTAAGTTGACTGACTGAGTCGACTTGCTAAACCTAAGGCTGAGTTTCGAGTTAAGTCAGGTCAAACCAGCAACATTATAACAATTGAGTTGTCTCACACAATTTTAGTTTTACAAACATAGATTTATGTTTTTCTTAACTCAGTTTATTGACTCGTTGACTTAGGGCCAAGTTTGAATCTAGTAGTGTTGGGACCCGTGGTGAAAAATTGAGTCTAGTGAGAGAGATTGTGCGCTGAGTTGGTGCCTAGTTACACCGAGTTGCAACCGAGTCACAACTGAGTCGCATCAAGTCGAGCTAAGTTGAATCAAGTTCAAGTTGTTTAGAACCGTCTTGAGCAAAAATAGGTAGGTGATCCTCTTGTTTTGTGAAAGTTCTGAATTTTAATGTTTTCTAAAAAATTTAAATTACTTTTTTTTTTTTATGAAACTTGGAATTTCATCTTGAAGTTGATAAGAAATTTAAGACATTATGTTATGAATTTGATATTTACATCTTGGCTTTGATACATTGTAGAATTGCATTTAGGTAATGTACATATGAGCATTGAATGAGAATTAAAGATTGAGATTAGGTGCAAGACCTTAGCTTCCCTAAAATATTTTGGTTGATGCATTGCCTTAGGTTCCTTAGAAGGTGCGCTATCTCGGGTTCCCTATAATGTCTTTGTTGGTACACTATCTTGGATTCCCTTAGCAAGTATTCATGTGGGTTTTCTAAAATGTGTATTGCATTGATTCCCTTAATGTGTGGATTTCCTAAAATGTTTTAGTCAGTGAACTGTGTTAAGATTTCCATAACGAGTATGACAAGGGTTCCTACAATGTTTTGGTTAATACACTACTTGAACGTTCCTGAAAGGACGTATTGATAAGTGATTAGGTTTGTTAAATTGACATGATGATGATTGTTAAATTATGATTATGGAAGGCATTACATGCATTGTATTTCTTACCACAATTCATGATATTACTTATGTTTTGCTTTATTTCGATAATTGTATAAATTTAAAAGGTTTCGGAAGTTGGAAGGATATGATCTTACTAAGCTATTATATTCACCCTACTTTGACAATCTTACAGGTGTGAGTTGGAATGCTATAATTAGGTAGGCCTCTACTATTAGCTTCTCTTCTATATATTATGTTTAGTTTAAATTTCAAATTTTGATGTAATAGAGAGATTATCAAAGAATAGAGAATTGATTAGTGGATAATATTTTTTTGAGATTTATTTTAGAAGTATTTTCATTTAGTTTTGGCTCTAAATATGTAACACCCCGGATTTTTGCCAACCTGGGGTTAGACGTCCTTAGGCAATGGGTCAACCATAACACCTTAGTAACCTCTCAGAACCCAATTCCAAAGCCAAAGAAATCACTTAGGATTAATTCCTTTAGAAATTAAGTATAAGTTAGCTAGCGCTACGCTAGAGTAGCTGTGAAATTGTTCCTGAACACTTTAAATACGTTTTGCAAGATTCAAAACTTGTAGAATTAATGACGCTATAATACCCTAAAACCTAGGATCAAACTCTAAACCCGTTTGCTCTCAGGAATCCTTTGAAAATTTGTATTAGATCTAGACCGCGCGTCGAAAGTTTGATATCTACAATCTTAGACCGTTATGACCGCTTAGCTGGACTTGACAATCATTTCGAAAATCAAGCCCAACCGACGTTCAGAGGCTATTTCATTGAGCTTGGAGTAAAGAGAGTGAGAAAGGGTAAGGATTTAAAAATTTTAATCCAAATCTGACACGTGACTTGACGCGTTATTATTAAGCGTTCTGACCGTCAGAATTCAGCCAAATTACACCCTCGGATTAGGAAAAATTTCTCTTTCATATCATGAGACTTGTATACCTGATTTAGGTATGATGACCGCTGAACTAAAATTTACGGCCACGTGCGATCTGTGAACTCTACCGGACTGAAAACTTGATGTGTGATAGATCCAGTAACCATGAGCTTAAGTCCGACCGCGTTCGGTCAGGGGACCTCCCGAAATGCTCTTTTGGATCGGAATAGTCCCGATTTGGTTATAACCCAAGTATACCTTTGTCCCAAGTCTGTTTTGGTGAAGTTTTAACCTATATAAGGGCTTGAAACCCTCTCATATCTCTCCCATCCAAATTTGGATAAAATCTTAGATTGAGAGAGAGAGAAAGTGAGACATTTTGAGAGAGTAGTGGGAGAGAATTTCCGCCACTTGCTGCAGCTTTTACACGTGCCAAAGCACCGCACTCCAATCACTTTTTCGGCGATTCCAACGCACTCATAGGTAAGAAAAAATCCTAACTACTTACTGTTTTGGGATTCTTTCGATTCAAATATCGAAATAGCTTATACATCTTGTGTATTAGGTCGCCGCTATACTGTTGACGAAGCGTATACGTTCTATTCGAAACGATACACGTCTAAGGCGAAAGGTGAGAATTTTAGACGCTTTGATTAACTGATTTCAAAGCTTTCAATGTCGTTTAATAGTAAATTATCGACGGTAACGCTGTTTGACATGTACGACATGCTGTCCGTTTTCCGTTTCGTAAACGTACGGTAAATATGAGATTTAGGGTATTTTAGGCATTTATAAAAAATATTGTATACGTCTGTATTTTGCTGAGATGTTTGACATGTAAATTCATCGTGTTATGATTTATGTATGCATGTATAATCTGTTTGGCGAAGAGATTCGCCCTAATGCGCACTTTGGGTCGACATATGCTATGTAGACTAAAGTGTGTGGACTAAGTGTTTGTATTAGTATGCATTGAATAAATGGTGTTGTAAATTAGTTTTGAGAATGAATTCTCAATCTACATGATATTGTATAAGATTTCCTACATGTTTGTTATATGAATTGATTTCTTTATATGTATAGAATACATGTGTTGGTTGATTTGCTTACTTCGTATGCTATAACATGTGTTAACATGCTTGTATTATTGTATTTCATTTCTATTACTCTCATAGGATTACTGACGTTGGTTTACAAATGCTTGGGACTACGACCTAGTCCAGGTAGTCGGTAATGGATTGAATTCGTGGTTGGTTTCTATGTACCACGAAGGACGCGTCGATGAACGCGAGTCGTGTTTTGGGTTGGCGGCAGTGGTTAGGCCACACGAAGTGTTTCATGCACTTCATGTCGTTCAGCTTGAGATGCGCTCGTACTAGTCGAGCCCGTCAAGTAACCCGACTGGCCATTTTATGTTCACCATGTATGAGTCATAACTGCTTAAACCTAGGGTATTGAACTTACCATTGAAAACCTTGTCAACCATGGTACCTTGATCCATAAAGACTCATGAGCCGGGCATGGTAGTATGGGACACCGTGGTCGAGCTGTCGACCACGTTGGGGCCACAAACCTCCCCGTAGTGACCAGTGAGCACCCAGACTCGTGAGTAGATTATGGTGGTATGAGACACTATATTTTTACTGTCAGCCTACATTGATAAGGTGATGGGGGAGCGGTGCAACGAGTGCGAGCAACAGCCCTGACAGTCCTTTGTAGTGACCTCGAGCGTATTCTGAGTCTACGGGAGGCGACGACCCTTCCGTAGCAACAAGAGTACAAGTAGGCCTGTATTGATAAGGTGATGGGGGAGCGGTGCAATAAGTGCGAGCAACAGCCCTAGCAGCCCTTGCAGCGACATACAAATATAACATCGTATGAGATTACTAGGAGTGACGACCCTAGACAGGATCTGTGTTGGGATTGATATAAGCAAGGTACCCTAGTTTTTCAATTCTGCTGTATAAAAAGGGCTAATAACAACTCGGTAATCATTATCCATATCGCATTGCATGTGCCTGGAAGATGTGGAGTACTGCGGGAAGAAAGCATGCCGTGGACGCAGATGGTGCTGCATGAGGGAGTATGTCGGTGAGGGCATCCATCATGCCATTTCATGCTTGCATTAACAACAGTATCTAGGGATGTTTGATTGTTTGCTTTACAATTAACGCGTGATTGATTTGATAACATGCTAATCTTTGCTCTATGATTCCACTGAGTTAATTACTCACTCCCACGTTACGGGACTGTGTTCCAAAAACCACCAAACCCTTTTGTAATTGCAGATGATGGCGCGGCCTATGAGGCAGAGCCGGACTTGATGATGATGAGGAGGATCCCTCCTTTATGCGTGATCTGATCGACGGGATTAAAGGGAGGTTGAGTAGATGCTTTGACACTTGTCATTTTATATTTTTGGAGCACTCATGTATATTCTTTTCTTTCCATTTTTGGAGTATACTTGTTTTTAATTAACCTGGTAACATGTTCACACTCTGGAGACTTACAATCAATTATATATTTTATGTATTTATCACAGTCTTCCGCTTTCTAATTTAACTGTCTCCGGAGTATGATATGCTGTTTTGACTTAGTCTCAATCTTGTTTAATGTCATTTTACAGACAACATGCATTTATCATTATCTATGTTGCATAAGTGACGTTCTGGAACTCGGGAGTTGGATTTCTATCCGATCCCCGATTTTCGGGGTGTTACAAAATATCTATTGAATTCGAATAAATTATGTGGGATGTAATGAATACTAATTAATTCAGTTCACGAGCTTGGCATTCGAGTCTTAAGTAGCCCTACTCAAGTATGCAAATTTCGGGGCGTGTGACATGATAAGTACCTACGATTATAACTTGTTATACAAGAAAAATGTTAGTTTTTTACTTCACAGACTTCAAGGATGCAGATTAGGGGAGAATCCAATTAATTTACGTTGTACATCAAGCTACAATTTTTTACATAGGATCAGGGATGGGCTATAATATAGTGTAGTAAGAAGCAAGCAACAATCGTATTATCTAATAAGAGCGCCGAATATGGTTAAGAGTGTACATGGTTAAGAAGGCTTATTGGAGATATTTCCCATGTTATTAAGGAATATGTGCAACATTGTGATAATGAAAGTGAAATTCGACTAGCTTCAAACTCAATTTTTAATGCAAGAACACAACATATAGAAGTTTGTCATCACATCATCTATGAAAAGGTACATAGAGATGAGATCAAGTTTATTAGTGTAAGTATAAAAAATTAAGTGTGCAGGGATTTTTATAAAGGAACTAATAAAAAGTATATTTGAAGAATTTCAAGCATGGTTAGGTGCAATACCTGAAGTTAGTACAAGGGGGGGGGGGGGGGGGGGGGGGGGGGTGTTAAAGTCTTGTACTATTATTGAGTGACATTTTTGTAAATTTCTCTTTTATGTATGACATTTTAATTTTTTATTAGAAGCACTTTTTTTTTTTGGTAATTTAGTAGAAGTATCTAGAAAGAGGTAAATGTGTTATGTTTTAATATTTTGTATTCTTTAGAAAAGAATAGTGTAAAAATTCATATTACCATAAAGATTTCTAGATAAGTCCATTATAATTAATAAATACTATAGAATACGGATAGAAAGTTGTTGGGATCTATTTATGGATAGAGGGTTTTGTTTGCACTATATGTGGGAAATTGTATTTATAAGCTTTTGTTGTAAGGCTTGTTGTTGTGAATGAATAAAATCATTCTTCTTGATTTCTCTCAAGTCTGTTCTTCTTACAATTGGAGATAAGTTTTCATTGTTCTTCTATAATCTTGGGTACGTACTAGTATATCTAGCTTGTGATTTGGATAATTGTCATCTAGTTTCAGTGGATCCATTTGAAATGTGTTGTGAGAAGACAAGTCACTAACACAAGTATTGTCCACTTGAAAAGTAATCAAAAGCACACATGTCTCTAAATGGTCGTTTGTGAACTTGTAATTGAGGGTAAATGAACCCATTTCACATTTACTCTCATTTCAAGTGTAAATGACTTACTCAGATGTGTTTGAATAGAAGTAAGTGAAATGCATTGAAATCCAAATAATTTGTTTAAATGAGAGTAAATGAGAGGAATGGAAATCCATTGGGATTTTTTAATATATTCATAAGAGTATAGGTGATATAACAAATTAACTTTAATATCCCAAGTTACTGTACATATATTATATTTGACATAATGAATGTACTAAGGCCTTTGAAATATGGACATTAGCAAAGAATGAAGAAATTTCGAGCATTGGGCCATAAATACAATGATAGCAAATAAGTAACTTGCCAACAATTTTTAACTGTCTATTTAGATGGCTAATGTTTGGATGGTTTGGATTATTCTATTGGTATAATTTTAGTAATGCAGCCAATAATTAAATTGTTTAAAAGTATCATCAACGCGCTACATATACAATAGACACGTGCGTAGCGATGCCTTTCTTTACTTATGCCACTCTCCAAGGAGTCCTAAAAAAAAATTCACCCCATTTTCACTCAAATCTCTCTTCATCATGATTTCAAATTTAGCCTGATTCCATGTATCTTCCTCTACTCCCATCCAAAGGCACTTCTTACCCCTATTTACTCCAATCCCAACTATCCTAAAAGAGAAATCCCTCCCAAACTGAACCATCATACTGAATACACTCCCATTCAAGTGTATTGATTTGCTAATCCTAGATCTGATCCGTCCATGATCAGGTGCGGCCACAACCTACATACCTACCAAAAAAGCAGATCATCTAATGATCACTTGGATCAGAATGTACCAAGCATATGAATATCTAAAACAAGTTTTTTTAGCCGTCCATTTATCTACATAATCCACAAATTATATGCCCGCGTAGGCCGAAAACAACCTAAGACAGGAGCGATATCATTGGTGGATAATTCAATACACAAAAACCAATTTACAAACCATGATGGTGGCCCACCTATTAAGTGGACCAACATATTTTTGAGACGGCCTTGTCTACTACAGCTCACTCAATGGATGGCTTTGATGTTCACCACATAGGTCTGAGCTAAACATGTGTATGAGATTAATAAATCAGTGTACTAAAAATATAAATAATATATTAAGTCGCTGTAGAGGATGGCGCGTATCTTGTGCTAGGTGCAGGCTCCCATGCAAAGGTGGGAGAGAGAGGATTAGTGGGATTTGAACTCATCCATTTGGATGGCTTTGCATGCTTTCTTCGTCTTTGATAAGTGATAACTGGCACGTGCACATTTCATATGTTAGATTTCCTTTCCTTTTATGCTATTATTATTATTATTATTATTATTATGAGTGTGGCACGTGCAATGCACTTGAGACAAAGGAAAGGGATTGGTAAAGGGGTTTTGCTGGGCCCGGCGGCACCCATCATAAGCATGGTAGGATTGGTTGGTTTTCACCCTGTTTTACATTTGAAATGATGATCTGAACCGTTCATTTTTTAGATTCCATATTAGGCAGGTTATGGTAAGAAACATTTCTTGAATGAGAAATTGCGTACGAAGAAACATTTGTTGAATGGCTCATATTTGAATATGTAAAAGTCAGTGATAATAAATGCTGCATACTTATAATATTATATCTTTTATATGGTTGTATTGAAAATATGAAAGGTTCAGATCAATCTAAGGATGCAATCGAGCAGTCTAAACCATTCACAGAACTATACCGTTGAAGAGTGCGACTGTACTGTAGCAAATACCCCGGAGTGTTTCATTGGTCACTGTTACTCAACCTGACATAATCCCCTCCTGGAGAGGATCTTTTGTGGAAAAATCCAGGCCGTTGCTTTTTTGTGCGTGAAATCTGCACTGTTGCAACAACTACCATATTATTTTTTATTTTTTTTAATTTCGTAAAGTAACCCTGTTATTCATTTCAAATGTCTATTATGTCCTTCGAATATCCGAAGGGAGATCGTTATCCGAAAAAAAGCGCAGTATCCGGGTAATACCGAAGTAGGCATATCCTTGACTATTGGGCCCACCTTGATGTATTTATTGTATATCCACACCGTCCATCATATTTTTCAGATCATTTTAGGTGATAGGCCTAAAAATGAAGCAGACCCAAATCTCAAATTGACCATACAGTAGGGATTGAATTCCAACCATTAAAAATTTTTGAGGTCCACGAAGGTTTTGTATCAAGATGATATTTTTGTTCTATCTTCATTAAGGTCTGTGAAGTTATCAATAGGTTGGATGGAAAATAAAAATTACAGTGGGCCCTAGGAGGTTTTTAATGGTGGGATTTCAGTGACAACTGTTTCTTGTGGTGTGGTCCAAATGAAATGTATATCAGTTTCATTTTCGCTAACATGCTCTAAAATGAGATGGAAAAACTAATGGACGGCGTGGATATACAATAAATACATCAAGGTGAGTCCCACGGTCAGGTAAACACCCACTGCCGCCCTAGTAACACCGAATCCGCTACCATCCAAAGGACTCCATGTCAGGGAACTACTGTAGGGGCAAAACTGTCCAAATGCTGCATGCCTTGTATGTATCGTGGATTATTCTAGTTTTCGAGTAGCTCTCAAAGCAATCGCGAAGGATGGTGATGGGAGCATCCCGATAGATATAATCATGGTGGGGCCCACTGATTTGGACGGCCCCGAAGAAGATATGTAAAACGAATAGGCCATGTTCTCTGCATCTGTACTAATCAGGCTTGCCTAACTCAGGTTAACCTTCAACATACAACCATAGTCAAAGGACACCGACGTGTCGCGACTCTGAAATGTGAAGAGTTTTTATAGTGGGGACCACCAATGTCATGATCAGACCACGTTAGAGGGACGGTGACATTTCACTACGGTCTCCATGTGAAGGTTCCAACTTAAAAACGATTTTAACGGCTATTGGAGCTCCTCCAAAATTCCATTAATTGCAGAAATTATCCAGTGATTTTTAAAGGAGTGTAATTTATACTGTTCCAACTTGCACCCAGATGACTGGATACGTTAATTGATTGATCCGAACCGTTGATTCTTTCCAGAAGAAATTCCATTGGCTAGCGTGAAAATGTTACACTGGGCTAATGATCTGATCCATCCATCCATTTATACACATCCATTTCCAAATCTAGAGATGGGCCTGTTAAGATTTCCTGATAGAAGTGAATTTCGGTAATCATATGCAATCTGTAATGTGTACCGACGAGGAGAAGGTTCAGACCATTGATTAGACAAATCTTATTTAAATGATCCAAGGTTATTGATTGGATGCGCATAATTCTTCTGATCAGTGCAATTTTTGTAGGTCGACCCATGAAGCATTTGCTGCAGGCAATGGACAGTCCAGATTAAACAATTGGACTGTCCAACTATCTTGACGCAACTAGGCAGAGTGTAACTTGTAGTACTCTTTGGGTCGTTTGGCACCATGGATTTGCAGGGCGGGAGCAACGTGATGTATTTTCTTTACATCCAAGCCGTCCATGCATTTTGAAAAATCATTTTAAAGTATGGTCGCAACAACGAAATAGTACAAAATACCCAGGGCACTGCATCACAAAAAAGGGGATTGACCATGAAAGCTTTTTGTGGGTTCAAAGGTTTTGGATCAAACTGATATTCGCTATATTTGTGCAGTCGCTCCATCCATGTCAAAATAAACATCCCAGTGGCCACCAAAAAGTTTTTAATGGTGGGCATTCAATCACCGCGATTACGGTTTTTTGATGTCTTTCACCTAAGATTATAACTAGCTTCAAATTTTGGAATTATGCCCTGAAATAAGCTATCAAAATGAATGGACAATGTAGATGTAAGGAAGATATGTCACATTAGTCCTTGCAATTAGGGATCCACCCCCTCGATCCTAGAACTGTACACAACGGAGCCTAATCGACTTTAACTCAAATTTGATTTAGCTTGTTTATGTCACACCCCATGTTGGAGTTATGCTTTGAGTTCATTGCTACTGTTTGAGCTTGTTTTGGTTCAAATTATACAAGTTTGGACTTGGTTTGATTTGATCTAAATATCCAAATCAAGTTAAGTGGAGGCAAGTTTAAATACGAATCAACTCATTGTTTTTTTTTTTTTTTTTTTTTTAAATTAAACAACACACATAATAAGAACTTTTTTATATAAAGACATCTCTCTCTCTCTCTCTCTCTCTCTCTCTCTCTATATATATATATATATATAACCATTAAGAAAGATTAATACAAAAGTAATGGCACAAAAATAAGTTAAAAAATAGATGGTTGGCATGGATATACATCACATATAGGTAGGTGAGCCCCACAACAGGAAAGCAGTGCTGATTTGAAACTTATGTCCCCAACAAGTTTGGATCCTATGTCATGGTCAGCTAGAGGCTTGGATCTTCCTTATTTTTAGTCTCATATTGTAAAATGAGCTCCGAATTTGAAAGATGTCCAAATAAAACACACATATCATGGATGGGCCCACAGAGCTTTGACACCTATGTGGCAACCGCCAAGGTCACCATGCAATTCGAATCTCGCTTCAGTATACTGAGTAAACTTTATGAGCCTACTATCATGTATATGTATTATCCATGCTGTCCATCCATTTTTCTATCATGTATATTTATTATCCATGCCGTCCATCCATTTTTACATATCACTTTAGGACATTATTTAAAATTGAATCATATCAAAAGCTCAAGTGGACCAAACGAAACAATGTGCATATATATATATATATATATATATATATATATATATATATATATATATATATATATATATATATATATATATATATATATATAAAATGTATTTATTATGTATTATCCATGTTGTTTATATGTTTTAAATATCATTTTAAGACATGATCTTAAAATTGAATCATATGGTGGATCACATCACAGGAAACAACCTGCATACAATCTATTAGCAGAGTCAAGCCAAATCAAGTTGAGCTACGAGGTGTGTCAAACTGAACCGAGCCAATATTCCCTAGTTTGAGCTTGGATTATTTTTTTAAATGAGCGTGACTATGAAGCTTGATTTGGTTTGAACTTCTATTCAAACTAGTCCATGTCGAGCTTTCGAGCTAACTTGCTTTATCTCAAGCTCTAAATCCACTAAAGCCACACACCTTAGATCTTTGCTTGCACTAAGCAAAGGAGGACTCATACTATATGAGGTAGAGAACGCAACAAACCTATGTTGAGGGGCAAAATTCTATAGGCCCCACCATGACGTAGTTCTTATATAAACCCTACCCATCCATTTTTTTTTTTTCCTTATCATCTTAGGGCATGATTCAAAAAATGACACGGATATAGAGCTCAAGATGACCACAATACAAAGTAGTGGGACAATGACACCCATTGTTGAAACCTACCTATGGTCTTCATATATTTTTATATGCCATCAATGTGCTAGAAAGTCAAGCAAAGCTAGATGAATGGAAAACACAAATATCAACTTGATCTAAAACTTCATCACCACCAAGAAGTTTTCCATGATACATATTTAATCCTTACTCTTCTCCATGGTGTGTTAAACTTGAGTTTTGGATCTACCTCATTTGAGGGCATTGGCCCTAAGATGATAGGGATTGACGTTATGGATATAACACATACATCGTTGTGGGACCATTTAGCTTTGCCGCGTCAACACACTACCAACCTTGGTGTTGTGTTCTACACTGAGACGGGTGAGTACGTAGTGCCTAGCTGAGCCATGCGGGTCTACAAGGTTAGTAATGTAGAACGTGTCACAGATACGTTCTTAGCATGGTTGGGCCAAAAGAAGATGGACCGTAAATTGATTATAACTTTTGATCTAGGCATTGTTATGGGGCACAGAACCTATCAATCTTTACTAAAACGGGTTATTTGAGGTGAACCGACCCATAAAGTGGGTCGCATCTGTCCGTTTCGTCAGAAAATGCGCGCTTTCAACTCAAAAATGAATTTTTAGGAAAATTTTACTATTTTTAGTAATTCCAATTTTTTAAAATATTTTTAAACTTTTAGATTTTCTTTCCTTTTGGAAATAACTTTTAGTCATATTAGGACTCTTCTAGATAAAGTTTATTTACAATTTTTATTTTTAGAAATTAGGCTTTAAAAGAGTTTTATTAAAGTTAGAATTTTGCTATTTTTGGTAATTACGAATTTTAATTTATTTTTTCTTTATTAATGGTGTAAGGAGACACATTTGATGATTATCAATTATTCATTAATCAATTTCAAATTTATTAGAAATTCTTTCTATTTTCTGCTTTCTTTCCTCATGGATTCGAGGAGTCTCTGTAAGGAGTCTAGAGAAGTTCCGTGGATTCGGAATAATTATCCTCTTGAGGAAGACAGTACTCGACCTCACATTCTTCCCTGTATCAGTTTGGTGTCAGAGCGAGGTTTTTCCTTGGGTAGATGGCTTCTAACGACAGGTCGGCCAATAATTCCATGGGCGGTATTCTAAGGAATTTACCTTTAACGATGGTAGCTTTCAAAGCAGCGCAATGAGAGAATTGGCAAGCTATGCAAGTGCTGCAGGATTCCGTCGACCGCATAACGGATCTCTTAGCGAAAATCCTAGGGCAACTCCGTATTCATGGTGGTGATCCACCACTAGCAATTGCTATGATTCGTAATTATACTGATCGTAGGGTGATGCTATCAACGAACCAAATGATGGGTCAAGAATTCAAGATGAAAGTCGATCTTCCTAGTTTTAATGACCAACTCTACTTCAAAGACTTCTTCGATTGGTTGCTTGAAGTCGAATATTTCTTTGACTACATGAACATCGTAGAAAAAAAGAAAGTTAAACTCGTGACCTACAAGTTGACCAGCAGAGCTTCAGATTGATAGGAACAACTTCAACTCGAGCGGACGAGATAGATGAAGGTGTCAATCCGCGCATGGTCGCGGATGAAGAAGTTATTGTGTACGCGATTCCTCCCTAGAGATTACGATCAGGTATTATTCCAACAAAATCAAAATTATTATCAGAATAGTCGATTAGTAAAAGGTTATGCAGAAAAATTTTATTATTAGTCCGCAAGAAACGACTTCATCAAAACGAATTGCAACAGACCATAGGATTCATCAGTGGTGAACATGTGACCTCTATAGGAATGAAAAACCAACCCAAGACTTCTAAAATGGAGGGACAATATCTCATCATTGAACAGGCCTTTATTAAACAATCTGAGGAAATGGAAAATATATATATCCACTAGTTGAAAAGAAAAAATATGTGGAGCCTTTGAATATCTTAGAGGATTTGGAACCAGTATCGTAGGAGTTCAAGAGGGTTGTGCTCGATGAACTCCTTAATAAATTACCTCCTATACAAGATATACAAAATTACGTTGATCCCATCTCAGGGGCAAGTCCACTTAATTGCCTACATTATCAGAAAAAATATGAGATCTTGAAAGTAGATGTGAAGGAACTGATCAATATTAGTCAAGTCAAGGAAAACATGAGTACATGTATTGTGTCAACTCAAGAGCTTAATGCCAAGTACAAAAAAAATGGCTAATGAACATCAGTGTTAGAAATTATCTCAGACTCATATGTCAAGACTCTTGCATAACTCGAGGACAAGTTTTTTCAAGTGGAGGGGTCTGATGTAGAACGTGTCACAGATACGTTCCTAGCATGGTTGGGCCAAAAGAAGATAGATCGTAAATTAACTATAACTTTTGATTTGGGCATCGTTATGGGGCGCACAACCTATCAATCTTTATTGAAACGGGCCATCCGAAGTGAACCGACCCACAAGGTGAGTTGCATCTGTCTGTTTCGTCAAAAAATGCGCGCTTTTAGTTCAAAAATGAAATTTTAGAAAATTTTTACTATTTTTAGTAATTCTGATTTTTTAAAATATTTTTAGAGTTTTAAATTTTCTTTCCTTTTAAAAATAACGTTTAGTCATACTAAGAATCTTCTAGAGAAAGTTTATTTACAATTTTTATTTTTAGAAATTAGGCTTTAAAAGAGTTTTATTAAAATTAGGATTTTTATTAAAGTTAAAATTTTGTTATTTTTGGTAATTATGAATTTTAGTTTTTTTTTTCTTTATGAATGGTGTAAGGAGACGCATTAGATGATTATCAATTATTCATTAATCAATTTTGAATTTATTAAAAATTCTTTCTATTTTCTGCTTTCTTTCCTTATGGATTCAAGGAGTTTCTGTGAGGAGTTCAGAGAAGTTCTGTGGATTCAGAATAATTATCCTCTTAAGAAAGATAATGCTTGACTTCACATCCTTTCCTGTGTCAGTTAGGATGCACACGACAGCAAATATGGCAACATGCAAAACAGGAGCCATCTCCAATCCATCCATCAAATAATCAAGCCGAGCGACTAGTCATGTGGACCACAATAATCTAAATAAATGTATGGATTTGAAAAATCAGCCAAGTTTTCGAACTACCCAGATTATTTCTAATATAATGGCTCACCTACTTAAATCTTTGTGCAGTCACATCTAAAAGTGGTCCACCTGATGCATGGCTCAGGTATTCCACGTCTACCACGCTGGCATATGTGGTGGCACGTGTATTAGTTGTCCACGACTGTGGGCTCAGCAAAGCCGGTGGGAGCGGATTAGGTGTTATGCGGGTAACACCTTAGTGGGTGTATTACGCTTACCATGTAAGGCCTACCTTGATGACTTTTTTGTATATCCACACCGTCCATCTGTTTACAGATCACTTTAGCAAGTGATCTGAAAATTTTCAGCAGATATAAATCTCATCTGGACTACACTACAAGAAACAGTGTTGAATGACCATTTAAATTTTTTTATAGGTCAAAAATGTTTTCAATCAATCTTATCCGTGCATTTTACCTTCATTCATGTCTTATTGATCTTAGCAACAGGTTGGATGGAAAATAAACATGATGGTGGGCCCTAGGAAGTTTTTAATGATAGGCATTCAATAAATACTATTTCCTTTGGTGTGGTCTATATAAGATTTTTATTTTCTTAATTTTCACGACCAATTACTAAAATGAGCTGAAAAAACGGATGGACGGCGTGGATATAAATAAAATCATCAATGTGGGCCTCACAATAAGAATAACACTCACGAAGGTGTTACACACCTAATCCGCTCCCAAGCTGGAGAATGTGACCGCGAGAAAAATCCAAAACTTGAATTGCCTAGCTCTGCTTTTGACTAGTCAAACTTGGTAACCCTGAAAATCAAATATAGACAAATGAAAATAGAAAATAATATAAAAATAGTATGAAAGACTAGACTAAGTGGCAACCAAATCATTGAAATGGATGTTATAGCCTCAAACTGTTTTTGAAAGGTAATTTTGATTGAAGAAATATGAGGATTGAGGAAGCTTCCGGGAAAAAGAGGCCATCTTGGTTAACTCAGTCATACATAACACAATGAGTAGGTGAAACACATCTAGTTGATGTTATGAGAGTAGTGATTTTGAAATTGCATGAAACATTAAATGAAATTTTAAAAATAAAAAATGGGTGTTTATGAAAATTTAAAAACCTATGTGCTTATAATTCTTGGGCTTGTATTTATTTAGATTTATCCTAGTTAACATGCAACTTGGATTTTACTCATTACTCTTTTTATTTTTTTGTTTTTCTCTAAAATTTTAAAATAAAATATGGGTATTTATGATATTTTGAAAATCTAAGTGCTTACAATCCAAGGGCTTGTATTTATTTGGATTTATCTTAATTAACATGTGGCTCGGATTTTACCCATTCCTCTAGTTCCTTTTTGTTTTTCTATGAAATTTTAAAATAAAAAAAGGGTATTTGTGATATTTTGAAAATGTACCTACTTGGATTCATCTTGATAAACATGTGGTTTGGATTTTACCCGCTTCTCCAATTTTTTTATTCTTTTATCTTTTTCTAAAATCTCTAGGAGCTTTTTCTTTCCTCGTGCACCCATGTGCTTTAGTCCAGTTTTCTGGGAGGATTTTTAAACTTTTGTGTAATTTCAAAGGTGGTCTGTATTTGGACTACTTGTGTCCACCTGTTTTTTTCTTTTTTTAAAAGACTGCACTAGGGTAGGTGCCCAGCAGTGACCTAGTTTACACAACTACCGCTAATTGTGTTTTTTGCGAGTGTAACTTTCATCAGATCCACACCGTCCATCATTTGCACTGCCTCATTTTCACCCTAGAACCTGAAATTCATGATGATCCGAAACTCAGCCATGCCATGCTGTAGGAAATTGTTGGTATTGGACGTCCATCATTAATTTTATGTAGGACACAGACGGTGTTTATATAACATCTAGTCCATTAATCAGATTTTCCTCTTTAGGATGAAAGGATTATGTAAAAATCTCATTAGTTCCAAATCTGGTGGGATATTCCACGAGAATTTTTGTAAATTTTATTCATGGTGGCTCACCTGAGTATTGAATCAGCTTAATTTTTGGGATCACGGCCAAAAAAAGGGTGGTATACATGATGGATGGTGTAGATTTAATTCAAATTGAATTTTCCCATGATAGAAAAAGTTTTCCTGTGGGTCCACAAGTTTTTACTTTTTTATATGACGTTGGGTGCACCATTTGTCTGAGAAAGGAACCCAAAAAATAATTGCGAAGGCTAAGGTTTCCATTCATATGAGTTGGTTCCATGGTTCAGTGATCCAAACCGTTGAGATAATGAATCACACCCTTTGTGTAGTTTGCTAATTTGGAAATCATTTTACAGATAAACGTGTGATATCTTGCATCCTTTTGGATTAGATTGGACGGTAGATTATTTTTTTTTTTTTTTTCTCTGGACTGTTTATTTATAGGCCAGCTATGAAGGTTTGGATTATTCCAGTCTAGGAGATCTCCAGGGTAATTGCATCAGTGATCTTACAACATTACAAACATTTTCATCCTCCCAAATTTATATGGTGCGCATACAATTTGTGTATGATGATCAGAACCGTTCATTGTTCATTCGTTTAAAGGCACATAAATTGGTCATAAATCTAAAATCACAATGTTCCACTCTCTAGTGACATAAAATGTGATTTACAAAAACAAGTGATGAAATTTATGTGATTTTTGTACTCTGTATTTCAATAGGATATCTGATTACTTCAATTTTCCATGCAGCAATGTTCATGGCGAAATGGTCATGCACATATGCCATGTGAAAACTGTTGGGGAAAAATATGTTAAGTCTGGAGACTCGAATTTCGAGTAGGTCGGCTCCACTGGTGCTGCCCGAAGAGTCCGACACAACGGTTGGAGCCGAGAGAATAATGGATAGGCCGAGAGGCATAAGCATAAGACGACTAAAGTTACTCGGTCGGAGAGATAACTGCATCTGTGTAAGCCTACAGAATCCCAAGTAAGTTAAAAGCCACCCGACCGAGAGAAGAAAACCGACATGATATGTCGATTCCGTCGGCCACGGAGTAAGGAAGGGTGACGAGTACATACTGAGATTATTCCATCCGTAAGGAGGCAGAAAACTTACTCGGTTAAGCCGACCGAGACTCTTTCAGAGTCAGTAACGGTCGAGCCGAGACAGGGAAAAGCGGTGTGAATATAAACGCCGTCCCGAAAATTTAAAAATACTGATATCCGATTCCGAGATTCTCGAGATCGGGCGAAATCAGTTGAAATGATTAAATCTCCGGATAATCAGGAGACGAATTCTCGTATAATGAGGATTCTTAAGATCTATAAATATTCAAGTTCTTTACAGAAGTAGGTATGCAATAGAAAAACTCTAAAAAATCCTTTGTCACTGATCAGAAGACTGACTTAAGCATCGGAGGTTCTCCGGCTTTAGCCAGGGTTCCCTTTGTATTACTAATTGTGCAGGAGGGAGACGAGACAACCCGGGGAGCCGTCCCATAAAAATACATCAACAGTTTGGCGCCATCTGTGGGAAACGGGCAAAAATCTATTTTTCTACAATCTGTTGAATGACAAGAACTAGGAGGGCGGATCAAGATGAAGCGGGGGAGGCAGCTGCCAGCACAACTCAGGGAGCTCCCCCAACGATACCTGTGGTAGCACCACCTGCGACATCTGCTCCGACTACCAGCCAGCCGAACCGAGGGAACGTAAAGTTGGATCGAGAAGTCCAAGAGATGCGTTCCGAGATGGCTGTTATGAAACATATGTTGGAGCAACTGTGTAATCAGTAGATGCAACAGCGTCACGAGTCAGCGCAGGTTCTCCCACCACCATCTGTAGCACAGCCTGCTGCTCCTCAATCGTCTCGAGAGCCGAATCAGCATCAAGGACCGAGTCAGCCAGTACCGGTTCGCTCTGCAACGGCCGTTTTGCCTCCCTCTGATTTGCGGCATAAAATAGATCCAAGGAGGCGAAGTCGGCTTCCTGTAGAAGAAACGGCGGAGAGTGCGGAACCTTGGAAAGCCGATATACAAGACTTCAAAAATGAGGTCCGAAAAAAGATGGAAAGAGAGATGGCAGACATGAAGCACGGTTGGAACACAAACCCGACCAAATCCGAGGCAAAAGCTTCTCCATTTGTGGACGAAGTAATGCAGGCACGATTATTGGAGAGGTTCCGCTTACCTCAGATAACTCCCTTTTTCAGAAAAATCGATCCGACAGAGTATATCGAATGCTTCAGAACCTATATGGAGTTGCATGATGCCTCGGATGCTATTATGTGTCGAGCCTTCTCTCTCACACTAACTGACGTAGCCCGGCTTTGGTTCAAACAATTGAAACCGAAGTCGATTAAGTCATTTGCTGAACTCAGTGACGCTTTCCTCAACAACTTCATTGGCGGAAAGAAAAAGCTAAAGCCGTCCGCTCATCTGAACAACATAGTTCAGAAGGAAGAAGAGCTGTTGAAAATTTATATCAAGCATTTTAACTTTTAATCTCTGCAGGTTCGGAGACACTCGGAGGAGACAGCGCTTAACGCTCTCATGCAAGGGGTGAGACATAAGCCCTTTTTGGCGTCCGTGGACAAGAATCCGCCCGAGACTTTGGGCCAATTTATGGCTCGCTCGGACAAATATGCCGACGCTGAAGAGACCCGACTCCTGTGCGAGAAGGTTCAAAATGCAAAGCCCTCAGCTAAAGAGTCGACCAAGAAAGAAGCTGACTCAGTCGAAGGGAAGAAGCGAAAAGATGATCGGGCATGAGACGATGGTAGGTCGGGCAAATGACTTGACAGAAGATTTTCTACATACCCCCCTCTGAACAAGTCTCAAGAGCAGGTGTTAATGGAAATCAAGAACAAGGGCTTCGTCAACTGGCCCGAAAAACTCCGAGGGAACCCGAATCGATTGAATAAGAACAAGTACTGCCACTATCATCGTGACCATGTTCATAACACGAGTGATTGTTATCACTTGAAAGATGAAATCGAGTGGCTAATTAAAGAAGGCCGACTCAGAGAACATTTGGAAGGATCTTGTGCTCTAGCAGGACCGAGCGAAGATCGGCCCATGGAAGAAATCTGGACGACTATCGGAGGACATCAGGGCGGTGGAGATTCCAACAATGCACGAAAGAATCACGCCAGAAGCATCAACCGTCCGGAATCTGAGATTCTTCTGCTTCCAAAGAAAAGAAAAGAGAGAAATATTGTATCTCATTCACTGAGAAAAATGGTCGAGGCATCCATCATCCTCATGATGATGCGCTCGTATCACCCTCACTATCGTCAATAGGAAAGTCTTCTGAATACTAGTGGACACGGGATCATCGGTGGATGTGTTGTTCACCGAAGCATTCGATAAAATGGGCACAGGACGATCGGCCTTATGTCCTGTCCGAACCCCACTCGTAGGATTCTTGGGTGGACAGGTACTTTCTGAGGGAATTGCTTCACTACCACTCACTGCCGGAACTGCACCTCACCAGGCAACTGCGATGATCGACTTCCTAGTCGTCGACCAACCTTCGATATACAATGCTATACTCGGTCGACCATCCCTAAGCCTCCTTCAAGCTGTGGTATCTACGTACCACCTTTCCATGAAATTTTTGACTGAGTCAGGAATAGGAATTGTGAAAGGATATCAACAAGACATTCGGCGATGCTATGCGACCGCAGTCAAAGCGCCGACGGAAATATCGATGATCGAATCACTGGACCCTCGAATCGGATCTCATAAACGGGGGCAACCGATGGAAGAAATCGTCTCTGAACTCTTAACCGAGACAGACAAGTCGAGAGTAGTGCAAATCGGCTCGTCTTTAATTTCACCTCTTAAAGAAGAACTGATCGCCTTGCTTCGGCGGTATGCAGATGTATTCGCTTATAGCTACGAAGATATGCCCGGGATCGATCCCTCGGTCATAACGCACCGACTCAACATCGACCCGACTTACAGGCCAATCCGACAGAAGAGACGTCCTCTTGGCCCAAAAAGGTACGCTATCATTGAAGAGGAAGTCGGCAAGCTCCTTAAAGCCAAATTCGTTGAAGAGATATACTATCCAGAGTGGATAGCTAATATTGTGCTCGTGAGAAAAGCCAATGGGAAGTGACGTCTTTGTATTGATTATACAGATTTCAACAAAGCCTGTCCCAAGGACATCTTCCCTCTTCCCCGCATTGATCAGTTGGTGGACAGTATTGCAGGACATGAATTGCTTAGTTTTATGGATGCCTATTCAGGCTACAATCAAATTGTAATGTATGAAATTGATAAATCAAAAACTACCTTTGTCACTGACAAAGGCCTTTACTGTTACCGAGTAATGCTATTTGGTTTGAAGAACGCCGGAGTGACGTATCAAAGGTTAGAGAACAAAATGTTCGCTCAGCAGATCAGCCGAACTATGGAAGTATATATAGATGATATGCTCGTTAAAAGTATACACGCAGCCGACCACGTGGCGGACCTAGAAGAAATGTTCCTGACGTTACGTAAGTACAAAATGAAGTTGAATCCTAGCAAATGTGCCTTTGGTGTAAACTCGGGAAAATTCCTCGGTTTCCTTGTTAGTCAGGGAGGAATCGAAGATAATCCCAAAAAAATCAAAGCTTTGCTCGACATGGAGTCTCCAAAAATGATTAAAGACATTCAAAGGCTTACAGGGAGAGTAGCCGCGCTTAACTGCTTTCTGTCCCAAGCCATAGATAAATGTTTTCCGTTCTTCAAGCAATTGAAGGGACGATAGACGATGGAATGGACGGAAGAATGTGAAAAAGTATTTCAAAAACTGAAGTCTTATCTTGGTTCTCTACCGCTGTTATCTAAACCCGAGTCAGGAGAAGCTTTGTTGCTATATCTGGCTGTGTCTGAAGTAGCGATTAGCTCGGCCCTCGTATGGGAGAGCGAAGGGAGACAATTACCAGTGTACTATGTCAGCAAAGCCTTACTACCGGCAGAGACAAGGTATCCTCAGCTCGACAAAGTAGCCTTAACCCTTGTAGTATCCTCACGACGACTCCGGCCATACTTTCAAGCTCATACCATCATCGTTGTGACCGACTTACCTTTGCGCCAGATTTTTCAAAAGCCAGAGGCTTCCGGCCGACTTACAAAGTGGACTGTTGAATTGAGCGAATTCGACATACAGTATAGGCCGAGGACAACCATAAAAGGATAAGCTGTCACCGATTTTCTTGTTGAAGTGACATCCAAACATAACACAATGCTTGATTCTGAAGAGGTTACTGCGACAACAGCTTCTTCTTCTCTCGGCCCATTACCTGACCCCGCTCCTTGGAAGTTATTCGTCGATGGCTCATCCAACTCTAAGGCAAGTGGGGTCGGGATAGTATTGGAAACTACTTATCAAACCTGTATGCAGTATGCCTTACGACTTGGATTTCAAGCGTCGAACAATACAGCAGAATACGAGGCCTTGTTACTCGGCCTTCGACTCGTCGCAAGTTTAGGTGCAACTCATCTCAATGTTTTCAGTGACTCGCAGCTGGTCGTTAACCAAGTCTCTGGTGTTTATCAAACTCGGAAAGAACAACTTAAGGCATACATGGAGAAGGCCAAAGAATTAATCAGCGAATTCTAGAAATGTGAAGTGATTCGGATACCCAGGATCGACAATGACAAAGCTGACTTGTTAGCAAAGCTCGCCTCAGCCGACGAAGACAACATACCTCGGTCGGTTCCAATCGAATACGTAGCTAAACGGTGTATAAATGAGCCAATAAACTCGGCTATACTTCCTATCGACTCGGAACCTACTTGGTTTGACCTAATCGTCCGTTATCTCAACGATGGAGAACTATCGGAAGATCACACCGAGGCTCGGTGGCTAAAGGTTCGAGTGTCGCGTTACACCATCTTGAATGGGGTACTGTACAATAAAGGGTTTTACGCTCCCTTACTAAGATGTGTGGATTCCCATGAGGCCGAATATGTCTTACGGGAGATACACGAAGGAATATGTGGGAACCACTCAGGAGGACGTTCGCTCGCCAATAAAGTGTTACGGCAGGGGTATTATTGGCCGACTATACAACATGATACTAAGAGGTTCGTCTAAAGGTGCGCAAGTGTCAGCGATTTACGGTTATCCCAAGGCAACCTCCCGAGGAACTGACTCCAATGTCTGGACCATGGCCATTTGCACAGTGAAGGATCGACATCATCGTCAGATCAAATTTGCTGTGGTTGCAGTAGATTATTTCACGAAGTGGGCCGAGGCCGAGCCATTAGCAAAGATTACCGAGTAAAAAATCACAAGCTTTGTTTGAAAAAATATCGTCTGTCGGTTCGGGATACCTCGGACTATCATTACCGATAACGGAAGGCAGTTCGATAACAAATAATTCCGTGAGATGTGCAGCAATCTCGGGATCCGAAACTTGTACGCCTCGCCTTATCATCCTTAGACGAATGGACAGGTCGAGGCCGTTAACAAAATTATAAAGCAGCATCTCTAAACGAAGCTCGATGAAAGAAAGGGAGCATGGGTCGAGGAACTTCCAAATATATTGTGAGCCTATCGAACTACAGATCGGACTGCCACGGGAGAAACTCCCTTCTCCCTTTGTTATGGCTTGGAAGCAGTTGCCCCGGTTGAAATCGGTATTAGCTTGGCCTGAGTTAATACGTTCAGTGAACAGGAGAATGATGAACTCTTGTCACTCGGGCTCGATTTGTTGGATGAGAAAAGAGAAAGATCTTGATTACGAATGATGGCTCAACAAGAGAAAGTGTCTCAATTTTACAACAGCCGAGTCAAAGTCAGACGATTCTGAGCCGGGGATATGGTCCTCCGAAAGACATTTCCAAACACAAAGGAAGTTGGGGCGGACACATTGGGATCCAATTGGGAAGGTCCCTATGTCGTCTCGAGCACCATCCACCTTGGAACGTATCGGTTGGAAGACTTAAATGGACAACTATTGCCTCACCCTTGGAATGCCGAACATCTCAAGATCTATTACCCGTAAGGCAGAACAGAAAATGCTAAAGAATAATGGAAGAGAGATGTAATTGAAGTCAGTTCAATAAAACTAAAAGTTTTCATTTTTTCCAAGTGTTTAGCATTGGATTACAGCCTATGGTAGAACTACAAGAAAGAGGGATGATACAATTTCCGATAGAGAGAATGACCCCTCTCGGTCGGGGACCACCCTTTAAACGGTGCCAGAAGGACCAGCCTCGTCGCAGCAACGTCCATGACAGGAGTTTCTCCGTCGACGGCATCAACGCCAGTAGCCTTGGCCTCAGGACTATCAGCTTCAAATGCGGAGAGGTCAAGGTCGGGGAAGGCAGCCCTCATCTTCAAGATGCAGGCCCTGTAACCACCTTGATAAAGGCAGTTCCTTTCTTCTTCAAACTTGGAGGACTCAAGGAAGGCGTCTACGGCTCAGTCGTGTGCCTCTTTGGCTCAGCGGGCCTCCTCTTGAGCTTCCTGGATGAGGGCTGCAGTATCGACCCTAGCCTGAGTGAGAGTGCTCTCGCAAGCGCTGTGAACTTGAAGAAGATGTTGATGCTTTTCCTCAGCCTCCTTTAGGAGCGAGGTCAAATGGGCATTGTCAGCCTTGGCTCCTTCAAGAACCATCATTGCATCCTCGGCCGCTTTCCTGGCGAGAGATAAGTCGCCAGTCATAATACCGATATGACCTTCAGCGATCTCTAGGCGACCCTCCGCCTCGGCCGCAATCCTCTTCTCTGTCTCTGTCTCGGCCTTGAGTTTTTGAGCAGCAGACAGCTCCAAGCAAGCCTTGACAATGCAGGGGGCCAGCTGCGAACGGAAGATAGTAAGGTATAAGCAAGGACTTAGTCGGAAGTAATAAAGAAGAGAAAAGAAAGAATTTTACCTCAAAAAGTAGCCTCGTCGTACGCCTGAGAGTCTGCAGAGTCGGGGCATTGTAGAAGCTGACGAAATCTCTCTCGCTCCCATGAGCAAGGGCCCAAGGGATCATCCCCGAGATGACCTTGGAGAAAGGAGATAACTCCTGTTGAGTCATCTCCCCTCTCGAGGATTCATCGCTTGGTACCTCTCTCGGCCTCAGGACCTCTTCTACCATGGGTCCTGGCTCGGGAGCCGACTGAGAGACAGGAAGACTCGGCTCCGCTTCTTCCGCCCTCTCATCAGGGTCGGAAAGCACGACTACCTGTGGGACGGCAGGGATATGAGCAGATGGGGCAGCTGGCTCCTTGGCCTTTGCAGTGGTCTTCTGTTGCTTCGAAGGCCAAGACCCCCACAAGAGTGCCAACCTCGGAGGATCCTTGACCTTGGAGATTGGCTTCAGGGATGGGCGAGATTCGGCCATGCTATAAAAAGTCGACCTAAGATACGGGCGAGCCTCGGAAAGATCTGAAAGGAAGAATGAAGGTAGGTTAGACAGGAAATTGAAAGAATGAAACAGAACGGGAGGCATTACCCGAGACAAATGAATCTAAACCCGTGAGATGAAGACGCTCGGGTTGTAACAGCAGTTTTTAAGATCAATCTTCTGCACTTAGTTTCTTCAGCTCTCTGATCCGAGCTAGAGCGCCGGACCCAAGCTTTCCTCTTTTCTTCAGGATATCTGCAAAGCATCATGAGGTCAGGATTAGCATAAGACAATGAAGAAGAATTAAAGTTATCAAGCTGAGTCACCGAGTCACCTGCTTTCTGAAATGAGGCAGAGACTTGAGGTTCGTATGGCCACGGATCGGCCGACTCCCATTGTCCGCACACCCAAAACCACCTCTCCTTCCATTATTTGTTAGAAGTGGGTGGGTCGGTTATCAGAGACCCACCTTTACCTCTCCATGCACTCAAGAAGTATAGGCCAGAAAAATTTAGGTTTGGTATAAGTTGGTACAGATAGAGGAATTTGTCAACGGTTAGTGGGGGCTGCTCTAGCTCGGCCCATATCACAGCGCACTCAAATAAATTCCTCCATCCATTTGGAACAATCTAACCGGGAGCGAGTTTGAAGCGGGACAAGAAATCATGAGCAATAGGTTGGAGTGACAAGCGCAAGCCACATTGCATCGCGACCTGAAAAATCACGACCATCCAAGCAGGGGGATGGTCAGGCAAGTCTTCTGGACGAGGAAGATGAAGTACGACCGAGTCTGGGAGATGGAACCCAGCTTGAATTCGATTTAAGTCGGAATCGGTCAAAATTGAGGCAACAAGACTGCTCGAATCATCTTCGACTCCTCCCTTGAAAGAGGATTTAGAAGCTTCTACAGTTTGGTTTACAGGATCTGGGACAGCGACCCCCTCAGCTATAATTATTTCCTCTTCTCCCTCTTCCTCCTTCGATGGAAGATTGGGTCTCCCTGGACGGGTTACCAGAGACACTCCACCACTGGAAGGACCGGCTTGAGCGGGACGCTCAACTGATGAGTCATCGGCCCCCTTACGAGCCAAAATGCGGCATCTGCGCCAACGGCGAACTCTGTCAATAAAGAGGGTGGTTCCGCAACATTTCAGAAATGTTGGGACACACCTTCATCTCCATACGTCCCCTTCCGAGGGCTCTGGGAGCCACGCGTGTCCATTAACGTCTATAGGAGTGGAAGGAAAGAACTCACTGGAGAAGATAGCAGCGGATGCAAAAGGAGTTGACGGAGGGAGGAACAACAGCGGAGGAAAGGAAGAGGAAGAGGCAGAAAAAAATTGAAAGAAAAGACAGGGGCGGGAGGAAGGAAGGAAAAAGTAAACTTTGTACATTCCTCCCGCCCGGCCTTTTTATAGCCGAGCCGCATGGCATGACATTTAATGAATAGGAGAAACGACGCTTCCTTCGACTCCCCCGCTCGACACGTGGCGTGCTCTGACTGACGACAGTAATTCCCTCGCCACGTGTCCAACGAACATAAGCGGAAGACACGACCTGACGGCTAGCGCGCGTGTGACCTCGGGAGATGCACCGTCATACGTTAGGGATGACGTAAAGGGTATTAAATGTCTCATCATGACCTCGGACTCTAATACAAACTGACCTAAAAACTCATTACTCCTCGATGTCGTGAACGACACAAGGAGTAAGATGGCTCACTGTTGGAAAAAAATATGTTAAGTCTGGAGACTCAAATTTCGAGTAGGTCGGCTCCGCTGGTGCTGCCCGAAGAGTCTGAGACAATGGGTCGGAGCCGAGGGAATAATGGATAGGCCAAGAGGCATAAGCATAAGACGACTAAAGTTACTCGGTCGGAGAGATAACTACGTCTGCGTAAGCCTACAGAATCCCGAGTAAGTTAAAAACCACCCAACCGAGAGAGGAAAACCGACATAGTATGTCGGTTCCGTGGCCACGGAGTAAGGAAGGGTGACGAGTACACACCGAGATTATTCCATCCGTAAGGAGGCAGAAAACTTACTCGGTTAAGCCGACCGAGACTTTTTCAGAGTCGGTAACGGTCGAGCCGAGATAAGGAAAAGCGGTGTGATTATAAACGCCGTCCCGAAAATATGAAAATACTGATATCCGATCCCGAGAATCTCGGGATCGAGCGAAATCAGTTGAAAGGATTAAATCTCCAGATAATCAGGAGACGAATTCTCGTATAATGAGGATTCTTAAGATCTATAAATATCAAAGTTCTTTACAGAAGCAGGTACACAATAGAAAAACTCTAAAAAACCCTTTGCCACTGATCAGAAAAATGACTTAAGCATTGGAGGTTCCCCGACTTTAGCCAGGGTCCCCTTTGTATTGCTGATTGTGCAAGAGGGAGACGAGACGACCCGGGGAGCCGTCCCATAAAAATACACCAACAAAAACCATAATCTCTAGAGGACAAAATCTTTGACCACGAACGGATTGGATCTATTCATGGGCTATAATAAAATGGCCAACATTCAAAGGGCTATAGATTTATTTATTTATTTATTTTAATATAGTCTTTATAGTCTTTTAATGATGGTATAGGATAATGAAGAGTCCTTGTGGAAACATTCAACATAGATTTCGTACGTTGATGTGAATCGATCGGTCTTTCCATAGTTATTAAAAGAAAAGGACCGACGTTGAAAGGAGAGCTGCTCCGTTTGATCTTAGAGCATTATACTTATTAATACTCATAGTTACATTTCTTGGGCTACCAAGAAAATATCATACTAGTGGGACAAATGTGAAAAATTACAATATAGATTTTCGTCCACGTGAATCGATTGGATTTTTTCAAAGTTATTAAAAGAAAATGACCGACATTGAAAGGAGAGAACTGCTCTGTAGGTTCTCAAAGCAATATAAGTAATAATGCCTAGAGTTCATTAGCTTCAAGGTATATTTCATGCGCTACCGTAAACACATCACACTAATGGGAGTACAAATGTGGAAAAGCTCAATATAAGTTTTTGTCCAGTTGAATCAATTGGATCTTTTCAGTGTTATTAAAAAAAATAACTGACATTGAAAGGACAATGTTGGGGGCCTTGCACAAAACCTTAGGATCTAGTCTTCCCGAACAAACCAGAATTATGGGATAATAATAGTAATGAAATAAATCAAAGCAACAATCACACACCACACAAGAGATTTTTACGTGGAAAACCCTCAAAGAGGTAAAAACCACGGGACCTCGTCCAGATCAACAATCCACTATGAAAGCAGAACGTTACAACCGATCACAAGCACACCTTGTTATGATCAAACATTCATCACTCACGCAGGAGTGGATAAACAGTAAGAGACAAAGAAAACGGAGAGATCTCACCGATTACGAGGACGTAGAAGCGCTGAGACGACGGCTGCCTTCTACAAGCTTCCTCTCTCTCTTTTCTCTCTCTCACCCTTGATAACCCTCTTGTGTTTTTCTCATACCCTAGAAAAACCTTAGAAATTTTTATAGTTTTAGAAAACTCCTTTCTGCATCCCTGTTGCGAAAGGACTCAAATCCACAGTTTTGCATAAAATTGCGAAACAAACTGTGTAACCTACGACTAGTCGTAGCTCTCCTATGACTGGTCGTAGACCACCCACGACTAGTCGTAGCTCTCCCACGACTAGTTCTAGACCCTGAAAAAAAATAGCACAACTCGCTGGACTTTGAGTCGTACTAGGGCTCGAACCCACGATCGGTCGAGTGCCTCCCACGACCAGTCGTGGCTGTCCCACGACTGATCGAGCAGCGCGATGAAATCCTCTGAAATTTCAACCACTGCACCATCTCTCCTCTAAACTGAGGAGGAAAACCCCGTCAAATCTCTCCCTTTCTGACTTAGGAGGAATTCACCTTCTTCAAGCCAGCCTGGTTTCTGCAAACCTCAAACTTGCCCTTGAGTAAAGCCTTGGTCATCATGTCTGACCCATTATCGTTCGTGTGGACTTTCTCAAGCTGTAACACCGTCTGTTTCAAAGTATCCCTGATCCAGTGATACCGAATCTTTATGTACTTCGACTTAGAATGCTGACTTAGATTCTTCCTCAAGTGTATAACACTTTGACTATCGCAATAGATCACGCGCTCCTCCTGCTTCAGGTTAAGTTCTTGTAGGAACCTCTTCATCCAAAGCATCTCTTTACATGCCTCTGTGACTACAATGTACTCGGCCTTTGTCGTCGACAATGCTACGACCTTTTGTAGCTTGCTCTACCAAGAAACCGCTCCCCCTGTAAACGTAAATGTAAACATAAACCTCGATGTAGACTTCCTGGAGTCTGTGTCACCTGCCATATCTGCATCTGTGTAGCCCTTTAGCACAGGTTTACCATCATCATAGCATAAGCTCAACCTGGATAAGCCTCTTAGATACTGTAGTATCCACTTCACCGCTGCCCAATGTTCTTTGCTAGGATTGACAAGACACCGGCTGACGCGTAGGGTATCTTCTGCATCTCCTCCACCTCTGCCTTCTTCTTGGGACACTACCTGTCGCTCAATCTAAAGTGACCATCCAGTGGAGTACTGACCAGCTTCGCTGCATTCATATTGAACTGCTCTAGGACTTTCTCAATATACCGCTCTTGTGATAGCTAAAGCTTCCTGCTGCTTCTGTCACGGGTTATTTTCATTTTTAGGATCTGTTTAGTCGGGCCTAAGTCTTTCATCGCAAAAGACTTACCCAACTCCTGTTTCAGCCTGTCGATCTTTTTGATGTCTTTTCTCATGATGAGCATGTCATTAACGTATAACAGCAGAACTATGAAATCACCATCTGAGAACTTGCGCGTGAACACACAGTGGTCTGACTCTGTTTTGTCATACCCATGCTATAACATGAACGAATCAAACTTCTTGTACCATTGTCGTGGAGCTTGTTTCAGCCTATACAAGCTCTTCCTTAGCCTACTCATCATATGTTCCTTGCCCTTGACTTCGAACCCCTCTGGTTGGTGCATGTAAATCTTTTCTTCTAGGTCACCATGGAGAAAGACAGTTTTAACGTCCAACTGCTCTATCTCCAGATCCATGCTAGCCGCCAACCTAAGCAACACCCGTATGGATGTCATGTTCACCACTGGTGAGAATATCTCCTCGAAGTCTATGCCTTTTCTCTGACCGAACCCTTTTACTACAAGTCTGGCCTTGAACCTCGTCTGTGAACTCTTCTGCTCAACCTTCTATCTCAACACCCACTTGTTGCTTAGAGCTTTCTTGCCCTTAGGCAGTTTCACCATGTCATAGGTGTGGTTCTTATACAAGGATTCCATCTCCTCTTGCATAGCTTTCAACCACTCCTCTTTATGCTTATCGGCTAGGGCCTCAGAATAATCTTCTGGCTCTCCCCCATCAGTCAGCATAATATACTCATGCGGTGAGTACCTCTTGGACGGTTGTCTGTCCCTAGATGACCTCCTCACCTGTGGCTAAATAGGTGGATCAAGTGGGGGCTGCTCCCCGGGTCCATCTTCTGTATGAATCCCCTTGTCTTCTACACCTCGCTGTACTCCCCCGTCATCAGGCACCACGGGAGGAATAACCGGATCCATGTCCTCTAACTCACCTGAACTAGGCTAGTTCTTCTTTGGCTTACCAATGTCTTCAGTGCACTGATCTTAAAAAAAATCACATATCTGCTCCTGAAGAGCTTCTTCTCGGTCGGATCCCACAATCTATAACCAAACTTTTCATCACCATACCCTAAGAACACACACTGCCTGATCTTCATATCAAGCTTGGACCTCTCGTCCTTCGGTACGTGAATGGATGCCCTGCATCCAAACACCCTGAGATGACTGTATGATGGATTCTGTCCAGTCCACACTTTCTCAGGTACTTCTCCATTCAATGGGGCTGATGGAGACCTGTTTATCAGATACACAGTCGTGTGCATTGCTTCTCCGCAGAACGTCTTGGGCAACTTCGCATGGGATATCATGCATCTGATTCTCTCAACAATGGTGCGATTCATTCGCTCAGGTACACCATTATGCTGGGGGGTCTTGGAAACCGTCTGTTTATGCCGTATACCCAAGGACTTGTAGTACTCATGAAAGTCGTCGATGTATTCACCACCATTGTCAGTGCAGATGCACTTCAATGATCTACCTGTCTCTCTCTTGACCATAGCATGAAACAACTTAAACACACCAAAGACCTCGTCCTTGGATTTCAAAGCATAAGCCCAAACCCTTCTAGATGCATCATCTATAAAAGTAACAAAATACAATACCCCACCCAAGATTTTTATCCTCATAAGACCACACACATCAGAATAAATCAAATCTAATGCATACACTTTATTAACATGAGAAGCAGTTTTAACAAATGAAACTCTATGCTGTTTCTCTGATAAATAATCAAGACAGGTTTTGAGAGGTATACCTGTCACGTCTGGAAGGAGCCGCTTCCTCGCTAGCAGTTGAAGCCCTTTTTCACTGGCCTAGACGCCTGTGCCACATGTCAATAGCTGAATCTTCCGCTGTGTTCAACCCACCCTTGCATACACTGACACTTGCCTTGTAGAGGGTGCAACACTTCTTTCCTTTGGCTGCGATCAACGAACCTTTGATGAGCTTTCAGTGCCCACCAGCAAATCGACTTTCATAGCCATCATCATCTAACATTTCCGTCGACATCAAGTTGAGGCGAAGGTCTGAGATATGCCTCACATCCCTGAGAACCAATGTGCAGCCCACATCAGTCTTCACACAAATATCACCAACTCCTATGATCTTCGATACGCCAGAATTTTTCATCTTCACGGTCCCATAGTCACCTGACTTGTAGCTTGTGAAGAAATCTCTGCGTGGAGTCGCATGAAAAGAAGCTCCTGAGTCAATCACCCAGTCGATGTCCTGACTCATAACTGTGAGACATACATCATGATCTGCTGAAAGAATAATAACAATGTTTCCATCTGAAGCGACCGCAGTAGAATCAGATTCATCTTCCTTCTCATTTCTTTTTCCTTTCTTGTCATTTTTAATCTTACGACATTCATGCTTATAGTGGCCCTTCTTGCCACAATTTAAGCATTCAATATCTTTTCTATTACTCGACTTACCTCTTGATTTATTTCCGGCCTTTTCGCCTTTCCGCCCTTCTTATTCTTTTCTCTCCCCCGTTCTTGTGTCACAAGTGCCTCTTGCTGAGTAGACCCCTGAGACTTTCTCCTTATCTCTTCATTGAAGAGATAACTAGTAACCTGTTCCATGGATATCTTTTCGTCTGGCGTGGAGTTACTTATAGACACCACCAATGTCTCCCAACTGTCAGGCAACGAACTAAGCAATAGTAAAGTCTGCAATTCATCATCCAGGACCATCTTCATAGAAGAGAGTTGGTTCACTATATTGCAGACCTCATTCATGTGCTCGGCCACAGAACCATCATCCTTGAACTTGAGATTCACAAGTCGCCTTATCAGAAAAATTTTATTACCGACTGTCTTCCTCTCATACAACCCTTGTAGTTTCAGCCATAGGCTAGCGGTTGAGGTTTCTGTAGACACATGGTGGAACACAGAATCATCCAGCCATTGTCTAATAAACCCCACCGCCTTTCGGTCTAACTTCTTCCAATCATCATCAGGCATATCCTTGGATTTTGCTGATATGCCTAAAATTGGAGAATATAGATCATCGCAATAAAGCAAGTCCTCCATCTTAGCCTTCCATATGGTCCAGTTAGAACCATTGAGGTTGATCATACTTGATGAGCCACCTTCCATAATTTCAAACCGATCCTACCCGTTCAATGAACTTAACGCTCTGATACCACTTTGTTGGGGGCCTTGCACAAAACCTTAAGATCTAGCCCTCCCGAACAAACCAGAATTATGGGATAATAATAGCAATAAAATAAATCAAAGCAACAATCACACACCACATAAGAGATTTTTACGTGGAAAACCCTCAAAGAGGTACAAACCACGGGACCTCGTCCAGATCAATAATCCACTATGAAAGCAGAATATTACAACCGATACAAGAACACCTTATTATGATCAAACATTCTTCACTCACGTAGGAGTGGATAAACAGTAAGAGAAAAAAAGAAAACGGAGAGATCTCACCGATTACGAGGACATAGAAGCGCTGAGACGATGGCTCCCTTCTGCAAGCTTCCTCTCTCTCTTTTCTTTCTCTCTCTCACCCTTGATAACCCTCTTGTATTTTTCTCATACCCTAGAAAAATCCTAGAGAACCATTTTTATAGTTTTAGGAGACTCCTTTCCGCATCCCTGTTACGAAAGGACTCAAATCCGTAGTTTCGCACAAAATCACAAAACAAACTGCTTAACCTACTACTAGTCGTAGCTCTCCTACGACTGGTTGTAGACCACCCACCACTAGTCGTAGCTTTCCCATGACTAGTCATAGACCTCGAAAAAAAAACAGCACAACTTGCTAGACTTTGAGTTGTGCTAGGGCTCGAACCCACGACCGATCGAGCGCCTCCTACGACCAGTCGTGGCTGTCCCACGATCGGTCGAGCAGCGCGATGAAACCCTCCAAAATTTTAACCACTGCACCATCTCTCCTCTGAACTGAGGAGGAAAACTCCATCAGAGAGAACTGTCATATATGCTCTCAAATCATTATAGGTAATAATACCAATAGTTCATTAACTTCAAGGTACATTTCATGGGCTACCATAAAAACATCAGACTAATGAGAGTACAAATGTGGAAAAACTCAATATAAATTTTGCCGAGCTGAATCAATTGGATCTTTTCAGAGCTATTAAAAGAAAATGACTGACATTGAAAGGAGAGAACTACTATGTATGTTCTCAAAGAATTTTAGGTAATAATACCTATAGTTCATTAGCTTTAACGTACATTTCATGGGTACCATAAAAACATCACACTAATGAGAGTACAGATGTGGAAAAACTCAATATAAGTTTTTGTTGAGCTGAATCGATTGGATCTTTCCAGAGTTAATAAAAGAAAAGGACCAACATTGGAAGGAGAGAACAGCTATGTTTGGTCTCAAAGCATTATGCATGATGATACTCATAGTTGCATTGGGTCACTTAGTTGGACCCATTATATTTAGATTGTTCATTAGTATCAGTGCACATTTTATGGGCTACCATTAAAACATCACACTAATGGGACATGTGGGAAATTTTAATAGATTTTTGTCGACCTAAGTTGACTAGATTTTTTCAGAGTTACTAAAAGAAAAAGTATGACATTGAAAGGAGATAACTGCTCCGTTTGCTCTCAAAGCACTGTAAGTTACAATACTCCTAGTTGCATTGGGATACTTAGTTCGATACATTGGATCTAGGTTGTTCATCAGCTTCAACCCATATTTCATTGGCTACCATGAAAACATCACACTAATCAGACAGATATTAAACATTTGATCAATGGCCTTAAACATGAATAGTGAAGATCATATACACAAAAGTAAGTTTAAGCAACATATAGATCCACTTATTTGTTAGAAGCATAATAGATTGCTTTAATTCTAAAGAATCACTTTTATTAGGCAATTATAAACATCTTATCCATGGCTTGGAAAATGGATGTCTATAGAAAATAAGGCAAATCAAGGGTGTATTGGATAATTTGATTAGTTTGATTTTTGAATGGTAGATGATGAAATTTGTTCTGAACTTAATGGATAATTCGGGAAAGTGTCTAGTTTAAAAGCTTTGATGATGTTGCTAACCAGACCAATGACAGTTAGGATATTAACTTTTTTAGAACTTAATCATCCTGGGCGGAACTTGTACACAACACTTGTATGGGTGACAAGATGACTCAGGCATATATAGCAAGATAAGATATACTTAGTAGCTAGCGAGGATTATCGAGAAAGGAAAAGGGGAAAGGTCTATCCGAAGGTTCCTAACCAACTAATCCCATTGATAGTTAGCTTTCTAACCGATGCCTTTGACATATTAACCTTTCATCTTTTAGGCCTACGATGGGATGGTTAGAATCTTGATTGGTGAGAGTTTTGCATGATAGTCCATGATATGCTCAATGGACCTAATGCATGCTCAGGGTCGATTACCTAAAATGTCGAAGCAACCAGACTTAAACTAAGAACATTATAAGTTACATGCACGAGACTGGAGGTTAAGAGTTTGATCAATGTGTGTGTGCCCATGAGGGGAATGGTCGAATTCAATAAATTATACAGTAATTTACAGTACAATCCAGCAATTTGTAGGCCATGCTTTATGTTATTCTTAGATCTGCTCCATACATTAGTTCCACACCCTTATGCTTATCTTCCAGGAAAAATAATGACATCGATGTGCAAATCTGGTGTATCATGTTGTTTGGATGTCTTTAATTTGAACGTAAAATATGAGTTATGAGCGATCGAATATCTTGCTCGATCGAACGAGTGCACCTCATATTATATAGATTGGTATCTGAATAGTTTTGGACATAATCGATCAATCGACCTAGGGGATTCAAATGATCAACACAATTTGAAAAATATTTATAAAATTTTTGGATACTTTTGAGCATGTTTGAGTGATTAAACATCTGGTTGTCAATCAATTAAGGGTGACGTGCGCAGTTTTGAGTAATTGCGTGGATTGTTTCGTATTCTGAGTGTTTTGCTATAAAGATAGGTGTAATATGGGATTATGGTATCATTAAGAAAGCTTAAATGTTTCTAAGAGGGTTTTGAAGGGTGGCTAAGATTTTTTAAAGGGTTTTGCATCTATAAGTTGATTTATCTCTTGTAAGTCATTATTCATGGTGGATTTTTCTATTGCTCTGTGCCATGGTTTTTTCCCACAAGGGTTTTTCACATAAAAATAGTGTATTCCTGTGTATGTTTTGTTGCGTTTATTTTTCGCTTGTTTGATTAAAATTCGGACTGTCCCCCAATAAGTGGTATCAAAGAAATATGTTGAGATTTGAGTGTGAATCTGAAATATGTCGATGAAGGGATCAAACATTAAGTATTAAACTGAGAAGTTCAGTAGGAAAAATACTTTTGAACTATGGAAGGTGTGTAACAAGCACTTCTTGGTGTGACGAAGCATTCGGAATCTATGACCAAAGAAAAGTGGAAGAACTTGATGAGAGAGCGAAAACATCGATTTAATTATACCTATCCCATAATGTCATTTATAATGTCCTTAATCAAAATACCACCCTAGGGCTTTGGAAGAAGTTAGATGGCTTGTACATGATGAAATCTCTATTGAATCATCTAAATCTGAAGAAGTAATTCTATAATCTAAATATGACAGATGAATTTGATATTAATGAACACATTAATGCATTTAATCAGTTACTCTATAAATTGACAAGCGTGAAAGTGAAGATTGACAAAGAAGATTAAATCCTAATTTTGTTAAATTCCCTTTCAGAGTCTTAAGAGAGTCTCATATACACTATATGTCATGATAGGGAGACTATTAATGTTGAAACTGTCATTTTAACCCTTCATTCAAAGCAGTCGAGAAAGAAGGATAGTGGCAGTGGTTCCTTTATGGATGCATTGGTAGTTAGGGTAAGAAATTCTGAGTGGGAGAATGAAAAATTATGAACTTGGTTAAGTCTAAGGGCACGGGAAAGATAAAGTACTGGAACTATGGGAGATATGAGCAAATGAAGAAGGATTGTCAGAATCCTAAAACTTATAAGGGAGAAAATCAAAAGAAACACCGAAAAAGGCCAACACAGCAGAATCTAGTGAGGAAGTGGCTAGATGTGATATTTTGTCTGCATCTAAATTCGAGTATCTCAGCAACGAGTGGATTTTGGATTCAGGGGCTTCATAACACATGACCTTTTTAGTAAGGTTGGTTTACCAGCTACAGTGAGTGAGATGATGGATAAGTATTTATGGGTAATGATATTTCCTATAAGTTTGTTAGAATTGGAACGGTGCGTATTAAGATGTTTAATAGAATAGAGTATATCCTAACAGATGTGACACATGTTCCTAAGCTAAGGAAGAATATGATTTCTCTATGGGCTCTCGCTGCACTTGAGTGCAAGTTTATTGGATTTAATCATGTCATAAAGGTTTCAAAGGGGGCACTTATAGTGATAAAAACTCAATGAAGCGGTAATTAACCTTTAAAGCTGGTCGGAAATACCGTATCGTGTGGAACTGTAGCGTTTATAGAAGAGTCCACCTTAGCACATTTGTGACATGCACGTCTAAGCCATATGAGTAAGCACAATATAAAATACTTTCTGATCGTTGCTTGATTCCTATTTTTAAAAGTGTTAATTTTAATATAAATATATATATAAGCATTGTATATTTGGTAAACAATCATGATTATCTTTTAAATATGAAAACATGTAAGTAAGTGTGTTATAAATTATGTGTATTCTGATATATGGTGGTCGCTACCTATTGTTTCTAGAGCGGTCATCATTTTTTGTTTCATTTTAAGATGACTACTTTAGATAGGCGTGGGTTTACTTTATGAAGTATAAATCCGATGTTTTCACTACCTTCAAGTCGTGGAAGGCGATAATAGAAAATTAGTCAGGAAAAAATTGAAAGTGTTGAGGATAGACAATGATGGAGAATTCACGTCGAAGGAATTTAACTAATTTTGTAAAGATAAGAGAATTGTACAACAAACACAATTAGAAACACACCAGAGAAGAATGGTATGATGAAACGAATGAATTGGACTCTCTTAGAAAGAAGCCTGAAATATGTTGAGCAACATTGGGTTAGGTAATGAGCTATATACTAAGGCCGTTAGGATGACTTATTAGTTAGTGAATCGATCCCCATATACTCCAATAGACAATAAAATTTTAAAAGAAGTGTAGAATGGTTGTGATGTAAACTACTCAGGGCTGGGAATATTTAGTTGTAACACTTACTCTTATATACCATCGGTTGAGAGAGATAAGCTAGACCAAAGGGTGAAGAACTACACCTTTGTGAGATGTGGTGATGGTGTGAAGGGATACAAAATGTATAACTAGGTCACATGGAAGATCACAATTAGCCATGACGTCCGATTTGATGGGCATTCCTTATTTCGTATAGATGAACACAAAGAAACGGGAGAGTCATCGGTAATTGACGTTGAAATAGAAAAAGATGAGACACAAGAAAAAGCTAATCCACATTCGCTCTCATTACATAAGAAGGGGGTTCGTCTACCTTCCAGGAAGCACTAGGTGACCCATATGCTGAGAAGTAAATGGTGGCGATACAAGATGAGGTGGAGTCTTTATATAAAAATGAGACATGAGAGGTGGTAGAGCTTCCCGTTCGACATAAAGAGATCAAATGTAAGTGGATTTACAGAAAGAAATGGGACAGATACAAGGCAAGATTGATTACGAAGGGATATGCTCAGAAAGAAGGAGTCGACTTCAATGAGATCTTTGCATCTAGTATTAAGAAAGTATCCATTAGATTTGTGTTAGCGCTAGTTGCCTAATATAATATGAAAGTAGAACAAATAAATGTAAATACTACTTTCCTACATGTGAAATTAGAAGAGAAGATCCACATAAAGCAACCAGAAGGTTTTGAGATATAAGGGGCAAAGAATAAGGTTTGCTGGTTAAGTATGTTATTGTACACCCTTAAGCAGTCACCTAGGCAGTGAGATTCGAGATATAGGGGGCAAAGAATAAGGTTTGCAGGTTAAGTATATTGTTGTACACCTTAAATCAGTCGCCTAGGTAGTGATATAAGAAATTTGATACTTTCATAGTGAGTCAGCCGTTTACCAGAAGTGAATATAATTATTGTGCATACTTTAAGGTACTAAGTGGTGAGGAATTCATCATACCAGTATTATATGTCGATGACATGTTTATCGCCAGCCATACATTGTCTAAGATCAATATATTAAAGACTTAGTTACCAGGGACATTCAAAATAAAAAATCTGGGGTCTACAAGGGGAATTTTCGGTATTTATATACATAGAAATAGGGAGAGGAGCGGGTTATAATTGTCTCAGGCTAAATACCTTGAAAAGGTATTAGAGAATTTTTGGATCAATAAGAAAACTAGTTAGCACACCTCATGTGTAACATTCTGAATTTTTATGTATAGAGTTTGTACTCATGCCCGAGGAAATTTGGGTGTTAATGATGTATAAATTGGATGCTTTAGAAAATTGCACCTTATTTTTTTCCATTTGGATCGCATCCAGATACATTCCTGAAGGTAACATTCACAAGAATAAAATTAACTGTATTGATTGTATTTCATCAGAGTAAAAAGAGTAATCAAATGCCCTCATAATGGTTGGTTTATTACAACATTAGAATTCACAGCAAAAGTATAAAACTAAGTAAATAATCTGTCTTCGTATTCTTTTGGTGTAGTCTTTTATAGCAAGCCGGTCCTGTAAGTCTTCAATCTATCCATCACCTACAACATCTGTACGATTGGGAGACGGTCAATGCCTTACTCATAGTGATGATTATCCTTTAAGATTAACAGTAATTCAAGAGATTCATAAAAGTAAGCGTTCTGGTATGTCTCGTATTCCACTAATACATAAGATATCAGTATGTACAATAACCTACATGAGATGCATGTCTAGCATAGTGTGTACAGTTCATCATACGTAGTGATCATCACAATATGTAATATAATTCATAGGAAACCCGGCTCGACCCGCATCCCATGACTGCAGATATTCGCCGACATGGCCAATGCTATAGTGAATTTATGCAAACATCTCAAGGCAAAACAATACGCGGTTGGGGGATTTACGTAATACAATGTGCTCATGGAGTGACTATTTGCGACATCCAATCCCGAAAAGTTGATGTAACATGTATACCGATTTACATACATCGATTGTGCACCATGCTAACCAACCCACGGAATTACGTGCCGATCAAGAGGGCCGCTACTCGTAACGCATTACGTCCATGATAAGATAATCGATTCACTAGTTGTGATACCTCTTAACACATCACTTACACTTATAGAGAATATAAACTAAATCATAAAGGATATAAACTCATGAATCTGGATTATAAAGAATATAAACTAAATCATGGAGGTTCTAGAATAGCAAGACACAAGCCCAAGCCTTAAAGATAGACGGCACAAGGCCAACATAATAAAGAGAAGAGTGACAATGGTCAACTCAACAAAAGTAGCAATGGTCAATATAATAAGAGAAGAGTGATAATGGTCAACTCAATAATAAGGAGAGTAGCAATGACTAACTCAATAAACAGAAGAGTGGTAAGGGCTAACTCACGAAGAGACGAGTGACAAGGTCAACTCAAATAAATTTGATAAGGCAAGGGCAAGGCTTATATCCATGGCCCCACATAAATTTAGAGAAATCACTTATAATTGACATCATGCCATAATCCCCAAAAGGGCCAATAGTTTTGATGATATTAACTATATCCATTGAAAGGATAATTCTCAAAAAAACATGTAAACATGAAAAGCATGATAATTCATATTGTAAAAGGCATGAAACGGCCTAATAAAATAATAGGAATGCAGATAAAAGGTAAAATAAATAAATCAACTTAAATTACCGTAAGGTTAAAGGATAAAACCCTCACCTTTGATATTGGAAAGCCCTCAATTGTTATCATAGCTCTGTGTATACACCGTATGATTTAATTCTATCATTAGTTTAAGCAATTCAAGGAGTTAGATCACCCCATTAGATGATTCTATTAAGTAAGATCAAAAGCTAAGATCTTGCCTAAGATCTAGGTTTAAGCCTATAGTGATGATGATTTTAGACTTGAACATAGTATAGAGTTGTTAGTAGATGAGCGATCTACTCTAGCCTTGATCAGTAGAACTCGAATCTAAATAGAATGTACCTGTCGGGTTGGCCCAAATCAGCCGATTGACTCGCTGAGTCACCTTGAATTGACTTGGTTACCTCTTTTCCTTCTTCTTCCTTTTTCCCTTTCTTTTTCTTTCCTTTCTTTTCTTTCTCTTTTCTTCATCTTTGCTTTTCTTTCTTCCTTCCCTTCTCTCTTTCTTTCTTCCTTTCCTTTCCTTCCTTTTCTTTTCTTTCTCTTCTTTTCCTTCCTTTCCTCCCCTGTTGGATGGCAGCAGGCCTGACTGATGGCAACTATTGCTCTGCTGCATGACCTCTCTCTCTCTTTCTCACGTTTTCTCCTTCCCTTGCTGGACAGTACGCCTCCTTTTATAGGGTGCTATGTTTCTCTCTAGATTTTTCTGGCGGGTCTTTTTATGGACGACGATTTACGCCTCCCTGTTTCTATGCAGTGAACACAGAAACTACTTGCGTTCGGGCTAAGTTTGGAGGGAGAACCATCCAACCCACTCAATCTAACCACACAGGAGTGGTTGAAATCCCCTCTGCTGGAGTCTGGACGGTCGGGATTCAGCTTAGGGTCCTTGTTTTAGCCATCCATCAAACTGGATTGACCGGTTTTCTCAGACGCTGCATCCTGCGTATCCACTGACTGCATGGCATCAGTGGGGCCCACATTCCCCAGTGTGTTTATAAATCCACAACTTCCATTAGGTTTTTCTTGAAGTCTTGGTCCAGGAAGATGGGGTGTGGATTAAGTTTTTGGGTGGCTTATTTGACTGTTCTTGGCGTGATGATCCAAACATCCACCAGGGTAAGCACGATCTCTGCTCTTTTCTCATTGAGGTTTGCTGGGTCTTGGTCGAAAGTGGGGTCCACACATGATGGACGGTTTGGATCACCTGTCCAGATGGTGATGGTGGGCCATCATCATCCCAGCAGATGATCGTCCACCCAGACGCGAGAGGGGAGGAAGATTCCCTCTCCAATTCAAATTTTGGTCGGATCAAACGGCGTTTGACCCTATCTCACATACAGTGTACCCTGATTGCATCCCTGTGGTGCATGCGCATCACTCACATGGGGCCCACACTAATGTCTTTGGTTAGATCTTCACCGTCCATTCGCTTCTCCACTTTCTTTAAGGGGTTGAGCCCAAATTTGAAGTATATCTATAGGTCAGGTCGCCCAAATTCAAGGGTTTTCATTTGATCTTGTCAATCGAGTGACTTATACACCGATCTAAGGGATGAAATTTGGCGTGAACAGCTAATTTTTTTATTCCCAGGCACTGTATAACTCCTTGTTAAACGGATCATGAGAACTAAGTGATCTAGTGTTCAGGGGTCTAGGTCAATGACATTTTCATAATTATTGTTGATCTTAGTATTTTTGGGGAATATGATGGGTCTACATGATAGTAAACATGTTTCTAAGTACTTCTCATAAAAGAACTTATATTTAAATCATCATGGTTGAAGGGTTTAGTTATCAATTTATTTAAGAGATGGTTTATGCGTCAAATTATCTGATGAATGATTTTGTCCTAAGATCGACAGTCTGATTGTTAGATTTATGTGTGGAGATCTTTCACAACGGTTAGGTTCGTGTTAGGTAATAGATGTCAGGATAGAATAGATAGATTTGTATCCTACACACGTACATATAAGTTAATTTCTTGGTAAAGCCTGAGAACTTTCAATACTCGGGTATTGAAAAGTTCGGGGCGTTACATCATATTGCTCACTTTTGGCTTTTTCCTAGAGCAAGTCCCATTACAGATAAATAAAATTAGTTTATGTCTCATGTACCCTATTCGAGCGCGGTTGGTAGTTTGATGTATGTTGTGGTCTTTACGAGACTAGATATTTCACACACAGTCAATGTTGTGAGCATATACATGTCAAACCCTACCAAGCAACATTAGGGAGCGATGAAATGGATAATTTGTTATATATGAGGTACAACGAACGATGTCTTAATATTTGAAAAATTGGAGGGAAAATTAGTAGGCTATGTGGGCGCCGATTATGCAAGGAATGTGGATAATAAAAGTCAACTTCCAGTTACTCATTTATACTAGCGGGTGGAGCGATCAGTTGGATGTCAAAGCTTCAGTCTACGGTTACTCTTTCCACAATTAAAGCTGAGTATATGATAGTGACGAAGGCTTTCAAGGAGAGTGTTTGGTTGCGTGGAATGATGAATGATTTTGGTCTTTAGTAGGAGGCCGTGCTAGTTAATTATAATAACAAAAGTGCAATTAACTTGGTAAAGAATTTAGTTTGTCATTCTAGAAATAAACATATTGATGTTCATCATCATTTTATTTGAAGAATACTTGAGGAATGCGGTGTAACTCTTGAGAAGATCCACACAAGCATGAATCCAATAGATATGCTTACGAAGGTGGTTCTTGCAGAGAAGTTCAAGCTTTGCTTAACTTCTCTATGTCTGACAAAGGTCTGCTGAAGATAGAGTGGGCACAAAAAGTGATGGCGATGGTGAAATTATGATGGAAACGATTAGAGATGGAGCTTAGAGTTATAGTTCGTGATAATTGAAGCCATGATGGAGATTATTGTATGAATGTCTTATATATATATATATATATATATATATATATATATATATATATATATATATATATATATATATATATATATATATATATATATATAAAACTAAGGTCTCGAGCAATCGAATAGCCTGCTCGATTGATTTATTAAGCCTCTAATTATACAGAGTGACGTTTGGACAGTTTTGGACCTAATCTATCGATCGACCTATAGGGGTCAAGTGATTGACACAATTAAGAAAATATTTATAAACTTTCTACACACTATTAAGCATATTTAAGCGATTGAACATGTAGTTGTCAATCAATCGAGCGTTTCTCGATCAATGTTGATGAATTGATGCTACTTAGATCAACGGCGAGTGTAATTTTACGTAATTGTGCAAATTGTTTCCTATTTCGGGTGTTATGCTATAAATATAGATGTAATAGGGGATTAGAGCATGATTAGGAGAACTTAAACGTTTCTATGAGAGTTTTGAAGTGAGCCTAGGATTTTTAAGGTTTTTGGCTTTTGTAAGTCAATATATCTCTTGTAATTTCTTATTCATAGTGGTTTTTGTTGTCGCTTTGTGCTATGGTTTTTTCCCACAATATTTTTTCATGTAAAATTCGTTAGTATGCATGCTTTGTTTCATTTATCTTTCGTTTATTTGATTTCGAATTCAGTGTTTACTTCTGCAATCCCCCAACATACCACACCGTTGGAAAGAATGTAAAATCATGCTTGGAACCTTTAAATTCATGTGGTGTTGCCACCTAAGTTTTGGAAATGATGGAATATTGTGGATAACTTATTATCCATGTGTGGTGTACCATAAGAAAGGTATGGATAGAGTACAAAAACATCATAAAGTTTCTATGGTAGGTGTTTCCCTCCCATTGTTTCATACGGTGTAGCCTAGCTTAGTTTTAGATCATATTGATACATAGATTGGATGACACACTTATATCATTATGGGTCTCATATGTTGATCGAGTGCCTTTAATCTGTGCTAAAATATGATTTTCAATTTGATTGATGACCTTGTCGATTCAATTTAGAAAATCATGAAATTCAAATTTACTCACAGGATAGTTTTGGACCTTTTTTATCCGATCGACAGAGGTGTTGATTCAATTGATGGTGTGTCTATTACAATCGAATTGATTAATAGTTCGATTGATAGTTTACACAATTTCTACATAAGTGTGTATTTTGTTTCTAATTGTGTTAGAGGTGTGTTCACAACCCCAAGTGTAGGTTCACGATGTAGTAATAATCTCGGTGAGACTGAGGTCGAATCCACAGGGACTAATCTTATGTATTTTCTGAAAGCAACTAGAAGAAGAACTAGAAAAAGATGAAAACCTAAATCTCAAATATTTGAGAGCAATTGTGAGAGATTTGATGAAAAACTTAACAAATTCAAAGGAGGGAAACTAGGGTTTCCAAGGATCCACTTGTAGAGATCAAGGAGATCTATGCTTGATTCAAGTCACGTGATTGGAATCAGAGTCCCATCCTATCCAATTGGAAGATATCTCAATAAAATTAAATTTAAACTTTCTTTGACCTAATTCTCAATAGATGAGAGGTGTGAGAATTGAAAGTGATTCCATCACAAAACCATGCCCAAGGGACAAGGCAAACAATAGGATTTACCAATCTCACAATCAATCTAAGAATTATGAAAGTTAAGGAGAATTCCATCATCCTACCATGCCTAAGGGACGATAATGAACAATAGGATTTTCTAATTTCACAATCTCAATACATGAAAAGAACATACTTAAAGCTATCACAGATCTATTGCAATTTAAGTCACAACAAACCATTAAAAACTGAAAATATTCCTTATAATCAAACTAGAATCAAAGAGAGTTCAATTTAAACATGAATTAAAGTAATAGAAATATCCCATCACACTACAAGCTTCACCTTTTAGCCCTAATTAAGAGGTTTAGCCAACCATAGCTATGATTGAACTAGAATCTCTTAAGAAAAGCATAAAAATAACTAAAGGAAGAAAAAATCTTGACGACGGCTTCTCCACACTTTTCCTCTACTCCTTAAACCTTAGATGATGCCTATGATTGCCCTAGGGACCCTTATTTATACTTTTAGGTCTTAAATTTTCGCACCAAGTAGAAATTTTAAGAAACCGTCTCAAATTTACGCAGTCCGCGTAAAAAATTGCACAATGCTCGACTGGTCATGGGCCATCCTCGACCGGTCGTGCGACACCCTCGACTGGTCGAGAAGGACAAAATTTTAGTTATTTTACTCACTGGAGTTCGAGTTGAGGCACCTTGACTGGTTAAGTGGTGTCCAGGATTGGTTGTGCATAGCATGGATTGGTCGAGCAGAGGCCAGAATTGGTCGAGGATTACGTAACTTTACTTCAAAACTCTGATTTTCTTCATTCTTGACTTGATTTTCTTATATCTTCAATGTGTGCATTCTTCATTCTTGGTCTTGGTGATTCTTGAATATTAAATCTATGCTTTTAACATCCTTTTTCATCCAAGCTCTTGAATTCACCTTGTAACATAAACATGATTAAAATCGAACATTAAACATTATCATGTTCATAAAACCAAGTAATAAATAGGGTCTAATATGCAATATTTGACCCTCAACACAATTCCCAACAAGCATTTTTCTAGTCTCGAGCAAGGTATGCGAAAAATAAGTTTAATGCGCAATGTTCAACCTTTTTTAGAAAACAATCTTTTGTGTATTCAGGTATGAATGAGTAGACTCAAGATGAGAAATTGAGATTTTGAAGACCTAGAGTTGAATCACATAAGCAATCAATCAAATAAGTCCTTTATCCATTAGGTCAGAGCATAGTTCGCATATCAAGTTTTTTCAAAGTGCTCAGTGAAAATACTATCTTTTCATAATGTTAGCCATGGTCATCACTTCAAGATTAGTTGAAAACACAAGTACTGATTCCTAACTTATCCCCGTTTCCTTCTTTTTCAATTTTTGATTTTATATTGATGGTCATTTGTATTTATTCCTCTTTTTTAGGCATTACATTCTTTTCAAAGACATTTTTCATTCCCCTCAAAGATGTCGTCATTCTTCATTCGTTATGAACTCTTTGTTGATCTCCTATTTTTTAAATAGTTCTTTCTTTTTTTAAGGTGGATAAAATTCTCTAGACTCGGTTCTCAATATCTTTCAATGATCATCATACTAACAATCAAAATTATAGTACTATTAAGAGAAAACAATTTGAATAACATAATATTCGAACATCCTCTTAATAAATTGAATGTAAGAACCATAGGTGATATGTTACTTAGTTGCTCCAACTCCAACAATTCAAAATTCAATTTCTATCCTATCATCATACTCAAAATAGTCTTAAATACACAACTTATCGCTCTCCAAATAGATAAACATTGAAAAAATTTTAAATTTTTTTTCAAAGTTTACTCAAAACTAAGAAAATACTAATTAGGTTACCTAATCTCCTATCCCCAACTTAAAATCTACATTGTCCTCAATGTAAAAAAAAAAAAAGAAAAGAAGAAGCATGATTTGCAAAAGAGACACCATAATTGAAAGAGAAGTGATGAAAAGATAGTACTGAATGAAGAAAATTTGAGGCTTTTTCCAAAGGATCTCAGTGTGAAGGTGGTTAGCACAAGGGTTATCAATCAAAACAAATTATCTTAAAATGGCAGAAGCAAACTATCCTAGAACGGCAGAAAGCAAACTATCCTAAAACAGCAGAAAATAATAAACCTAACTACACCTCTGTCAGGCTAGGAGATCAATCCTGATAAATAGGATCATTCAGAGGTATGTACATGTCCTCTGAATCAAATTTCTCGACAAATGGCTTTAATCAATATTCATTCACTTTGAATTCATTACTATTGTTTGAATTCTGAATCTCGATAGCCCCATAATGATAGACATTAGTAGGCTGGTCCAACGAGATCGAAGTTTGCCCGAGAAGAGATGTAACTGAGAATTATACAAGAGAACTTTCTGACTTGATGTGAATGATTTTCGAAGAATGTGTTGATCATGAAACACCTTAATCTTATCCTTGTAAATTCTCGAGTTCTCATACGCATCATTCCAGATTTCTTCGAGTTCATTCAATTGAAGTTTGCGTAGTGAGCCAAAGTTGTCCAGATTGAAATTCAAAATTTTGATCGCCCAATAGGATCTATGTTCCAACTCTACAGGCAAGTGGCAAGGCTTCCCATAGACAAGTCTAAAGGGAGACATTCCAATAGGGGTCTTAAATGCAGTACGGTAAGCCCATAAAGCATCGGTCAATCGGAGTGACCAATCCTTACAGTAAAGGTTAACCGTCTTTTCCAAAATGTATTTAATTTTTCTATTGAAAATCTCATCTTGCCCACTTGTTTATGGGTGGTATAGAGTATTCACCTTGTGAGAGATGTCATATTTTCTCATTAAGTTTGCGAATGACCTATTATAAAAATGTTAGCCTCTATCACTAATGATGGCTCGAGACGTTCCAAACTGGGAAAAGATGTTCTCCTTTAATAACTTAATGAATGTTTGATGGTCATTGTTTCGGCATGGAATCACTTCAACCCATTTAGTGACATAGTTTACTGCTAGCAGAATGTATAAATTTTTAAAGGATTAGGAGAATGGTCCCATGAAATCGATGCCTCAATAATCAAATGCTTCAATGATTAGAATGAGGTTTAAAGGCATCATATTTCGATAGGACAATGTTCCTAACTTCTGAAAATGCTCACAAGATTTATAAAACTCATGAGTGTCTATAAACATAGTGGGCCAATAAAAGCCACACTGCATAATCTTGGCCGTGGTCTTTTTAGCAAAAAAGTGACCACCATAGGCCTGAGAGTGACAGAAGGAGATGATACTTTGATGTTCTTTTTCTGGCACACATCTCATTAAGATTTGGTCTGAGCAATATTTAAACAAATACGGATCATCCAAGAAGAACTTATGAACCTCGGTGAAGAATTTTTTTCTTATCTTGCATAGTCCAATATGTTGGTGTGAAACCTTTGGCAAGATAATTAGCAATATCGGCAAACCAAGGTGAATGAGAGACTTTGAACAATTGTTCGTCAGGGAACATGTCATTTATATGTGTCGTCTCAAGGGAATCAGATAGATTAAGATGGGAAAAATGGTCAGCCACTACGTTCTCTACTCTATTTTTATCTTTTATTTCTAAATCAAATTCTTGGAATAGAAGGATCCATCTTATCATGCAAGACTTAGCATTGTTCTTAGAAAGAAGATGCATGAGTGTTGCATGATCTGTGTAAATGGCGATCTTGGATCAGATCAAGTAAGACCTAAATTTGTCTAAAGTGAACACTATGGCTAAGAGTTCCTTCTCCGTAGTTGAATAATTCACTTGGGCAAGATTCAGGGTTTTTTTTGCATAATGTATAACATAGGGCTTCTTGTCTTTTCTCTAGCCTAGTACCGCCCCAAGAGTATAGTCAAACGTGTCAGACATAAGTTCAAAAGGAAGTCTCCAATCGGGTAGCTGCATGATAGGTGGAGTGCTTAACATACCCTGGAACTTAGTAAAAGCTTCCTGGCATTGCTCAGTCCACTCGAATGGTGTATCCTTTTGAAGTAGATTACATAAATGATGAGAGAGGTGATTAAAGCCCTTAATGAATCTCCTATAAAAATCGTCGTGTCCTAGGAAGGATCGCACGTCTCGTATGTTCTTGGGTGGAGGTAGGGTAGAGATAAGATCAATTTTAGCCTTATCTACTTCAATTTCCTTGGACGAGATGATATGTTCAAAGACAATTCCCTTACGAACCATGAAATGACACTTCTCCTAATTGAGTACCAAATTCTTTTCTTCATATCTTTTTAGCACACATTTAAGATTCTCTAAGCAATCGCTGAATGATGAACCAAAGCCAGAGAAGTCGTACATGAAGACCTCTAGATATTGCCCCAATATGTTAGAAAAAATATTCACCATACATTGCTGAAAAGTGGCGGGGGCATTACACAGTCCAAATGACATCCTTTGGTAAGCAAAGGTGCCAAAGGGACATGTAAATGTGGTCTTTTTCTAATCTTCAGGGGCTATCTCTATCTGGTTGTAGCCTGAATATCCATTAAGGAAACAATAATAAGAATGACCATCTAACCTTTTCAAAATTTGATCAATGAAGAGCAAAGGAAAGTGGTCCTTCCTTATGACAGTATTCAATTTTCTGTAGTCAATGCATATTCTCTAACTAGTAGCAACTCTAGCTGGCATGAGTTCATTATTGGCATTAGCTACGATGGTGATTCCAGACTTCTTAGGAACCACTTGAGTTGGACTCACCCATTGACTATCGAATATAGGGTACATGATACCCATGTCCAATAGTTTAAGAACCTCAGCCTTAACCACTTCCTTCATATTTGAATTTAGTTTATGTTGTGATTATCGAGAGGTCTTCGCATTATCCTCAAAATAAATATGGTGAGTATAAATCGAAGGGTTAATTCCTTTGAGGTCCGCAATCGACCATCTAAGGGCTCCCTTATGCTCAGTGAGAGTAGACATGAGCATACTCTCTTGTTCTTGTTCAAGAGGGGATGAAATCACCACCGAGTATGTCTCTCTTGTTCGTGCCCTAAGGTTAGACGGTAGAGGCACTACATTAGTTTGAAGCAATTCTTCAAATTGTGGCCTCCACCAGTTAACTTCAAGTATTGGCACAGTATCAAGCATCACACTCATCTTCCTAATCATATCATCATCTAAATCATGAGAGTAGGTCAAGCACATCTCTAGAGGGTCAGAGGATAAGGTCAGAAGTGTTTTATCTTCCATGAAAAAATCAATCAGGTTAATATCGTGGGAATCGTCATCATCCTCTGATTGTTTGCCTGTGTTGAAAAAGATATTCAGGTCCAATGTCATATTTTCGAAACACATACTCAGGACTCCATTCTTGCAATTGATGATTACATTTGATGTGGCGATGAATGGGCAACTAAGGATGATGGGAATTTAAGTGCTCATGTCCATGATGGGTTGAGTATCCAGGATGATAAAATCTACTGGGTAATAGAATTTGTTAACCTGGACCAACATATCCTCGATTATCCCTCTTGATATACGAACTGAGTGATTGGCAAATTGTGATGTAGTTCGGGTGGATTTTAATTCACTTAGATCTAGTTGCTCGTAGACCGAGTATGGGATCAGATTTACACTCGTTCTTAAGTCAAGAAGTGCATGCTCAATCTGGTAGTTCCCAATTGCGCAAACGATGGTTGGGCTATCAGAATCTTTGTACTTTTATGCCACATCTTACTTCAAGATAGCACTCACTTTTTTAGTTAAAAAGATATTCTTTTTGATACTTTATCGCCTCTTAGTTATGCATAGGTCTTCCAGAAATTTGGCATATGAAGGTATTTTTTTTACGGCATCAAATAGATGAATATTGACCTTCACTTGTTTCAACACCTCTAGAATGTCCTGAGAGTTAGAAAGAGGTTTTGGTGCAACCAACCGTTGAGGGAACGGGGCAATCGGTTTGGCTTGAAGTTCCAGTTCCAATTTATGATGAGCAGTGCTATGTCTGTCATCATTCTCCTCTTCCAGGTCCTTAGGCTTTTCAGCCCTAACCAGAATGATTTTGTCAATGGTCTTCTCACTCTTAAGAGTGGTGATAGATTTAGCTTACTCCATTGGGAAGAGGTTTAGCGGGAAGGCTCCCCTTATTCCCAATTGTATTACTTGTGTTAAGCCCTTGTATGGCTTTTGTAAGGTCTTGAAAGGCTTGTAGCATCCTTTGATTGAAAAGCTCTTGCTTTTGAAGATGTTTTAGAATTGGATCCTCTTGAGGTTTCTCTTGATTTAGAATTTAGTTGAAGAAACCTTGAGGGGTAGCAGTTTGTTCATTCCTCTAACTGAAGTTTGGATGATTTCTCAATTAGGATTGTATGTATTAGAGGTAGGTCCATTGAAAGGTCTTTAGTAATTATTCACGACATTGGATTGCTTATTCAACACCTCTTGAAAGGCAGGTATTGTTGGATAATTTTCGGTTGTGTGAACGTTGCAAGCACAAATACCACAAACAGTTTCCTTAACCTTATCCTTCTTTAGTTCCATGGCCTCAAATTTTCCTATGAGATTAGACACTTTAACATTAATATCATCATCCTCTTTCAGAAGGTATAATCCACCCATCTCTTTTGATTGAGTGGGCCTAGAAGTGGTGCTTAATTTTGGGTATCCCATGATTATGCGTTTTCAGCAAGTCTGTCCAAGTAGTCCCACACATTATCGATATTTTTATTCATGAATTCCCCATTGCACGTTGTCTAAACTAATTGGTGCATGGAAGATGTCATTCTACCATAGAAAAATGTGTATTGGGCCACGTTTCAAAATCGTGTTATGGGCATGAACTAACAAGATCCTTGAACTGCACCCAACATTGGAAGAATGTTTCATCCTCCTTTTGGGCGAAGTTCAAGATTAACTTTCTGAAGGTGTTCATTTTATGATGTGGAAAAAATTTCTTTATGAACTCCCTTGTCATATCATTATATGTGCCAGTAGATCAGGGACGTAGTGAATGCAACCATGTCTTAACTTTCTCTTTCAAAGAAAAGGGAAACAGTTTCAGTCTAATTGTGTCCTCAGACATGTTTGGAAAATATAAAGTGGCTATGATCTCATCAAGCTCAGTGCAAATATGGACTTTCAAATTCCAGTTCATGAAATTTTGGAAGGAGTTGGATTACCCCTGGCTTAATATCCATGTGTTTCATATTTTCTGAAAAAACCATGCATGAAGGCGTGCTCACCTCCGCTGGTTGTAAATAATTTCATAAAGTACGAGGCAGGGGTACTTAATGCACCTCATTCTCATCCTAGACTTTCTCAACCCTACGTTGAGGTTGTCCTCTCGGTTGATTGATCGGTTGATTTACAGTCATGACCTCAATTAACTCTGAGGATCTCAAGTGGTGTTTAATCTTGTGATGGATAGATAACCCCTTAACTAATCCTCCTTTACTCAAAGACATCAAGTGTTGTCATGGATCCACTTGGGCATGAAACACTCTCAGTCCTCAATTTTAGATTCTTACCTAAACCTAAAAGAGAGAAAGGAAATAGAAATCTAGAAATAGAAAGGGAGAGGGAATTGGGAAGAAGTTACCAAATTAGAAGTTCCTAATTAAAATCCTGTAAAAGAAAATAAAATAAGTCAGTTTCTAAAAACAGAAATTCCAAAATTTGAAAGTTCCTAAAAATAAAAATAGAAAGTAAACTAGTTTCTAAAAAATGAAAAAAATACAAAGTCTTTGAAAGAAATTAGATTCTAAAATCAAATTAGGCAAGTTTCTAAACCTAGAATTAGAAAGTTTCTAAAAACGTAAAACAAACCTTAATCCTAAAATAGAAAAACCTGAATCTTAACCTAATTCTAAAACTAGCTAATCTCAGAACGTAACCATTAATCCCCAGCAACGGCGCCAAAAACTTGTTCACAACCCCAAGTGTAGTGTCACGATGTAGTAATAATCTCAGTGAAACTGAGGTCGAATTCACAGGGACTAATCTCATGTGTTTTCTGAAAGCAACTAAAAGAAGAATTAGAAAAAGATGAAAACCTAAATCTGAAGTATTTGAGAGTAATTGTGATTTAATGAAAAACTTAAGAAATTTAAAGGTGAAAAACTAAGGTTTTCAAGGATTCACTTGTAGAGATCAGGGAGATCTATGCTTGATTCAAGACACACAATTGGAATCGGAGTCCTATCCTACCCAATTGGAAGATATCTTAGTAAAATTAAATCTGAACTTTCTTTAACCTAATTCTTAATAGATAAGAGGTGTGAGAACTAGAAGTGATTCCATCACAAAACCATGCACAAGAGACAAGGCAAACAATAAGATTTACCAATCCTACAGTCAATCTGAGAGAATTGTGAAAGTTAGGGAGAATTCCATCATCCTACCATGCCCAAGGGATGATGGTGAACAACGGAATTTTTTAATTTCACAATCTCAATATATGAAAAGAACATACTCAAAGCTATCATAGATCCATTGTAATTTAAGTCACAACGAACCATTAAAAACTGAAAGTATTCCTTATAATCAAACTAGAATAAAAAAGAGTTCAATATAAACATGAATCAAAGCAATAAAAATATTCCATCATGTTACAAGCTTCACCTCTTAGTCCTAGTTACGAGGTTTATCCAATCATAGACATGATTAAGCTAGAATCTCTTAAGAAAAATATAAAAACAACTAAGGAAAGGGAAGAAAAACTTTTGACGATAACTTCTCCATGCTTTTGCTCCACTCCTCAAACCCTAGGATCGTCCTAGGGACCCCTATTTATAGTTTTAGGTCTTAAACTTTCGCACCGAGTGAAAATTTTTGAAAACCGTCTCAAATTTATGCAGTTCGTGCAAAAATTGCGTAATGCTTGACTAGTCATGGGATGTCCTCGATCGGTCGTGGGTCATCCTCGACCGGTCATGGGACACTATCAACTGTTCAAGCAGGATGAAAATTTAGTTATTTTACTCGCTGGAGTTCGAGTCGAGGCACCTTGATCGGTTGAGCTTTGACTGGTCGAGCAGTGTCCAGGACTGGTCGAGGATTATGCAACTTCACTTCAAAAATCTAATTTTCTTCATTCTTGAATTGATTTTCTTAGATCTTCAGTTTGTGCATTCTTCATTCTTGTTCTTAGTGATTCTTGAGCATTAAATCCATGCTTTTAACATCCTTTTTAATCCAAGCTTTTGAATTCACCTTGCAACACAAACATGATTAAAATAGAACATTAAGCATTATCATGTTCATAAAACCAAGTAATAAATAGGTCCACTTTACAATATTTGACCCTCAACAGGGTGTATATATACCATGTTAATTACGTGATTAGAATAGGAGAAGAACAACCTAAGAGTTTGAGAGCCAGGGTTTTGAGAGGGAGAAAACTAGGCTTTTTTGGATATATAAGTTGTTCATCTCTTGCAATTTTCTGATATAGTGGATTGTTCGTCGCTGTATGTCATGATTTTTCGCAAGGGTTTTTTCACGTAAAATTCATGTGTTATCTGAGGTTGCTTGAATTATCTTTCTCTATTATGTTGTTTGATTCTATCCAAGGTTGCTTTTGCGCCCAACAAGTCATGTTAGGGCTTGTTGCATTCCCAACATCACACAACTCAAATGTATGACACATTCTCCTCTAGTCGGCCATGTTAATTACTCCTCATATGTGTGTGTGTTAGGTCTCAAGTCCAACCGGTTGTATGGTAAGTTTTTATCCCGTGGATAAGTTTCCACCTATTAAACGTGTGCAAAATCCAACATGTCTGGTGTCTTGACCTTACCATGAGGATTTCTTTGTTCCAAAATCATCTTGATTAACTCATTAGGTGGACCACATGTTAGAGTAACAATTTGTATCCGTTTATAAATAATAAAAGACGTGTGATCTACTGATGTTTAAATTGGACTATTTTCTACACAAGATATAATCCTCACAGTGAGGTTAAACAATTAGAAGGGTAAGCTGTCAAATGCATTAGATAGATTGGAAGATATCCTTTAAGTGGACAATAACTTATCGTGCTACCTACCAATGAAACATCAAACGTCCAGTCCATAGGTTTGTGGTCCCACTATGATGTATATCAAATATTCAAACTATCAATCTAGTGAGTCCCCTTTAGGTATGGAATGTTTTAAAATTTGTTATATTTGAAGTTCAAGTGGGTATACTATATGAGAGATTGCAAAATCTTGCCTCAAACACCAAAAATGTTTGGTGGGGTCCCTCAGTCCATTTTGGATGCATACAATGAACCATTCAAATATCCGACCTACAACTAGGTTGGCCCCACAAACAACCAAAAAGGTTTCAGTGGGTGGAAGTCTATTATTGATTATTTCCTATTGAGTTCCCCATTTGTTTCATGGATCAAGCCACATTTTAGGATTTGGGTTTGATAGAGAGGGGAGGTCTAATGTTCAATTAGATATCTTCTAATCTGACACATATCATGGTGGGGCCCATAGAGTCAACCTTTCAGTGAGCTCCTATAATGTGGATTACATAAATTTATCACACAAGTGTGTGTGCGCACACACACACACACTTGGTGAGCTCATCTCACCAATGGTACACTTGACAATGTTTTATTACTTGGACTATCTATATAGCTAAATCAAGGTGTCTAAGGCGATGGTAGAAAATCCGTCAGGGAAAAAATTGAAAGTTTTGAGGACATATAATGGTGGAGAATTCACTTTGAAGGAATTTAAAAAATTTTGTAAAGATGAGGGGATTCTACAATATAATATAGTCAGGCACACACCAGAGAAAAATGGTGTGGCGAAATGAATGAATCAAACTCTCTTAGGGTGAGCCCGAAGTATGTTAAGCAACATTGGGTTAGGCAATGAGCTATAGACTGAGGTCATTAATCTGACTTGTTACTTAGTGAATCGGTCCTTGTCTACGCCGATAGACTTTAAAATTCCAGAAGCAGTGTGGAGTAGTCATGATGTAGACTACTCAGGGCTGCGAGTATTTACTTATGATGCTTACTCTAATATACTATTAGTTGAGAAAGATAAGATAGATCGAAGGTTAATTAAAGAAGTACACCTTTGTGAGCTATAGTAATGGTATGAAGGGATACATGATGTATTACTAGGTCACATGAAAGATAATAATTAGTTGTGACTTCAGATTTGACGAGGATTCCTTGTTCAGTAAGGATGAACATAGGGAAATGAGAAAGTCAGTGGTAATTGATGTTCACTCCCCAAGTGCAGGGTTGTGATATAGTAATAACTCGGTAAGACCGAGGTCGAATCCCAAGGGATTGAAACTGTACGTAATCTAAAATTAAGTAGGATTTGAACTAGAATAAGATGAATTCTAAATCAAGTAACAATTGTGTAATAATTGTAGGTTAATTAATCTAAAACTAAGGGATATCAGAGAAGGGTAACTAGGGATTTAGAGGGTCCACTTGTAGAGATCAGGGAGATCTTATGCCTGCTTCAAGAATTATGGAATTTACTGAACTGCCGTTGATCTAGTTTTCAAAGAGATGAAAGATATATGAATTAGAATGGATTCCATCACCAAACCATGCCCAAGAGACTATGGCAAACAACAGAATTAAACTAATTACCAACCAATCACATGTATGGAGGTTAGGAAGAGTACCGTCATCTGACCATGCCCAGGAGACTATGGTGAACAACAGGGCTCTCTAACGTCATAAACATAAAAGAGAAGAGACATGCTCAAAGCCATTGCAGACCCATTACAATTTTAGTCACAACAGACCATTAAGAGCTAAAAACATTCTCATAATAATCAACTAAAATCAAATCAATTCATGAATTAAAATTAAATTGAAAACATACATAAAAATCTCCCATCTTACTACAAGCTTCACCTCTTAGCCCTAGCTAAGAGGTTTAGCCAGACATGATGTGGGCTAGATCCAAATAAATAAAGAGAAAAAGAAAAGGAAAAGAAAAGGAAAAGAAAAAAACCAAAGCTCTTCTCTCTCTCTTTCTCCTGACGTTCCAACCCAGCCAAGATCTGGATCTTCCTCCTCAGGTCTGAATAAATGCTCTCCACGTCCAAAATCTCCTTATATAGCTGCTGAAGTGGTGAAAATCGGATTTGAATCAGATTTGGAAAGCTATCGCACGCCCAGCGAAAGCTTTTTCACAGCCAAGTTTGGAGCTTCAAAAATCGCCACTTTCCTCGCTTAAATTTCAAAGAAACACCGTCCCTTACTTTCTTGGGTCCTATACATGATAGACGATTCAGATCTGCCGTATGATCAAAGATGGTGGGCCACAACCGCTTGAAAAAGGCAGTTTTTGCGGATGTGCGAAACCTTTCGCACCATTTCTCTTTTGTGATCGGTGGGCCACAGAAGTATTTTCGAAGAAATTCACCCCGTCCATTGGATTCAGGATGAAATTTCAGTAAAAAATGGGTGGTTTTGAACGTCCATTGACGTGGCCCAGAGAAGAAATTATAATAAAATCAATTTTGAACGTCTCAAGGCAGTCCTTTTGTGATCTCTGTACCGCACACATGTGCATGCATGGATGTGAAATATCAGCATGATTTTGTAGTATTTGATGCTATCTACAAGATGGATGGTGTGGATCAGACGTAAAGGGCATGTGTGGGGCCCATAATTGTCCGAAAAATGGACCAGAGTCGTCCGTTCGCTGCAGTGGAAAACGAAAATTTCCATTTTTTCTTAAGTCGGTCGGGGCGGTCGCTGGTCAGTGCGTCAGTGGCTCTTGTGCACTGCGGACGTGCATGTATATGATGTACACACTGCATGTACAAGGCCCATTTTGATGATTTTGAGAAATCTAATCCCTCCATCCTGTCTCTCATATTATTTAAACTGTTGGGACTAAAATTGAGGCAGTTTCAGACATCAGGTGGGCCCCAAATTGAAAATTAATGGGCTGATCTGTCCATTGGCCCACTTCCCAAGATCTTCAATGGCTTAAATTTAATATGTACAGTTAATTTATGGCCCCCATCTCATGTATGAAGTTTTGAGACAATCGGATGGCGGGAACCCTGTGATCTTGCATTTTGGACGTCCTTCAAGCTACTTGAGTTTCAGTTTCTCCATTTTTGTGGATTTCTGGCCTGTAATTCCGTCGATCTCAGTCCCCTGGGGTCCGTCCCTTGCTCTGGTGAATCTTGAGCGTTAAATCCATGCTTTTAATACCTTTTTGCAGTTCATGCTCGTAAAATCACCTTGCAACATAAACACGATAAAATGGGCCATTAAACAGTATCATGCTCGTAAATCTAGAAAATAAATGGGGTCTGATATGCAATATTTGACCCTCAACACAACCATCAACCAGCATTTTGCTAGTCCCCAGAAAAATATGCGAAAAATAAGTTGAGAATTACAGGATGATTTCCATAAACTCGAGTGATTTTTGCAAATAATCCAAATACCAAAAATTCTAAGGTTCATGAATGTTGGGCATTAATTTCTCCTGGACTCAAGCTCTCAGTAAACTTCCTAGTCAAGTTCAAAATATTAATCCAACAATTAGAAAATTCCTAAACATTGAGATCTATGGTTGTATGGTATAATCTCGGCTTATCATCATTAAAATTCACTTCTCTATTTTAAGATACCATTGATAACCAATAAGAGAATTCAACAAAAACCTGAACCGCAACCTGCCTCATAGATCACCTACCAATTTTTTATTTTTTCATTAAGAGTAATGCCAATGAAATGAATCAAATCCTCACCTATAGGGAGCAAACCTATGGTGAAGAACATTCATTCAATATTTTTCGCCTGTCATTCTTGGGGAATCAACCTTCACCTGTAGGGAGCAAACCTATGGTGAAGACTATTCACCCAACCTTTTCAATTCATCTTTATAATCATGATGGTAAAATTTCTCAGGCCGGTTCTTTTCATGTTTAGTGATTACCAAGTTAATCCTTCAATATTGAGCTGAAACCTTAATGTGCAAGCGAGATATGTTTTGTGAAATCATGACTCAATCAATGTTTGTAACTTCTAATTCTGGATTAACAATTCAGACTTAACTGTAAAATCTAACAGATACTGAATCTAAGAGTCATAAATTATTAGCATAACGAATCTTAAAATTCTAAGTCAAGGATATCCATCAAAATCACTTCGAAATCATAGGAATTTTCAAAAAAATGTTAAAATTTTTCACAATTTTTGCTCAAGACTTAGAAAATACTGATTGGGTTACCTAATCTCCCACCCCCAACCTAAAATCTACATTGTCCTCAATGTAAAATATATAAACATGCAATGCACATGGGACAACGAAAGTAAATGAGAAGTTATGAGAGGATAGTACCTGAATAACGAATCGAGAGAGATTTTTCAAAAGATCACTGGAAGAGAGCAGGTTAGTACGAGAGAGAAAGTAAAATAAAAATAATAAAAATAAAAGCCTACCTATACCACTTTCTTAGGTGCTCTCGATTGCATTTAGCGTATGCAACAAGCCTTTAAACTCCTAGGTTACCCCTAGTGGACGAGTTGTTGTCTCGTGAGGGTTTGCAGAAATGTTACCCACAAACATTGAATTGATCATGCCGCAAGGTTCTTCTTCCGGCCAATATCTTGATAAGTTTCTCAATAAGTTCCCCAACAGGATCATCCAAAAGCCCTTTTTACAATAGGCTTGCGTGCCCTGAAGCATGACTTTTCAGAGAGACTTATGTACCTCATATGAAATCTTCCATTGAATCACTTGAGGTATCCGTAATATATACGATTCACCTATGACAGAAGAAGTTTCAACGTTAGTATCGCATGGTGAATCAGAGACTACAAATAAATAAAGTTTAGAAAACTTTCTAAGAAGTAATATAGTCTCAACACATTCCGAAGCTCTAAACTTCGGTTGGATTTTCAGTTCCTCTTCCTTTACTGGTAGATGTTTAGGATCAGGGGAAGAGAGAATTTCAGAATAAGGGTTTTCTCGGTCAGTGATGACTACCGAGGTGTTGTCTCGTAAGGCATCCGCTTTATCTCTTAACATGGGATTGTTTGAAACTACAAAGTGTGTCAAGTAATTCCAAGAGTTAGAAAGTTCAGCTGAGTGTGACTTATTATAGCTTGTAATGATCTGTCCAAAGAATCCATCATCCTTGAAAGTGGATGGAGGTACGCTCTCTTGCTCCAATCCTGCACAGACAGATTGAAAATCAATCAGAAAAGCATCGATGTGATCACTCTGTTCATTGAAATTACTCAATTGAGGCGTTGAATTGTCAAATATGTGCAGCTCAGATGGTGGCCTTAACTGAGTAGTTTCAAATTCCAGAGTTGTAGTGGGCAACTCCTTCTCCCGAATCATATCATCATTCAATTCAGGGGAGTGGTCCAAACGTGTTTCACAAGAGTTAGAAGGGTTGGTCATGAGGGGCTCATCCTCCACCTTTAAATCAGACATGTCAAGTGATGGGAGTGGCTCGTTATGACCGACCACTTCATGTACGTCTTGATCATTGATCTGGACCAAACTTGAGAGGGATTCCAGGGGGACTGTGGCTGCACATTTAGGATCACAATCATGTTCTAGTCCAGTGCAGTGCACATTTATGATGGAATCACTTTCCTCACATTCTACACCTAGCATGGGTTGAGGTTCCCATAAACTAATCTCTTCCTCATCATTGAAATCTTGTGTATCATGTAAGGAAGATGTGTCATCATCAATGTATTTAAAAGACACCAATGTATCTTCATCATTCTTTCGAACAGTCATCGAGATCGACTCCTCAGGAAATTGAACCACATGCTCATTAAGGGAATCCCACTCCTCATTCCAAATTCCAGAGTTTTTCAAGAGAGAGTGAGGATCACTTTTCTTGCATTGTATTTCTGGATTGGGTTAAGGCTGAGACGACCTATCCTCCATTAGCCTATCAAGGCGTGATTCAAGCGTTTCTACTAATTTCCTCATGCCAGCAATATAGTCTGTATAACTCGGAGATAACTCCTCCTGGATCGTTTCTGGTGGATATTCATAAGTGGTTGATCCACGGGAGTTATTACCGTGATGTTTTACTGGCTCATCTTCAAAATGTTTCTGTTTCCACTGATCAGAATCATACGGGTTATTTGTCGGGGGTTGATAAGCGTCATCATTCCAATAATCACGTAATGTTCTCTTAACTCGTGGAATGCAATTATTCTCCCGCAGATAATCACCGAAAGTCTTTTTAATCGGTGGAACATCATATTCCGATTGGTTCTTAAAGATATTTTCAGAAAAATTTTGAGGCATAGGTTGTTTTCCATAAGCTATCTCAACATACGGACGTGCCCACTCATTCATATACATGATGAAACCCTTATTCTGAATCTAATCCTAAAGAATAGAAGAAAAGATCCTACAACAATATGGAAAGCAGGTAGAGGAGAAGTTTGAGAGAAGTTACCAGATTGGAGTACTATGTTAAGAACCTGAAAAATAAAACAAAATAAGTTAGTTTCTAAAAATAGAAAGTCTAAGAATAGAAAATTCCTAATTAGAAGTAAACTAATTTCTAGATAAAAAGAAGAAATTCCTAAAAAAGAAAGTAGAAAACAAATTAGGAACGTCTTAAACTAGAAAATAGAAAATTAGAAAGAGCTTACTGAATTAGAAGTTTCTATCTTAAAATCCTATAAAACAAATAGGTTAGTTTTTAAAAATCAGAAAAAATTAGAACCTAATCTTAAACTAATCCCAAAACTAATCAATTTTAGAAAATCGTAGCCGTCAGTCCCCTACAACGGCGCCAAAAACTTGTTCACTCCCCAGGTGCAGGGTTGTGATGTAGTAATAACTCGGTAAGGCCGAGGTCGAATCCTAAGGGACTGAAACTGTATGTAATCTAAAATTAAGTAGGATTTGAACTAGAATAAGATGAATTCTAAATCAAGTAACAATTGTGAAATAATTGTAGGTTAATTAATCTAAAACTAAGGAGATATTAGAGAAGGGTAACTAGGGATTCAGAGGGTCCACTTGTAGAGATCAGGGAGATCTTATGCCTGCTTCAAGAATTATCGAATTTACTGAACTGCCGTTGATCTAGTTTTCAAAGAAATGAAAGGTATATGAATTAGAATGGATTCCATCACCAAAACATGTCTAAGAGACTATGGCAAATAACAAAATTAAACTACTTACCAACCAATCACATGTATGGAGGTTAAGAAGAGTACCATCATCCGACCATGCCCAGGAGACTATGGTGAACAACAGGGCTCTCTAACGTCATAAACATAAAAGAGAAGAGACATGCTCAAAGCCATTGAAGACCCATTGTAATTTCAGTCACAACAGACTATTAAGAGCTAAAAACATTCCCATAATAATCAACTAAAATCAAATCAATTCATGAATTAAAATTAAATTGAAAACATACATAAAAATCCCATATCTCACTACAAGCTTCACCTCTTAGCCCTAGCTAAGAGGTTTAGCCAGACATGATGTGGGCTAGATCCAAATAAATAAAGAGAAAAAGAAAAGGAAAAGAAAAGGGAAAGAAAAAAACCAAAGCTCTTTTCTCTCTCTCTTTCTCCTGACGTTCCAACCCAGCCAAGATCTGGATATTCCTCCCCAAGTCTGAATGAATGCTCTCCACGTCCAAAACCTCCTTATATAGCTGCTGGAGTGGTGAAAATCGGATTTGAATCGGATTTGGAAAGCTATAGCACGCCCAGCGAAAGCTTTTTTGCAGCCAAGTTTGGGGCTTCAAAAATTGCCACTTTCCTCGCTTAAATTCCAAAGAAACACCGTTCCTTAGGACTTTCTTGGGTCCTATACATGATAGAAAGTTCAGATCTGCCATATGATCAAAGATGGTGGGCCACAACCGCTTGAAAAAGGCATTTTTCGCGGATGTGCGAAACCTTTCGCACCATTTCACTTTTGTGATCGATGGGCCCCACAAAAGCATTTTCAGAGAAATCCACCTCGTCCATTGGATTCAGGACAAAATTTCAGTAAAAAATGGGTGGTTTTGAACGTCCATTGACGTGACCCAGAGAAGAAATTATAATAAAATTAATTTTGAACGTCTCAGGGTAGTCCTTTTGTGATCTCTGTACCGCACACATGTGCATGCATGGATGTGAAATATCAGCATGGTTTTGTAGTATTTGATACTCTCTATAAGATGGACGGTGTGGATCAGATGTAAAGGGCATGTGTGGGGCCCATAATCGTCCGAAAAACGGACCAGAGCCGTCCGTTCGCTGCAGTGGAAAACGGAAATTTCCATTTTTTCTTAAGTCGGTCGGGGCGGTTGCTAGTCAGTGCGTCAGTGGATCTTGTGCACTGCGGACGTGCATGTATATGATGTACATGCTGCATGTACAGGGCCCATTTTGATGATTTTGAGAAATCTAATCCGTCCATCCTGTCTCTCATATTATTTAAACCGTTGGGACTAAAATTGAGGCAGTTTCAGACATCAGGTGGGCCCCAAATTGAAGATTAATGGGTTGATCTGTCCATTGGCCCACTTTCCAAGATCTTCAATGGCTTAATTTAATATGTACAGTTAATTTATGGCCCCCATCTCATGTATGAAGTTTCGAGACAATCGGATGGCGGGAACCCTGTGATCTTGCATTTTGGACGTCCTTCAGGCCACTTGAGTTTCAGTTTCTCCATTTTTGCGGATTTCTGGTGTGTAATTCCATCGATCTCAGTCCCCTGGGGTCCGTCCCTTGCTCTGGTGAATCTTGAACATTAAATCCATGCTTTTAATACCTTTTTGCAGTTCATGCTCGTAAAATCACCTTACAACATAAACACGATAAAACGGGCCATTAAACAGTATCATGCTTGTAAATCCAGGAAATAAATGGGGTCTGATATGCAATATTTGACCCTCAACAATTGATGTTGAAATATAAAAAGGCGAGTGTAGACACCCCATCTTGGAGAGAGAAGACCGTCAGTTGTTCACTAGTTGACATTCACATGGCACCCTGCATGGCCGTTTCTTGACACTTGTCTACTTGCATGAAAAATTCCTATCAAGTGTCTGTCGGCCAGTGGCAAGCCAACGATTTTCAAGCCTATTTAAACACCATCTCACCCCCTAAGCAAGGATAGGCAGAGATGGTAGAAGAAATGTTCTAAAGTTTTTTAGTACTTTCTTGGCTTTTACTCCCTGACAACAAGGAGATTCTGCCACATAGGTTCCCCAACAACAGTTTTACTTATGTGTAGGTTTTGCCTCAAAAATTTAATTTAGCAAAGCCAATCCTGTCACATTAAGAGTAAAGTTAGGATTAAGGAGATCTAATCATCTCTTTTCATATTCAAGAAAATGGTATTTGATTTTCCTTTTCTCTTTCTTACATCTCAATTAAGCTCAGAATGCAATTCAATCTGCACATTTCCTTTTCTACCAACGCCATTTCCTTTTTACTACATTTACTTTTTATTTATTTGTTTGTTTATTTTTGCCTGCCTTGAGCCTTGACTCTATGAAACAAGGCTAGGATCTTTTATTTTTTTCTGGCATATTTTACTTTATTTTGTTTGCCTGCCCGGGGCTTCAACTCTATGAAGCAAGGCTAGGATCTATTTACTTTCTTTTCTAGCTCGACCCTCCCACATGGTTATGTGTAGCATGACCATATAACTAACCTTTCTTGTAAATATATGATTTCTCTAAGAACTGCGTGTCCCTTCAAATAGAGACCTCATGCAAGTGTGGGTGGGAGAAGGTGTTTAACCCCTCCTTTCTCATAACTGAGACTTTACCTAGATCCCTAGGTTCACAAGCCAATCACATGAGTCATTACAATTTTTGGGCCTTACATGTAACGCCCCGATTTTCCGCAGCCCGAGTACATACTCGTGCTTGAAAATTCTAAGTGTTAATAAAGTAATAGGTAGATGCTTCAAAATCACACCTTGGTTTTTTTAGATTACATCCAAGTTACATTCACAAAGATAATCTTTCACAAGAGTAAAATCAATTGTACTTCTTATTCCTTCAAAGTATAAAATCAACTAATTGTCTAATGCCCTCTCAAATGGGAGCTTGTTACATTATTCAAAGTTCTGCAACAGAAATTAAAGCTAAACATAATGCTATCATTCTTATTTATTTAGAATAATCTTCCATAGTGCGATCATCACCCACATCTTTGGTCTATGTTTCATCTGAAACGTCTGTATGGTTGGAGAGGGTCAATGCCCTACTCATAGTGATAGTTATACTTTAAGATTAATAATAATTTGAGAGATCCATAAGAACAATGCAAGGGTTCCGATACATCTCGTATTCCACCACTACGAGTGGTATCGACATGCATAACCAATCTACATGAATGCATGTCTACCATAGTGTATGCGGTCGATCATACATAGTGATAATCATAATGTGGAGTATGATTTCATAAAAAAGCTGGCTCGCTCTGTATCCCATGCTAGGGAGATTCGTCAGCGTGTCCGACGCAATCATGGATTTATGTGAACACCTCAAGATGACACAACACATGGATAAGATGAATTATATGACATGATTTATTCATAGAGTGACTATTTACAACATTCAATCCCAGAAGTGATGTAACAAGCATTGCGTATTACTTACATTGATTTGTGCGCTACTACCCAAAATTCATAAAATTACGTGTTGACTAAGAAGATATTTACTTAGAGTGCATTACGTCTATGATAAAATATATGAACCACTAGATGTGAGGCATTTAACACATCATTTGCATCAATAGAAAAATAAGTCAAATAATATGAGTTTTGAAATTTCAAGACATATGCCCAAGCCATAAAGGGAGTTAGCATAGGGCTAACCTAATAAAGAAGAAGCGTAACATTAGGCTAACTCAACAAAATAAGGAGAGAAGAGCAAAAGCCAACTCAATATAAGGTGGAAACACGTATCGCTCTCAAAATTGACAAAGACAAGGCTTCTATCCACTACCCCACATGAATTCATAAAAATTATGCATAATTCAAATCATACATTAACCATAATTCTCATAGAGATAAATATTCATAACGGCTCATCAATTAATGACATGAAAATCATAGTAATATGAAGGTATACAAAATAAAAAATAAAAAAGATAAATCATGTATATATCAACCCGAATTAGTGTAAGTTTAAAGGAATCCCTCACCTTAGCCTTATATGTAAACCCTAGGTAGATCTAGATGTAGGAAAGTTTCTATATAATCCATGAGTCACTCAAGTAAGAAGGAGACACCACATGTGTGGAGAAGGAAGGAAATGGATGAGTGTTTAGGCTTGGACGTCTCTCTCTCTCTCTCTCTCTCTCTCTCTCTCTCTTCCTTGGACGTTTGGGAAGGTGAGTGTGCATTTGTTTGAGAGTGGAGAAGGGATGCACGCCCTCTTTTTGTATTGGGTTCCTCATCCTAATTGAATTAGGTTTATTCAATTTGTCTCTTCTAGCGATATCTTTATTTAAATCTGATTTGTCCATTGTGTCGGGGTCGTCAAATAGGATGGGGTACATAATTTTCATGTTGATTAGAAATTTAGATTGGCTTATCTTGAAAATTCTTGTAAGCAGTGCCAAAATGAACTTAATTTCAATTAACGGTCTACACTTAATGATCAAGGTCTAATTTTGGATAAATGTGCAGTTAGGATAAGCAAATGGTTGGACAAAACTTAGTGATTGATCGATGGTGGAAAAGGCTTAAATATGTAATTTTACTTTTTATACCCAAAATATTGAATTGAAGTGAAGGCGGTCATCATTCAATGATGTAAGATCATAGATCGGGGTCTAAATTTTGTATGATCTTGTAGTCAAATGAAGCCAAAATGTGATCCAAATTTGAATTGCGATTGCTGATATAAAGTGGGTCAATTAGAAGCTACAGATTTAAGAAAAGATGATAAGCCTGAAACACCAATATCGCACATAAGGGGGTTCTCACATTTCACACTCGGTTTATATGATGAAAAATCCAAGTTGTTCATATGAAGGAAAATATTCTACTATGACTACTCATGAGCTTTCTTCACTCGATGGACACCAAAATCAGCAATTAAGGGTTTGATTTATCAATTGGGCTGCTTTTACAATGATCTAAGAGATGAAATTCGATGTGTATGGTTAATTTATGTTACATAGGAATGATATAAAATTTCACATCAAATAGACCATGAGAACCCTGTGAACTAGAATTTAAGGGTCTATGGTAATGACATTTTTGTAATTATTGTTGATTTGAGAATTTTGAGAAATCTAATTGTTTTACATGGTTATAAGTAAGTTTTTAAAAAATTCTTACAAAGAACTCATATCTAAATTATTATGAATAAAGAATTATTCTCCAAATTAATTAAGAGAATGTACATTTATTAAACATCATAATAGATGATCAAATGACATGTTAAAAATAATAAAACTTGATGTTTAGTACTCTGACATATATATAGGTGGATGTATGGTCAATTACGTAAATGACTAAACACAAGTGGATTTTTAGAGTAGTCAAGAGGTAGAACATGTATATCGTTAAATTCAAGTGACTTGTTCACACGTGTAAGTTCCTTAGACTATAATTCTGATCGTGGGTTAAACATATTCATACATTGTGAACTAGATGAACGAATCAGAATCTTGATTCGATATGTGTACAGATAGATGTAGAGATCAAATAGTTAGTTTACTATGATCGGGTGGTCCAAAATTAAAGTGAATGATGAGATATCTTTATATAGCTGTGAATATTTAATTGAACGGTTGATTATGATGGACATGTGAGAATACTTAGATATATGATAGTCTGTCTTACAAATCGATGGTCGGATAACTTAATCAACGGATTAAGATTATTCTCAACAGTCATATAGATGTAAGGTTAGAATTGACTAAATTGGTATCGTACACATATATGTACTAATATAAATTTTATGGTAATACTTGAAAACTATCAATACTCGGGTATTAAAAAGTTTGGAGTGTTATAATATATCCCCCTTAAATAAAATTTCACCCCCAAAATTTAATTACTTCTACCACGTATATCGATTAATTTTTTTCATTGTATTCCTCGTGATGTAGATATATATGTATAGGTGTGAGTATAATTATCTATACGAAATTAGGACAGTACACTTTGTGTTGTAGTTTTTTCTTGTATGATTTTTTCATAAAAAAAATGTTGGTTCTTGTACATGTTTTGTTGCATTTATCTTTTATTTGTTTGATTCGAATTTGATGTTTGCTTTTGCGGTCGCCCAACATACCACACCATTGAAAACAATGTAAAACCATACTTGGAACCTCTAAACTCATGTGGTGTTGCCACCTAAGTTTTGGAAATGATGAAAATTTTATGGATAACTTATCATCCACGTGTTGTGAACTTAAAAGAATGAGATGGATAGAGTATAGAAACATCCAAAAGTTTCTCCTGAACATATCTCCCTCCGTTGTTTCCTATGGTGTAGCCCAGCTAAGTTTTGGATCACATTGATGTATAGATTGGATGACACACACATATATCATTGTGGGTCTCACATGTTGATTGAGTGCATTTAATTTGTGATAAAATAAGATTTTCAATTCGATTGACAACCTTGTTGATTTGATCGAGAAAATTCTAAAAAATTCAATTAAAATCTCTGGATACTTTTGGATCATTTTTATCTTATTGAAAGAGATATCGATTCAATCGATAGTGTGTTGATTACAGTCAATTCGATCAACGGTTCGATTGATAGCTTGTGCAATTTTTGCCTTAAGTGCATATTTTGTTTCTAATTGTGTATATAGTGTATATATACAACGTTAATTATGCGATTAAAATAGAAGAGGCACAACATGAGAGTTTGAGAGCCAAGGGTTTTGAGAAGGAGAAAACCTTTTCTACGAGGCCATGTAAAATTTATATCTTCTCTATGGATGCTTGAAGTTTCTTTCTCTATTACTTTGTTTGATTTTGTCTGCAACTGTCTGCGCCCAACAACTCCTCATGTTATGGCTTGTTGCATTCCCAACATCACACACTCAAACGTATGGGAAGTTCTCCTCTGGTTGACCGTGTTAATTGATCCTCATATACGTGTGTATGTACATGCATGTGTTAAGTCTCAAGTCCAACTAGTTGTATGGTAAGTTACTATCCAGTGGATAAGTTTCCACCCATTACGTGTGTGCAAAAACCAACAACATATCTGGTTGCTTGACCTTACCATGAGGATTGCTTTGTTCCAAAATCATCCTATCCACTCATTAGGTGGACCACATGATAGAGCAACAATTTGTATCTGTCTATAAATAATAATAAAAAACACATGTCATCCACTGATGTTTAAATTGGACTAATTTCTGCCCAAGATATAATCCTCACAATAAGGCTAAACAATTGAATTAGTTAGATATCAAATGCATTAGATAAATTGGACGATAAGTTATCATTCTACCTACCAATCAAACTTGAAAAGTCTGGTTCATGGGCTAGTGGCCCACTATGATATGTATCGAATATTCCAACTATTGATCCGGTTAGTCCCCTTTATGATATAAAATATTCTCAAATCAGTTATATTTGAAATTCAGGTAGGCATGCTATCTGTAACACTGCAAAATTACGCCTCAAACACTAAAAATGTTTGATGGGACCCTTCATTCTATTTTGAATGCATTCAATGAACCAGTCGAAACCACATTTAGGTCGGCCCCACAAACAACTAAAAAGGTTTCAGTGGGTGAGAGAGTCTACTATTGATTGTTTCCTAAGAAGTGCCCCTTTTCTGTCATGAATAGCCACATTTTAGGATTTGGGTCGTCTGATAGAGAGTGGACAGCTAATGTTCAATTAGATATCTTCTAATCTGACATATATCATGGTAGGGCCTATAGAGTGGAACTTTCGGTGAACTCTAGCAATGCGGACTACATAAATCTGTCACACACACACACACACTCTCTCTCTTAAACTTTCACATAGAACTCTTTATTAGAGCTGTTAATGGACCTGCATGTTTGGTGAGCTCATCTCACCAATGGCACTTGGACCGTCTATATATATAGATGAATCTAGTATAGAGGGAAATTTTTCTAAAATACATACTGTTCAAAAGATCTAAAAATATAATCAGTGGCCTGGAAATCATAGCCGGAAAGCTAAGACATGTAACGGTGGAGATTAAGTAACAAAATAAAATGGAAGTATTGTGGAAGGGGATTGGTGACCAAACTATTTGAGGCCTACCGCGGTGTATCATCCACACCGTCCCTCTGTTTTGGCAGTTCATTTTAAGGTCGAAGGGAAAAAATAAGCAGATCCAAAGCTCAAGTGTACCACACCAAAGGAAACAGTAGTCATTGAACGACCACCATTAAAAACTTCTTTGGCGCCACGGGAGTTTTGGATTAAGCTGATATTTGTGTTTTCCCATCATACTGATGACAATAAACATCATGGTGGGGCCTAGGAAGGTTTCAACGGCAAGCATCATTATCCCCACTGTTTTTTGTGGTGTGGTCCACTTCAGATTTATATATGCTTGTTTTTTGAATCATTCATTAAAATGAGCTAGCTAAATGAATGGACGGCGTCGATGAAACACATACACATGGTGGGTCCCACAGAGTTTGGTAATCACGGATACACGCTTCGGGAGTGGACTGTGGTCCCACCCGTGATGTATATGCCTTACATCCACACTGTCCATCCGTTTTCATGGATCATTTTGGGACGTAATACCGGAAATGAACCTGATCCAAATCTCATGTGGACCACACAACAGGAAATACTGATGATTGAACATTAAAAACTTCCTGTGAGCTAGAAAAGTTTTGGATCAAGAGTGGTCCCTTCATCCAGGTCTTTTTGACCTTATTAATAAGTTGGATGGAAAATAAACATTCCTGTAGCTCCAAGAACCTTTTAACGGTGGGTATTCAATCACCACTGTTTCCTATGATGTGGTCCAGCTGAGATCTAAATCTACTTGATTTTTGGGATCATACATTAAATGAGCTGTCAGAACAGATGGACGGCGTGGGTGTAACGCACATACATCAAAGTGGGCCCCTTAGTAGATCCAGGGATCCACAGAAGCCGCGCCCATCCGATTTGGATGTTCGGAGGTGTGATTTTGAAACAAGAGCTATTAATAATAGGCCCCACTGAATGAACGGTCCAGATCGATACAGGACCCACGGGCTCCAACAAAAGCGTCCCAACTTCTATTCAACTGTCAAGATGATTTGCCTCCAAAGAGCCCTGATGGGCCACCACGTGGTCATAACCAAAAAAACAAACGGCCCGTCATCGTCCGAACGAGGTCACCCACTGACGTGTGTAATCCAACATGACCTCGCCGCCGTGCGTCATTGACCCACGTGAGATTTAACCCTAGTGGGTCCCACCAAGACCAGACCCACAAATGGAAAACATCCTCCCTTGCCATGATCTCTCTCCAACCCTTCAATTGCCTTTTTAGCTTTTTTTTTAAAAAAAAATTATTTTTAAATACCACTATTCTTTTAATCTTTTATTATTTATTTATTTATTTATTTTGTCCTAATCTCTCATTGATTTGGGTATTTAAAGGGTAGCCTTGGAATATTTTCCAACGAGAATGGACTGCCTAAGGAAAACTGAGTGAACCAGGACTAAGAGAATTTCAACACCAAAATCATCCAATTCTCTCACAAAAAAACCATCCAATCTCTCAATCTCCAATACCCCAAATGGATTATTCCTTCTTTCAATCCCAAAACTCTGAATTCTCTCCTGAATCTTCAATGGGTTCGCCTGATTCTTTCTCTTGGGACCGGCTCGGGCTCGATTGGAGCGAAGAACCGCTTCCATTCAACGAAAACGACTCACAAGAGATGGTTCTCTTGGACGTGCTCACAGAAGCTGCTCGTGAATCATCGGAAATTCTCTTCTCGGCTCGAATTAAAGAAGAAGAAGTGAATTCAAAGGAGAAGGAAGATGCGAAGGCCAAAGAGAAGTGCTATCGTGGGGTCCGCAGGCGTCCGTGGGGAAAATTCGCAGCCGAGATAAGAGACTCAACGAGGCATGGTATACGAGTTTGGCTTGGGACGTTTGATAGTGCAGAGGCAGCTGCGCTGGCTTACGATCAAGCAGCTTTCTCGATGAGGGGTTCTATGGCAGTACTCAATTTTCCTGTGGAACGGGTTCGAGAGTCGTTGCGTGATTTAACGTATGGTGAAGATGGGTGTTCTCCTGTGGTGGCTCTTAAGAAGAGGCACTCCATGAGGAGGAAATCTATGGGTGGTAGGAAAGGGAAAGGGAGAGAGAAAAGGGAAGAGAATGTAGTAGAGTTGGAGGATTTAGGTGTAGATTATTTGGAGCAGCTTTTAAGTTCATCTGATGTAGCTGGTCCTCTATAAATTCCTTATTACATAGACCACGCTTTACCATTCCCACCTTTTCTTTTTCTTTTTTTAATTTCTTTTGTTCATTTGTTTTTTACTTTCTTCCTTTTTCATGGAAGTGATGAAATTGTATGAATGTTGTTTTGAATTCTTACATTGGTTTCCTTGGTTTGTAAAGTTGAGAAGTTGGTGGGATGAAAATCTGCATTCTCATGGGAGCAACGGTAAAGATCATAGTTCAAAAAAACAAAAAAAAAAGAAGAAGAAAAATATATATATATATTTTTTCAATATGTAAATAGATAGTTTAGAGATTAAGTCGCCAACAGTGTCGACATGGGTGGGCCAATTAATCCCCTTTGTAAATATAATCTCATATGGTGTGCTCTCACCATTTGTTTTTTTTAAAATAAAAAAATATGGACCATTAAATAATCACAAATTTTTTGAAATAAAAAAATATGAACTACTAAAGAATCACCATTTTTTTTTTTTTTGAAATAAAAAATATGGACCATTAAGGAAGACATATTCAACCCCTACAAATAATTGGTCATGGAACTTTCAACTTGAACTTTGACAATGAGAAATCCATATTGGTGTCTGAAAAATGGATGGTTCTGATTATGTAAGCCATATCTACATGTGGTCTCCACTGGGCCAGCCATATTAATGGCCCTATTTGGGACAGCAGACATGTTTCCATTTTGTAATCTTGTTATGATCCTTAACTGTTTGTCTGTAATTAATATGATAATTTCAGTACTTGGGGCCCATCTGAGGAATCGTGATTGCAATCTATTCGTACATCTACAACATCCAAAAAGACCAACATGCAGACATGTGTGTGACATCAAGACCGTTAATCAGGTGATCCACACGTATCTACCATGGCCCAAAAATCCAGGACTCAATTTGGCTAGATGTGTAGTTACCAAAGAAATTACATCCAGTTTTAAAAAAGGATCAGAAACTCTTCAGAGTCATTGTAGGTGTGTGCCCCACCTGAACCAAGGGTGCTTTTATTTGGCATTTTCTGGATAGATAAGTTCTTGCAAGTAGCTAGCACACCTGGGCCCCACAAATAACTAGTGCTTGCTGACAAAGAAATGTTGCAAGCTAGAAACCACTAATCTTCGATCAGTCACACGATGAATGTGAGGACCACAAACTAAAATCGATCAAGTGGGGTCCACCAACCAACCCTGTCAATGAACTTGTGTCATCATCTAATTAGGTCCCCCCATGCTTTCACATACATGGTGATTACAATTGATAACTTGTCTTGAAGAGGCCCACTCTGATCTGTCCCACTAGATGAACAGGCAATGGATCCAATCCGTCCATCAGGCAGATCCTGTGCATAGATGGCCCTTTGATTGAAAATCACATGGGATGAATGATCCTAGCCGTCAATTTCTTTTATTGAATAATCGTGTTCAGAAATGGCTCTTTGGTTGACAATAAAATGGGAGGAATGACCCTACTCATCAATTTCTTTTATCCAATCATCTAAACCATCCATCAAAAGGCAACAATTCATATTGATAGGATTGTCCATTCATTTTGTCCATTGAAGGAAATTCAAACTTCAAAGGTAGGACCACTAGATGGGTGGTCAGCAGCCACCTGGCAATTATAACGTGACGACGTCCCTTGCCGATTTCAGGGGGCAAAGGAAAAACCTGCACTAAATACATGAAAACATGGCTCATAAAAAGCGACAATGAAAGTTTGAATTTTCAGCCATCCATCTACCTTGCAACTTGTGTCCACATGGGGTACTTAGGCCGTAACAAAAGAGGTCTGAACTACAAACAGACTTATCATAAAAATATGAAAAAAAAAGGTCTTAAGTCCAACCAGTTGGACCATAACTCACAGTCCACACCAACTACTCCAAAGTATAATCAAAATCCAACTGGTCGAATAATGTTTCCACACCATGAAGATCTCCTTGTACAAAAACCAGCCCCAGCCCCTTTTCCAGTGGACCACACCATAGAAAACATTAGACAGCCCTCAATAAATAAAAAATTACAAGTATGGTCCACCTAAAAAATAATAAGTGTTGAATTTTGAGACAGTAATCCTATGTGTGGGGCTAACCTGTTGGAAGGGTTGGATTTCGTACAAACACGGTGAGTTTATAATTACTGACATTAATTCATAGTCCAACCGGTTGAACTTAGACCTTCTCGTTAAAAAAAAACAGCATTTTTCCGGTCTATAATTGCGGGCAGGGGCCAGTCCTTATTAAATCATTTATGGAGCTTTATTGGATAAGTATAAGATTTATCAATGGATGTGTGCTCCTGTTCTTACTGGTTCATTTTTCAAGAGGTTAAATGAACTTGGTCTGATTTTGTTAGAGCTACAATGACATTTACCTAAATGAATTCCATTGAAACAACTAAAATCATGTCCTTTCACATGCAAAACTGATACAAGAACATCCAAAAATTATAGCCTGACTTGCTTACGTGTACAAGGGTGTGACTTGGGCTATCATGGAGTGGGCCACACCATAGGGATAACCGTTAAGACAGAGGACATGCATCATTAAAACATTCCAAATTGTGGGCGGAATCCATGTATCAATGCCATTCATTTGATGCAGAACATGTGAACTTTATAAAGTTTTGGCTTTGTTTTACACTCTTCTTTAGGGCTGTCAATGGGCCGGCCTGACTGGCATCTTAGGCCTGAGGGCTGCGGGCTGACATAGATTTCAGGCCTGTGACTGGCTGATACAGTACATCATGGTGTATTGCAATCAAGACGCCAGGCAATGACAGGCAAGTGGAAAATGTAGTCGGTTTCATAAATTTGTCTTCTGATTTTATTTTTTAATTTTAGATTTTAAGATATCACATGGCATACTGTAATTGGTGGCTTACTCTGTTATATTACATCATGATGTCTTGTATTACTTCCCATGATTGATTACCATCATTCAGTGTACTACCCCACCTGTCCTGAGCTCTGACCAAGCTGGGGCACTGAGGGCCCATGGTGATGTATGCGTTTATCATCAGTTTATCTATGTTGCCTGGTCATATTCGGATACTAGTCAGATAATGAGACAGCTCCAAGACTCAAGTGGACCACACCACAGTATGCAGCAGTGATGATGACACTCACTGTTGAATCCTTCCTAAGGCCCACTGAGATGCTTATTTGTCATCTAAACTGTTCATAAAGTCACATAGTCATGGATGAAAGCAAGATACAAATATCAGCCACAAAACTTTTATAGTAGGCATTTAATACCACTGCATGGTCTGCTTGAGCTTTTGATCTGCTTATTTTTTTACTTATATTTTAAAATGATCAAGCAAAATAGATGAACAATGTTGATTAACCCATAGATTATGGTGAGCCCCTTAGAACATCAACCTGTTCTAAACTCAGGAGAGCAGGGTACTACCCAATCCATGTCGGATGGCCAAGCCCACACCATAAAAACAATGTAACACTGGAAGAAAACGTCCAAATTCATGGAAGACCCACATGTTCACGGGTCAGTTTGATTCTTCTTCATCGAATTTATCAGATTGGGTGACCTTGTTGGATGGGTTGCATACACACCATGCTCAACTGACTTTCTTGTAAATGATATGAATTTTTATCAAAAATTTTCTCATAAATCCTGAATTACCAAAGGATGCCTTTCACATGTAAAAATACCTTAACAATGCTGCTTCAGAAAGGGAAATTAGCAAAGTATCATTATATATTATTATTCTTTAAAAGTAATAAAGTTAAGAAATTTTGCAGCCCACATGAACAAAAATTATTTCTAACTGAATCACTGATGCGGAACAGGTCGTGTATAATTTCATGGTCGAGATGGACAAGAAAAGGCCCAATCAAAGATGAAAGTGATGCGGACCGTCAGAATCTTAAAATGAGCATATCTCACAAATAGGAATGAGTTATCTAACGTGCCATATATGATTTTTGGGTAAGATGAGCTACTTTAGCCACCCAACCCCACCATGTCAGGTTACCCACACAAAATATACAAGATTCATCATATTGACGATAGTCGAATTTTCGTGAGGTCTAGTGAAAATCATGATTGGATATAAGTTTTCTTCTTCTTTTTTTTTTCTTCTTTTTTTTTTCTTTTTTTTTTTTTTTTAAATTTTGTGTGTTAGCTTGTTAGTACACACCCATGTCAGTACACACACTCCACTGTTAGCCATCCCCACCAGGGATCGATACCGAGACCTCAAGTGTTGAAACGAGGTATCTCCACTCAATCTATCAATTGAGCTATGGATCAAGGTTTGACCATATATAAGTTTACTATTTATAGTAAGTTAGGATTTCTAGGAGTTTTAGTTATAGTATGATTCCGAAACTTACTTCTAGGGTTTATGTTATTATTTAAGAGGTTGTAAGCTCGTTTTTCATCATTAATTAATTTATTACAAATTTTATTAGAATTATTTTCTATTTTCTATCTCTCCTCGTATATTCGAGGCATCTCTACAAGGAGTCCAAATAATCTCTATGGATTCAGTGTAATTATTCCTTAAGACAGATGGCACTCGACCTCAACATGCCCATCCCTGTGTCAATCACCAAATAAACTCCACATGCATTTTGATGTTTTTAACTTGTGTATAGTTTATATAAGGCATGGTTCACATTAAGGTTGACAACTAGTATTATTTAATTTTGCTCTTCTTAACATTATGGTGAATTACAACCATTAGACAAGTTTGATATCATAAAAATATCATATGGGCTCCTATATATAATTTTATACCTTTTCACTTTCTAAAGATAAAAGTACACAAGTCCTTAAGAAAACTCAACTACTCAAAATGTATTTTTCTATCATGTTGGTTGTTAGAGGAATTATTTGGTAAAATCCTAATTTGTGAAAAATTTTGTAGTAAAAAACTCAAAAAATAAATGCAATTTAGTCATTTTTCTCTAAAGTAGTTTAAGTAAATGTTGCATTAGATTACTCAATCCACTAAAATAAAACATTTTAAGGAGTGTTTGGTAAAAATATTTGATTTGTTTACTTGTTTGTTTTTTGAATGTTTTTCATCTTTCTATCTTTTCTAACTTGATCAAGATGTTTTTTGACCAAAGCCCATGTACATACCACCCATGTGACAAAGTAGCACACATGGAAAATCCAAGCTGCCATATAAATTACCTCAAGGGCATGTTTAGCTTTCCAATTAGAACAATAAATAGCTATTAATGGATAATAGTTATTACTCTTGTAAGTGTGCAGTGACATCATATACAGTTGACTACAATTAATCATCATATTTTTTGCTTTACCTAGAAACCACCATAAAAATGATAATTTTAAAATATGAGGATGTAATTATTAAAATTTATTTTACCTACTTCCTCTATAAGTTTGTTTAACTCTCAATTTATAAATCATAATTCTTTTTAAACAAACACGTAAAAATGATAATATTAGCTCATTTACTTTATAGTTTATAGAAAGTTAAAAAACCAAATAAGCCTTAAAAAATTTATGCTTATTCATGTATTAAGCAGAATGGAATTTGTGTAGCCTACGGCAATTAACATAAATTTTTTCTATTATGGCGGAATGGAATTTGTCGATTAGTTAGGACAAGGCATAGATAATGATGCCGAAGATTGTTGATTAGTTGGGACAAGGCATAGATGATGATGCCAAAGGTTACGGTCTTACTTCTAACGTTATTCTTAATTGATCAGCTAATGTTTGAAAGCTAGGCAGGGCCTACAAATATTATATAGGGCCTATTATGAGAAATTTACTGTCCATTAGTTTATTAATCTCACTATAAGTTAAGGTTCTAAAAATTAGCCAATCCAAAACTCAAGTGGACCATGCCACACAAAACAATGAGACTAAAAGCATCCACCCTTAAAATCTTCTTGGAGCTACTATGATGTTTATATGTCATCCAAACCATTCACAAGTTTATTATCATGCTATGCATCGAATATAGATATCAGGTAAACTGGATGGCATATCATGTTGGGACACCATCGTTGTAGGCTTGATGATATAGTCTTCCACACCTTACACCCTTAGAGATGGGAATGAAGCTTCTATTAGACTTAGGATTGGGGACCCAGTCCTGTTTATATAGTTTTAGAGGGATGAGAAGTTTAAAACCTATCGGAACTCTTCTTCATAAGGCTCTATATGAATTTGATAATCTCAGTTCAATTAAAGCATTGTGTATGTATCATAGTTATAGCACACCACCACTTACATGATTTTAAATGTATTACAACTGAGTGAGGTCCACCGGTACTCCAAATCACACTATCTAACCCTTAAAACAATTTAGACCGTTGATTAATAAGGCCCACCTTATAGAATTCCTATAGGGCCATCATTACGTGGCATTGTCCACCTGAGTTTTGGATTTGCTTGATTTTTGGACTCCTCGTGTCTATATATGTGGCCCCACATAGATTCCATGATGAACGGCTCGAATCTATATGTTATTTGCTGCTTCGGATTGGGAGACGTATTGATAGGTTTATTGTAGACGTGTGGCTAACAAGCCTCCTCCTTTCTCTTTTTACTTTCTTTTTAATCTATTTTTTTTGTTTTTTCTATTTCGTTGGTGGGACCGTGATCTTACTCCAGGAGACAGCGTATCAACGAAGATTGGACGTTTTGAAGAGAAAATAAATGCTAGGACATGCACCATATCCGCTCCAGTTTTTGTTCTGTAGTTATAAAAATAGGTCTATGTTTGGTGATCCAAATCATTCATACAATGGGCCCCACTATAGATGACCCATAAATAAAAAATCTCCTGTATGGGAAAATCCTAACCTTTAGATTGGTAGGCGGAGAGATTTTTAAGACAAAAATATAGAGGACAGTGCACATTCAACTGAAACATTGATGGCTACGACCATTAAACTTGGAAGACCGAGGGTGTCATTAGGATCAATGATACGAACGGCTCCCATTACAAGCCCATCTAAGGATTTAACCACCTGCCTTCTGAGACTTCAACGCTGAGGATAACTGGATTTATTTCTTGCATTTATTACATCTTATTAGGGTTGGAGCCGCCTCCGTGAAAATCGGTCCACGAAGGACTCTATACAGGCCCCATGATGTGTAGGTTTTATCGTTTCTGTTTATTGTACTTTTTCCAGATCAGTTTATAATAGAGCTCAAAAATGAGTCAAATCTAAGGCGTAAGTGGACCATACTCGAAGAAGTTATATTGATAATGACAACCCCCACCATTGAAACCTTCTTGAGGCCAATCCTTAGGATTTCACATGGACATGGATGGTGGGAAAACACAAATTTCAGCTTGATTTAAAATTTTGTAGCCCAGAAGAAGTGGTTAATTGTGGGCATTCAATCCCTACAGTGTGAGCCACTTGAGCTTTATATCTGCCTCATTTTTAAGCCGGTCAAAGTGGGCGCAGGACGATAATATGCGGATTGTGTATTGTGCCCGCTTTGCATCCTTGCCCCCGCATGGATGAAAATCCGTCCAAAAAAGGGCATTGTAGGGCCCACCATGATGTAAATAAAAATCGTTTTCATGAGTGTAAAATGCAACCGTGGATTCGGTAATTACACCCGCGCCACCTTCATGATAATGTGATGAGGTGGCATGGCAAGATTTGATGGTAGGACCATATGCTGTAAGAGATGGACTAAGTATCTGGTCGGCCTTATGTCTCAACACTACTCATGAAGGTGGTGCAGGCGTGACCATGTAATAGGTAGAACACTAGTTGCCTGCGCCTCAAAGTTCCAGTAGGGCAAAGTTACACGTGACCCATTATCTAAAAATTGAGATTGATCCACAGCTCAAGCTGATGACATTCCATGATAAAAACCTTCATACGTGCAAATGAACTTTGGACCACAATAATATTTTTATTTTCAGTTCATCCCAATTAGAATGACCTTATGAAAGGTTTAGATGGCATACAAATATCATGGTGGGCCCTGGGATGGTTCCAATGGTGGGTATTTCCATCCCCACCGTTTCCTGTAGTGGGGTCCATTTAACTTTATATCTGACTCATTTTTTAGACCATGTCCTAACATGATCCGGATAAACCAATGGTTCGGAGTGGATTTCTCACCGACATCTAGGCGGGCCCCACATAAGCTTCCAACCATAGAAATTTCCTGCAGGGACGCAAACTAATTAAAGAAATTATTAGGCCTTATTATTTATCGGGTACTGAGCGAGTTAGCTCACCCATCCGAAGTGGACCCAACAATTTGGACGGACCAATTTGATTTTCATGTATGCCACGTGTACAATTCAGATTGCACTTGTATAAACCATAACACTCGGCCCGAGTATCAAAGGATTCCTAGAACTGATACAGGTGGAAAGGACTTAGCCAGATTCAAGCATTTCCAAATGTCTGACGGTGGAAAGTTAACAAACAACATCGTGTCCCAGTCCTATCTAAGAATAGATTCGTGGGTCCACATTCCTAATAAAGTCAGGAACTACCTCATCTTAATCTATAGTTTTTCAATGTTTCCACCATCCTAGACTCAGGTCTGAGTTTGCCAAAAACTAATAATGTGCAGATCTCATCAGTACGCAGGTGGGACACATGTACTTTAATCAGCACTGTCCAAATAATGGGTCTCAATCTTACAAGATAATCTTAGCCATTTATTTTTCTTTTCCAAGTGGAATTTGGATAGCTGATAATTTTCTTTTAATTGTCCATTTGATAGCCGTCATTTTAATAGTTATGCTCATCTATATCTGGATTCAGTCTATGCTCCATCCACAACAAGTCCAATGGTTTGGACGGTTTGGATTGGTGCACACTGCATGTTAATGAGATGATGAGTTGCCACAAGTCAGTAGTTTGTGGGAAACTAACATCCCAATCACGAGCTATGTAATTAGATTCTAGGACTACAGGTGGGTCCCAACTTATTTTCTTTATTAAAAGGTCATGATATTAGTTATTGAGAATGAGTGCACTCAAAGCGCTCAAAATTAAATGCTACCAGACATTTAAGACAATCCAATCCATTGATCTAAATGGTTCATTGGGTCTAACATGCATTTCATGGGCTACCATGAAGACATCACTTTAATCTAACAAATATTAACCATTTGATCAATAGCCAAAAATATCGATGGCTAAGATCATTGTAAAAATAGTTTTAAGCAAGACTTTGATCCATCTGGCCAAATCGAATCCTATAAATAATAATAATAATATAATATTGTTTGATGGGGTGGAGAGCAGGAATCATGATGGATTACTTATGATTCTAAAGAACAACCTTGGATAATCGATCGGTGTGATTTTTGCATTGTAACCCATGCTACGTGTTTGGTACGTTACTGGTCAGTTCATAAACCAGGGGCGCGGCCTGGGCGGATCCGAGGTGGGAGGGACTCCTGGCTATGGGGCTTATAATGATATACGTGCCTTAAATCCACACCATCCAACCATTTTCACAGTTCATTTTAGGGCATGATACCAAAAACGAAGCTAATTCAAATCCTAAGTGGACCACACCACAGGAAACAGTCGTGATTGAATTCTCACCATTAAAAATTTCATTGATATCACCGGAATGTTTATTTTCAATCCAACCTGTTGATAAGGTCACAAAGACCTAGATGAAGAGTCTACACAAATACCATCATCATCCAAATATTTTGTGGCCCACAGGAAGTATTTAATGGTCAACTACCACTGTTTCTTGTCTGTGGTCCATGTGAGATTTGGATCTATTTCATTTTGTGGTTCATGCCCTAAAATGAATTTTCAATACCAATGAATGGTGTGGATTTAGTCACATACATCACGGTAGACCCCACAGTCAGGGTTACCACCCATCTCCATGGATCAGAAGATCCACCCAAGCCATACCCATAAACTAGCATTTGAGCAGGCTTGAAGCAGTGTGTTGATAAAAACTAAAAATCATATTAAGACTCCTATTTAATTGTATCTAAATGCATCTTTGTGCATCTTTCTACATTGTACTTAGATGATCTTAACCTGATAATGTTTACTTGACTCGGAGAGTTAAGACATTGCACTTAAACGAGCCTAGCCTGACAAGAGTTTCAAGACGTGGTCATGGGCCCGCGTACTTATTGTGGTGAAATTCCACCGTGTGGTGTGAGTGCATGGGTTTATGCTGGAGTGTGAGTGCATGTGTAAAAACAGAAACAAACAGACAAACAAACTTAGCGTGAGCAAGGTTTAGTTGGCTCGATAACTCAATCAACTTGGCACAACTCAGTGTAACTAATTTGAGTCATTGGTCCAATCAACAGTTTTTATTTTTATTTTACAAAGATATCTATGAGTTGGTAGAATTTTAACAAGTGACTCTTAAGAGATCTAGATGTATAAATCTTTTTTGGTTATTTTGTTTTGTTTATTACTTTTGAAAATTTTCACCACATGGAATACTTTAACTACTGAAAAATCAGGTCTTTGAGTTGAGCTGAGTTATCGCGTTTTTGTACCATGGTTTAAACCCATCTGAAATGAATAGTAAATTAATTTGGACAAAATCAGATTTTCTAAACGATTGGTCCATTTCGGGGCATATGAGAGTGTGGGTGAAATAGAGATGGTTTATCTATTGGTACACCAATTGGATTATTCATTTCATGTTAATTGGGTTAGATATTTTAATAAGTGCAAATTGTTTAGGAGTGTATCAAAAAATTGGGTGTAACTTAAAAAATTTAAAAATTTTTTTAAAAAAAAAGAAAAGAAAAGAAAAGAAAGAGTAGATGTTTGTGACGTTTCAAATTTCATGTTTGCCATTAAAATAAGTAAATTAATTAATTAAATAAAATAAAAATCAACTTTTCAAATCTTTCCTTTTATATTTTGACTGAATGTCCATCATTAAAAAGCTCCTAGGGCCCACTGTAACGGTTATTTCACATTGAACCTTTTGATAAGGTCATACAGACTTCGATGAAGTGAAAAAATATATAAGATTGATCCATAACTTTTGTGGCCCCAAGAAATTTTTAATGGTGGGCGTTCAATCAACACCTTGCGGTCCACTTGAGATTTGGATCAACCTCATTTTTGGGATCATACCATAAAATGATATGAAAGAATGGGTAGACGGCATGGATGAAACACATACATCATCGCGGGCTCCACAGAGCACCAACTGCTAGCATTGGCCAGTGGCAGGGTCAGTTGCCAATCCATTTCATGAGTTACTCCGTAGGCTCTTATCTTACTGAGTCAACTTAGTTGGGCTTATCGTGAATTCATGTGGTTTATCCCAGCTGTCCATCTACTTTTCCCTATCATTTTAGGGGTTTAGCCCAATACTGAAGTATATCAAAAGTTCAAGTAGATCATACCAAAGGAAACAGTGAAAACATTGATTTCCACCTTTGAAATCTTTCTAAGATCCCCAGTGATGTTTATTTGTCATTCAAACTATTCATATTATCACACAGACATGGATGATGGGAAAATACAAATATCATCTTGATCTCAAACTTCTGTGGGCCCCCAAGAACCTTTCAACAGTAGATTTCAATTCACACTGTTTCAGGTGGTGTGGTCCACTTGAGCTTTAGATATGATTAATTTTTGGTTTGAAGCTCTAAAATTATATGATAAAACGGATGGACGGAGTTGATACAATGCATGAAAGACGGTGGGCTCCATAGAGTCGACTAAGTTACTCAGTACGCAATCCGCTCCCTACATGCATTACCCCTGCTCAACGTCCACTACTGAGACAATTATGCCAGCACCTGTTGAGACGGTGTACACATAACGTCTCAGATGCATTTCCTAATGTGGGAACGTCTCCTATCCTTATTCTTGTGTGCTTAACATAAATCTAGTTGGGTTTTTCCATAATCTATTTTAAGGTGTGTTGTTTATAAAAGAAAACACATCTAAAGAAAAGTAAAATTTTCCGAGATATTCTTTAGTTTAATATTTCTTGTAAAGTAAAAGAGTTTGAGAGAAAGATGTTGTCAAAAAAGGATGTCTTAAATCTTGGTCCATGGTACTCTACCAATTGAGAGACTGGCTCGACTAGTCGAAGGTCCCTTCGACTGGTCGAAGATAATTCGACTCAAAGTCTACCAATGATGTATTTAGAATTTTCGGGAAGCTCGACTAGTAAGCTCGACTAGTCAAAGGACAGTCTCGACTAGTCGAAGGAGTCCTTCGACCAATCGAAGCTCTAGCTCGACTAGTCGAAGGTTACGTAGATGGTGCGCGGATTCTGCGCAGACTGCGTAAATTTGAGGCGGTTTCTAGGGATGTGCATAAGTGGGGTTTTATCATCTATAAATAGGAGTCCCTAGGGTCTTTCTAAAGAATTCTAAGGCTTCTTAAAGGTATTTCAAGGGTTATCAAATGGTGTAGCAAGGGTAAGATTCGAGGTTGTTTAAATCAGGTAAGTCCTCTCTCTTTGTAATTTCTATTTTCATAGTGAAGATTTGTCGCTTTGTGCCATAGGTTTTTTCCTATAAGGGTTTTTCATGTTAAATCTTTGTGTTCTCTTGTGGTTGCTTGGTGCACTTGGATTGCTATCCTAGATTCAAATCTGTGTGATTCTACAGACCAAATTTCAATAAGTGGTATCATAGAAATCGTTGGGGCACAGATCTAAATTTGTGGGATTAGTAATAATGAAAACGTCAAGTTTAATACTGAGAAACACTCAGGAAAAAATATTTTTGAGATATGGAAGGTTAAGATGATTAGCTTATTAACCAAACAATGTGAGATTAAGGCTCTTGAGGAGCGAAAATCTACCATAAAAGATGAAGAATGGAAAAACCTTGATAGTAATGCTTTATCCTCTATCCATTTATGTCTCACGGATGAGGTTTTATATAATATTTTGAGGGAGAAAATTGTAGCAAGTTTATGGGAAAAGTTAGAGAACATCTATGTAAAGAAGTCCTCTGAAAATCGCCTACACTTGAAGCTACAGTGTTATAACTTCAAGATGACAAAGGGTGGAGATCTAGAAGCCCAAATCAGCAACTTTAGTAAATTAATGTGCAAATTGCTGGATATGGAGGAAATGGTTAAAGATGAGGAATAGACATGTATACTGTTAAATTCTCTTCCTGTATCGTATAAGTCATTCAAGGACACAATGTGCACCGTAAATAAAACTCTAAGTGTCGACACTGTTATCTCAACCCTTCAAGGGAAGGCTATGAGAAAGCTAAACGACGACATATGGGCATCTTCCGATGCACTAATTATGAGGGATAGAGATTTTGAGCGAGATACAAGATCGTCAAGATCTAGATCCAAATCCAAGAGCAAGGGTAAAGGAAAATTTAAGTATTGGAACTGTGAGATGTATGGACACATAAAGAAGGATTGTAGAAATCCTAAAGCGAAGAAAGAAAATTTAGCAGCTTCTTCCAAGGAGGCCAATATTGTCGCATCTGATGAAGAAACAAGTGGTGATGATGTTCTATTTGTTTCCATGATTGGTCACTTACACGACAATCATAAAGATGAGTGGATACTTAGCATAAGAGAATCTTAACACAACTCCTCATCGAAGTTAGTTTGCCAGTTACAAGGAATGTGATGATGGTCAAGTTTTTATGAGCAATGGCAATGCTTATAATGTTATGATTATTGGTACAGTGGGCACCAAGATGTTTGATGGGATGGAGCGTACCTTAACTGATGTCAGGCACGTTCCTGATATGAAGAAAAGTCTGATTTCTCTCAGTGCACTTGAGGCTATAGGGTGCAAGTTCATTGGTATTGATAGTGTCCTTAAAGTTTCAAAAGGGACACTCATGGTTATGAGAACGCAAAGACACAGAAACCTTTATAGGTTGATCAGGAGCACTTCAGCAAGTGAAGCGATGACGGCTATTGTAGATTCCATGTCTCTACGTATGGGGCATGCTCGTCTAGGCCACATGAGTGTACGGGGTATGAATGTACTATCTGATCATTGTTTGATTTCAGCTTTTAAAAATTATGATTTAGATATATGCGAGCATTGTATATATTATAAAGTGTAAGACTTGTATCCTAATGTTTACACCCCAAGTGCAGGGTTGTGATGTAGTAATAAACTCGGTAAGATCAAAGTCGAATCCCAAGGGACTGAAACTTGTACGTTATCTAAAACTAAGTAGAACTAGAACTAGACTAAGATGAATTATAAATCAATTAACAATTTTGGAATAATTAATCTAAAACTTAAGAAAATTCAGGAAAAGGGAACTAAGGATTCAGAGGATCCACTTGTAGAGATCAGGGAGATCTTACGCTTGCTTTATGGAAATTAAACTGGACTGCCATTAATATAGTTTTCAAGAGATGAAAGGTATATGAATTAGAATGGATTCCATCACTAAACCATGCCCATGAGACAAAGCAAACAACAGAATTAAACTAATTACCAACCAATCACATGTATGAAGGTTAGGAAGGGTACCGACATCCAACCATGCCCAGGATACTATGATGAACAACAAGGCTTCCTGACATCATAAACATAAAGGAAAAGAAGATGCTCAAGCTATCGCAGACTCATTGTAATTTTAGTCACAACAGACCATTAAAAACTAAAAACATTCCCTTAATCAAACTATAATTAAAATCAGTTCAGTCTAAATAATAAACATAAGCAAAGACTCTCTCATCATGCTACAAGCTTCACCTCTTAGCCCTAGCTAAGAGGTTTAGCCTGTCATGGATGGGCTAACTCTCTTCAAATTCATGAAAATAAAATAAAATAAATTAAAAAAATCAAAAATCTCTAATCTCTTTCTCTCTTTCTTTCTCCTGACGTACCAGCTATGGATTCCTTCACGTTCTCTCTCCCTTCCTTTTTATAGAAGTAGTAGGAAGTCGTACGGAAAGCTGGAGTCGATGGAAATGGAGAGGGTATGCAGTAAGAATGCAACCCGCGCTTACATTTGGACTGAGTTTTGGGATGGTTATCCATTCCAACCTCTGGTTTTAACTCCTTGATTGGGGTAAGGACCCCCTTTTCCTGAGTTTAGACGGTTTGGATCACTGATCCGGCCATCATCGAGGTCACAGAACAACCCAAAAAATTCGGGCGATTCCCGGATACGCAGTACGTGCGAAATCTCTACGCAGGAAGTTGCATTGAAGCCTGGTGGGACCCTCTTCAATGCTGGTTCAAGGAATCTACGCCATCCATTAGGATCATGTAGAAAAATCGGTCGGTAAGGGACTGTTTTTAATAGGTTTTGGTGTGGCCCATAGAATCTTTCTTGCTGCCGTCCATCCTTCGTTTAAACCTTCATGTACATGTAACCTCTGAGGAAATCAAAAAGCCCATGGGATGGTTGGTTTTGGATGGAAAACAAGATGGATGGCTTGGATTTTCCAACTGATCAACGATGGTGGCCCACCCGTGTTCGTACGCAGGCTCGGTTGCGAACAGAGCCTTCGCCATGCGTCTTCTGTCATGGTTGTTGGGGCCATGATTGATGTTGGATAGGAAATCCATTCCGACCATTGGATTAGTTTCGAAAAACTGTCCAAAGATGACCGATTTCGGATCAATTTAAGTGTGACCCATTGTATATTTTCCTTTACTGTTCATCATACATTTAACGGCTAAGATTTGGCAAAAGCTTGCATGGTATCAAAAAGACACCTAGGCAAGGGTATTATCCGCCATATGAACACTATGGACGGTTCAGATTACTCAATGGAGCGTATATTGGGCCCCACTACTCAAAAATGACCGCCCTGCGTAAGACGCTAGGTATTTCTTTTAAGAAAGTTTCGGTCAAAAAGGGTTAACCGTCTTTGCTGAAACGAGTGCACGGCGAGTACGCTTGTACATGGTGTACACATACCATAGCATAGGCCCCACTGTGATGTTTTCATGCAATCCACTCCGTCCATCCTTTTTCCCGTCTCATTTTAGGCGTTGAGTCCAAAATTGAAGCGTATCCAGAGATCAGGTGGGCCCCACTTAAGAATTAAAGGGGTTGATCTATCCGTTGGGCCACTTCTACAAGGATCCAATGGATCAAATTTTACGTGTATGGTTAATATATAGTCTGCAGGCCACGTATGGATTTTTGAACTGAACGGATGGTTGAAACCCTATGATCTTGCATTTTGGACCAATTTTGGGCCACTTGAACTTCAGTTTCTTAATTTTTGTGGATCTCTGGCATGTAAATCTGTCGATCTTGGTCTCCTAGGGTCTGTCCCATGCTTTGGTGATTTCTGAACTTCAAATCCACTATTTTAATACCCCTTTTCAATCCACGCTCGTATTTGCACCTTGCATCAAAAACACAATTAAAATCGGGCATTAAATAGTATCATGTTCATAAATTCAGGTAATAACTAGGGTCTAATATGCAATATTTGACCCTCAACACCTAGCCTATACTATTCCATCGACTCTCGCGATCCTTCCCGTCGAATTCCGACAACCTGCGACCTATGATCGACGTTTGTGCATGACCCTAAGTCATATCCTGTAGATTTGAGTTGGCTTAATCTGAGACATGTAACATTATGACTGCACCGTCGCCGCGGTTCCAATGTCACGACTCTCGCACCGACCCGAAATCCATGTTAAAAGATGTGGGCCCGTGTTTATTTCAAGAAAACACCATGCGTTTACAATCCCAAGAGAATTTCTACAACATGTCAAATCAATCCAATCAATCACCTCACATGACAAGTACATGTCCCATCCCCAAAAGCAACCCTAAAGTCAACTCTCTCTCACCCTCTCTCTTACACACCCATACATGTCAAGTACACATCACTCACCCATCACCCATCACTCACTCACCCATCCCCCCCTCTCTCTCTCTCATTTCTTCATTTTTTTCAAGCAAACCCCATGAGAGCATCCAACGTCCAAGCTCTCCATGAGAGAAGTCATGTGTGGACCACCTTCCTAGCTCCCATCTTCACCTTCCAAGCCTCATCTCAACCGTTGGAATTGTTTCCTTGGAACTTTAGAACATATAAGCGGAAGAAGGGAAAAGAGATCAAAGGTGGGTAAATCTTCATTGTTTGTGGGTGCTTCTATAGGCGTAGATTTCATTTTCTTTAGATGATGGGCCGAGTGAGGTCGACCAATTGATGGTATAGATCTCACTTTAGACCCTAGGTGTGGCCGATGACCCACCTTGATTCTCATGATTATTCCATGAAGGAGTCATTCTCCATGGACCTCATCATGATATTTATTTTTCTTGCATGGATAGAGTCATCTAGACCTTTCATTTCGGTGGAGAAAGGATCTCCACCGTTGATTTTGGTCGGTGGGCCCATATGCAATGGGACCCATTTGATGTATGTTGTAAATCACAGAAGGGAGGGCCCATAGTGCCGGGGTCCCTCCATCACTCAATCTCTCTCTTTCTCTTTCTCTTTTCCCTTGTTGTTGGCCCCTCGATGAATACATTTTATCCAAGTCATCCACCTTCGTGGGACTCACTTGATGGACGTGTAGGATCTATACCGTTCAAACCATGTGGGTCCTACCTTAGGGAGATGGGAAAACACAAATATCAAATTCAACTAAGTGGGCCACATCCCTGTGGGACCCACCTTAATTGTGTGGAAACCGTCCAGTGTCCAGGGATGTTGGACGTTTGCAAATGAAGTGTGAATGGACAGTGTCGTGTACTCACAACAAAGCAGTCTGGTTTATTTTATTTTTTTAAGACTTTTGGGTGGACCACTTATACAGGCCCCACCTTGATGTATAAAATCCATGCCATCCATCCTTTTCCCCGGACCATTTAAGGTGTTGAGCCCAAAAATGGGGCCAATCCAACTTTCTAGCAGACCATAGCATAGGAAACAGTAGTTTTCACCATTGAAATCTACCTTGATGTTTCTGTACCCCCAAAATATACTGAATATTGGGCTTGATGGGTTTGTCTTGGGCCATAGACACCAACGGTTGAGTTGGATTTTACCAATGTGGGCCCTACATGTGAAAAACCATAAGAAAACACGTTTTATATATATATATATATATATATATATATATATATATATATATATATATATATATATATATATATATATATATCACAATAGCAGCAGGCGCTACTGTTGCTGACAACCCAGGATGCAGCAATGTCCTGTGCTGGCCGTGGACGGACGGATAGGCAGGGACCCACGGTCCTAGCTGTGGGCCCCACCGTGATGTGTGGCAACATCAACACCGTGCATTTGAAGGGGCTCCTTAGGGCTGTGGTGCCTCCAAAAATCAGCCATATCCCTAGCTCAGGTGGCCCACACAGCAGGAATCAGTGGGATTGAACGTCTGCCCTTGAAACCCTTTTGGGTTGACATAGAAGTTTTGGATTAAGATGAAATTTATTTTTCCTTTTTCATCTAGGTCCGTATGACCTTATCAATAGTTTACATGACAAATAAATGTTATGATGGGCCCCACGTGGGACCCAGTGATGTATGTGTTTTATTCACATAGTCCACGGCTGTGGACGGTGGAACCCACCCTGGTGACGTGCTCAGTGCAGCACGTGGCACCACTTGAGGCATGTGTTTTACCACACCGTCCAGACCCTGGACGATGGGACCCTTGTCTGATGTATGTGATACATCCAAACCGTCCATCCAGTTGACGAGCTTGCTTTAAGGCTTGAGACAAAATTGGGGCAGATCTATCAGGTGGACCACACTTTGATGTACTTATTGTATTCACACCGTCCAACAGATTTGGACGGTGGGCCACACCTAGATGTACTTATTATATCCACATCGTCTAGGGGGTGGGGCCCACCCTGGTATATGTGTCGTCCACCTGTTTTGCCAAAATGGGACCCACCATGGTGCATGTGTTGCACCCAAGCCGTCCAACCATTTAGCAAGCCTGTCTTATAGGCTCGAGACTAAAAATAAGACAGATCTATAGTTCAAGTGGACCCCAACTTGGTATATGTATAAGGCCCATATGATTAGGCCCATCTTGATGTAGTTATGGCTCATCCGTTGAGACCCATTTGATATATATGAGGCCCATGTGATTAAGCCCATTTTGATGTATTTTAAGGGCTCATGGGTCAAGACCCATTGTGATGTATAAGGGCCCGTGAGTTGAGGCCCATTATGCTATATTTGGAGCCCATGAGTTAAGGCCCATTGTGATGTATTAGGGCTCTTGGGTTGAGGCCCATTGTGATGTATAAGGGCCCATGGGTTGGGGCCCATTGTGCTGTATTTGGAGCCCATGGGTTAAGGCCTATTGTGATATATTAGGGCCCCTGGGTTGATGCCCATTTGATGTATTTGAGGCCCATGGGTCGAAGCCCGATAGGATGTATACAGGGTCTATTGCATTGTAAGATTCTACCATGGGTTATGTAATAACATTTATGACGAGCCATGCCTTGGGAGCAATATTAGTTTGACGTCCACATTGTAAGAATAATGTTAGTTAAATGTCCGCATTATAACTCTTCCCTGAGCCCATTAATAGGCACATACTTGTTGTGTGTATGCCATTAAGGCCCATCTGCATTGTAAGGATAGTTCATTACTTTATAACATGCTTAGTGTAATTCCATGACTCATGCCATATGCATCATATGTATGCTTAATATGAGTAGTGACTGATCATTGCATACGTCATTGGACAGACTATTTACGGCACTCCTTATGAGACAAAGTGCCCACATTATCGCGCCGTACGCGCAGGATTGCTGCATGACTAGATAGTGTGACTTATGCATCTCATCCTAGCAACATCAGGGTCGTGGCCTCCACAGACACATCATGGATGGCTAGATGAGACACTAGAAATGTTTGGTTCTAGCACTGTGGGCACATAAGATGTCTTTGAGTGAAAATCTCAAAACCTCCTTGGTACCAAGAGATGCTTTAACGTCTAAACTGAGTGAAATATGATCATCGATGCCTATACCATAGACCGTGTCTCCCACTGTGTCGTGGTTGGTTGAAAGAGGGTGTAGCCTTATCTGCCCGAGTGAGGGGGCTATAAGCTAAGCTGAGTATGACCAGCTCGTAAATGGGTCTGCTATCGACGAGCCGAGTAGGTATTATCAGACTACTGGCTAGGCGTATAATGAGGTCTCTTCCACTCACTGGGCTGTGCAGCTAGGGAGGAGGCAATCGGTGTGGAGTGTAATAGACCCTGATGATTTTTTCAGAGAGCAACCGCACTGATATGTGGACTTATTGAATAGGAATTGCATATCCATTCATTCATTCATTCACTATCCACTCAAGCTGTTGGTGCGTAACTATTTGTTACGTGTACCTTTGCATGGCCAAGATTTCGGTTGGGCACGCCACTAACCTGAGATCAGGAGTTTACCACATTGAGTCAGACTATCCAAATTTAGGTATGAGACTGGTTCAGATAGAAGTCCCTTGTGGTGGACCCCATAGCCTGCGATACTACGTACTATCATCCCGACTTCACATTCCAACATGGTCATTTCATTCACACCGCATATTACATTGCATCCGAGTACTTAACATTTTGGGTTACTATGTTTTTGCACTTATATGGCCTAGATGAGGTTAATGGTATTCGTGGCTCATCAGGATTTGCATATTGCATTGCATCCTCAGCATATGTTATTGTCTTATTATGTTTTGCATCGCATAACCTTGGTACTGCTGATAGCACTCATGACTTACCAGTATATTTTCGCTTATTCTGATATCGTATGATTCATGATCTTGTCAGTATTTCTGTTTATTTCGATGATGTATTATTTATGGGCTTTATGGTATACTTGGCACTAATCTTGTACACACATTTTCACCACCCTTTAAGCTTTTGTAAGCTTATGCACGATAGATGTGTGCAAGTGGTGTTAAGTTGCAGCAGCGTTAAACTTGAAGCGTGCAGCTATCCTCTGGAGCTATGATTACGATATATGTATTTTCCTTTCAACATTTTATTCAAATGATTATATTAGTGGATATGTGATAATGATGTTGCCTTTATGAATTGGATATACTTGTGGTTATGCTTCTTATGAGACAAATGTACGTTGAAAAATTCTCCTTGTAGGATCTCAGGATCGGATCCTGGCGTATGTATGCTGGGGGCCGAGAATGGGGTACTACAGAGGCTGTCGGCACTGGGTTCGACGATCGGGATTCTTGTGAATTCGATTTTCGGGTTTGGGGCATAACATAAACAATCTAGGTTGTCTTTTAAATCTGAAAAATATATATGTAAGGGAGTGCTTGATTATGTGCACTCTAACGTATAGGAGCCATTGAAAAAAGTTTCCATTGGGGGTCGTCATAGTTTGTTTCATTTATTGATAACTATTCTAAGAAAGTTTAAGTTTATTTCATGAAACATAAATCCCAAGTTTTCACCATATTCAAACAATGGAAGGAAATGGTGGAAAAATAGTCAATGTGAAAATAAATGTTTTGAGGACTGATAATGGTGGAGAATTTACTTTTACTGAATGATTATTACAAGAATGAAGGGATCATCAAGCACAACAAAATGCGTCACACGTCCGAGCAAAACGGTGTGGCTGAGCGAATGAATCGGACTCTCCTGGAGAGGGCCACATGCATGTTAAGTAATGCTGCGTTGGACAAGGACCTATATACAGAGGCCATTAACACGCTTGTTATTTGGTGAACTGGTCTCCTTCAACGGCAATTATTTATAAAATCCCATAAGTATGGAGTGGTTAAAAAATCAACTATTCAAATCTACGCATATTTGGTCATGAGACTTACTCTCATGTACCGTCAGTTGAGAGAAATAAGCTAGACCATAGAGCCAAAAAGTACATCTTTATTGGCATTGACATTAGTGTGGAAGGTTACAAGCTATTCAACAAGGTCACACAAAAGGTTATCACTAGTTATGATGTCAAATTTGATTAAAGTTCTTTATTCCATAAGAATGATCAAAATGAGCAAGAGAAACTAAAAAGGTTAATCGTAGATGTCACGTCCCAAACTCAGAAACCGGACTTGTAAAATTTTCGATCGCCAAATCCGGCGCCGACAACCTTCGTAGTACCCCATTCTCGACTCTCAGCACCCATTCGCCAGGTTCTGATCATGAGATGCTACGATGAGGATTTTCAACATCATTTTGATTCATAATAAGCATAACCAAAGACATAACCCACAAACAACAACCAAAAACACCATCACATTTTCACTATGATAAGAAAACTTTATAAGTACAATGAGCATAAAGGGAAATACAATGATAATAGACAAAAAGCTTCAAGATGATCTGCGACGTGCTCAAGCCTCAGCACTGTTGTGATCCAACGTCACCTAAACGCAACGGTCATGCATAAACTTATAGAAAGCTTAAAGGGTGGTGAAAGTGTGTGCACAAGGTGGTAATGCAGTTATGCAATATCAGAGTAATGCGGAACATGCTGATGGATCCATGAATACCATTAGCCATACCAAGGCTATGCGATGTAAGACATGAATGATGTCGGCCATACCAAGGCTATGCGATGCAAAATGCAAGTCAAGCATACAAATCCTCATCTAAGTCCACATATCAATACAGCTCAAATTTGAGATATCACCGGTGTCTAGTACACTCTAAACCAAATTGTTGCCCCATCGCGCAATAAGGTGAGTGGAAGAGACCTCACTATCCACCTGCCAATATCGGGCTCAACTCGTCGATAGCGGACCCATTCCTCGAGCTGGTCAAACTCAGCCTAGCTTTGCCCCCTCCACTCGGGCCGGTAAGGTCACACCCCCTTCTAACCTACCATGACACAGTGGAAAGCGCGGTCTTCTGGTAATCAGCACTCGATACTCATGCACCCACTCGGTCTAGACGTTGGAGCAACCTCTTGGTACCATAAGGGTTTAGGGACTTTCACTTAGGGATATCTATAGCACTCTATGTAAAATAAAATTTTTTGTATCCAATCCTGCTAACCACAATATGCCTGCGGAGGCTACGGTCCTGATGTCGCTAGGGCGTACAGTACCATATCACACAATGCGAATGCATGAATCACCCTATCCAGTCATGCAGCAATCCTGCGCGTATCGTGCGCTAATGTAGGGCAACACTGCCTATCTGGGAGCCCCTAAACAATCTGCCTGAAGGCATATGCTATGATCAGTCACTTCTCATATCAAGCATACATATGATGTGTATGATCATGAACCATGGAACTATACTAAACACATTATATGAGATAGATGTTGTTTATAACAAAGATGGGCCTAGACGGCCTACAAGTATGGGCCCAACAATGGGCCCTAGGGAGAATTATAATGCAGACATTTAACCAACATTCTTCGTTCAATGTGGATGTCAAACCAACATTGCTCCCACGGCACGGCCTACATTGTAACGGCTTCACACATTCATTATATTGGGCCTCACTTATGGGCCTCACATACATTGCATTGGGTCCCGAATACACATTAGGTGGGCCTCTCACCTGGGCCTCAAATATATCACAATGGGCCTCTAATGTCAAGCGGGCCACATTACATGGACCGCATTATATGGGCCACACCAACGGGCTTCATATATATCAAATGGGCCACACTGATGGGCCTCATTTGGTCCCAACCTTATGTATATTTGAGATCCAACCTATTCATAATTAACATAGAGATAAACGAAGTGAAAATAACATCAGCTTATTTAAAAACCACCACGGCCCTAGAAGTTTGAACAGTGGATGTCACGGTCTATTATTTGAATGGTGGGGTCCACTTGAACTTTAGATCTGACTCACCCATTTACCTCATGCCACCAAATAGTCTCACAAATGGTTGAATGTTTTGGATACAACACATGCATCATGGTGGGCCCCACCGTCCAAACAGCAGACGGTGTAGACAAAGCACATACGTCATTGGGGCCCACACCTCATGGATGTAACACATACACCTGGAGTGGGTCCCACCGCCAGAAGAGCTTGGAATGTACACACATAGCCCTGCTGTATTAAAAGATAGAGGTGGGTTCCATATAGGGCCCACCCTCACTTATCATATGCATATAGTATATACCATATAATATATATAACATATATATATATATATATATATATATATATATATATATATATATATATATATATATATATATATATATATATATATATATATATAATATACTACTGCACTGCAGCTCTTATGCCTTAAAGAGAGGGCAGAGGTGGGTCCCACATAGGGCCCACCCTCTCATCTCATATATATATATATATATATAAATATATATATATATATATATATATATATATATATATATATAAAATATAATATAAACAATTGCACGACAGCTTTATGTATTAACAGAGAGACGTGGGTAGGACACGTAGGGCCACCCTCTCATATATAATATATAATATAATATATATATATATATATATATATATATATATATATATATATATATATATATATATATATATATATATATATATAACAAAGTGATGTCCAGGCCTCTGGACGGCTACCTGGACAGCGACGTACGTCAAGGAGGGCCCCACACGTGGGGTGGGTCCCACCGTCCTAAAACAGTGGACTGTTTGGATAAACACATGGAATGGTGTGGCCCATCAAAAAGGGTGGTGGACGATGATGGGTCCCTTGGACCCCACCGTCCCTCACACGTCACTGTTAGCCACCCCCACCCATACCTCAGTGCTGAAAAGAGGTATCTTTCACTCTGCCTACCACGTGAGCTACACATGTGGGCCCCACGTAGAAACGAGGTATCTCCACTCAGTTTGTCAATTGGGCTATGGATCGGGCGTGGAAATGGGCCCTACTAGGACAGGGTCCCACCATCCAGGTGTAATGGACAGTTTGGATAGAGCACATACATCATGATGTGGCCCATTTGAATGGGCGAAGGACGGGAGTGGGTCTCATGGACCGCACCGTCAACACACTCCTCTGCTAGCTACACCCATTGTTAGTACACACTCCATGTTAGCCACCTAACACAGGGATCAATGCCAAGACCTCCAGTGTTGAAACGAGGCATCTTTCACTCAGTCTGCCACTTGAGCTCTGGACTAGGTGGGTCCCAGCATAGAAATGGGGTATCTTTCATTCAGCCCACCACGTGAGCTGTGGAGCTGGGGCCCACGTCAGATCACACTTCACAGTCGGCCAACCCCCACTGTTAGCCACTTCAAGGTAGGCCCCCTATGGATAGTTGGGATGACATATAAACATCATGGTGTGTCCCACATAGATGAGGTCCACCGGTAGATGGCATGGATGATGTACACAAATTAGGTGGGCCATAATCATAGAAAGAGAGAGAGAGAGAGAGAGAGAGAGAAAAAGAGAGATCGGAGACAACGGAGGTGATGGAGGGGCCCCGCCACTATGGGCCTCTCTTTGATACAAAATATACATCAAGGTGGGTCCCACATACATGGACCCTTAAATCAAACAAACGGATGAAAGATAAAAATCAAAGATCACCCATCGGCTTCTTCTTGCACCCTAGGCTTCCTTAGCTCCTTAGCTTTGATTCCAACGGAAGAGATGGTGTTTGGATGGTTGAGATGGGAGATGATGGCAGTAGGAAGTGGGTCATACTAGAGTTTCTCCATGAGAGCTTGGGAAGCTCATACATGGGGTATTTTTTTTTTTGTTGCTTGGAAAGGTGATTTGAGGAATGAGAGAGAGAGGTTTGTAAAGGGAGAGACAAAGAGATGGATGATGGAGTGATGGATGTGTTGATATGGTGAGTGATGGGTGTGTAAAAGATTTTTGACTTTTTGGAGTTTTTGGTGTAAGAAAGGTATGGGCTTATAAGAACCTTTTTGACTTTGGGAGTTGCTTGGGGAAGGGTGAAAGGTGATGTGTACTTGACAAGATGAGATTGATTGATTGACTGATTGATGTGACAAGTCGTAGAGATTCTCTCAAAATTCACACGCGCTGCATTTTCCTCTCACCGAACGCTGGCCCACATCTCCTGACCAGGGTATCGGATCGGTGCGCGAGTCGCGGTATCAGAACCGCGGCGACGACGCGGTCGCTAGGGTATAAGTCTTGGGTTGAGTTAACTCGGGTTGACAGCGTGTGACTCAAGGTCGCGCGTAAATATCGGTTAAGGGTCGAAGGTTGTCAAAATTTGACCGCGGAAGTCTACGAAATGGTACGGTCTAAGATACGGATCTTACAGTAGACGTCCAAATTGACACAGATAATACTCAAGCAGAGACATACACATACAGGGGTACAGGATCAGGTGGAGTAGCTACCTGTGAGAAGGAACCCACCGCTTGATCATAGGTTACCGGCAAGATATAGGGACGACTCTAATATTACATATGCTCTCATTACAGATGAGGGAGACTCATCTACTATTCAGAAGGCTCTTGATGAGCCTAATATAGAAAAGTAGGAGGTGGGTATGGATGATGAAATGGACTTGTTGTACAAAAATCACACATGGGAGATGGTGGAGCTACCAGTGGGCCGAAAAGTGATCGGATGCAGATGGTTATTCAAAAGGAAACAGAATAGATACAAAGTAAGGTTGGTAGTAAAGGGTTATGCTCAGAAAGAGACCTCATAGAGATACTCACACCGGTGGTTAAGCAAGTGTCTATCAGATTTGTGAAGGCGCTGGTTGCCCAAAATGATCTCGAGCTGGAACAGATGGATGTCAGGACTGTATTCTTGCACAAGGAGTTGGAAGAGCAGATCTATATGAAGCAACCAAAGGGCTACGAAGTTAAACGGGTAGAGAAAAAATTTACAGGTTAATGAGGTCGTTATACGGCCTGAAACAGTCACCTAAGCAGTCATATAAAAAATTTGATTATTTCATGTTAAGTCAGAAATTTACTCGGAGTGAATACGATCACTATGTCAATTACAAGACACTAAGTGATGATAAATTCATCATCCTAGTATTGTACATTGATGATATGTTGATCGTTAGTCATGATATGTCTGAAATCAACGTACTAAAGACTCAGTTATCAGGGACATTCGAGATGAAAAATTCGGGAGCTCTCGGCATAAATATTCACAGAGACAGGAAGAGGTGTCGACTTTGGTTATCACAAGCAGAATACCTTGAAAAAGTGTTGATTAAGTATAGGATAGACCAAACAAAGCTGGTGAGCATCCCCCACGCAGCTCACTTCAAGCTTTCCTCAGAACAATGTCCTAAATCAAATGAGAAAAAATAGGTTGTCTCATGTGCCTTATTTGAATGCAGTTGGCAGTTTAATGTATATCATGATCTGTACAAGACCAGATATTTCACAGATAGTCGATGTTGTGAGCAGATACATGTCAAACCCCGGCAAGCAACATTGAGAAGTGGTGAAATGACTATTTCGATATATCGAGGTAAAAAAGACTACGTGTTAACTCTTGAAAAGATAAGGACAAAGTTGGTAGGGTATGTGGATTCTAACCACGCAGGCAGTGTTGATTCTAGAAAGTCTACTTCAAGATACTCGTTTGTACTAGCAGTTGGAGCAATCAGTTAGATGTCGAAGCTTCAGTCTGTGATGACTCTTTCTACGACCGAAGCAGAATATATGGCAGTGATGGAAGCGTTTAAGGAAGGTATTTGGTTAAGAGACATGATAAATCAATTGAAACTTCGACAGGAGGCCATGCCTGTTAACTATGATAGCGAGAGCGCTATCAATTTGAGTAAAAATTCTATTTATCACTCACGTACTAAACACATTGATGTTCGTCACCATTTTATTTAACAGTGCTTGAGGAAGGAGGCGTAACACTAGAGAAGATTCATACCAATGTGAATCCAGCAGACATACTCACCAAGATCGTTCCTACATAAAAGTTCAAGTTTTGTGCAACTTCTTTGGGCTTGGCAATGGCATAAAAGAAGGACAGATTATGCATGAGAAGCATTGATTGAAGTTATGATGCGATGCATAGATAAGAGAAGAGGTCAAAAAGCTACATGGTTAAAGATTGAAGACATGGTGAAGATTATTGTCAAAAAAGGATATCTTAAATCTTGGTCCGTGTTGCTCGACCAGTCGAGGGACTGAATCGACTAGTCGAAGGTCCCTTCGACTGGTTGAAGATAGTTCGACTTGAAGTCCAACAACAATGTATTTGGGATTTCTGGGATTCTTGGCCAGTCGAGGGACAGACTCGACCAGTTGAAGGGGTTTTTCGAGCAGTCGAAGCCCTAGCTCAACTAGTCGAAAGTTACTCAGATGGTGCGCGAATTCTGCGCGAACTACCTAAATTTGACGCAGTTTCTAGGGAGGTGCATAAGTGGGGTTTTCCCATCTATAAATAGGAGTACCTAGGGCCTTTCTAAAGTATTTTAAGGCTTCCTAAATGTATTCCAAGGGTTATCAAAGGGTGTTACAAGGGTAAAATTCAAAGTTGTTTGAATCGGGTAAGTCTTCTCTCTTTGTAATTTCTATTTTCATAGTGAAAATCTGTCACTTTATGCTGTGGTTTTTTCCCACATGGGTTTTTCACGTTAAATCTTTGTGTACTCTTGTGATTGCTTGGTGCTCTTGGATTGTTATCCTAGATTCAAATCTGTGTGATTCCGCAGACCAAATGCCAACAAAAGAGAGAAGCCTTATATTTTTAATTTCTTCTACTTTAGTGAAAAACAAGCTTCATGAGATGAACATATGCATATTGGTAAAACACATAAATCTTTGTGCCTCTTAACTCTTTGTTTTTTTCTGTCTTTTAAGTTTTATTTGATAGTTTTCCCTTGCGTTAATTGTCTGTACATGCGCATCGTTGCATCTTATCTGCTTCAAAGCTAGCGTGTGAGGTGACTATGAGGGTCATAACAAGGCAAACAAACCCTTCCTCACAGGATATGCTGATTAAATAATGTCATTTGTCATATCTTTGAGTGCTTCAGAAGCCACGTACTTGGCACCATCTCTTAGAGAAATGCCCTTCTATTCACTTTTAACACTTCACCAAGGCAACCATACCACACTAAAATCATTCTAATAAGAATTGCTAAGCCCATTTTACTTCAGATCGATAGCTTATATAAAATACCTTTTACAAACCCTTACAATGTTTATGCATACATAATAATAAGCATTATTTTCTTTTAAAATAGTGGATATTATTTTTAATCTTAAAGTTTAAAATGTTTGAATGTGGTTTCTTTGTCATCAGATTTATCCCCATAAGTGCTAACGAACTCTTGGAATCGAAAGGCCCGGTAGAGCGGCAAGCTTTGTTCATTGACCAGTGTTGGTGCAGGGGCTATAATGCTGTCCTTATCAGGATAGATGAAGGCCACGACAGTCGTTCGAGCAGCAGTGGAATTGGTAGCGACGCGGTGCTTGACGCTCTTTAATCGCCCATTACTGATAATCTTTAAAAAAAAACAAAAAAACAAAAAAAAAATAAGATTCATGTAGTTCAATGAAGCCATATTGAAGACACAGACTACATTTTAAATGGGACAGTAGTAGGTGGATAAAAACGCTACTTCACATATAAAGATTGATATAATTCTCCTCTTGCATGGTTTGTTGACAAAAACACAACTTCACAACATGAGCTGTTTAGATTTGAGCATTGTGTCATAGTTGGAAAAACCATACATGTCTATAGTTTTTAAGCCCCTTGTGCACATGAACAAGTAAAGTTTTGGACAAGTAGTCATATATATAACTAGTGGACAATGGTTCAACGTCTTCCTTGAAAGTAAGAACTAATTTTCAATGAGACTCATGGTTTCAATGCACACCAAACTAACATATATACATGTACATGTATAGCATGTTTCAATGTACCACACATAATTCCTATCCAAGTTGTGTGCATATGTGCCAGTATCAATCTTCAAGCACTAAAAAGTGTGATGTATGTTTGAATGTGCACATCCCTACATGGACATGTGTCACTAACTAATTTTAAGTCCCCCACATATGCCTCAATCTATCCTATGTTCTAAAGTATTTAATAAGCAAGCAATGGAACAGCTAGTCAGCTTGTCCATAACTAGCTAACTCTGACAGCATGCATGGATTGCTAAGTCATGATGCAACCTAGTTAAAATAAAAAAATGCCCATACGGTGTAAGACACATATGATGAGTCTCTCTAGGCTGAATACCATTTCCCTAATAGTTCTCTTGGGCAAACTATGATTTTTGGGTGATATCCACTTTATCCATTTGATTTGCTAGAACATCCTTAGATGCGATTTGAAAAATCAAATGGATTCAAAACTCAAGTGGGACACACTAGGAACAATGGGAATTGAACACCAACCATTGAAACCTTATTGGGGCCACAGAAGTTTTGATATTTCAATCACCTTATGAACAAAGTTGAAAACCAGATAAACATCACAATGGGCCAAAAATGTTTAAAATGTGTCTCCATCCCCAGTGTTTCTTGTGTTGTGATCCACTTGATTTTTGAATCCACCTCACTTTTGGGCTTAGGTCTTGTAATTAGCTAGAAAAATGGATAGATTGAATAGATATAACACAAACATCATAGTGGGTCCCGTAGAACTTGGGAAGTAGCATCCCGTTGAATAGGTAGACCATTTGTTCCTGTTTTTAATTGGTTTTCTCGTATAAGAGTTACTTAGGACGTGCTTGGCGTAATGGAATCTCTTATACTTAGGACGTGCTTGGCGTAATGGAATCAGAGGAATTTGTGGGGATTTTCTGTTTTGATGTAGAGTGGGTCGCGAACACTTTCATGGCTAGGATGGACCAAAGAAGGTCCAATCAGAGGCAGAAGTGATCGGGACCGTCAGAACCTCAAAACAATCATATCTTGCAAACCGGAATGAGTTTTTTTGACATATCATGCATATATGATTTTGGGGTAGGAGAAGATACTTTAGCCAACCAACCTAGCTATGCCAATTTCCAAGGCCGGCTTTGCAAGATTCCATCAGTTTGACGGTCGGAAGTCTTTTTTCCATTTTTACTATAAATAGTAAGTTTTAATTTGATCATAACTCTTGATCCTTTTAGTTTTCGGAGTCTTGTCCAACGTTAAAAGGACTTAGAAAAATTAGGAGAAAAACGTGGTTAAGCCAAATTGGACACTTATTTTTGGCCAAAAACCATGAAGTCTAGTAGGAATCATGATTGTCTAGAAACAATAAGTTTACTATTTACAGCAAGTCACGTTTTTAGGGAGTTTGAGTTGGAGTTTGATTCTAAAACTTGATTCTAGGTTTGACTTCATTGTTTAAAGGATTGTAATTTCAATTTTTTATCATTAATCAATATATTTTGAATTATTAGAATTTATTTCTATTTTCATCCCTCATGGATTCAAGGAATGTTTGTGAGAAGTACGGAGGAGCTCCGTGGATTTGGAGTAGTTATCCCTACAGAAGATGATGATCGACCTCATCACGTCCTTCCCTACGTCATGTTCGCATTTGGTAGCTAGGAATTGGATGGATTTGGATTTGAGTGGAATTAAAATCCTCTAAAATAGTTCTTCTTAGACTCCCACCACAAAGCTCTGATTTCAAATCAACTTGATTCCATATGGGCTAAAATCACTTGCTTCCACAAGAGTTTAAATCCATGTTGCCAAACAAGTCCTAAGTTGTTTTTCAAAATGTTTTTTTCAAGTTGTTCAATAGTTGTTGTTGAATGTTTTGGTTACCTTTTAGGGATTCAACTTGTAATTAAAATAAATGTTCCAGGGAATCTTCATTAAAGGTCCCACCTATTGAATGGTTTGCATCAAATGTTCACATGAGTCATCTCTTCAAGATATCCTTTGACAAATTTCTTTTGAAAATTTCCTTTGAGAAATGTTCTTATATGAATTATAGAAGTAGGGAACGTTGGAGACGTAACAAGCCCTGACGCAACTTGTTGAGTGCAGAAGCAACCTCAAATGAAATCAAACAACATAATAAATAATGAAAATTCAAGCAACCATAGAGAAAATGCGAATTTTACGTGGAAAAGAACCCTTGTGGGAAAAAACTACGACACCAAACAACAAATAATTCATTATAATTAAAAAAAAAGTTACAAGAGATTAAACAACTTACATATTCAAAAACTCTAGCTTTCTCCCTCTCTAAACCCTTGGCTCTCAAGCTATCACATTCTTATTAACCTTAATTACATAATTAACATAGTATTTATACACCCCATACCCAATTAGAAATAGAACCATGCACTTACGCAAAAGTTGCACAAACTATCGATTGAATTGACTGCAATCGACAAACCATCAATCGAATCAACACCTTTGTCGATTGATTCGACAATGCCTAAAAGTGTCCAAAGAGTAAAATTATATTTTCAAGATTTTCTTAATTAAATTGACAAGGCTGTCGATTAAATCGAAAATAATGTTTCAGCAACAAATTAAAGACACTCAATCAACAATCTCCACTGTGGCTTCAATCTTCCATCTCCACTATTCTAAGTTGCCATCATCATCTCTACTTATCTTCATACTAGCACCATCATCGCCCATTCTTGTGCATACTTCGTCTTCATTCTTTCTTTGCTAAGCCTAGAGAAGTCAAGTAAAATATGAACTTCTCTGCAAAAACGACATTCATAAGCATGTTCGCCAGATTCTCACTGGTGTGAATTTTCTTAAGAGAAACATTATCTTCCTTTAGCATCTACCGGATAAAATGACGACAAACATAAATGTGTTTTGTCTGGAAATGGTACACCAAGTTCTTCGCCAAGTTGATCACGCTTTCGTTATCACAATGCACATGTACGAGTTTCTACTAAAGCCCCAACTTATTCATCATCCATTTCAACCAAACAACTTCCTTGAATGCTTCCACCGCTACCATATATTTCATTTCAATTGTCGAAAGAGAAACCATAGACTGAAATTTCAACATGTAACTGATCGCTCCACCCACTAACACAAATGAGTGACTAAAAGTCGACCTTCTATTGTTTACATTTCTATCATAATCCGTATCCACATAACCTACAAGTCTCTCCCCAAATTTTTCTAGTTTCAAGACATAGTCTGTCGTACCTCGTATGTAATGAAGTAGCAATTCACTGCCTCCTAGTATTACTTGCCAGGGTTTGACATGTATCTGCTCACAGCACCCACCACATGTGAAATATCCAGTTTAATATAGACCATGTCATACATAAGATTGTTAACCACGCTCGAGAAGAACACACGAGACATATACTGCTTTTCTTCATCTGAAGTAAGACATTATTCGGAAGAAAGATGAAAGTGAGTAGCACGGAGTTTGCTAATTGGTTTAGCCTTTTCAAGTCTGAACTTGACTTACACCTTCTTAAGATATTCTTCTTAAGACAACCATAGCTTGCTCATTTTCCAATCTTTGTGTAAATCGATGCCAAGAATTCTTTTTTATAAACCAACAATCTTTCATCTTAAATGTCCTGGATAAATGAGCCTTCAATATGTTAATTTTAGATATGTTGTGGATGGCGATAAGCATATCATCGATATACAATACTAAAATAATAAATTCCCTATTAGTCAATGATCTGAAGTAGACATAATGATCGAACTCACTTCTGATAAACCACTGGCTCAACATGAAAAAATTAAACTTTTTGTGCCACTTCTTATGCAACTCTTGCAGGCCATACAATGATCTATAAAACTTATTCTCTACTACCTAAACCTTGAACCCTTTAGATTGCTTCATGTAGATCTACTTTTTTAGTTCCTCGTGTAGAAATATAATCTTCACATCTAACAGTTTCAATTTTAGATTGTATTGAGCAACCAATGTCAACACGAATCCAATAGGTACTTGCTTGCTACGGGTGCGAATATCTAACCAAAGTCAACACATTCTTTCTGAGCATATCCCTTTGCAACCAATCTCGCCTTGTACCTATCCAATTTCTTGCAGAAAATTCAGTTTCCTCCTAACGAGTAGCTCCACCAGTTCTCACATTTCATTCTTGTAAAAAGAGTTTATTTCATCATTCGTCGTTGCCATCAACTTCTCAACATCTATGTCTTCTAATGCTTCATGGAAGGTAGACGGATTCCCCTCACCGTAATGAGGGAAAATACAATATTTAAGTTATCCATGTATCTCAACAGTAAAGTGTTTCAAATCTATCATTTTTAACATCAGTCATTGATATTTTTTTTCATTTCCTTGTACTCATCCTTCTGGAACAAGGATCTTCATCGAATTTGACATCCTCGTTAAATCTTGCTTGAAGTTCAATCATATAGTCTTTATCATTTCACTTCATCATCATAGCTGACAAAAGTACATTTTTTATCCCTTTGATGTAGCTTCTCTCTCTCAACTAACGGTAAGTGAAAGTAAGCTTCACAACTAAATATGTGTGGCCCTAAGTAATCAACTTTCTGACCACTCTATAGTTCTTATGAAATTTTACAATCAATCGGTGTAGATAGAGATTAATTCCCTAAATGGTAAGTCATGTTTACGGCCTCAGCCCATAGCTCATCACCCAACCTAGCATTACTCAATATACTTCGGGCTCTTTTCAAAAGAGTTGTTCAGCTACACCATTCTTCTTTAATGTATGCTACACTATGTTATGCCTCATGATCCCCCCATCCTTGCAATACTGATTAAACTCCCTAGAAGTAAATTCCTCATCATTGTCTGTCCATAAAATTTTTACCTTTCGCATTGTCTATTTTTCTACCATTACCTTCCTTACTTTAACAGTGGCAAAAATATCAAATTTATGTTTCATAAAATAAACACAAACCTTTATAGAAAAGTCATCAATGAATGTGACAAAAAATGATGACCAATCTCTAGATATAACAGGTGACAACCCCCACACATTCGAATGCACATAATCAAGTTGTCATTTATTAACATGTTTCTTGGTTTTAAAACTTAACCTTAATTATTTTCTCTATATATAGTGGTCACATATATCTAAATAAAAAATAAAAAAAATTAAAACTAGGACTTAAACCACAATCAAGAAGTACCTTCATAGTGCGCTCACTCACGCGGCCTAAGTGCATATGACAAAAACATGTCGAGGTGGAATTCGCTACCGATGTTGCAGATCCACCCAATATTGAATTCCCGATCAACCTATAAAGGTTTCTGCTCTATTGTGCCTTCATAACAATGAGTGTCCCCTTTGAAACTTTCAGAATACCTTCATAGCTAGTAAATTTACATCCGAGTGCCTTAAAATCTCCCGAAGATATCATGTTCTTCTTTAATTGATATGCTCAGAGAGATCCGACCCCTCCACCATCTTCTGATTATAAAATTGTCTCTTCAAATACATGCAGTTGGAGAGTGATTTCGTCATATAGATGCTCTTCATCTTTGCACACAATCTTGCGGTGGTCATCTCATCAATGAGATTGTACAAGACTTCATTGACTAAGCACAATTGGATTATACTAATTGTCCTTTGATCAAGTTTTTTTTGTAATCATCTTCTATCATCGATTCAGGACGTGTAACATCCTGAATTTTTTCTATTCTAAATTGTAAAAAAGTCCTTAAATTTTATTTTTTTTATAACTAGTCCACGTCATCACTTACTGACCCTTGACGCTCAAAGTGAGCCTATACGTAGGTGATACTGATAAAGAACCGTACAAATTCAATTAATCACCCATATGAAGCCAACTAATCCGCCTGATCACTTAAACCTTAAGTCAAGCCTCATGAATTTTTCATCTAGGGCTCAAATCTAACCAACCCATCACTGGCTAATCAAGATAACTGTAACTAAATTAAGGATTTATCCAAATCTGAGTCAGCTATGGCTCGAATCTTGACTAATGGACCAAATCAACCCGGTTATTCATTTAGCCTAAGAACCAACAATCTAGAGTGATTATGACCAAATAACCATTTTTGCTAATTTCGAATAGGCCACATTATGAACTTATTTAATCCAAATCCTAACAATTGTGCCCAAGAAATCTCTCTACCCAATTCATTCAAAAAATGCCCCAATTACCCTAACGAGCTCCAAACCACTCGTTAGTGAAATAATGTCTCTCTCTCTTGGGCTTGACGTTCATTGGGGGTGGTGAACTAAGAAAATGTGTAGAACTACTCAACTTGGACTAGAAGCCAAGTGCATGAAACACGGGAATTCCCTGGACTAAAATATGAAAACTTAAGTGAAGTAGACCTTCCACTCTTTGGCGAAGTTATGACATTCCAATTACTGAATTGTAATCAAACTCAGGCCATGAGCCAGGGATATTTCTCTGCTCATATCTGTATAACTGGGACCCCGATCGAACATCAGTGACCGATGATTGCAAATCAATCCCCTGTGATCAATTAACTCATCCGTTTGCCACCAAACTTAGGACAACCCTTCATCTGACTATAAGACTCCTATTCCATAGTGTAGATGGGCCAGGGGGCCACTAGAATGGCCCCAGAAACCTAAATTCAACCCATTAGGGGTATACATGTTAGAATAAGAACTCCTAAAGCTATTTAGATTAAAATTTCAAACTATATAAAGTCTAAAATCTCTCTCCTTCACTCTCATACGAATTTTTCTGCAAGAAGGAGAGAGAGAGAGAGAGAGAGAGAGAGAGAGAGAGAGAGAGAGAGAGAGAGAGAGAGAGAGGAGAGAATAGAGAGAGAGAGAGGGAATTCCAAAGGATCTGAATTTTTGAGAAATCCTCCCTCCTATCACAACTCGCATTGGAGCCCCAACTCCACCGCCGTAGAAACGGCCCATCAGTCATAAAAAGGTAATCAGCCCTGCCCCTTTCTAAATTTTGGGTGTCTTAAGCTACGCATGCTTTCTAACATGCAATTTTATCGGCACAGGGCTTCGACACACCAATTCGCTGGACCGGCACCTTGAGAGCGGTTCCACAAGCCGTCAAACCATTCTTAGGTGCAGACCTTTAGCTATAGGTGGTTATTTATCAAATCTAGGCCAAAATTAGTAATTATGGGTGTAGAATTTACTTGCATGTCAGTTACATGTATATTAATTGTAGAATTAGAGTATTGTTTCGAATGTTTTTCGATTTGGGAGAACTCGGCCTCTCAATCGCCTAAGATGCTTGCATTGCCTTAATTCTTGATATTCATGAGCATAAAATTAGGACACTTTTCCAAAATTCTGAAATAAATAGGAAAATTTTGCTGCATGTTCCCTATGCACATGATTAATTACTGATTTTTATTCTATGCATGATTGTTTCTTTGAAATTAAGCTTGTTTACATGTTTATTTAAAATTTTCATGTATTTAAGAATCGTTGATGAATCATGATTTACATGTCTACAATTTATTGCTATGTATGCCTAAATCCCTCACAACTAGAAGTAGACCGACATCTACTTTAGTATCACTCATTTATACCCTGCCCCCTTGCCGGATTAGCTAGCAATTTCAAAACCCATATAGGCAGCCCCTCCAGTAGGGCCGCCCACGGAAAAATTTGACCCAATTAGTTAAATTATGGATAGTCGGCAGTAGTTGGAATACGTGGGACATTGATCCCAATGTCATATGATTCGTAGTTCATCTAGAGGGGACAAATTGGCTCACTAGCTGGCCATCCATGTTCGTTAACCATGTATGTACATGCTTGCTTGAACGTGAGACACCCCATGTCCATTTTCGCCCACTGATAACCCACTAGCTGTGGCCCACAAGTCTTGGGAGTTGGACATGGTGGTATAGGACATTATGCCCGAGTTGTCATCCTATGCTGGGGTGACGAGCCTCCCCATAGTGACCGTGAGTAAGAACTCTTCCTTACAATTGCTCCTCATATGATTTTATTATTGGGAGTAACGAACCCAAAACAGGCCAACGATCATGAGAACAATACTGTCACAGCCGCACGATCGGGATAGAGCATTGATTTGTCAGGGTGTCTCAGTTTCCCCAAACTGCTGAATAAATGAACGTAATTAATCAATGCTGCTAATATCTCACCATCACATTGCATTAGTTAGGATTAGCAATTCGGCATTCGATGTTGCATTGAGGGAGTGTTTGACATTGCGATTGTTAGATGGTTTCACATGAGGGAGTGTTGAAAGTAAGGGCATGGACATATCATGGAACCATACATATGCATTAATAAGAGTAATTAGAATTTTTGTGAATGTTTATTTTTCATTAACTTTGTCTATTGGCTTGATAACATGCGTAACTTACTATTAATGGTATCCACTGAGTTGATCACTCACTCCCACTATGGGACGGTGTTTTAAAACACCAACCAGAACCTGTCTTAGATGCAAGGATTACAGAGCTCGATGCGCTTGATGGAGCAAGTGTGGACGAGGAGGAGGAGCGGTCGTACTTCTAAATTTTCGGCAGGTCCCCATGGACAACCTTAGGATTAGCAATGGGGTTCAAGGTAGGGTTTATATTTCTGGATTATGTGTATTTTTATGGGACATGATCCCTCACGTTCACTTACATTATTTTTTTGTCGGATCTGCTTACTCCATGATAGTTGCACATGTGTTTACTATTTTATTCTTAATTTATACTGCATGGTCTACTTAAATTTCTCCATTGCTTATGAAACAAACCAATTATTTATATTTCAAAATCCAATAGGGCATCCCCCCCGGCCGAAATATTGGGCATTACAGGTGGAATCAAAGCATGGTTTAAGGTTAAGTTAGGTCATGCGCTATGGGCCTATTGCAACACAATTTTTTGACATAGGTGAGGGCGATCAAACCTAGCAACATTTAAAATCCTAGGACCAAGCCCTCTAAATATCTTGAATGATATGATTTTAATCTAGGATTTAGACTTAGAAGAGACTTAGATCGAAAATATAGTGGTGATAGCACTAGGGACAAGGTCATAGATCGCTGAGGGATGGTTCAAATCGTAATTAGCTGGGAACTCTTAAACATAGCATCGCAACCCGGCGTAGTAGGCTTGGATGGCCTAAATAACTCGCCCTACTCCAAATTCATGTATAGAATGTTCGATGACCTATTTCGGTTCATGAGACACGTCCATTGTAAGTTTTGATGATTAGGATCATTCCCGCTCCCAATCGGGACTTTTCCTAGCCCACTTAAGCCTTTAAACGAGCGAGACGGAGTCGGATTATGAGAATAGGGAAGTACAGACCCCGAGAAATCTAGATTCGCCGCATGATGGCACCCCTAAGCCCGAATGGGCCACCGCCGACTCCCAATCAATATTCTTGGCCCATCTCGGGTGCGGCACGCCGCTCAAATCACTCAAGAGGACGTGGGATCAAGACGAGTGAGCCACCTCCGCCTAAAAACACCACAAACAACCAATGAGAAGTGGGTCACCGCCATTGGGGCATGCTCTCGCTGAAAAAAAAAAAAGGGACCAGTGTGGCTGGACCACCACCGTTTGGGGTGCTCGCGCTGGGATGAAGCAACAAGCAGCAGTGGGACCCCATCGGGAGGTCCAGCTGGTGGCGAGGACACCGCCAGTTTGGCAAGACCCCACCGGGATGTCCATAAGGTGGTGGGGCCCCCGCTAAGATGTCTAAATGGTGGCAAGGATTCCGCCGAGTACCATTCGTGTGGAGCCCGCTAAAACGCATGTGGGCCCCTCCTACCCTTGCTTGGCCCCTTTCTAAAACTCCTTTTACCCTAAACTCCCATTTCTAACCCCTAGCAACCCTCCATTCCTACCCCATCTCAATTCAAACCCTTCCCAAGACCCACAAACCCATCTTCTCCGAGGTCCTCTATTTCCAAGCACCTAGAGCCTTCCTTTTCTTCATTTCCTTCACCAATAGATTCATTGCCACAAGAATCTTCTTACCTATCACCATTCCCTACAATTCCTTAGACCATTCTTCCCTAAAACTCATCCTTTTCTCACTCTTTTCTTTCAAACTCATTACCTTATCCCTTACTCCCTTTCTCCTAAACCCATTTCTAAAATAAATCTCACAAAAACTCCTCTCCACCGAACCTCCTTCCCTAGATTCTTTCATATTTAGGCCTTCCATTTGCAAAAACCATCCTTTCTTAAGCCCATCTTCCTCAAGGCCACCACCTTCTCACATTCCACAACTTAATTCTTTTAATTTTTCTAAGCACTTTTCATGTTGGACACAAATCCTAAAGCTCAAGGGATGTAGAGTTATAATAAAACTAAAACTTACTGTAAATAGTAAAAACATAAATAAAGTACATTTTTAACCATTTAACTAATAAAATATCATAAAATAATTAGGTTAATTGGCTAAAGTAGCTTCTCCTACCCCAAATTCATATATGGCACATCGAGTAACTCCTTCTAGATTGAGAGATACACCAGTTTCAAATATCAAGTGCCGGGGCCACCGCCAAAACGGTGCGCCACCACCGATTTCCACCAACGTGCGGCGGGGCCACCACCGATTTAGTCCAGCGAGTGGCGGGGCCGCCGCTAAATCGGTGAGACCCCACTGAAATTTTCTGTGATTTTTTATCTTTTTAGACTAATTTCAAAAAGTCATATCTCCTTTAATATAATTCCGATTGGGGTGATTTAGAAGTTAGATTGAAGCTTAATAACTATAATTTCATATAAAAATAAAATAAAATTTTAAAAATAGTTAATTTTAGGATGTATTGACAATTGTCTAAAAATCATAGTTTCAGAAGTTGTTACTTTTAGAATTTTAATAATTTATCTACAACTCCAAATGAGATTAAATTTTGTAGGATGGATTTAAACTTAATGATAAAATATCATAAAAATTTTAAAAATAATTCAGTCACTAAAAGTATAATAAACGTTATAAGAAATAAAGACATTTTGCAATTATAGAAAAATCTTTAGTTTCAGACAACTGTCACTTTTAGAATTTTAATAATTTTTCTACAAGTCAAAATGAGATAAAATTTTCTAATATGATATTAAAATTATTAATAATTTTTAATAAAAATTAAGAAATAATTTAGTTACTTTAAGTTTGAAAAAGTTACAAGCAGTAGAGGTATTTTAGAAACAAACAAAAAATCATTGGTTTTAGACAACTAGCAGCTCCTGAATTTTTTTAAATTTTATGGAACTTCAAATGAAACAAAATTTTGTGAAATAAAAGTAAGCTTAATAATGGATTATTATAAAATTTATAAAACTAATTTAGTAACTAAAAGTGATAAATATGTTACAAATAATAGAAGGGTTGAAACCAAAAATTTCTACAACTTCGAGTTGCCAATAGACTAGTCATATTTTTTCATATTAAAGTTTAGTATTTGGTGTCTATTTAGGAATTATTTATAATCATACTAGGAATCCCATGATTAAATTTGATTATATATATATTTTTTTGTTTTAAGTTATTTTTTGTGTAATTAAATTAGGACCTTTAAGTAAGATTGAGTTTCATAGTTTAATACTCTGTAAGCTCATATTAGAGGCGGAATACAGTAAAATATTTTGAGTTTTCTTATTCTCTTATGAAGGTTCAAACAACATTAAGAAGACGATATTCTTCATCTTTCCTTTTCTACATCCTTATTAGTGTTATTAATACTCCAAACTTCTACAATACCTTAAAACTTTCGATTATTCCTTCCCTCTTGAAATTAATGAAACTGAAGTGTAGTTTGCTCATAACCCACTAGCCATAAGATCGAAATGGCAATATACACATAAAATTTTATGCTATTAAAAGCCTTTTTATGATGATCTTTGACCATAGACATATTGAGAGATTTATTAATCCATAGTTTGGACAAAAATCAAAATGAGAATTCTCTTTAACCAAGACCCGAAAGACAACCTTATAAATGTAAAACTTGAACTTTCTTATAAATTTTGATATTTCCTAAATGTCTAGAATAATTAAACTATGGAATTACGAAACCATACACGTGCAAAGCATTCGCGACTTGGCCCAATTCTCAATCTTGGGCGACTACCAATGGACTCACTGCTTTAACCGAGTAGAAGACTAGGATCCACCAGGACTAGAAAGGGATACGATGAGCCTTCTATCCTTGTCAGGTATATGATCGACATATCAAGTACAAACCCACTATAACCATCTCTCTGTGTTGACCGAATATTGAAAAACATATATTTTTACTCTAGATAGAGGAGAACCGTCGTCATGAATCAACACAATTGTAGTAAACTGTTAGGGCGAAAAAGTTTTAAGGGGGTAGAATATAATAAGTCAGATAAGCATATTTAGTTGCACCCAACTATGCATATGAACACGAAATCAACAAAACTTAGGCATACAAAATTAAAATATTTTTCCTATTTACATAGGTAATTTCGAGGACAAAATTATTTTTAAGTGGGGTAAATTGTAACATCCTAAATTTTTATTATTCTGGATTGTCAAAAAAGTCCTTAAATAATTTTTTAATAACTAGCCCATGTCATCACTTACTGACCCTTGACACTCGAAGTGAGCATATATGTAGGTGATACCGATAAAGAATCGCACAAATTCGATTAACTAATTGTATGAATGCAACTAATCCACCTGATCACTTAAACCTCAAGTTTAACCTCGTGAATTGTTCATCTAGAGCCCAAATCTAACCGACCCATCATTGACTAATCAAGACAACCGTAACTAAATTAAAGATCTACCCATAGCTGAGCCAGCTATGGCCCAGATCTTAACTAATAGGCCAAATTAACTCGGTCACTCATTTAACCTAAGAATCAACAATCTAGACTGATCATGACCAAATAACCATTTCTGCTAATTTCGAATAGGCCACATTATGAACTTAGTTAATCCAAACCCTAACAACTGCACCCAAGAAATCTCTCCACCAAATTCATTCAAAAAATGCCCCGATTACCCGAATGAGATCTAGACCGATTGTTAGTGGCCCATTAGTTCTGAAATTATAGAATAATGTTCGTCTCACTAGGCTTGACGTCCATTGCAGGTGGCGAACCAAGAAAGTGCCCATAAGTGCTCAACTTGGGCCAGAAGTTATGTGTTTAAAACATCCAAATCCCCTACGCTGAAATCTAAAAACTTAAACGAAATAGACCTTCCACTCTTTAGCGAAGTTGTGACATTCCAACCATTAAATTATAATCAAACTCGGACCATGAGCCAGGGATATTTTCCTGCTCATATTTATATAACTGGGACCCCAATTGAACATCGGTGACAGTTGATCGTAATTCGGGCCCCTACGATCAACTGACTCATCCGTTTGCCACAAAACTTGAGGCAACCCTTCATCTGACTATGGGACACCTATTCTATAGTGCAGATAGGCCAGGGGGCCACTGGAATGGCCTCAAAGACCTAAAATTAACCCACTAGGGGTATGCATGTTAGAATAAGAACTCCTAGGGCCATTTAGATTAAAATTTCAGACTATATAAAGTCTAAAATCTCTCTCCTTCACTGTCATACGAATTTTGCTGTAAGGAGAGAGAGGAGAGAGTAGAGAGAGAGGGAGTTCCAAAGGAGTTAAATTTTTTAGAAATCCTCCCTCATACCACAACTCGCATCAAAGCCCCAACCCTGTAGCCGTAAATGGGGTTCATCAACCATAAAAAGGTAATCAGCCCTGCCCCTTTCTAAGTTTTGGGTTTTTTAAGCCATGCATGCCTTCTAACGTGCAATTTTATCGGCATAAGGCTCCGACATACCAAATCGGGGGACTGGCACCTTGGGAGCAGCTCTGCAAGCCGTCAAACCATTCCTAGGTGCGGACCATTACTATATGTAGCCATTTATCAAATCTATGCCGAAATTAGTGATTACGAGTGTTAAATTTGCTTGCATGTCAGTTGCATGTATGTTAATTGTGAAATTGGAGTGTTGTTTCGAATGTTTTCCAATTTGAGGGGAACTCAGCCTCTTAATTGACCAAAATCCTTTCATTGCCTTAATTCGTGATATTTATGAGTATAAAATTAGGACACATTCGTCAAATTCTGAAACAAATAGAAAAATTTCACTGCATGTCTCCTATGCATGATTAATTACTGATTTTCATTCTATGCATGATTGTTTCTTTAAAATTGAGCTTGTTTACAAGTTTATTTAAATTTTCTATGTATTTAAGAATCCTTTATGAATCATGATTTCCATGTCTATAATTTACCGCTATATATGCCTAAATTCCTTACAACTAGAAGTAGACTGACATCTACTTTAATATCATTCATTTATACCATACCACTTTACTGGATTGGCCAGCAATTTCAGAACCCATATGAGCAGCCCCTCCAGTAGGGTCGCCCATGGGAAAATTTGACCCAATTAGTCAAATTACGGATAGTCAGTAGTTGTTGGATTATGCAAGACGTTGCTCCCAATGTCGTACAATTTATAGTTCATCTAGAAGGGACAAATTGGCTCACCAGCTAGCCATCCATGTTCGTTAACCATGTATGTACATGCCTACTTGAAGGTGAGATACCCCACGTCTATTTGCGCTTACTGATAACCCACTGATTGAGGCCCACAAGTCTTGGGAACTAGGTATGGTGGTATGAGACACTATACCTGATCTGTCGGCTTATGCTGGGGTGACGAGCTTCCTCGTAGTGACCATGAGCAAAAACTCTTCCTAACAATTGCCCATCGTATGATTTTATTATTAGAAGTGACAAACTCAAAACGAGCCAAGGATTGCGAGACCAGTACTGCCACAACTGCTAGGGCCGCGTGATCAGGATAGGGCATTGATCTGTCAGGGTGTCCCAGTTTTCCCAAATTGCTGGATGAATGAATGTAATTAATCAACACGGTTAACATCTCAGTATCACATTGTATTAGTTAGGATTAGCGATTTGACAGTCGAGGTTGCATTAAGGGAGTGTTTGACATTGCGATCGTTAAACAGTGTCTCTTGAGGGAATGTTAGAAGTAAGGGCATCCATCATATCATGGAACCATGCATATGCATTAATAAGAGTAATTAGAATTTTTGTGTATGTTTTCTTTTCATTAACTTCATCTATTGGTTTGATAACATGCGTAACTTACTGTAAATGGTATTCACTAAGTTGATTACTTACTCCCACTCTAGGACTGAGTTTTAAAACACCAACCAAAACATGTCTTAAATGCAGGAATTACAGAGTTTGATGTGCTTGATAGATCAAGCATAGACGATGAGAAGCGGTCGTACTTCCAGATTTTCAATGGGTCCCCATAGATCACCTTAGGATTGGTGATGGGGTTCAAGGTAGGGTTTATATTTCTAAATTATGTGTATTTTTGTGGGACACGGTCCCTCACATTCACTTACATTATCTTTTTGTCAAATCTGCTTACTCTATGATAGTTGCACATGTGTTTAATATTTTAGTCTTGATTTATGTTGCATAGTCTACTTAAATTTCTCCATTCCTTATGAAACAAACCAATTATATAGATTTCGAAACCCAATAGGGCATAAGTGGTACCTGGGAATTCGGGAGCCAAGTACCTACTCGGCCCCCTCGAAATTTGAGGCATTACAGGACATTATGCTTTTCCAAGGAGTGTGTTGTAACCCTTGTTGAATTAGGATGACTTTCATCTTTAACATCCACAATTCAAAATTGTTTTTACCTATGAACTTCTATGTGTCTAACTTCATATTTGATCCCCTCGATCCCATGTCTCAGATTCAATATGAAAACCCAACGTTCACTCTAATACCATTTGTTGGGGACCCAACAAACCCTAACACGACTTATTGGGCGCGGAAGCAACCTTAAACAGAAGCAAACAACGCAATAGATAACGAAATTTCAAGAAACCATAGAGAATACATAAATTTTATGTGAAAAACCTTGCGGGTAAAAAACTACAACACCAAGTGATGAACAATCCACTATAGTTAGAAAGTTACAAGAGATGGAACAACTTTCAAATTCGAAAACCCTAGCTTTCTCCCTCTTTAAACCATTGGCTCTCAAGCTCTCACATTCTAAACCATTGGCTCTCAAGCTCTCACATTCTGTTGAACCCTAATTGCGTAATTAGTATGGTATGTATACACCCCATACACAATTAGAAACAACACCACGTACTTATGCAAAAGTTGCGCAAAATGTTGATCGGATTGTCAATCGAATCGATTGCAATCAACACACCATCGATTGAATCGATAATGCCGAAAAGTATCTAGAGAGTAAAGTTGTATTTTCTAGATTTTTTTATCAAATCAATGAGGTTGTCAATCGAATCAAAAATTATGTTTTAGCAACAGATTGAAGGCACTCAATCAATCAACAGGGAACTAGCGATGTCCTTTATAGGACCAATATAACATCTTTTAGTTTTTGAGTTGCCCAACTTCAGGTTTTCTAAGCTTTTGAAATATGATGTGGATCAATGTAAGACCGACTTGAGAAGGTTGGCTAGACCATGGATCAATAATACAGCTAGGGAAGACCAAAAGACTCCTTGATGTCCTTGTTATTCTCAAAATGTAAGAAATAAATGAATTCTCGAAGAAATCAAAGAAATTCTTGGGAATGCTATGAGATCAATTCATTCTTTCTTGTTTAATAAATGCGCACAACCTCATCTGGTTTCGAACCCTAGTAAGAGGTGTACACGTCCAGCTCAAGTAGTTATACTAAATAAAGCAAATGGCTCTCACTTTACAACTTTCTTCCCGGCGAGGCCTAAGCCCGCATCATAACAATTATACATAACCTGGGCTAGAGCCCTGCTGGAATCTAAGCTGGGCCTAGGGCTGTACACGAGTCAAGCTAGCTCGAAAAGCTCGCTCAACTCGGCTCGACTCAGTTCAGATTGACTCGGCTTGAAAGGCCGACTCAAGGCGAGTCAAGCTTGTTTACCAAAGCTCGAGTTGAGTTCAAGCCAAGTTTGACCATGATGTATTTCAACTTGACTCGACTTGTAGCTCGAGCTCGAGCTCGACTTGGCTCAAGTAATATATTTTAATTTATATATATATATAAGTTTTTTTTTAAAAAAAAAAGAAGTTAAAACTTAAAAGTTTTTATTAAAAAATCCTACCTGACCCTACCTGTCCCCATTCCCTCTTTTCTTTCCCTTATCCTACCGAGGTAAACTCAACTCGACTTGAACCACTAGCTCGACTCGAACTTGACTCGAAAGCTTTGACAAGCAAGCCAAGCTTCAATGTTGAGCTCAAGGGCGAGCTCGAACACGAGTATAGCATGGATAGTCAAGCCGGGCTTGGCCCGCCTCGACTCTACTCAGCTCGATGTGCGGCCCTAGCTGGGCCACGCACTTTCATGACAGAGATTTGGGTTGTTCATCAAGTATGCATCTCACCATGCATGATATGTGACTAAAGAAAGGGCCTTTGAAACCACAAAAACGGGGGCTGAAGAGCTCTTAGACATGGCCTGATCTTCGCTTGAAATTTTAGGCCTGGATCCAGTCCATTGGCATAACGTTTCAGCCCAAGCCCAGCCCAAAAACCCAACGCCCCATCTCAGTTTATTGACAGTCCTACTGAAAACAGCTCATGTCCAAAATTTCACTAACCATGTAATTGGATATATATATATATATATATATATATATATATATATATATATATAGAGAGAGAGAGAGAGAGAGAGAGAGAGAGAGAGAGAGAGAGAGAGAGAGAGAGAGAGAGAGAGAGAGAGAGAGCACCTGCATCTGTTGGCCTAAATTCACCACATATGCATTGGGAAGAGCCTCTACACCCATCCATTCCCCATCCTTGAAGACTTGCAGGCCACTTACTTCACCTTGAAGAAGAAGGGTGATGACATTTGGGTCACAATGCTGTTGCAGACCCCAAGTTAAGCTTGGGTCTGGACATTTTGGATAATGGTTTATCGACAACACTTGCGTGCTGCTAAGTTCATTGCCGAAGTAGTCCCTTTCAAGCCCCAATCCTTCGCATATTAGCTCTAAAATCCTCAAAGCCAGTCCTCTTACCTCTACACTGTATGTTCCAGCCACATCCCTGGAAAAAAAAAATAGTTGAACAATCCTAATGTCTGATTCATCGATACTTTTTAATAAAAATATGACTATTGGATATTTTTTTTAATTATTTTTAACTGTCCAATAAATGTCTACCAATTTAATAGTGAGGTAATCAAAGAAGCATAATTTTTAATAAATACATCAGAACTGCTATACATATTTTGAATGGATTTATTTTAAATTACTTGTATGTCATGTACATGATTTTTAAGTATTCTAGGTGCCAGTGTATCATCCATCACACTCTACTTGAGTATCAATGCTTCTCTCGTAATGTAGTCTACAGTGCTTGGGTTCATATCAAATGATTAATTTCTATTATTGATCGATGGGCTCCACTTGTACAAAATGAAAACATGAACTGCAGTGCAGAATCTTAGGTTTTTGGCATTGTATTACTCAACACATCTAAGTAGTCCGGCAGACTACCATATCTGTTCTATGTTTATAAATGAGAGAAAGGGGAAGGGAGAAAGGTCTAATAACTCAATTGACTTTAGTAATTTGGCATCAAAGCTTCTGACGTGGGGCTGTTAATCCATTCAAACCTGCAAACCTAAAACTTCTCCTTGTTCATTAAATACATATTGAGGCATTAGAGGGTTCTCCTCCCCTTTTTCTTATCTATAAACTTGGAACAAATATTATAGTCCAGAGGACCACACATACTGTACACCATACTAACAAAGTCTAAGGCTTTGATACTCTAATAAAATGTGATGGATGGATGATACACGGGTTTCTGGAAATTACCTACAAATTGCATACCTTTTAGAAAAGTAATTTAAATTAAACTATCCAAAGTATGGGTTCCAATTTAGATGTATTGTCAACCTAAATGTAAGCTTATTTGATTAGTGAAGCTATATGAGGCCCGCTGAGATGCCCAAGAGAAATCCACTCTGTCCATCAATTTTACAAGCTCACAATAGGACAGTGCTCCAAATATAAAGCATATCCAAAAATTAGGTGGGCCACACGAAAGGAAACAGTCAGAATGGAAATGCTCAGTGTTGAACCTTCCCGGAGCCCACCATGGAGTTTATATACCATCTAAACCATTCATAAGGTTAGTACCACTAGTATTAACAGTAGGCATAAATTTCATCCTGATATAAAACTTGTATGGCCCCCACAAAGTAGCTTCCAGTGGTGTGGTGTGGTCCACTTGAGTTTTGGATTTGTCTCATTTTTGGACTCCTATCCTATTACAAGCTGCAAAAATGATGAATGTATTGTATTTCTCACATGCATTCAACAATTTTATTTTATTTTTTTGAGAAAATTGACTTATATTTTCAAATCATATGTTTGGAAAAAATAAAATTATCTTGAGAAAGTTTTTTTTTTTTTTTATTGTAACTCCAAGTTTTAAAGTGTTTATGATACAATGCAAGCCTGATAACTACATGAAATAAGACCTATTACATATGTTGAGGTTAAAATCTGGTCGGCCCTCCCTCCACGTCGCCCTCTACGTGCTGTCCCTAAAACCTGCACCAAGAAAATGAGCAAAGGTGACCCTGGCTAAGCCGGGGGACCCTCCGATGCCTAAGTCAAGACAAGGGAATCGGAGTCTAGGTAGAGAGTACAGGAGAGCTCAATATCGCGTACCTGTAAATATGGCGCTATGTGGTATTTATACTTACCTGTGGGGTGGTCTGGTCTCGATAATCTCGGCACGATCAGGGAGATTCCCGGATCGTGGAGATACCACCCGCAATCTGTTGATCGTGTAGCGTATCCAGCGAATAGTGCGTATTCGCGAGCGACGTTATCGGCCACGTTTGGGTATGTCAGTTTCCATGTTTAGCGAGTGGGATATGCACATCTAAAGGCCTGCTCGGCTCGGCTCGTCAGACCATAGTAAAGAACATTCTCTAACTCAGACGACGTCCGACCCGACCCGTCATGCCGAATCCGATGCGGCCGGCTTGAGCAGATCGTGGTTGGGGAATAATAGGTTATCCGATCGGATTGTTAAGACCCCTCCGAGTTGACCCTTACCCAAAGATGCTTACGTGTCCTTGTTGCGATGCTGGGGTCTGGTCAAATGAGTCGTGCCTTGGATGCCTCAGCTCGAACGTACAGCCGAATTGATGTTCTACCATGGGCTCGGATCTCCCCATAACAGAAGCCCCCTACTCTTCAAGTTTGCTTACAGGCTCGAAGAGTACTTATGTAGAAAATCTCCCGCCCTTATTGCAATGATGACGGGTCTCAAATTACGCGCGTGCTGGTCACCTTGGTTAACGGGTGGCGACGGTTATGATCCCGAATCTCCTCCCAGCCTATAAGAGGTTGCCACGTAAGCCTAAGGAACCGTGTACGTGACGGCTTCGACTGCTGGGGTATCGCTTCGCATATCGAGGTACACTGCTGGATGTCAGAGTCATACTAACGGTTCAGTACTCCTCCAATGCGGTGCGGCCATGTGTGCTCGGAGATCGGCTCGTGCCGATTCAGCTGCTACCATTAAGGCTCGCCATCAATGTAGAATTCCTTCGTTGCCTATATAAGGCACCCCGAATTTTTATTTGTCACTTTTACATTCTGAATTAGAAGAGTATATCAGAGGAGGCGATTTTCGATGAGGCAATTCCAGCCGAATTCGAAGTTTTCAGTAGAAGGCGATTTCTGGCAGTCACCCGGTAAATCCTGTTGATCTTCACCCTTCTTTCTACAATGTCTTCCAATGTCGAGATGGTTCGTGAATACGGCGATGACTCCGAGCCGAAGAGTTCTGAAAGTGGGAGTGGGACCTCCGAAGGCCCTTTCAAGACCACTCTCCCATACCCCCCACCTCAAAGGCAAAAGACATTGGACTCTAAAACCAAGAAGCTCAACAAGAAGACGGTCACCCGAGCCCGCCGAGTCGAGACCACTGCCACCACCGAAATGGCTGCAAGTTTGCGCACCGCAGAGATAGTCCCAAGGGGCTCTGTCATGTCGGAATCTCAAATGGAGTGGATCCATTCGAAATTTCAAGTCCCTGACTCCGTTCAGATAAGGGCCCCTGGGCCTTTGGACGTAGCTGGCGCTCCTGCCAAGGGAGAAGTAGTCATCTTCCTTTGTACACTAAAGTGCGGGGTCCGGCTCCCACTACACCCCTTTATAAGGAAGGTTGCGGCTTACCTTAGATTGGCTCCCGGGCAGTTTACTCCGAATGCCTGGAGAGTGATGATTTCCGCCTACATAATCTGGAGACAAGTTGGAACTCTGAGCTGACCCCAGAGAAACTGCTGAGCCTATACCTGGTCAAGCATGACAACAACGACCCGTGGTACTTTTTTGTGACTCGGTGGAGCAAGGGGTCGGGATTGGTGATGCACCTGCCGTCTTCCAATAAGGACTGGAAAAATAAGTGATTTTAGGCGACAAGTGAATGGGAGGCACCAGCGGCTGAGCTTAGGACCTCAACGACTCGTATTCCGACCCATTTTACGAAACCAGGTCGAACTTCATTTTACATCCAGGTTGCTGCCTTATTTTTCACCTGTTTCAATTGAAGTAAGATTTCTTTTTTTTTCTTTTGTAGCTTTCCCAGAGGGGTTGCCGCTCCTCGACTCAGACCAGAAAAATCACATTGCAAGGCAAGAGCGCGATCGGAGACGCTTCGTTCCTGGGCTGATTTGATCACCGCGGGCAACCTTCACTGGTCTAGACTTTGCAAATCTCAGCCTTTGCCCACGTCCCTCAGTAAGCTGCCCTAATCTCTTCGATGGGCTTTCTTTCTGTCATTTAGTAACTGACATCATTTTTTCTTTCGCAGGCATGGCCGAGGCGTCTGGAGCTCGAAAAAGGAAAGCAGCTCCAACAGCGGCGGAGTTGCTGAAGAAAGCCCCCCGAGTGAAGATCACTCGGAAGAAGCCAGTTTCCCCTCGCGTGGGGGAATCTTCCTCTACACCGACCTCAACAGCCCCAGCTCCGAGACCAGTCGATTTTTCCTCTGCGGTGCCGACCCCGAAGCGCCCTAGTACTGTCGCGGCTCCTTCGACAGTCTTACGCCCGGTGGTATCTCCTCTTTCGGGGCTCGTCCAAACGACCGTAGTCGACACCCCAGTCGTTTCGAGCCCCGTTGCTCGTGCTCCTGCTATCGTCGTTCCCCCCACCGCGGAGGCTCCTACCGCAGTCCCTTAGCCCCCCTTCGCTGTCCTTTCTTCCTCCGAACGGGAGGAGGCCATTAGAATGGCCAACAATATGTTTTCCCCCCGAGATATCCGCGTCGAGGGTCAAAACTCAACCGGCAGCAGGGTAGGGGCCGAGGGGGCTGTGGCCTCGCCCCAGGCTGGCACTAGCGGTGAGAGGTTCGAGCCGGGCTATCATATGGCGTGCTTGGCTCTGTGGGCTTCCAAGCATGCTAAGGAGGAGGACATTACTCGAAACCTTGACCGGTTGGAAAGCGACTTTCTGAACGACTTCGCCTCTGTGTGCTACATGGTATATCTCCGAGAGGATTCTCCCTTTCTTTCATATCGTTATATATATATTTTTTAAGTTTTGACCTTTGTTTCCTGTTCAAGTCATCCCGATGTTGCTTTCAATTCGGCAAAGAGTGCGGGAGCATCGGAAGAAAGAGGCAGAGTTCAAGGCTTTCCAGGCTGAGAAGGCGGCCTTGAAGTCCGAGCAGATCGAGTTGCGCCGACAGCTTTCAAGCGAAAGGGCAAGGGTGAGCCATCTGTAGGGAGTCATCATCGACCTGGAGGCCAAGGAGCTGCACCTGCAGGAGAGGGCGGATAATCTTAAAGAGAGTGGTAATGTAGCGACCGCCGAACTGACCCGCGTCAGGGCTCACGCGGATTCTTTGACTATGGAGACTACTCGACTAGGTGAAGCTCTGAAATGCGCCAAGGCCGAGGCGACTGAAGAGCAGATCCGAGCCGTGGATCAGGCCATGGAGGCTCAACGGGCCAAAGATGAGGTCTCTTTGGTCGCACCGGTTGCCGTCACGGTTGAAGATTTCAAGACCTCCATTGAGAGGGATGCCAAAGCTGCGAGATTCTACAACTGTTGTTTCGACGCTTGTCTCGAGGCAGTCCTGGGTTTGTACCCAGACCTCGATCTTAACCCTCTTCTTCCTGAGGACTCCGAGGATGCTCCTGCTGAAGTTGCCCGCTCGAAACAAGCCCCTAACGTCCAGGCTCCTCCTCTAGCATGAAGGCATTTTTACTTTATATTTTTTTTTAGAAACTATCAATGTATTTTTTGCCCCTTCGTGGGGATTTAATGAAAAATATTTCTTTGATATTGTGTTAACTCGTTCTGAGATGTTGTCGAGCCGACCTCTTTGCGAGTTTAGTCCCTTCATTGTCGTTTAGTCGGTTTCTAGAATCGGTTCTCCGAGCTCCCTCGACCCAAGTCTTAGTTGGGTCCGATCTCTTAGGATACTCGGCTCGTCGCCTGTCTGGCGAGAACCCTTCATTCTATCGTGTCAGGCCAAGCGCTTTAACGAACGGTCGGGTCATTATTAGGCATTTTCTCTCAAGGGGATGCCTTGTCGATTTTTCGTAAGATTAGACTCTGATCCCTTAAAGGATCGGGCCATTTAGTTCGTGCTTGTGTCGATAAGATAATCGGGTAAACATTCGAAGTAGAATTGAACTTTTATTAAGAGCCTTAAAGGCTAGCCACTCGGAGGCATACATTTTATTATGAGCCTTAAAGGATAATTCCTCATGAGTAGTAGATCTTCAAGTACTCGGCATTCCAAGGATGAGGGAGATGATGGCCTTCGAGGTCTTCCAGGTGATAAGAGCCTGATTTGGAAGACCTGACCACACGATATGGTCCTTCCCAGTTGGGTCCGAGCGCTCCTGTCCCTGGCTCAGCTGTGTTCTGGAAGACCCGTCGGAGGACTAAGTCCCCTGGGCGGAAGCGCCTGACTTTGACCTTTAAATTGTAGAAACGTGTTATCTGTTGATGTCGAACCGCCGTTCGGAGCTTGGAAACCTCTCTGAGTTCTTCGAGAAAATTCATATTAGCAGCGATCTTCTCAGAGTTTTGATTTTCTTCAAAGCTTCTTACCCGCGCCGTTGGGAGTCCGATTTTCACTGGCACCATTGCCTCCGAGTCATAGGACAACGAAAATAGAGTTTCTCCCGTCGAAGTCTGGGCTGTGGTCCTATAAGCCCAAAGGACGAAGGGGAGCTCCTCAGCCCAATTTTCCTTTACTTTTTTCAGCTTCGTCTTAAGATGGTGCTTGATGACCTTTTTGACCGCCTCTACCTGTCCATTCGACTGCGGGTGCCGAGGCGATGAATAAGAGTTCACAATGTCAAACCCTCGACACATACTACGGAACTTGTCATTATTGAATTGGCGGCCGTTATCAGAAACGATGGTTCATAGGATTCCGAACCGACAGATGATATTTTTTCACACAAAGTCGATTACTTTTTACTCAGTGATCTTCACGACTGGCTCGGCCTCGGCCCACTTAGTGAAGTAGTCGACTGCAACTATAGCGAACTTGACTTGTCCCTTCCCAGTGGGCAAGGGACCGATGATGTCAATCCCCCATTGGGCGAATGGCCACGGCCCGCTCATGGGGGTCATTTCTTCTGTCGGTTGCCTCAGCACGGTAGCAAAGCGCTGACACTTGTCACACTTCCGAACAAAGTCTTTAGAATCTTGCTTAAGAGTTGGCCAAAAATACCCTTGACGAAGAATCTTCATGGCCAAGGCACGACTGCTAGAATGGTTTCCGCAGATTTCCTCGTGAATCTCCCGAATCACGTAGTCGGCCTCGTCTGGTCGGAGGCATCTAAGGTAAGGCTGAGAATGCCCCTTCTTGTACAGCACTTCGTCCAATAGGGCATACTGGGCCACTCTGACCCTAAGTCGCCTCGTCTCTAGTTTGTCCGAGGAGATTTCGCCGGATGACAGATAATTGAAAATCGGGTCCATCCAACTAGGAATGGACTGGACGGGATTGACTTTCTCCGATTGGTTGATACTCGGGTGCTCAATGAACTCGAGAGGAACGAAACGCGGGATCTTTCTCTCGGAGGCCGAGACGAGTCTTGCTAAGGCATAAGCCCATGAGTTCTCGGCTATGAGGATCCGCCGGATGGTGCAACTCTAAAATCTCTCGATCAATTTCCTTGTTTTCTCGAGGTAGGCGATTATTCTGACTTCTTTAGCTTCGTACTCCGCAGAGATGTGTTTCACTACCAGCTGCGAGTCGCAACGGACTTACAGGGTCTGAACGTCCAGGCTCGCTGCCAGCCTGAGCCCAGCTAACAACTCTTCGTACTCGGCCTTGTTGTTTGAAGCTTTGAATCCGAGTCTGATTGCGTATTGGATTGTCGTTAAATCAGGTGAAACCAGGACAATACCGGCTCTTGTCCCTTTAACATTGGAAGACCCATCAACATAAAGGACCCACCCCGGATACGATGTTGCCTCTTGGTTACTCAACGGGACAGGTGGTGTCATTTCAACTTCCTTACTGACTTGCTCATCATCCGGAGTTGTGAACTCAGCGATAAAGTCGGTCACGGATTAACTCTTGGGGCGGAATTGAATGTCAAACTCTCTGAGCTCTATGGCCCACTTGGTCATCCGACCCGACACTTCGGGTCTTTGAAGGACCTGCCTCAGAGGAGAGTCTGTTAGCACAACTATACAGTGGGCCTGGAAGTATGGCCGCAGTCTTCTGGCCGAGACGACGAGACAGAGCGCTAGCTTTTCCAAGGACTGATACCTTATTTTCGCTGGCACCATGGTTTTTCTTACATAGTACACGGGGTACTGCTTGCTTCTGACCTCTCTGATCAGAGCCAAACTGACAGCTGAAGCCGAGACTGCGAGGTAGAGGAACAAAGGCTTTCCTTCTTCAGGCTTAGACAATAGAGGCGGTGAACCCAAGTATTGTTTTAATTACTGGAAGGCATGCTCACACTCTAGTGTCCACTCCGCCTTCTTATGGCCCTTCAACTGCTGGAAGAAGGGAAGGCACTTATCCTTAGCCCTAGATATGAAGCGTTCGAGGGCGGCAACTCTTCCCGTAAGACACTGTATCTCCTTAAGAGTCCGAGGCGAGTTCATGTCAAGGAGAGCCTTGATCTTATCCGGGTTAGCCTCAATACCTTGTTGACTGACTTGAAAGACAAGAAACTTTCCTGACTCAACCCCGAATGCACACTTAGCGGGATTCAATTTCATCTGATATTCTCGGAAGATGCTAAATGTTTCTCCGAGGTCTGCAAGGTGGTTGAAGGCTTGGGTACTTTTCACTAATATGTCATCCACGTACACCTCCATGGTGCGCCCAATCTAGCTAGCAAACATCTGATTCACCAGCCTCTGATATGTTGCCTCAGTATTTTTCAAGCCAAATGGCATGACCCGGTAACAGTAGAGCCCTCTATCCGTGACAAAGGTAGTCTTCTACCTGTCTGGGGGATACATAGCGATCTGGGTATCCGAAATAAGCGTCTAGAAACGAGAGTAACTCATGTACGGCCGTGTTGTCCACTAGTTGGTCGATCCGAGGTAACGGGAAGCTATCTTTGAAACATGCTTTATTCAGATCAGAATAGTCTACACAGACCCGCCACTTCCTGTTGGATTTCCTGATGAGCACTACATTTGTTATCCAGTCAGGATAGTACACTTCCTCTACGAAACCCACATCGAACAGGACTGAGACCTCCTCGGAAATGGCTTCATATCGTTCGACATCGAACGGTCTTCTTTTTTGCTTAACTGGCAGTTAATATGGGTCTACATTCAGCTTGTGGACTAGCACATCAGGTGAGATCCCCGGCATATCTGCGTGCGACCATGCGAAGATGTCTCGGTATTACTTTAAGAAGGTCAATAATTCGTTCCTCCGCTTGAGATTCAGTGATGATTCGAGCTGAATAGTTTTGCTCGGGTCTGATTCATCGAGTGGTACTCTTACAAGATCTTCGACTGAGGAGCTTTCCGTCGGTCCTCGAGGATCCAAGGCATCCATTACGAGAATTTGTTAGGCTGCTCATTTTCTCACGGCTATCGCATAACACCTCCGGGCCTCGCGTTGATCGCCTCGGAGATAACCAAACCCACCTTCAGCTGGAAACTTCATCATCAGATGGTAAGCTATCTTTGCGTTGAGGGAGGGTCGGCCCAGGATCACGTTGTGGACAGATGGAACATTGACAACTAAAAAGTCCACCAAAAGTGTGACTTAATGTTGCCCTTCTCCTGTTGTTATAGGGAGGGAGATGGCTCCTTCAGAGATGACTCTCTCTCTCCGGCAAATCCGTGCAAGGGAGTCTTTACGGGTCGGAGCCGGGACCGTAGAATTCTCATATTTTCGAATGCTTCAGAATACATAACATCGCTGAACTCCTGGTGTTGACCAACATGCGGTGCACTTTGTGATTTGCTATGGTTATGGTAACCATTAGCGAGTCATCGTACGGATGCTGGATCCCGCGCGCATCATCTTCCGTGAAAGTCAGGCTGCACGGAGTGACTCGGAGTTCCTTGTTAGGAAGTTCCGTCAAGTGAACGTGGTGTACCGGCTCGAATCTCCGGGAATGGGATTTTCCAGCCCTGTTTGAATCTCCTCCCCCGACTGAACCCCAGAAGATGGTGCGAATTTCGGCGGGTTCCTCTTAGGGGTTGTTCGGCTGTTCTCGCGACTGTTCCTCTCTCCGAGAGGACTTCTCTCTTTTAGTGTAACGACGTATATGTCCCTTGCAGATGAGGGACTCAATCTCGTCTTTCAGATCCACACAGTCGTCTGTGTTGTGACCATGGTCCCGGTGGAAATGGCAGAATTTTTGCTTGTCTCGGTGCTCTAGGTCAGCTCTCATGCAGACCGGCCAATTAAGTAGTCTGTCTCCTCGGATATCAAGCAGGATCTGCTCGGCGGATGTATTAAGTGGGGTATAAGAACGAAATTTTTCTTCCGGCCTGCGGTTCGACCGACGATTACGGGAAGCGCAGTCATCCGCCCCTTTGCCAGTCGGCTGGGAGTCTTCGTTTTGAGGTCTCTTCCCTTTGTTCGTCGAGTCGGATACTTGTGTGCCTTTTCAAGCGTTAGTGAACTCTTCGGCGTTAGTATACTTCTGAGGTTTCACCATGAAGTCCGCCAGCGTCTTTGGCGGACTCTTTCCGATAGAGAAGGTGAATTTTCCTTCCTTCAATCCGCTCAGAATGGCAGCGAGAGCCATCTTGTCATCGTAGTCCTCGACATGCAATGCTTCTTCATTGAAGCGGGCGATGTAATCCTTTAACGACTCTTTAGGGGCCTGCTTGATGGTGAGCAGGTGAGTGTTAGGTTTTCGACTTCTCTTACCTCTTATAAACTGCGTAAGTAATAGTCGACTTAGTTCCGTGAAAGAATCCACGGAGTTGGGTTTGAGCTGGCGATACCAAATCCGAGCGGACCCTGTCTAGAAAACCCCATATACATCATTGCGTCCATCGCAGTCTAGATCTGCATCCATGATCGGTAGGACTCCAGGTGTTCGGATGGATCCGCAGGTCCTTAATACTGGATGACGGGAGGCATCCGAAACCTCTGCGGCATCACTTCAGCCATGATGGCTGCGGTGAAAGGAGGCTCGATCTCTTCCATCATCACCTGGATCATGGCTGAAACTGTCGATTGTTGCTACTTCTTCTCCAATGTTAGGAACTTGTCCTTCAACTCCGCAAATCGTGCCTCCCATGGGTCCATATTTTCACGACGACCTCTGGGGCATCCTCGACCTTCGATGTTCTCCTTTCTTTCCTTCGTTCTAACTGATGACAGAGGTCCATGGGCGGCAGGACGGAAGTGGCTGAATGGATGGTTGTGAGAGCCCGAGTGGTGGCGTTCCACGCGGATACCTCGGCTTGTACCGCAGGAGGATTTTGACTCGAATGCGGCACCCCCAAGTGTCGGGGGGCTTTAGGTCTCACACTCCTCGGTACAGAGTAAGTTTCCATGAACAACCCCACCGGCTCGAGAACAGGTTGTTCTTGAGCCGGGCGTAGCTCTGGCTCTCTCTGTTGTTTCATTCGGTTTATCTCGTCGCGCAGGGCTTCGATCTCATTCTGCATGGCACGATACTTTCTTGACCGATTGCGTGAACGTTGGGAAGGTCCTGGTGTAGACTCGACATGAAGCAGTGATGACGATTGAGTCTGCTAATTAGGTTGTGGCTGCACCACTGCAGCTTTCTTCTTCTTCGTCATTGCTTGAAAAAATGAGAACCTGACTTCTAGTTTCAGGTTCTCACAGACGGCACCAAAGAATGTTGAGGTTAAAATCTGGTCGGCCCTCTCTCCACGTCGCCCTTTACGTGTTGTCCCTGAAACCTGCACCATGAAAACGGGCAAAGGTGACCCTGGCTAAGCCGGGGGACCCTCCGATGCCTAAGTCAGGACAAGGGAATCGGGGTCTAGGTAGAGAGTTCAGGAGGAGAGCTCAATATCGGGTACCTGTAGATATGGCACTGTGTGGTATTTATACTTGCCTGTGGGGCGGTCTGGTCTCGATAATCTCGGCACGATAAGGGGGATTCTCGGATCGTGGAGATACCACCCGCAATCTGTTGATCGTGTAGCGTATCCAGCGAATAGTGCGTATCCGCGAGCGACATTATCGGTCACGTTTGGTTATGGCAGTTTTCATGTTTAGCGAGTGAGATATGCGCATATGAAGGCCTGCTCGGCTCGTCAGACCATAATAAAGAACATTCTCCAACTCAGACGATGTCCGACCCAACCCGTCATACCGAATCCGATGCGGCCGGCTTGAGCAGATCGTGGTTCGGGAATAACAGGTTATCCGATCGGATTGTTAAGACCCCTTCGAGTTGACCCTTACCCAAAGATGCTCGCGTGTCCTTGTTGCGATGCTGGGGTCTGATCAGATGGGTCGTGCCTCGGGTGCCTTGGCTCGGACTTACAGCCGAATTGATGTTCTACTGGGCTCGAATCTCCCCATAACAACATATATTGTAGTCATTGACTTATATATAACAAAAAATTTCATCTTTTATTGCATGAGCTCCAACAAGTAAAATAAAATAACCCAATGAGTATTGTTCTTGTGACATCCACTCTACACACCTGGCGTGGCTTTTCCTATTCATTACACAACCAATGCCAACGTGGATCCACAACTCAGGAAGGCCACCAAGTGATGGATGATTGGATCAACCAAACTATGAGACAATGTGACTATAGAATAGCAGTCTCCTGATTAACAACTCCCACCTATTGGACGTGTGTATGGTTCCGAGGCAAGTTACCAAAAAAAAAAAATTTGCAATCCAGTTGATGGATTTCTTAAACAACTACCATGGGGCTCGACATACATTTCAGCAATCCAAGGCATTCATCCAGCAGTGTACATTGTGATTATGGACTAAAAAATTATATTGCCTTGTTGATCATCTAGTGGCAGATCACACCATGTAAGAAAGATGAATGGTCGGAAACTTAGAAATTGTATAACTTAAATTAAGCCAACTAGACTATGAAATCTATGGTCTCCAAGTCACAGTGCAAAGGTCAATGGGTTGATCAATATTTTTCATTTTTAACAGTTAAATAGATTTCCACCAATCCATTAGTAAGATGATCCAATAAGGTAATGCTAGGTTTATGATACATCTAAAAGCCTGAACAGTTTATTTTGAATTACTATATATATATTCTACATATGTAAGTTTTAAATACCAGTGTATCATCTACTACACTGCCCAAGTATCAAAGCTTTTTTAACTTTACGAAGTTTGAGCCAGTGGGTCACTTCCACCACTGGCAACATTGATACGGAGGGTTTGATGTTTAGGTTCATGCATGCATAAATACCTTTAAACATGTAATACTATGGAGGAAGGATTACCTATATCTACTCGGCTTTTCGGGCCATAAATTCATGAATTTCTCTACAGGATGGGAAGGGTGTCGTAGATTTTCCCTCCAATAATGCACATCTTCACTGTCATAGCTGATGCTTGCCTTGACTCTCACCATCTGGCTAGGATCTTCTGAGTACAGCTTTGCTCTCTCCTCGACTGGCAGCTCGAAAAATTCCTTGGCGACACCCATCATGTCATTGATGCTTTTTATGGGGACTCCATGATTAACTAGCTGCATTAGAACAGGTACATTTATTTTTTAGTGTGTTTTTAAATTCTATTTTTGGGTCACTGAAAGATTTCCAAATCAACTTATTTCATATTAACAAGTTTTATTAGATCCACACCATCCATCAAGTACGCTGCTTCAGTTTAACTAATGAATTTAAAATTCATGAAAAAATAAAGCTCAGATAAGCCAAACAACAGTGAGACAGTTGGGATGGAATGTCCATTAGATTTATGTAGGTCCCACTGTAGCGTTTATATGCCATCCAATTCATTTGTCCGATCAGTCTCATCAGGATGAAAGAATCAGCTAAAAATCAGATTATTCCAATGGCCACACCACGTGAATTGAGAAGTTTTAAGTCTCAGTATTGTTTTTTGGGGTGGCCCATCTTATTGTTGAATCAGCCTCAGTTTTTGCATCAAGGACAAAAAAAGGATTATATTTATGATGGACGACATGGATTTCATGCAAGGTAAGTCATTTCTCCCACTTTATTGAAAGAAACCACGTGGGTACGGCCGGGATGGACCCACCACAGGGTGCCCAACTGTTTTCCTTAATGGACCAAGGACTCTCAGGTTAATATCTGCCAGTCTGCTAAGTCCAGCCTACCCTGAAATGGAATAATTTCAACGGCTAAGTTTGGCCTATTTTACCTGGCCAATTCAAATCTTGGCCTTTGCTCATATATATATATATATATATATATATATATATATATATATATATATATATATATATATATAAAGAAAGAAAGAAATGGTTAAAAATGCTGAGTGGGAAAGTGGAGGACCTGAAAGAAACCATATTCTTCACAAGCTCTCAAAATTTGCTCGACTACTTCAGCCTGATCGCTTCCACCCAAATCAATGACCGGAATCGAGTTGCAAGTACGAACTGCCACATCGCCGGGACGTTTTTCCGGTGGAAATACGTAAGATTCCGGCACCGATTGCTTGTTGACACGGGAGGAAATGAGCTTCTCCATCTTCAAACTGCGAATGGACCACAACAACGTGAATGGTTGAATTTATAAGAAAGATTGTATTAAAATAGCTCCTGTGGCTGGAGAAATTTCCTGCTGTACGACCCACTTATGGCCCGCAAACCTTTTTAAGCCTAGTTATTTTTAGCTTCCAAGAATAAGACCCTCTGTACGGATGACTTTTCACCGGACCAAAATACCCCGCCATTTCTTCCAAAAGCGGATTGGCTGGCGTGCGAGACGAGCGCTGACGCTCCGCGAACTCCGAGTTGTACGAACGGTTCAAAAGAGGTCAAAGTTACATGAGCCCTACAGTCATGTATTTATTAAATCCACAATGTTTTCCAGAGCATTATCAAAAAAAAAAAACAATCATATCCAAAGATAAATATGACCACACCACAAATAGCAGCAGAAAAATTGGTTTTAGTAGGGCCCGTAACAGTTACTTTCCATCCATTCTATTCATAAGGTCATGGAGACATGGATGAAAAGGAAAAACAAACTTCATATTGATCCAAAACTTCCTGAAAGGATTTCAATGGAAGACGTTCAATTCTTTACAGTCTTTTACAGTGTAGTCCACTTGATAGTTAAATTTATCTTATTTTCCGTCTCAAGCCTTAATATAAGCTCTCCAAATAGATGGACGGTTTGGATATAACATAGACCTCACAATGGGACCCACAAAAGCAATAGAGATTCTATAAGAAAAAAAAAAAAAAACAAAAACATGCGGCAGTCTGGCATTTTTTATTTTTATTTTTTAACAAGGAGAACTTTTTATCTCTTACTTTTATCTCTAATACATATTTATGTAAATACATATATGTAAGTATATAAAAATATTTTTCTCTCTTTTAATTCATTTCTTTCTCTATTCATTTAATAAGCCTATCTCCTAAACTATAATGAGTTATTTGATATACCATATATGATTTTAGGATAGGAGAAGCTAATTTAGCGAACAACCTGTTTATTTTTCAAGATTCCATCAGGTCGATGGTTGAAAATCAATTTCATTTACTTTGCGGTCAATTTCAATCAATTCGTCGTCAATTTCATTGATTTCATTCACTTCACGGTCAATTTCATTCACTTCACAGTAAATTTCAATCAGTTCGAGGTAAATTTCATTAACTTCGTGATCAATTCCATGCATTACGCGGTGAATTTCAGCGAATTCCTTTCACTTCATAGTCAATTCCCTTCACTTCGCAGTCAATTCCATACATTTCGCGGTCAATTCTGGAGAATTCTTGTAACGCCCCAGAAAATTGGGGGTCGTGCATACGCTCGACTCCCGAATTCCCGAGTGTCACTTATCATTATTTATGATTTTAAGATTTAATCAAGTTTAAACGCGCAGCCTGGAATTACTTGGAGCATGAAACACAACCACACAAGTCTACTGAAATGAAAGATATCACGCATATATATAGGTCCAAAAATGTAGAAGGGTCGCACAAGGCGTTGCCCAATAAAAACAAACAAAAGCATACTATGATCCTAAAGAATAAAGCTGAGTCCGCAACTCAGCGATCCAAATCCTGCCTGATCAAGCTGATGGGGAGTCGTCCATCAGCTGAAAGTAGGAGAACTTGTCCTTCTCGCTTAAGCTTGCGCCGCACGGCTCATCGAGCTCAACACAACCTGCAACTACTGAAGAATCTGGGTAGTATTTTAAGACACCGTCCCAAAGTGGGAGTGAGTAATCAACTCAGTGGGTGCTATTAGTCTTAAGTTACAAAAGGCATCAATTATAATATAAATTTAATGAAAAATAGATAATCAACAATGCCTAACAACTCTTATTTAAAATGCATACATGCAAAATGATATGATGCATGCCCTCGCCACAACACTCCCTCGAGCGACTCCATCTAACGATCGCGTATGTCAGCATTCTCTCATTGCGACCTCGACTTCCAAGTCGCCACCCTAACTAATGCGATGTAATGCGATCGTGTTAGCCGAGTTGTTAGTTAAGTCCATTCATCCAGCAGGTTTGAGAATCTGATGCACCCTACATATCAATGCCCTAAGCTAATTGCGAGGCCAAGACCCCCCAATGCGTGAGGCTAAGACCTCGCGGTCCGTGATCCCGTCGGGTTCCTCATCCCCGACTTCAAGCACATGAGCAATGCCAAGAAAAAGGGATCGCTCGCGGTCACTACAGGAAGGCGCAGCACCCCGGCGTAGGCCGATAGCTCGAACACAGTGTCTCATTCCACCATACCTGGCTCACGAGGCTGTGGACCAATTTTCAATGAGTTAATAATGGGCTGCAATGGTTGTAGGGTGATTAAGGTTCCATACAAATGTGAGTATACAGGGATAACAAACAGGGTTGGTCAGACAGTAGATTAAACCGCAAGAGTCAGGCCAGTACGTGGCGGAACGACATCGGCTGTAAGAAACCCATGTAGTCTAACTACTGTCGCCCACACGCACTCGCCCAAGTCCATGGGTTTAGCCTCTAGGCGGTCCTACCAACGGGGCCGCCTTCGCTCTCCTCGAATTACTGACTGACCCAAGGGTTTGGGAGGTGATTCAGAACATGTCAACTATCAATGCATCATCTAATATAAACAACATCATGTTCTCATGCCTTTCAACATAAAATTTCTAAATTTTTACTAACATGTAAAGCTAACAATATCATGAACAAGGTGTGTGTGTGTGTGTGTGTGTGTGTGGGTGGGTGGATAAGGAAGTTAGGCACTTCCTACCTCCCTTAGAACCGAAATACACAAAAATCAATGAATCATACATGTTATAGGACAAATCATATGAGAAAATCAAACAAGACATGAGCATGCAATTGTTCATACACAAAGTCATGTCAGGGGTAAGAACAACATCATATGAGAACCAAACATACATTTCTACAAACATGTAAGTCATAGGATTTCTCTAGATTCTCCTAACATAGCATCCAAGCAACCAATATCATTAAACACATACTAAAATTGGTGTTAGGCCACCTAAGAGCAATAGTTCGCACCTATGGGGTCGTTGGAGTCTCGAACCGACCTAGGAAAGCTCGGATTTGGGGGCTGGACGGCCGGAATCCCTAAAGCATGCAATTGCATGTTAGAATCTTGTGTAAATCCCTCCTTAGATCATGAGATTCAAGAAGAAAGAGATGAAGGATCTTACCTAGGAGACCGGCGGACGTTTCCTAGAGTTTTGATGATGGGTTTCCCTTGGAAGAAGATAGGGTATTGATGGGGTTGATGCTCTTGGGCCCCACATGAATTTGGAGTCCACCTTGACTCTCTTCTTGCTCCTTTCCTCCCTCTTACACTTCCCAATCGTTGGAGAACGGTGAGAGCTAAGAGGAAGAGATGAGTTGTTGGATATGGAAGTAATGAAGAAGGGGCTTTGATTGTTAGAGGATGGTGGAGTAATGAGAGAGGATTTGTTGTAGTAAAGAGGGAAGTTATGAGGGAGAGAGAGAGAGAGAGATAGATTGAGAAATGGGGAGTGTATGAGATAGCTAGGGTTTATTTTCCTAGAGTTGGGCCCCTTGGCCTTAGGTTTCAATGAATTCCCAAAATAGCCTCTTAGAGCTACTATTATTGTTGTCGTGACCCCAACACTCCTGTGGCCACTAAATTTGGTGTGCACGTGTCTCATGACCCAATGAGGGGCCATATAAAATTTGAAAACAATTGGATGAACGGATATGGGATCTGAGTAAGCGATCCCGATCTTCAAATGGCCCTGTAGGGTCCATTCCGGTCATTGGGGAAGTTGTGGTGGTCCACTGGCCATGAAATTTATAGGGTAGGTGGTTCATGGTCAGATGAAGGATCATACAAATTTTGTGATCGATCGGATATTTGGTATGATTGTACGGGTCCGATGTGCGATCAACGGTTACTGTGCCACGATCAGGGCCCAGGTTTTGTTGACGTGCGTAGGCCCGCACATTAGACCTTCACCGTAAATTTAGAAGAAATATGACGGCTGAAAAGTTCAGAGTCTCGATTTCATTTGTAAGTGCCAGATTCAAATTCTGGCATTGGTGGGGTGCATTTGGCCAGTGCCAGATCCCAGTTCTAGGTGTCCACTGGGTCTGAGGTCCGTGATGGACCTCAAGCCCAGTGAGATCTAGTGTTTCCTAAAGTTTTGTAATTTTCTGACATTCCTGCGTCGCTGTGTGGCCTGCACGGGCTGTTGCTAAGTGTAAATAGGTCATCTGGCTTGGCGTACCACACTTGGTCCGGTCATGACCAGACTGGTCTACTCTAATGGGATAAATCTAAGTTAATTAACTCGTGGTACCCCACCACGAGTGGTTTAAATGAATGGCCCTATGGTAAATCCCATGTGGACGACCTAAGACACTGTGCTGGTTGGACGGGACGTTATAATCACTCATGTATAAGCTAGCATTGAGTGCTAATGGTTAGTAAGTGACAATATAAGTTTATTATAAAAAAATTAAGGATTTTTAGAAATCCAAGCAGCAAAAATTTAGGATGTTACAATTCTCTTCACTTCACAGTTAATTCCATGCATTTCACGGTCAATCCCTTTCACTTCACAGTCAATTCCATGCATTTCACAGTTAATCCCCTTCACTTCACGGTCAATTCCATGCATTTCACGGTCAATTCTCTTCACTTCATGGTCATTTCCATTCATTATTTCATGGTCAATCCCCTTCACTTCACGGTCAATTCCATGCATTTCACAGTCAATTCCCTTCACTTCACGATCATTTCCATGCATTAATTTCATGGTTAATTCCGGTGATTCTCCTTCACTTTACGATTAATATCATGCATTTCACTGTCAATTTGCTTCACTTCACGGTCAATTCCATGCATTTCACAGTCAATTTCCTTCACTTCACAGTCATTTTCGTTCATTTCACGGTCAATTCCGGTGATTCCCCTTCACTTCACGGCTATTTCCATTGATTTCACGGTCAATTCCCTTTACTTCACGGTTAATTCAATGCATTTCAGGGTTAATTTGCTTCACTTCACGGTCATTTCCATGCATTTCACGGTTAATTCGCTTCACTTCACAGTCAATTCCTTGCATTTCCAGGTCAATTTCTTTCACTTCATGGTCATTTCCATTCATTTCACTGGCGATTCCCCTTCACTTCACAGTCATTTCCATTCATTTCACGGTCAATTCCATTTACTTTATAGTCAATTCAATGAATTTCACGATTACTTCGCATCACTTCACAATTGTTTCAATGCATTTCACGGTCAATTTCCTTCACTTCACAGTCATTTCCATTCATTTCACGATCAATTCCAGCGATTCCCCTTTACTTCACGGTCATTTTCATTCATTTCAAGGTCAATTCCCTTTACTTCATGGTCAATTCAATGTATTTCACAATTAATTCGCTTCACTTTACGGTCATTTCCATGTGTTTCATGGTCAATTCACTTCACTTCACGGTCAATTCAATGCATTTCACGGTCAATTTCCTTCACTTCACATCATTTTCATTCATTTCACGGTCAATTTCGGTGATTCCCCTTCACTTCACAGTCAATTCCATGCATTTCACAGTCAATGCCCATTACTTCACGGTCAATTCAATGCATTTTACGGTTAATTCGCTTCACTTCACGATCAATTCCATGCATTTCACAATCAATTCCCTTCACTTCACGATCAATTCAATGCATTTCACGATCAATTCGCTTCACTTCACGATCAATTTCATACATTTCACGGTCAATTCACTTCACTTCACGGTTAATTTCATGCATTTCACAGTCAATCGGTTCACTTCACGGTCAATTCCATGCATTTCACGGTCAATTCCGGCGATTCCCCTTCACTTCATGATCAATTCCATGCATTGAGTTTAAAAATCATTCAATAGATGGATGTGGGGCCCACCAAAACTATGAATATTGAGTGTGAGGCCCATTCAATAGATGTGGGGCCCACTGAATAGTTCTTTAAAAAAATTATCCGGGTGGCAATGCCGCCGACCTCTGGATGTCTGGGCAGTAGTGCCACCCGGGAATTTTTTTAAAATTTGGGTGGGTCCCATCGTTGGTCCCACATAACAAATGTATATAAACTCCCGACATGCTCAAACCCTCATTCCTACTAATAACACTAGCAACAATATCGATAACGTTAGTAGTATCGAAAATTTCAGGTATTAGCAATGCATCACTAAGTATCGTCAACATATTAATATCGCTAATTTAATCACCAATATTTTCAACTATGTAAATTCTATGCATCGCTTGTATTGCCCGCATTTCTGGTCATCAGCGATATTATCGACGATATCGATACTATTTCCGTATCCCTTGCCAACGAAATTTATAACGATATTAATACTTCGAACACTAGTCCCATGACTTTCTCCAGCTGAAAAGCATTACCCAAATAGTTGATAAGTTTTTATAGTTGAATGTGGACCATATGCAACTTCGAAAAATTCCAAGACAATTCCCTTCACTCCCTTATTGAGAAGTGATTGAATTAACCATGAAATGCATGGAATTGACCGTGAAATGCATTGAATTGAACATGAAGGAAATTGACCGTGAAATGCATGGAACTGACCATGAAGTGAAGGGAATTGATCATGAAATGCATTGAATTAACCGTGAAGTGAAGGAAATTGACCGTGAATTGCATGAAATTGATCATGAAGTGAAGGGAATTAACCGTGAAATGCATGAAATTAACTATGAAGTGAAGGTAATTAACCATGAAATGCGTTGAATTGACTGTGAAATGAAGGAAATTGACCATGAAATGCATCGAATTGACCATGAAGTGAAGGGAATTGACCGTGAAATGAATTGGATTGACCGTGAAGTGAAGGGAATTGACCGTGAAATGAAGGAAATTGACCGTGAAGTGAGGGGAATCCCATGGAATTGACCGTGAAGTGAAGAGATTGACCGTGAAATGCATGGAATTGACCGTGAAATAAATATCTTATTGGAAATTTGAATCGTAGTGGTAAGAAATTCATAATTTCAAAGAAAGCAACAAATATATTTAATATATAACATTTACAGTCATATTATAAAAAATGCACTATAAATTTGTTTTAAGGATACAATGTTTTTCACCTAATATCATAATCCTCAGGTTTACTCTACGCAATCCTATACATTTTCGATAGAAGCTCATCATATGTAGTGTCAACGCCCACAGTAATAGTTTTTGAGTCTCCACCTTTGTACGTGTATCGATTTTTTTTGCTTACTAACTCCCCACCATATGAGCATAGGATGATTATCGAAGCCATTTTATGAAAACAAACACAATGATATAACTTATTTAGTATTCACTTGTATAAGGTAGATTTGACCAAGTAGTAGGAAATCCACCATTGTACTAGCTCGAATATAACCAACTTATTGGTCAAATTTTCAAAGTTCTCAATTGCAGGGATTTATGTCACTCAGTTCGCGATGATTTTCACTCACTTCGTGGTCAATTTCACTCACTTTTAGGGCAGGTTCACTCACTTCGTGATGAATTTCACTCACTTCTCGATCCTGAAGTGATTGAAAATGATCATAAAGTGAGTGAACTTAATAGAATTGAAGTGACCGTGAAGTGAAGGGGAAACGGCGAAATTGATCATGAGAAGTGAAGGGAATTGACTGTGAAATGCATGGAATTGACCGTGAAGTGAAGGGGGAATTGACTGTGAAATGCATGAAATTGACCGTGAAGTGAAGGGGGAATTGACCGTGAAGTGCATGGAATTGACCATGAAGTGAAGGGGATTAACCGTGAAATGAAGGAAATTGACTGTGAAATGCATGGAATTGACCGCAAAGTAAAGGGAATTGACCGTGAAATGCATCGAATTAACTATGAAGTGAAGGGGATTGACCATGAAATGAATTGAATTGACCGTTAAGTGAGGAATTGACCGTGAAGTGAAGGGAATTGATCCCAAAATGAATTGAATTGATCGAAGGAATCACATGAAATTAACCATCAAATGCATAGAATTAACTGTGAAGTGAAGGGAATTGACCATGAAATGCATGAAATTAACCGTGAAATGAATGTTTTATTAGAAATTTGAATCGTAATGGTAAGAAATTCACAATTTCAAAGAAAGTAACAAATATATTTAATATATAACATTCACAATCGTATTTTAAAAAATGCACTACAAATTAACAATCATAATACAAAAATGCACTACAATTTGACGGTAAAATGTGTGAAATTGACCAAGTAGTGCATGAAGTTGACCGATCAATTCAGTTAATCGACCGGGAACTAAGTGAAATTGATTGTGAAACTTTGTCGAATTGACCGTGAACTTCTTGAAGTTTATTGGATAATCATGTAAAATTGACTTAGCAATGTATAAAATTGGCCACAAACTTAAATATCCTTATCTCCCACAGCTGCCATATCAATAAAATCTGTGTTCGAGAAAAAGAATAAGAGTGTATTGGTGTGAAACACATTCTTTGAAGAAAAACCTACAACATTTTACGTTTATCAATGTATTCACGTCCTCTCAGAAAATGAATATAAGTAGCCTTGAGTAGAATGGAACATGAAAAATGTAAGGTAATAATAAGATGGAGATTCCATGGAGATTTATCGAAGAAATGGGTGAAAAAAAAAAAAAAAAAAGATGACAGAGACGAGTTCTTACGTGTATTTGAGTGTAAGGAAGTTAACAGAGTGAAATTGGTGAAGCAAGGGCATTTTCAAGATGGAAAAGTTGTCCGTACAGTTGTGCATATTTTTGGAAGCTAAAAATAAGTATGCTTCAAAAGGTTAATGGCCCATAAGTGGGTCGTACAGTAGAACATTTCTCTGGGGGCTGCTTGTTGCGTCACTTGATATGTCAGCATAAGTCATACATGCATTAAAATAGCTTCTAATGGGCCCATTCTAATATGGGATTTGGAATAATAGTACAATTGTTTCATTTTGAAAAAGAATATATATTCTTATAGATAGGTCTTATTGGCAAACGACATGATGTTCTTCATGAAAATCAATAAAAATAAATACATAAATACATGAACATAGTCCTTAGTCCAAATTCAAAGTATTGACTAAGGCAGTCCTTAGTCCAAATTCAAAGTACTGACTAAGGCACTTTATTTGGATGCATTCACATGTGATTCAGATAAGGATTGACAACTGCACTTTCGGTGAATACATTCAAACAGGCCAACATGCAGACATTTGTGTGACATCAAGGCCGTTTATCAGGTGATCTACATGTATGGACCATGACCCAAACAGCCAGCCAAACCACAGAAACATACGGTTGAAAAGATGGATAAGAAACTATCCAGAATCTTGATTTTTAAAATATGCGTATTTTAAAATGTTCTTCGTCTTTTTATCTTTTCTAAGCTAAGATGCTTTTAGAAAGGAGCCCATTCACATAACACCCATGTGACAAAGTAGCACACGTGGGAAATTGAAGCCGTCATGCAAACTACCCGATGACCCAGCCTGAAACAATCCAAAAATTTGTACTGTGGATGATGATACTGACTACTGGACGCGGATTGCGTCCTACCCCCGCCCTGACGGTAATCCGTCCGGGCAGGGTTCTGTGGGGCCTACCATGATATAAGTATTTTATCCACGCCGTTCATCGCTTTTCTCAGATCATTTTGAGTTATTAGATAAAAAATGAAAAATATAAAAACTTCCAATGTACCACATCAGAGTAAGCTGCAGTGATTATGACACCCACCGTTGAAACCTTTCTAAGGGCCACCGTGATGTTTTTTTTATGATATAACCTATTTATAATGTCATGCAGATGTGGGTAATGTGAAAACAAAAATATCAGCTTGATCTGATACTTATCCAGCTCCCAAGAAGTTTTTAATGGTGGACGTTCAATCCCTACCTTGTGGTCCAGTTAAGCTCTCAACCTGCCTCAGTTTTTGGTTCATGTCATAAAATGATTTGAGAAAAACGATTAACGGCAGGGATAAAACATTTACATCACGGTGGGCCCCATATATCCCTGCTAGGACGGAAAACCGTCCGGGCGGGCGTAGGACGCAATCCGCGTCCCTGACTACTACAGGTGTTACCTCTATCATTATTCCTAATTGGTGAGACTGGGTTGATTTTGCCTATTGCCCATTCACGTAAAGTTTCTGCACTAAAACTTACGTGGGGCTCACAGAAATAGCATCTTGCCGTTAAGTAATTTTATTTTATTTTTTTTTTAAATGGAGGGAAGGACGTGTTGAGGTCCAGCACCATCTTTCTCACGGAGATAACTATATCAAATTTACAAGACATATCCGGACTCTTTAGAGAAATCTCTCGAATCCATGAGAAAAATAAAATAAAATATAAAATAATTTTTAAAAATTCATAATAAATTTTTATAAAAATAAAAATATTAATATAGAAAAAAAAATCTAAAATTTTTAATTTCCAAAAATAGCAAAATTTTAATTCTAGTAAAAATTATAATTATAATAAAACTCTTTTAAGGTCTACTTTCTAAAAATAAAAATTTCAAATAAACTTTTAATAGAAGAGTCATATTATGATTACTAGTCATTTAAAAAAAACAAAAAAAAAAAAAAAACTGAAGTACTAAAAATAGTAATTTTTAAAAAAAATCGTTTTAGAGTTGAAAGTGCACATTTTCCAATGAAATAGATAGATGCAAACCACTTCGTGGGTCGGTTCACCTCGAATGACCCATTTTAGTAAAAATTGATAGGTTACATGCCCCGTGACAATACTCAGATCAAAAGTTACAGTCAATTTACAGTCCAACTTCTTTTGACCCAACCATACTACGAATATATATGTGTGTGTGTGTGTGTGTGTGTGTGTGTGTAAGACATGATTTGTATCAATTTTTCAAGCTTACAGTAGAACATTAGTCCAAAAAATTAGCCAATCTAAAATTCAAGTAGACCACGCTACATAAAACAGAGTGAATGAAACGTACACCATTGAAAGCTTCTTAGAGTGTACCATGATGCTTATATGTCATCCACACCATTCATAACATTATTACCATCGAGTATTGATGTAGAATGTATCACAGATACATTCCTAGCATAGTTGGGCCAAAAAAAGATGGACCGTAAATTGACCATAACTTTTGATCCGGGCGTCGTTATGGGGCGCACAACCTATCAATCTTTACTGAAACAGGCCATCTGAGGTGAACCAACCCACAAAGTAGGTCGTATTTATCCGTTTCGTCAGAAAATGCGCGCTTTCAGCTCAAAAATAAATTTGTAGGAAAATTTTACTATTTTTAGGAATTCCGATTTTTTCAAATATTTTTAGAGTTTTAGATTTTCTTTCCTTATAAAAATAACTTTTAGTCATACTAGGACTCTTTTAGAGAAAGTTTATTTGTAATTTTTATTTTTAAAAATTATGTCTTAGAAGAGTTTTATTAGAATTAGAATTTTTATTAAAGTTAAAATTTTGCTATTTTTAGTAATTACGAATTTTAGTTTATTTTTTCTTTATTAATGGTGTAAGGAGATGCATTAGATGATTATTAATGATTCATTAATCAATTTCAAATTTATTGAAATTTATTTCTATTTTCTGCTTTCTTTCCTTATGAATTCGAGAGGTCTCTGTGAGGAGTCCAGAGAAGTTCCGTGGATTCGGAATAGTTATCCTCTTGAGGAAGACGGTGCTTAACCTCACGTCCTCCCCTGCGTCAGTTTGATATCAAAGCAAGGTTTCTCCTCGGATCGATGGCTTTTAATGATGGGTCGGGAAACAATCCCATGAGCGGTGCTTTAGGAAAATTACCTTTAACGGCGGTAGATTTCGAAGCAGTGCAGCAAGAAAATCGGCAAGCCATGCAAGGGATATAGGCTTCCATGGACTGCATAGTGAATCTCATGGCAGAAACCCTAGGACAACTCTTTGTTCCTGGTGGTAATCCTCCACCAGCAATTGCTGGAATTCGTAATCATACTGATTGTAGGGCGACGCAATCAGTGAACCACAAGATCACTCCTGAGAAGGTGGGATCTAACGACATGATTTCACAACATCCTACACAAAGCATTGATCAGATAGATCGGATAGGTCAAGAATTCAAGATAAAAGTCAATCTTCCTATTTTTAATGGCCAACTCTACTTCAAGGACTTCCTCGATTGGTTGCTTGAAGTCGAACATTTTTTTCGACTACATGAACATCGTAAAAGAAAAGAAAGTTAAACTCATGGCCTACAAGTTGACAGGCAGTGCTTCAGATTAATGGGAACAACTTCAACTCGAGCATACGAGACAGATGAAGGCGTCAATCCGTACGTGGTCGAGGATGAAGAAGTTATTGCGCATGTGATTCCTCTCTCGAGATTATGATCAAGTATTATTCCAACAAAACTAAAATTATTATCAAAATAGTCGATCAGTAAAAGGTTATGCAGAAAAATCCTATTATTGGTCCGCGAGAAACGACTTCATCAAAACGGAGTTACAACAGACCACATGATTCATCAGTGGTGAACATGTGACCTCTATAGGAATGGAAAACTAACCCAAGACTTCTAAAGTGGAGGGACAATATCTCATCACTGAATAGGCCTTTGTGTAAACAATCTGAGGAAATGAGAAATATATATCCATTAGTTGAAAAGAAAAAATATGTAAAGCCTGCGAATATTCTAGAGGATTTGGAACCAGTATCGCATGAGTTCAAGAGGGTTGTGCTCGATGAACTCCCTAATAAATTACTTTCCATACAAGATATATAAAATCACGTTGATCCCATCTCAGGGGCAAGTCCACCTAATTGCCCACATTATCAAGAAAAAATGGGATCTTGAAGGCAGATGTGAAGGAAGTGATCGATATTAGTCAAGGAAAGCATGAGCACATGTATTATATCAACTCAATAGCTTAATACCAAGTACAAAAAATGACTAATGAACATAGGCGTTAGAAGTTATCTCAGACTCATGTGCCAAGACACTTACATAACTCGAGGATGAATTTTTTTCAAGTGAAGGGGTCTGATGTAAAACGTCTCACATATACGTTCCTAGCATGGTTGGGCTAAAAGAAGATGGACCGTAAATTGACCATAACTTTTGATCCGGACATTGTTATGTGTTGCACAACCTATCAATCTTTACTGAAAACGGGCCATCCGAGGTGAACCGACCCACTACGTGGGTCGCATCTGTCCGTTTCGTCAGAAAATGTGCGCTTTCAACTCAAAAACGAATTTTTAGGAAAATTTTACTATTTTTAGTAATTCCGATTTTTTAAAATATTTTAGAGTTTTAGATTTTCTTTCCTTTTACAAATAGCCTTTCGTCATACTAGGACTCTTCTAGAGAAAGTTTATTTGTAATTTTTATTTTTAAAAATTAAACCTTAGAAGAGTTTTATTAGAATTAGAATTTTTATTAGACTTAGAATTTTACTATTTTTGGTAATTACGAATTTTAATTTATTTTTTCTTTATTAATGGTATAAGGAGACGCATTAGATAATTATCAATGATTCATTAATCAATTTCAAATTTATTAGAATTTATTTATATTTTCTTCTTTCTTTTCTCCTGAATTTGAAAAGTCTCTGTGAGAAGTTTCATGAATTCGAAATAGTTATCCTCTTGAGGAAGGCGGTGCTCGACATCACGTCCTCCTCTTCATCAAGTATATATGTACAAATATCATCTTATCCAAAACTTCCCTGACCCTATCAAAGTTTCCCATGGTAGGCGTTTAATCTTCAGTGTTTGGTGTGGCATGGTTCACATGAGTTTTGGATCTACCTGACTTTTGGGTTCCTATCCTACCGGCAAAACTCAAAATAGTCTACCCTTGATGCGCGACAACAAATGCAAGTATTATAATTGTACTATCATGGCCCCTGCTATAGATGACCCATAATCCAAAAATCTCTTGTACGGAGAAATCCTCACCTTTAGTGATCCAAGTCATTGATATCATGGCCCCTGCTATAGATGACCCATAATCCAAAAATCTCTTGTACGGAGAAATCCTCACCTTTAGATTGGTGGGCGGAGAGATTTTTAAGACAGAAACGTAGAGACAGTGCAGATTCAACTGAAGCGGCCCAAATATTAATGGTAGACAATTCAACTTGAAGAGTGGGCGGATTAGGGTCCTTACTCTTACTCTGGTCATCGACTCCCAGGAGTTTCAACACCTGCTTGAGGGTTCGAGTACCCATGCGTGGTGAAATTCTACTATGGCGTGAGTGTGTGGTGGTGTGTGCGTGTGTAACAAAAAAAGAAGAAGAAGAAGAAGACGAAGAAAAGTGGCGGATTGGCTACTGACAGGTTGACTAGCGAGACTTGCTAGTGGCTAGAAGTGACTTGACCAAGCTCTGTGGACCCCACCATTATATATGTTTTGTATCCACACCGTCCATCCATTTGGAGAGTTTATAGTAGATCATTAACCAAAGAATTAGTCAGATACAAAGCTCAAGTGGACCAGAAAACAAGGAAGAGAGTGACTACCACCATTAAAAACTTCTAATGGCCACGAAAGTTTTAGATCAATATGATATTTGTATTTTACCTTCTTTTATGTCTGCGTTAACACATGAACAGGTTGGATCTCAAATAAACATGATGGTAGACCTTAGGAAGGTTCCAATGGTAGGTGTCACTCTCCTCACTTTTTTCTGTGGTGGGGTTCACTCCAGCTTTGGATTTTCCTTATTTTTTAGAACATGCCCTAAAATTTTGTCTCCAAATGAATGGACAGTGTAGATACAACACATACATCATGGTGGGGCCCCATAACTGGTGACCTAACTTCAGCAGCAAGTCTGGCTAGTCAACCTGTCAGTAGCTAATCAGCGTCCTATAATTGGACTCGACCACTGACTTTGAGGGTGGGGCTCAGGTAGCAGGTCCGCACCACCTTTTGCGTTGGTGTGGTGAGTTGGTGAGATGTGATGGTGGGGCTGCGTGCTGTCATGGATGAGCTGGGTTTGCGTCCGGCCAAAATCCTTAAAAGGAGGGTCTGTCCCCATCTCGACAGTGGACGCCTCACCAATCACATCTCACTGTCACCGCACCAACGGCGGATTACGTGTTAGCCAGGAAACAGCTAACTGGGTGTTACTTTTACCTTGGGGCCCGCCTTAATGATGTGTTTTGTATCCACGCCGTTCATCCGTTTTTCAAGCTTATTTTAGAATGTAGCTCCAAAAATTAAGCAGATCTGGTGGACCACATCACAGGAAACACAGTGGTGTTTGCGCATCTCACCATTAAAAAGTCCAGGCGCCCATGGTTAGGTTTTAGTAATTTTTATTTTCTATCCAACCTGTCCGTAAGTTTCTTTTGATATGCTCTGCCTGATATTTGTATCTTCTTAACTTTAGATATCTCGCCCTACAACAAATACACACATAGAAGGGCAGATTTCTCGACGGTATATATGTGAGATCTATTCTCTTCTTTCTACTTAGTCGCCTCACTCGAATGCTTTTGTGATAGAGTGAAAATGTTATATTTGACTGGAGATGCCACTAATTAATTATTACGATTCTACAGTTGATTAGAATTCATAGAAATACTGAATATCATTAACCCCAAGATGACTCGTAAATTTACGTTATAGAGATTCTGAGTGAGGGATCATGGTTACAAACAGGAAAGGTGTTAGGCACTCACTCTGCACGTATGGATACATGGTCTTTACTTCATAAGATTTGACTAATTTCTGAAGAATAAGGATAGTTCTCGTGTGAATAAAGTATAATGCGATGCAATGATATTACTAACTAATCAATTCAAATTTTTGATGGGCAGGATCCGACTATGTCAGTAAATCACAGAGCATACGTTCGAAACAATCAAGTGCAGGTTATATGTATGAGATGTTTATAATGTTGTATGGATCCCTATAAAACGACAACTAACCGACTAAGGTTTCTGGTGGACCTGTTGCGATTATATCGGTAGGTCTGAGAGCATACGTTTGCTAGTTAGATACGATGAAAATAATAGAATGTAATGTATATGTTAAAATGACGGCTAACTGGTTATGTTTTCTGATGGGCAAGATTTAATTATATCGACAAGCCACAAAATATACACTCGCTAGTCAAATGTGTGAAAACGATGAAAATGTACTATGATGTTGATGTATATAAGAAGCATGAGGGTTAAGAGGGGAATGAATGTTACACAATGCTAATACACTGGTTTGACGAAACTAATAGAGGCTTAAACAGTTGGATGAATGGTAGTGCCGTAAGGTTAGATTGAGTGGCTCAGGAGGCTTGGAATCTGACTAGGTTAGGATAGATCAAGATTGGGCTCTTTCTCTCTCACCCTCACTCTCCTTGGTGGAAGGATGGCTAAGTCTAAGACCAAGGGTTTTCTAAAAATATTAGTGAGTTGAAATGAGATTGGATGCTTGAAATGAGAAGAAGAGGGGGCTATTTATAATCTCCAACCCAATTTTTTAGTAATTTTTTATGATTATAAGGACAAAATGTGGTTGAATGGCTAAGATTGGAGATTGCCACACAACATCATCTCATGGGTTGGAAGAGGTGATAAAAGGATAATTTTGTGTAATGAGATGAGCATCAAAGTAAATGTACCTCAACCGCACACTTAATGTTCGAAAAAGGAGAAACTCACATGCTTGAGGGACACTACCTGAAAGAGGGGAATTTTCACGTGGCCGGCGGCAACCTAGCTGCCATTAATCTTCACTTGGACTCCCTGGCTTGGTAGGTGGCATCATCTAAGCATGTGGAGGCTCTGCTGCGAGGGTTGCTACTGCTTTGAGGTTTTGGTCATTTCTCCTATTGTGCATAGTTTTAGACTTGGACTTCTAGGTTTTGTTTTGGGCTAAACTAGGTGAGTTGATTAGGTTGCTGGATCGGGTAGTTTGACCAGGCAAGTTGACTCGTCGAATTGACTCAAGATTCTAAGGTTTTGGGTTCCTAGGGTTTAGTGTTAGGCTGACTGAGTTGACTAGGTTGAATGTGCTGATTTTAGGGTTTATGATTGTAGATCCTAAGGTTTAGGCTTCTAAGGTTAGGATTTAATATCAGGGTTTGGTTGTCCATTCATCTGTTCAAACTCAATCAACTTATCAACCGGAGTGGAGTATCTACACCATTAAGTTGTTACTTAGATAATAGCTAATCGGCTCTCCACCCCACCACTAGGGTACCAATGGCCTAGGCTCGAGCCTTAAAAATCAAATTTTTAAATAAGACCAACCTGATGACCTAGCCTGAAACAATTCAAAATTTGGATTGAGACGTACGCTAGGCTCGGCCCATTGACATCCCTACACACCACGTTGAGGATGGGGATTGCATCCTACCCCCACTTGTCTTTAGCTACGAACAGGCAATACTGTGGATAGGCCCATTGTGATGTATCTATTTATCCATGCGGTCCATCCATTCTTTCATATCATTTTAAGGTACGTCCACAAAAATAAGGCACATCCAACACTCAAATGGGCCACACTAAATAATAAGCTTGGGTTGCATTAAATGCTTAAATCATTAAATGCAAGAGTTGTCTTTGGTGTGGTTCACTTGGGCTTTGGATATGCCCACCCATTGTACTGCCCATTTATGGCTAGAGATGGGCAGGTTCCCACTCCTGAAGGTTGTGTGGGCCTGATTGCCTAATTCGCGGCAGGTCATGCTGAAGCAACTAGATCTATACATGAGTTGAACCGAGTCGAGCTTGGCATAGCTCGGCTCGGCCAGTAATTAACCCTATCTTGAACTCTACTCGGCCTGTCTCACCAGCTAGGCTTGGTTCAGTCAGCAGCTCGGGCCAGTTCGAGTCGAGTTTGAGTTTGTATGACATTTTCTCAAACACGTATAATGCATCCTCAATTTCTCACATGAGGTAAAATAGTAATAACATTTTACACGTATTTCATTAAACACCCGACGAGCAGCATCAAAATCAAACACTCGACGTATCCATTCCTTCCTCACCAACACTTCATTGAGCCATTTCATCAGATACTCGGCGAGCAACATTCATATTAAAATAACTGAGTCATCGAGCTGATTTGTTACTAGTTAGTTCGAGTTGAGGTTCAATTTGAGTCGAGGACAAGCTCGAACTCGGCTCGAAATTTTTTCAAGTTCTAAAAACCAGCTCAACTCGATTTGAATCCAATTTCAAGCTAAAGCCAGTCAAGCTTTCCCGAGTCAACTGAGCTAAATGACTCTATGTACAGCTCTAGATGAGTAGCAGAGTTGCTTGCACAGATAAGTTCCTATAGTGGTAAGTTACACGGGACTACCAAAATGTTTGTTCCAGCTGTTTATACGGCTCATGTTAAAACATCATCCCTAAAATGCAGCAGACGGACCACTCAAGTGAATCCCACGAATGGAATGCTCATCATTAAAACCTTGTGGGGGGGGGGGGGGGGGGGGGGGCGGGAATAGAAGTTTTGGATCATAAGATAATATTTGTTTTTTTGGGTTCATCCCATCTAGGCTTCAGGACAGGTTCAATGGTTGGCATTTCCTGCTCTATTCCACTTAAGCTTCTTATTTTCAACAGCATGTACTAACATTAGCTGGAGAAACTGATAGACTGAATATACATATCACGGACATCTGCGTGCCATATCTTTCGACAACAGGAACTTTCTGCAGGTCGAAGACTAGAGAAATTATTAGGTTTTATAATTTATATTATTTCCAAGACGGGCATTGGGTTAACTTATCCGAAGTGGACCCAACAATTTGAACGGATCGATTTGATTTTCAAGTATGCCACGTGTACAATTTAGATTTCACTTGTATAAACCATGACACTGAGCCTGAGTATCAGGTTAATTTCCTTGGAAATGATACAGGTCGAAGGGAGAGCAGATTAGCTAGCTGTTACCCGTTTAACAGCTTAGAGGGTGTTACCCTTACCGTATGGGGCCCACCTTGATTAATGTGTTTCCTGGAAGGAAGCGGATTGGCTGGTATAGCTCACACCAGCAATCTGGCTGGTGTGGATACGTGTCCTGTGAAGACGGGAAGCGGATTGGCTGGTGTGCCACACACCAGCTATTTAGTTGGTGTATGGACGTCAGCAAGTTCTGTGGGCCTTATCATGAGGTATGTGTTATATCCAAACTGTCCATCCATTTTGCGAGAACGGCTAAGGCTTGAGATGAAAAATAAAACAGATCTAATGATCAAGTGGACCACACTGAAAAAAGCAGTGGGGGATTGAACTTCTGCCATTGAAACCCAATTTGAGGTTCACATAAGTTTTAGATTAATATGAAATTTGTTTTTCCTCTCCATCCAGGTCTTTGTTACGTTATGAGTAGATTGGATGGAAAATAAACGTTATGATGGCCCTACAAAAATTTTAATGGTGAAAATTACTATCTCGGCTGCTATTTGTGGTGTGATCCAGTTGATCTTTAGATATGATTCAATTTTTTATTAGTACTCTAAAATGATCTGAAAAAAAAAATGGACAAATGATGTGGATATAATAAATACATCATTGTGGGGACATATAACTTTGATCCCCTCTAAACGGGTAGTACAACTCGGAGCTAGAGGAGCGTCAGCCCTCATCTTCGCATGAGACGTGCATACAGCAGGTATATAGCTGGTGTGTGGTACACGGTAGTTTATGCAGTACTGAGTAACTCAAGCTTAGGGTACTGAGTAAACTCAGTAAGGTCCGCGATGATTTAAATATTCTATCCACTCCGTCCATACATTTTAGCAGATAATTTTAGGGCTTGAACCCAAAGATAAAGTATACAAATCTCAAATGGACCACACCATAGAAATAGTGTGAATTGAATGTCTACCGTTGAAAAATTCTTGGAAGCCAAGGAAGTTTTGGATGAAGATTATATTTGTTTTTTTCCTTCATCTATATCTGTATGATCCTATGAACAGTTTTGATGAAAAATAATCATCACTGTGGAGCCAAGAAAGGTTTCAACGGTGGAAATCATTATTCTCACTGTTACGTGTTGTATGAACCACTTGATCTTTGGATATGCTTCAATTTTGGATTCAACCGCTTAAATTATCTGGAAAAACGGATGGACGGCGTGGATAAACCACATATATTCACGGTGGGCCTAACTGAGTTTACTCGGTACATTAAGAGTATATTGAGTAACTCAGTACGCAATCCCATTCCATGTACACCAGCCAATCCGCTTCCGTGAAGACGAGCGCTGCCCCTCCTCTAACCGTACAGAGTAAACTTAGTTGGGCCCACCTTTAATGTATTCAGTCTATCTAAACCGTCCATCCATTTTTCCATCTAATTTTAGTGGTTGAGCCCAAAATTAAAGCATATACAAAGATCAAGTGGATCATACCACAGGAAACAGGGAGGCTAATGATTTCCACCATTGAAACATTTCTAGGCTCCATAGTAATGTTTATTTGTCATCCAACCTGTTAATAAGATCATACAGACATGGATGAATGGAAAACACAAATATAAACTTGATCCAAAACTTCCCTACCCCGGGGCAATTTTCATGCCAGCCGTTCAATTCAAATGTTTCTTTGTGGTGTGGTCCATTTGAACAGTGTATATGCTTCATTTTTGGGTCTAAGCCCTAAAATTATTTCAGAAAAACGGATAGACAAAGTAGATAAAATATATAAACCAAGGTGGACCTCACAGAGTTGACTGGATAAGCTAATCAGCCGTGAGTTACTCAGCACGCAATCCACTTCCTTCCTCGAGCTCCGAGTTGTACGAACGGTTTAAAGGGGGAACGGATTAGCTACTCCCCTGACACCAGCCATTGGCTGATGCTCGGTGCTCTGTGGGGCCCACCATGATGTCTGTGTGTCATCCATTCCGTCCATATATTTTTATATATCATTTTATGACATAGTAGAAAAAAAGAAATATATATCAATCTCAAGTGGACCACATTACAGGAAACAGTGTTTAATGAATTTTGACCATTAAAAACGTTTTGGGGCCATAAAAGTTTTGGATCAAGCTAATGTTTATTTTTTCCCTTCATCTGGGTCTTTATGACCAAATCAACAGATTTGATGTCAAATAAACAGTACAGTGACCCTTATGAGGATTTTAATTGTGAATATCCATTCATTATTTTTGTCCAATGGTGTGGTCCATCTAAGATTATGTTTTTTTAAATTTTTAGTATCAAAACATAAAATGATCTTTAAAAATGGATGAACGGAATGGATGAAACATATATATCATGGTGGCGCCCACGGAGCACCGCCCACCAGCCACAGGGATGGTGTCGGGGGAGTAGCCAATCCTTTCCCGTTTAAAGGATATCAAAGTTAAATGGCCCCCAAAAATGTAACAACGCATTAAGTAGACCCACCAAAAATAAAAGCGGGACAATGACTTTCACCGATAAAACACTAATAAGGCCCATTATAGCACTTATTTGTTATTAAATATATTCATAAGGTCACACATACTGGATTAAAAGGAAAAATAAATACCACATTATCCAAAACTTTGTTGAATTCGTAAGGATTTTAACGGTAGACAATCAATCCCTTGCTGCTTTTTTGCAGTGTGGTCTATTTGATCTCTGTATTTATCTTATTTTTCAGCTCATGGCTTGAGACAAGCTCATCAAATGAAAGGACAGCTGAGATATAACACATACTCATGATGGGCCAACCGAACTTGATGATGTCACCACACCAGACAGATTGGTGGTGTCTGTAGGTGTACCACACAACACCGATTTGGCTGGTGCCGTTACGTGTCGCTCGTTTGCGAAGACGAGCGCTGATGTTCCACGAACTCAAGCTGTTCGAACAGTTCGATGCAGGGGAAAGTTATGCATGACACGTAATGATGTATTTATTATATCCACACCATTCATCCATTTGGTGAGATCAGTTTAGATTTGATTCCTAAAATGAATCATATCCAAAGCTCAAATGGACCACACCACAAATAACAATGGGGATAATGATTATCACCGTTAAAACGTTCTTACAGCCCAACATAATGTTTATTTTCCATCCAATCCGTTCATAAGGTTGCACTAACATGGTTGAAGAGGAAAAACAAATATCATATCTATCCAAAACTTCTGTGACGCCCCAAAAAGGCATTCAATGATAGACGTTCAATCCTCCATTTCTTTCTGCAGTGCGTCCACTTGATTTTTGGATTTGTCTTCGGTTCAAACCTTATAACGAGCTAGCCAAATGAATGGACCGTTTGGATATAATACATACCTAATGGTGGGACTCACAGAAATTGGTGACGTGAACACACAAGCCAGTTGGGTGGTGTACGTGCGTGGTACACCAGCCAATCCGCTTCCATGTTTCCTATCTACGCCATCCATCCGTTTTTTCAGCTCATTTAAGGGCCTTATCCCTAAACTTAAGTAAATGAAAATCACTTGTGTACCGCATAATTGAAAAAAGTGGTGAATAACCGTTAAAAGGTTCTTATAGGCCCTAAATTATTTGGATCAAGCTAATCTTTTTATTTTCCCTTCATCCAGTTCTCTTTTACCATATCAAGGGATATAAACACTATGAAATCTTCTTACAGTGGGGCTTAGGAAGTTCTTAATGGTGAGCATTCAATCATCACTGTTTATTGTGGTGTGGTCCACCTTAAATTTGGATATGCTTAATATTTTGGAATGTGTTTTAAAATGAAAGGTAAAAACGGATGAATGGAATGGGTATACAAGGTGGGCCCTAAACACCCACTAAGCTGTTACCCAGGTAACACCTAATCTGCACCCCACGTGGAAAGGACGGCCAGATACAAGCATTCCCAAATGTCCGATGGTGAGAAGTTAACAAACAACATCATGTCCCTGTCATATCTCAGGGTAGATTCATAGGCCCTGCATTTGTGATGAAGAATGAATTACTGTACCGTTTTCAATATTCCATTATCCCGGCCTATCATCTCACGTGGTTAAGTAGAATCGAGTTTGCTGGATCCGTTTGGCCAGTGGTCCGTTGTTCTTCGTGGCCGGCCCACCATGATGTATGTGTTATATCCACATCATACATCCATTTCTATATATTATTTGAGGGATTTTTAAGGTAATTCTTGATTGTACGAAGTAAAATTACAAAAAAAAAAAAAACTTAGCTTGATAAGTAGTTTTCGTGGCCGAATGAATGTTTAATAAATCATCATTGTTTCTTCTCATGTAACACATTAGAGTTTTGGATCTACTTCAGTTTTGATCTAATATACTAAAATGATCTCGCAAAATAGATGGACGGATGAATTTCTCACAAACATCATGGTGAGCCCCACCTAGCATCTGAACACAATAACTTCCTATGAAAGGCTTTCGTATGAACCCGCGTAAGGAAGCGTGTGAGTGGCAGAGCATATCTCTCTCCGTGAAGTGAGCGTTACCAAAACTTACTCTCAAACGTGTACGTCATCTAAACCATATGTCAGATCATTCGACTATCATCAAAGTTCACACGTAATGACGTGCGAACCGATGCGCAGGTGAGCATTCCTCTCTCTCTCTCTCTCTCTCTCTCTCTCTCTCTCTCTCTCTCTCTCTCTCTCTCTCTCTCTCTCTCTCTCTCTCTCTCTCTCTATATATATATATATATATATATATATATATATATATATATATATATATATATATGAGAAATGGTTCTATGCGGTCAAGTTCATGAGAACTTCCCATGAGGTCGAGCTGTGTGGGCACCACCATGATGTATGTCGAACATCTACCCCATCAGTTAGATGCACCATTCCATGGTGGGCCTAGGGTTTAAAAATTAAATCAATCCGTGACTTTTATGGGCCACACCACATTTAATAGTTGAGAGGGGTTACCCTCCATTAAAACATTCATAATCATTTGTTGGGCCCACCGAGATGTGGTTCACAAATCTAGCCCATCCATTATGTGTGTCCCACTTGGATGAGGGGTCAGACCAAGCTTCAGATGCATCCAAATTTCAGTTGGGCCTCACCAAGTGCTTTTATATGTTTTAAGCATGTCTTCACATGCTTTTAGATGTTATGGCCCACCTGAGTTCTATATACAACTAATTTTTGGGATATCCCATAATTTAAAAGAGACCCATCAAATGTATGTTGTTGAAGTGACGTCACCAAATTTTGTGGGCCCCACCATGATACATGTTTTATATATACACCTTCCATCCATCTGCAGAGATCATTTTAGGGCAATATGCAAAAAATGAGTTAAATCTAAAGCTCTAATGGACCCAACATAGGGATAGTGAGGACTACCATTGAAAACTTCTAAAGGCCATGAAAGTTTTAGATCAAGCTGATATTTGTTTTTTCTCTTATTTCATGTCTTTTTTTACTTTTGAGCAGGTTGGATTTCAAATAAAAATTATGGTGGGCCTTGGGATCGTTTCAATGGTGGGAATCACTCTCCCCACTGTTTTCTATGGTGGGTCCACTACAGATTTTTATCTACCTCATTCTTTGACTCATGCCCTAAAATGATATTTCAAAATAGATGGACGGTGTGGATACAACACATACATCATGGTGGGGCTCATAAAACTTGGTGACGTAGCTTCAGTAGCCGACTCGACTACTCAACTCTGCGTGAAGTACCCGACTAGCTTCAATACCTCACCCTGTATTGACGTTAGCAAAGTTTTTTTTATCTAATCATGAAGTATGTGTTATATATATCCAAACCGTCCATCCATTTGGTGAGCTCGTTTTAAGGCTTTGAACAAAAACAAGACAGATCTAACTATCAATTGGACCACACTGCAAAAAGCAGTGTGAGATTGAATGTCTACCATTAAAATCCTTTTTGGGTCACGGATGTTTCGGATCAGTATGAAAATTTTTTTCCCTCTTCATTCAGGTTTGTTGACCTTATGAATAGATTGGATAGAAAATAAACGTTATGGTAGGCCCTAAAAATTTTTCAATGGTGAAAATCATTATCTCCACTGCTATTTGTGGTGTGGTCCAGATGATCTTTGGATATGATTCATTTTTTGAACCATGCTCTAAAATGATCTCTAAAAATAGATGAATGATGTAGATATAATAAATACATCAGTGTGGGCCATGTAACTTCGATATCCTTTACACTGTTTGAACAACTCGGAGCTGGAGGAGCGTCAACTAATTCCAACGCGGATTGCGTCCTACCACCTCCCGGACGGTAATCCGTCCAGGCAGGGCTCTGTGGGGCCCAACGTGATGTAAGTTTTTTATATCCATGCCGTTCAACAATTTTCTTAGATCATTTTAATATATGACCCCAAAAAATGAGGCAGGTCCAAGGCTTAAGTGGACCACAAGGTGGGGATTGAACGTCCACCATTAAAAACTTCTTACAAGCTAGAGAAGTTTGGGATCAAGTTGATATTTGTGCTTTCAGTTCATCCACGTCTACATGACCTTATGAATAGGTTGGATGGTAAAAATTCAATAATAACTTATTTTTTCCTATATAACCATTACAGTGCCCCCCTAGGAGTTTGTAACGGTAGAAATTCAATAACAACTGTTTTCCCATCGTGTGGTCCATCTGAGATTCAGATGTAACTTATTTTTTGATATAAATCCCTTAAATTATATTTTAAAATAGATGGACGGCATGGATAGAAAATATACATCATGGTGGGGTCCACATAGCATTGATTTTATTTCTCCAATTTTCCTATAAAACTCACACCGTGTTTGCCTGGTTTCGTATAAAATCTCCTCATTATTTAAAGCTTTTACCATTTAACCTGCCGCCAACACTCGACCTTATGGAAGGTATAATACGGTCGAGCGTATAGTACCTTATATATATATATATATGTGGAAAAGGTACAATGCGCTCGAGCTCACGGCTCCGTCTCATGCGGTCGAGCTCTGTGGGCCCCACCGTGATGCCTTTTGAACATCTACCTCATCAGTCAGATGTGCCATTCCACCGTGGACCTAGGTCTCAAAAATCAAGTCAATCCGTGACTTTTGTGGGCCACACCACATGCAGAAGTGGAGAGGGGTCGTGCAACCATTAAAACATTCATAATGATTTTTGGGGCCCACAAAAGATGTGGTTTGCAAATCTAGCCCATCCATTATGTGTCTCCCACTTGTATGAGGGTTCAGACCAAGTTTCAGCAGCATTCAAAACTCAATTGGGCCCCACCAAGTGCTTTTATATGTTTTAACGGTGTCTTCACATGATTTTAGATGGTATGGCCCACCTGAGTTCCGTATACGGCTGATTTTTGGGATATCCCATTATTTAAAGGGGAACCATCAAATGCACGGTGTTGATGGTCAACATACATCACGGTGGGGCCCACACGGCTCGACCTCATGATAAGCTCATAGTACATTTTCCCATATATATATATATATATAGTTAATGTTAGATTATCATTAATCACGTGGTTATAATTTTGGCAACGCTAAATGATCAATAGAGAGATGATCTAACACTAGACACTATATCATGTGGATGCCCAATTGATCAAATTTGTGAACATTACACAATTTAGACAGTGGCCATGACTTATATCTTGATTAGACCATATCTCACTCATTCTAAGCTCGTTTGACTTGAAATTTAACGTGAAATAACAAGCTCCTAAATAGTTTGGATTTGACCATCGTTATCAATTTTTTTCCAAGACTAAATTTAAATCGTTGAATCCTTTTTTGATTGAACTCATTCGTTTGAGATCGAACTGAGTTGAAACTTAGGGTGTAACACCCTCATGATGTGTAGATCATATCTACTTTTTTAGATCAAGTAATGGGAAGCCCGATCTAATATTTTTGAGAAGTAAGTCCGATATTGTGCATTTTGCCATGTTCGCCCAATCTTTTAATATCCTGCATGTGCAATCCCACACATATGGTTAGAAACGAAGTATCTTTCACCCAGTCTGCCACTTGAGCTATGGATCAGGGTGTCCAAAAGACTTACAAACATTGACAAATACTCTAATTATATTTGTGGATGAGTGATTCAATCCACATAGGAAAGCAATACAATTCAAATAGATGTATTGATGAGTCACCCGTGTAATTAAAATACATGCTACATTCATTTACGTATAATGGATTGATATAATTTTACTATGATTTTATTAAAAAGGGGGACTTTTTGTTGGGGGCCTTGCACGAAACCTTAGGATCTAGCTTCCCGAACAAATCAGAATTACGAGATAATAATGCAATGAAAATAATCAAAGCACAATCACACACTACACAAGAGATTTTTACGTGGAAAACCCTCAAAAAGGTAAAAACTACGGGACCTCGTCCAGATCAACAATCCACTATGAAGTAGAACGTTTACAACCTTCGTCACTCACGCAGGAGCGGATAAACAATAAGAGAATAAAAAGAAAACTGAGAGATCTCACCAATTACGAGGACGTAGAAGTGCTGAAACGACGGCTCCCTTCCATAAGCTTTTCTCTCTCTCTCTTACACCCTAAGCCCTTTAGCAAAACCCTTACAAAGCCTTTAGGAAACCCTCTTGTATTTTCCTCATGCCCTAGAAAAACCATAGAGACCCTTTTTATAGTTTTAGGAAACTCCTTTCCGCATCCCTGTTGCGAAAGGACTCAAATCCGTAATTTTTCGCAAAAACTGCGTAACTTAGGACTGGTCCTGAAAATTTCAGGACTGGTCCTAGCCGCCTACGACTAGTCGTAGCTCACTTACGACTGGTCGTAGACCGCGGAGAAAATTAGCAACAACTCGCTAGACTTTGAGTCGTGCCAGGGCTCAAACCTACGACCGGTCGAATGGCTCCCACGACCGGTCGAAGACCACCTACGATCGGTTGATCAGAGTGATGAAACCCTCCGAAATTTCAACCACTGCACCGTCTCTCCTCTGAACTAAGGAGGAAAAACTGCATCAAATCTCTCCCTTTCCGACTCAGGAGGAATTTACCTTCTTCAAGCCATCCAGGTTTCTACAAACCTCAAACTTGCCTTTGAGCAAAGTCTTGGTCATCATGTCTAACCCATTATCGTCCGTGTGGACCTTCTCAAGCTGTAACACCTTCTGTTCCAAAGTATCTCTAATCTAGTGATACCGAATCTCTATGTGCTTCGACTTAGAGTGCTGACTTGGATTTTTGCTCAAGTGTATAGCACTTTGACTATCGCAATAGACTACGTGCTCCTCCTGCTTCAGGCTAAGTTCCTGTAGGAACCTCTTCATCCAAAGCATCTCTTTACATGCCTCAGTGACTGCAATGTACTCGGCCTTTGTAGTCGACAATGCTACGACCTTCTGTAGCTTGCTCTACCAAGAAACTACTCCCCCTGCAAACGTGAACATGAACCCCGATGTAGACTTTCTAGAGTCTATGTCACCTGCCATATCTGCATCTGTGTAGCCCTCTAACATAGGTTTACCGTCACCATAGCATAGGCTCAACCTGGATGAGCCTCTTAGATACCGCAGTATCCATTTCACCACTGCCCAATGTTCTTTGCCAGGATTGACAAGATATCGGCTGACCACACCAACCGCATATGCTATATTTGGGCGTGTACACACTATAGCATACATCAAACTTCCTACAGCTGACGCGTAGGGTATCTGCTGCATCTCTTCCACCTCTGCCTTCGTCTTGGGACACTGTCTGTCGCTCAATCTGAAGTGACCATCCAGTGGAGTACTGACCGGCTTCGCTGCATTCATATTGAACCGCTCTAAGACTTTCTCAATATACCGCTCTTGTGACAGCCAAAGCTTCCTGCTACTTCTGTCACAAGTTATCTCCATTCATAGGATCTGTTTAGCCGAGCCCAAGTCTTTCATCGCAAAAAACTTGCCCAACTCCTATTTCAGCCTGTCGATCTTTTTGATATTTTTTTTCATGATGAACATGTCATCAACGTATAAGAGCAGAACTATGAAATCACCATCTGAGAACTTGCGCGTGAACATACAGTGGTCCGACTCTGTTCTGTCATACCCATGCTGTAACATGAACAAATCGAACTTCTTGTACCATTGTCGTCTCTTCCTCAGCCTACACACCATATACTCCTTGCCCTTAACTTCGAACCCCTCTGGTTGGTGCATGTAGATCTCTTCTTCCAGGTCACCGTGGATAAAATCAGTTTTAACGTCCAACTGCTCTATCTCTAGATCCATGCTAGCTGCCAACCCAAGTAACACCCTTATAGATGTCATCTTCACCACTGGTGAGAATATCTCCTCGAAGTCTATACCTTTCCTCTGACCGAACCCTTTTACCACAAGTCTGGACTTGAACCTCGTCTGTAAATTCTTCTGCTCAACCTTCTTTCTGAACACCCACTTGTTGCTCAGAGCTTTCTTGCCCTTAGGCAGTTTCACCATGTCATAAGTGCGGTTCTTATGCAAGGATTTCATCTCCTCTTGCATAGCTTTCAACCACTCCTCCTTATGCTCGTCGGCTAGGGCCTCAGAATGGTCTTTTGGCTCTCCCCCATCAGTCAGCATAATGTACTAATGCGGTGAGTACTTCTTGGACGGTTGTCTGTCCCTAGATGACCTCCTCACCTATGGCTCAACAGGTGGATCAAGTGGGGGCTGCTCCCCCGGTCCATCTTCTGTAGGAACCCCCTTGTCCTCTGCACCTCACTGTACTCCCCCGTCATCAGGCACCACGGGAGGAATAACCGGATCTATGTCCTCTAGCTCACCTGAACTATGCTGATTCTTCTCTAGCTTACCAATGTCTTCAACACACTGATCTTTAAAGAAAACTACATCTCTGCTCCTGACGAGCTTCCTCTCGGTCGGATCCTACAATCTGTAACCAAACTTTCATCACCGTACCCTAAGAACACTCACTGCCTGATCTTCATATCGAGTTTGGACCTCTCGTCCTTCGGTACGTGAACGGATGCATGCCCTGCATCCAAACACCCTGAGATGACTGTACGATGGATCCTGTCCAGTCCACACTTTCTCAGGTACTTCTCCATTCAATGGGGCTGATAGAGACCTGTTTATCAGATACACCGCCGTGTGCATTACTTCTCCCCAGAACGTCTTAGGCAACTTTGCATGGGATAACATGCATCTGATTCTCTCAACAATGGTGCGATTCATTTGCTCAGCTACACCATTATACTGGGGCGTCTTGGAAACCGTCTGTTCATGCCGTATACCCAGGGACTTGCAGTACTCATGAAAGTCACCGATGTATTCACCACCATTATCAGTGCGGATGCACTTCAATGATCTACCTGTCTCTCTGTCACGCCCCAAACTCGGAAACCGGGCTCACAAAATTCTCGATCACTGAATCCGGCACCGACAACCTCCATAGAACTCCATTCTCGGCTCCTAGCGTCCATTCGCCAGGTTCCGATCCTGGGATGCTACGAGGAGGATTTTCAACGTCAGCTTGATTCGTAATAAGCATAACCAAAGGCATAACCCACAAACAACAACCAAGAACTTCATTACATTTCCACTATGATCAAAAACTTTACAAGTACAATGAGCATAAAGAAAAATACAATGGTAAAGAACAAAAAACTCCAAAATGATCTGCAACGTGCTCCTGCCTCAGCGCTGCTGCGCCCCAACGTCACCTGTACTCAACGGTCGTGCATAAGCTTATAGAAAGCTTAGAGGGTGGTGAAAGTGTGTGCGCAAGGTAGTAATATGATCATATAATGTTAGAGTAATGCAGAATATGCAGATGGATCCATAATATCATGAGCCGTACCAAGGCTATGCGATGCAAGACATGAATGATATCGGCCATCCCACGGCCATGCGATGTGAAATGCAACTCAAGTATATAAATCCTCATCTATGTCCACATGTCAATACAACTCAACTTTGGGATATCACCGGAGTCTACTACACTCTAAACCAGATCGCCTCCTCATCGCGTGCAGTGAAAGAGACCTCACTACCCGTCTGCCAATATCAGGCGCGACTCGTCGATAGCGGACCCATTCCTCGAGCTGATCAAACTCAGCCTAGCATTGCCCCCTATACTCGAGCGGGTAAGGCTGCACCCCCTTCCAACCGACCACGACACAGTGGAGAGCGTAGCCATCTGGTAATCGACACTCGACGCTCATTTACCCACTCGGTCTAGACGTTGGAGCAACCTCTTGGTAACATAAGGGTTTAGGGACTTTCACCCAGGGATATCTATAGCACCTGTAACATCCAGAAAATCGAGGGGTCGAGCAAAAACCCAACTCACGAGTTCCAAAATGTTATTTATGCAACATAGATACGTATGACTGAATGTTGTCTGTGATAATGTATTAAACACGAGTGAGATTAAGCCAGAACAACATATCATACTCCAGAGACAGTTAAATTAACAAGCGGAAGACTGTGATAGTATGTATAGCATATATAAACTGTTGTATGTCTCCAGAGTGTGAACATGTTACCAGGTTATATACATACATGTATACTCCAAAAGTAGATGAAACGAATATACATGAGTGCGCTAAAAATATAAAATGACAAGTGTCAAGACATCTAATCAACCTCCCTGTAATCCCGTCAATCAGAATTCGCATAAAGGAGGAATCCTCCTCATCATCATCAAGTCCAGCTCCGCCTCGCAGGCCGCGCCATCATTTGCAATCACAAAAAGGTCTGGTGGGTGTCCAGGAACACCGTCCCGTAACATGGGAGTGAGTAGCTAACTCAGTGGAATAATAAAGCAAAGATTAACATGTTATCAAATCAATTATGCGATAATAGTAAAACGGTAATTCAAACATTCCTAATACTGTTGTTAATGCAATTATGACATGACGTGATGTATGCCCTCACCGATGATCTCCCTCATACGGCAACATCTTACGACCGCGGCATGCCACACTCCCTAGAGTGCTCCACATCTTCCAGGCACATGCAATGCTATGGTGATATGATTTTCGAGTTGTTATTAGTCCATTCAAACAGCAGTATTGGGAAACTAAGGCACCTCCCTTATATCAATCCCAACACAGATCCTGTCTAGGGTCGTCACTCCTAGTAATCTCATACGATGTATATTTTGTAGGTCGCTGCAAGGGCTGCCAGGGCTGTTGCTCGCACTCGTTGCACCGCTCCCCCATCACCTTATCAATACAGGCCTACCGTACTCTACTGCAACGGAAGGGTCGTCGCCTCCCGTAGACTCAGAATACGCTCGTGGTCACTACAAAGGACTCGTCGCCTGATCAGTGTAGGCCGACAGCAAGAATATAGTGTCCCATACCACCATAATCTGATCACGAGTCTAGGTGCTCACTGGTCACTACGGGGAGGTTTGTGGCCCCAGCGTAGGCCGACAGCTCGACCACGGTGTCCCATACCACCATGCCCGGCTCATGAGTCTTCGTGGATCAAGGTACCATGGTTAACAGGGTTTACAATGGTAAGTTCAGTACCCTAGGTTCAAGCAGTTATGACTCATGCAGGGTGAACATACAATGGCCAGTCGGGTTACTTGATGGGCTCGACTAGGGCGATCGCATCTCAAGTTGACGACATGAAGTGCGTAAAACACTTCGTGTGGCCTGACCACTGCCGCCAACTCCAGAACACGGCTCGCGTTCATCGACGCGTCGTTCGTGGCGAAGATAAACTAACCACGAATTCGCTCGGTTACCGACTGCCTGGACTAAGTATAGTCCCAAACAATCATGGAATCACATCAGCATTCATGTAAGAGTAATGGAAATGAAATACAACCATGTGAGCATGTTAACACATGTTATAACGTACAACTTAAGTAAATCATCCTACACATGTCTTTCACACATATAATGAAATTATGCATATCGCCAACATATAGGAAATCCTCTCCATTAGCCTATTAATTGAGAATTCAATCTCAACTAAATCATAATAAAATCATCAAGTACATGTTATAGCATACCACTTAAGTGCAACATCAAACATATGCATTTCATACATATAATGAAATCGTACATACGGCTAACATGTAGGAAATCATTTACATCAGCATATTAATTGAGAAATCAATCTCAAGTTAATTCATAACACCATTTAATTCAATACATACTAATACAAGCATTTATACAAACACTTACACTACACACTTGAGTCTACATATAGTATGTCGACCCGAAATGCGCATTTAGGCGAATCTCTTCGCCAAACTAATTATGCACGCATTCCTAATATTCTAATGCGACAACAATTCATGTCAATCACATCAGCAAACTATGAATGAAAACAGTACTTCCTACAAATGACTAAAATGCCCTAAATCTCATATTCTTCGTTGATTTACGAAACAGGAAACGGACAGCATGTTGTACATGTCAAACGGCGTTGCCGTCAAGAATCTACTATTAAACGACATTGAAAGCTTTGGAAATAGTCAATCAAAGCATCTAATATCCGCACCTTGTCTCTTATGGATGTTGAAATTCGAACGGAGCGTATACGCTTCATCTACGGCGAATAGACAACCTGATTTGCAAGATTTATCAACTAACATGCTTTGAAAGCAAGAAAACCTTAAATCAGCAACTTATTAGGGTGTTTTCTTACCTGAAAATGTGGAGGAATCACCGGAAAAGTGATTGGAGTGCGTCGCCTAAGCACGTACAGCAGCAGCAGCAGGTGGCAGGAAAATCTCTCCCACCTTCTCTCACAAACTCTCACCTTTTCTCTCTCCCAATCTAGGGCTTTTTGCAAATTCAGATGGGAGAGAGGAGTGAGGGTTTCAAGACCTTTTATAAGCCCAATCTTGCCCGAAATAGGCTCAGGAACAAGTTTCACTTGAGGGGTAACCAAATCGGGGCTGTTTCGGTCCAAAAGATACTTTCTGGTGGTCCCCTTGTCGAATGTGATCGGACTTAAGCTCATGCATACCAGATCTAGCACGTATTAAGTTTTCAGTCCAGCAGGGTTCGCAGATCGTACGAGGCGGACCAATTTCAGTTCAACGGTCACCGCACGTAGATCAGGCCTGCAAATCTCATGATATGAAATATAAATTTTTCCTGATCCGAGGGTATAATTTGGCTAAATTCTGACGGTCAGAACGCTTAATACTGACGTGTCAAGTCGTGTGCCAGATTTGAATTTGAAATTCCAATTCTGTCCCTATTCGCACTCTCTTCGGTCCGGGCTCAATGAAATGGCCTGTGATTATCGGTTTGACTTGATTTTCGAAATGAGTGTCAAGTCCAACTAGGCGGTTCTAACGGTCTAAGATAGGAGGTATCGGACTTTCGACGCGCGGTCTAGATCCAATACAAAATTTCAAAGTGGTCCAGAGAACAAACCGGCTTAGAGTTTGATCTGAGGTTATAGAGAGTTATAGGGTCATTGGTTCCACTCGCTTTGGGTCTTGTAGAACGTATTTAAAGTGGTCCAAGTTAATTCTACTGAGTATTCAGTTTGGTACTCAACCAAATTCTACCCTAATTATGGCAGAATACGGTCATAGGGCCATTCTATCCCCCATTTTAAAAACTTCTAGGTATCATATTATTTTTATTATTTTTTTACGGGTTCATCATCAAGTTTACCCTTACTCCTCCAAATTTCATAAGATTTCGAGTTGTAGAAAAATTCTAAAAATTCTAGAAGCAGCAGCTGTCCAACAAGTGATTATCGGACAGTTGCTCACAATGACCTACTTTAAACTATACTAAATATTTTATTATATTTTTCACATATTTTTATATAAAACTAGACTCATTTAGTTTCAATCTAGTTTTTGAATCACCTAAATCGGAGTTATAACAAAAGAGATATAATTTTTCAAAGTCCGAAGAAATGCATAGAAAAAAAGGTACAGAAACTCGCTGTACGGACGAGTTCGGCGATGCATCGCCAAACCGGCGATGGCATCGCCGACCACTGACCTGTTTGGGGTGATTTCTCCATCTGATATTTAAAATGGGTGTATTTTAGAACCTGAAATGAGTTATTTGATATGCAATATATGATTTTGGGGTAGGAGAAGCTGATCTATCTAATTAGTCTACTTATTTAGTAAGACTTCAAAAGGTTAATGGCTAAAAACCCTTTTCATTTATTTATTTACTATTCATAGTACTTTTTAGTTTAAGTATTGATCAACATCACCTAAACTTTAAGATTTGTGTCTAATGTGAGAGCTTTTAGAAAATTTTGAAGGATAAAGTAGTAAAAGGTGAGATTTTTGAAGGAAATAGGGATTTGAGACTTTTGGATTGAGTTTTGAGAAGTTAATCAAGTGTTAGGATAGACTCATTGCCTAAGGACGTCTAATCCCAGGTTGGCAAAAATCCGTGGTGTTATAATCTACCCCCCTTAAAACACAATGTCGTCCCCGACATTGGCGAAGGATAAAGAGTACCTAACAAGGCTTCAGTCTTGACAGTGTAAGGAAGGGTTCAAATCTTATTTAACGACCTAACCTTTATGTATAACCTAACTCAAAGGTTTCGATCTTAAGCCAGTAGGAAAGAACCTAACCACGCTACCGCTGCGCTACTCTGATCGAATGGTAGCGTTGACTAACCTAACTGGATTGGACTCAATGCGTTCTACCCCCCTTAAAACTTGGTTTTACTTAAGGTTGAAGAATCTTAACATCGATCCGTATATCGGAACGAGGCGCAACTTAGGGGCTATCCTTAACCTAAAATGGAAACAATCTTTCTCTACATGGTTTTCCTTGCTAATGATGTGTTCTATGGCATTGATACTTATTATCATAGAGATGAGCCTAATCTCTATTGTGTTTAAGTTCATGGGCAGGTATGAGTTGGTGGCAAGATGTCAAATTCTCTACTGGCTTTAAGTCCTTAACATTTATCAAGGGCAAAGCAATAACTTGTGGTTGTAGGTGGTCGAGCCAACACGGAAGAAAAGTTATGTAGTGGGTTTGAGCCGGATACATAGACTTTCTGTCTAGCTAGAACAGAAGATTTATTGTATCAATTCTTAATCCGAGTCGATGCCGATCTTCTGCTTGATCAGAGCATTGGATTTATTGGTAACTACTAGGATTAAGAAGTCGATTCAAACCGCGAATACATCGCTTACATGTAGTTCCTTTATTCCGCATTCCCGAATGCAATAAGCCCTTGGGGAAGGCAATTCTAAGGGGCGTGCTAGTACATTCTAAGTTCAATCTGAGGGAGTTATAAATATTCCCTGAGAGTGTATGGTTCCTTCCTATGGGCAACAACAGAAGTCTATAAGCCATAAAGGGATCTACCGAAGGAAGGGAGTCTCATTCCAACCAAATCTAACCTACTATCCCTTAGCATATTTAGGCCTTACACTGCCTAAGACAACTAGTAGCCTAGTCTGTAACTCAGTAGTTATAATCCAAAGCCTAAGTTTGTACGTTAAATGGTTCCATACCATTTCTACTACAGGGAGTTGTTCTATCGCTTAGGGTCAAGATTGTCTAAATGGAATTGGATTTCTTATGTCGTCAGACCCTTCAAATCTAGGAGTTCTAACACTAGATCCAAAATGCCCAAAGGCCTATATGGCCAGTAGCATTAAGTTGTATTAAATGGAACCGTATTCCTAGTCCCATAGCGGGATCGGAAGAGGCATGCTTGGTAGGAGGGTGGGGTGGGATAAAAATTCATTTGTAGACTGAATCCCGGGAGTTACTATACTCCCAACCTAGGGACAATACCTTACAGCGAAATGAAACGGCATGCATTCCATTCAACAAATTTCGGCTACGTTAAGTCCAAACCACAATACAAACCCATTTTCTACCGGTAACATCACTAGATCCAATAACAACAAAACACAGAAATTCTTAAAACAAAAATCAAACAATCTACAGGGCAACGACATAGATGCCTAATTCTACCAAAGGACTTCTACCATGGTCCCAACTAACCTTCTTGAATACTATCTAGTTCAGTACTGTCAGTTGCCCACTAGAGCTTTCTCGGCCATATATTTTCAAATTTCCTTAAGCAAGAAATTAGAGAAATAGGATTGAGAGGGAGGATGATGGAAAGAGAGAAAAAGGCTAAAACAGCTTAACAATAACCATGAAAAGCGGAGGAAATGCGGAGAAATGGTTGCCCAAATGGACAGAATGAAATCTAGGCGTTATAGAGGGATGCTTCAAGCTCCCCTAGGATGGATTTTTAGAAAGAAAAGGGAATGAAAAAGGGGAATGGAGCACCTCACGATTTCAGCTCGTTTTGGGGGTTGTAAGAGCTCCAAACGGCGAGATTTGCAAGAGGGAAGGCTGCAAACTTTAATGGAGTAATGAGGTGCAGTCGTTTTCAGCCAAGAATGGGTTTAGGAGTGGTTTGGAACCACGGTTTTGAGAGAGGGCAGCTAGAAAATGAAAATGGGGCTAGGGGAGGGGACTTTTGTGAAGGAAGTACCCCATTTAGGGGTTTTCTATGGATGAACCATACGTGGGAGGGGTGTACTACCCAAAATACCCCCACGCCCCAAATTTTACCTCAAGTGGGCCCACCTGTACGGCGATGCATCGCCGAACCGGCGATGGCATCGCCGACCGGCCGGTGATTTGACCGGTGGGACCACATAGGTTTGGTCCCCCATGGTCCAGGGACCCTAAAAATGTTTGGTTCCCACCTTGATTCATTGTAGATTGCCCTATATAGGCCCAAACATGCACTCGGGGCTTTCCGGGGCCAATCTTCCAACCCAAATACAAACCCCCATCATGCAGCATATGATTTTGGGGTAGAAGGAGCTAATACATCCATCTAGCCCATTATTTGCTAAAGAAAGAAAACTTAGAATGGCCATATGGCTATTTTTCATGAAATGTTACTATTCACTATAAAATTTTGTCAAAATATGATTTTGTATCATTTTCACACTAGGATCAATGCCTAACATGAAAAGAAGATGAAAGAATTGAAGAATGGAGTGGTGAGAGGAAGAATTTTGAAGATTTTAGGTAAAACGGGGTTTTTAAGCCCTGACGATTGAATACTGGGGTCGTGGTTGTCCCACGGCCCAAAAATTTACATTTACGGGTTTAGAATCATTCAAAGAACGTCTCAACCCACTTACCTACAACCTAGGAGCTATTCAGGTTGCTTCATGTGCCCCTAGATGCGCTACGGACTCGATCACGCGATCGAAATGAATAGACTTCGCCTATTCGTGAATCTGGGATCCTAGAAGTGTTCCTAGACCCTTCTTGCACCCACCTAAGTCAAAGGAAGCGACAACGTACGTCGCGTGACCATAACTCAGGCCCGGTTTAATCCAAATCATGCTCTGATACCATCTGTAACATCCCGAAAATCGGGAGGTCGAGCAAAAACCCAACTCCCGAGTTCCAAAATGTTATTTATGCAACATAGATACGTATGACTGAATGTTGTCTGTGATAATGTATTAAACACGAGTGAGATTAAGCCAGAACAACATATCATACTCCAGAGACAGTTAAATTAACAAGCGGAAGACTGTGATAGTATGTATAGCATATATAAACTGTTGTATGTCTCCAGAGTGTGAACATGTTACCAGGTTATACACATACATGTATACTCCAAAAGTAGATGAAACGAATATACATGAGTGCGCTAAAAATATAAAATGACAAGTGTCAAGACATCTAATCAACCTCCCTGTAATCCCGTCAATCAGAATTCGCATAAAAGAGGAATCCTCCTCCTCATCATCAAGTCCAGCTCCGCCTCGCAGGCCGCGCCATCATCTGCAATCACAAAAAGGTCTGGTGGGTGTCCAGGAACACCGTCCCGTAACGTGGGAGTGAGTAGCTAACTCAGTGGAATAATAGAGCAAAGATTAACATGTTATCAAATCAATCATGCGATAATAGTAAAGCAGTAATTCAAACATTCCTAATACTGTTGTTAATGCAATTATGACATGACGTGATGTATGCCCTCACCGATGATCTCCCTCATACGGCAACATCTTACGACCGCAGCATGCCACACTCCTTAGAGTGCTCCACATCTTCCAGGCACATGCAATGCTATGGTGATATGATTTCTGAGTTGTTATTAGTCCATTCAAACAGCAGTATTGGGAAACTAAGGTACCTCCCTTATATCAATCCCAACACAGATCCTGTCTAGGGTCGTCACTCCTAGTAATCTCATACGATGTATATTTTGTAGGTCGCTGCAAGGGCTGCCAGGGCTGTTGCTCGCACTCGTTGCACCACTCCCCCATCACCTTATCAATACAGGCCTACCGTACTCTACTGCAACGGAAGGGTCGTCGCCTCCCGTAGACTCAGAATACGCTCGCGGTCACTACAAAGGACTCGTCGCCTGATCAGTGTAGGCCGACAGCAAGAATATAGTGTCCCATACCACCATAATCTGCTCACGAGTCTAGGTGCTCACTGGTCACTACGGGGAGGTTTGTGGCCCCAGCGTAGGCTGACAGCTCGACCACGGTGTCCCATACCACCATGCCCGGCTCATGAGTCTTCGTGGATCAAGGTACCATGGTTAACAGGGTTTACAATGGTAAGTTCAGTACCCTAGGTTCAAGCAGTTATGACTCATGCAGGGTGAACATACAATGGCCAGTCGGGTTACTTGATGGGCTCGACTAGCGCGATCGCATCTCAAGTTGACGACATGAAGTGCGTAAAACACTTCGTGTGGCCTAACCACTGCCGCCAACTCCAGAACACGGCTCGCGTTCATCGACGCGTCATTCGTGGCGAAGATAAACTAACCACGAATTCGCTCGGTTACCGACTGCCTGGACTAAGTATAGTCCCAAACAATCATGGAATCACATCAGCATTCATGTAAGAGTAATGGAAATAAAATACAACCATGTGAGCATGTTAACACATGTTATAACGTACAACTTAAGTAAATCATCCTACACATGTCTTTCACACATATAATGAAATTATGCATATCGCCAACATATAGGAAATCCTCTCCATTAGCCTATTAATTGAGAATTCAATCTCAACTAAATCATAATGAAATCATCAAGTACATGTTATAGCATACCACTTAAGTGCAACATCAAACATATGCATTTCATACATATAATGAAATCGTACATACGGCTAACATGTAGGAAATCATTTACATCAGCATATTAATTGAGAAATCAATCTCAAATTAATTCATAACACCATTTAATTCAATACATACTAATACAAGCATTTATACAAACACTTACACTACACACTTGAGTCTACATATAGTATGTCGACCCGAAATGCGCATTTAGGCGAATCTCTTCGCCAAACTAATTATGCACGCATTCCTAATATTCTAATGCGACAACAATTCATGTCAATCACATCAGCAAACTATGAATGAAAACAGTACTTCCTACAAATGACTAAAATGCCCTAAATCTCATATTCTTCGTTGATTTACGAAACAGGAAACGGACAGCATGTTGTACATGTCAAACGGCGTTGTCGTCAAGAATCTACTATTAAACGACATTGAAAGCTTTGAAAACAATCAATCAAAGCGTCTAATATCCGCACCTTATCTCTTATGGATATTGAAATTCGAACGGAGCGTATACGCTTCGTCTACGGCGAATAGACAACCTGATTTGCAAGATCTATCAACTAACATGCTTTGAAAGCAAGAAAACCTTAAATCAGCAACTTATTAGGGTGTTTTCTTACCTGAAAATGTGGAGGAATCACCGGAAAAGTGATTGGAGTGCGTCGCCTAAGCACGTACAGCAGCAGCAGCAGGTGGCAGGAAGATTTCTCCCACCTTCTCTCACAAACTCTCACCTTTTCTCTCTCCCAATCTAGGGATTTTTACAAATTTGGATGGGAGAGAGGAGTGAGGGTTTCAAGACCTTTTATAAGCCCAATCTTGCCCGAAATAGGCTCAAGAACAAGTTTCACTTGAGGGGTAACCAAATCGGGGCTGTTTCGGTCCAAAAGATACTTTCTGGTGGTCCCCTTGTCGAATGCGATCGGACTTAAGCTCATGCGTACCAGATCTAGCACGTATTAAGTTTTCAGTCCAGCAGGGTTCGCAGATCGCACGAGGCGGACCAGTTTCAGTTCAACGGTCACCGCACATAGATCAGGCCTGCAAATCTCATGATATGAAATATAAATTTTTCTTGATCCGAGGATATAATTTGGCTAAATTATGATGGTCAGAACGCTTAATACTGACGCGTCAAGTCGTGTGCCAGATTTGAATTTGAAATTCCAATTCTGTCCCTATTCGCACTCTCTTCGGTCCGGGCTCAATGAAATGGCCTGTGATTATCGGTTTGACTTGATTTTCGAAATGAGTGTCAAGTCCAGCTAGGCGGTTCTAACGGTCTAAGATAGGAGGTATCGGACTTTCGACGCGCGGTCTAGATCCAATACAAAATTTCAAAGTGGTCCAGAGAACAAACCGGCTTAGAGTTTGATCTGAGGTTATAGAGAGTTATAGGGTCATTGGTTCCACTCACTTTGGGTCTTGTAGAACGTATTTAAAGTGGTCCAAGTTAATTCTACTGAGTATTCAGTTTGGTACTCAGCTAAATTCTACCCTAATTATGGCAGAATACGGTCCTAGGGCCATTCTATCCCCCATTTTGGAAACTTCTAGGTATCATATTATTTTTATTATTTTTTTAGGGGTTCATCATCAAGTTTACCCTAACTCCTCCAAATTTCATAAGATTTCGAGTCGTAGAAAAATTCTAAAAATTCCAAAAGCAGCAGCTGTCCAACAAGTGATTATCGGACAGTTGCTCACAATGACCTACTTTAAACTATACTAAATATTTTATTATATTTTTCACATATTTTTATATAAAACTAGACTCATTTAGTTTCAATCTGGTTTTGGAATCACTTAAATCAAAGTTATAACGAAGGAGATATAATTTTTCAAAGTCCGAAGAAATGCACAGAAAAAAAGGTACAGAAACTCGCTGTACGGACGAGTTCGGCGATGCATCGCCGACCACTGACCTGTTTGGGGTGATTTCTCCATCTGATATTTAAAATGGGTGTATTTTAGAATCTGGGATGAGTTATTTGACATGCAATATATGATTTTGGGGTAGGAGAAGCTGATCTATCCAATTAGTCTACTTATTTAGTGAGACTTCAGAAGGTTAATAACTAAAAACCCTTTTCATTTATTTATTTACTATTCATAGTACTTTTTAGCTTAAGTATTGATCAACATCACCTAAACTTTAAGATTTGTGTCTAATGTGAGAGCTCTTAGAAAATTTTGAAGGATAAAGTAGTAAAAGGTGAGATTTTCGAAGGAAATAGGGATTTGAGACTTTTGGATTGAGTTTTGAGAAGTTAATCAAGTGTTAGGATAGACTCATTGCCTAAGGACGTCTAATCCCAGGTTGACAAAAATTCGGGGTGTTACAGCACCCCATGTAGAATGTGATTTTCGGTATCCAATCCTGCCAACCATGATGCGTCTGTGGAGGCTACGACCCCGATATCACCAGGGCGTACAGTAACCATATCACATGATGCGAGATGCATGAATCACTCTATCCAATCATGCAGCACATCCTGCGCGTATTGTGCACTCATGTAGGACAACACCGCCCAACCGGGAGCCCATAAACAACCTGCCCGAAGGCATATGCTATGATCAGTCACCTCTCATATCAAGCATACATATGATGCGTATGATCATGAGTCATGAAACTATACTAAACATGTTATAATGAGATGAACTATCCTTACAATACAGATGGGCTTGGACAGCCTATACACAATAAGTACGGGCCTGATAATGGGCCCTAAGGAGAGTCGTAATGTGGACATCCAACCAGCATTACACTCGCAATGTGGACGTCAAACCAACATTGCTCCCAAGGCACGATTGTCGTAAACATCGTTACATAATCCGAGTTGGGATTACACATTGCAATGGACCTTAGGTTCATCCCATTGGGCTTTACATAAATATCAGATGGGCCATATCGTATGGGACTTTTATTCATCAAATGGGCCACTTAAATGGGCCGCACCAATGGGCCTTATGTGCATTGCAATGGGTCATAACCCGTGAGCCTCAGAGTATATCAAAATGGCCTAAGCACATGGGCCCTATGTGTTTCAAGTGGGCCTAAACCCATACGCCTTTTACAATCAAATGGGCTTAATCTCATGAGCCTTGTATAAATCAAATGGGCCTAACCCATAGGCCTTTTTCAAATCAGATGGGCCTAACCCATAGGCCTTGAATAAATCAAATGGGCCTAACTCATAGGCCTAAATAAATCAAATGGGCCTAACCCATAGGCCTAAATAAATCAAATGGGCCTAACCCAAACATAGGTGGCCCACCCAATCTTCACTCATACCTTAAAATGATCTTACCGAGTGGATGGACGGTTTGGATTTGGCACACGCATCATGAGTGGGGTCCACTGTAATATCTATTTGCCATCCAATCTTTTCATAAGGTCACGTGGACCTTAGGCCCACTGCAATGTTTATTTGTCATCCGACGAGTGGGCCAGGGGAAGGCCCACTGCAATGTTTATTTGTCATCCGGCGAGTGGGCCAGGGGAAGGCCCACTGTGATATTTATTTGTCATCCGGCAGGGGGGTGAATGAAATACATGCATAAGGTGGGCTCCACCGTCCGCTGGACGGTGGAGGTAAAACACGAATATCGTGGTGGGTACCACCAGGTGGACAGAAAAACACATACATCACTGTGGGTCCCATGCGGGGCCCACCACAATGTTTATTCACTATCCAATCCATTCATAAGGTCGCACGGACCTGGGTGAGGATGAAAAATAAATTTCAGCTTGATCTGAAACTTCGGTGGACCCCAGATCGGGTTTTAATGGTAAATGTGCATTCACACTGTTTCCTATGATGTGGGCCACCTGAGCGTTGGATCAAGCTGAAACTTGGAGGGGGCTCACTGCTGGGGATGGCCCACCTCGTGGACAGCTTGGATGATAAATAAACATTACGGTGGGGCCCACATGCAGGGCCGTGGGCCCCTGACGTCCGCCCGCCAAACGCTACACGCAGCAGCGTGCAGCCGCTGCTGCTTGTTGTCAGAGGGCAGAGACTCTGCCTCTTGCAAAAATCAGAAAATTTTTCGGGTGTGGGGCCCGCTACAAGAAAATCCACCCCGTCCATTGACTTCCCTGACTCGAAACAAGCCCATCGAGTCCGCTATTGCACCCATTTAGGCCTGTAGAAAAATTAAATTAAATTTAAATGGTAATAGTCACTGTTTCGTGTGGTTTGGCCCGCCTAATGAACGGATGGACCTCATTCCTCGGTTCAACGCCTAAAATGAGTTGGTGAAAGGAATGGGCGGCATGGATTGAATACACACATCAAGGTGGGGCCTATATTAGTGGCCCACCCCAAAGGCTTCTTTTCTTTTTTTTTTTTTTTTATAGGCAGAGACGTCCAGCGTCTGAGACGTTGGATGGTTGGAAAATGATAAAAAAAAAAAGGACACTGAGGTGGGCCTGATTAGGTGGACCATCACATGGCTACCCCATACAAGGTGGGCCGCATCTAAAAATGGATTGGATCCAATACATGCATCCTAGTGGGATCCATCCAAGTGGGCCACATAACCATATTAAATAAAAGGAATAGAAAGGGAGAGAGAGAGAGAGAGAGAGAGAGAGAGAGAGAGAGAGAGAGAAGGTGGGACACGCTTGAGATGGAGGGACCCCGACATTTTGGGCCCTCCCTTATAATGAATCATACATCAAGTGGATCCCTCTACACATGGAATCACCGAGATCGTAAATCAACGGTGGAGATCCGTTCCCCGCCGGTGTGGATGGTCTAGATGACCTTCTAATACAAGAAAATAAACATCATGATGGGGTCCATGGAGAATGGCCCCATCATGGATGATCATGATGATCTAAGTGGGCCATCGGCCACACCTTAGGGTCCCAAGTGAGATCCAAACCATTGATCGGTTGGCCTCACTTGGCCCATCTCAAAAATAGAAAAAAAACTACTACGATCATGCACCCACCGTCCGATCTTCTTGCTTCTATAGGTTCCTTAGCACCTAAGCTTGGATTTCAATGGAGGAGATGAGAAATGTAAGGCTAAGATGGGAGATGAAGGGGTAGGAAAGGTGGGCCACACTTAGAATTTTGGGTGTGCTTGGAGAGCACTCAAACGTATGGAGCTTTGCTTGGGAGAATGAGATGAGAAATGAGAAAGAGAGAGAGTGTTGTAGAGAGAGATGGGTGATGGATAGATGTGGTGAATGATGGGTGTGTAAGAAAACCTTGACTTTGGTGGCCTTTTGTGTAAAAAAGGCATGGGAGGTGTAAGAACTTTTTGACTTTAGAGGCTTTTTATGTAAGAGAGGTATGTATCTTGTAAGAAATTCTTGACTTTTGTGGTTTCTTGGGAATGGGTGAAAGGTGATGTGTACTTGACATATGATGGGTTGATTGATTGATGGATTGATGGGATTGATGCGACACATCGTAGAGATTCTCTTGAGTTTCACAACGCGCGGCATTTTTCTCGCACCGAACGTCGGCCCACATCTCTTGACCAAGGTATCGCCTCGGCGCGCAAGTCGTGGCATCGGAACCGCAGCGACGGCGCGGTCGCATTGGTATTGGTCTTGGGTTGAGTCGATACAGGTTGACGGCATATGAATCAGGGTCGCGCGTCAATATTGGTTAAGGGTCGAAGGTTGTCAGAATTCTACCAGTAAGACCGTGGAAGTCTATGGAATGGTATAGACTAAGATACGGGTCTTACACTCTCTTTCGACCATAGCATGAAACAACTTAAACACACCAAAGACCTCATCCTTGGATTTCAAAGCATAAGCCCAAACCCTCCTAGATGCATCATCTATAAAAGTAACAAAATACAATGCCGCACCCAAGATTTTTATCCTCATAGGACCACACACATCAGAATAAACCAAATCTAATACATGTACTTTATTAACATGAGAAGCAGTTTTAACAAATGAAACTCTATGTTGTTTCCCTGATAAACAATCAAGACAGGTTTTGAGAGGTATACCTGTCACGTCTGGAAGGAGCTGCTTCCTTGCTAGTAGCTGAAGCCCTTTTTCACTCATGTGGCCTAGACGCTTGTGCCACATGTCAATAGCTGAATCTTTCGCTGCGTTCAACCCACCCTTGCATACACTGACACTTGCCTTGTACAGGGTGTAACACTTCTTTCCTTTGGCTGCGATCAATGAACCTTTGATGAGCTTCCAGCGCCCACTAGCAAACCGACTTTCATAGCCATCAGCATCCAACCTTCCCGTCGCCATCAAGTTGAGGCGAAGGTCTGGGATATGCCTCACATCCCTGAGAACCAACGTGCATCCCACATCGGTCTTCACACAAATATCACCAACTCCCACGATCTTCGATACGCCAGAATTTTCCATCTTCACGGTCCCATAGTCACCTGACTTGTAGCTTGTGAAGAAATTCCTACGTGGAGTCGCATGAAAAGAAGCTCCTGAGTCAATCACCTAGTCGGTGTCCTAACCCGTAGCCGAGAGACAAATATCATGATCTGTGGAAAGAATAATAACAACGTCGCCATCTAAAGCGACCGCAGTGGAATCAGATTCATCTTCCTTCTCCTTACCTTTTCCTTTCTTGTCGTTTTTAGCCTTACGACATTCATGCTTATAGTGACCCTTCTTGCCACAATTTCAGCATTCAACATCTTTTCTGTTACTCGACTTGCCTCTTGATTTATCTCGGGCCTCCCGCCCTCCATATTCTTTCCTCTCTCCCGTTCCTGTGTCACAAAGGCCTCTTGTTGAGTAGACCCCTGAGACTTCCTCCTTGTCTCTTCATTGAAGAGACAGCTGGTAACCTGTTCCATGGATATCATTCCGTCTGGCGCGGAGTTACTTAGAGACACCACCAATGTCTCCCAACTGTCAGGCAATGAACTAAGCAATAGTAAAGCCTGCAATTCATCATCCAGGGCCATCTTCATAGAAAAGAGTTGGTTCACTATATTGCTGACCTCATTCATGTGCTCGGCCACAGAACCACCATCCTTGAACTTGAGATTCACAAGTTGCCTTATCAAAAAGATTTTATTACCGGCTGTCCTCCTCTCATATAGCCCTTCTAGTTTCAGTCATAGGCTAGCGGCTGAGGTTTCCGTAGACACATGGTGAAATACAGAATCATCTGGTCATTGTCTAATAAACCCCACCGCCTTTCGGTCCAACTTCTTCTAATCATCATCAGACATATCCTTTGATTTTACTGATATGCCTAAAATTGGAGAATATAAATCCTTGCAAAAAAGTAAGTCCTCCATCTTAGCCTTCCATATGGTCCAGTTAGAACCATTGAGGCTGATCATCCTTAATGAGCCACCTTCCATAATTCCAAACCGATCCTACCCGTTCAATGAACTTAGCGCTCTGATACCACTTTGTTGGGGGCCTTGCATAAAACCTTAGGATCTAGCCTCCCAAACAAACTAGAATTATGGGATAATAATGCAATGAAAACAATCAAAGCACAATCACACACCACACAAGAGATTTTTACGTGAAAAATCCTCAAAGAGGTAAAAACCATGGGACCTCGTCCAGATCAACAATCCGCTATGAAGTAGAACGTTTACAACCTTTGTCACTCACGCAGGAGCGAATAAACAATAAGAGAATAAAAAGAAAACTGAGAGACCCTTTTTATTAGACAATGACTTTAGGAAACCCTCTTGTGTTTTTCTCATGCCCTAGAAAAACCCTAAAGACCATTTTTATAGTTTTAAGAAACTCCTTTCCGCATCCCTGTTGCGAAAGGAATCAAATCCGTATTTTTTTCGCAAAAACTGCGTAACCTAGGACTGGTCCTGAAAATTCCAGGACTGGTCCTAGCCGCCTACGACTGGTCGTAGCTCACCTACTACTGGTCATATACCGTAGAGAAAATTAGCAACAACTCGCTGGACTTTGAGTCGTGTCAGGGCTTAAACTCACGACCAGTCGAACGCCTCCCATGAACCTACGACCGGTCGAGTAGAGCGATGAAACCCTCCGAAATTTCAACCACTGCACCGTCTCTCATCTGAACTGAGGAGGAAAAACCCCATCACTTTTAGCATATTTAATGTGAACTCAATTCCAATTCACATCAAAAATATTTTCCCAAAACACACCAATTACCACTGGGGATGCATAAAGCTTAACCGAGTAGTCAACATACTTATAACTATATCATTGTTCATATCTTTCCATGGCCTATATTTAGAGCTGGGCATCGAGTCGAGTCGGATTGAGTTATGGTTAACCCAACTCGATCCGGTTTTGAAATAGGCCTAACACGAACTCGACTCAACTCGATACTGAGTCCAGCATGCCTGAACCGATCTGAGTCCAGGTCTGGCCTGGACTAATCCGAACCGAGTCCAATGTGGTCAAAAGTATCGAATTAGTTTGAGTTAGCATCGATTCGGATCAAGAGATGAGGAGGGAGGGAGTGGAGAGGAGAGAGAGGTGGAGGAGGGATGGTGGTGGGTGGTTGCTGAGTTTGGAAGAGGGAGGAGGGAGTGGAGAGAGAGAGAGAGAGAGAGAGAGAGAGAGAGAGAGAGAGAGGGTGGTGGGTGGTTGCCGAGTTTGGAAGAGGAGGGAGGGAGTGGAGAGGTGAGAGAGATAAGAGGAGGAGAGTGGTGATGGTGGTGGGTGGTTGCCAGGCTTAAAAAAGCAGGAGGATGGAGGGTGAGAGAGAGTTTGGGATTAGGTTGGGGTCAGGGCCGGGATTGGTTGCGGCATAGAAGATTAGAGATACTTGGGTTTTTTTTTTTTTTAACTCGAATCCGAGTCAAGTCTATTTCGGATCGAGTCAAGTATAACCGGATTGAATTTTGAGTCGAGTTGGTTGAGTTACTAGGTAACTCAAACTTGACTCGGTTTGAGTGGGCGAGGCTTGCTCGGTTCGGACTAACTCACCCATTCGGTTCAGGTCAAGTTGGGTCCGAACGAGTCAGACGAGTCAAGTCGGGTGAGCCGAGTTGTCCCATGCCCATTTCTACCTATACTTGGTGGACTTGAGCACTCATGCACTTCTTTTTGTTGAAAGGATCTGATCCTTACTGTCTTCGGTATTCGTTTACTTGGCTCTCAGGTTACCAACTAAATCATGTCGACTCTAACTAGTCCTAGGGTGTGAACCATTTAATTTACACATGCTGGAAAACGTCAATGCAACTAAATAATCAATGTATGCAGGTTTCTAAGGTTGTCAAGGCCACTCCTGCAAGCATCATGTCTACATCATTGTCGACTGTTAAGACAATGTTGAGCCTGTTGAGGTGGTGTACACATTATGCATGAGATGCCTTTCATTTCATTACTTTGAAACGTCTCCTATCCCTCCTCTTGTGTGCGTAATATAATGTGAAGCCTAGTTATTCTAAATTTTTTTCATTTGTTCTCTATTAGAGTGTGTTGTGTATATAAGAGAACACACGTAGATCTTTTGGGGTCCTTAGTGAGATTTCTCATGCAATTGAAGAGCAGGAGAGTGGTAAGCATTGTATTTATGATTTTTATTATTTTAGTAAAGAAGAAGCTCTTTGTTGTTGCACCATAGACAGAGACATATCTATGAATTACATAAATCTCCGCTTATCTTCTTTCTTGTTTTCTCTTTTCCTTTCAACATAAATTTCTGTGCATCTTATCTCTTGATTAATTTTCTCTTTGCTAATTTCAAGTTTTGGGTTGGCTCTTTTTCTCTTTTTTTTTTTTTTCGCTATACTTGCATCAATTGTACATGGATGTTTTGTGACATCTCTGCAAAAGATGTGTCCCTAACATCATCTATCACATCAACGCCTTTCAATTGGCTTTAACACTTCACCAAGGAAAGATGGGGTCATAGTCACGGAGCTACTGTAACACTTTCCACGCTAAAATCCATTGTAATAAGAGTTGCTAAGTCCATGTTACTTTGGATCAATAGCTTACAAAAAAACATACCTTCTACAAGTCTTTTTTTTATATATATACACTCACACATCCACCCACACCACATTGGCACTCTTATCCCTGGTCTCAGTGTTGAAATAGAGTCTGTCCACCACTGAACCATGGAGCCGAACCCAAATACCTTCTACAAGCCTTTACAATGCTTAAGCGTACACAATAATAAGCATTATTTTCTTTTAAAATGGTATTAAAATGTTTTATTCTTATAATCTTAAAGCTTAAAAAGTTCGAGTGTGCTTTCTTTGTCACCAGATTTCTCAAAATGAGCACTAAGGAAGTCTTGGAATCGAAAGGCTCGGTAGAGCGGTGGGCTTTGTACATCGACCAGTGTCGACGCAGGTGCTATGATGCTGCCATTGTCAGGATGGATAAAAGTCGCTATGGTTGTTCGAGATGCGGTGGAATTAGTTACTACACGATGCTCGACGCTCTTTAACTGCCCATTGCTGATAATCTAAATTACAAATCAATAAACAATGATAATTATTCAATGAAACTATATTGTAGAAACAAAGTATATTTTTAATGAGACAACAGAATGTAAACAAACATGCAACTTCATATATAAATGCCACCGAAACTAGTCTCCTCTTCGTTTGTTTGTTTGTTTGTTTTCTCTTCTTGTCTCCTAAACATGAAACATTGGTGCAATGGCTCCATTTCGGTCAAAATTAGCTCATGATTTGTGTACGTGCCTGATCATATTTGAATTTTAAAAAAGAAAATCTTTGTGGATGCTTATTATCTCTCCTTTTAATAAACATATCCTAAGTTGTTTTTGGCACATGAGGCAATTTTAATAAATGTGAAGTCCATGCCATTTGTCAAGTGGAGTTCATGGTCACTGTGTGCATCGCCTGATTATAAGGATGGTCTACTCATTATTTGGACCACGCATGTATGTTGAATATATAGGGATACTCTCTTGTTAGTTTTGCATCATAAAAAAATTAAGGTGCAGGCTATTTGATGAGAATTCAATGAAAAGTCCATGATTTGCCAAGAGGCATGGATGATGATATCAGCAAAACTCCATGGTTACTGCATGCATATCCACTTTCGTTGCAGTTGTGTGGATTTTAGCAAAGTCATGTCACAAGAAGCAGTTCGAAAAATCATACATGCCATGGTTCGTTAGCCACCTATGCACAAGCGGGTGAACTTTTAAATAAGTAGTCATATATACATGACTGTTGGACCGTAGTCAATTACTCATTTAGAGAGGTGTAACATACTATTTGTATATATATACTATTATCAATCTCTACGCACTAAAGTATGTGGCACATGTGTCAATGTGTATAACGTGTCAAACTTGAACATGCTTGCATATAAATGTGCCGTCAACCTTGGGTCTCTACTCATGGCTCAATGGTAGACTCACAAGAGTTTTAACACATAAGTCATGGGTTCAAGTATTCATTGTGGTGTGTGTGTGTGTGTGTGTGGGGGGGGGGGGGGGGGGGGGGGGGGGGGGGGGGGTTGTGCATTTGATGGGTCCCCTTTAAATTATGAGATATCCCAAAAATCAGCCGTATACAGAACTCAAGTGGGCCATACCATCTAAAATCATGTGAAGACATGCGTAAGGCATATAAAAGCACTTGGTGGGGCCAAAATACATATAAAAGCACTTGGTGGGGCCAACTTAAAATTTGGATGCGTCTGAAACTTAGCCTAACCCCTCATCCAAGTGGGACACACATAATGGATGGGCTGCATTTGTGAACCACATCTCTTTGGGCCCAACAAATGATTATGAATGCTTTAACAGAGGATAACCCCTCTCAACTTTTGTATGTGGTGTGATCCATACAAGTCATGCATTGACTTGATTTTTAAGCCCCAGATTCACCATGGAATGGTGCATCTAACTGATGGAGTAGATGCTCGACACGCATCACGGTAGGGCTCACACTGCCAGACCACATACAACCTTATATATATATATATCAACCAATTTTGAAGTTCTCCAACTAGTCATCAAAAACATGTCGCTAACCAGCTAGCCCTGAAAGCACGCATAGGTTGCTAGTGGTGACACAACTTTGTTGGAATCAACACAAGCCCATGGGAGTGCAAGACGCACACACGAGTCTTCCCTTCGTACTAACACAATTTCTCTAGAATACCCAATAATCTGAAGCTTTCTCGGCCCCACTATATTGTGTGTTACATCCACTCCACTCATTGGTTCCACCAGCCCATGCTAGAACGTTTTTTGAAAAATCATGTATACACAAAACTCAAATGGGCCACATCACTAGAAACACTGGGAATTGAACACTCACTATTGAAACCTTCTCGGGGCCACAAAACTTTTGATTTTTGTACTTTCCCATCATCGAGGTAAGAGTCACCTTATGAATCAGTTGTATGACATAACGGTGTGGAAGGAAGGTTTCAACGGTGTCTACGCCCCATTTCCAATTGTTTCATGTGGTGTGACCCGCTTGAGTTTTTAATTACCTGGTTCATTTTTGGATTCATGTCGTATAATGATATGCAAGAATGGATGGACATAGTGGATATTAATCTGCCTATTTTTGGGCTCATGTCCTGTAATGAGCTGAAAAAATGCATGGACAGAGTAGAGATATATAACACAAACAGACGGTACGCCCCCCAAGAACTTGTCCCTGTTTAAATCCATTTTTCTCAAAGGGAGAGTTGCGTCCATCCCTTTTGCCACAACATTTTAAAGCATGACTGAAAGATGAGGCAGATCCAAAACTCCAATGGCCCACACCAAAAGAAACGGTTGCCCCAAGAAGTTTTTAATAGCAAGGGTTCGATTCCCTTTTTTCCTGTGGCGTGGTCTGCTCGAGCTTTGGATATGCCTCATTTTTTAGCTCATGCCGTAAATTCAGCTGGCATAATGGATGAATGGCGTGATAAGCGACATGCATTACAGTGGGACCCACACATATTTTGTGACTTTCTAAGTTTTTCGTCTAAAAATGTAGACGGTCACATTAAGCATCAGGATAAATGATGTAAATATCTAAGGAAGTTATTACTCGTTTACAAGGTATCTACCAAGAATTTATAAAATAAAATAAAATCAAACAAGCCCTCAGGGCTTATTTGGCAGTCTAGAATTTGAGGGATTTAGAAGGATTCATTGTTTTTTTTTTTTTTTTTTTTCTTTCTATGTTTGGTAGCCAGGAATGGAAGGATTTGATTTGAGAGGAACCTAAATCCTCCCAAAGATCTTTTTCTAAGGTCCCACTTCAAAGCTTTCAAGTCCACTCGATTCCGTACTGATTAAAATACACTCAATTCCACCACCATAGTGTTGGGGGCCTTCCACAAAACCTTATGATCTAGCCTCTCGAAACAAACTAGAATTATGGATAATAAAGAAATGAAATAAATTAAAGCATAAAACACATACCATACAAGAGATTTTTATATGAAAAATACTCAAAGAGGTAAAAATTACGGGACCTTGTCCAGATCAACAATCCACTATGAAGTAGAATGTTACGACCTTCTTCACTCACGTAGGAGTAGATAAATAATGAGAGAATAAAAGAAAAATAGAGAAATCTCATCGATTACGAGGACGTAAAAGCACTAAGATATAAATTACACAGTAGATAATCTCCACGAGCATAACCTCCCTTCTACAAGCTTCCTCTCTCTCTCTCACACACCTTTGATAACCTTCTTGTGTTTTTTATGTCCCTAGAAAAACCCTATGAACCCCTATTTATAGTTTTATAAAACTCCTTTCCGTATCTCAGTTGTTAAAGGACACAGATTTCTACAATCCGTAAAATCACGGCATGAATTTGCGTAACCACGACCAGTCGAGACGAGCCCACGACCGGTTGAGTGCCACTCATGACCGGTCGAGACCTACTTTCGACCAATCGAGTACCCCGGAGAAAAATAACCCAAAGTCGCTGGACTTTAAGTCGAGCCCTGGCTCAACTCCACGACTGGTCGTGCACCAGCCTTCGACCGGTCATACAGGGCTCACAACTGGTCAAGTACGGGATAAAAATTCCATCAAATCTCTCCCTTTTTGTCCCGAGCAAAGCCTTGGTCATTATGTTTGACCCATTATTGCCCGTGTGAACTTCCTCAAGCTCTAACACTTTCTGTTCCAAAGTATCTCTGATCCCGTGATACCGAATCTCTATGTGCTTCGACTTGGAATGCTGACTTGAATTCTTGCTCAAGTGTATAGCACTCTGACTATCGTAATAAACCACGTGCTGCTCTTGCTTGAGGTCAAGTTCCTGTAGGAACCTCTTCATCCAAAGCATCTCTTTACATGCTTCTGTGACTGCAATGTACTCGGCCTCTGTCGTCAATAATGCTACGACCTTGTGTAGCTTGCTCCGCCAAGAAACTGCTTTCCCTACAAATGTAAACATGAACCCCGATGTACACTTCTTGGAGTCTATGTCGCCTACCATATCTGCATCTGTGTAGCCCTCTAACACAGGTTTTTCGTCACCATAGCATACGCTCAACCTGAATGAGCCTCTTAAATATCACAGTATCCATTTCACCACTGCCTAATATTCTTTACCAGGATTGACAAAATACCGATTGAAAATACCAACCGCATATGCTATGTCTGGGCGTGTACACATCATATAATATATCAAACTTCCTACAGCTGACGCATACGGTATCTTCTGCATCTCTTCCACCTCTGCCTTCATCTTAGGACACTGTCTGTCGCTCAATCTGAAGTGAACATCTAGTAGAGTAATGACCGACTTCGCTGCATTCATATTGAACCGCTGTACGACTTTCTCAATATACCGCTCTTGTGAAAGCCAAAGCTTCCTGCTGCTTTTATCGAGGGTTATCTTCATTCCCAAGATCTGTTTAGTCGGGCCCAAGTCTTTCATCATAAATGACTTGCCCAACTCCTGTTTCAGCCTGTCGATCTTCTTAATGTTTTTTTCCATGATGAGCATGTCATCAACATATAATAGCAGAACTAAGAAATCACCATCTGAGAACTTGCGCGTGAACACACAATGATCCGACTCCTTTCTGTCATACCCATGCTACAACATAAATAAGTTGAACTTCTCGTACCATTGTTATGGAGACTGTTTCAGCCCATATAAGCTCTTCCTCAGCCTACACACCATATGTTCTTTGCCTTTAACTTTAAACCCCTCTTGTTGGTGCATGTACATCTCTTCTTCCAAGTCACCATAGAGGAAAGTAATTTTAATATCTAACTGCTCTATCTCCAGATCCATGCTAGCTACTAACCCAATTAACACCCGTATGGATGTCATCTTCACCACTGGTGAGAATATCTCCTCGAAGTCTAAACCTTTTCTTTGACCGAACCCTTTTACCACAAGTCTGGCCTTGAACCTTGTCTATGAATTCTTCTGCTTAACATTCTTTCTCAACACCCACTTATTGCTCAAAGCTTTCTTGCCCTTAGGCAGTTTCACCATATCATAAGTGTGGTTCTTATACAATGTTTCATCTCCCCTTGCATAACTTTCAACCACTCCTCCTTATGCTCATCGGTCAGGGCCTCGAAATAATCTTCTAGCTCTCCCCCATCAGTCAGCATAATGTACTCATGCGGCGAGTACCTCTTGGACAATTGTTTGTCTCTAGATGACCTCCTCACGTGTAGCTCAACAGGTGGATCAAGTGGGAGCTTCTCCCCTGTTCCATCTTCTGAAGGGACTCCCTCGTCATTTGCACATTGTTGTATCCCCCGTCATCAGGTACCACGGGAGGAATAACCAGATTCATGTCCTCTAGCTCACCTGAACTAGGCTGGTTCTTTTCTGGCTTACCAATGTCTTCTATAAACTAATCTTCAAAGAATATCACATCTCTTCTCCTGACAAGCTTCTTCTCGGTCGGATCCTACAATCTATATCTGAATTTTTCATCACCGTACCCCAAGAACACACATTGTCTAATCTTTATATCGAGCTTGAACCTCTCGTCCTTTTGTACATGAACAGATGTCATACATCCAAACACCCTAAGATGACTGTACGATGCATCCTGTCCAGTCCACACATTCTCAGGCACTTCTCCATTCAACAGGGATGATGGAGACTTGTTTATCAAATACACCGCCGTGTGCATTGCTTCTCCTCAGAACGTCTTGGACAATTTTGCATGGGATAACATACATCTGATTCTCTCAACAATGGTGTGATTCATTCGCTCAGCTATACCATTATGCTGGGGGGTCTTGGGAACCGTCTATTCATGCTATATACGTATGGACTTGCAGTACTCATGAAAGTCATCAATGTATTCACCACCATTGTTAATGTAGATGCACTTCAATGATCTACCTGTCTCTCTCTTAACCATAGCATGAAACAATTTAAACACACCAAAGACCTCGTCCTTGGATTTCAAAGAATAAACCCAAACCCTCCTAGATGCATCATCTATAAAAGTAATAAAATACAATGCCCACTCAAGGTTTTTGTCCTCAAAGGACTACAAATATCAGAATAAATCAAATCTAATGCATGCACTTTATTAACATGAGAAGCAGATTTAATAAATAAAACTTTATGCTGTTTCTCTGATAAACAATCAAGACACGTTTTGAGAGGCATACCTGTCACGTCTGGAAGAAGCCGCTTGCTCTCTAGTAGCTGAAGCCCTTTTTCACTCATGTGGCCTAGACGCCTGTGCCACATGTCAATAGTTGAATCTTCCGCTGCATTCAACCCACCCTTGAACACACTGACGCTTGCCTTGTACAGGGTGCAACACTCCTTTCCTCTTGCTGCGATCAATGAACCCTTAATGAGCTTCCAGCGCCCACCAGTAAATCGACTTTCATAACCATCATCATCCAACCTTCCGGTTGACATCAAGTTGAGGCAAAGGTCTGGGATATGCCTCACATCCCTAAGAACCAATGCGCAACCCACGTCGGTATTCACACAAATATCACTGAATCCTATGATCTTTTATACACCAGAATTTTTCATCTTCACAGTCTCATAGTCACATAACTTGTATCTTGTGAAGAAGTCCCTGTATGGAGTTACATAAAAAGAAGCTCCTGAGTTAATCACTCAGTCAGTGTCCTGACTCGTAGCTGTGAAACATACACCGTGATCTGCTAAAAGAATAACTACAACGTCGCCATCTGAATCGACCGCAGTGGAATCTGATTCATCGTCCTTCTCATTTCCTTTTCCTTTCTTGTCGTTCTTAGCCTTACGACATTCATGCTTGTAGTAGCCCTTCTTGTCATAATTCCAGCAATCAACATCTTTTCTATTACTCGACTTGTCTCTTGATTTATCTTGGGCCTTCTTGCCCTTCCTGTTCTTTTCTCTCTCCTTTCCTATGTCACAAGAGCCTCTTACTGAGTAGACCCCTAAAACTTCCTCCTTGTCTCCTCATTGAATAGACAGCTAGTCACCTGTTACATGGATATCTTTTCATCTGGCGCGGAGTTACTTAGAGACATCACCAATGTCTCCCATCTGTCAAGCAATGAACCAAGCAATAGTAAAGCCTACAATTCATCATCCAAGACAATATTCATAGTAGACAGCTAGTCACTATATTGCTGACCTCATTCATGTGCTCGGCTACAGAACCACCATCCTTGAACTTGAGATTTATAAGTCGCCTTATCAGAAAATTTTTATTAACGGTTGTCTTCCTCTCATACAGTCCTTCTATTTTCAGCCATAGGCTAATGGCTGAGGTCTTCGTAGACACATGGTGGAACACAGAATCATCCAACCATTATCTAATAAACCCCACTGCCTTTCGGTCTATCTTCTTCCAATCATCATCAAACATATCCTTGAATTTTGCTGATATGCCTAAAATTGGAGGATATAGGTCATTGCAATAAAGCAAGTCCCTCATCTTAGCCTTCTATATGGTCCAGTTAGAACCACTAAGGTTGATCATCCTTGATGAGCCACCTTCCATAATTCAAAACCGATCCTACCCGTTCAATGAACTTGGCTATGATACCACTTTGTTGGGGATCTTGCACAAAACCTTTGGATCTAGCCTCCCAAAACAAATCAGAATTATGGATAATAAAGCAATGAAATAAATCAAAGCATAAAACACACACCACACAAGAGATTTTTACATGGAAAATCCTCAAAGAGGTAAAAACTATGGGACCTCGTCCAGATCAACAATTCACTATGAAGTAGAACGTTACAACCTTCTTTACTCACGCAGGAGCGGATAAACAATGAGAGAACAAAAGAAAAACAGAGAGATCTCACCGATTACGAGGATATAGAAGTGTTGAGATATAAATTGCACAATATATAACCTCTACAAGCATAACCTCTCTTCTACAAGCTTTCTCTCTCTCTCTCTCACACACACACTCATACACACACCCCTTTGATAACTCTCTTGTGTTTTTCATGTCCCTAGAAAAATCCTAGGAACCCCTATTTATAGTTTTAAGAAACTCATTTCCGCATCTCAGTTGCAAAAGGACTCAGATTTTCACAATCTGCAAAATCGCAGAATGAATCTGCGTAAGCACGACCGGTCGAGACGAGCCCACGATCAGTCGAGCGCCACCCACGACCGGTCGAGACCCACCTTCGGCCAGTCGAGCACCCAACAGAAAAATAACCCAAAGTCGTTGGACTTTGAGTAAAGTTAGGGCTCGACTCCACGACTGGTCGTGCACCAGCCCTCGACCGGTCGTGTAGGGCTCACGACCGGTCAAGTGCGGGACAAAAATCCCTCCAAAGAGTTCGACACATGTACAGAAAAGCAAACGCAGCAGTGGATATTTTTCCATCATAGCCGTCGGATCGTTCCAAGAATCCCATCAAGCTGTCCCATCTTTAGTTGAAAATATTCTAAATATCAATAGATTTGTATGTTCAGACAACCCCTTTTGCTATAAATGATTACGTCTCCTCACTTAAACAAATTGAAATAAAAACTCGTGATGAGTGAATAAGCTTGTATTATGTTTCAGATATGGATTCTTCATGGATGGTCCCACCTATTGAACAGCTTAGATCTTAAACACGTGCCTAATTGGCAAACGTTCCCACAAGAGGTCTCTCCAAGATATCCTTCAACATATTGCTTCAGAAATTTTCCACTGAGGAATGTTCCCATGTATGAATTATACAGGTAGGTAGGAACCACACCATATTCCGCCTAAAGAAATTATAGAATCTATGGCAGCATTTAGATGGTAAGTTACTTTACATAAGCTACTTATATCTAAGGTAATTTTATCTTGATTTATACTTATTCAGATAAATATATTAAATTTCTACTCTTAACATTTTGAATTAGCCCAAGTTTGTATTTTTTAAACTTTTGAACTATGACATGGTATAAGACCCACTTCAAAAGGTTTGCTAAATCATGGATGGACCACCCTAATTTTTATATAGATGATCATAAGCCCTCCGAAAAAGAGCCTCATATTTTTTGTCTATGGATTGAATTGCTGGAATTATTTGTAGAAGCTTGCACTATTTCCATGGCTTATACATGGTGGGCCTACCACAATGTTAGTCCTAGGCAATGCCAAGTTGGGCCCGTGATGGACCAAAAGATTCCTTGATGTCTTGGCTAGCTATTATCAAAATGCAAGAAGCAAATGAATTCCTGAAGAAATCAAGGAAATTGTTGGGATCCCTGTGAGATCAATTCGTTCTTTTTTCTTTGACAGATGGGCAAAACCTCATCTGAGATCGAAGGGCTCTTAGCTATAGCCTGAGCTTGGCTTGGAATAAACAGGCTTCGATTTTAGGCTTGGATATATTCCTTAGGCCTAACATTTCAGACCAAGCCAGCCCAAAAACCCAGCAGCCAATCAGTGAGTCCTATGGTGCATAAAAGGATGGACCCAACAGCATATAACATGCGTGTTTTGTTTTGTATTGAACCTCCCCACATGATATCGATCCAACTGAAGATTTTGATTCCTGTTCACTAACCATGTAATTTAGAGAGAGAGAGAGAGAGAGAGAGAGAGAGAGAGAGAGAGAGAGAGAGAGAGAGAGAGAGAGTAAAAGTACCTGCATCTGTTGGCCTAAATTCACCACAAAAGCATTGGGAAGAGCCTCCACAGCCATCCATTCCCCATCTTTGAAGACTTGGAGGCCACATACTTCACCTTGAAGAAGAAGGGTGATGACATTTGGGTCACAATGCTTTGGAAGACCCAAAGTCAAGGTTGGGTCTGGGCATTTTGGGTAATGGTTTATCGACATCAATTGCGTGCTACCAAGTCCGTTGCTGAAGTAGTCCCTTTCGAGTCCCAATCCTTCACATATTAGCTCTAAAATCCTCAAAGCCAGTCCTCTTACCTCAACACTATATGTTCCAATCACATCCCTGAAAAAAAAAAATTGATGGTTGAACAATCTTAACATCTAATTCATCCATGCCTGTTCTTTGAAATACGGCCATTGGGTATTTTTCATATTTAACAATCCAGTAAGGAGGTGTTTGGATCGTAAGTTACTTAAACTACTTATATATGCCTTAAGTAGCTTATCTTGATTTCTACTTATTAAACTAATTAAAGTGATCAACTAACTCTTTTTTTTTTTTTTTTTTAAAAAGCCACTTATAATTGTTCATAAACTGAACTTATATCAAATAAGTTGCTTATCTACTCTTGTAAGTTTAAAAAGGTGGCATCCAAATGGGCCTTAAAGGGGTGTTTGGATGTTAAGTTACTTAAGCTACTTATCCCTCGAGTAGCTTATCTTGATTTCTACTTACTGAAGTGATTAAGTAACTTTAAATAAAAAAGCTATTTATAATTTATCATAAACCAAACTTATTTATCTCAAACAAGTTACTTATCTACTGCTATACATTTGGATTTATTTATTTATTTTTATTTTCATTTTAAGTAACTTATTTGGTGGTATCCAAACAGACCGTCTTCCAAATTAATAGTGAGGTAATCAAATAAGCATAATTTATAATGCATACATAAAACTACTACACATAATTTGGACAGTTTAATTAATTTATATGAATCTTAACTAATGCCAAAGTGCCTGTGTATCATCCATCACACGTGGGTAGAAGGTCAAAGCTTCTCTCCTTATGTAGGCTATCATGCTTGGGTTCATCCAGGAGGTAAAAAAGAAAAAGAAGTTCAAAATCACCCAAGCTGGAGGATTTTTAGTCCATGAGTGGTCCATTTTGGGTTCATGATACAGAAATATTTTGATACTCCAGCAGAGTGTGATGGATGATACGCAGGCAGTTATATATTAGAGAGAAATCCACTCCGTCCATCAGTTTTAGAACCTCACAATATTTTAGAAGTGCAAATATGAGGTAGATCAAACACTCAGGTAGGCCACATTGACAGGAAACATTGAGCATGGAAACATGCATTGTTGAAACCTTCCTAGAGCCCACCATGATGTTTATATATCATCCAAACAATTCATAAAGTTACTACCACTCGAATGAAATATAAGCACACATCATCCTGATCCAAAACTTTTGTGGCCCCACAAAGTGTCCAACGGTGACCATTTAGTCCCTAGTTTTTCGTGTTCCATGGTCCATCTTAGTTTCAAATCTGCCTCATTTTTTGGACTCTTATCTTATTGTGAACTGGGAAACTGATGAATGGATTGGATTTCCTGTGGGCATCTTAGTTAGCCCCACATAGCTTGTCCATATTGACTTGGAGAAAATACATTTTGAATAAAAAGTAACTTATTTCCATTGATATTACTTGTTAGAGATTTCAAGTTGAAAAATATTTCTAGTAAATAGGTAAACCAAAAATAATTAGGACAGACTGAAGCATGTATGAGCATGCTGTCCTTAAAAATATTATTTGCATCTACTTAAATGGATTGGGTATGCTGCAAGGTTCCAGGCAAATAGCTTCTACGATATGACGAGCTTGGTATGGATCAACGTTCAGCAAATATGATGATCCACTAATAGAACTCTTCTATATAAATTTTTAGTAGAAATTAAAAAAAAATAAAAAATAAAAAAATCCCATAATCAAAAAGAGAAAAGAGGTTATAGACCACAACACTGGTCTATTCTTCTGGATAAGGTTCAGATGAATAGTTTAGACCACACTAGTATGTTTTTCAGGCTAAGGTTCGGATGAACCTTGCTAACTTGCTAGAGTCACTTGTTACTATTCTTCTTTGTGATTCGTATGAGAACGATTGAGTGTGTTGGTGATGGATTACAAAGGCATCTGGGCACTGTTTATATAGGCTAGGATGACTGACAGTTTTGGCTCAGAGCCATTAATCTATATGCCCAAGCCATAGTCCACGCAAGCCTAACACCACAGACTAAGCATATAAAACATAAAGGTACTCCACCTTTATCATATAAACTCCAAAATTTCCTTCCTCTTTGAAACATGGGACTATTCCCATATCACCAAATTTTGGGTTTTTGCAAAAAAACTTGTATATAATGTGTATATATTTTTTAATATTAAAATATATTTAAAAGCAACGTTTTTACAACATTTCCTCAGCTTGGATGAAGGATTACCTATATCTACTTGGCTTTTCAGGCCATAAATGCACGAATTTCTCAAGAGGATGGCAAGGGTGCCGCAGACTTTCCCTCCAAAAATGCACATCTTCATTGTTGTAGTCGATGCTAGTATTAACTCTCACGATCTGGTTTCGATCATCTGAGTATAGCTTTGCTCTTTCCTCAACCGGCATCTCGAAAAATTCCTCAGCAACGCTCATCACGTCGTGGATGGTTTTTTCAGGGACTCCATGGTTAACTAGCTGCATTAGAAGAACAGGTACATTTATATTTTATTGGTTTTTTTTTTTTTTTTTTTTTTTTTTTGTATTAATTTAGATTTCAAAATCAATGCTGTTGGGTTACTTTCCAAAGCAACTTTCATGAGATCCACACCATCCATCAGGTATGCTGTCTTACTATAACCATTGGATCTAAAATTCATGATAATTTAAAACTTGGATAGGCCACACCACAAGGAGACAGTTGGTATGGGACACCGGCCTTAAGTTTTGTGAAAGGCTGTCTGTGGTGTTTATATGCCATCCAATTCATACATCTGATTTGCCTCGTCAGGATGAAAGAATTAATTAGAAAAAAAAAAAAAAAAAATCAGAGTATTCTAAAACTCAGGTGGGCCATGCCACGTGAATTTAGAAGTTTTCGGTCTCAATTTCTGGGGTGGCCCATCCGCGTATTTAATCAGCCTGAGGTTTTACATGTAGCCAAACAAGGGTTTCTGTACCCGTGGAAGGCGTGGATTTCATGCACGTACGTTAAGTCATTCCTACCACGTTATTGAACCCCTACCCACTACGCTTAGTGTACCGAGTAAACTCTGTGAGGTCCACCATGATTTATGTATCTTATCCACGTCGCCCATCCATTTTAACATATGATTTTAGGGATTGAGCTCAAATATGAACTTTGGATTTGCTTCAATTTTGAGCTCAACCCCTTAAATTAGATGAAAAAATGGATGGACAGCGTGGATAGACCACATACATTCAAGGTGGGCCCAAGTGAGTTTACTCAGTAGGATCACTGAATAGGCCCACGAGGACTCTCAGGCCTAAAAAGAAAAATTTGAACGGCTCAGCTTGGCCGATTTCGCTGGACCAACTCAAATCTTGGCTATTTCTTAGACCAACCAGACCCTTCCCAGCCTAGATCAGTCCAGTGATGTGAGCGCGGCTTTCTGGTGGATCTCCAACCGTGGGGCCAGCTTTGATGTATGTATCCATACCATCCATCCTTTTTGACGGCTCGTTTTGGGGCATGATCCAAAAAAATGAAACAGATCCAAATCTTAGGTGGACCACACCACGGGAACGGTGGTGATTAAATACCAACCATTAAAAACTTCTTAGGGGCCACTGGAATGTTTATTTGCCATCCATCCTGCTAATAAGGTAATAAAGACCTGGATGGTTGAAGGAACAACACAAATATCATCTTGATCCAAAACTTGTGTGGCCCATAATAAGTTTTTAATGGTCAATCAACACTGTTTCCTGTGGTGTGGTCCATCTGAAACTTGGATCCACTTGATTTTTTCGACCATATCATAAAATGAGCTTTCAAAACGAATGGATGGTGTGGATGTAAGCCACATAGATCTTGGTAGGCCCCAGAGAGAGAGAGAGAGAGAGCTAAAAATGGAAAGTAGAGGACCTGAAAGAAACCAAATTCTTCACTAGCTCTCAAAATTTGGTTGATTACTTGAGCCTGATCGCACCCGCGGCAGTGGACCCCACCCAGATCAACGACCGTGATCTTATTAGATGTAGGAACAGCCACATCGCTAGGCCGTTTTTCCAGCGGAAAAATGTAAGATTCCGGCACTACTGACTGATTGTTGACCCAGGAAGAAATGAGCTTCTCCATCTTCAAACGGCTAATACACCTCAATGACATGTGATTTGTTGAATATATAAGGGAAAGCATATTAAAATAGCTCTTGAGGTTGCTTGTAGCTTCACTTGATGTATCAGTATAATAAAACATGCATTAAAATATATTCTAGTGGGCCCATTCTAATATGGTATTTGGCATAATAGTGTAATTGTTTCATTTTCCAAAGAATACTCTTATGGATAGGTCTTATTAGCATAGGACAAGATGATCCTCATCACAATCAATGAAAATAGATTCCAAGATGCATGAACATAGAGCTTAGCCCAAGATCAGATAAGTATTGAATAATGCACTTTAATAGCAACAGTCACCTAACTAATTGTCTCACTTACAAGGCTACCTTAAATGGTAAGACACGAACTCATGTCATTAACTCACGGGCAACTTTATTAATTTTATTTTATTTTTTTTACACACACTTCACATGGACACTCGAACACATGACCTCAATGTTGAAACGCAGTGCATCTACCATTGACCCATACATTGAGTGGGGTGAGGCCACTCGAACCCATGACCTCAATTGTGAAACTTGCAAACACCTCTAAGCATTAGCGTGGGGCCATTTCTTGGGAGCACGGGACATTGCCCAAGTCCACTCCGCACACTAATGAGAATTGGCACGGGCCATGATGCATGATGCAGGTGAGGATGTGTTGAGGTTGAGCACCCTCTTCCTCGGAGGGATTGCTACTCCAAATCCACGGAACTTGTCTAGATATACCTCAAATCCACAGGGCAAAGAAGAAAATAGAAGATAATTTCTAGAAATTCAAAAATAATTGATTAATGCTATAAAAAAAAAAAAAGTTTACATCCCTTTAAATAATGTTACGAACCCTAGGGAGAAGTTTTAGAATCAAACTACAACTAAAACTCTCATAAATCATGACTTACTATAAATAGTAAACTTATTATTTTTAGACGGTCATGATTTCGATTTCCACTGGACCTCATGGTTTTCGGACAAAAATAAAAAAGTGTCTTATTTAGCTCAACCATGTTATTCTCTTAGTTTTTCTAAGCACTTTCATGTTGGACAAAACTCCTAAAGCCCAACGGATGAAGAGTTACAATCAAACTAAAACTTATTATAAATAGTAAAAATGAAATTAAAATTGATTTTTAACCATCGCTTTGATCGAATCTCACAAATTTGTCGAGGGCAACCCTATGTAGAGGATTGGGTGTCTAAAGTAGCTTCTCCTACCCCAAAATTATATATGGCACGTCCTGTAACTCATTCCGATTAGCGAGTTATGCTCATTTTAAGGTTCTAACAGTCCAGATCATTTTTATCATTGACCGAGTCTTTTTTAGTCTATCTTGGCTATGAAATTGTCTGTGACCCGTTCTACATCAGTCCTCTCCACTTCAAAAGAACTTGTCCTCGAGTTTTTGTCCTACTTTAGTTTGTGATACTCAGTCAAGTCCGCGATGTTGAAAGTACGTGAGATCCTCATCCCATCTGCAAGATCAACAATGTAAACTTTGTCATTGATCTTACGGAGGATCGGATCCAGTTCAATCTTTTTATTCTTCAACTTACTGTACGTACTGGTTGAAAATCTCTCCTTGCATAGATGGACCATAACTTGGTCACCCACCTTAAACACTTTTTATCGCTAATGCTCGTCAGTTTGCTCATTGTACTTATCATTCAAGGCATGTAATTTATTTTGTACCTACGCATGAATACCCATGATTATGTCTGACATATATTTTTCTCCAACACTCATGCTTGGGAGCTTGGACAAAGGGACCAAGTCAAGTGTGTGGCAAGGCACTCAACCACAAATAACCTGAAACGGGGACTTCCCTGTCAAATGGTTCACCATGTTGTTGAATGCAAACTCCATTTGAGATAAGGATAAATCTCATCGCTTCAATTTTTCTCTTAAAAATACATCGAATGACATTTCTCAACGTGCAATTCACAACTTCAGTTTGCCCATTGATTTATGGGTAGTAGGCACTGAATCTATACCACGCTGTATTCGTAGGAGACCCAGCACGAAGTCTATAAATAAGTCTTCCCAAGGGTCCTCGGGTACAAGTAACAGGATGTAGAGACCTGTATTTTGAATTGCCTGTTGGAGACCTAGCAAATATGACAACGCTGCACCGCTTTACCCAAGTCACATGCTGACTGCTGCAAGTAGTATCGTTCTTCAACAAGAGCTCGCAACTTATCCTGTCCAAGGTATCTACTAAGGCCACCTCCATATATCTCTTGGATGATATGCTCTCTCAGTGAGCTTTTGGGAATGCACAGTTGATTCCTTTTGAAAAGGAACACATCTTATATATGTAAGTCACTAGGGTGACCTTTTTGGCATCTAACTCATGCGTCTTTAAAGTCATTGTCGTCGACATTTATATCCTTAAGGCACTCGAATCTAACAACCTCATTGCTCATAATGACTAACAAAATTGCACGGCAGCTCAGTGCATCAACCACTTTGCTCTGCTGTCCAAACTTATGTTTTAGCATAAACGTGAATTATTGCAAAAAAGAAATCCACCTAGCATGCACACGATTCACGTTAATTTTTTTATTAATGAATTTGAGAGCTTGATGGTTTGTGTAAAAGATGGACTCCCTTTAAATTAATTAGTAATGTCGTCAATGCTGCAGTGCCTGGACCACTACATATAATTCGAGCTCATAGGTCGACCAGTTTTTGCATGCATCAATAAGTTTTTCATTATAGAAGACTATCGACCTACCTTATTGAGACAAAACTCCTCCAATTTTGACATATGAGACATCGCATACAACTTCGAATAGTTTATCGAAGTTGGAAAGTACAAGAACTGAGGTTGTGGACAACGTGACTAAAATAAGAAATTTTAGTTAGGGAGTTCTCCATTGTCCTTGCAATTAGATTTCATATTTATTATATTTACATGGGTTTCGAATTCTCAAAACCATTAAAATGACCAAACAGAATTTTTAAAAATAGAGTGCCCACATCAATGAAAATACAGCTTCTAACAGGAACTTCATTTCCATCAATGAAAATATTCCATAAGTGGCCATTGATTTTCTAAACAGATCTATTTGATTCCAAATAGCTCTAAACATGCACCACTACAAGCTATGCCTGCTAACCTGCCATCGTTGTAGGACATCTTAGCCATGCATCAGGTGGACCAGCCTGAAATCTTTTTATAGGTTCAACCAGCAACACAGTTCACGCAAGAAAGAAAGAAAGAAATAGTGTCCACAATGGGAAAGAAATATAACTATTTCAATGAAATCTATAAATGTAACGTCAGAGATGAATGAACACAACAATTGAAGCTCACATACCATGATACCACCAAGCATAAACCAGATCTTCTAAGAAACAGAGATCCAACATAATCTTCTGTAGAACCAACAACTGACATGTGACAATCCCTACAAGGAAACCACAAGATCCACCGTAGAAAACAAAATCCAAATAGGAAGTGAGAAGAGAAACCACATAAAGGAAATGGACTCCCATGCCACCATCTGCACATCCATCTCCCATTTACATGTGTGTCATCAGAATCTCTCCTATGAAAGAAACAGTTAATTATCAAACTTATGATCAAACATTTGGCTAGTTTAAAAATATGTAAAATAAGTTGAAGCATATACATGTATTAAAACTAGGCATGTATAAAACAGGACAAGAAGGAAGTTCCTAGCACCCTTATGTGCACATCTAAAAGCAATTTCTTCCGCTTTGAATATATTCACATTACATCCAAAAATTGATACACTAAATACAAATCAAACACCTGAGGTCATGTTTATGGTGGCTATCACTTGATGAATGGCTTAGATATCACTGACATGTGCCACATCAGTATGCGTTCTGTATTCTGCAAACCTGCCTCTTGAAAAAAAAAATCAACCAAGAGACTCTGATACTAGTTTGTGGAGGAGAAAGTAAAGAGGATTTGGGAAATTTATGAGTTATAAAGCTCATGACTTCCCTAGCTCATTTTATTAACACAATGGTGTTAAAATTCTTCACAAACCGACGATAGAATGTCATCAATATGTGAGAACTTCGTACCTCATGGATGTTTGTTGGAACCAGCCATTCTCCGTTGGCTTTCACATTTTCATCTTCCACTCAAATGCCCGTGGACGTTACAACAAAGACCAAAAACAACAAGCTATTAATAAAAAAAACTATATTTTTTAAAATTGAGATATAACTTATTTTCAGTGAGCACTTACAGGACCTTCTTGAAGTGTTCCATATGGCTTGTTTTATTCAATTGCATATCAAAATATCATCGAAGTAAAGCACAACGAACCGCTCAATGAATGGTTTCAGAACTTGTTTCATTAACTTCATGAATATGCTAGGTGCATTCGAAAAACTAAAGGGCATGACCATCCATTCATATAACCCTTCTTTGTTCTTAAACACCGTTTTCTACTCATCACCCGGCTGTATTCGAATCTGATGGTAGTTGCTCCTTAAATTCAATTTTGAAAATAATTTCGCAGCTGATGCATGTTCAACATATCGTCCAGCCATGGTATGAGAAATTTATACTTTATGGTAATCTTGTTGATGGCCCGGAAATTGACACACATGCATAAACTCACATCTTTCTTAGGAGTTAATAGAGCCGATACGGTGCATGAGTTCATGCTTTCTCGGATAAGACCCTTACGAATCAGTTTCTCCATTTGCCCTTGTAAAGTATTGCACTTCTTCGAACTCATCCGATAGTGAGGAACTCATACCGCTTCAACAGTTACTTCCTTAATGGTTTATTCATCTTCATAAGATCCAAAGTCATGTCGATGCAAAGGTTTTGTAGCTCGCAAGAAGATTTTTTATACTCAATCACCACTGCTTCACGTACTGTGGTCCATCTGGAATTTGGAACTACTTCATTTTTGGTTCATGCCCTAAAATTAGTTTTCACTACAGATTAATGGCTTGGATGTAGTCATAAACATAACAGTGGGCCCCACATTCAAGGTCCCACCCACCTCGATTAGTCCCAAGTCTCACCTAATCTGCTCTGGAAGTGGATTGGCTAGTGTACCTCACACCACCTGGTGTGCTAACATCACCAAGTTTTGTAGGTCTCATCCTGAGGTATGTGTTATGTACTCCACACATTTGATGAGCTCCTCCTAAGGCTTGAGCCAAAAAAATAAAACAAATCCAAAAATCAAGTAAATGACATTGCTTTAGTAGTGGGGGATTCAATGTATACCATTAAAACCCTTTTGAGGGTAACAGAAGTATTAGACCAATATGATATTATCTTTTCCTCTTCATCTAGGTCTATATGACATTATGAACAGATTGGCTGGAAAATAAATGTACGCCTTGAAAATCGGGGGTTGAGCAGAAGCTCAGCTCCCGAGTTCCAATGCATCACTTATGCAACATAGATAAAAATGATTGAATATTGTTCATGGTAGTGCATTAAACATGAGTGGTATTACACCAAAACAGTAATTCATACTCCAGATCAATTTATATAACGCAAGCGGAAGACTAAAAGATGTATATAAACGAATATAAATCCAAAAAATCACTGTCGATCACCAAAGTATGAATACATCACTGAGTCATCATATACACGTAATAGCTCAAAAAAAAAATTGTCAAAAGAATAGTCCAACTACAATGATAAACCTGTAGCCTCGTCAATTGGAACGATCTAAGCGAAACTGTCAGAAAACTGTATATATGAGAACTCGTCTTGATCGCCGTAGTAATCAGTCTCCGCATCCTGAGTCGCATCGTCATCTGCAACTAAGACAAAGTCTGGTGGGTGTTCAGAACACCGTCCCAGAATGTGGGAGTGAGTGATCAACTCAGTGGAATCATAGAGTAAAGATTAACATGTTATCAGTTCAGTCAAGCAGTAATGATAAAGCAAACATATCAACCATTCCTAAATACTCTTATTAATGCAGGGATGAGATGTTTCATGAATGCATGCCCTTGCTTACACTCCCTTGTGCGACACCATCTTACGTTCGCGGCATACTTCCAGCCCTCTGTGCACTTCATCGTCGGCACATGCAGTGCGATGATATGAACATGATTACCGAGTTATTATTAGTCCTTTTCATACAGCAGGATTGGGAAGATAAGGTACCTCCCTTGTATAATTATCCAAACGATGATCCATTCTCGGGTCATCAGTCCGAGACAATCTCATACGATAGTATAGTTTTAGATCGCTGTAAAGGGCTCGTCACCAATCAATACAGGTCTAGTTATATCCTATAGACTACAACAAGGCTCATCGCCCCAATGCAGTTTCAGGATATACTCGAGGTCACTACAAAGGGCTCATCACGAATCAGAGTAGGCCAACAGCTCGAATATAGTGTCTCATACTACCATAATCGGCTCACGAGTCTAGGTTGCTCACTGGTCACTACGAGGAGGCTCGTCGCCCCAGCGTAGGTCGACAGCTCGACCACGGTGTCCCATACCACCATGTCCGGCTCATGAGTCTTAGCAGATCGAGGTATTAAGGTTAATGGAATTGTATTGGTAAGTTTGGTACCCTAAATTCAAACAGAAGTGTCCATACATGGTGAACATATATCGGATCAATCGGGTTACTTAACGAGCTCGACTAGCACGAGCGCACATTGAGTTGAACGACATGAAGTGCGTAAACACTTCGCGTGGCCAAACCACTACCGGTAACTCTAGTACGGCTCGGGTTCGTCAAACACGTCCTACGTGGCGAATAAAACTCAGCCACGAACTTAAGTCTGTTACCGAATGCCTGGACCATAATATGGCCCCAATCACGTACAACCTCAAGAATAGACATATGATTCAACTTCCATATTTATATAAGCATGATATGAAATATAACTTAAACATGAATACTATACATGGAGGAAATCATACACACATGACATGAGGGAAATCATATACACAATTAGCATGAATGAAATAGACTAAATATAACATACAGAAAATCATACACACAAGTAAGGTGATTGAGATTCATATCTCAATTTCCTTAAAAATCATATTTTACCTATTTCTAACTCGTTCAGGCATTTATACAAATACTTAAACTACACTATTCAACATACATCACGTATGTTAGCATATTGCATATTTAGGCAAATCCTTTTGCTAATGAGTTGTCGCATACATAACGAGTATGTATTAAAAATGATTTATCATGGCAATCACGGATCCAAAATTTATACGTATACAGGTATTTCAACAAATACATAGAATACACTATGGTATACATATTTCATACGTATTCGTAATGCGAAACAAACAACACGTTTTGCATGTGAAATAGCATCCAAGTTAATAATAAATCATTATCTGACATTGAAAGCTTTGAAAACCATAACCTATACGTCTATAATCCGCACCTTACGCCAATAAACGCGTAACAAATTCAGTTTGTTCACTCACGTTTCGTCTACAGCCCAACGGCAACCTATTACATGAAATAGGTTATCTATTACATCACTTTAACTACTTGAAACCCTAGAACTGATTAGGATTAGGTTCTCTTACCCAATAGTGTATTTGAAATCACCGGAATAGCGATCCGTTAGCGATATATAAGCGCGTGGAGTAACGGGAATTGAATCCCAGGAGTAGCTCCCACCACTCTCTCACTTTCTCTCTCTTTACTTTCTTCTCTCTCCTAGGATTTCTCTTAAATTTGTATAGAATAAATGAGAGAGGGTTTAAGCCCTTATATAGGCCTAAAACTCACTAAAATAGTCTCATGGCAAAGGTATACTTAGGTTATATCCAAATCGACCTTGTTCCGATCCAACGGAGTATTTCTGGAGGTCCTGTTACTGAGTGCGGTCGGACTTAAGCTCATAGATGTTGGATCTTGATCAAGTTAAGTTTTCGGTTCGATCGGATTTTTAGATCAACCGTGACAGTCCAGTTTCAGTTCAGCGGTCACTGAAACTCGATCAAGGCCACAAATAATTTGACATGAGTAGGCCATCATCCCTGATCCGAGGGAGAATTTGGGTCAGAATCCAACAGTCAGAATGCTTATAAATGGCGCGCAAGCGACACGACCCAGATTTCTTAAATTCATATTTAATTTCTTAAAATTCTTCACTTTCTCACTCTCTTCACTCCAGACTCAAGGAAACAGTCTCAGGACATCGTTTGGACGTGATTTTTAAGGTGATTGTCAAGTCCAACTAGGCCGTCAATATCTTCTAAGTTCATCACAATCGGACTTTTGACGTGCGATATAGGTCCGATACAAAGTTTCAAAGTGCTCCCATGAGCAAATGGGTTTAGAGTTGGATCCTATATTTTAGAATAATATAGCGTTAATGATTCTATAGGTTTTGAGTCTTGCAAATCGTATTTAAAGTGACTAGTACTAATTTCATAGGTAATCTAGGTTAGTACTTAGTTAATTCTTGTCTAGTTTTCTAAAGAATTTAGTCCTGAGGGATTTCTGCCTGAGTTAGTACTCGGGTCTTTGTACGAAATTTTTCGAGTCGTTACAATAAATGTTATGGTTGGCCCTATGAATATTTTAACAATGAGGATCATTGTCCCATTGTTATCTGTGGTGCGGTTTACTTGAGCTTTAGATTATTTTCTTTTCCTCTTCATCCAGGTCTATATGACATTATGAACAGATTGAATGGAAAATAAATATTATATGGTTGGCCCTATGAATATTTTAACAATGAGAATTATTGTCCCATTGTTATCTATGGTGTGGTTTACTTGAGCTTTAGATATAGTTTATTTTTGGGCTCATGCACTAAAATGGTCTTTTCTTGGCCTGTTTCATTATATTCTTTTTACTAAGAGAATCCAATCCTTACTGTCTTCCACATGATGGAAAACATATATCTTTACCACTTAATCATGGCATCAAGAGTGCCTCCCAAAGTGTGTTCAACATCATCATCAAGATTGAAAAACATATCGTCCCCATCGATCACTTCAATCATACTACATGCTATCATCTTTTCTATTGAATCCTCAATGTATACAGCTACTAAGTTCATCAAGGCCACTCCTACAAGCATCACCTCTACCTCGCCATTGATTGTTAAGACAATGCCGATACCTATTGAGGTGGCGTACACATAACACATGAGATGTGTTTCCTTATATATATGGAAGATGAATTGAGATGTAATTCAATACCTCTTATGGAGGTGCACTGTCTCTATTTATAAGTTGTTATAAGAGATATACGTAGTAACTAAATATTGTTAGGCTAATTATAATTGTGTACAATTGGAGCAAGCTTATCTATAGACACCAGGATATGCACGATCACTAGTTGCCTTATGGGGTGGATCCATGAGATATTCTCCATGCATGCCATCTTCTCTAACACCCCCCACAAGTGAGACGGTTCGGAAAGAACCAAGAGCTTGGACTTGACAAGAGTGAAATGAGCTGAACTTAACGATTTAGTGAGAACATCAACAAGTTGGTCTTCCGTGAAAATGAACCGGACATCAAAGGATCCTTTGGCCACATGATCACGGATAAAATGTACGTCGATCTCAACATGTTCCGATCGAGTGTGACAGACCAAATTGACCGATAAGTAAGTTGCTCCAAGGTTATCACAGAGCACTATAGGAGTGGATGGGGGGAGTCCTAACTCACGAAGGAGAGATTGAAGCTAGAGAACTTCGGCAGCTACATTAGCAACTCCCTAGTATTCGGCCTCAGTGTTGGTTCGTGCTACCGTAGTTTATTTCTTTGAACATCAAGAGATAAGATTTTTACCAAGAGAAACACGGTACCCATTAGTGGATTTTCGATCATCAATAGATCCATCCCAGTCCGCATCAGTGTAGGTGGTGAAACCTAATGTGGATTGAGTAGAGTAATAAAGACCATGCATAATAATAGATTTTAGATAATGGAGAATCCTCTTAACTGAGCACCAGTGCCCAGGTCTTTTAGGGAAAACTCCAGGAAAAGATCGCTAATAAGATGATCTACTGAGTTAGAGTTATCCCCTCTGATGACAATGCCATCCACATAGATGAGAACCAGTAGGAGACTGGGCCCAGACTGTCGGATAAATAGAGAAGTATCAGACTTGGATCTCATGAAGCCCATGTGAACCAAGTAACTGTTGAGACGAGAGAACCAGGCCCGTGGGGCCTGTTTGAGGCCATAGATGATGCGATGGAGTTAGCAGACATGGTTGGGCCGAGCCCGATCGACAAACCCTGAAGGTTGTGTCATATAGACGGTCTCTGCAAGAAAGCCCTGTAGAAAAGCATTATTAACATCGAGTTGGTGAAAAGGCTAGCCTTTGGACACGGCAAAGCTGTAAACAGTTCTGATGGTGGTTGGTTTAATGACAGGGCTGAACGTTTCTCTATAGTTAAGTTCAATTTTTAGTGAAACCCCTTAGCCACAAGACGTGCCTTATACCTATCCACCGAACCATCCGGTTTGTGTTTCAACTTGAAGACCCACTTGGCAACCGACGAGGTTCATATCAAGATGGTAGAGACCAAGTACCATTCTGGAGAAGAGCATTTATCTCGGTGTCCATGGCCTGATGCCACCGAGAAACAGTTTGCCTGTGTGAAACAGGTGGGTTCGATGGGCGAGGTGTGCAGATCAATCATGAGATAGGTGGGCAGTGGGTACTAGGTGACAAGCCAGACCTTAGGTATTCTGGTGTTATCCTAAGTCCTGGTGACCATTTGATGAGTTCGGATGAGAGGCGGACTAGTAGGAACCACGGGGGAGGGTGATACTGAGGAGGGAGTATTATCCGATGGGGCATCATGACATGGGGTAGGAGATGGAGGGGACGAACTAGTGATAACAAGATTAGGAAGGGACTGGTGCGGAGGAGAGACATAGGGATCAACTGGACCGATAAAGGGTGTTGGTGCAGGAGACTGAATGGAGACCGAGATAGGCAGTGGACCAATGTAAGTTGGAATTGATGAGTGGGACAGGGACAATGGAGAAGAGAGTTTAGTCTTGAGGCCGAGGAATGGGAAGGTGCGTTCATCAAATATAACATCCCGAGAGATGTACACATGCCTAGTGGGAATATGTAAACACCGGTAACCTTTATGGGATGTGGAGTACCCCAAGAAGACACATTGCACAGAGCTGAAGTTAAATTTATGTGTTTTGTAGGGGTGAAGATGAGGGTAGTAAGTACATCCAAAAACCCTCAAGGAGAGGTAGTCAGGTGATTTTTGAAATAATTTTTGGAAAGGGAAAAGGTTGTGCAGGACGGTGGTTGGCAGTCAGTTAATAAGGAAAGATGCTATCTGAAAAGCATATGGCCAATAAGAGAAAGGGACATGGGACCAAACAAGGAGGGTGTAACACCCTGAAAATTGAGGGTCGAGTATAACTCAACTCCCGAGTTCCAGAACGTCACTTATGCAACAAATATGCTTATAATTTTGATGTTGTCTAAGTTAGTGCATTCACATGAGTAAGATCATACCAAAACTGCAATTCATACTTCAGATCCAGTGATAAAATGCGAGCGGAAGACTGAAAAATATATATATCACTGTACGTAAAATAAAACAATCTCAAACTATCTCCGAAGTATGAATACATCTCTGAGTCACAATATACATATACAAACCAAAAAAAAAAAATTCAAAATGTCATATGGTCCAACTAGCAAGTCCTGCTGATCCAGGCCACCTACGTAAAGCCGTCGAAATACTGCATGTACGAGAACTCGTCCTGGTCCTCGTCGTAGTCCGGCTCCGCCTCCTGAACTGCCTCGCAACCTGCATCTAAGACGGAGTCTGGTAGGTGTTACAAACACCGTCCCATAACGTGGGAGTGAGTGATCAACTCAGTGGAATCATACAGCAAAGATTAGCATGTTATCAAATCAATCACGCGATAATAGTAATGCAAACAATCAGACACTCCTAGATATTGTTGTTAATGCAAGCATGAAATGACATGATGGATGCCCTCACCGACATACTCCCTCATGAAATGACATGTTAATGCAAGCGTCTAAAATCCTCACCTTTCACCGTAGACGCGTATTGATTCGAATAGAAAGTCTACGCTTAGTCAACGGTGATATGACGACCTATATCACAAGTTACATCAGCTACTTTGCTATTTGAATCGAAGGAATCCCTAAATCAGGTAGTGGTTAGAGTTCTCTTACCTAGAAACGAGTTGGAATCACCGGGAAAGTGATTTGAATGCGAGGATTAAGCACGTGTAGAAGGTGTAGCAAGTGGCAGGGATTCTCTCCCACAACTCACTCACAATCTCTCTCTTTCTCTCTCTCTCTTTCTAGGGTTTCTTGCAAATTCGGATGGGAGAGATATGAGAGGGTTTAAGGCTCTTAAATAGGTTAGAAACTCACCTATTTAGACTTGGGACAAAGGTATACTTGGGTTAAAACCAAATTGGGTCTTTTCCGATCCAAAAGAGCATTTCGGGAGGTCCCCTGGCCAAACGTGGTTGGACTTAAGCTCATAGATATTGGATCCTGTTCACCTCAAGTTTTCAGTCCGATAGAGTTCCCAGATCGTACGTGGCGGTCCAGTTTCAGTTTAGCGGTCACGGAGACTCGATCGATGATTCTAAGTACACTGACCTGAGTAAGAAATGTTCCCTGATCCGAGGGTGTATTTGGGTCAGATTCCGATGGTCTGAATCCTGATACTTAACCCGCAAACGAAACGTGCCAGATTTATTTAAATCCCATTTAATTTATAATGAATTTCACTCTTTCTCACACTCTTTGCTCCAGGCTCAATGAAATAGCCTCAAAACATCGGTTGGGCTTGATTTTCGAAACGATTGTCAAGTCCAGCTAAGCGGTCCTAATGGTCTGAGATTATAGATATCGGACTTTGGACGCGTGGTCTAAATCCAATATGAAGTTTCAAAGGGTTCATGAGAGCAAACGAGTTTAGTGTTTGATCCTAGATTTCAGGGTATTATAGCGTCATTGATTCTACAAGTTTTGGGTCTTGCAGAACGTATTTAAAGCGATCAGTGCTAATTTCACAGCTAATCTAATATAGTGTTAGTTAACTTACGCTTAATTTCTAAAGGAATTAACCCTAAGTGATTTCTGATCGAGTTGGTACTCGAGTCTCTATACGGATTTTTTTGAGGCGTTACAATCTACCCCCCTTAATAATAAATTTCATCGTCGAAATTTGTACCTTTTCGTACTCCTCGAGAAGCTGCGAGTAGTTCTTTCTGATCTCGGCTTCTGTCTCCCATGTAGCCTCTTCTTCAGAGTGATGCGTCTACAACACCTTTACAAGGGGGATAACTTTGCTACGCGGTACCTGCTCCTTCCTGTCCAGTATACGCACCGGTTGTAGTATATAAGTAACATCCTCACCTAACTGCACCTTCTCCCATTTAATGATATGGGAAGGATCAGGAACATATTTCTTCAGCATAGAAACATGAAATACGTTGTGTACGCTCGCGAGAGGCGTAGGCAAAGCCAGACGGTAAGCCACTGCACCCACACAGTCAAGAATCTGGAATGGGCCAATGAATCGCGTTGTTAGTTTCTCCTTCTTTCCGAACCGAAGGACTCCCTTCATAGGAGAAACTCGCAAGAACACATGATCCCCAACCGCGAACACAAGCGGGCGTTGTCTCGTATTGGCATAACTCTTCTGTCTACTCTGCGCTATAAGAAGCCGGCATCTAATGATATCAATCTTCTCCGATATCGCCTGCACTATCTCTGGGCCAATCAATCTGCGCTCACCGACCTCTGCCCAGCAATGCGGTGCTCGGCAAGGACGCCCATATAAGGCCTCGTAAGGTGCCATACTGATACTCGTTTGGAAACTATTGTTGTACGTGAAGTTCGCATATGGAAGACAATCATCCCAACTGTCCTTGAAATCCAACACGCAAGCCCACAGCATGTCCTATAGAATCTAGTTCACCTGCTCTGTCTGTCCGTCCGTGGGTGGGAAGCAGTACTAAACTTCAGCTTCACACGTCCAGAAAATATAAGTAAAGCGCGTGTCTCTGTCTGACACTATCTCTAAAGGAACTCCGTGCAGATGCACTATCTCTCTGATATACAACCTGGCTAACTCGTCTGCAGAGTTCGTAACTCTGATCGGTAGGAAGTGCGCCGACTTCGTCAGACGGTCGACGATCACTCAAATAGAATCATAACTCTTCCTCGTCTTCGGCAATCCCGAAATGAAGTCCATAGAGATAAAGTCCCACTTCCACTCAGCTATAGGCATAGGCTGAAGGAGTCCAGGAGGTCGGTGATGCTCTACCTTCACCTGCTGGCAAGTGAGACAACGGGACACGAACTCTGCGATGTGGGTCTTCATGTCATCCCACCAATAGGTCCTCTTCACGTCACAATACATCTTTGTGCTGCCCGGATGCATCGCAAGTCTGAAACTGTGCGCAGCCTCGAGAATCTTTCGTCTCAAGTCGGGAATATCTGGGACGTATAGGCGACCACGATAATGTAAGCCCCCATCCATTCCAACTCGCCACTCGGTGTCTACATCATCACTGGCCTACTCTCGAAGCTCAGTCAGACACGCATCATCCCTCTGCGCCGCGATGACTCTGTCATCGATAAGAGATCGCACCTGAACATGTGCGATGAACTTAAATGGCTCCTCCACGGTAAGTTTCTGTTCAAAGTCTCGCAAAAACTCAACCATGTCCCACTCGACAACCATTAGCAGAGCCATAAACTTCACCGCCTTCTTGCGGCTCAACGCGTCAGCCACAAGGTTCGCCTTGCCAGGATGGTATGAAACTTCGAATTAAAGTCTTTCAAAGTCTCCATCCATTACCGCTGCCTCATATTTAGGTCCCGCTGCATGAATATGTACTTGAGGCTCTTGTGGTCGCAAAAGAGCTCGAACTCCTCTCCATAGAGGTAATGTCTCAAGAGCTTCAATACGAAAATGATGGCTACCAACTCAAGGTCATGTGTAGGGTAATTCTCCTCATGCTTCCTTAATTGTCTCGAGGCATATGAAATTACCCTATCCTTCTGCATAAAGACACAACCTAGACCAACGCTAGACGCGTCAGTATACATCTTGTATTTAACCCCTTGCTCTGGCAATACTAGCACAGGGGTGGACGTAAGCTTGTCCTTCAGCTCCTGAAAAGCTGTCTCCACATTTTCATTCCAGGCGAACTTCACATCTTTCCGTGTCAACTGAGATAGAGGTCTGGCGATCTTCGAGAAATCTCGAATGAAACGTCGATAGTAGCCTGTCAAACTTAGGAAACTCCTCACCTCAGTGACAGAGCTAGGCTGCTTCCAGTCCTACACCGCAGCTACCTTAGCAAGGTCCACCGCCATCCCATCCTTGAACACCACATGTCCCAAAAACTTAACTTCCTCCTTTCAGAAGTTACACTTCTTATACTGTGCGAACAACTGGTGCTGCCTCAGTGTATCCAGGACCAATCGTAAGTGCTCCTCTCGACTCCTGGAGTATACCAAAATGTCGTCTATGAACACAATAACGAATCGATAGAGGAATGGCCGAAATACCCTGTTCATTCGATCCATTAACACGGCTGGTACATTCATAAGATCGAACGACATCACGAGAAACTCGTAGTTGCCAAAGCTGGTCCTGAAAGCTATCTTCTGCACGTCCTCATCCCTGACGTGCAACTGGTGATACCCTGACTGCAGATCAATCTTTGAGAAGTACTGCGCTCCTCTCAGCTGATCAAACAAGTCATCTATCCTGGGCAAGGGATATCTATTCTTCACCATAATCTGGTTCAGCCTGCGATAGTCAATACATAATCGCAGCGAACCATCCTTCTTCGTCATAAATAGTACCGGTGCTCCCCAAGGAGACACGCTCGGCCGAATGAAACCAACCTCCAACAGATCATCAATCTGTTTTCTCAACTCCTCCATCTCACACGGAGCCATGCGATACGTCGGCAGTGAGACGGGCGTCGAACCAGGTACCAGGTCGATAGTAAAATCGATCTCTCGCTAAGGTGGTAAACCAGGAATCTTCCTGAACAGATCCCCATAATCACGGACTACTGGCGTGTACTCAAGTATCGGGGCATCAACGTCCCGCAATAAGGAAGTGTAGCTAAGTATTCGGAAGGGGAGATTAACCTGCACTGAAAATAAAAAGGGCGTGCCCTTCGGCTCGCAGACTGTCACAATACGGGTCTCGCTGTCAATCTCGGCCCTCCCTGCAGTCAGTCAATCCATGCCAAGAATGACGTCGAGATAATAGAGAGAGGGGTCACGACAAGGTCAAGAGTCATCGTCCTACCCCCTAGATCCATCAAACAACCCTCACACAACATGGTGGCATCAGAAAAGGTCTCGTGCGCTGTAAGAACTCGCACCCCATCCATCCAAATAGTCGGTAGCCCAAGGCGCTTGACTATAGAATGCGATATCAATGAAATCGTGGATCCTATATCCACCATCACAAGTATAGGAGTACCTCCAATGTAGGCGGTGACCTCAAAGGCCAAGGGCTGGACAGTCTCTGTCTCGGATGCCTCTGCTGTCAATGCATGTACCTGTGCATGCTGTGGACGGTTCGGCTGCGGTATCATGGTCCGTTGAGGCGGCCGGAACGGAGGTACGGGAGGTCCGAAAGAAGGATGCGTAGGAACCGACCGTAAGGGTAGAGCAAATAATGTCGGTGGGCGAGGACGGTCGATCTTCTGTGGCGGCATAAACCCGTTATCCTTCATCCGAGCAAAGCAGCTCTCTGCAGTGTGACCCGGCCTCCCACAGTAAACACACGTCACAATGGGGCACCTCATCGGAAGTACTGGCGCTGTAGCCCTAGGAGGAGGGTCGATACGAGGCCTCTTGCCAAGAAATGGCTTGTCCTGCGTATCTGGTCATGGCCTAGCAACCACAGGCCCACGAGATCGTGCAAGTCGATCAACATCCTGCTCTGCCCTCATGGACATATGTATCAGCTCTGCATAGGAGGATATGCTGATGCAACACATATTCGAGCGAATGTCAGGTCGCAAGCCCTCAGAAAATCGTCGTATGCGCATCTGCTCATCAGCAAGTATCGTCGGGACGTATCTGCCCAACTCTATAAACCGATGCTCATACTCTGTAACTGTCATGCCTCCCTGCCTGAGGCGTAAAAACTCATTCTCCCTCTCGTGCTTGTAGGTCTGGGGATAGTACTTCTCATGAAAATGGAACTCAAATGCTGCCCAAGTCCAGACGTAGCTATCTACAACTGTCCGCAATACGCTATCCTACCATAAGCTGGCCTCTCGCTCCAACATAAACGTGGCCAACTCAACCTGCTCAGACTCCAAGCAGTGCAGCATTCTCAGAATCTTTGAAACACGGTTTAGCCAATACTCGGCCTCCTTGGGTCTGTGAGAACCAGTAAAAGTAGGAGGCCGTAAGCACTGGAATCGCTCGAGTAGGCCCCGTGTATCAGCAGTGTTCCCCGTAGGGTAAGCAGATGGTGCAGGATGAGCCATATCCTCATCATGAGTTGAAGTCCCAACATCCTCAGTGGATGCGTAGATGGAGCAGGTGGAGTCGCACTCCCACCCTGGGCTAAGGCCCCTGCAATAGTCTTCAAAAGCTGCTGATGTTGCTGGTGCATCATGATCATCAACTGCTCAAACCTATCTGGAGGTGGAGCAGGCTGAGGCACATACTGCGTCGAGGAAGACGCACGATACTGCTCTCTAACTAGCGGTATGAAGGGTGATGGTCCAACTATATGACCTGCAGAAGGCTGAAAGTCAGGTGCAGTCTCAGGAATCGAGCCCACAGCAGGATCTATATGCTCATCACCCTGGGGAGGAACCCGATCCATAGGCTCTCCCAGTGTAAGTCGTGTCGTGCTCCGAGTAACCTTAGGCGGCATTCCCTATATTCAAAATAGGGCGCAACCTTGTCAGTTTCAGCAATAGCACATACACCACCACACAATCACTCACATAACAAGCCGAAGAACTCCATGCATTTCATTAAATCAAAATTTGTCACAATACAAGAGATATATCCTTACATGCATCATGACAAGAAACACATGGCAAACTAAGGTAGTCAAAGCTACAACTGCAACATAATCTAACTACTAAGCCTTCTCAGGCTCACACACAGAAAGCAGGAAACAAACTAACTATGACCAACAAACGCTTGAAAGCTAATCGCTAGTCCGAGTCAAGCGATGGAGGAAGGGCACCCTTATCCTGTAGGCAACACAGGATAGATTTCAAGGTGCGGGTCACCTTCTTGAACTTGCTCTTCACAAAACCTCACAGGTCTGTGATGTCATGTCATAATGCACCCTGGCCCTGACGTAGGGCAGCATGATCCTCTTCTAGGCGAGCTATGCGAGCATCCCATGGAGCCTGACCAGAAGCCTGCCCTGGCACCGCAGGAGGGGAGCTCTCATCTGTGCTCTGGGCCTCTCGTTCTTCCTCTTCTTGTTCCTCTTCTCAGATTTCGGCCCCAGCCTCTTCTTCACTCTCTTTTTCTTCACTTTCTGTCTCATCTTCGCTCTCCTCAAGTCGAGCTTGACGTTGCCGTGGCCCGATTTCTATCTGATTGAGGGTAGCTTCAGTAATATGATGAACTGGCACTGGCATCTCCCCACCAAGGCCATAACCAAACTCGCGCGCAATCTTGCATATGAGTCAGCCGTATGGGAGTGACTCAGTCCTCCTCCTCGAGCGAACAACCTGAACTATCTGTCGCAACACGAACGAAGGCACGCACAGGTTTGCTCTCTACCCCACCATATACAAGAAGTCCACCATGAGGCGCGTACATTCACTGCAGTTACTCCACCTGGGGTAGACGTTAAATGTGAAAATGTGGTGGAGGAAACGGAAGTCGTCTAACATATGGGACGTAAGAAGACTCCGGTTTGGTTGCCACTTAACCAGTCGACCACACAGGGCTCGTGTGCGACGATCCCTTTCACGCATGCTATTCAGATTCTTAGCACTTGGATGCACCTCGCCAAGTGGCACATTCAGAAGCCTAGATATCAACCTGACATCAACTGTGGCCCACAGATCTACTCCACATAAGACCTGAAACTGTAAGGGCTCCAGCGTAGCCTCATGAATGTTGGCAAAGAAGGCCCGAACCGTGGTTGAATTGACGCGTTGTCTAGCATCAAACAGTGGACCCCAGTGTACTTGTTCCAAGAGCTTGAACAACTGATTTCTCTAAAGAGTCGCCCCTCCACCTGAGCTTCAAAAAAGACCCATCGGCCCTCATAAACTCCATGGGGTTGTTGCGCCAACCAAGTCCTTCTAGCAGGAGATTGGGGATCGAGGTCCCGCTTCGTCTGAAACTCACGAGCGGCACTTGGACTTGCGATAGCGCTTGAACTAGCGGCGCCACCTCTTGGCTTCCTTAAACGCGAAGGGCGACTAGGCTCAGCTTCATCAGCGGCGGTCTTCCTCTTTCCCATGAGAGAGAGGATGGTGGAAAGGGAGAAAAAGGCTAAAATAGCCTCTAGAAAAGCCATGAAAAATGGAGAAAATGGGGAGAAATGGCTGTCCTAGTGGGCTGGCACGAATCTAAGCCCTATAGAGGAGTGAAATAGGCTCCCAAAGGCTAAGATTTCAAAGGGAAAAGAGTGCAATGGGTAGGGATAGAGGCTTACACAATTTTTAGCCTTCAATGGAGAGTGTAAGAGCTTTAGCGAACGAAAATGGAGAGAGAGGGGAGCGTGTATGGCTGTGAACGATGAAAGGGCGTGGGTTGAGTCAGAAATCGACAGTGGGGGTGATTAGAAATGGGTTTTGAAAGAGAACTCAGCAACTAAAAGGGAAAGGGAGAGCTTGGGGGCATGGTTTGTGAAGGAGGTAAGGGTTTGGGAGTGTTTTAAGGGACGGCCCACATCTAGGGGGGTTACCCTAGCCACCAAAGTGTGTCGGCCCTACGCCCGGCCCGAGTGGGGCCCACTGTACAGCGAGGCCTCGCCGACTCGGCGAGGTCCTCGCCGGTCGCTGTCTCAATCGGCGATGGCTCGCCATTTTGGCGAGGCCCTCATGCCCTGTGGTCCCCAAAAAATTATGGGTCCCACCTCAGATCACCCTAAACTAGCGCGGATAGGCCCACGACCCCGTTTCGAGCTATTTCAGGTCATTTCGGGTACTGTCTGATGTATATTCGCATTTAGCGATTTTTAATGGCTGGGATTGAGTCTAGAGAGGTCTAGACCCATCCACACACGAACTAGAAGTGGTCCGAGGTCATTTCATGCGACCACGGATGCACACGAACTCGATCAAAATGATCGATTTGCGTGAACTTTTCCAATTGGCAAGACTGGGACCCTAAGAGTTTCTATATTTTTCTCGTACCCACCTAAGTCAAAGGGGCGACAGCGTATGTCGCGCGACCATAAACCAGGTCCGGTTTAATCCAAATCATGCTCTGATACCAACTTGTAATACCCTGAAAATCGGGGGTCGAGTATAACTCAACTCCCGAATTTCAGAATGTCACTTATGTAACAAATATGCTTATGATTTTGATGTTGTCTGAGTTAGTGCATTCACATGAGTAAGATTATACCAAAACTGCAATTCATACTTCAGATCCAGTGATAAAATGCGAGTGAAAGACTGAAAAATATATATATCACTGTACGTAAAACAAAATAATCTCAAACTGTCTCCAAAGTATGAATACATCTCTGAGTCACAATATACATATACAAACCAAAAAAAAAATCAAAATGTCATATGGTCCAACTAGCAAGTCCCGCTGATCCAGGCCACCTACGCAAAGCCGTCGGAATACTGCATGCACGAGAACTCATCCTGGTCATCGTCGTAGTCCGGCTCTGCCTCCTGAACCACCTCGTAACTTTCATCTAAGACAGAATCTGGTAGGTGTTGCAAACATCATCCCGTAATGTGGGAGTGAGTGATCAACTCAGTGGAATCATAGAGCAAAGATTAGTATGTTATCAAATCAATCACGCGATAATAGTAATGTAAACAATCAGACACTCCTAAATACTGTTGTTAATGCAAGCATGAAATGACATGATGGATGCCCTCACCGACATACTCTCTCATGCGACACCATCTTACGTCCGCAGCATGCTTTCTTCCCTCAGTGTTCCATATCTTCTACGCACATGCAGTGCGATGTGGATATGATTACCATGTTATTATTAGTCCTTTCATACAGCAGTATTGGGAAACTCAGGTACCTTCCTTATATCAATCCCAACACAGATCCTATCTAGGGTCATCACTCTTAGTAATCTCATACGATGTTATATTTATAGGTCACTGCAAGGGCTATCAGGGCTGTTGCTCGCACTCGTTGCACCGCTCCCCCATCACCTTATCAATACAGGCCTAGTGTACTCTTGTTGCTAAGGAAGGGTCGTCACCTCACGTAGACTCAGAATACGCTCGAGGTCACTACAAAGGGCTCGTCACCAATCAGTGTAGGCCGACAGCTCGAATGTAGTGTCCCATACTACCACAATCGGCTCACGAGTCAAAGGTGCTCATTGGTCACTACGGGGAGGTTTGTGGGCCCAGCGTAGGCCGACAGCTCGACCACGGTGTCCCATACCACCATGCCCAGCTCATGAGTCTTTATGGATCAAGGTACCATGGTTATCAGGGGTTCCACTGGTAAGTTCAGTACCCTAGGTTCAAGCAGTTATGACTCATACAAGGTGAACAATCAACGGTCAGTCGGGTTGTTTAACGAACTCGACTAGTACGAGCGCATCTCAAGCTGAGCGACATGAAGTGCATTAAACACGTCGTGTGACTTAACCACCGCCGCCTGCCCAAAACACGACTCACGTTCATCGACGCGTCCTTCGTAGCAAATAGAAGTCAACCACGAATTCAATCTGTTACCGACTGCCTGGACTAGAATATACTCGACCCTGAAAATCGGGGGTCGAGTATAACTCAACCACGAATTCAACACCAGTGATCATATGAGAATGACAGAAATGAAATACAGGTAATCCAAGCATGTTAGCAACATGTTACAACATACAACATAAGCAATTCAATCAAACACAGGCATTTCACATATATGAGAAAATAAATTGATATAACAACATGGAGGAAATCGTAAACATGATCATATTAATTGAGAATTCATTCTCAAAGCTAACCTACAACCACATTAGCTCAATACATACTAATACAATCATTTATACAAACACTTAGTCTACACCCTTTTGTCCACATAGTGTATGTCGACCCAAAGTGCGCATTAGGGCGAATCTCTTCGCCAAACAAATCATGCACGTATTTCTAATATCATAATACGACAAATAACCAGGGCAATCATTTCAGTAAAATACGGACATATACAGTATTTCCTACAAATACCTAAAATACCCTAAATCTCATATTTTCCGTACGTATATGAAATGGAAAACAGACAGCATGTTCTACATGTCAAACGGTGCTCTCGTCGATAATCTACTATTAAACGACATTGAAAGCTTTGAAATCAGTCAATCTAAGCATCTAAAATCCTCACCTTTTGCCATAGACGCGTATTGATTCGAATAGAAAGTCTACGCTTCGTCAACGGCGATATGACGACCTATATCACAAGTTACATCAGCTACTTTGCTATTTGAATCGAAGGAATCCCTAAATCAGGTAGTAGTTAGAGTTTTCTTACCTAGAAATGAGTTGGAATCACCGGGAAAGTGATTTGAATGCGGAGATTAAGCACGTGTAGAAGCTGCAGCAAGTGGCAGGGATTCTCTCCCACAACTCACTCACAATCTCTCTCTTTCTAGGGTTTCTTTCAATTCGGATGGGAGAGATATGAGAGGGTTTAAGACTCTTAAATAGGTTAGAAACTCACCTATTTAGACTTGGGACAAAGGTATACTTGGGTTATAACCAAATCGGGTCTTTTTCAATCCAAAAGAGCATTTCGGGAGGTCCCCTGGCCGAACGCGGTCGAACTTAAGCTCATGGATATTGGATCCTGCTCACCTCAAGTTTTCAGTCCAGTAGAGTTCTCAGATCGCACGTGGCGGTCCAGTTTCAGTTCAGCGGTCACGGAGACTCGATCGAGGATTCCAAGTACACTGACCTGAGTAAGAAATGTTCCCTTATCCGAGGGTGTATTTGGGTCAGATTCCGACGGTCTAATGCTCATTACTTAACCCACAAGTGAAACGTGCCAGATTTATTTAAATCTCATTTAATTTTTAATGAATTTCACTCTTTCTCACACTCTTTGCTCCAAGCTCAATGAAATAGCTTCAGAACATCGGTTGGGCTTGATTTTCAAAACGATTGTCAAGTCCAGCTAAGCGGTCCTAATGGTCTGAGATTATAGATATCGGACTTCCGACGCGCAGTCTAAATCCAATACGAAGTTTCAAAGGGTTCCTGAGGGCAAACGGGTTTAGAGTTTGATCCTAGATTTCAGGGTATTATAGCGTCATTGATTCTATAAGTTTTGGGTCTTACAGAATGTATTTAAAGTGATCAGTGTTAATTTCACAGCTAATCTAACATAGCGTTAGTTAACTTACGCTTAATTTCTAAAGGAATTAATCCTAAGTGATTTTTGATCGAGTTCGTACTCGAGTCTCTGTATGGATTTTTTCGAAGCGTTACAGAGGGTCAAGTCAGTCTCAATGAGATGGTAATGCTTCCGTTTCACGGTTCCATTTTGGGCACTAGTGTGCGGGTAGGAAACACGATGAACAATACCATGAGAAGAAAGAAAGGATTTAAATTTTAGGAACTCGCCACCACCATCGGTCTACATGACCTTAATTGAATGGCCTTTATTTATTAATGGGTAAAGCCAAACATATTTGTTGTAGTGATCAACAAAGCCAACATGGTAGCTGGTGGGATGACCAAGGCGCTCGTGCCACACCGAGGAAGAGACATGTTCACCAAGAAGAGCCTAAGGAGAAACAGCAAAGACTCTTATCCCTTAAAGAGAAGGCATATAGACCATCCTTAAGGTGTCCTTGCAGCAGAGTTTTTCGGGTGGAGAGATCCTTGACAAGATAAAAGTCAAGATGAAATTCAAGTAAGACTTTATTATCAGCAGTGAAACAACTGACAGAGAGAAGATTCTTAATGATATTGGGAACGAACAAAAGGTTATGTAACGCAAATGAGGAAGATGGAGAACTTGGAATAGAATAACCAGTAAAATGGATAGGCAGACCTGTCCCGTTACCCACGCGAATCTTTTCAAAGCCATGATACTCAGTTTGAATTATCAAGTTTGCCATATCAGCGGTCAGGTGATGTGTAGCACCAGAGTTAACATACCTGTTAGGATCAAAGGAGCTATTGTTATCGGCCGAGTGCAGGAGAGCAGTCGGGTTGGAAGTCGAGGTAGCTTCATCATAGCGGTTGTAGCAATGGTTAGCGTAATGCTCATACCGGTCGCAGATCTGGCACTACGGGTGACCACCAACTGTCTGATGCGGGGGGCCACCCGAGGTCTAATGAGGGGGACCGACCACGCCCATGACCTCGCTCTCGACCTTGACCTCGACCATGCCCATGGAAGGAAGATGAAGGTGAGTTAGAGTAGAACCTCTGAGTCTGAGAAGATGTGTGAACCCCAAGGGCAGGAGAGATGAGGCCAATGGAGTCAGGGGTGGGGAGGGCACACCCACAATGTATCTCCTGACTGAGCATGAGGTCGATCAATTTTTCAAAGAAAATAGGGTCGACTCGTGTGTTGACGAAGGTGACGAACAAGTCATACTCAGGAGACAAGCCACCGAGGAGGGTGGACACGAGGTCCGAGTCAGTGATGGGACCCACTATCAATTCACACTTCACTGCCATGGCCTCTAGGTTGTCCACAATAGACTTTATAAACTGGATGTATTCAAACATAGGGGTAGCACCCACTTTGATAGTGTGCAACTGATACTTGAGCTGTTGTACACGAGCTTGGGAGGACGCAAAGATCTTTTCCAAAGCACACCACGCATCACTAGATGTGGTGAAGCCGACAACATGGGCCAGGACCAGTTCAATGAGGGAGGAGATGAGCCAGCAGAGGAGCATTTGGTCCGTTTTAGTCCATCTGGTGTAGTCAGGATTGAGGGTAGGCAAGGTCTCCTTCTCAGTTGAAGGGAGGAAATGGTCTGGACATGGAGAGGTGTCATTGACAAGGCCTTCAAGATCATGGAGTTTTAGTATGGGTAGGAACTAGGAACGCCATACCAAAAAATTGCCTTTGTCAAGTTTGATGTTGAGGAAGTAAGTGATGTTAGAGACAAATGACGACAAGGAGGAAGATGAAGTGCTCGACATGGTGATCCACTCGTAATAGCTTTAATGCCAAAATGAATTGAGATGTAATTTGATACCTCTTATAAAGGTGCACGATCTCTATTTATAAGCTGTTACAAGAGATATACATAATAATTGAATATTGTTAGGCTAATTACAGCTATGTATAGTTAGAGCAGGCTTATCTATAGACACCAGAATATGCACAATCACGAGTTGCCTTACGGGGTAGATCCATGAGATATTCTCCATGCATGCCATCTTCTCTAATAATGGATACTATTGGAGTGATGAAGTCCCTTGATATACATTGATACACCACACTCTGACAACTTAAGCTTTTATTGTAAATGGTTGTTTGACATGGTATTAGAGTGAAAAATTCAGTGTTCGAATATCGAGAGCAGCAAATATACATCGCTAATATATTATTATCTCACGGGGTCAGTAACAATCAGGCATCATCTCATATGGCGGAAGAATAAGAGAGAGAAGCCTTGCATTTTTTATTACTTTTTATTTTATTGAAGAAGTACCTTCGTATTGTTGCCCGGCCCTTAGACATACAAATATGCCTAACAACGTAATTTTTGTGCCTTTTATCTTTTGTTTTTCTATTTGGGTTTTGGTTTTGGCTTTTAGCTTGAATCTTTTCTTTATATATGATTTTGCTTTGCTTGCATTAATAATACGGGTGTTTTTTCTGTACATTGCCCTGCACACATCTTTGCATCTTCTCCATTTCTCCTGCTCCAAAGCTGTTACATGAAGTGACAATGAGGTTCCACAACAAGAAAAAGAAACCTTTCCTCATATCATGGAATAGAGTAAATGTCATCTATGACATCTTTGCACGCTTCTAAAGCCACTTCACTGACACCATCACATCAACACCTTTCAAATCGTTTTAACACTTCACCAAGGCAAGCATACCAACAGACGAGGCCATGAGTGTGGAGATGCTACCACATGCTTCCACACTAAAATCAATTGTAATAAGAATTGCTAAGTTACTTCAGATCAATAGCTTATATATGCAAAAATACCTTCTACTTCTAAAAGCCCTTATAATGTTCGTGCATACATAATAATAAGCATTATTTGCTTTTAAAATAGTATTAAAAAGATATTGATATCTTTAATTTTAAAGCTTAAAAGATTCGAGTGTGCGGACTTTGTTGCCAGATTTATCCAAATAAGTGTTGAGGAACTCTTGGAATCTAAAGGGTCGGTAGAGCGGCAGGCTTTGTACATTGACCAGTGTTGGCGCAGGCTCTATGATGTCGTCCATGTCAGGATAGATGAAGGTCACGGCAGTTGTTCTAGCCGCGGTGGAGTTGGTAACGGCGCGATGCTCGACACTCTTCAACTGCCCATTACTGATAATCTAAATCACAAATAGAAGAAAAACATTAATATAATTCAATGAAACTATACTGTAGAATCAAACTACATTTTAAATGGGATAGCAGCAGGTAGGAAAAAATGTAACTTAATATATAAATGCCTTGAAATTTGTCTCCTCTTTTTGTTTGCTTGTTTGTTTTTCCTCGTAATAAATGCATCCTATAAGCATTAGGAGGGGTGAGCTCCCTCCTCCCATTTTTTCGGTTTGTTTAACAGTTGTGAAGGGTTCGGTGGTCTTGAGATCTTGGGGTGTTTGGTTGTGTATGGTTCATACAATAGGTGGATTTATTGCATGCATCCACTTTTATATAGGGGTTGTTAGGATTTGAGCAAAGTTATGTCATGACAAATAGTTTTTTTTTTTTTTAATTGCCTTTGTATTCATTCTTTGGGAGAAAACTTACGTGGCGGATACAATATTTCGGGTTCCTTGCGAGCACAAAAAGACCTCCAGGGCCACCTATCATAAAACTTATACATAGTCCAATTCTCTAATGGCACCAGAGAGTCCCAAGCCCACCCCATAACAATTATAAATGACCATGGCTCGAGCCCTGCAGGAGTCTAAGCACAGCCGCGCACTTTTGTGTAAGATTTGGATTGCTTATTAAGTATGCATCTCACCATGCATGATATATGACAAAAAAAAAAAAAAAGGCCCTTTGAAACCCAAAACGACAGCTGATGGGATCTTAAACATAGCCTGAGCTTGGCTTGAAATAAACAGGCTTATATTTTAGGCCCTAATCTAGTCCATGGGGAGCCAACTTTCCATTCCAAGCTGAGCCCAAAAACCCAATGTCCCATCTCGGCTCATTGACAATCCTAGTGGAAATGGCTCATGTCCAAAATTTCACTAACATGTCATTATATTGAGAGAGAGAGAGAGAGAGAGAGAGAGAGAGAGAGAGAGAGAGAGAGTAAATGTACCTCCATCTGATGCCCTAAATTCACCACAAAGGCATTGGGAAGAGCCTCCACAGCCATCCATTCCTTATCCTTGAAGACTTGGGAGGCCACATACTTCACCTTGAAGACGAAGGGTGATGACATTTGGGTCACAATGCTTTGGAAGACCCAAAGTCAAGGTTGGGTCTGGGCATTTTGGGTAATGGTTTATCGACATCAATTGCGTGCTACTAAGTCCATTGCTGAAGTAGTCCCTTTCAAGTCCCAATCCGTCACATATTAACTCTAAAATCCTCAAAGCCAGTCCTCTTACCTCTACACTATATGTTCCAACCACATCCCTGGAAAAAAAAAAATTTGACGGTTGAACAATCTTTACACGACCATTCAGTAATTTTCATTTTTAACCATTCAAAAAATATTTATCAATGTAATAGTAAGATAATCAAATATAGTTTTTAATAGATGATATGCCAAAACTGCAAAACATAATTTTAATGGTACTCTCATACGTCATGTGTACGATTTTTAAGTATTCTCTAAGTGTCAATTTATCGTCATGTGTACGATTTTTAAGTATTCTCTAAGTGTCAATTTATCGTCATGTGTACGATTTTTAAGTATTCTCTAAGTGTCAATTTATCATCCATCATGCTCTGCTAGAGTATCAAAGTTTTTCTTGTAACCAATCTACAAGCTTAAATTTTAGTGTGGCATCTAATGGTTAAGTGAATTTCATATAATCATTGCAGTGGACCTATAAAAGTCAAGGGTGGATGTCCCTCTCCTAACTAATTACTTTGACCCATTTGAATCACAAGTCAACTTTTTTTCCCGAGACTAACATGGAATTACACAAACAAAAAGATCTCACATACACTCAAGATGGATCCTTCAAAAACAAAGGGTGGGTGTCACTAAAAATTCCCTTATACCACCCTTGATTTTTTTCAAGGCCTACCATGATGTGTATGTAAAATTCATTCCAACTATTAGATATGTGATCCTATGTTAGGTCTAAGACCAACACATCAGGCTGACCTGTTATTCAAGTGGGGCCACACTAAAGGAAATAATTGAGAGAGATGTCCACTCTTGATTTCTACTAGCTCACTGTGGTGTATGAAATTCGCTCCAACCATTAAATGTCATACCAAAATTTATGCCTGAACACCAAGTTCATTCATGATTTAGGTGTGTCGTACCAAGGAAAATAATTTGATAGGTGACGATTACCTGCACACTGTTTTCAATCATGTATTCCACCCAAATCAAGGATGCGGCTAAATTTTTACCCTGGACCTAACATGTGGTGATGCACAAGGTTGGGGTAGATTTCACATGAACATCACTCCTTTGCTTGCATGGCGGACACAACTTCCCTTGAGCAAATCTAATCCAAAGTTACTCTAACGAAAAGTTGGACATTTTATTAAAAAAAAAAAAAAAAATTTGAGAAAGGTACAGGAATATAAATCCTGTATTAAGTTAGTAAATTTTATGTGGAAAACAATCAAATTTCACAAATTCCCACTATGTTGATCACGGAATCCGACGTTTTCATGGGGTGCCATGGATTCATTGCTTGAGCTACCTGCAGTATTTTTGTTTCTTTTCAGCCATCCGTACGAGTCGCCACAACTACCCACATCTAAAAATGAGCAAATGTTGGACAGTCCCAATTGCCCAATGGTTCGGTTCCACCACTGGCAACTTTGATATGGATGGTTTGATATTTAAATGTTCATGCATGCATGAGTACCTTAGAAACACGTAATACTATGGATGATGAAGGGTTACCTATATCTACTCGGCTTTTCGGGCCATAAATGCATGAATTTTTCAACAGGATGGCATGGGTGCCGCAGATTATCCCTCCAACAATGCACATCTTCATTATCATAGTCGAAGCTTGTATGAACTCTCACAATCTGGCTGCGATCGTCTGAGTACAGCTTTGCCATATCCTCCACCGGCATCTCGAAGAATTCCTTGCCAACGCTCATCATGTTGTCGACAGGGACTCCATGATTAACTAGATGCATTAGAACAGATATATTTATTTTTTAAATCAACTCATTTCATATTAATGAGCCAACTGCTCTTGGGTTACCTTTGTAAACGGATTTCATGAGATCCACGCCATCCATCAGGTATGCTGCCTTATTTAAACGATTGAAGCCAAAATTCATGATAAACTAACTCTCGGATAGCCCACACCACAAGGAGACATTTGGGATGGAACACCACTATTAGTTTTGTGGACCCATCATGGTGTTTACATGCCATCCAATTCATTCATCTGATTTGCCTCATTAGGATGAAAGAACAAGCCAAAAACCAGTAATGCAAAACTTAGGTGGGCTATTCCAAGTGAATTTAGAAGTTTTAGGTCTTCATTTTCTGAGGTGGCCCATCTGAGTGTTAAATCAGACTGAGTTTTTGCATCAATGCCAAACAAGGGATAATGTACCTGATGGACGGTGTGGATTTTATGTAGGTTAATTCATTTCTCCTATGTTATTGAAAGTAACCCCACTAGGTCGGTAATAGGCCTGATGACTCTCAGGTTGATGTCCAGCCTACTGTCCGGCTGACAATACAAAATTTGAACAGCTTAGGTCCGCCTATTTCGCTGGGCCAACTCAAATCTTGGCTTTTTCTTAGACCAATAATAGGTCCATTGCCAACCTAAATCAGGCCAATGATGATGTGGTTACTGACATAATTCAACCAGTGTTATTTTTGAGATGTGGCCCACCTAACGAAGAAAGAAAGGAAGATTTATACAGAGAGAGAAAAAAAATGCATAAGGGAAAGGTGGAGGACATGAAAGAAACCGAATTCTTCGCTAGCTCTCAAAATTTGCTTGATTACTTCAGCCTGATCGCTTCCAGCTAGATCAATGACCGGGATTGTGTTGCAAGAAAGTACGGCGGCATCGCCAGGACGATTTTCCAGTGGAAATACATAAGATTCCGGCACCGACTGAATGTTGACCCGGGAAGAAATGAGCTTCTCCATCTTCATCAAACAGATAATCTACCACATTGATAGTGATTTTGTAGAATTTATAAGGGCCACAACCTCCGACCAGTGATAGAAAGTGACAAGATCGACGTGATCCTCAAGATGCGAAATTGTATTAAAATAACTCTTGGGTTGCTTGTAGCTTCACTTGATGTGTCAGTATATGCGAACTTGTATTAAAATAGGGATAAGAAGTTCCATCATTCCATATTAAATTGATATGGTATTTGGGATAATAGTATAATTGTTTCATTCTCAAAAGAATTTTCTTATAGATAGGTCTTATTAGCAAAGGACAAAATGATCCTTGTGAGAATCAACTGAAATAGATTCCAAGATGGAAGAAAATTGTGCTTGGTCCAAATTTAGATGAGTAAGGTTGAATAATGCATTTTGTGTGAGTACATTTACATGTGAATATGTATAGCTAGGTATGTTGTCTAGCTTTTAGGTTATTGACCAAAAATCACTTATTTTTAATTATTTTTATATAATTGTTTGCCTTTTAAAGATATGGACACTCAGCTCTCTTTGCTGACCTTAACCCATGAATCATTTGAAAAACAGTCATTGAATGTAAATGATTAGAGTACTAATGTGCTTGGACATGATCAGCATTTTAGCCTATAGGATTGGGAACCCGTTCTTAGTTACGAATATGCTTTGGCAAGATACCTACTTTTGGATTTGTTAGTTGGACAGCAGTATTGAATAGGATGGAATAGTATTAGATGGAATTAACATCACGAGTTGAACCAAGTTGAGCTTGGCACAATTGGGCTTGACTCAACTAGCGGGCAACCTTAACTCGTACTCAGCTCGGCTCGGCTCGGCTCGGCTCGGCTAGTAGCCAATCTTAGCTCAAACTCGAGTTGATTCTGTCAGTAACTCGAGCCGAGTTCAAGCCTATGCAATATTTTCTCAGACACATAGATTGCAACTTCAATCTCCGGCACTTCGAATGTAAAATATTAGTAAGAGCACTTTATGGGCATTTTATCAAATACTCGGCGAGCAGCATCAAGATCAAGATATGAAGACAGTCTTATAATGTAATGTTTTTTTTATGAGGATTTATTTCTTCAATCTTCACTCGAATGCTCATTTCGAAAATATCCTTGATATGAGGGCAGTCTAAGAAATAATATTTTATTGAGACATTTCATAAAGAACTCGACAAGTAACATCAAGATCAAAATGACCAAGTCATCGAAACGATTCAATTCAATTCAATTCTATTCAAGGTTCTGAGCTGAGTCAAGACGCTCAAAAATTTTTTTGAGCTTCAAAAACAGCTCAACCATATTCAAATTCAGTTTCAAGCCACGGCAAGTGGAGCTTTTCCAAACTGAGCAATTGATCGAGCTAACTCCAATGGTATACAAATCTAATTGTAGCCAACAACTACATTTGACAATTGAGTTTGGTCACCCATGTGCACATATGCAACTTGAATGGCACACGTGGAAGGCATGTATGGATGGACAGCATGGATAGAACATATGTCAACACGCCGCACACAACTATATAGTGGATTTTAAAATCCATCAAAATTCCAGCAGAATCCTCCATTGGCATTGAAATATGTGATACAATTATTCCCGTTATTATCAAACCCAGGTAGAATTTGCATGGGCCATATGCAATTCCATACCACCTAATCCCATCTAATATCATGCACCAAACAGTGAGGTTCCAGTGTAGCAGATGTACGGATAATCCATGTATGCCCATGGCAAGGTCTGTGGCCCACCCAAGCGGGTCAAAATCTTGAGTGGGTGCTGAACACCCTTTGGTTGAAAATGTTCAAACCAAGTGTTGAATATGGTTCACTGTCTTTGTTTTCAGGCCTTCAGTTATTCTCATACATGTAGCCCTCCTGATGCGGGTACCAGCCTGAATTTTGGCCTTGTTCTAGCACATGTATGACATGATGGTTTGTGCTGTGATGCCTCCTTCTGTCTCTCACAGGTTACGAGTGTGATGGTAGCAGAGTTCAACTTAGGCAGACATTGGTTGAAACTGCTTGACAACTGTTTGATCGAATGCCTGCTCGGGATTTGTTCTGTTGGCATGTTTTGATCGATGGCCTTGCAAAATGTGGGCGGGTTATTGATGCACGGACGTTGTTTGACGAAATGCCTGTGAGAGATGTCGTGTCGTGGAATAGTATGATTTATGGGTATGCTAGATGTGGGAATGTGAGAATGGCGAGGGAGTTGTTTGATGAGATGTCAATGAGGGATGCAATTGCGTGGAGTGTTATGATTGATCCCTACATAAAGTGTGGCGATATGGGGATTGCTAATTGCTTGTTTGAGAAAATGCCTCATAAGATTTTGATCACTTGGAACCCTATGATCGATGAGTATGCCAAGTGCTCATGTTGTATCAGCTGATGCTGCAGAAGAACATGACCTCGTCGAATGCTTTAAACTTATGCTAAATGTGGGAGAATAGAAGATGCATGTGAATTGTTTGATGAAATGCAATTTCGGGATATTTTCTCTTGGAACATTATGATGGATGGATACACAAGAGTTGGATGCGTGAGACTTAGTGAGCATGAAGATTTTCAATTCCTTTATCATTTTAATCTTGGAATATAACTATGGGTGTGGAATTTAAAAGCCATTCGTAGATTGGATTGTTTTATGTTCTTAGCATGAATTTAAAAATAACAATAGTTGGATTGTGGATTGAATGCAGTGGATATATGGCACCAGAATATATCGTGCATGGGCAGTTTTCAACTAAATCAAATGCTTTTAGCTTCGGCGTTTTAGTTCTCGAGATTGTAGCTGGGCGAAGAAATACAGCCTTTCCCGAGTCTGGACCTTCTGTGGACCTTTTTAAGCTATGAAAGTGTGATTTAACAATACAATTTTCTTTAGTGTGATTAGAGGTTTACTAATCCCATAAGCATATAAACTTCCTCTACATGCTCGCAAATCTAAATGTGCAAATGTGTCATGTGTGGAACATCTAAGGTATCAATTCAGCGGGCCCAAACCATGTAGATTTGCTGGCGAACACATATGAAGGTCCAGCATTCATGTAACAAATGGATGGTGAAATGAAGAAGGTTTTAGCTACACATTTTTTTGTAGAGTGTTGCCCATTAGATGAGTAGACTAGCCTGTTTGGTGGGCCAGGGCTTCTACATTGTAAGGTCCACCTAATGCACGATTCTTATATTCTAGCTGTGTGCCATGTGGGGACATGTGGAGGCATGTTAGAAAGGTTATTATGCTAGTATAGTTCTATCTTTTAAATCATGGAACTTACCTTGTGCATATTATTTCAAACTCTCATCTTAAGTTTGGAGTTTAGAAAGTCACCATATATTGTTTGTTTTTGGCTTGTTGTATGCAAATACTATGGAACTTCTGTAAAAATGCGTTAGTATGACCACTATGTACTTCAGACGTGGTGCATCGGGGATCATCTTCCTGTGGGAGGCAAATCTACCTTTAAGAAAGCGATTATAACGTGCCTCAACTCTCTAGTTCCTTGTTTTATTATTTATGATTCTACTATTTTAGATTTTATGTTATATCTAGGTACATTAAAACCAACAAGGAGGCCTTCATCCATATTCTCCTACACTTTGTTCCTGAACATGATACAGTTCTTAGTAGATTGTGTTCTAGTACCGTGCCATTTACAATAGATTCTTTTTTTTAGTTCGTTGGATGAGGAAATCTTTTGGAGGTCGAAGAGCCTAATGAATTTGCTCTCCAATAGGATGTCGAATATTTCCCTAGCCTTGGAAATGTCAAAGGTATATTGCCTCGGACCCTCGGGGGCGTCTTTCCTTGGGTTAACCCTGGCTGAGGCATTGTACTCAATTTTCTTTAGGGCCGAGCACTTATACAATCGTGTGTCAACTATCTCGGCTATGGCCACCTCGTAGTAGGCGTCGTTGTCTTCGCTCGGCCATGCGAGTACTATTTCTGTAATGGCCAACTCATAATTCGAGTAACAATAAAACATGCCCTTGGACGTGTTCATTCCCCATTACTCCTCTCAGAGGATTTGTTTGTGTCTAGTAGCCCTAATTGACAGTTTGAACAAGTCTCCAAGGTACATGCCTTCGAACTTCTTGCAAATTTCAAAACTCATGCCCTCTAAAACCAACCTAATGAACTCAGCCTCTAGGAGAATGATCGGGCAATGGTTTTTTACGCCCTTAAATCAGGTGATAAATTGGTAGCAACTGTCGCAACCTGGACAAGTCGACCATAGATACCTTTGACTCTGTTCAATGGAACTACATGTAAAAGTTCTCTTCCATCTTGTTATAAGTTTGGATTGAGTTGGTTGGTGTTGGGGATTGTGTTGAGGAATCACACAAAGATGGATCAGACTTGAGCAATCCTCAAATATCTCCCTTGCTCCACCCTTTTAGAAAGCCTTAGATTCCCTTGGAATACCTCTCAATCCCATTTACACCCATATATATAGTTTTAGAAAGAATCCTAAACAAAATCGGAAAGAATCATAAACGAAATCAGAAACAAATCCTGCACTTTCGCAGTTACGCGAAAAATTTGCATGGAATCTAATTAGATTTAAGATATCAAATACAACAATCCCCACCATGTCTTCAATCTTCAAACGTGTAAATCATTATTTTCTTATCTTATCTCTGCCTCACATCATAGCTTCATCAATGTTTCTCATACACACTCCGTCTTCCTTTTACGTCATCGCCAAGCCGAGAGAAGTTGCACAGAACTTGAACTTCTCTGTAGGAATAACCTTAATGAGCATGTTCGCTGGATTCACGCTGGTGTGAATATTCTCCAGAATCACGCCTCCTTCTCCAAGCACTCATCGGATAAAGTGGTAACGAACATCAATGTATTTAGCATGAGAGTGATAAACATAATTTTTAGCCAATTAATAGCGCTCTCATTATCACAATTAACTGGCACGGCCTTCTGCTGAAGCCTCAATTAATTTATCATGCCTCTTAACCAGACACCTTCCTTAAACGCTTCTATCACTGCCATATATTCTGTTTCGGTTATAGAAAAAGCCACCACGGACTGAAGTTTCAACATCCAACTAATTGCTTCACCCGCTAGTACAAATGAGTAACCTGAAGTCGACTTTCTGGAATCAACACTGCTTGAGCAGTCTAAATCCACATACCCTACCAACTTTACTCATGTTTTCTCAAAAGCTAAGATATAGTCTTTTATACATCGAATGTATTAAAGTAGCTATTTCACCGCTTTCCAATGTTGTTTGCCAGAGTTTGACATATATCTACTCACAACACTGACTGTCTGTGAAATATCTAGTCTCGTACAGACCATGGTATACATTAAACTATTAACCGCATTCGAATAAAGCTCATGAGACATAACCTATTTTTCCTCATTAGATTTAGGACATTATTTTGATCAAAGCTTGATGTGAGCAGTGTAGGGAACGTTCACCGGCTTTGCTTGGTCCATCTCATACTTGATCAGCACTTTTTCAAAGTATTCTACCTGTGATAACCAAAGCCTGCTTCTCTTCTTGTCTCTAGGAATATCTATGCCGAGAACCCTCTTTGCAGCCCTCAGATCTTTCATCTCGAATATCCCTGATAACCGAGTTTTCAATACATCGATTTCAGATATATCATGACTGACGATCAACATATCATCAGCAGACAATAGTAAGATGATGAATTTTTCATCACTCAGTGTCTTGTAATAGACACAGCGATCGTAATCACTCCGAGTAAATTTCTGACTCAACATGAAAGAAACAAATTTTTTATACCATTGTCTAGGCGACTGTTTCAAGTTGTACAACAATCTCATTAACCTGCAAAATTTTTTCTTTGCCCCTTTAACTTCGTAACCCTCTAGTTGTTTCATGTAGATCTGCTCTTCCAACTCTCCGTATAGAAATGCGGTCTTGACATCCATTTGATCCAGCTTGAGACCGTATTGGGCAACCAGCGCCAACACGAATATGATAGATATTTGCTTAACCACCGGCAGGAATATCTCTGTGAAGTTGATTCTTTCTCTTTGAGCATACTTCTTCGCTACCAGCATTACTTTGTAGCTGTTATGTTTCCTTTTGAATAACCACTTATATCCGATCACTTTTCGGCTCACTAAAAGCTCCACCAGTTCCCATGTGTTGTTTTTGTGCTACGAGTCCATCTCATCGTCCATAGTTGCCTTCCACTTTTCTGCATCAATCTCATTAAGAGTCTCCTAAGTAGTAGACAGGTCTCACTCATCTGTAATGAGGGCATATACAATATTAGAATTATTCATATATCTTACCGGTAACCTGCGATCACATGGTGAGTTTCTTCTCACAAGTGGCTACTCCACCTTCTCCTTTACCTTTGTCTATGCATCTATCTCTGTCCGAGTATCATTTATGTTAATCTGGACATCTACGATCAACCTTTCTAGTTCATCTTTCTCTTCTTGATCATTCTTGTGGAATATAGAGCTTTCATCAAATCTGATGTTACAGCTAGTGATAACCTTGCATGTGACCTTGTCGAATACCATGTAACCTTTCACAACAACACCATAACCAATAAAGATGTATTTTTAAGTTCTATGGTCTAGCTTATCTTTCTCAACTGACAGTACATGAGAGTAAGCCTCACAACTAAATATGTACAAATTTAAGTAGTCCATCGTATGACTGCTCCATACTTCCTCTGAGATTTTACATTTAATTGTCGTAGAAAGAAACTGGTTCACCAAATAGCAAGCCATGTTAAAGTCCTTACCCATTGTAGCATTACTTATAGCATACATCGGGTCCTTTCCAAGAGAGTCCGATTTATCCACTCAGCCACATCGTTTTATTCGGGCGTATGACACACTGTGTTGTGCTTAATGATCCCTTCATCTTTTCAATATTTAGTAAACTCTGTGGAAGTATATTCTCCACCATTGTCAGTCTTTAAAACCTCTAATTTTCGCCCTGAATATTTTTCCACAATTACCTTTCATTGTTGAATATAATGAAAACTTCGGATTGACGTTTCATGAAATAAATCCAAACTTTCGTGAAGTAGTCGTCAATGAATAAAACAAACCTTGACGATCCTCCAATGGAAACCTCTAGTGATGGCCCCCATATGTCAAAGTATACATAATCAAGCACTCCCTTACATACATGTTTTCCATATTTAAAAGATAATCTAGATTATTTACCACATATACAATGATCGCATATATCTAAATCAGAATTCTTAAAATCTGAAATCAAATAATGATCAGATAGTATCTTTATGCCCCGCTCGCTCATGTGGCCCAGACGAGCATGCTACATACGTACAAACATGGACTCTATAACAGCCGCTGCCACTCCATCTACTGAAGTGCTTCTAATCAACCTGTAAAGGTTTTCATACCTTTGCGTTCTCATAACCACGAGTGCTCCTTTTGAAACTTTAAGGACACCATCAATACCAGTGAACTTGCACCCTATAGCCTCGAGTGCACCGAGAGAAATTAAACCTTTCTTCATATCAGGAATGTGCCTAACATCGGTCAAGGTACGCTCCATCCCATCAAAGATCTTAATGCTCACTATACAAATAGCTACAATATTACAGGCATTGTTATTGCACATAAGGACCTGTCCACCATCGCATTCCTTGTAACTGGTGAACCAACTCTGATGAGGAGTCATGTGATATGATGCTCCTGTGTCGGGATCCACTCATCTCTAAGATTGTCATGTAAGTATCCGACCATAAACACAGACAGAACATCACCTCCACTTGTTTCTTCATCTGATGTGACAACATTGGCCTCCCTGGAAGAAGCCTCTAAGTTTTCTTTCTTCGCTTTAAGATTTGTGCAATCCTTCTTCATGTGTCCATTCATCTCACGGTTCCAGCACTTTAGTTTTCCTTTGCCCTTGCCTTTTGTTCACAACCCCAAGTGTAGGGTCACGATGTAGTAATAATCTCTGTAAGACCGAGGTCATGGACTGAACCTTGTACGTATTTTGAAAGTAACTAAAACTAGAACTAGAAGAAGATGTAATCTAAATTAGAAAAATTAAGAGAGTAATTGTGAATAGATTAATTAAAAACTAATAAATTTATAGGTGGTAACTAGGGTGCCAAATATCCACTTATAGCAATTCATATCGTCGTTCATCCTATGTTTTTAGTCGATTTATGTGTGTTACAAGTGCATGGGTCCAAGAAAACGTGTCACGCCCCAAACTTGGAAACCGGGCTCACTAAATTTTTGATCGTTGAATCCGGCGTCAACAGCCTCTGTAGTATCCCATTCGCGGCTCTCGGCGCCCATGTTAATTTTCATGCTCTTTCTAACACCTAATTTTGAGCCTTTATCGCTTATGGATTACCAAGATGTGCTTTAATGGCTAACACCCTCTGATCTCTCTGTTGGGCCACTTTCACATGGATTCAATGGCTGAAATTTGACGTGCACGGTTAATTTATGGCCTCCATCACGTATATGAAGTTTCAAGTCAATCAGAGAGCGGAAACCCTGTGATCTTGCATTCTGGACCAATTTCGGGCCACTTGAGCTTCAATTTCTCGACTTTTGCAGACATCTGGCATATAAATTCTGTCGATCTTGGTCCCCGGGAGTGTGTTTGTTGCCTTGATGAATTCTAAACATTAAATCCTAACACGATTAAAACTAGGCGTTAAACAGTATTATCTTCGTAAATCTAAGCAATAACTGGGGTCTGATATGCAATATTTGACCCTCAATAGCCTATATACCAAGTTCTGATCCTGGGATCCTATAAGGAGGATTTTAAATATAAAATTAATTTTTAATAAAAATAACTATCATCATAACTATAAGCATTACCCACGAATAATAATGAGAATACCATCACAAAAAATCATTATGATCAAAACTCGAGTACAATGCGCATAAAGGGAAATACAATGATAATAATGACAAAACTCCGGTAGCTCTATGGAACGCTCCTGCTCCTTCTCAGCTACGGCCTAGCGTCACCTGTACGCAACGGTCATGCATAAGCTTATACAAAGCTTAGAGGGTGGTGAAAGTGTGTGGATAATATAAGCGTGCTCAGAATGTAATATCAGAGTAATGTGTAATATACTGGCAAATCCATGAATACTATCAGCTGTACCAAGGTTATGCTATGCAAGGCATGAATGCTATCGGTCATATCAAGGCCATGTGATGCAAGGTATGAATGATGTCGATCACACTAAGGCCATGTGATGCGAGATGCAACTCAAGCATACCAATCCTCGTCCGAATCCACATATCAATGCAACTCATCACTAGAGCATCAAATATCAGTACAGTTCTCACTCTGGATAATCACTGGGATCTAGTACACTCCAAATAACACTGTCCCTTTCACAAGCGCGCAATCCAAGTGAGCATAAGAAACCTCACTACCCGCTTAGCCAATAGTCTGTCAATGCCTATCTGACACGTCGATAGCGGACCCATTTACGAGCTAGTTATACCATCCTAGCAATTGCCCCTACCCTCGGGCGGGTAAGGCAACACCTCCTTCTAACCAACCATGACACAATAGGAGATGCGGCCTCCTGGTATTCAGCCCTCGTGTGCTTGTGTATCCACTTGATCTCGATGTTGGAGTCATCCTCTGGTACCATCGGATTTAGAAATTTTCACCTAGGGACATTTATGGCACCCCGATGTTAGTAATAGTATTTTCAGTATCCAATCTTGTCATCCACGATATGTCTGTAGAGGCCATAGCCCTGACGTTGTTAGGACGTATAGAAATTATATCACACAAATGTGAGATGCATAAATCATACTATCTAGTCATGCAGTAATCTTGCGCATACCGCCCGCTTATGTGGGCCAACCCCGTCTATCAGGGAGTCTCATAATAATCCATTCAATGACATGTGCTATGATCAATCACTCCTCATATCAAGCATACATATGATGTGCATGGGTATGGATCGTGAAGGTATACTAAGCATGTTATATGATGATGATGTACTCTTCTTATTTCAAGGATGGGCCTAGACGGCCTACTCATATCAAGAATAGGCCTAACGATCATAGGAGCCCAACGATTTGGGATTAGCCCAATAAGGTGAGATGGGTCATACTAATATTAGTGGGGGGGCCCATCAATTTAGGGTAGCCAACTAATGGAGAATGAGAATGGGCATAACCAAGGCCTAAGGGAAGGTCACAATGTGGACATCTAACCATCATTGCCTATCAATGTGGACATTTAACCAACATTGCTCCCAAGGTGTGACCCACATAGAGCCAAACATATAATGGACCCATGGCCTAACACAAAGGCTTCATATACATCACATTGGGCCTCACCAAATGGGCCTCTCATACATCATAATGGGCCTCATCTTATGGGCCATATGTACATCACATTGGGCCTCATCATATGGGTCATATATACATCACATCGGGCCTCATCATATGGGCCTCATATACAACACATCGGGCCTCATCATATGGGCCTCATATACACATAATGGGCTATAAATTCAGCACTTTAAGGTAGGCCCTATACGTAACAAACGAGCCACAATTACATCACATTGGGTCTCATCAAATGAATGTCATAGATATACAATACATACATCACGGCGGGCCACATAAATGGATGGATGGATAAAACATATCTATCACAATGGGTCCCATCGTCTAGGGGCGTTGGACGGTGCTGATACGGAATACATACATCAAGGTGGGCCCCACTCGTCCAGCAAATGGACGGATGGCGTGGATATAAAACACATACATCGTGGCGGTCTCCATCGACTAGACCACTGGACGGTGTGGCTATAAAATACATTCATCATGTATGGGCCCCACGTCCACGTGTGGACGGTGTGGGTGAAGCATATACATCATGTGTGGGGCTCTACAGATGGACGGTGTGCATCCAACACACATCACGGTGTAACTCCACCATCCAGCCTGAGATAAAACACTTATATCATGATGGGGTCCACTGCACGGACGGTGTAGATAAAGCCCATATATCACGTGGGCCACAGGGATGGATGGTTTGGATATAACACGTACCACATGATCTGGCCACAAAACTTGCTGGCATCACAAACAGTAGCCATCCACTACCGGACTACTGGGTTGCTGGCCCAGTGTCCAGCAGATGGATGGTGTAAATATAACACATGCCTCCTGTTTGGGACCCAAACTTGCTGACGTGGGTACAATAGTTGAGAGTTACATGAGACCCACAGAACTTGCTGACGTCAGTACATCAACCATGTAACTGGGCAGATGGACAGCTTGGATTAACGGATACATTATGGTGGCTTCCACCGTCCAGATAGCTGGACGGTGTGGAAACAAAATACATAAATCACGTGGGTCCCACAAATCTGCTAGCATCAATACAGCAATGGTAGCTACTGGTCGTCGACCCAGATACTACATACATTAAGGTGGGTCCACACGTGCGTGGCCCACCATTCAACCAAGCTGATATTTAATATTTCCCTTCACCCATGCCTGTCTAAACGGACAGCAAGGAGGTCAACAAGGTGAGCCCATTGTGGACAGTGGTTGGGCCCATTAAATGGACAGCGTGGATAAAATCAAGTATCAGGGTGGGCCATCAATCAGGGAAAGAGAGAGAGAGAAAGAGAGAAAGAGAGCGGTTATGGGAGGGGCCCTGCCACTATGGGCCCCGCTTTTACAATACAACACATGCTTACATTACTTGGGTCTCACCGAATGTGGGCCCTCAAATCATCAAATCCATGCAAGAAAACACAAATCTAATCCTAAACAAGCACCCACCTTAGGTCTTGGACTTCTTCTTCCACCAATGAGTTCTAGAGCTCCAAGGGATGAGATTTAATGGTTGGAATTGATTTTGGAGGTTGGATGATGAGATTTCTTTTATTTTTATTTTTATTTTTTTGACGGGGGGGGGGGGGGGGGGGGGGGGGGGGGGGGTTAGAAAGTGAGCCTTCTCTTCTCTTCGTAGAATTTTTCTCTCATGGAAGCTTGGAAATGGTAGAGAATGGAGTGAAATGAGAGAGGAGTGGTGTTGTGTAAGAAGGATGGGATGAGAGGGATGGGTGGTGTCAAAGAGGGATGGGTGTGTGTAAGAGAAGGTTAACTTGTGGGGGGTAAGTGGCATGGGGTATGGGTTGCTTATCTTTATTGGTAAGAAAGGGATGGGAGAGGCATGAGTTATGTACTTACTTGTACTTAATTAATTGATGTGATGTTTGGGTAAAGATTCTCTCAGAATTCATAACGCATGAAATTTTTCTCAAAATGAATGTAGGCCCACAACTCCTAGCCTAGGTATCATATCAGCACACGAGACATGGGGTTGAAACCGCGGTGACGACGTGATTGCTAGGGTATAAGTTTCCAGTCGAGTCGACTCAGATATACGGGATGCGGCTAAGGGTCATGCGTAAATGCCTATTACAGTTCACGGGTCGCCAGAATTCAATGGGGAGGATCGTGTGAGTCTAAAGAATGGTACGGACTAAGATACAGGCCTTACAAAATGCCTTGGCTAGGGTTGGCCCCACCCCTTTAACGCAATGGACAGTCCCGAACGTCTATCGGGATGATGAGTGTGGCCCACTAACCAACCCTAGCCAGATGGGTGCGTCCGCTAGGCTTCTTACGCGAGAAGGGTCAGGTCAGCCCGACTTTGACCAGGCTGCCCGACTAGTGCACGTCCAGTGCACATGCGTTATGTGCACGCAAATGTACATGTGGGGTCCATCGTGATGTTCGTGAGAAATTCACTCTGTCCATCCATTTTGTCATCCCATTTAAGGGGTTGAAACCAAAATTGAAGCATATCCAGAGATCAGGTGAGCCCTAGATAGGGGATTTAGTGGTTGATCTGTTCGTTGGGCCACTTCCACAAAGATCCAACGGCTAAAATTTGATGTGTACAGTTAATTTAGGGTCCTTAGGCCAGATATAAAGTTTTGAGCCGAACAGAGAGTGGGAACCCTGTGATCTTGCGTTCAGGACAATTTTCAAGCCTCTTCATCATTGATCACTTGATTTTCTCGGATCTTTGTCATGTAAATTCTTCGCTCTCGATCCTCTAAGGTCCGTCCCTTGCCTTAGTGACTCTTGAGCATCAAATCTAGGCTTTTAGTACTCTTTTAAGTCTACGCTCCTAAATTCACCTTGCAACCAAAAACATGATTAAAATAAGACATTAAGTATTATCATGTTTATAAAACCATGTGATAATTGGGGTCTAATATGTAATATTTGACCCTTAACACAATCCCCAACCAGCATTTTACTAGTCCCGAGCAAACTATACGAAAAATATTTTAAGGATTACAAGTCAAATATTTCTATAAACTCAAGTGATTTTTAAAAAATAATCCAGTCAATAAAATTCTAAAATACATCAATATTGAGCATTTCCTTCTCCTAAACTTAAGTGCACGGTAAACTTCATAATCAAGTTTAAAGTATTAATCCATCAATTAGAACAATTTTCAACATTGAGTTTTATGGGTGCAGAGTGCAACCTCAACTTATCACAATTAAAAGTCCAATTCTCAATTTTTATGATAATATTGATAATCACAAGAGCATTTAGGATAACCATAACCTAAACCAAAACTTACCTTACAGTTCAACTTTTCATTCTTCTAACTTTTGATTTTTCCATCGACGGCTTTCACTCTATGTCAATCTTTTTAAAGATCTTTAATAGGTAGCCCTTTTTTATGACAACTGTTTTTTTAACTAAGTATTCTTCTTTTTTTAAATTCTTCTTATTGAACATGATGGACAAATTCCCCAGGTTGGTTCCTTCCATGCTTAATGATCACCAACATGATGAACAAATTTTCTAGGTTGGTTCCTTCCATGCTTAATGATTACCAAGTTAACAATTCAATATCAAATTAAAACCTTAATGTGTAAGCGAGATGTGACATGTGAAATCATAACTCAATCAATATTTAAAACTTCGAATCATGAATTAATAATTCAAACTTAATTGTGAAATCTAACAGGTAGCTAAATCCAAGAGTCATAAATCACCAACATTATGTATCTTATACGTCAAAATCAAGGATGGCCTTCAAAATCATTTGAATTCACAAAATTTTCAGAAAAATTGTGAAAATTGTCACAGTTTTTGCTCAAGACCAAGAAAATACTGATTAGGTCACGTAATCTCCTATCTCAAACCTAAAATCTACATTGTTCTCAATGTAAAAGATATAAGCATGCAATGCACATGAGGCAACGAAATTGAAGGAGAAGTGATGGAAGGATAGTACTTGATGGAGTTAAAAGGATTTTTCCAAAGAGATCTCAGCATGAAAATGGGTCAGCACAAGAGTGAAACCAATAAAAAACAAACTATCCTATAGCAACTAAAAAGCAAACTATTATAACGGCATAAAACCGACTATCCTAAAATGATATAAAGCAAACTACCCTAGTCCTCTAAAAGTTGGGAAAAAGTTACTCAGTCATGCTACAAGGTTCCTCCTCCGGCTAATATCGTGATAAATTTCTCAGTAGGTTTCTCAATAAGATCATCCAAAAGCCCTTTTTACAATAGGCTTGAATGTCCTGGAGCATGAATTTTCAAAGAAACTTATGTACTTCAGCATAAGGTTTCCTTTTAATCTCCTGAGGTGTCCAAAGTATAAATGATTCATCTATGATAGAGAAAGTTTCAGAGTTAGTACAACATGGTGAATCAGAGACTATACATAAATAAAATTCAAAAAAATTCTCAGCAGATGATGTAGTCTCAACACATTCCGAAGTTTCAGACTTCGACTTTCAGTGTCTCCTTCTTTAATGGTAAGCATTCAAGATCTATGGAAGGAAGGATTTCAGAGTAAGGGTTCTCTCGGTCCATGACAACTATCGAGGTATTATCTTATAAGGCATCTACTATTTATTTTATCATAGGGTCATTTGAATCTGCAAAATGCGTCAAGCAATTATCCAAAGAGTTAGGAAATTTCAAATTGAAATTTGTAATGAGATGCTTAAGGACTCCATCGTCTTTAAAAGTATATGAAGGTATGCTCTCTTACTCCAGCCCTGCACAGACAGATTGAGGGTCAGTAGGTAAAGTATTGATGTGAGGACACTATTCATTTATACTACTCAGAAGAGGCATTGAATCGTCAAAATTTAACGGTTCAGATGGTGATCTCAACTGGGTGGTTTCAAATTTTAGAATCTTATTAGGCAATTCGTCCATCTCCCTAACTATCTTATAAGTCAATTCATGGGAGTGGTCTAAACATGCATCACAAAGGTTAGAAGGTTTAGGTGAAATTGGTTCATCCTCCATATTTAAATTGGCCATGTCAGATAGGTGGAGTAGATCACTATGGTCGACAACTTCCTGAACTTCTGGATCATTAATATGGGTCAAACTTGAGATTGAATCCTAATACGCATCATCTTCCAATTCAGTGTAGTACACATTTAGAATGAGATCACTTTCCTCACATTCTGTTCCTATATTGGGTTGAGGTTCGAATAAACTAACCTCTTCCTCATCAGGTGTGTCATATGAGTGAAGTGTATCAATATCATTATATTTGAAAACCAACAATATCTCTTGATTATTCCTTCGGACCGTCATCGAGATCAACTCATCGAAAAATTGAGCCAGATGCTCATTAATGGATTCCAACTCCTTATTCTAAATTCTAAAGTTCTCCATAAGCAAGTTAGGATTACTATTCTCGTATTGTGTTTCTGGATGGAGTTGTAGCTGGGACGAACTAGCCTCCACTATCTCATCATAAGTAAGGAATCCAAAGGAATAATCAACAAAATTAATTGGCAGTTTATCTCTCCAATGTGTCGAGTTGAAATCACTTTCCTTGCACTGTATTGGTAATTTGGGTTGTGGTTGGGAGGAATTAGTCGTTATTAGCCTATCGAGCTGTGATTCAAGTGCTTCTAATAATTTCCTCATGTCGGTAACATAGTCTGTACAACTCTGAGGTGACTCTTCTTGGATCGTTTCTAATAGATATTCAAAAGTAGTTGATCCAAGAGGGTTTTCACCATGATTTTTTACTAACTTAACATTGAAATATTTCTGTTTCCACTGATCATAATCATACGGGTCATAGGTCAAGAGTTGATACGCGTCATCATTCTAAGAATCACGTACTATTTTCTTAACTCGTTGAGTGAAATTATTTTTCTATAGATAATCACCGAATGACTTCTTAATTGGTAGAGCATCATATTTCGATTAGTTGAAGAAATTTTCAGAAAATATTTGAGGCATAAGCTGTTTCCCATCATAATCGTCGTACATCCTTTCCCAAGATTTCTTAGCTATCTCAACATATTGACGTTCCCACTCTTACATGGTGAAGCCTTAATTCTAAATATAATCCTAAAAGAAAATAAAAGAAAAATCCTATAATAATAAGAGATCTAGATAGAGGAGAAGTTAGAAAAAAGTTTTTAGATTGGAGAGTTCTATACTAGGATCCTGCAAAACAAAACAAAACAAGTTGGTTTCTAAAAACAAAAAATCTAAAAATAAAAAGTTTCTAAAAATAAAAATAGAAAGAGGAGTTAGTTTCTAAAAAGAAAAAAAAAAATCCTAGAATTATAAAGTTTCTAAAAATAGAAAATAAAACTTAATCATAAAAATAGAAAAATCCTAATCTTAAACTAATTCCAAAACTAGCTAATCTTAGAAAAATATAACCATCAATTCCCAGCAACGACACCAAAAACTTGTTCATAACCTCAATTGTAGGGTCGCGATGTAGTAATAATCTCAGTAAGACCGAGGTCGAATCCATAGGGATTGAACCATGTACATATTCTAAAAGTAACTAGAACTAGAGCTAGAAGAAGATGTGATTTAAATCAGAAAAATTAAGAGAGTAATTGTAAATAGATTAATTAAAAACTAATAAATTTACAGGTGGTAACTAGGGTGCCAAGGATCCACTTGTAGCAATTCATCTTGTCATTCATCCTGTGTTTTCTATCAATATACGTGTGTTACACTTGCATGGGTCCAAGAAAACGCCTTAGTTAGGGTTAGCCCCACCCCTTGGACGTAATGGACAATCCCGATCGTCCATCAAGATGATGAGTGTAGCCCACTAACCAACCCGGCCAGACACGGTGCGTCCATTAGGCTTCCTGCGCGAGAAGGGTCAAGTCAGCCCGACTTTGATCGGGCTGCCTGACCGGTGCACGTCCAATGCACATGCGTTGTGTGCATGTAAGTCCATCGTGATGTTCGTGAGAAATCCGCTCCATCCATCCATCCCATTTAAGGGTTGAGACCAAAATTGAAGCATATCCAGAGATCAGGTGGGCCCCAGATCAGGGATTTAGTGGCTGATCTATTCGTTGGGCCACTTCCACAAAGAACTAATGGCTAAAATTCGACGTGTATAGTTAATTTAGGGTCCTCAGGCCAGATATAAAGTTGGAGTTGAACAGATAGTGGGAACCCTGTGATCTTATGTTCAGGATGATTTTCAGGCCTCTTCATCGTTGATCACTTGATTTTTTCAAATCTTTGGCGTGTCAATTCTTCGATCTCGGTCCTTTAAGGTCCATCCCCTTGCTTTGGTGACTCTTAAGCATTAAATCTAGACTTTTAGTACTTTTTTAAGTCCAAGCTCCTAAATTCACCTTGCAACCGAAAACATGATTAAAATAAGATGCTAAGCATTATCATGTTCATAAAACCATGTGATAACTGGCGTCTAATATGTAATATTTGACCCTTAACACCTTCAAATTTGGATTAAGTCTTAAAGATATTGTACCTTGCTCAGCATTTCTTTCCCTCGTAAGTAATGTATCGGAAGATGTCCTCATGCCACTGTTTAGCTTTCTCATGGCCTTCCCTTGAAGAACTAAGATAATGGTATCGATACTCATAGTTTTATTTGTGGTGCACATTATTTTCCTAAATGACTGATACGATGTCGAAAGAGAATTCAACAATATACATGCTTGTTCCTCATTTTTATCACTTCCTTCATATCAAGCAATTTGCAAACTAATTTATTAAAGTTGCTGGTGTGAGCCTCTAGATCTCCGTCCTCTACCATCTTGAAGCTATACCACTATAGCTTCAAGTGTAAGCAATTTTTAGAGGATTTTTCACATATATATCCTCTAACTTCGCCTATAAACTAGCCACAGGTTTTTTCCTCAAAACATTGTAGAGAACCACATCTGTGAGACATAAATGGATGGAAGCTAAAGCATTTATGTCAAGAGTATTCCAGTTTTTATCATTCATAGTGAATTTTTGCTCCTCAGGAGCTTTAACTTCGCCTTGCTTAGTTAATAGGCTAATCATCTTGATCTTCAATAACTCAAAATTATTTTTGTCCGAATACTTCTCAATATCAAACTTGGCATTTCTCATTGATGTTAATCCTACAAATTCAAATATGTACCCCAACAATTGCTCTGATACCACTTGTTGGGGATTGTGTTGCGGAATCACACAGAAATACATCAAACTTGATCAATCCTCAAATCTCTCCCTTGCTCCACCCTTTTAGAAACCCTAAAACCCTTTTAAAAAGCCTTAGAATCCCTTAAAATACCTCTCAATCCCATTTACACCCATATATATAATTTTAGAAAGAATCCCAAACAAAATTAGAAAAAAACATAAACGAAATTGAAAACAAATCCCGCACTTTTGCAGTTGCACAAAAAATATGAGAAAAATCTAATTAGATTTAAGACATCAAATACAACAGTTGGGAGGTTTATATATGTAACGTCTCGAAAAAATCCGTACAGAGACCCGAGTACCACCTCGATCAGAAATTACTTAGGATTAGTTCCTTTAGAAATTAAGCGTAATATAACTAGCGCTATGCTAGATTAGCTGTGAAATTAGCACTGATCGCTTTAAATACGTTATGCAAGAACCAAAACTTGTGGAATTGTTAACGCTATAAGGTCCTGAAACCTAGGATCAAACTCTAAACCCGTTTTCTCTCAGGAACCCTTTGAAATCTTGTAATGGATTCTGACCGCGCTTCGTGAGTCCGTTAGCAATGAAATTAAACCGTTATGAACGCGTAGTTGAACTTGACTATCACCCCGAAAATCAAGCCCAACTGATGTTCTAAGGCTATTTCGTTGAGCTTGGAGCAAGGAGTGTGAGAAAGAGTGAAATTCTTTGAAACTTAAATGTGATTTAAATAAATCTGGCAATTGACGCTTGCGAGTTAAGTATAAGCATTCAGACCGTCGAAATCTGATCCAAATACACCCTCGGATCAGGGAACATTTTCCACTCAGGTCAGTGTACTTGCAATCCTCGATCGAGTCTCAGTGACTGCTGAACTGAAACTGGTCCGCCACGTGCGATATAGGAACACTATCGGACTGAAAACTTAATGTGATCAGGATCCAACATTTATGAGCTTAAGTCCGACCGCATTCAGTCAGGAGACCTCCAGAAACGTTCTTTTGGATCAGAAGAGACCCGATTTGGCTATAACCCAAGTATACCTTGGTTTAAAGTCTAAATAGGTGACTTTCTAACCTATTTAAGGACCTTAAATCCTCTCACACCCCTTCCATACGAATTTGTAAAAACCTTAGAGAAGAGACGAGAGAAAAGAGAGAGATTCTGTGAGAATTATGAGGAAAGTTTCCTGGCACTCGATCCTGCTTCTACACGTTCCTAATCATCATGTTCTAATCACTCTTCCGGTGATTTTGGCTTCATTCTAGGTAAGAAAATCCTAACCTCAACCTGTTTTAGGGATTCCATCGATACAAGTAGAGAAGTAGCTGATTTATCTTGTGATACAGGTCGTCATACAGACGTTGACGAAGCGTAGAGTTTCTATTCAATTCGTTACGCTTATACGGCGTAAGGTGAGGATTTTAGAGGCTTAGGTTAACTATTTTCAAAGCTTTCAATGTCGTTTAATAGTAGATTATCGACAAGAACGTTGTTTGACATGTAGAGCATGCTGTCTGTTTTTCATTTCGATTACGTACGGAGAATATGAGATTTAGGGCATTTTAGATATTTGTAGGAAATACTGTATACGTCCGTATTTTGCTAAAATGATTGTCATGTTTATTTGTTGTGTTATTATACAAGATATGCATGTGTGATCTGTTTGGCGAAGAGATTCGCCCTAATGCACACTTTGGGTCGACATACGCTATGTAGACAAATGTGTCTAGACTAAGTGTTTGTATAAATGTTTGTATTAGTATGTATTGAGTAAATGTTGTTGTAAATTAGTTTTGAGATTGAATTCTCAACTAATATGATGATGCACATGATTTCCTCCATGTTTGTTATATTGAATTGATTTCCTTATATATATGGAATGCATGTGTTTGGTTGATTTGCTTACGTTGTATGTTATAACATGTTGTTAACATGCTTGGATTGTTTGTATTTCATTTCTGTTACTCTCATCTGATCACTGATGTAGATTACAAGTGCTTAGGGCTATGCTCTAGTCTAAACAGTCGGTAATGGATACGAATTCGTGGTTGGCTTCTATTTGTCACGAAGGACGCGTCGATGAACGCGAGTCGTGCTTTGGTTGGCGGCAGTGGTTAGGCCACACGAGATGTTTTATACACTTCATGTCGTTCAGCTTGAGGTGCGCTCGTACTAGTCGAGCTCGTCAAGCAACCCGACTGACCGTTGTATGTTCACCTTGTATTGGTCATAACTGCTTGAACCTAGGGTACTGAACTTACCAGTGAAAACTCTGTTAACCATGGTACTTTGATCCATAAAGACTCATGAGCCGGGCATGGTGGTATGGGACATCGTGGTCGAGCTGTCGGCCTGCGCTGGGGCCACAAACCTCCCCGTAGTGACCAGTGAGCACCTTAGACTCGTGAGCAGATTATGCTGGTATGGGACACTACATTCGAGCTGTCGGCCTACTCTGATTGGTGATGAGCCCTTTGTAGTGACCTCGAGCGTATTCTTAGTCAACGTGAGGCGACGACCCTTCTGTAGCGACAAGAGTACAACTAGGCCTGTATTGATAAGGTGATGGGGGAGTGGTGCAACGAGTGTGAGCAACAGCCCTGGCAGCCCTTGCAGCGACCTAGAAATATAACATCATATGAGACTACTATGAGTGACGACCTTAGACAGGATCTGTGTTGGGATTGATATAAGGAAAGTACCTTAGTTTTCCAATACTGTTGTTTGAAAGGACTAATAACAACTCGGTAATCATATCCACATCGCACTGCATGTGCCTGGAAGATGTGGAGCACTGAGGGAAGAAAGCATGTCGCGAACGTAAGATGGTGTCGCATGAGGGAGTATGTCGGTGAGGGCATCCATCATGTCATTTTATTCTTGCATTAACAACAGTATCTAGGAATGTCTGATTGTTTGCTTTACAATTTTCGCGTGATTGATTTGATAACATGTTAATCTTTCCTCTATGATTCCACTGAGTTGATCACTCACTCCCACGTTATAGGACGGTATTTGCAACACCTACCAGGCTCTGTCTTAGATGCAGGTTGTATGCGATTCAGGAGGAGGAGCCGGACTACTATGAGGACCAGGACGAGTTCTCATACATACAGTTTTTCGACGGCTTCGCATAGGTGACCTGGATCGATGGAATTTTTGCTAGTTGGACTATTATACGACATTTTGATTTTGGTTTATTATATGTATTTGTGACTCAGAGATGTATTCATACTTTGGAGACAGTTCGAGATTGTTTTGTTTTACATACAGTGATATATATATCTTTCAGTCTTTCGCTTGCATTTTATCATTGGATCTGGAGTATGAATTGCAATTTTGGTATAATCTCACTCATGTTAATGCACTAACTCAGACAACATTGAATCATAAGCATATTTGTTGCATAAGTGATGATCTGGAACTCGGGAGTTGGGTTTCTACATGACTCCCGATTTTCAGGGCATTACAAGTTGGTATCAAAGCATGATTTGGATTAAATCAGACCTAGGTTATGGTCACGCGATGTACGCTGTCGCCCTTTGACTTAGGTGGGTGCGAGAAGAACATAGAAACACTCATAGGACCCCAGTTTCATCAATTGGCGAAGTTCACTCAAATCGATCATTTTGATCGAGTCCGTGTGCATCCGTGGTCGCATGAAATGACCCCGGACCACTTATAGTTCGTGTATGGACGGGTCTAGACCTCTACTGACCCTATTCCAGTTGTTAAAAATCGTCAAATGCTAATATACATCAGTTAGTACCCGAAATGACCGAAAATAGTGCGAAACGGAGTCATGGGCCAACCCACGCTAATCCAGAATGAACTAGGGTGGGACCCACATGAATTTTGGGCCCTCAGGGCAGGAGGGCCTTGCCAAACATCACAAGGAGTGGCGAAGACCTCGCCGTACAGTGGGCCCCATTCGGACGGGCCATCGGGCCGATCACCTTTGGGGGTTAGGGTAGCCCCCTGGTACGTGGGCCGTCCGTTAAAACCACCCCAAAACCCTACCTCCTTCACAAAACACACCCCCAAGCTCTCCTTTCCTCTCCCATTTGCTATTTTCCCTTACAAATCTCATTTTCAATCACTCCCATCATCGTTTTCTGCCTCAACCCACACCACTCCACCGTTTACAGCAATACACACTCCCTATCCTCTCCATTCTCGTTCGTTGGATCTCTCACATCCTCCATTTAAAGCTCAAATCGTGTAAACCTCTAACCCAACCCATCTCTTCCTTTTCCTTTCTTCAAAACTCATTGTTTGGGACCTCTACAACCCCTGTTGGGTCTCAAACTTAGGGAGAATCAAAAACCTCAGCCCTATCTCCCCCTTTCCTTCATTTTTCATGGCCTTTATAGAGACTATTTTAGCTTTTTTCTTCCTTTCCACCGTCCTCTCTCTCATGGGAAAGAGGAAGACCGCCGCTGATGAAGCTAGGCCTAGTCGCCCTTCGCGTTTAAGGAAGCCAAGAGGTGGCGCCGCTAGTTCAAGCGCCGCCGCAAGTCCAAGTGTTGTTCGTGAGTTTCAGACGAAGCGGGATCTTGATCCCCGATCTCCTGCTGGAAGGGCTTGGTTGACGGAACAACCCCATGGAGTTTATGAGGGCCGTCGGGTCCTTTTTGAAGCTCTGGTGGATGGGCGACTCGTTGGAGAATATCAGTTACTTGAGCTTCTGGAACAGGCACAGTGGGGTCCGCTATTTGATGCCAGGCAACGCGCCAATGCAAGCACGGTCCGAGCTTTCTATGCCAACATTCATGAGGCTACAATGGAACCCTTACAATTTTAGATCTTATGTGGAGTAGATTTATGGGCCACAGTTAACGTCAGGTTGATATCTCAGCTTCTAAATGTGCCCCTTGACGAGGTGCATGCGAGCACTAAGAATCTGAATAGTATGCGTGAAAGGGACCGCCGAACGCGTTCCCTTTGTGGCCGACTGGTTGAGTGGCAGCCGAATCGAAGTCTTCTTGCGTCCCATATGCCAGACGAATTCTGCTTGCTCCACCACATTTTCACATTCAACGTCTACCCCAGGTGAAGTAACCGTAGTGAGTGTACGCACCTTATGGTGGACTTCCTGTATCAAGTGGGGCAGAGGGAAAACCTATGTATGCCTTCGTTCGTGTTGCGACAGATAGTGCAGGTTGTATGCTCGAGGAGGAGGACTGAGTCGCTCCCATACGGCCGACTCATATGCAGGATTGCACGTGAGTTTGGGTATGGCCTTGGTGGGGAGATGCCGGTGCCGGTTCATCATATCAATGAAGCTACCCTCAATCAGATGGAGATTGGGCCACGGCAACGCCAAGCTCGACTTGAGGAGAGCAAAGATAAGACCGAGAGCGAAGAAGAAGAGAGTGAAGAAGAAACTAGGGCCGAGATCCAAGGAGAGGAACAAGAAGAGGAAGAACCAGAGGCCCATAGCACACATGAGAGCTCCCCTCCTGCGATACCAGGGCAGGCTTCTGGTTAGGCTCCTTGGGATACTCGTATAGCTCGCTTGGAGGAGGATCATGCTGTCTTACGACAGGGCCAGGTTGCCTTGCGACAGGACGTTACGGACCTGCAGGGCTTTGTGAAGCGCAAGTTCAAGAAGGTGACCAGCACCTTGAAATCTATCCTGTGTTGTCTGCAGGATAAGGGTGCCCCTCCTCCATCGCCAGACTCGGACGAGTGATTAGATTTTAGATGTTTGTAGGTCATATGTAGGTTATTTTCTGTTTTCTGTGTGTGAGCCTGAGAAGGCTTAGTAGTTGGTTTATGTTGCAGTTGTAGCTTTGGCTAGCTTAGTTTCCCATATGTTTCTTGTCATGATGCATATAAGGATATATCTCTTGTATTGTGACAAATTTTGATTAAATAAAATGCATCGAGTTTCTTCGATTTATTGTGTGAATGATTGTGTGGTGTGTTTGTGCTATTACTGAAACTAACTGGGTTGCACCCTATTTTGAATATAGGGAATGCCACCTAAGGTTACTCGGAGCACGACACGTCTTACGCTGGGTGAGCCGATAGATCGGGTCCCTCCCCAAAGTGATGATCATATGGACCCTGCTGTGGGCCTGATTCGTGAGACTGCACCTGAGTCTCAGCCTTCTGCAGGTCCTACAGTCAGACCTCCACCTTTCACACCGCCAGTTAGAGAGTAGTATCGCGCGTCTTCCTCGACGCAGTATGTGCCTCAGCCTGCTCCACCTCCTGATAGGTTTGAGCAGTTGATGACCATGATGCACCAGCAGCATCAGCAGCTTTTGACTACTATTGTAGGGGCCTTAGCCCAGGGTGGGAGTGCGACTCCACCTGCTCCATCTGTGCATCCAGCTGAGGATGCTGGGACTTCGACTCAGGATGAGGGTATGACTTATCCTGCACCATCTGCTTATCCTATGGGGAGTGCTGCTGATACTAGAGGCCTACTTGAGCGATTTCAGGGCTTGCAGCCTCCTACTTTTACGGGTTCTCACAGACCTAAGGAGGCCGAGTATTGGCTCGACCGCGTCTCAAAGATATTTGGGATGTTGCACTGCTCGGAGTCTGAGCAGGTTGAGTTGGCCACTTTCATGTTCGAGAGAGAGGCCAGCTTATGGTGGGATAGTATACTGCGTACGGTTGCAGTTGGCTACATCTGGACTTGGGCAGCATTCGAGTTCCGATTCCATGAGAAATACTATCCACAGACCTACAGACACGAGAGGGAGAATGATTTTTTATGCCTCAGGCAGGGAGGCATGTCAGTTACAGAGTATGAGCATCGATTCACAGAGTTGGGCAGATACGTCCCTACGATACTTGCTGACGAGCAGATGCGCATTCGACATTTTTCTGAGGGATTGCGACCTGACATTCAGTCGAAGATGTGCTGTGTCAGCATACCCTCTTATGCCGAGCTGATACATATGTTCATGCAGGCAGATCAAGATGTTGATCGACTGGCACGTTCTCGTGGCCCTATGGTTGTTAGGCCATGACCAGATGCTCAGGGCAGGCCACTCCTTAGCAAGAGGCCTCGCATCGATTCTCCTCCTAGGGCTACAGCGCCAGTACTTTCGATGAGGCGCCCAGGTGTGACCTATACTTATTATGGGAGACCTGGTCACACTGCAAAGAGTTGTTTTGCTCGGATAAGGGATAGCGGGTTTTCACCACCGCAGAAGATCGATCGCCCTCACCCACAGGCATTATCCACTCCACTGTTACGGTCGGCTCCTGCGCATTCTTCTTTCAAACCTCTCGTACCTCAGTTCCGGCTGCCTCAACGGCCCATGGTACCCGGCCGAACCGTCCACAGCAGGCTCGGGTACATGCATTGACAGCAGAGGCATCCGGGACAGAGACCGCCCCACCCTTGACGTTTGAGGTCACAGCCCACATTGGAGGTACTCCTATATTCGTATTGGTAGATAAAGGATCTACGATTTCATTGATATCGCATTCAGTAGTCCAGCGCCTTGGGCTACCGACTACTTGGATGGATGGGGTGCGAGTTTTTACCGCGCACGGGACCTTTTCTGATGTCACTATGATGTGTGAGGGTTGTTTACTGGATCTAAGGTGAAGGACAATGGCCATTGACCTTGTCGTCGACCCCTCTCTCTATTATTTAGACGTCATTCTGGGCATGGATTGGCTGACTGCAGGGAGGGTCGAGATTGACTGCGAGACCTGTATAGTGACAGTCTACGAGCCGGAGGGCACATCCTTTACATTTCCAGTGCAGGTTAATCTCCCCTTTCGAGTACTTTGCTACGTTTCCTTATTGAGGGATGTTGATGCCCCTGCACTTGAGAGCACGTCAGTAGTCCGTGATTATGAGGATCTGTTCAGGAAGATTCCTGGGTTGCCACCTTAGCGTGAGATCGATTTTTCTATCGACCTGGTACCAGGTTCGACGCCCATCTCACTGCCGACGTATCGCATGGTCCCGTGTGAGATGGAGGAGTTGAGGAAACAGATCGATGATCTGTTGAAGGTTAGCTTCATACGACCGAGTGTGTCCCTTTGAGGAGCACCCGTGTTGTTTGTGACAAAGAAGGATGGCTCACTGCGATTATGTATTGATTATCGCAGGCCGAATCAGATCACGGTGAAGAATATATATCATTTGCCCAGGATTGATGACTTGTTTAATCAACTGAGAGGAGCGCAGTACTTCTCAAAGATTGATCTGCAGTCAGGGTATCACCAGTTGCACATCAGGGATGAGGACGTGTAGAAGACAGCTCTCAGGACCAGCTTTGGCCACTACGAGTTCCTCCTAATGTCGTTCGGTCTTACGAACGCACCAGCCGTGTTCATGGATCTGATGAATAGAGTATTTCGGCCATTCCTCTATCGATTCGTCATCGTGTTTATAGACGATATTTTAGTATATTTCAGGAGTCGAGAGGAGCATGAGGAGCACTTGCGATTGGTCCTGGATACACTGAGACAGCATCAGTTGTTTGCACAGTATAAGAAGTGTGACTTTTAGAAGGAGGAAGTCAAGTTCCTGGGAAATGTGGTGTTCAAGGATGGGATGGCGGTGGACCTTGCTAAGGTAGCCGCGGTGCAGGATTGGAAGCAGCCTGATTCGGTTACCGAGGTGAGGAGTTTTCTAGGACTTGCAGGCTACTATCGACGATTCATTCGGGACTTCTCCAAGATAGCCACACCCTTGACTCAATTGACACAGAAGGATCTGAAATTCGCCTGGAATGAGAAGGCGGAGGCAACTTTTCAGGAGCTGAAGGACAAGCTGACTTCCACCCCTGTGCTAGTATTGCCAGAGCAAGGGGTTAAATACACGATATACACCGACGCGTCTAGCGTTGGTCTGGGTTGTGTCCTTATGCAGAAGGACAGGGTGATTTCGTATGCCTCGAGACAATTAAGGAAGCACGAGGAGAATTGCCCTACTCACGATTTAGAGTTGGCAGCTGTCATTTTCGTATTGAAGCTCTGGAGACATTACCTCGACGGAGAGGAGTTCGAGCTTTTGTGACCACAAGAGCCTCAAGTACATATTCACGCAGCGAGACCTGAATATGAGGCAGCGACGATGGATGGAGACTTTGAAGGACTTTAAGTTTGAAGTTTCCTACCATCCGAGCAAGGTGAACCTTGTGGCTGACGCGTTGAGCCACAAGAAGGCGTTAGAGTTTGCGGCTCCACTAATGGTTTGCCGAGTGGGACATGGTTGAGTTTTTGATAGACTTTGAGCAGAAACTCACTGTGGAGGAGCCATTCGAGTTTATCGCACATGTTCGGGTGCGACCTCTTATCGATGACAGGGTCATCGCGGCGCAGAGGGACGACGAGCATCTAACTGAGCTTCGAGAGCAGGCCAGTGACGATGCAGACACCGAGTGGCGAGTTGGAACGGATGGGGGCTTACGTTATCGTGGCCGCCTATGCGTCCCAGATGTCCCTGACTTGAGATGAGAGATTCTCGAGGCTACTCACAGTTCTAGACTTGCGATGCATCCGATCAGCACAAAGATGTATCGCGACATGAAGAGGACCTATTGGTGGGATGGCATGAAAACCCACATCGCAGATTTCATGTCCCGATGTCTCACTTGCCAACAGGTGAAGGCAGAGCATCGCCGACCTCCTGGTCTCCTTCAGCCTATGCCTATAGCTGAGTGAAAGTGAGACTTTATTTCTATGGATTTCATTTCGGGACTGCCAAAGACAAGGAAGAGACATAATTCTATTTGGTTGATCGTCGACCGTTTGACGAAGTCGGCGCACTTCCTTCCGATCAGAGTTACGAACTCTGCAGACAAGTTGGCTAGACTATACATCAAGGAGATAGTACGTCTACATGGAGTTCCCTTAGAGATCGTGTCGGACAGAGACGCACTTTACTTCTATTTTCTGGACTAGCATCTAGGAAGCTATGGGTGTGAAGTTGAAGTTCAGTACTGCATTCCACCTACAGACAGACGGACAGACAGAACGGGTGAACCAAATTCTAGAGGACATGCTGCGAGCTTGCGTATTAGATTTCAAAGACAGTTGGGATGATTGTCTTCCATATGCGGAGTTCGCGTACAACAACAGTTTCCAGGCGAGTATCGGTATGGCACCTTATGAGGCCTTGTACGGGCGCCCTTGCCAAGCACCGCATTGCTGGGCAGAGGTCGGTGAGCACAGATTGATTGGCCCAGAGATAGTGCAGGCGACCTCGAAGAAGATTGACATCATCAGATGTCAACTTCTTACAGCGCAGAGCAGATAGAAGAGTTATGCCGATACGAGACGGCACCCACTAAAGTTCACAGTTAGGGATCGCGTATTTTTGAGAGTTTTCCCTATGAAGGGAGTTCTTCGGTTCGGGAAGAAGGGAAAACTAGCACCGCAATTTATTGGTCCATTTCAGATTCTTGACCATGTGGGTGCAGTGGCATATCGTCTGGCTTTGCCTACGGCTCTCGCGAGCGTACACAACGTATTTCATATTTCTATGCTGAAGAAATACATTCATGATCCTTCCCATATCATTAGATGGGAGCAGGTGCAGTTAGGTGAGGACGTTACATATATACTGCGACCGACGAGTATATTAGACAGGAAGGAGTAGGTATTGTGTAGCAAGGTCATCCCCCTTGTGAAGGTGTTGTGGACGCATCACAATGAAGAAGAGGTTACTTGGGAGACAGAAGCCGAAATCAGAAAGAACTACCCACAACTTCTCGAGGAGTACGAAAAGGTACAAATTTCGAGGACAAAATTTATTATTTAAGGGGGGTAGATTGTAACGTCTTGAAAAAATCCGTACAGAGACCCGAGTACCACCTTGATCAGAAATTAATTAGGATTAGTTCCTTTAGAAATTAAGCGTAAGATAACTAGCGCTATGTTAGATTAGCTGTGAAATTAGCACCGATCGCTTTAAATACGTTATGCAAGACCCAAAACTTGTGAAATTGTTAATGCTATAACGTCCTGAAACCTAGGATCAAACTCTAAACCCGTTTTCTCTCAAGAACCCTTTGAAACCTTATAATGGATTCTGTCCGCGCTTCGTGAGTCCGTTAGCAATGAACTTAGACCGTTATAACCGCGTAGTTGGACTTGACTACCACCCCGGAAATCAAGCCCGACTGATGTTCTGAGGCTATTTTGTTGAGCCTGGAGTAAGGAGTGTGAGAAAGAGTGAAATTCTTTGAAACTTAAATGTGATTTAAATAAATCTGACACGTGACGCTTGCGGGTTAAGTATAAGCATTCAGACCGTCAGAATCTGACCCAAATACACCCTCAGATCAGGGAACATTTTCCACTCAGGTCAGTGTACTTGCAATCCTCAATCGAGTCTCAGTGATCGTTGAACTGAAACTGGTCCGCCACATGTGATCTACGAACACTATCGGACTGAAAACTTAATGTGATCAGGATCCAACATTTATGAGCTTAAGTCCGACCGCATTCAGTCAGGGGACCTCCAGAAACGTTCTTTTGGATCGGAAGAGACCCGATTTGGCTATAACCCAAGTATACCTTGGTTTAAAGTCTAAATAGGTGACTTTCTAACCTATTTAAGGACCTTAAATCCTCTCACACCCCTTCCATACGAATTTGTAAAAACCCTAGAGAAGAGACGAGAGAAAAGAGAGAGATTCTGTGAGAATTATGAGGAAAGTTTCCTGGCACTCGATCCTGCTTCTACATGTTCCTAATCACCGTGTTCTAATCACTCTTTCGGTGATTTCGGCTTCATTCTAGGTAAGAAAATCCTAACCTCAACCTGTTTTAGGGATTCCATCGATACAAGTAGAGAAGTAGCTGATTTATCTTGTGATATAGGTCGTCATATAGACGTTGACGAAGCGTAGAGTTTCTATTCAATTCGTTACGCTTATACGGCGTAAGGTGAGGATTTTAGAGGCTTAGGTTAACTATTTTCAAAGCTTTCAATGTCGTTTAATAGTAAATTATTGACAAGAACGCTGTTTGACATGTAGAGCATGCTGTCTGTTTTTTATTTCGATTACGTACGGAGAATATGAGATTTAGGGCATTTTAGATATTTGTAGGAAATACTGTATACGTCCGTATTTTGCTAAAATGATTGTCATGTTTATTTGTCGTGTTATTATACAAGATATGCGTGTGTGATCTGTTTGGCGAAGAGATTCGCCCTAATGCACACTTTAGGTCGACATACGCTATGTAGACAAATGTGTCTAGACTAAGTGTTTGTATAAATGTTTGTATTAGTATGTATTGAGTAAATATTGTTGTAGATTAGTTTTGAGATTGAATTCTCAACTAATATGATGATGCACATGATTTCCTCCATGTTTGTTATATTGAATTGATTTCCTTATATATATGGAATGCATGTGTTTGGTTGATTTTCTTACGTTGTATGTTATAACATGTTGTTAACATGCTTGGATTGTTTGTATTTCATTTCTGTTACTCTCATCTGATCACTGATGTAAATTACAAGTGCTTAGGGCTATGCTCTAGTCTAGACAGTCGGTAATGGATACGAATTCGTGGTTGGCTTCTATTTTCCACGAAGGATGCGTCGATGAACGCGAGTCGTGCTTTGGTTGGCGGCAGTGGTTAGACCACACGAGGTGTTTTATGCACTTCATGTCGTTCAGCTTGAGGTGCATTCGTACTAGTCGAGCTCGTCAAGCAACCCGACTGACCGTTGTATGTTCACCTTGCATTGGTCATAACTGCTTGAACCTAGGGTACTGAACTTACCAGTGAAAACCCTGTTAACCATGGTACCTTGATCCATAAAGACTCATGAGCCGGGCATGGTGGTATGGAACACCGTGGTCGAGCTGTCGGCTTACGCTGGGGCCAAAAATCTCCCCGTAGTGACCAGTGAGCACCTTAGACTCGTGAGCCGATTATGCTGGTATGGGACACTACATTCGAGCTGTCGGCCTACTCTAATTGGTGACGAGCCCTTTGTAGTGACCTCGAGCGTATTCTGAGTCTACGTGAGGCGACGACCCTTCCGTAGTGACAAGAGTACAACTAGGCCTGTATTGATAAGGTGATGGGGGAGCGGTGCAACGAGTGCGAGCAATAGCCCTGGCAGCCCTTACAGCGACCTAGAATATAACATCATATGAGACTACTATGAGTGACGACCTTAGACAAGATCTGTGTTGGGATTGATATAAGAAAAGTACCTTAGTTTCCCAATACTGCTATTTGAAAGGACTAATAACAACTCAGTAATCATATCCACATCGCACTGCATGTGCCTGGAAGATGTGGAGCACTGAGGGAAGAAAGCATGCAACGGACGTAAGATGGTGTCGCATGAGGGAGTATGTCAGTGAGGGCATCCATCATGTCATTTCATTCTTGCATTAACAACAATATCTAGGAATGTCTGATTGTTTGCTTTACTATTATCGCGTGATTGATTTGATAACATGTTAATCTTTGCTCTATGATTCCACTGAGTTGATCACTCACTCCCACGTTACAGGACGGTGTTTGCAACACCTACCAGATTCTGTCTTAGATGTAGGTTGTAGGTGATTCAGGAGGAGCCGAACTACTACGAGGACCAGGACGAGTTCTCGTACATGCAGTTTTCCAACGGCTTCGCATAGGTGGCCTGGATCGGCGGAATTTTTGCTAGTTGGACTATCATACGACATTTTAATTTTGATTTATTATATGTATTTGTGACTCAGAGATGTATTCATACTTTGGAGACAGTTCGAGATTGTTTTGTTTTACATATAGTGATATATATATCTTTCAGTCTTCCACTTGCGTTTTATCACTGGATCTGGAGTATGAATTGTAATTTTGGTATAATCTCACTCATGTTAATGCACTAACTCAGACAACATTGAATCATAAGCATATTTGTTACATAAGTGATGGTCTGAAACTCAGGAGTTGGGTTTCTACACGACCCTCGATTTTCAGGGCGTTACAATATACCATGTAAAGACAGTTCCTATTAGAGAGTTCCCGAAGATCCTGAGTCTCAGGAAATCATTATGGAACACCTCGCCACATTGCATAGTGAAGTAGCCAACATGCTTAATTGTGGAGGTTTTCTTGTCTCCTAAGAAAGAGTAAACTCTGAAAACTTAAAACCTATGGAGAACTCATAATGCAAGTTGACCCATTCATGATAAAAAAAAAATTATAGATCGTTCGGGAAATTAGTCGGCCATTTGATTGGACTTCATACTCTCAGATGAGTCCCACAACATTATCCCGACTAAACAATTTGTCAGTCATTCTGTTGGACTCCATACTCCCATATGAGTCCTGTGATATCGTCCCGGATAAGTAGCCTCTATGGGCCTGATAGATCTTCTTGGCCAGGATGTTATTGTGGTTATACAAGTAAAGCCCCTTATGCTGTATGGTTAATGGCCACTAGAGGAAGAACGTGTAAAAGTTGCCTCGGGTGAGCATATCATTTCCATATTCATGATATGATCCTTGCTTCGGTAGGTCTTTTTATATGAGTGTCGGGTATGTTACCTCATTCGAATACCACATGAATTAATTCGACTTTTCAATCCCCTAAAGGCATGCATACGATTCTATGCTAGTGCATTAATAACGAAAGATATATCACTGAAGAAAGGGTGTTGAAAGATATCTTCAAATGCAAGTATGATTTTATTAGTATCGAAACCGTAGTATTGATACGTGATGACTTCTCACTAGTCCACATCAGTGAGCCGAGAATGGATGTAAATAGTACCATATGCCATCAAATTTTTAATGTATGTAGCTTATAATGTCATCAGGTCGTTCCTACAAGCTTCACATTTGCTTCATATACATGTATAACCATATAGAAAACTCTGTTGTCTGGTGAATTGTAGCAAGTCACATAGTATAGCTACACTAAAGTATGTATAACCAGAACCAAAATCGAAACGTTTACACATACTTTCATATTGTTTTCATGTCAACAAATAGGTGATCTTCCTAATTAAAAATCCTATGTTACTATGTAGATTATTTTCATTTGATTATTTGTTGTGTATGGAAGATTGGACTTATTAGATTATTGTTATGAGTTGTAGATTGTTTTTACTTGATTAATTGTAATGTATAATGAATTTAATTTTATCTGATTATTGTTACAAGTTGTTGATTGATTTCATTTGATTATTGTTACGCACTGTAACTTGAATTTAACTGATTATCGTTATAAGTTTAGATTGAATTTATTTCATTATCATTACGTGCATGTTGTAGAATGGATTTAAGTTATGGGTGATCTCCTTAAGGTCATTATGGAAATATGTATATTTTTTGCCTCACTTATAAAATTTAGCATTTGTGAATATTTGATTTCTAGTCCATGTTATAAGACGTGTGTCGTATGTGAATATTCAATCACTGGCCCATGTTTTAGGATGTAAGTCATATTTTTTTAAATGTAAGATTAAGTGAATATATACGGGTGCTCTGTCCCGACTCCCTAAAATGTTGCATGCATTGTGTCCTACCTTGGGAGATCCAAAATGGTTCTACACGTGATGCTTTATTCTAAATTGTCTTCCCTAAAATGGTATACATGGGTGGTCTGCCTGGATATTATAAAATGCTAAAAGCACGATGCTCTGGCCTGGGAGATTCAAAATGGTCATGGTACTCTACCTTGGGTTAATCTTAAAATGGGTGCACAGGTGCTTTCTCTTGAATAACCCAAAAGGGGTTGGAAGATTTATTTTATTTTAATTTATTTCATTATTGTAATTACAATTAATGTTATGAAAATGTTGACGGTAATTTATTGCTTTCCTATGTTTAAGATTTTACATGCGTATATATAATTTAGGTACACAAATTCATAGGCCATGATCCCCAATAAGTATTGGACTATTTGACATCAGTAGTCTATCATCCTATAATTACTTCTCACGCAAGTATGGGTCTAATGCGAGTTGTGACCCTTGATGTGAGACCTATATCAGCCTACGATACTACAAACTATGACTCGACTATTCATTATTTATTTTTTTACTCATTTTATTGAGCTATACCTTATGCCAGTATAATATTTCTAATGTTAGGAATGATGTGGCCTTACAAGCAATCATGCTCACACCTATTATTTTGCAAGATTGGATTATGAAGAGCAAGTTGGACGATATTGAAGAATTACCTTTTATTATTTTAAGTTTAGTTTGAATTGAAATTTATTTTGTTATTATGCTAGTTTGTTTTGAATTTCGATGTAACAATGAGAATTAGTGAAAGTTGAGAATGGATTAGTGAACATTTTGTTTATGAATAATTTTAGTTGTTTCCTATAATTGGCTTTAGTTGCTTGTGAAATTAGATGAAAACTATATGATCACACAACTTCAGAAAATCATAACTAATTGTGAGGTTTTTTATACAGTGGAAGAATGAGATAGAGAGGTGAGCCTTGCATCTTTTATTACTTTTATTTTATTAAAAAATGATTTTCATGCTACTGCTCCTGTAGACGTATGTATATTGGCAAACTACATAATTTTTGTCTCTTATTTCTTGTCTCTTTATATTTTGAGTTTTGACTTGATTCTTCACTTTGTGGTTTTGCTTTGCTTGCATTAATTGTGACGTTTTTTTTAAAAAAAAATAAATAAATGATAGAAATAATTTAAGTTAGACAGACTTTTAAAATCTACTCTTTAAAAAAAATTCAAAACAATTATTATCTTTCAAAATCTCAATCAATCTCTATCCAAGATCAACAGTTCTTAATTTTAAAGACTTCAATACAAGCAAGATTAGTAGTAGTAAAGATAAAAGCCAAATATGTGATAATATTAAATGAAGCAGCATCAGCATTAGAACCAAAAGAAGACTCTAAAGTTTCAAATACCTATTATTTACAATAAAATAAAGATGATTGTTATGGAATAGATTTTATACCACAATTGTAATGGTAACATTACATTAGTAGTTAATTACAAAATATAATAGCATAAAAAAATTTTCAAAAATATTCTAGAGATGTCAGCTCCGCGAGAAGATAAACTAACAAAATTAAGGAGTCCTTTTGGAGGACAATTAGGATTTACAATAGTTACAAGATTAAGACTTAGCATTTCCTTTTCACCAAATTCTTTTAGTTTATTAACTTCTTTAGCATATTCTTCATCTTCTATCCCTCAAACATTTGCAAGTAGATTAGTTGATACTAATACAAGACTACAAAATAATTCATCTTTCCAACTTATTCATCACTCTCTTAATGCACAAATATTAAGCTTAAAGCTAAAATGGAAAAAAGATAGAAAACTAAATAAATTTGAATTAGAAAATTTCTGTAAACAGTTCGGATACCAAAAAATTGTAGATTCTTCTAACAGAAAAAGAGGATTAAAACAAAATTATTTTAGAAAGAAAAAATTTAAACAAAAATTTAATAAATTATACCATTGGAAACAAAAATATTAAAAATCGTATAAGAAAAATTTATAAAAATAAAAAGGTCTATTACCCTAACTTTAACAAGAAAAAATAATTTTAACCTTACTTCCACAAAAAACCAACATGATATAAATGCAGTAAAATAAGCCATTTTGGTAAGAATTGTAACTTAAAAAATAAAATCAATGAATTAAAAATAAATAAAAAATTAAAATAAGAATTATATAATATTTAAAAAAATATATATTTATCCTCTGACTTGACAGAATCTAGCCAAAAAGAATCAGAATAATTAGAAAATAACATACAGAATATCAATAAAAATACTAGTAACATATAAACAACATATTCGGAACAAGAAGCGGATTCTAATTCATAAGAACTGGATAAACCAGACTAAGAGGAAAAAAATCGGCACATGTTTAAAATGCTTAACAAAATTTATATGTATATTAACAAAAGAACAAAGAACTTTATTAAACTTTGCAAAACATATATTTACCAAGATTTAAAACGAATGTATTTACAACATTTATAAGAATATATATCTAAATTAGTAAAAACAAATAATCAATTAAATCCATATAATATAACAGAGATTTTAGATAGATACCAACCAATTCAAGAGAAAACATTAAATTTAAATGATAAATATTTAGAAGTAAAAGAAAATAAAAAAGAAATACAAGACTTAAAAAGATAAATTAAACACTTACTAGAAAATCATAATAGTTTAAAAGAACAAGTATATTTCTTAAAATTCAATAAAAAAATACCACCAAAAAATTTGATAACCAATTAGATGCATTAAATATAATTATAAATATAGACTAAAAAATGGCATGTAAACTTAACTATTATTATAAATAAATAATTTCATATCCATACAATTGCCTTAATAAATACTAGAAAAGATATGAACTACATTCAAGAAGGGCTAGTATTAAGTAAATATTTTAAAAAAACTTTATAACAATTAACAACTGCTAGTGGATCAAAATTTAAAATAACTTATAAATTATCTAAAGTAGAAGTATATAATTAATGGATATGTTTAAAAACAATATTTTTATTAATCAAAGATTAAATAAAATTTATTATATTAGGCATACCATTTTTAGAATTAATCAATCCATTTAGTATAAACAATTTTATAATTAAAATTAATTTAATAGGTCAGAATTTAACCTTTGAATTCATCAGTCCTCCCAAAATTAGATATATGAATCAATTAAAATCAGTCTTAATAATAAAATCAATAAATCTAATTACACGTAAAAAAGAACGCGTCAAGCAAGTTAAAAATCAAATTCAATATATTAAAATCAGCGAAGACTTAGAATTAACAGAGGCCAAAAATCGAATTAAAATTTTTGAAGAATTATTAAAAAAAGAAATATGTTCTGATTTATGTATAGCATTCTAGAATAGAAAAAAAAAACATAATTAAATTACCATATGAAACAGATTTTCATTAATCAAAAATATCCACAGAAACCAGACCAATTCGAATGCCAAAAGAATTACTAAAACATTGTAAAAAAGAAATAGAGGAACTATTACAAAAAAAAATTAATTAAACATAGTAAATCACCTTAGAGTTGTTTAGCATTTTATGTTAATAAATCAGCAGAAATATAACGAAGAGTCTTAAGATTAGTAATAAATTACAAACCACTAAATAAAGTATTACAATAAATAAGATATCTAATATCAAATAAAAAGAACTTATTAGGGAAACTATAAAAGATATTCTCAAAATTTGATATGAAATTAAGAGTTTGGCAAATACAAATAACAGAAGAAGATATATATAAAACCGCTTTTAATGTACCTTTCGAACATATGAATGAAATGTTATGCCATTTGTATTAAAAAATGCACCATCAAAATTTCAAAACATTATGAATAGTATTTTTAATTCATATATTAATTTTATAATAGTTTGTATAGATGACATCTTTGTATTTTCAAAATCTTTATAACAACATTGGAAACATTTAAGAATATTTTTAAATATAATCAAAACAAATGAACTAGTTGTTTCAGCAATAAAAATCAAATTATTTCAAACCAAAATTAAAATTTTAAAACATCATATATCACAAGGTACAATTTCACTTATAGAAAGAAGCTTAGACTTTATTGACAAATTTCTCAATAAAATTAAAAATAAAACACAATTACAAATTTTTTTAGAAAGTTTAAATTATATATGAGATTTTTATCAAGATATATACAAAATATGTAAATCATTATATGATAGATTAAAAAAGAATCCACCGCATGGAGTCAACAACAATAGATGTAGTAAAATTAGTAAAACTTAAAATGAAACGATTGCCATTATTACATATAGGTGATCCATTAGCTCCTAAAATCGTATAAACAGATGCATCAAATTTAGGATATAGAATAATTCTAAAATAAAAGAAAAATGACTTACAACAATTAATAATATTTACTTACGAATCATGTAATGAAACTTAAAAGAATTATAGTACTATTAAAAATTTTTTTTATCTATTTATTATGTATTTTAAAATTTCAAAGTGATCTTTTAAATTAATATTTTCTTTTTTGAATAGATTGTAAAAGCGCAAAATATATTAAAAATTTAGCTCATAAATAGATTTTTGTTAGATAGTAAGCTATTTTATCAAGCTTTGATTTTCAAATTTAATTCATTAAAGAAGATTCTAATTCTTTACCAGATTTCTTATCCAGAAAATATTTATAAGGCAATAATGACTGAAAGAAAAAAGCGTATAAGCAAATAAGATTATGCTACACCCTCACCAATAAATTCAAGACCAGTTTTTCCTTCTTCAAAAATATCTTTTCCAACAAGAACAAGATTATGAAGTCCTTTTAGAGGACAATTAGGATCTACAATAGGAATAAGATTAAAATCTAGCATTCTCTTTTCACCAAATCTTTTTAGTCCATTAACTTCTTTAGCCTCTTCTTCCTCTTCTACCCTCCAAATATTTACAAGTAAATTAGTTGATACCAATCCAGGACTGCAAGATAATCCCTCTTTCCAACCTATTCCTCACTCTTCTCCATCTCACACAAACGTCTTTAATTTAGAAACATAGTATTTTTACATTAAAGATGTTTTAGTTGAACTGAAATTACTAAATTCATGTGGAGCCTTAGGGACAGAAGTTTTAATGGTTTCCAAACTCTTCGACCCTCTCTCTTATAAAAATAGATCTGGGTTCCCAATCCTACACATCAATAGAAGGTAGAAATTCTCATCAATGCTTCTCTAAATGTGTAAGGAGAGAAAGACTGTGGCATTAGGCCTACAACGATGGCGTTTCAACAATGTACGCTGTCTAATTTATCTGATCTCCATATTTGATACATAACATGGTCGTTTTTCTATTTTACATAATTAATTATAAATAAATGAACAAACGACTATCGGTGTGGAGATGCTACCATACCTTTCACAATAAAATCAACTGTATAACAAGAGTTATTAAGCCTAAACTTCCTATTAATAGTAAATTATGCAAAAATAACTTCTACAAGCCCTTATAATATTTGAGCATACATAATAATAAACATTATTTGAATTTGATATAGTATTAAAAAGATATCATTATTTTAATTTTAAAGCTTAAAAAATTCAAGCAAGCTTCTTTATTCTCATATTCATACACATAATGAGACGGGTCATCTCACCATATGTGCGAGATGACAAACATATTATGTGTATTTTTTTAAAAAAATGACACTATATTATATTTAGTATAGAACCAATTCGCACTCACTCATATATGATGACACGATGCCCATACTCCTTGAGCCTAAGACTTGGGCAATAGGTGGCTAAGAAATAGATGCTGTAACGACATAATCACGGTAAAAAAGATGGAAGGATCCTACAATAAGCTCATCAAGTGCCAAGAGTTCATCAAGTGTCAAGGGTAAATGAACTATAAAAAAGAAGATGATGATAAGCATAGCAAAAGAGGATGTATTAGCCAAGAAGAAGCCAAACCTCACAAAAGATATCCATCCAAGAAAAGATAGCAGTTATGTTAAAGAAGCCAGACCTCACAGAGAATATTTATAAGGCAACAATGACTGAAAGACCAAAGCCTACAAGCAAACAAAATTATGTTACGCCCTCACCAATAAATTCAAGACCAGTTTCTCCTCTCCAACAACATCTTCTCTAGCAAGAACAAAATTAGGAAGTCCTTTTGGAGGACGATTAGGATCTACAATAGGAACAAGATTAAGATCTAGCATTCCCTTTTCACCAAATTCTTTTACTCCATTAACTTCTTTAGCCTCTTATTTCTCTTATACCCTCCAAATATTTGCAAGTAGATTAGTTGATACCAATCCAGGACTGCAAGATAATTCATCTTTCCAAGTTATTCTTCACTCTCATCTATCTCACATAAACATGTTTAATTTAAAACCACATTATTTTTACATTAAAGATGTTTTAGTTGAATTGAAATTACTAAATTCATATGGAGCCTTAAGGACAGAAGTTTTAATGGTTTTCAAACTATTCGACCCTCTCTCTTATAAAAATAGATCCGGGTCTCTAATCCTACACATTAACAAAAGTTAGAAATTTCTATTAGGGCTTCTCTAAGGGTATAAGGAGAGAAAGACTACGACATTAGGCCTACAACGATGACGCCTTAACAATGTACGCTATCTAATTCATCTGATCTCCATATTTGATGCATAACATGGTCCTTTTTCTATTCTACATAATTAATTACATACAAATGAACAGATGACTATCGGTGTGGAGATGCTACCACACCTTTCATACTAAAATCAACTATATAACAAGAGTTGCTAAGCCTGTACTTCCTATCAATAGTAGTTTATGCAAAAATAACTTCTACAAGCCCTTATAATGTTTGAGCATATATAATAATAAACATTATTTGAATTTAAAATAGTATTAAAAAGATATCATTATTTTTAATTTTAAAGCTTAAAAAATTCAAGTGAGCTTGCTTTATTCTCATATTCATACACATAATGAGACGGGTCATCTCACTAAATGCGAGAGATGACAAACATATTATGCGTATTTTAAAAAAAATAAAAATAACACTATATTATATTTAGTGGGGAACCAATTCGCACTCACTCATACATGATGACACCATATCCATACTCCTTGGCTAAGAAATAGATGCCGTAATGACTTAACCACAATAAAAAAGATGGAATGATCCTACAATAAGCTCATCAAGTGCCAAGGGCTCATCGAGTGCTAATGGTAAATGAACTATAAAAAAGAAGATGATGATGATAAGTATAGCGAAAGATGATGTATTAGCCAAGAAGAAGCCAAACCTCACAGAAGATGTCCATCCAAGAAAAGATAGTAGTTATGCTGATGAAGTAATGACTGTTATAGTGAGAACACGAGTATGAGCTAGCTCTCATTAACCTTACAATATAAGACTAGGACCAACCATCCATTGATTAAGTGGGCCACAATACACTAAGAAGTAACCAGCAATCTACATGGGGAGGCTTTGAGTGGCCGCCAATTACGTAGGGATTTTATACACACTGTCCATCCCTTTTTACATATCATTTTAGATTATTAACTCAAAAATAAGGCTAATCTAAGGCTTAAGTGGACCACACCATAGAAAACAGTGATGCTAAGGATGCCCACCATTGAAACCTTTTTAGGGCTCACCGTGTCACTTATTTGCCATCAAACATGCTGATATGGTCATATACAACTGGATAAAGTGCCCACCGTTGAAACTTTTTTGGGCTCGCCTCGTTATTTATTTGCCATCAAACATGCTGATATGGTCATGTACAGCTGGATGAAGTGAAAAAACAAATATATATCTTCTTGATCCAATACTTCTGTAATTCATGATAATTTTTCAATGGTAGGAATTTAACTCCCACTGTGTGGTCTACTTAAACTTGGATTTTCCTTATTTTTAAGACCATTATCTAAAATGATATAGAAAAATGAATCGACAGTGTAGGTGGAATCTATACATCACGGAGGCCCCACAGAGCCCTGCCTAGTCCTTAGCTCCGAACAGGCAGGGGTGGTACCTAATCCCCGGTCATCTGGTATGCATTTAACAGTGGGGTGCGTGGGTATGTACTGACATGGGTGTGTACTGCCATGGTAACCTCTATATATATATATATATATATATATATATATATATATATATATATATATATATATATATATATATATATATATATATATAAAGTGGGGTGCGTGGCTTAATCAAATCTCTCCCAGCATGGGTCAATGCGTAGGGCTCACTATAATATTTACATGCCCCAATCCATTCATCTGATGTGCGTCATTAAGATGAAACAACGGTCCAAAAATTAAGGTGCTCCAAACTTAGGTGGACCATGGTAAGCGAATTTACAGCTTTTAGGTAAATGCCTGATTGGTAAATGAGCCTGATTTTTGGAGTCAAACCCTAAGGGATGGCATACCTGATGGACGGTGGATTTCATGCCCGTTAAAGTAAATCCAAATAAGTGGTGAGGCAAGGTGGGCAAGCGTTTTCAAACGCAATGACGCTCATGTACACGCGTAGCAGATCCAATCCATCTATCTGAACCGCAGAACTATATCGATGCCCTGGCCCAAGGATCAGGTTGATCCAACGGTTAAGTGGGCCACAGTTTGCAAAACAAATGTACGGTTATGAAACTGTTGGCTGATGTTACCTAGCCCATCCGTTACTTTCCAATACTGGGGCTCACATGCTGATTGGACTGGATTTATGACGCGCATAAGGTCAGATCAACCTGATGGATGGATTGGATCTTGCACCTATGTGCCATTCTGGCACACGTGTGGCGTGTCCACCAGCTTTTACTGCAAACGCTGCCTCAACCCCCCTCCTGCTCTCTCTCTCTCTCTCTGCGAAAAACCAAGCATGTAAGTTCCCTTTCACACCATTTTTACAGTTTTTTGTTGCCTGATATTTACAGAAGTAGCCCTCTCTAACATTCATACTGCAATAGAAAAAGACCCTTTTGCCCTTTCAGACTTTCTCTCTCTCTCTCTCTCTCTGAGCAGATGCATCGCAATTCCATCACCTCAATCTGCCTAATCCTGCTAAAATCAATCCACCCTCCATTTCTACCCGCCCCCACAACCCCCTCCTATTCACTAACCTACACCTCCTCCTTCTCATCCCTTCAACCACAACCAAAAACACGCACAACAAAACCCACTTCAACCTCTCTTTCCTCCTTCCTCTCCCCCACCCAAACTCCCAATATAGTCACACTCATCTCCTCATCCCTTAAACAGAACAATGGAATCTTCTCACCCCATGACAAACAATTCCTTCCCCAGCTGGGCCCACCTGAAATCTCAAAAATCTTGCTAAGGTGCCAGTCTGACCCTTCCACAGCCTCCAGTTTCTTCAATTGGGTGATCAAATCTCAACCATCCATCAAACCCACCTCCCAAAATTATTGCATTTTTATCCACATCTTGACATGGTCTCGCAACTTCGCTGGAGCGATGAAATCCCTATCGGAATTGATTGGATTGCATCCAATAGGAAACCCGGTTGATGGTGTTTTCCGGGATTTGGTTTCATCGACCGATGGGTGCAATTGGGATCCTGTCATTTTCGATATGCTTATCAAAGCGTACATTAAGAATGGGCGGGCCCGAGAAGGGTTTGAAGTTTTTAGAAAGACTGTAGAGATTGGGTTTGTTCCCGACGTCAGTGCTTGTAATTGTCTTTTGAATGGTTTGCTGAGGGCGGGCCTTTCCAATTTGTGTTGGGTGGTTTATGAAGTGATAGGGCGAATTGGGGTTGGCCCGAATTCATATACTTTCAACATATTGACTCGAGTTGTTTGCAAGGATGGTGATGTAGATAAGGTGGGAGAGTTCCTGGAGAAGATGGAGGAAGACGGATTTGATCCGGATGCAGTGACGTACAATATACTAATCGATACCTATTGCAGGAACAGGAGATTGGGGAATGCTTTCTATCTTTATAAGATCATGTACCGGAGGGGCATCCCACCAGACCTGGTTACGTATACCATTCTGGTCAATGGATTGTGTAAGGAAGGGAAGGTGAAGGAGGCCCATCAGCTTTTCCATCGGATGGTTCATAGAGGGTTGAATCCAGACAATGTTATGTACAATTTCCTCATCTCAGGCTACTGCAAGGAGGGGAAGTTGCGGGAATCAAGGTCATTGTTGGATGAGATGATCCAGAATGGGTTGATGCCTGATACTTTCACTTTGGTGGCCCTTGTTGAAGGGTACAAGAACGGTCACCGGTTGCTTTCGTTTTTGAATTTGGTTGCGCATTTGCGGAGATTGGGTTTTTCAATCTCTGTTGAGATTTATAGTAACATTATCAAGGCTCTGTGTGAGGAAAATAAGCCAAATGCGGCAAAAAATCTCTTGGACAGAATGTTTCAAGATGGGCATGCACCCAATCTGGAGATTTACAATGCACTGATCGAAGCTTTTTGCAAATGCAATGGTGAAATGGAGGCGGTTGGATTGAAGGATGAGATGATTGATAAAGGCATTAGACCTGATTTGGCTACATACAGGGCTCTTATTGCGTGCTTGTGTGGACTGAGTAGAAGCATCGATGGAGAATGCTTGATGAGAGAAATGGTTGAATCTGGTTTAGTGCCCGACTCGGTGATTTGTGCCATCTTGATAAATGGGTATTGTAAGGAAAAAAATTTTAAGAAGGCGGAATCCCTTTTGTGCTACAATGCAGAGAAATTTCATTTGTATGATATTGCAAGCTACAATGTGATTATCAAAGTATACTGCGATGAAGGCAGTGTGGCCAAATCATTAGAGCTGCAGGATAGGATGTTGAAATTGGGTTTTGTACCAAATAGCCAGACGTGCAAGTCTCTGATCGATGGATTGTTGAGAAGTAGAGGACGTGGATAGTTGGCCCTGCTCATGAATGAAAGCCTCTCACCATGACTCTGCCTCTTACATACTCTAGAGCAAATGATTGTGGGATCCTTGTAATGAGGTATGTTACTCTTAGAACATCCAAGAACATTTGGAACTGAAATCCGAATTTTTTGATCAAATACAGAAGTTTGGAATTTCAGTTTTTGATTACTGGTATTGAGAACTTGAATGAGTAATTGAAAATTGTACCATATTACTCATCTAAAATTAGAAAAAGTAATCCATATCGACTTCATGAAAACTGATGTTTATCCAGTTTGGAAACCCAAAAAAGTCTAAATTGAGTACTTGGAAATTTGATTTAGTTCTTAGTAAATTCAAAAAACTCAATTGGGTTATGTCTGTAAAACAAAAAGGGACGGAAAAAAAAAGGAAGAAAGAAAAAAAGAGAGGAACAAACTCAAATGGATTATGGAGAATTAGATAGCCATGTGATACTACGAGATAAGATTTTTAGACTCGTAAAGCTCCATTTTGTACTAGATCCAGTTTCAAGTCAGCATTGGGTACTATCTTCCTCAATGAGCAAACAGTTCTTCTGGGGTATTTAGTGGCCGTCTATCTGCAAATTGAGATCTTTAACTTCGTCTGGTGATCTTAAAAAAAAAGAAAAAAAAAAAGAGCTCAAACAGTGAAGAGAAACAAGTGTGAGAAGAAAACCATACTGCTAACCTACTTCAGGTAACTTCCAGCAGATGTTTTGCTAATCCTTGATGCATGTATAGCCAACGCTCCAGCACACATTCTGAGCTGGCAAATGTGTGAATATCTGAGTGTGTTCTCAACATTCAGAGAACCCGGCTTAAAATAAGGGTTGTCAGATGTGTATCTAGATCTGTGTGTACCAAAAACATCTGATCCAATTTAATTTGGATCTGGATCCAAAATTTTGGACTTGATTGATAATTGGGTCCAACAACTCGAATTAGGTTAGAAATTGGTTTACCTACCCTTTTAGGTACCTGAATTTATGATTTTTTTAGTTTAGTCCTTTATTTGTTTATTATGTTAAAACCGTACAACAAGGATATTTCTTATGTGGACATGAATATGGATCTAAGTCAATTCTAAAGCATAATTCATTCTCAAAATTAGAACTGATAGGACCTGATGGTATACCCAAATTTGGCTTGATTTGGATATGATGCCTCATATATGTTACCATATTCAAACTTGATAGGGCCTGTGATCTCAGCAACCCTACTCAAGCCCGGTGTGAAAATGTCCTTGCATTAATCACTCCCGGTGAGGAGTCTCGAACATGAGACCTCTTGCTCTAATACCAATTTGTTGCAGCACAATTAACCACTTGCTCTAAAAGCTCGAATTGTTAGAGCATGGTGAATCAGTCCCTTTATCTTATAGCCTAGGCTCCACATCTCATGGGTTAGGATCTTAGGTGAATCCCCCTCATGGGCCCCAAATCACATAGGTACTGCCTCACATAAGCCACCCGCCTCACACGGGTAGGGCCCGCCTCACACGAGCCACTTGCCTCACACGAGCCACCCACCCTGAGTGTGCCCCTGCTTCCCACAAGCAACCCCACTCGAGCCCGGTGTGAAAATGCCCCCTGCATTAATTTCATTCTTTATTTATACTTATTGGTTGTGTCACGTGTAAGTAACAAGTGATTGTCAAGTGCTCAAGTATTTAGTGCTCGTGTGTTGATGACGTGGAGGGGTGTTAGACTACTATTTGGTTGTATGAGTTTGGAATAGATAACTTATATTTTGCACACAACCTAGGGGGAGAATGAGCTAGGCTAGGGCCAAGTTGGAGTTGGCCTTGGCCCAACCCTAATCCCCTAAACCTCGACCCTAACCCTTGGCCTTAATCAAGCTAAAAGGGCCCCGACCCTGGCCCTATCCCTATAGGTCTAGCAGGTCTAGCCCAAATTGGACTAGGGCTGGCCCTGTAAGGAAAATAATGACATGATCAAAGGTTTGAAATTGTTTGAATTTAAGGTTTTTTTTTTTTTTTTTGCAATATCCCCTGCATCGGTGATGAGTTGCGTCATATAAATGGTTTCGATCATAGTAATGTAACTTTGAATCTAGAAGTGCTTTTAAAATACACATCCATATTGAATGGGACCACTCACAAGTGTCTTCAAATCGTCTATTTTATATAATAGTGACCCACTTGATGATTGAACTAGGGCAACGAGCCGGGCATGGCCATTCATCTTTGGCCCTAGATTGGCATGGCTCGGACACCAGACCTAGATTTCAAGCCTGAGCCCTTCCCTCAGGTCAAGTTTAAGGACCCAAGCCGTGGCCCTATAGGGCTGGGTCGCCAGGGCCGGCTAGGCAGTCGGCCCAATACGGGTTTATGACCCCTTCCTAACACACCATAGAAAGGAGCGTTCTGTATGAGTGATGGGAAAACATGGTTTTGTTGTCCAAGTTAAGCCTTGGTGGGCCACAAGTATAGTGGCTTGCTTCTAGTCTAGTAACACATAAAAGGGAATACAAATACACAATTAGGATGCCTTGTTGGGTTATGGCCAAACAAGCACTCAACGTGGCCGAGTGGGGTCCTGGTGCTGGAGTTGTGCTAAGGGAAACTTCACATTTATCCTTGCTAGACAAAGGAGTATAGAGGGTTCTTGTTTACCTGGAGGGCAAAATAAAAGCACCTGAATCAAGAAGTTGAGACGAGGTGTAGTGAATGCCCCCTATTTATAAGCAAGGAACCTCATATAGGTAAACTTTGTATGGGTTTGATGATCCAATTAGAGGGTTGACACATGTCATATGTTATTGAATTCTCTATACCATCTAATTAAATGCTCCTAAATCTCCCATACTGGCCTTGATATTTTAATCATTAAATTTTAATGAAGACGTGGGTTGTTGTCGATTTCCTTGGTTATGGTGCTGATCAGAGTATGGGACCTCGGTATTGTTTTAAGTATCGACGATATTGGCCAATATATCTCACGATATATCATGTATCCCACTCATGCAATACGAAATGCACAAGTAGTGGGATATATCCCACATGTTCGATCTGGTGAGCATTTTCAATTTTTATTTTTTTTTGTAAATAATGTTAAATCAGTGTCAAATTGCTACAAATCCATGATTTTTCATGTTTTGCATAAAAAAAAAATCATGGATTGAGAGCTTCAATTTTGAGATTTGGAGTAGATGAGACGAGTTGCAGAAAATTGAAAAAAAAAAATCAAAATTTTCCAATTTCTCGCAAATCGGTTGCAATCTGTGTCCAAACATAAAATCAAACATGTATGTAACCTGATCTAGTGATTCTTCTTTTGCTTTTGAATGTATTGCTTGTGTTTTCGCATATCTTCTTACATTTATAAATTATATGAATATACTTTGAATATATTCGCATCAATTCAGTTAGACAACGCATAGATTACGACCCCATACAAAGAAAACCTATCATGTGCACTTGTTTTTTTTGTAATATTTTGATTTATAAGTGTGTATTGATGTCTTTTTGTAACAATCACTGGAGTTTCATTGAAAATTTTGATCAATTTCCCAATGTTTCCCCATGTTATCAACAACAACGATACATTAGGTGATACAACCAATATATCCCATGCGATAACCAATACGTATTCGTATCCCAAGGGTGCGACACGTAACGCGATACCGATATTTCGAACATGTAACAGGCCAAGGAGATTATCAAGTTACATGGTCTTGAAGGAAATTCATGGGGTGCTTGTAATCATTTGAGTAGAAAATCTTTGCTCCGAGATAGCAATGTGACAAACCATGTCATCTTTATAATTATTATTATTTTTGGAAATGATGATAATATTATTTCTAAAGAGCCAAGGCTCAAACTTAACAAATATACAAAAAGAAAAAGAAAAAAGGAAATTACAACCCCCCCTAATGATCCAAAAAAGAAGCAATAAACTTTGAAGCTAATGGCCATTCTATTACTAAGGATTTGGCCCTGCTAAAAACCTTGAAAACCTTCCTCTTAGAATTTTTGCCCTAAAACATTGGTCATTTTTTTTTCCCATCAATATAACCCATATCTCCGCTAGCAAACATAATCAATAGACTTTTCTCCTTCCCCTCCCCCAAACATAAAAAAGAAACTATCAACAAATTTTGGCAAGACCTATGAAACCCGAACAAAAGCAAAAAAATTATCCCTAAACTTTTTCACAAAAGGACAATGAAGGAAGAGATGATCCATTGATTCCTCATTTTGCATACAAATGAGGCAAACAATCAGAAGAAGAAATCTTCTTTTATGAAGATTGTCTATAATAAGAACTTTCTTCCTCCCTGCTAGCCACGTTGACGCTGAAACCTTTGGGGGAGCACCATAGCGCCAAATAAATGATGTTGAAGTAAATTCTCTGCTAGCTTCAACCCCACTTATGAACATGTAGAAGGATTTAACCGAAAACCTACCAGACTTATCTTTTAGCCATTTCATAGAATCCGTCTCTGAAATTGCTAGAATCATTTAAAAACAAAAAAAAAACTCCAATAGACGAATAAATTCTACAAGTTCTCCATCATCTGAATTTGGCCTACATGGCTAGGCCCATACTACCTCCTCTCCTACTGTTGATGCAGTTTTCCTGTAGACCCTTCTTGGCGAACCCTCGGGGACTTGCACAGAAGAAAGTGAGAGACAAAGGAGACCCTGGCTAGTACAGGGGACCCTCCGATGCCCAAGTCAGGAACTTGGGTCTTTGTAAGAGATGATCTAATGGAAAAGAGTCATCATTTGTGTATGTGATTGAGTATTAGGTATGTACGTTTCACCGTCTAGGGGTCTCTTTATATAGTCGAGAGGGAAGATCACACGAGCGTGAAATCTTCTCTATTTAGTAGAGAAGATAACGTCATTGGAAGTCCTCCCCGTTTAGGACTCCTGCTATGCAGGAGATCTTCCCGCACGGGAGATCTCTCGGGGATTTTTCCTAGGATTACGGTTGTCCAGAATCCTCGGGATCTAATCTTATCTTCCGAGGATCTTTGGGATGTTGGAGAGATTCTCGGACTATTCGTTCGGGGTAAGTTCGGGTGGTGGAGACTCGAGATACAGTGGAAGTAGATAATGTTGAGCTTCCCGACAAATCAACATTCACTTTATCAGAGGTTATGCGGATCTATGGTCGAGCCATAGTCGTTCTGTGAGTGTTCGATAGCTCAGCATTCACTTGAGATTGTTCGACAGATCAACATTAACCTTAGTTGAACCCCTGTGGTCATTTAACTCCGTTAGACATAGTGTTGACCTATGACCGAGCTATATCCGACCTATGGTCGGGTTGACCTATAGCCGACCTATAACCGACACGTAGTTGTTTCGATTTATTCAATAGGTCAGCCGTTTGTCGAGTGGACTTATGGCTTTGCCGACCTACTGTGTGGTCGGCTTCTCTTTGCTAGTAGATGCTTCGTAAGTGGTTTAACCTATTGGGTCCATGTTGGTTGTAGAGTCGATTCTCTTTTTATAGGTTGTATTATTTTTCCCCCAACAACAAGCCCCCCTTACTTTCGAGTCGATCTTTGGAGGCTTGGAAAGTAAGTTGAATGTAGCTTAGGTCGGGTTATGTTGTCATAAATGCCAAGTATGGCGGCCAACACAGGAGTCGAGGCATGTCAGTAATCATATATGGCGTAGTCGAGGTGGCGTATCATGGCTTGAGGTCATGTGGTCTATCAAGCAGCCATTTCGGTGTCAGACCAACGAGAAAATGACGCATGGCTAATTCTCAATACTAATGTCGATTGACACATAGGGTCGCGCCATGTGTTGGGACGGGGTAGCTGAGGGGACGTCGTACGGAACCCGCATTGATGGGCGCACTCAAGCGTTGCCACGTGGCTCTCCTATATAAGGAAAACCCCAATGCGTTTCAAAGGGTCTGTTTGCATTTTTCCGTTCCAGTCGTCTTAACTCGCAGAAGCGATTCTGGCGACTATTCTTACCAGCGGTCGAGCGTCATGTCTTCCCCAGTGAGCTCCATTCTTCACTCGCCCCCTCCTTTCTTTTTCCTTTGTCAACAACTCTCAACATCTATAAAAGCCACCATGTCTGACTCTTTGAGCTCATGGGAGGGGGTTTTCAACGGCAATGGTGGGGCGAGTAGCCTTCGTCCCATGTCGAACCCACCGTCGCTGTTGGTGATGATGGCCGACGCTGATTTTCGGGTGTCGCAGTCGATGAAGGTGATGAAGAGGTCCCCGGTAGACAGGACAGTTAGGGTGGAACGTAGCCCGTTTGGTGAAGAGGATGATCCGGAGGAGTCGTTTGGCGAGGAGGGTACGAGAGGTCCTGTGGCCTCGACCCTTACTGAGGTGGAATTAACTCGGCTTAGGCTGGGGTACCATATCCTTAAGTCCGTGATCCTCCAGGTTCCCTCGCCGAATGAGCTTTCTAATCATCCTCCGAAGGGAGCAGTTGTCATTTTTCGGGTCGCCATTTAGTGCAGCCTTAGGCTTCCTCTGCAAAGTCTAGTAAGGTGGGTACTTGCTCGCTTGAACTTGGCTCCGGGGTAGATGATCCCCAACGGGTGGAGGGCATTGATCGACTGTGCGGTCTTATGGTCCGAGCTAGAGTAGCCCGAGCTCATCGTCGGAGAGTTCCTCTATTTATACCAGTTGAAGCCGAACAAATTCCACCCTAGCTAGTATTATCTCTCTACCTGACGGGGGACTGGAGGAAGCCTCATCACTGACTCCCCATCATCCAATAAGAATTGGAGGGACAAGTGGTTTTGGGCCTCTGGATGTTGGGAAGTGGCCGACCTAACCTTCCATCAACACTTGGTCCCCACAGCATTTACTGAACCAGGTCAGTATTCCTCGGACGTAGGTCATCCTGAATTGGTCGGTCTGAGTGTGTCTTAGTTCTTCCGTAACTGACTTATCTGAACGTGCCTTTTCTCCTTTCGCAACTATTCCCAAGTACTCTTCCATGCTGGATGCTGGAGCTCTTACTTGGATCAAGGAAGCAAGATCGCGAGGGAAGGAGGAACGATCTTGGAGAGTACTTCTCCAGCCTGAACTGCTGCTCAAGTCAAGCTTAGACCTCGCCCTCACTGGTAAGAGTTTCGGTAAGAACCCTGGCTGACCTTTAGGACCTGGAAAAAGTTCATGGAATTTTATAATTGAGTTTCTTCGTGTTGTGATGTAGCTCGTCTTCTGCCAAGGCCCATCTCCAAGTGCCAGACGCTGTCCCCGGAGGAAGTAGTGGCGCCAAAGAAGAAGAAGGCGAAGACCTCCTCTAAGAGCAAGGGGAAGGTCGGTCCTTCTTCTCCCCTTGTCGTGGAGGTCGAAGATGAGGGAGTGGCAACAGAGCCCACCCCTGATGCTGTTGATTGAAGAGGTTAGCCGACCTTCCGCTGGTCCTTCAGAGGTTGGGATGAGGAGGATCGAGGCCTCTGTGGAGCTATTGAGGAGCTCCTGCCTTGGGTGATGCAGGACAATAACCACTTGCTCTAAAAGCTTGAACTGTTAGAATATGACGAATTAATCCCTTTATATCATAGCCTAAGCCCCACATCTCATGGGTTAGGACATCGGCCGAACCCCCCTCATGGGCCCCAAATCAGATGGGTACCGCTTCACACGGGTTACTCACCTCGAGTGTATCCTCGCATCCCACAGGCTACCCCACTCGAGCCCAGTGTGAAATGCACATTAATTACCCCTAGTGAGGAGTCTCGAACACGAGACCTCCCCCGTGGGCCTCGCCCACCCCGAGCGTGCCCCTGCATCTCACAGGTGACCCCACTCGAGCCCGGTGTGAAAATGCCCCTACATTAATCACCCCCGGTGAGGAGTCTCGAATACGAGACCTCCCGCTCTGATGCCAATTTGATGTAGGACAATTAACCACTTGCTCTAAAAGCTCGAACTGTTAGAGTATGACGAATTAATCCCTTTATCTCATAGCCCAGACCCCACATCTCACGGGTTAGGACCTCTATCGAACCTCCCTCATGGGCCCCAAATCACATGGGTATTGCCTTACACGGCCACCCACTTCGGGTGTGTCCCCGCATCCAATAGGCTACCCTACTCGAGCCCGGTGTGAAATGTGCATTAATCACCCCAGGTGAGGAGTCTCGAACATGAGATCTCCCCCGTGGGCCTCGCCCATCCCGAGTGTGCCCCTGCATCCCACAGGCGATCCCACTAGAGCTCGGTGTGAAAATGCCCCTGCATTATTGGACTGATCGGAACGTGCCCAAGAGGGAATTCCTCAACTTTTTGGACTCTCCCGCAAGTGCAATCCTTGCATCTGTGGCGAAGAGCCTTCTTGGGGTAAGTGCATTTCCACAAGTAGTTCATTTTTCTCCCCGATCATTCAACTTTGCTCATTCTTTCTTTCTTTTCCTTGGAAGCTTGTCCCCTGCATGCTGAAGGTGCATCACAACATCACTCAGCTGCAAGGGCAAATGTGCGAGACCAATTAGAAGCTCGCGCAGAAGGAATTTCAGGCTGCATAGTCCCAAGTCACGATTGTTGCTGCAGAGACTCGAGCTTCTTCTTTACAGGCCAAGCTGGACGCTACGAAGAAGTCTGCTACGGAGACTCGGGCTTCTTCTTTAGAGGCCAAGCTGGACGCTATGAAGAAGTCTGCTGTGGAGGCCTCTAATAAGTCGGCTCGACGGGAGGTCGAGCTAAAGGCGAAGCTCGAGGGTGTTGGGGCAAAGCTTGGGGAGATCGAGGTGAAGCTCCAAAAGATTAAAGTAGAAACCCGAGCAGCTATCGCCTTAGCTAGGGAGGATGTTGTCGAAGAATATAAGTCTTCCTAGGCGTATAAGGAAGACATTTTTTGTACCGACTAGGCTTCTCGAAGTGCGTCGTGGAGATCAAGAAGGCCTTTACAGAGTTAAGACCTCTTTGGTTTCGAAGATGCTGACTTGGGCTTCGACGCATCTGGTAACGACATACCTTTCGAACAGGCCCTACGACCTATAAAAAGGGAATTGACTTTACAACCAACAAGGACCCAATGGGTTAAATCACTTACAAGGAATCAACTGGCAAAGAAAGGCCGACCACATAGTAGGTCAGCATAGTCATAAGTCCACTCGATAAACGGCCGACCTATTAAATAAATCGGCACAACTATGTGTTGGTTATAGGTCGGCTATAGGTCGACCTGACCATAGGTCGGATATAGCTCAGCCATAGGTCAACACTGTCTCCAATGGAGTTAAATGACCACCGGAGTTTAACTAAGGTTAATGTTGATCTGTCGAACGACCTTAGGTGAATGTTGAGCTATTGAACAGTCACAAGACGACTATGGCTCGACCATAGGTCAGCATAACCTTTAAAAAGGTGAATGCTGATTTATCAGGAGGCTCAACATTATCTACTTCCACTGTATCTGGCGCCTCCACCGCCCGACCTTGCCCTGGACGAATAGTCCGAGAATCTCTCCAACGTCCCAAAGATCTCTCCCAAGATTTTCGGAAGATAAGATTAGATCTCAGTGATCCCGAACGACCATAATCCCAGGAAGATCCCCCGAAAATTCGAATACCTGTGCGGGAAGATCTCCGGCATAGCAGAAGTTCTAAACTAGGAAGACTTCCAACGACGTTATCTTCCCTACTAAATAGAGAAGATTTCACGCTCGTGTGATCTTCCATCTCGACTATATAAAGAGACCTTTAGATAGTGAAAGGTACATTCCTAATACTCAATCACATACACAACTGATGACTCTTTTCCATTAGATCATCTCCTACGAAGACCCAAGTTCCTAACTTGGGCATTGGAGGATCCCCTGTACTAGCCAACATCTTCTTTGTCTCTCACACTCTTCTGTGCAGGTCCTCGAGGGTTCGCCAAGGAGGGTTTACAGGAAAACTACATCAACAGTTTGGCTCCTTCTGTGGGAATAGATAATGCTGAGCCTCCCGACAGATCAGGGTTCACCTTGTCAGAGGTTATGCCGACCCATGGTCGAGCCATAGTCATCTTATGAATGTTCGATAGCTCAGCATTCACCTGAGGTTGTTCGATATATCAACATTAACCTTAGTTGAACCCCGGTGGTCATTTAACTCCTTTGGAGACAGTGCTGACCTATGACCGATTTATATCTGACTTATGGTTGAGTCGACCTATAGCCAACCTATAATCAGTACGTGGTTGTGTTAATTTATTCAATAGGTTGGCCGTTTGTCGAGTGGACTTGTGGCTATGCCGACCTACTGTGTGGTTGACCTTTCTTTGCCAGTAGATGCCCCGTAAGTGGTTTGACCCATTGGGTCTGTGCTGGTTATAGAGTCGGTTCCCTTTTTATAGGTCGTATTATTTTTCCCCCAACACCTACTATTGAGAAACAACCAGCTACCCCTCAACCTACCTTAGCTACAATCCCCACCAACCTTGGAAAAAGATCACTTTTTTTTTTTGTTTTTAATCTTCCACCCATCTATCGTGTCCCAAAACCTATTATTCTTCCCATTCCCCAACAAGAAATCAACCCCTTCCCATACTCTATGTTTTCTCAATGCCACAAATTTTCATAAATGTGAAGCCCTGTAAAGAGCCGATGACCTAGTCCACCACCCCATTTCTTCGACACCGTATTTCCTACTGATCACCCCTCTCCACTAGGAACCCACCTTTACCCAAAACTACTAAACCCATTTTCCTAATAAAGCTATATTTATATTCTTCGGCTTCCTAAAACCTGCTCTCCCCTAATCCCAAGGCTTAGATACCTCTTCCCACTTCATAAGGTGAAACTTGTGACTACCTTATGCTCCTTTCCAAAGAAAATCCCACCTAAGTTTGTCCAATTTTTCCATAACTAACTTCAGGCATTTGAAAAGAGACATAATAAACTGGAAAGGTTATTCATCATTGCCTTAATCAAAGATACTCCCTCCCAATGATAACTAACGAAACTTCCACTCTGATAGCTTTGATTCAGATGTTTCAATCACTCTATACCAAAGATGTTTTGCCGGTCAGCCAATGCATATAACAAGAGACCAAGATATGTATTAGGGAAGGAACCCTCCCTGCATCCAAACACTATAGCAAAGCTCTTTAATTCCTCCTACGAGATCCCCACCCACAAAATCTCACTCTTATTAATTTTAACTTTTATCCTCAATACCACCTCAAAACAAATGGCAATCGAACGGAGATTTTCAACTTACTTAGCATCTGCCTCATAGAAAAGCAACATATCGTGCAAGTGAGAGATCTGAAAATCTGATTTATCCACCCCGAAGCCTTTCACCAGATCCTACTCTAGCCTTTTTCTATCATTCTGCCCAACGCTTCCATCACCACCGCAAGTAAATATGGTGAAAAGGGATCCCCTTGCGGAAGTCCTTTGGAAACTGATAAGAAACCATTTGGGGATCTGTTCGCCAACACTAAAAACTCTGCTGACTTCATGCATTTCTGGATCCAGACTCGCCATTTAAACCCCACATTCTAACCTCTTCAACATATAATCCGAAAAGGTTTAATCCACATGATCATATGCCTTTTCAATGTCAAGCTTACAAATGAGGCCTTTCGACCCTCTTGTTACAAGAGTGAATACATTCATTTGCCACAAAAAAAAAAAAAGTCCACAATTTGTCTTCCCTCTACAAACGTCCCTTGTGATACCGAAATGACTTCACCCAACACCACCCTAAATCTTGAAGCTAGGACCTTTGCCATAATCTTGTATGGGCTTTCTAATAAGCTAATGGGTCTGAAATCCCGGAGACAAACCATGTCGTCAAGACTTATTAATTGAAAAACCTAATAGAGGCGTGATTCTGGTATGGACCTGAATCTAGATGTACCCAAACCTGAAATCAAACCTTATCCTAAACCTAGTACCATAACCAAACTCCATTCCAAGTCTTAACTCATGCTCAAAGTCAGATCGAAAAGACCCAATGGGATACCTAAATCTTATCGGATTTGGTACCTCATATATGATACCCACATGTGAAACTGATAGGACCAAAACTTGACCCATTGACAAGCCTACAAAAGGTAAGGTTTGTCCAAGGCTAGTTCATCCACCCAGTGGAATCACAATGTGTGAAACAAAGAATGCAAAGAATTTCCAGACTACCCTTACAAACTTTGCAATACAAATCTTAAGGTTACAACTTCTGACAGAAAAGTTTCACTTCTGTGTTTTCAGTACATCCTTGATGCCAATGGAAGACTCAATTCTTCTTCTATTGAGGCAAGATCGGCTAATACTATATATATATATATAGGGAAAAGGTACTATGCGCTCGACCTCATGAGTCCGTCCCATGAGGTCGAGTTGTGTGGGCCCCACCGTGATGCGTTTCGAACATCTACCCCATCAGTCAGATGTACCATTCCATCGTGGGCCTAGGTCTCAAAAATAAAGTCAGGGCCACACCACATACAGAAGTGGAGAGGGGTCGTGCACCATTAAAACATTCATAATCATTTTAATGGCCCACCGAGATGTGGTTTGCAAATCCAGCCCATCCATTATATGTGTCCCACTAGGATGAGGGGTCATACCAAGTTTCAACAGCATTCAAAACTCAGGTGGGCCCCACCAAGTGCTTTTATATGTTTTAACGGTGTCTTCACATGATTTTAGATGGCATGGCCCACCTAAGTTCCGTATACGGCTGATTTTTGGGATATCCCATAATTTAAAGGGGACCCATCAAATGCACGGTGTTGATGGTCGACACGCATCACGGTGGGGCCCACACAGCTCGACCTCACGGGAGCTTATCGTGAGGTCGAGCGCATAGTACCTTTTCCCATATATATATATATATATATATATATATATATATATATATATATATATATATAAGACTAAAATTGTGAAGTGATTTTAAAAGACATGGTGTATTTTGCTTTCTCTTTTTTTTTTATTTTTTTATTTTTTTATTTTTTTAATACCATGCAATCTCAATCTAAAGGTATTAATATTTGGTCAAATGATAACACAACTAGGTTGAGTATAAAACTCTTTGTGAAGGTTAATTCCATTGAGATGGTTTCTGGAAGATTGATTATTGAAGCTTGTTAAGAACATGATTTCTTGGGTGTAGGTCAGAAATTCCAAACCATTAAGTCCCTCCATCTTTTGATTAAATCCCTGATATTTGAAGTGGGCTAAAAGTTTGGATTCTCATATCTATAGAGGAGCAAATGATTTAATGTGGTGTGAGAAGGGAGAAAACTTTGTTCTGTTAATGCATCTCTTTTTTTCTGTCTTAATTTTGACAAAATCTTTCTTATCTCCATCATCATCTTCATCTAAGCCTTATCCCGATTAATTGGGTTTGGCTACTTGTTATTATCTATAAGAAAAGCATATCTTTGTTAGTCGTGAAATAACTAAATTCATTAATGTTTGATGTTTGACAATGTCGCCCATTTGCAGGCCACCTCGAAGAGACAAAGGAAGATCCAAGTCTTAAAAAAGAAGTTTGAAAACCTGATAGGAAGAGGACAAGGCAATGGCACTAATAGGTTTTGAGATGGTAAGTAAACTGAAAAAAGATAGGACCAACTATATTTTCCTCCATTTTCTTCTGTGGTGCTACTTGGGTGATTTATTTGCACTAGATCTTTCTTTGGTTTTACCTTAAATTTGCCCAATACAGTGTAATATCTAATATCTTAGGCAATAACGTTTGGGGATATGTAACATCGTTGTAGATCTTGAGATTGAAGTAGAGAGATGGAGTGAGGAAAAAGAGAAAGAAAAAATGGTTGACTTTAATGGAAACCAGCTTCCATAGAAACTGAATATTTGTTTGTGCCTATCTCCAAAAAGAATTTACATGCCCACTTAAAAAGTCTCATGCCACCTCTTCCAAGAGAGAATTCCCCTACTAATAATAACCATTCAAAAGAAACCGAAAAGATCTTACTGCTAATAATGTCCAATTAAAAGAGATTCCAGTATTAAAAACTTAGGAATAGGATGCTTGCTAACTTAAGATTTCTACTATCCTAAGTAGAACTAGGCATCGAGTTGAGTCAGACCGAGTTAGGGCCGACCCGACCTAACCCAGTTTTGAAATAGACTTGACCTGAACTCGACCCGACTTAGTACTGAGTCCAGCATGCTTGACTCGATTTGAGTCCATGCATGGCCTGTGCTAACTCGGACCGAGTCGAGTCGAGTCAGCATTGAGTCGGGTCGAGTTGACCTTTTTTTTTTAAAAAAAAGGGTTTAGGGTTTAAGGTTTAGAAATGGGTTAGCCCGAGCCAACCTGACCGCACTCGAGCCATCTCAGACCAAATACAAGCAACTAACCCATTCTAATTTGTCCATTCAACCCGATCCCAATTTCACAAAACCCCCAAATTAGAATACCCGAACATGATGTATTTCACAAGAATAGATGAAAATCATGAAATAAAAGTCTTTCTGAACACAAAATTACCTTTATTAGTTGATTTGGAGAGCCGGGTGGCTGTCCAGAGTCAACGGCAAGCGGGTGGGCTAGGTGAGTGCTGCCAAGCTGCTCAGTCGAGATGAGTGGCCAAGCTGGTGGATGTCGGGTCGGGACCATTGGGTGTAAGAGAGAGAGAGAGAGAGAGAGAGAGAGAGAGAGAGAGAGGATGGCTTGGTGGTGGTGGGTGGCTGTCGGGCTCAGGAGAGGAGGGAGGGAAAGTGGTCGGGTCAGGTGCGGTGGGTAGGTTAGATTAGATTTAGTTTCTTTTTATTTTTTTTAGTTTCACACACACACACACACACACACACACACACACACACACACACACACACTATCTAAACCCGAGTCGAGTTGTGTTTCAGATCAAGTCGAGTTGGTATCGAGTCAGATTTTGGGCCGAGTCGAGTTGAGTTACTAGGTGACCCGGACTCGACTCAGTTTGAGTTCGAATTAGGCAAAAGTCTATTCGGTTCGGATCAACTCACCCACTCGGTTCGGGTCGAGTCAGGTCTAAATGAGTCGGACAAGTCGAGTCTGCTGAGTCGACTCGTCCCGTGCCTAGCTCTAATCCTAAGCAACACCACACTTACCAACTGTAGAAAAAGACCACACACGCTACCCATGGGGCCATATCAGTTCATCAGTTGTGCCCCACAATGGATCAACCAAAGCTAAAAAATGCACTAATCGGATGATGCCAACCCTATCAACGAAGGACTTTTGCCCATTTAATGTGGGCCTCATGATGGATGTTTGGAAGCTTGAAAATAAACCGTCTGGATATACTAACACTTCGAGCAGGGGTGTTATTGCCCATTTAATGCGAACCCGCAGTGGATCATCTAAAGCTCAAAAACTACATTATTTTGACAATCCTAACTGACCAATCAAAATACTTTTTCCCATTTAATGTTGGGCCTTTACTAGGCTGTCCAACCTTGGTTTTTCAACAACAAATTTCTTGTGCTGCAAAGAAAAGATGACTTGATGTTAAACTTGGGCTCGACTTTAATCCACTGATTACACTAGGAGATGTTTGACTGTAGCAGACTAAAGCTAATACAGAAAGAGACGTCAACGTTACATAATTGCATTTTGTTTAACATGTGTCAGTCTCATCTGGCACCTGTTTGGAGCTGTGAGGAAATCCTATTATGATCCATGGTTCATTTCAATAATTGTGTTCTGTCTTCTGAGAAATTAGTATTTTTCTGTCTCTTGGTAGCTGAAGGTGGGCCCCACCAATAGGTGTTTATGCATCTCTTTAGGTTAGAGGAAGTGGGCACCATATTCATTTTCTTCTATTTCCTCACAATGGAAAAGACAAATGCATTTTGATGGAAGGTGATGAGTGCTAGCATTTTCCAATGCATTTTGACCGTTAATTATGTGGATGAAAATTGGTCACTGTAGTTGGGATATTTTCATCATTTCGCAGCACAGTTTGAAAACAAACTTAGAATGATGAGTAAAACTTGCGTACTTTGGTAGAGTGTAATAGATGATATGCAGACACTTAGAAATTACACAGAAATTGTGTACATGGCTTAGAAGCATGGTATTAAAAAACATTTACATAACAGTCATAATGTCCATTATGTAATGGTAACGGTGGGAGTCATTACGCGTTCGGGGTTGTAAGTTGTAATGGCTGTTCTAAGAACAGGCCTTAACGCCTCTAATCGGCTTATAGAGGCCTTTAATTGTTTGATATGGGGCTGATACATTTTCTTCCTTCCTTTATTTATTTTTTTAAAACCATTACGGGGCTGTAATGGCTGTTACGGTCCATAACGTAATGGCTATAAATCTGGTGTTATGGCCACTGTTACCATTATTGAATACCTTTCTTACAAGTCAAACTAAACATTCTAATTATGGTACCCAGTGTAGATGTATCATGAACAAAAATTAAGCTTATTTGATTATCCGTCCATCAGATTTGTGGGCGTTTATTAAAAATGAAAAGTATCCAAAGGTCCTATTTCGACAAACAAGTGTCCACGAACCAGTGGTTAAGATTGTGCAACCAATCTGATCTTGGGATTGTGATTTGGCGATGGTGGGCTGCACAATCTAGCCAATTTTATTTGAGTTGATATATGCCACGTATACAATCTCTGAGTGCCTGTGTATCAAGCATCATATGCAGCCTGAGTATTATATTACTCCTCCAAACTAGTGGCAGCTTGGATATTTTCATTATTTTAATACACGGTGCCACTTTGTATTTTATCATTTATACCATGTTTCAGCTTTTTCTGAGCTTGTGGAATTTGGGTTCCACACGGAGGCATGCTCTGCCAATGATGCTATCCATGTCACGTGTAGAAACTCTTGAAAGAGGGCTGAAGATACTTTATTCTTTCAATCTTATCTAGTCTATCCTTATCTGCTTCTGTTCTAATGATACATCTTTTTTCTTAGATCTCACTTCATTTGACGTTACCAGCAGAGAGGGTGTTTGCACAGAGATGGAGTTGCTGAGAGAAGAATTCTACATGGTGGTTTTGGAATAGGCCCGGGTGAGAAGACTCTAGCAAATGATGGTAGGGGTGGAGAAGTGCCTTTCTCTGAATCCTTGTATATGGAAGAAGCTGCAGATGAAGCCATGAACATGTCATTTGGAGCTGTTTGTCATGCAAGAAGGATTTTAGAAGGCATTGGGTGGAAAGAGGTCTGTATGGAGTGAACTCATTTATGGTCTCCTAAAGTTCTACATGGGGTTTGTTGGGATGCGAGCTGGATCGATCGACTTGGATAGGATCAGCCCTTTCCGGTTTGTTTCTAGAAGCAGATGAGAGGAAACCGAATTACTGAGAGGGTATTTGGGAAGTGGCCCTGAAGTGACCTGCATCATCTACAGCACCTGTTATAGGCAGTGGGTAAAATGCTCCATCTCTGTGAGAGCACCGTGTTGCGCATGTGACCTCCACTCCATTCATCAGGTGCGGGCCTCAATATCAGGCCCTGAGGACCAAAATCAGCCAGATCCACAACACGTGCGGGCCACACTACAGATATCATTGAGAGGGGAACACCAATCATATGTTTGTTTGTGGGTCCTACCATGGTTGCATTTTCCATCTAACGTGTTCATCTGGTTTGCACCAGCAGGATGAACAAAACACTCCAAAATATCAGTCTGATCCAAATCTCAGGCAGGCTACAGAGCTTGCATGTTGCTGTAGGCATGTTTTTACAATTTTCCCCAGTGGTGTATCCCACCTGAGTTTTTTTTTTTTTTTCTTTTCATGAGACAATGTTTGATTATGAGCATCTGATGGATGGATTGGATGTCACACACAACATGGTGGATCCCACAGAGCCTGTGTTTTACCTGCTGTGTACAACATGTGCTACAGAGCATCTCTTGCATGAGTAGCCACTCATATCCATCCAGCTGCATATGGAATGATCTGAATGGTTCATGTAGTAGGCATCATCATGTGTGGGTGGTGGGCCACTGTCATAAAAAACACAACTGGAAATTTTACTCTCTCACTTTTTTCTTTTTTTTTTTACATACACCCACACCACATTGGCACTCGATCTCATGATCTGAGCGTTAAAACAGAGTTTGTCTACCACTGAGCCATGGAGTCGGACCCCAACAAGTAGGAATTTTTATTAGTTTTGTTTAATATCGTATTTTGAAACTCTTAGCCGGATAGTCTGCATCATCAATCTACATTATTTTTGGATCACAACCCATCCACAGTAGTGCCCACAAGATGGGCTGTTTAGATCACTCAAACGTGCAGCAATGTGGGCCCCATAAACCATGTGTCACCTTATTTGTTTGTGTTTTCATCTGTAAGTAACTGTACTTTCTTTACTCCATTCAGGGGGATGCTCTTGGGAACAACACAAGGGGTTTGAAAGAACCATTGCAAGCAGTTGGTAACAAAGGGCGTGTTGGATTGAGGTGGAACAACCATGACAGACTCTGATCAAGCTACAGCACAATCAATATGGGTGCATTTGGATGCGCAATCGAGGCGGATTGTTTCTAGCATATGGCCGGTTTGTAAAACTTATTTTGGAAGGATGGTGATTTGATTGGATGTTGTTTGTTAATCGAATTTTTTCTACTACAGTCGTGGTGCAGATTATTTGCCAATCGGCCCAAATCAGTGAGGATTGGTCAGCTGCTGTAGTGATGTTTTTGTGAAAATCTAAAGCTATTTTTATAGTTTCAAGTCATTGGGTTTGATGGATTTTAGATGAAGTTAGATGAAATTGGTGTTTAAAAAAACTCAGCGAATCGACTCGGATTGTGACGAAGCTGGGCTTAGTCCAATGTAATTCAGCTCGATGCAAGACCCATCAGATATTTCTTAAACTTGCTGGAGTTTCACTCTAACTCAGTGGACCTTCTGAGTTTTTGTAAAGCAACTCTACTGAGTTTTGTATGACTCGGCTCACTGAACGTGCTTGCCATTTACCAAAGTTCCATAAGAGCACAGAAATTCTCCAATGCTCTCAGAGCACCATAAGTTAAAGTGCTCCTAATTGCATCCGTTTACTTGGACAGTTGAATCGATGGATCTGATCTGTCTATTAATTCCAGAACACATGTTGTGGACGATCATGCAAAAATCACAACGGTTGGATGGACCAACCCGTCCTTGATTTGTCTGTATTTTCTATAGCCACCCCTTTTCCAAGACGGATGGGATGGTTATGGTTGCCTAGGAAAAATGATTTTCTAGAATTATAAGCAATCCATGAGGGGCGCTAGAAAATAGACGGATCAAGTTGTTGATTGGATCTGTTTTTTTATAAACAATATGGACCGTCCATACTAAAGGACACTGGTCAAATGGTTAATATTTGTTGAATTAGTGTGATGTTTGCATGGTATACCAAGAAATGTCCGTTGGACCTAATGAACAGTCTGGATTAAAGGATTGTACCGACTAAGTGTCCCAATGCAACTAGGAGCACTATAGTGCTATGAGAGCAAGGAGCATTTTTCTTCAACATTTAATCAAGAGCAATTTCCAACTGTACGACCAGTATATGGCCCATTTCCGAGACGAAGCCCACCCCTTTTTACTTTCCACGAATACTCTCCAGGTGTATGGATTATAACCGTAGCCATAGATACCATAATCCGTAGCAAAAGAGCCCACCCGGGGTGGGCACGCCGAACTGGCATCCCCCGCGCCACTTGCTGGCCTGTCCGGCCCGGCCATGCCAATCTGGCAGGGCCACGCCCAGAGGGTGCTCCCTATGGCTACGGATATTAACCGTAGTTAAAATTCGTAGCAATAGATTTTTTGTTTTTATTTGTTTTTTTTTTTTTTTTTTTAAAATAACATGGAGAGCTTTTTTCTACCTATAATTTTCTCTAACACATATTTATATAAATATGTATATATAAGCATATAAAATTTTTTTCTCTTTTTTTCCATTTCTTTCTTTATTCATTTAACAAGAATATCTTCTAAACTAAAATTAGTTACTTGATATACCCTATATGATTTTGGGATAGGAGAAGCTACTTTAACCAACCAATCTGGTTATTTTTCAAGATTTCATCAGCTCGATGATCGAAAATCCATTTCATTCACTTAGCGGTCAATTTTGTTCATTTCATTTACATGCATTTCACGATCATTTCGCTTCAATTTGTGATCACTTCCATGCATTTCACGGTCATCCGAAATATTTTTGTGTTGATTCACGGTCATTTCGAGGCATTTCGCGGTCAATTCCCTTCACTTCACAGTCATTTGCAAGATTTCGCGGTCAATTCGCTTCAAACCATGATCATTCCCATGCACTTCACGATCGTCCGAAACAATTTCATGTTGATTCACGGTCATTTTAAGGCATTTCACAGTCAAACTCCTTCACTTCACAGTCATTTACATGCATTTTGCGGTCAATTCACTTCAAACCATGATCATTCCCATGCATTTCACGGTCGTCCGAAACAATTCCGTGTTGATTCACGGTCATTTTGAGGCATTTCACAGTCAAACTCCTTCACTTCACGGTCATTTGCATGCATTTCGCGGTCAATTCGCTTCAAACCATGATCATTCTCATGCATTTCACCATCGTCCGAAACAATTCCATGTTGATTCACGGTCATTTTGAGGCATTTCACAGTCAAACTCTTTCACCTCACGGTCATTTGCATGCATTTCGCGGTCAATTCGCTTCAAACCATGATCATTCCCATGCATTTCACGGTCATCCGAAACAATTCCGTGTTGATTCATGGTCATTTCGATGCATTTCACAGTCAAACTCCTTCACTTCACAGTCATTTGCATGCATTTTGCGGTCAATTCGCTTCAAACCATGATCATTCCTATGTATTTCACGGTCATTCGAAACAATTTCGTGCTGATTCATGGTCATTTCGAGGCATTTCACAGTCAAACTCTTTCACTTCACAGTCATTTGCATGCATTTCGCAGTCAATTCGCTTCAAACCATGATCATTCCCATGCATTTCACAGTCGTCCGAAACAATTCTATGTTGATTCACGGTCATTTCGAGGCATTTCACAGTCAAACTCCTTCACTTCACGGTCATTTGCATGCATTTCGCGGTCAATTCGCTTCAAACCATGATCATTCTCGTGCATTTCACGGTCGTTCGAAACATTTCTATGTTGATTCACGGTCATTTTGAGGCATTTCACAGTCAAACTCCTTCACTTCATGGTCATTGGTTTTGAGAATGGGTTCGGGTTTAGGTTATAGGTTTTGGTTTTGAGAATGGGTTAGGGTTTAGGCTATAGGTTTTGGTTTTAGTTTAGGTTATAGGTTTTGGGATTTGAGAATGGGTTCGGGGGTTAAAGGTTTTGGTTTAGGTTAAGTTTAAGTTTAGGTTATACGTATTGGTTTAGGTTATAGGTTATAGTTTTAGGTTAAGGTTTTGGTTTAGGTCTAGGTTATAGGTTTTGGGATTTGAGAATGGGTTCGGGTTTAGGTTATAGGTTTTGGTTCTGGTCTAGGTTAAAGGTTTTAGTTTAGGTTAAGGTTTAAGTTTAGGTTATAGGTTTTGGTTTAGGTTATATGTTTTGAGATTTGAGAATAGGTTCAGGTTTAGGTTATAGGTTTTGGTTTTGAGAATGGGTTCGAGTTTAGGCTATAGGTTTTGGTTTTAGTTTAGGTTATAGGTTTTGGTTTAGGTTATAGGTTTTGGGATTTGAGAATAGGTTCGGGTTTAGGTTACAGGTTTTGATTTTGAGAATGGGTTTGGGTTTAGGCTATAGGCTTTGGTTTTAGTTTAGGTTATAGGTTTTGGGATTTGAGAATGGGTTCGGGTTTAGGCTATAGGTTTTGGTTTTAGTTTAGGTTATAGGTTTTGGGATTTGAGAATGGGTTCGGGTTTAGGCTATAGGTTTTGGTTTTAGTTTAGGTTATAGGTTTTGGGATTTGAGAATGGGTTTGGATTTAGGTTATAGGTTTTGGTTTAGGTTATAGGTTATAGGTTTAGGTTAAGGTTTAGGTTTAGGGTTTTGGGATTTGAGAATGGGTTCAGGTTTAAGTTATAGGTTTTGGTTTTGGTTTTGGTTTAGGTTATAAGTTTTGGGATTTGAGAATGGGTTCGGGTTTAGGCTATAGGTTTTGGTTTTATTTTAGGTTATAGGTTTTGGGATTTAAGAATAGGTTCGGGTTTAGGTTATAGGTTTTGGTTTTGAGAATGTGTTCGGGTTTAGGCTATAGGCTTTGGTTTTAGTTTAGGTTATAGGTTTTGGGATTTGAGAATGCATTCGAGTTTAGGCTATAGGTTTTGGTTTTAGTTTAGGTTATAGGTTTTGGGATTTGAGAATGGGTTCGGGTTTAAGCTATAGGTTTTGGTTTTAGTTTAGGTTATAGGTTTTGGGATTTGAGAATGGGTTCGGGTTTAGGTTATAGGTTTTGGTTTAGGTTAAGGTTTAAGTTTAGGTTATAGGCGTTGGTTTAGGTTATAGGTTATAGGTTTAGGTTAAGGTTTTGGTTTTGGTTTTAGTTATAGGTTTTGGGATTTGAGAATGGGTTCAGGTTTAGATTATAGGCTTTGGTTCTGGTTTAGGTTAAAGGTTTTGGTTAAGGTTAAGGTTTAAGTTTAGGTTATAGGTTTTGGGATTTGAGAACGGGTTCGGGTTTAGGTTATAGGTTTTGATTTTGGTTTTAGTTATAGGTTATAGGTTTAGGTTAAGGTTTTGGTTTTGGTTTAAGTTATATTCGCTTCAAACCATAACATACTAAACAGGCCCTTAGAGGGCAATTAAAATGTATTTATTTTCCATCCAATATATTCATAAGGTCACAAGGACCTGGATGAATGTGAAATACAAATTTCACTATGAAATGGTCATCTACTCATGTTACCTTGAACCAATGTCTACACCACATAGTATAGCTTGTCAAATAGCAGTCTAATGAAATTTCATTTGAACTTCATTGGCATACACTCAAAAGCATATCCCTACTTATTCATTGAGCTCTTTCATTCACCCGGCTCTAATACCCTTTGAGACGCTCTCATGATCAGTCCATCCTTCCAATAAAAGATGCCTCGAAATGAGAAATTTCATGTCCAATTATAACCAAAGTCTCGTCTCTATAATATTCGTAATGAACTTGCACCAAATACTCTTCACTTCGTTCTCATTTTTAAAACTCTAGATTCTAGGGCCTTCAATTTAGCATTCTTATCCTCTCTAGTCTAGTCAACTAGAACCTCATAACTGCAAACAACATACCTCAAGAAACTTATTGCTAAACACTTGCAATCAACTCAATTATAATTAAAGCTTTCGAAGCATTTTCTTAATACTACACCTGGATGAAAATGCACTCCTACAAGGAACTCATCTTACACAAGTTGTTTTTGCTCTTACAACAATACCCTGCTACTCATCTTAATGCTAAGGTGTTATTGCTAGAAGCCAAACAAACTGTACGAAGATGCAGTTGTTGCATTTTTCCAGTAGATGTCCCTCCAAAAGATATTTTGTATACTATTACCAAACAGGCCCATAGGGATGAGACAATATCAAAGCTTAGAAAGCAATCAAGTCAGCTTGTTTTAGGACTAGAGTGAAGCCAGTTGTAAAAGATAGATGGGGATGAATGTGGGCCCTATGGCTACGGATAATAACCGTAGCTAAAGTCCGTAGCAATAGATTTTTTTTTTTTTTTTGTGTTTTTTCGTGTTTTTTTTTTTTTTAATGGAAAAATTTATTCTACCTATAATTTTTTCTAACACATATCTATATAAATATGTATATATAAGCATATAAAATTTTTTTTCTCTTTTTTTCCATTTCTTTCTTTATTCATTTAACAAGAATATCTTCTAAACTAAAATTAGTTACTTGATGTACCCTATATGATTTTGGGGTAGGAGAAGCTACTTTAACCAACCAACTTGGTATTTTCTAAGATTTTATCAGCTCGATGATAAAAAATCCATTTCATTCCCTTAGCGGTCAATTTCGTTCATTTCATTTACATGCATTTCATGGTCATTTCACTTCAATTCATCATCACTTCCATGCATTTCACGGTCATCTGAAATAATTCCATGTTGATTCACGGTCATTTCGAGGCATTTCATGGTCAAACTCCTTCACTTCACGGTCATTTGCATGCATTTCAGGGTCATTTCGCTTTAATTCATTATCACTTCCATGCATTTCACGGTCATCCGAAACAGTTCCGTGTTGATTCACGGTCATTTTGAGGCATTTCACGGTCAAACTCCTTCACTTCACGGTCATTTGCATGCATTTCACAATCATTTTGCTTCAATTTATCATCACTTTCATGCATTTCACGGTCATCCGAAACAATTCTGTGTTAATTCACGGTCATTTCGAGGCATTTCACGGTCAAACTCCTTCAATTCACAGTCATTTGCATGCATTTCACGGTCATTTCGCTTCAATTCATGATCACTTCCATGCATTTCACCATCGTCTGAACAATTCCATGTTGATTCACGGTCATTTCGAGGCATTTCACGGTCAAACTCCTTCACTTCACGGTCATTTGCATGCATTTTATGGTCATTTCCATGCATTTCGCGGTCCAATCGCTTCACTTCACGGTCATTTACATGCATTTCACGATCATTCTCGGCAATTTTGTGTTGATTCATGGTCATTTCCCTAAACATTAACATATACCCTAACCTAAACCTATACTTATAACCTAAACCTATTCTCAAATCCCAAAACCTATAACTTAAACCTAAACCTAAACCTTAACGTAAACCTATAACCTATAGCAAATGACCTTAACCTACACCTTAACCTTAACCTATAACCTATAGCCTAAACCTATTCTCAAATCCCAAAGGTTATAGGTTTTGGTTTAGGTTATAGGTTATAGGTTTAGGTTAAGGTTTAGGTTTAGGTTTTGGGATTTGAGAATGGGTTCGGGTTTAGGTTATAAGTTTTGGTTTCGGTTTAGGTTATAGGTTAACGGTTTAGGTTTAGGTTATAGGTTTTTGGATTTAAGAATGGGTTCGGGTTTAGGCTATAAGTTTTGGTTTTAGTTTAGGTTATATGTTTTGGTTTAGGTTATAGGTTTTGGGATTTGAGAATGGGTTCGGATTTAGGCTATAGGTTTTGGTTTTGGTTTAGGTTATAGGTTTTGGTTTAGGTTATAGGTTTTGGTTTAGGTTATAGCTTTTTGGGATTTGGGAATGGGTTTGGGTTTAGGTTATAGGTTTTGGTTTTGGTTTTGGTTATAGGTTATAGGTTTATGTTAAGGTTTAGGTTTAGGTTTTGGGATTTGAGAATGGGTTCGGGTTTAGGTTAAAGGTTTTGGTTTTGGTTTTGGTTTTGGTTATAGGTTATAGGTTTAGGTTAAGGTTTTGGTTTTGGTTTAGGTTATAGGTTTTGAGATTTGAGAATGGGTTCGGGTTAGGTTATAGGTTTTGGTTTAGGTTTAGGTTAAGGTTAGAGGTTTTGGGATTTGAGAATGGGTTCGAGTTTAGGTTATAGGTTTTGGTTTTGCTTTAAGTTATAGGTTTTAAGATTTGATAATGGGTTCGGGTATAGGTTATAGGTTTTGGTTTTGGTTTTGGTTTAGGTTATAGGTTTTCGGATTTAAGAATGGGTTATGGTTTATGTTAAAGGTTTTGGTTTAGGTTATAGGTTATAGGTTTAGGTTAAGGTTTTGGTTTAGGTTTAAGTTATAGGTTTTGGGATTTGAGAATGGGTTCGGGTTAGGTTATAGGTTTTGGTTTTGGTTTAGGTTATAGGTTTTGGTTTTGGTTTAGGTTATAGGTTTTGGGATTTGATAATGGGTTTGGGTTTTGGTTATAGGTTTAAGTTATAGGTTTTGGGATTTGAGAATGGGTTCGGGTTTTGGTTTAGGTTTATGTTTAAGTTATAGGTTTTGGGATTTAAGACCAAAACCTATAAATCCAAAACCTAAACCAAAACCTAAACCTATAACCTATAACCTAAACCAAAACAAAAACCTATAACCTAAACCTGAACCCATTCTCAAATCCCAAAACCTATAACCTAAACTAAAACCAAAACCTATAGCCTAAACCCGAACCCATTCTCAAAACCAAAACCTATAGCCTAAACCCGAACCCATTCTCAAATCCCAAAACCTATAACCTAAACCTAAACCAAAACCTTAACCTAAACCTATAACATATAACCTAAACCAAAATCAAAACCTATAAACTAAACCCAAACCCATTCTCAAATCCCAAAACCTATAACCTAAACCAAAACCGTGAAGTGCATCAAAATGATCGTGAATGAACACAGAATCGCTGGATGAACACAAAATCGCTAGGAATCGAAGTGAAATGACCGCGAAGTGCGTGGAAATGACGGTGAAGTGAAGTGAAATGACCGCGAAGTGCGTGGAAATGGCCGTGAAGTGAAGTGAAGTGAATTGACCGTGAATGAACACGGAATCGCTAGGAATGACCATGAAATGCATGGAAATGACGGTGAAGTGAAGGAGTTCGACCGTGAAATGCCTCGAAATGACCGTGAATCAATACGGAACTGTTTCGGATGACCGTGAAATGCATGGAAGTGATAATGAATTGAAGCGAAATGACCCTGAAATGCATGCAAATGACCGTGAAGTGAAGGAGTTTGACCGTGAAATGCCTCGAAATGACTGTGAATCAACACAGAATTGTTTCAGATGACCGTGAAATGCATGGAAGTGATGATGAATTGAAGCGAAATGACCGTGAAATGCATGCAAATGACCGTGAAGTGAAGGAGTTTGACCTTGAAATACCTCGAAATGACCGTGAATCAACACGGAACTGTTTCGGATGACCGTGAAATGCATGGAAGTGATAATGAATTGAAGCAAAATGACCCTGAAATGCATGCAAATGGCCGTGAATCAACACGGAAGTGTTTCAGATGACCGTGAAATGCATGGAAGTGATGATGAATTGAAGCGAAATGACCGTGAAATGCATGCAAATGACCGTGAAGTGAAGGAGTTTGACCGTGAAATGCCTCGAAATGATCGTGAATCAACACAGAATTGTTTCGGATGACCGTGAAATGCATGGAAGTGATGATGAATTGAAGCAAAATGACCGTGAAATGCATGCAAATGACCGTGAAGTGAAGGAGTTTAACCGTGAAATGCTCAAAATGACCGTGAATCAACACGGAACTGTTTCGAATGACTGTGAAATGCATGGAAGTGATGATGAATTGAAGCAAAATGACCCTGAAATGCATGCAAATGACCGTGAAGTGAAGGAGTTTGACCGTGAAATGCCTCGAAATGACCGTGAATCAACACGGAATTGTTTCGGATGACCATGAAATGCATGGAAGTGATGATGAATTGAAGCGAAATGACCGTGTAATGCATGCAAATGACCGTGAAGTGAAGGAGTTTGACCGTGAAATGCCTCGAAATGACTGTGAATCAACACGGAATTGTTTCGGATGACCGTGAAATGCATGGAAGTGATAATGAATTGAAGCGAAATGACCCTGAAATGCATGCAAATGACCGTGAAGTGAAGGAGTTTGACCGTGAAATGCCTCGAAATGATCGTGAATCAACACGGAATTGTTTCGGATGACCATGAAATGCATAGAAGTGATGATGAATTGAAGCGAAATGGCCGTGAAATGCATGCAAATGACCGTGAAGTGAAGGAGTTTGACCGTGAAATGCCTCGAAATGACCGTGAATCAAGGAATGGGCCATATAGTGGTCGTACAGCTGGAAATTTCTCTTTTCAACTGTGAACTGATCACTTGCAGGCGATGGTACAATAGCTTGGAAATTGATCGTGAATGAACATGGAATCGCTGGGAATGACCGTGAAATGCATGGAAATGACGGTGAAGTGAAGTGAAATGACCGCGAAGTGTGTGGAAATGGCCGTGAAGTGAAGTGAATTGACCGTGAAGTGTGTCGAATTGACCGTGAATGAACACGAAATCGCTAGGAATGACCGTGAAATGCATGAAAATGACGGTGAAGTGAAGTGAATTGACCGCGAAGTGCGTGGAAATGGTCGTGAAGTGAAGTGAATTGACTGTGAAATGCGTCGAATTGACCGTGAATGAACACGGAATCGCTAGAAATGACCGTGAAATGCATGGAAATGACGGTGAACTGAAGTGAAATGACCGCGAAGTGCATGGAAATGGCCGTGAAGTGAAGTGAATTGACCGTGAAGTGCGTCGAATTGACCGTGAATGAACACGAAATCACTAGGAATGACCGTGAAATGCATAGAAATGATGGTGAAGTGAAGTGAAATGACCGCGAAGTGCGTGGAAATGGCCGTGAAGTGAAGTGAATTGACCGTGAAGTACGTCGAATTGATAGTAGATGAACACAAAATAGCTAGGAATGACCGTGAAATACATGGAAATGACGGTGAAGTGAAGTGAAATGACAGTAAAGTGCGTGGAAATGGCTGTGAAGTGAAGTGAATTGACCGTGAAGTGCGTCAAATTGACCGTGAATGAACACGGAATCGCTAGGAATGACCGTGAAATGCATGGAAATGACGGTGAAGTGAAGTGAATTGACCGCGAAGTGTGTGGAAATGGCCGTGAAGTGAAGTGAATTGACCGTGAAGTGCATCGAATTGACCGTGAATGAACAAGGAATCGCTAGGAATGACCGTGAAATGCATGGAAATGACGGTGAACTGAAGTGAAATGACCGCGAAGTGCATGGAAATGGTCGTGAAGTGAAGTGAATTGACCGTGAAGTGCGTCGAATTGACCGTGAATCAACACGAAATCGCTAGGAATGACTGTGAAATGCATGAAAATGACGGTGAAGTGAAGTGAAATGACCGCGAAGTGCGTGGAAATGGCCGTGAAGTGAAGTGAATTGACCGTGAAGTGCGTCGAATTGACCGTGAATGACCACGGAATCGCTAGGAATGAATGAACACGGAATCGCTAGGAATGATCGTAAAATGCATGAAAATGACGGTGAAGTGAAGTGAATTGGTTGCGAAGTGCGTGGAAATGGCCGTGAAGTGAAGTGAATTGACCGTGAAGTGCGTCGAATAGACCGTGATTGAACACGGAATTGCTAGGAATGACCGTAAAATGCATGGAAATGACAGTGAAGTGAAGTGACCGTGAAGTGCGTGGAAATGGCCGTGAAGTGAAGTGAATTGACCATGAAGTGCGTCGAATTGACCGTGAATCAACACGGAATTGCTGGGAATGACCGTGAAATGCATGGAAATGATGGTGAAGTGAAGTGAATTGACCACGAAGTACATGAAAATGGTCGTGAAGTGAAGTGAATTAACCGTGAAGTATATTTTTAACCATCGATCCGATGGAATCTACAAAAATTACTATGCTAGTTGGCTAAATTAGCTTCTCCTACTCAAAAATCATATATGGAACGTTATGTAACTCATTCTAGTTTAGGAGATATGCTTGTTAAATAAATAGACCAAAAAATGAATTAAGAGATATAAAAATATTTTTATGTACTTATATATGCATATTTACATAATTATGTACTTGAGAAAAATGCAAGGGAGAAAAAGTTTTCCCCAATAAAATTTTATAAAAAAAAATAAAAAAAAAAATACAAAAAAATCCAAAAAAACAAAGAACCTATTGCTACGGATTTTAACTACGATTATTATCCGTAGCAATAGGGACCACCCTGTGGGCGTGGCCGTGCCAGACGGGCCAGCAAGTGGCGCGGGGTGCCGATAGTTTGGCGCGCCCACTCCGGATGGACTCTATTATTACGGATTATTGTATCTATTACTACGGTTATAATACGTAGCCATAGGTCTGAACATAGCAATTGACATCGCCATTCTGCCTTTAAACATCCACCATTGAAACCCTTTCATGGGTCACGGAAGTTTTGGATCATTACAAAATTTGTTTTTCCTACTCATCCAGGTCTTTGTGAAGTCATGAATAGATTGGATGGAAAATAAATGTTATGGTGGGCCCTACAAAAGTTTCAACAGCGAAAATCAATTTTCTGCTGCTCTTTGTGGTGTGGTCCAGTTGATCTTTAGATATGCTTTTTTTTTTTTTTTTTTTTTTTTATATGGATAATGCTCGGGAATGATCTCAAAATATGGATGAACGTCATGGATATAATAAATACGTAACTGATGGGCCATGTAACGTTGATCTCCTTTGAACCGTTCGTACAACTGCGAGTTTGAGGAGCGTCAACGCTTGAAGGAAAAAGCAGGGGGCATTTTCGAACTTTTGCAAGGCGTCCGTACACCCGGGGAGTATTATTTGAAAGTAAAAAGGGGTGGGCTTCGTCTCGGGAATGGGCCATATAGTGGTCGTACAGTTGGAAATTTCTCTTTAATCAAACACAGTTTGGTTTATATGAATTACTTACTAATCCAAGTCATTACTTGCATATCCACCACATGTGAATTATGCCTAGGATGATCGAGACCGTTGATCTAGTAGGGCAGTTTATGTATGGGTTGTAGTCTCAGACGGCCACAGAATAATTGCTAAGCCTATTCCATTCAGTGGGTCCCATTTGGATGAGACCCATCACTGAGTATACCAAACTAGAAGTGGATTACAAAACAAAATGTGCGATGGAAAAAAGCACCTTGATCGAATGGTCAGGGATTATCTAAGCGCTGTGAGTATGGTGGGACCTGCCAGGTTGACATTACCGTCCATTCCTCACGTGGCCCTCACGTGAACCGAGGCTACAAAGGCGTTATTTTGGTCATCTGCTATTAGAACCATCCTGATTCACTGATTCCGATTGGAGGACAAACGATCCGGTGTTTCGCAGCTCCACCAATTTACGTTCGACTCCAATCTCCACCGTACATGGATTAGGAAGTTTTCAACGGTAAGAATTCAATCTCCACTACTTCCTATGGTGTGGTCCACTTGAGCCTTCAATCTGCATCGTTTTTGGGTTCATGCCATAAAATATTACGTAAAAATAGATGGACAACATGGATAAAACATATATATCACGCTGGACCATAGATCCCCGACTGGGCCGTCCTCTCTCGCTAGGACGTGGTTGGGGTTGGGGCCTACCGCACGCCGTCCATCAATTTTTACAGAATATTTTATGGCATGAGCCAAAAAGAAGGGAGATTGTCAATTTTTACATAATATTTTATGGCATGAGCCAAAAAGAAGGGAGATTGAAGGATCAAGTGGACCACATCACAAGAAGCAGTGGAGGTTGGAAGGCCACCGTTGAAAACTTCTTTTGGGGCACGAACGTTTGGATGAAGATGATATTTATGTTAATTATGCTTAGGATGATCGAGACCGTTGATCTAGTAGGCCATTTTATGTATGGGTTGTAGTCTCAGACGGCTACAGAATAATTGCTAAGCCTATTTCATTTAGTGGGTCCCATTTGGATGAGATCCATCACTAAATGTACCAAACTAAAAATGGATTACAAAACAATATGTGCGGTGGATAATGCACCTTTATCGAATGGTTAGGGATTATCTAAACGCTGTGAATATTGTAGGACCTGCCAGGATGAGATTACCATCCATTCCTCACGTGAGTCTGTAGATGCGTTATTTTGGTCATCTGACATTACAAACATTCCGACTCACTGAGTCTGGTTCAAGGACAAACGACCCGGTGTTTCGCCGCTCGACCAATTTACATTTGACTTCAATCTCCACCCTACATGGACTGGGAAGTTTTCAACAGTAAGAATTCAATATCCACATCTTTGCTGTAGTGTGGTCCGCTTGAGCCTTCAATCTGTCCCTTTTTGGGTTCATGCCATAAAATATTTTGTCAAAATGGATGAAATGCGTGGATAAAATATATACATCAGCTGGATCCCCTCATATGGCGGGCCTCTCTAGGTAGGTCCTGGTGAGAGTTGGGCTCACCGTGATGTATATGTTTTATCCATGCTGTTTATCTATTTTGACGGGACATTTTATACCATGGTCCCAAAAAGAGCAGATCAAATGCTCAATTGATCCACACCACAAGAGTCAGAGGAGGTTGAAAGTTTTTTTATTTTTATTTTTTTTTATTATTATTTACACACGCACAGACACCTCGCACAGACTCACGCCACATGCACCCACACCCCACACGCGCACACCGTGGAATTTCACCACCACTTGAACCCTTGACCCGGTGTTGAAACTCAAAGGATTCTACCATCCGGTGGAGGTTGAAAGCTCACCGTTGAAAACTTCTTGGGAGGCACGGAGGTTTGGATCGAGCTGATATGCATGTTTTCCCTTCGTACAATTCAAGGTAACCTTGTGAATATCAGGGTGGGCCCGAGGAAGATTTCAACGGTAGGAAATCATTCTCCTCTGCCTCCTGTGGTGTGGTTCACTTGAGCCTTCAATCTACCTCCTTTTTGGATTCATGTACTAAAATAATCTTTCAAAATGGATGGACGGCGTGGATAAACATATACATCACGGTGGCCCCATAGAATCCCTGACAGTGCCGTCCGTCTCTAGCCAGGTCCTGCTGGGGGTTCTACTCAATCCGCGCCCCAGCACCACACCGAAACTTACAGGGGTCGTCTTCCAAACCCCTAGACCCTAAAACCCCTCTCTGTCTCTCTCTCTCTTTCATTCTGCAAGATAATGTATTGATTCCTGCAAGCTGGTGAGTTTTCCACACGAATTCTTTCGTCTTTTCTATTTCTTCTTCGCGAATTAACAAATACAGTTCACGTATGCCACTTTGTTTCCCGCCAATGTGTCATTTGTGTAGAATTTCTTACTCGTGCAAGATATGGGCCACACCATAAAGATCACCTGGGGTGAAAACCAGGGTGTGGTCCACTTATCAGGCGAGCTACCCGACGAAATCAATGGACAGAGGATGGTCTGACTCAATGTACGGGTTTCGCCCCCCGCTGATGAGTGGATTGGTCTGATTTTCTCCCCAGGTGTTGTTTATGGTGAGGCCCGCCTTTTCCATGGCTCAGATGTTCTGCACAAGTGCCATGTTTGATGGAAGGAAATCATTGTATGTGACAGTTCTCATACAACGTTGTATGTGAAAATTTCTCTGTATTGACTGTTTGATCACTGACGGTGTCTAGAAATTATTTTTTTCCATGGATTTTTCCTTCATTGATTTTTTTTTTTTTTCCGTTTATTTTCAGTAATTTGAGAGTTTGAGAACGAAATTTGATGACATTGTTACGATTCAAATAATGAAAGTTGATTGAAAAATAATGTAGGTTCTTTGCTGTTGAATTTGAATTGGTGCTGGGAATTTGTGGGCCCCGCACAGCAGCGGACATAAAATTGTCCACCACTGCCTAGGATTCTGTACATGTGGGGCCTGTTTGGTGGTCCAGACTGTTGATCTGCTGGGTACCACTATTAATGGGGGATTCCCTCAAATTCCTCTTCAACCAGGATGTTTGTTTAGGCTTGCTAGTCCTGTATGCACCTTGATGAAATATATCTGAGCCATGCGAAAGGTGGGCCCTGCCAAGAAGATGATCTAGGTTTAAAGCAAGGCTGGTCCACTAATCAGGTGAGTCATCCCTAGCATGAAAACAATGGACGGTTTACCGGAAACTACCAGTGGGCTCACATTCAGTGTCCATACGGTACCCACCTATCGAGTAGTCCGCCACAATTTCAGTGCCAGGTCATCTTCACGGTTAGGCACACATGATTTTGGTTGTGTGCGTGTGTGACTGGTGATGCTCATGTTATTTTCAAAAGCTTGAGGTCATTGGTGGTTTGTTTGCACTTGTTGCATACACTCGTACTCTTGAAGTGATTTAATTTTGAATGTCTAGGCTTTCGGTCTTTTCGTTCTGTTTAGGTGCTTAACAAGGATATTTTGCTAATGTCCACGGATTGTAACATTTATGCGGTGCTTATCAGGGCAACTTCAAAACACTTAGATTGGCTTTCTGAATTGAAATGGAAGAACCATCATTTTTCGACAGGATGATCAGCCATCTTCGCTCAACCAGCAGGTTCGGTCATTCAATTGACACGCATGCACTTTCAAGTGTGTGTGTGTGTGTGTGTGTGTATGTGCGCGTGCGTGTGTGTAAAACCTATTTTGCTATTTACAATGTGTCCTTCATGAAGCTCTGGTATCTTTTATTTTTTGTTGCCGCTTGGATCTTTCATCCTTGTTGAGACTATTACTCTACCTTCATGTGGATATTTTCCTTCTATGAGCAAGCACATTTTCATGGCTTATGGTATCAATGGATGCTCTTGTGCAGAATAATTAGTTCTATGCTTGTGACACTTATTTATTAAGGAGATGCTAAGTCATCAATTCAAGTTGTTGTCTGTTAAATTTTAATTTTTTGTTATGGAATTAATGATTAAAGAAGAAGAAGAAGAAAGACTATATCCCCATTGGCTGTGGGATAGACCACTATCCGCAAGTCATGCTGATCAGAGCCATCTTATCTTTGCAATTGCAGACCTCCTCATGTTCTTTGCTGACCCTTGCAGCCTTGCCAATATTTTTTTCCATGTGTCCAGTCATAAACTCTGCCATGGCTGGTTGCAAAGCCTGCGTAAAATGGAAAGGTTGATATCTGGTGGGCAGCTGATTATAGAATGTATGCCATTCTACCATTAAAAGCCAACCGCAAATTGCTGGGTGAAAGGCAAATGTGATGATGATGATTGCTTTCGACCTCTGGTGGTCCTGTTATTTATTTATTGCGCTTACATATATAATGGAGATTACCATCATGGTTTGAAGTACTGTCTGATAGATATCATATTGCCTGATATTTATTGGTCTTTTATATCAGGCGACTGTGCATCTTTGCATCGTTCTATGTATTGCTGATATGGAAGTCACACACACACACACACATTAATGTGAGCTGATTATGACTTTGGCACCTGAATGATCAATATCTACACCTTTTCTGCTCTGAATAGGTATTGCAAGGAATACTTTCTGTATCCATACTGTTGTGTAGACATGTCTATCAACGGGCTGGCCCCATGCCAAGACTTGTTTTTGAAAAGGCCAGCCTAATCGGTTCAAAATACATGCCTCCAAGCCAACCTCAGGCTCGGTCTGTTGACGCCCAATATGGGGACCTGCTGTTAGACTTTTTCTAACATATTGCAATAAATCTTGATGGTCCTTTCCAGTGACACTGACTGATTTTCGTTGGTGGAATATAACATGGCTGCTTCTTTTACTTATTGATGTTAATTTGGGGATTCTTACAAAATGAACTTTCACACATAGCCCCGTTTTGTGTCAAAGTATCTGTTGAATGGCTACATCTTGTTGATCTTAGGGGCCAATGAGGACTAGCGAAGAGAAGAAGAAAGGAGTAGAATGGGGGAGAGAGAGATGGAAGGGAGAGCTCTTGCAAGAGAGGTGAATGTGAGATGAAGTGCTTAGGGTTATGAAACCCTAACATCCTTCTCATATTTATAATTTAAATATGTCTAAGCCTTTAGTGAGCTTTATTACATGGTCTTGGGCCCAATAGACCTTATTCAATTCTTAACCTTTCAACACTTTCACTCAAGCTGGAGAATCTTATACTAATGATGCCTAGCTTGGAACAAGAGCTAACATAATCTTAATCTAAGAAAAAAAGAAATTCTCTAACATCCCCTCTCAAACTTAATGTGCTCTAAAAATAGGAACCTGGGTTTAAAGAGGCACATGCAACATTTATTCAAAAGTAAAAAATAGAAGATAATGTGGTAGTGGAGAAGAGTGGCATGGGCTGTGATGAGAGGCAAGCAGACGAATGAGTAGTGGAAGCTATGGGACGACGAATAACTTCAAATGAGCAGGCATTTTTATGACTTTAGCGATGTGAGCAAGCGGACCAACTATCTGGCACAACTGAGACTGTGCCAACTGTCCAGTATAAAGACGAGTCTGAGCCAACTACTTGGAGTAAATGATGTTGGAACAACCACCCAGTCCAAACACAAGTCTGGGCCAACTATCTGTCCTGTATAATTTCTAGTCACGTTGTGGCAAAAGAAAGCTTGAAACAAATAAGTTATTACATCGTCAAAGGAGGTGATGGAGAAGGAGGGAATAAACAGGTAGCACGTTGATGGGAAAGGTGTGGTTGTTCACGTGAAAGGTTCTCATGTAGTTGCCAATCAAAAAAGAAAAAGAAAAAAGGTTCACGTACAATGTTCGTGTGTAACAATTTCTTGATAAGAAAACATGCATTTTTTAGGGTGCCACTGATACTCAAAAAGGAATATGATTATGAGGGGATAATGACGGTGTCAGGCCAATATGGGAACACCAGATAAATTTTTTCCCTTGATGTTGTTTTTGGTTTCTGACAAAATGCAGGTATTATACTGGTTATCCAAAGGATCTTGGGCCTTCGCGGATTATTCATTTCACTTCTGAGCGTCAGTTTGTCCAGCTCCTACATGAAGGTCACCCTGTGGTGGTTGCATTTGCCATCAAGTAACTTAATCTTGTCCATTTTTTATTTTCTGATTGATGATCAATCCATCTCTTTCACATCCCAAGGCTCATATCCCTTTGTTTGAATGTTCTTCATAGGTGTACTTACGCAAAGCACTTTGATAAAGTATTGGAGGAAGCTGCTGCTGAGTTTTATCCAGATATAAAATTTATTCGTGTATGATCCCATTGCCAAAGAAGTTTGTGCCATAAACTATTCATCAGTTAGGCTTCGTATCGTACTATTTCCAAGATAGATGTTATCTTTTTTCCCTTTTGGATCAGTAAAAATAAGTTGTATTAGAAGGAAAAAATGCCTGAGGGCACTGACAGAATTAGAGTATTGCAGAACCCTCAACTCTGACATTAGGGCCAACAGCCGAAAGCTACAAGGTACAACAGTTTGGGAGACTGATTCACATGCCTGTTTGGACTGTGGGAAAAGAAAGAAAAGAAAAGAAAAGAAAAGTCTAATGAATATCTAATGATGGATTACCATGAATTCCCGTGTTTTCCATTTTTTTGGGCTCTTGTTTTGATAGCAAGTGGAATCTCGCATTTTTCTCACAATGGTCACCTTGTAGTTTGTGCATAAGAACTTAGTTATGGAAAAGGCTAATGATTGCTATGTGGAATCCACTATTTCCTTTGCTATCCAAACAACGCAAAATGTCTAAACCATGGAAAACCCTTATCTTTTATTTATTTATTTTAACCACACAATCTGGCCTTTGTCAGAGGTCCTCCTATTACTCTCTTCCAGATAGCCCATAGATTCCAAGAAAACAGTGCCTCCATAATGCCTTCTCAAGATGTTAGCCTCCATTGAAATGCAACTGTTGTAGAACCTTCTCCTAAATAGCCTGCTGAAAGGCTGTCAATGGACTGGGCTCTGGATGGGCAAGGGTCTGCTCAAGCCAGCCTGCAACATGAAACGGGCCCATGTCAGGCTGAGATAGACATTGCTGAGCCTAGCCCTTGCTAATACTTGTAGGCCGAAGCCCAGCCTTTAGCCGGGAGACATTTCCCATGGAAATTTCACACAAATGAGATTATTGTTGTTCTCAACCGTTGATCTTTTGGGCCCTACAAATATCATACCCCGTACATGAAGGGGCTGCAAATACATTAGGTTAAGAAAATACAACAACCACGGATAGGGGTTAAATAGTCCAACGAATATTGGGTTAGGATTTTCCTGTCAACAAGATTTTGGGGTCATCTACGGTAGATCAGCTGTTTGGATCCCTAAGCTACTATGCCTAACAACATCCAAGACCCCAATGGCAGTTTGTTCATGCTACTCACCCCACTTCTGCATTCAAATTTACTATGCTATGTAGTGTGGCTTAGACTTAACACTATGTAGTGCATGAAAATAGCTTAAGTCACGTGTATCCTACACTACATGAGTAATTTGCAGACGCTCCACATTACATAGAATATGTTAGATGCTATGTAGCTCACATTATAAGTTGTTTTTCACTACAACATTAAAATCAATTAATGTTTTCAGTGATTTGTTAAAATTTTTTTTTTCAATAAAATTAGTTAATCTTTTTAATGCTTTTGATAATAGTATTAAATCAGTTTTGTTGTTCTTTCCTTATGTTTAAACTTAATCATTGCCCTTTCCTATTACTTTAGGTTGGGTTTGGTTCCACCAACTATCATGAAATTGTGTTAAATTTTGTTAGTAATCAATCTAATTTGGTGCGGAATATTATGAAATTGGTTCAACCAAGCGCAAGCTTGATTAAAAATCTAGAAGTAGCTTGTAGCTTACGTTACACTCTATGTAGCTTATGCCTCACACTTAAGAAGGGTGAATGCTGTGCTACACACTATTTGCTATTTAAAACACCGATTTATGATGACCTTCCACCCAAGTGCTGCTCCTGCTTCAAACCATGCTTCAGACTTCCTGACTGTTTATTGAATCAGATGCTTACCCTGCTTCTGCACTCGAATTCGTTGCTGCTTCCTTTCACGCTTTGTGTGACCATAGGCCATGTGCTCTTGGGAGTCTTGACTCATGAACTTATCATGAGATCAAACCGGTTGAAGTTGAATTGAAGAGGGTATGGGGTCAATTTGACTGTACAAAAGATTTTGATTTATGCACCATATTCATTATATGATTTACTTCCAAAAAGTAAAAAGGCTGATGGAACAAATCAAGCAAAATTTCCGCTCATTCTTTCTTCCAAAAGCTGTCTAGAGACAGATCTGCCCGCTTCCTCTCAATTGTTTGGTTCCCGGTTGCCCCTCTCTGCATGTCAGAATTTGTCTGGATGGCTGTCAAGGAAAAGATCCTCACGGTTGATTTCCTATAAAAGAGAAGGTTTGTATCACCCAACGGACGTGTAATGTGTAAGAGGAAGAGTTGGTGAATTGTCTCTTCATTCACTGCTCTTGTCTGTGGAGTTTGGAATGATTATTTTCATCTGTTTGGCATTCAGTGGAAGTCTAGAGGCAAGCTGATGGAAAATTTTAATAGCTGGGGAGGGGTTCATTTGTAGACAAAGGCAAAGTTCTATGGAAGTTGCTACCTTTGGCAATTTGATGGGAAGTGTGCCTTGAAAGGAATAGACAGGTCTTCAAGGTTGAAGATTGTTCTTGTCAGCAAGTCAAAATAAAAGTGAAGGCGAATTAATTCTTTGGGACTTAAAATCACAGAAATTTCAGAGGGATGGCGGCTGAGGTCCTTTGCAGCAGGTGGAGTGTGGTCATTTGGGGTAAAAAATTCTGCATGTGGTGAGGCCAGGTCGCCATGGTTGTGTGGCGGCGGCTGCTGTTTGAATTTAAGGGGAGCCAGCGGCAATCTTTTATTTATTTATTTAATTTTTGGGTTTGGGAAATCAGCCTGTCACTGATCTCTTGTTTCCTGATTTTTAGGGATTCGGTGTTCTATCAGCAGGTTGAACGTTTTGTTTGCCCTTGCAAATCTTGATTCTAACTCCCTAGTTTTGTTTTGGGCACCAACAGGTGCCTGCATCCTTTTGTATCAGGGAATTGTTCCCTTAGCTTTTGGTTTTAATAATATTTTTAGCTTTCAACAAAAAGAAAAGAAAAAAGAAAGGCAACTTCCATTCTACGTCAATGTAACCAGCTGTTTTTCCACTGTCTATATTAACTATTCCCTTTGGTTCTATGTTATAGGATGCTCACCATTTTCTTGTGATAGTGATGTAATTGAAATTTCCACGTTTTGGAATCAAGGGCTGAGTTTCTCCCATTTTTCTTGTATTAATATCATCCTCAAAGACATTTGATCTCCAAAGCACCTTCTTGGTTGCTAGCATATTGCATCAAAAGCACCTCTTCTTTCTTTTCTGGAAAGCAACTGAAGCAATGGTTGAGGTTACTGGTTTCAAGATCAATGTATAGACCAAAATACTTTCTGCTGTCTCATTAAGGTGCTTTTCCATACCTCATGGTTTGATGCAGGCATGCAGCTGGTCATATTCTTGTTGAAAACTTGACTTTGTTCTGGTGTTACTATTTATCAGCATCATTTGTGTTGGCACATGAAGTTGTGGTCTTTTCTAGACTGAGCTTGCATAGCATGAATTTTTTTAAAAACCTAACGGTTGTTTCTGTGATGCAATTCAGGTTGAGTGTCCTAAATATCCTGGATTTTGTATAACACGGCAAAGGAAAGATTATCCTTTCATTGAAATATTTCATAGTCCAGCACAAGTAGGTTTGCTTTTTGTTTTACATCATTTATGTTCTTTTGATTTTATTTATTTATTTATTTATTTTTAATTTTTTTTTTCGGTTATCTTTTAACTATGTAACAAGGAGACAGCACTTCTTTTAAGTTGTGCATTGTTGGCATGTGCCTGACACTTGCCGACATCATTCAAATATAAATAAAGAGGTTTAAACATATAGCACCCCCTCTTTTGGCCCAAAGAGAACTGACACCCTCCCTTACGCATTTTCTGAAATAACACCTTCTATTTCTAAATATGGTCAAAAACCACCATGGCATTATTTTTCTTGATGGAAAAACCAACCATGATTAATCACAAAATCTTTTTTAAAAATTGACAATATTACCCTTCCCCCAAATCCCCTAAACCCCAACCTTAACCCTACCTTATACCAAACCAGGGGCAAAAGGGTCTTTTTTGTAGTCAACAGTGAACTTTAATGGCTTTGACATGTTTCCATCATGCTTTGCCAACGGATGTTAACCACATGGTGGTTTTAGACCGAATATGCAAAGCGGATGGTATTATTTGGGAAAATGCATGAGGGAAGGTGTTAGGCTTTGAGCTAGAAGGGACGGTGCTATATAACAAAATGTCAAAAATAAATTGTGTAATTATCATTAATATTTTAAATTTTAGGACAACTTGTACATGTGAAATAATTAATTTTTATGTTTATTGTTATTATTTATTTATTGCGATTTTCTTAAATAGAGATAATTACAATATACTGTTAAAGTATAATGGTTTATTATTTTATTATTCATATGGATTCATGTAACCGACTCCAATTAATTGGGATAAGGCTTAGATGGCTTAGATGATGATGATGATGTGAGTCTAACTTTTAAAAACTGCCATGTCCTTAACCTGGTATTTGTGTCTGACACCCAAAGTCTGTCTCCAAGCTATGTAGCTTGTTAGCAATGGCACAAAATGTCAGTTTAGATTTAGAATGACTTCAAAATTTCTATTTTGATTTCAGAGTCAGACTCAGTTGAGTTGGTGTGACTTACATATCTTTTGTGACATCTCAGTTTTCAACTCGATACTAAGAGCCAACCTGCTAAACTGAGTTGACTTGGTCCAAGTTATGGATTAGCTAGTTCTAGAACACTGGTTTATCTTTCATAAGAAAAACTTTGATACTCCCGCGGTGTGATGGATGATATGCAGGCACTTAATGGGTCCAAATAATGGGTCCCATTTCAGATGTATCATTAACCAAAAATTAAGATTTTCTGATTATCTGACTATCAGATTAGTGGACCTTGATTGCACAGCTAAAAATGCCAAACATCCAATGGCCGTGTTTCAACAAACAAGTGCTCATGAATCAGCAGTTAGGATTGTTCAAGAAATCTGATTTTGCAACTGTGACTTAGGGACAATGAGTTCCAAAATTTAGTTTGTTTAATTTGAGTTAATGTATGTCACCTCTCACATTTACACTTTCTGCGTGCCTGTCAAGTTATTCAATAATGGTAACGGTGGCCGTAACAGCCACCGTAATTACTGCTACAGTACAGGCTGCAACGGCCAAATTTTCTTTTTTAAAAAACACTGTATCGCCCCCTTAATGGCCGTTGGGTCCTTTTTTTTTTTTTTTTTCTGTAAAGGCCGTGACCGCTCCTTGACACGTAATAGTTCCCACTTCCCATCGTTAATGGCCATTATGTAACTGTTTTTTAATACCTTGGTGCCTGTGTTCCAAGCTTCGTACAAATAATTCACCATCGTTTATTTCTTTGGATTGCTTTGGCTTTTGTTACCATGACAACAGTTTCTATGTATTCCTGATTGTGTAATTCTCCTTTTAGAAATCTCGTTGTTTGAATTATCTCCGATATTATCGAAATATCTCCAATATTATCGTTATCTCCAGCTTGGCGATATTGATAACACCAATAGTATTAGAAATTCTAAGCATCAACAATGTATTGCTAAGTACCGCCAACGAATCAGTATTGCCAATATTTTCAATTGTGTAAATTCCAGGAGTCACTTGTATTGCTAATGTACTGATATCGCCAATATTTTCGACTATGTAAATTCTAGGTGATGCTTGTATCACAAGTGCATCGGCGATATTTCAATAATATCGCCAACATAGAGATATCACAAAAAGTTTGTTTATTAAAAAAAAGTCTATTTCAATTTTTTATTTTATTTAATTAATTTATTTATTTTTTATGAGTGCATTGTTGTATTTAGTTTTCAATTAGTTGTTGCTAATATTGATAATATCTCAATACTATCATTATCGCAACATGTGCAATATCAAGACCAAAATCTTTTGTTCCCTTTTTTGATGTGTTCATGATTTCTTTGCAAAATATCATGAGTTGTTGATATTTTGCAATATCGATGGATGTTTGGATGGAAGGTTGGCTGGATGATCGGATGGTTAAATGGGATGGTTAGACTGTTTCTTACGATGACACATGCTTTTAAGCCCCCATTAAATGGAAACTTATTGTGTATACATTCTTTTTGCAAAATTTTTATTCCTAAATATGCGAATACGTGTATTTTAGTATCTCCTGAAGTTTGATCGAAAATTCCACCATTTTTCCCATGTTTTCTTACATTTCTGGTTATCAGCGATATCGATATTATTTCCGTATCCCCGCCTAGCGAAACTTGTAGCAATACCGATACTTAGAACACTAAGAAATCGGTAATGTATTGTCTACCTTTTGTTTGTTAGTGAGTGATTAGAAAGAGTCATATTTCCTTTCCAATCCACTGCACTTTCAGCTCTCATAATTGACTTTTTTTTTTTCCCCTTCGTGACTAACAGGCAGCAAACCAGGGAAGGGTTGCTGATCCGAATATAACCAAATACTCAGTCAAGGTTTTGCCGGTAAATGCTGAAGCTTGTTTATCAATATCTTTTGTTAAATTTGACAGATTCATATTTATGATTGTTTTGACTATTCTTTTTTATGCTATCCATGCCGTGTTGATCGGCCATACTCCATTGTTGATTACATTGTGCTGCATCATATATGATCCTAACCCTTTGATCTGAACCATTGATAAATCTGGGTAGTTTGTCTTGATTATTGGCAATCTACAGTCAGCCCATGAAGATGATATTACTTTGATATCTCATCACGGACCATCTCTATCATGTATGATCCTAACTATACATGTGTTTGGACCCTTTCAACTCTTTTATTGTAATCAACTTATGTAATAGACTTCATGCAGGACAATTAACCACTTGCTCTAAAAGCTTGAACTGTTAGAGTATGGCGAATTAATCTCTTTATCTCATAGCACAGGCCCCCACATTTCATGGGTTAGGATCTTGGCCGAACCCCCCTCGTGGGCCCCAAATCACATGGGTACCGCCTCACATGGGCCGCCCACCCCGAGTGTATCCCCGCATCCCACAGGCTACCCCACTCGAGCCCGGTGTGAAATGAGCATTAATCACCCCCTGTGAGGAGTCTCGAACACGAGACCTCCCCCGTGAGCTCCGCCCACCCCGAGTGTGCCCCTGGATCCCACAGGCGACCCCACTCGACCCCAGTATGAAAATGCCCCTGCATTAATCACCCCCGGTGAGGAGTCTCGAACACGAGACCTCTTGCTCCGATACTAATTTGATGCAGGACAATTAACCACTTGCTTTAAAAGCTCGAACTGTTAAAATATGATGAATTAATCCCTTTATCTCATAGCCCAGGCCCCACATATCATGGATTAGGACATCGGCCAAACCCTCTCGTGAGCCCCAAATCACATGGGTATCACCTCACATGGGACGCCCACCCTAAGTGTGTCCCCGCATTCCACAGGTTACCCCACTCGAGCTCGGTGTGAAATGCGCATTAATCACCCTGGGTGATGAGTCTCGAACACGAGACCTTCCTCGTGGGCTCCGCCCACCCCGAGTGTACCCCTGCATCCTACAGGCGACCCCACTTGAGTCCGATGTGAAAATGCCCCTGCACTGAGACTATTACATAGCACTCGATTGTAATCAACCTATGTAATAGTATATTACATTGCGCCTTGGGATTTTATGCTCTCATTGCTGGTCCTTAGCCTGAATAGAGGAAGATTATGTCAGGATGGTGGCCAGTGTCAAACATAAGCCTAAGGCCTTGAACTTTCAACATTGAATCAGAACAATATGACATTCCAAACTTATGCTAGGGCGTTTCTTGTAAAAGACATGTTGATCGGAACTATGCGCAGTGAGAAATGGGCAAAGGGTTGGCTAAGGCATCTCCAAAATGCGATGCACCACAACAATGCTTAGTTGCTGTGAAGTAGGCATTGTTCGAAGTATCCCTTATATTATCTTTATCTCTAGCTCGGTGATTCTGATAACACCGGTAGTATAAAAAATTCTAGGTATCATCAATGTATTGTCATGTATCACCAATGCATCGATATAGCTAATGTATTGCTAATATTTTCAACTATGTAAATTCTAGGTGTTGCTAGAATTGCCAGTGTATTATTATCGCCAATATTTTCAATTGTGTAAATTCTAGGTGTCACTTATATCACAAGTGTATTGGTGATATTTTGATAATATTGCCAATATCACCAAAAATCCGTTTATTAAAAAAATTCGTTACATAGTTTTTTATGGGCACATGGTTGTATGTAGTGTTCAATTTTTCATTGATAATATTGATAATATTTTGATATTATCGTTACCGCAATATGCATGATATCGAGACCATAATCTTTCATTTCCTTTCCAATTGTTGATGTTTTCTTGCCAAAATATCATGTGTTGTTGATATTTTGAAATATCAATGGATGTTTGGATGAAAGGTTGGATGGTTAGATGGGATGGTTGCACTGATTTCTTACAACAACACATGCTTTTAGGCCCCCATTAAATGGAAACTTATTATATGCATTTTTTTTATTTCATAAATATGCAAATATATGTATTTAGCATCTCCTGAAGTTCCACTGAAAATTCCACAGTTTTCCCCATGTTTCCCCGTATTTTCAATTATTAGCAATATTATCGACGATATTGGTGTTGTTTCCTTATCCCCAACCGGCAAAATTTGTAGCGATACTGATACTTCAAACACTGCATATGAGGGTTATAGTATAGAATCAAGAGAATTCTAGGACGATATGGATGAACTTATGCTAGAAATTCTGAACAGAGTGGATATTTGTAGAATGAGACTTCAATGGTCATGTAGAAAAAGTAAGTAGAGGACATGAGAGGGTACATTGAGGATATGGTTTTGGGAGAAGAAATGAGATATGGGAAGCTATATTTTATTTCGTTGTGGCATATAATCTAGCTCTAGGAAACACATACTTACAAAAGAGAGATGAACAATTAATAACTTTTAAAAGTGGATCATATACAAGCCAATAGATTTCTTTCTACTTGGGAAGACAACGGTCAATATGTAGGGATTGCAAGGCGACACTTGGAGAAAGTTTGATTGCACAACATAGGTTAATGGTTATCGATGCTTATATTAAGGCATGGAAGAAAGAGAATGAATTAATAGGTGTCTAGGTGGTGGAATTTAAAAGGTGAGAAAACAATGTGATTAAAAAATAAATTAATGGAAGAACAAAAGTGGATTGTCGAGGAAGAAGTAAAAGTTATGTGGAATAAGATGGTTGATTGCATTAAGAAAGTTACAAATGATGTTATGGAAACTTATCCAAATAAAAACAAAGAAAAGAAAAGAAAAAAAAAAGGCTATTTAGAAGGATCTATAGGGAAAATCCAATCATATAACAAAACTTGAGGCCTATTGTTTCGCCGATTTCCCTAGAAATGTAATGTGAATGTGCCATCATTACGATTTCACAGCATTTATTTACACATGTAATTCGGTACGTAATTCGACGGTCAAATGCAAATGTAATAGGAAACGGGTAAAGGAATTTGTAACCATTACAATTTTACATTGTTTCACAGTGGAATCTCCAATCCAAGCAACAATATCGATTTATTTTGGTGATGATTTGACATTGAAGTAATGTAAAATTAACGTCATTACGATTTTACCGTGGATAAATCAAACAATGTAAAATTACCATCATTGCGGTCAAATGTAACTAATGTTAAGAGATAAGTAATTTGTAATCATTACCCATTTCTTTTACATTACTGTTGTAATTGGTGAAACAAGTAGGCCTGTAGTAGTGGAATGATAATGATCTTTATAATAGATTGGGGATAATAGAGGGTGAGAAAGATTTCCTCAAACTTGCAAAAATGAGAAAGAGGAAGAGTATGGACTAAGATCATGTTAAATGTATTAAGAGCGATGATAAATGGGTACTACTACTAGTCAATGACAATGAGATTAATTAAAGGCGGAGATCTTATTTTCAGAACTTGCTAAATGATAATCACTCTAAAAACGTATAGAGATAAAAGAAATCATAAACTCAAATGACGTCAGAGTCCATAGATACTTTCGTAGGATTAGGATATCTGAAGTGAAAAAATTCTTTAGAAAGATAAAAACAGGAAAGGCCCTTGGACCAAATGGGTATGCCAATAGAAGTTTTAGAAGTGTATGGGAGATATTGGGTTGTTTTGGTTGACAAGGTTGTTCAACAAGATTGTAAGATTTTTTATTAATATATAAGTTGAAGTTTCGAGGAGTTGGAGCCATCATCTTTAAAACACTACCAGGGATTGAATCCTGGATCACTCACACACACACTCTTTACTAGCTCATATAACGAGTAAGAGACAATGAGATTGTAAGATCAAAGTAAATGACAAGTGAATGGAGGAAAAGTAGTATAATACCTGTTTATAAGAATAAAGGAGACTTTGAGCTGCACTAATTGTTGTGGGATTAAGCTTATGAGCCATACTATGACACTTTGGGAAAGAGTGATTGAGCAAAGACTAAGGTATGTGACGAATGTATCAGAAAATGAGCTTGGTTTAATGCTGGGGAGGTCTATCACTAAAGCTATTTTCCTATTTAGACAATTCATGGAGAAATATAGGGAGTGGAGGATATCCACATGATCTTTATTTACTTAGAAAATGTTTAAGATAGGGTCCATAGAGAGTTAATCTGGTGGGTGTTGGGAGAAAGGAGTTTCAAGAGGATATATTGACATGGTTAAGTACACTTATTAGGTAGTAGTAGCAAATCTGAGGACCACTAGTGGAGAGACAAGTGACTTCCCAATTATAGTATGCTTGCACTAGGGGTCAGCATTGAGCCCATGCCTTCTCGCATTGCTTATGAATGAGTTAATGAGGAAGAGATCCCATGGTGTATGTTGTTTGCAGATGATGTAGTTTTGATTGACAAAATGAGGGAGGGTGTAAACACAAATAAATTTATGGAGAAGTGCTTTAGAATTTAAGGGCCTGTTCATTTTACCAATTACAACTATAAATGTAAATGAGCAATGATTATAAATTACTTATCTGGTGACATCAGTTACATTTGACCGTAATAATGATACCAATTACATTGTTTGGTTTATCATGGTAAAAATGTAATGATAACAATTTAATATTACTTTAATGTCAAATCAATACTAAAATAAACTAATGTCGGTGTTTGGAATGGAGTTTCCACTGCAATACAAGTAAATTTGTAATGATTACAAATTTCTTTACCTGTCTCTTATTACATATGCATGTGACCGTTGAAATATGTGCCATAATACCTATTTAAACAAATGTTGTGAAATAATAATGATGGCCCATTTATGTTACTTTATCACGGAAGTTGGCGAAACAAACAAGCCTTAAAAGGATTTAAAATTAAGCGGATTAAAACAAAGCATGTGGAGTGCAATTTTAATAACAATAGGAGCAGGAATGAGGAATTTGGATAGATTCCTAACTAAGAAATTTTTTCCTAAGATGACCACTTTCGATGTCTTGGGTCAATAATTCATGAGAGTGGAGAGATTGAGAAGGATGTTGCCCATAGAACTCAAGCATAGTGGAAGAAATGGAGATGTGCCTTTGGAGTTTTATGTGACCATTGTGTACTACTAAAAGGGAAATTTTATAAGCTAGTTATATGATCTGCCATGCTTTGTGGGACAGAATGTTGGTTAGTTAAGGAACAACATGTCTATAGGATGAGTGTTGATGAAATGAGGTTGTTGAGATGGATTAGTGACAAGACAAGGATAGAAAAAGAAATGAATGCATTCGAAGGAATTTAGGAGTAGCACTAATAGGTAACAATATGACGGAAAGTAGACTCGTATGGTTTGTTCATATGCAATTGAGACCAAGACTTGTGCCGGTTAGGAGTGAGTTGCTATAAGTTGAAGGCTCTAAAAGGGCAAGACAAGGCAGGATAGAGAAAGAACTGAATGCATTTGAGATGGACAAGCGGCAAGACAAGGAAGTATAGAAAAAGAAATGAATGCATTTGAGGGAATTTAGGAGTAGCACCAATAGGTAACAAGATGAGGAAAAGTAGACTCAATGGTTTGGTCATATGCAATTGAGACCTAGAATTGCACTGGTTAGGAGTGAGTTGGTACAAGTTGAAGCTCTAAAAGGGCAAGGGGAATGCCTAAAAGGATGTGGGTAGAGGTAGTAAGAAAATACTTGATGACCTACGGACTGACTAAAGTTATGGCTCTTGATAGACTGGAATGGCGGATAAGGATTCATGTAGCCGACCCCAATTAGTTGGAATAAGGCTTAGATGTTGATGATGTTAATGGTGGGAGTTGGAACCCTTTCAATCCTAAAAATTGATGTAGAAAATTTTCTAGGCCTTTGCCTATTCACAGTAGGACCCATCAGATCAACAGTCTGGTTCATTGAATGTGGGCTCCCACATGTCTAGAATCCTGCACCTCATAAAGCCATACATTTGTTGATGCTTAGCAGTGTTGTCAAATCATACAATTTTCTATTTGAGTTGAATCTGAAGCAAAACAATTTGAATCCCACCATGAATCCCTTTTTACATGAATTGTATGATTTTATGATTTGAATCCTACGATTTACAATTCAAATTACACTTGTTCTCTTCTATTTTAAACTTCAGTTGGCTTTCATTTTTTGTTTTTAAATTGGCAGCGGATTTGAGAATTGTTTAGAAAAGGTAAATTATTTTGTTTTGTTCTTTATAAGAGATTAAATGATATATATTATCTTCAACATTAAATCATGGATTTTTTTGTTTCTTTTCCTTTTTAATGATTTCTTTCTTCTTAATGGGTCAAAACACCAAATTGATGCATAACGTATCTGGAATGTTTTTATGGATGGTTGTGATCATGTTGACTTACATGTATTGTAGAATAATGGTCAGTAATCAAATGCTGCCTTTTCAACGTGATTCTACATTCAAGAAAGGTAACAAGAACATAAATTATGAAAGGATCCTTTATTTTTTTTAAGGGAAATTTCTTAAAAGATGAAAAAATAAAGGAAACATAAGAAATCCTTTTACACAATCATGAGATGGTATGACTTGGTACATATTGATGGCAAAATGATGATTGATGGTTTTTTTTTTTTCCCTTATTTTATTTGTATTTTCCATTATTTTGTCAGAATTTTAAGAAAATCATTAAAAAAAAAATCTTACGATTTTCGATTCAATACGATTCAACCACTATTACGATTTGCATTATGATAATGATTTTGACAACATTGATGCTCAGCACCTTATGATCCTCTGGGTTGTTTGGCTGCAAGGATTTCGATTCTCACTTAAGAATCCAAATCCAGAATTTAGCATTCTTTCAGTTGCATTTGGCAGCCTGCATTTTCAATCCCGTGTAATCTAGAAATTATGTTTGGCAGGCTGGATTTGGGGCCTTAAGAGAGGAGTGGTTATGACAGTTAGGTGAATGAAAATCCAGGATTTTGCACCCTATCTTTTCTCTTGCATTTAAAATGGACCCTTTTGAGGAAATCTAGAATTTTAGAGGGAGCAAAACACAATTTGGATTAAAAAATCCTGGATTCCAATTCCTGACCGCCCAAAATCCATGCTGCAAAACGAGCTAATTTTTTTAGATGGGGCATTGTGAAGTAGAGAGCATTTGCAGGCTTGGCATTTCCTCGAGGCCAGCTTAGCTTATCCTTTGTTTTCATATCCTGATGCAGTTCAACTATGATGTTAGTGCATATGGGTTTCGGGAGTTCTTTAAGCGGCACAGCTTACGTCCATCAGATTCAAACTGATGGATGGTTACTAAGTCGGGGTAAGAATATCGTATATATTCATTTCTTTCAATTTGACCGGAACCCATTTTCTCTGATGGTGATCGACAGTAAAAGCTATTGAGGGAACTGAAAAATCATGGTGGCTTCTCCCACAATAACTCCAATCTAAGATCTGCCATGTTCCTAAAACAGCATTGTGGAAACAAACCACAGGGTTGTCGATACTGGTTAGGAAGTTTCCGGTGGAGTTTTGGACCTCTGAAAAGCTTACTTTGTGGGAGAGAGGCTATGGAGAGAATGTGCTGTAAGCAAAAAGCTTCGAGGTTGGTTTTCAAACTGTGTACACTTGTATGAAATTCCAGACTAATTCTAGTTTTTGCCGCATTCGGTTTTTAGCATTCTGTGGATCTCCAAATAGCAATTTCAATTATGTGGAGAGGACTAGTGCTGATCTGTGGCTGACTCAAATCTACACCGTAGTTCGGAAACCCAAAAAATCGACTCGAGCAGACTCAATTTTCAGACGGGTCAGATTGACTCAATGATTCGACCCAACTGGACTTGATATATAATAACAAAATACAAACATTGTCATCAATCTAAGCAATTTTGCACTGGTTAAATTCATCTGCTTTGTCGCAGAGCTTTTGGTTCGAATGGTCAAGTCCAGAGTCTGGATCGAGTCGGACCAAGAACCGAGTTTCTTAGTGAATCCACTTGAAATCTCACCGAGTGGAGTTGACTCAGCTGAGTTTTGAATCGACCCAGCGAGTGGAGGTGGATACTATCCATCTATCTAATGCATCTCCCCAGGGTTGAAATCACACCCAACTATCCCAAGAAACAATCATGGAATTTTTTTATTTTTTATTTTTACTTGAAAGTGACTTGTCTGAGTCAAGTCGACTTGGACTCGGTTGAGTTTGTCTGGTTCAGCATCACGAGTCAACATTGAAGATATATGCCCAATTCAGGTATTGAGCCTGACTCGACCGGGTCCTGACCACTGAATGAGGTGTCCCAGTCACCCGAGTCTTCAATCCATTGATCCCAATGGCTTGTGTGGCTGTGAGAGTCGAACGTTCATCATTTCAATGGTTCCCTACATTGGATTTGTGAGAAGTGGTTCCTAACCGTCCATCAGATGCCTACAAAATGGATAATTTAGAAAATAAGACAGGCTACTTTCATGCCCCGAAATTCGGTACCCGAGTTGGCCAGACCTGGCTCTGAATCCCAAGACATGATTCAATATTAAATATTCTCAACCACACTTAATTAAAAATCATTACAATAAACAACGTTCATCAAATACAATTTTCAGCCTAAACCCACTTCTCTATTCTTGTTATACATTTGTTTTTCCGTCGGCAAAAATAAAAGATAAGTAAATTGATGATTGAATCTTCACTCCCCTTTGCCCTTGACTAAACTCTAATGCACTGAAATACTGTTATTTTGGGTATATGTACTATAGCTCGTGGGATTATATCCAACTCAAATATGAAATCTCTAAATTTATAACAAACGAATAAATAATGAAATTATATATAATTTTTTTTTTAAAAAAAATTTCAAATACGAATCAAGGTATTGAATCTTAAAGATGACATGAATGCAATGCTTGGATCGTAAAGATGTTCTGAATGCCACACTTTCATGAATTCCATAATAAAATTTAAATAATCATCATCTCTTACAACACCGTACCCAAGTGGATTGGCACATTGCATTAACGCCCATGCACCAGTACCTCGTGATGAGGGACTCATTTATACGTTAGTTGGTCAGACTACTGCTCTAATTGTATCTCTGACGTATGGTCGCGCAAACAATTGTACTTATACACTATACACAAAGGAGACTCCGAGGGATACAACGAGTTCTAGTGTCTCTCAGGGTCTCACCCGAGGGACAAAATTGCACTACTTGTTGGCTTTAGGATCTCTCACTCAAGGGACACAATCGCCCTACTTGCTTATGTTACATCCAACATATTAAAATCGATGCTCAATGAATGCTAGGCATGCATGTAAGATGAATCACTGTTCTGCAATCGAAAATATTAACAAAGTAAATTTTTATTTCTAATTAATAATTCTAGATATAATTTTGTTGAAACTTTAATAATTAAAATATTTAAATGACATATTATTTTTACTATTATTTAATTTAGGAATTACTGTGAAATAATGTACAAGAAATTTTATTTAAATTCTAACTTTAATTAAATCAAATTTTTTACTTAAATAATATTAAATATTATCATAAAAATATTTATTATTTTTATTCACAAAATTCTAAAACTTATATTTTATATTGTTCTGATTTTGAGTTAATTTAATTATATATATTGAAATAACTTGATTATTTTATAACTAATTTTAATTTCTTTTTGATAATTCATTGAGAATGTATACTTAGGTTTAATTGATAAATTTATTTAAATTTTAATTTAAACAAAAATTTTGAACTACAAGGAGAAGGTTTTTAAGTTTAAAATCTAATATTATATATACTTTATTAAAATTTTAATTTAATAAAGTTTTAAATATATATTAATCACTAAAATTTCAAAATATAGAAATCTAATCAATTTAGTTTCAATTCCAAATTTTTAAAAAATTTCTTAAATTTAATTTCATTTAAAATTTAAATTAATTAACTCTTTAAAATTTTAGAATTAAATTTTGGATTTTAATCTTTACAGAAACAAAGCATTACACTAATTCCATAAATTTATAACATTAACAATGTAATTAAATTCTTATTTAATAATTTAAGTTAATCTATCTTAAAAAAATTTAATCTAATTATTTTAGATCAAATATTCTAAATTCAAAATTTTTTAATTATTATTTATTTTTATATTTAAATTTAATAAGTTGAATGAAGTTATTAATTTAGACTTTGCATACTATTATTTTTACACATTTCAATTTTAATTTATTATTATTATAATTAATTCTAAGTATTATAAATTATTAGAATTTAAATTTTGGTTTACTTTTTAACTTGATTTTTTTAAAAAAATAATTCAAATCAATTACACAATTAAATTTGATAACTAACGTAATCATTAATTTAAAATATTTTAAAATTAATTCAAATTTATAAATTTAAATAAATTCATAAATTAATTTGAACTTAATCTATTTTTAATAATTTACTTTCATATTAATTAATTTAAAAAAATTAGGAACAACTCATATTTAATTTTTAATCTTAACAAAAATTTTAAGAATTTCTAAATTAAAATATAAACTTAGATAAATTATTTATTTTATTTTGTAATTTTTTTTTCTCTCTTTTCAAAAACATATAAATAAAGAAATTAATATTTACTCTAATCAAATACAATTTAAATAAAACAGTCTAACTTAGAATTAAAGTTTAAATTTAGTGAATTTAATTTAATATAACTAAAACTAAATTTTAGAATTGATATTAGAATAAAATTGAACTCTATAAATCAATAAAATTCAATTAATATTAAAATTCAAAATATAAATATCATGTATAAATGAATTCGATAATTCTATTTCTATGAAAATTATTTCAAAATTAAATCTCAGAAATATATAAAAATAAAAAATTCATATATGAGTAGGATTGCCCACCTTATCTTATGTTATTGGATGAGCCCTGCCATTGCACGCTAGACCCATGCTCAACGTCACCACTGTACACACAATTCTCTCTGTCTTGCTTCTTTTCTCATATTTATTTATATATTTATTTTTTACTCATAATGCATGTAATTTATGGAGTAGTTGAATGTTGATCATGACCCGATGGATATGTGATTCACATGTCGTGGCACGTCATTGCAATGAAGTGGCTATCCCTATTTTTAAGTGGGAGAAGTGGGAGTCGTGGATTACCTGCTGAATCTTTTTGCTTGTTCTCTTGCGAAAATGGCTATGTGGGGTCCATCAAGATGTTTAAAAGAAATCCACCCCGATCATAAGTTTTACCTGATACTGATGGGACATAAGCTATAAAATGAGACATACAAAACTTCGGTGGGTCGCATATCCTAAAGAATGGTTAGGAAAAATGTACATTAAAACTTCCCTAGGATCCATCCAAGTGGATGACCCTAGATTTGGTGGGTCCCACAACAATGAGATGAGGATGGTTAAGATTTAATGATTCTAGGGCCTCATTGTGATGATGGGTGGTCCAAATGCGATGGGTCTAGGACTCACTTCAGGAAAAAAGAAAGAAAGGTGAAGAACGTGGGAAGAGAGGTTAATTAGGCAGAGAATCTCAGTAAGTTGGTTGTTTTTAAATTTTATTTAAATTTAAATTTTCTTTTCTTTAATTTTTAATTTTTAATTTATTTTTAAGGTTGGTTGTTTGAGTGGACAGAGTCTTACGACGTTGGGTTTCTCTTAGCTATTCTTGTACTCAAATTTAAATCTCGAACATCTCAATATTAGACCGTCGGATCAAAATGAACTTAATGCCCTAACTTACACTTGACATACTCTATCTAATAAGTTTAATATTGCTATATGATTATCCTAAGGTGACAAAAATAGATTTCAACGGCTCTTACTCTTCCATAATCTCACGTGACGAGTGTGTGTGACCCATATAGAAACTAACCATTAGATTTAAAGTATATACTCCACAAGCTACAAGTGGATGGTTTAATTTGTGTTTAGGTGGCTCGGTTGGCGGGTACAAGTACGATGTATAGTTGAATGGTTGAGATACAAGTAAATAATTAGATGGTTAAGTGTCCAATTTGATGTATAGGTTAATGTACAGTTATTTTTATATTTAGCTTACTGAAAGATATATTTATTATTATTATTATTATTATTATTATAGATAAATAAGATCGTTGGGTTAATGGTCTAGATGAATGATTTAATAAATTGAACTAAAATTTAAAAATGGATGGATGAATAGATGATCACATACCTGGTACGATGAATGAACATGTGAGTTTAATGTGTGATCCAAATTTGAGCTAATTAATGCATGAATGGATGGTTTTAAGCGTACAAGTGAAGGGAGTGCACATACACATACATATATACACACAGAAATAATACAATTTAATTCAATGGTTATCTCAGCCATCCAACTATACATCGTACTTTATCCGCCAACCGAGCCACCTAAACACAAATTAAACCATCTACTTGTAGCTTGTGGAGTATATACTTTAAATCTAATGGTTAGTTTCCATATGGGTCACACACACTTGTCACGTAAGACCATGAAAGAGTAAGAACCGTTGAAATATATTTTTGCTACCTTAGGATGATCATATGACAATATTAAGCTTATTGGATAGAGTATGTCGAGTGTAAGTTAGGGCATTAAGTTTCATTTCGATCCGACGGTGTAATATTAAGATATTCGAGATTTAAATTTGTGTACAAGAGGAGTTAAGAGAAGAAACCCAACTTCATAAGACTCTGTCTACTTAAACAACCAATCTTTAAAAAAAAAAAAAATTTAAAGAAAAGAAAATTTAAATTTAAATAAATTTTAAAAACAACTAACTCACCGAGATTCTCCACTTAACCTCTCTTCTCACGTTCTTCACATTTCTTTCCTTTTCCGTGAAGTGGGTCGCAGACTGAATGCATCTGGACCACTCATCATCCCAGTAGGCCCTAGAGTCATTGAATCTTAGCCATCCTTATCTCATTGTTGTGGGACCCACCAAATCTAGGGCCATCCATTTGGATGGATCTTAGGGAAGTTTCAATATAGGTTTTTCCTAACCATTCTTTAGGATATGCGACCCACTGAAGTTTTAGATCTGCCTCATTTTATAGCTTATGTCCCATAAGTATCAGGTAAAACTTATGATCAGGGTGGATTTCTCTTAAACATATTGATGGACCCCACATAGCCATTTTCACAAGAGAACAAGCAAAATGATTCAGCAGGTAATCCACGACTCCCACTTCTCCTCTTTTTCCTCCTTTAAAATAGGGATAGCCACGTCATTGCAATGACGTGCCACGGCATGTGAATCACCTATCCATCGGGCCATGATCAACATTCAACTACTCCATAAATTATATATGTGATGTAGAGCAGGTCGCGGACAATTTCATGGCCAAGATGGATCAGAAAAGGCACGGTCGACAACATAAGTGATCCGGACCATCAGACCTTAGATCGGGCGTATCTCGTAATCCGGAATGAGTTATCCGACGTAAAATATATGATTTTGGGGTAGAACGAGCTACTTTAGCCAACCAACCCCGCTACGCTGGGTTGCACAGCCCGGATTTGCAAGAAACCCCCTGATCGATGGTCGTTTCCCCGTTTTAATTTCGTTTTTACTATAAATAGTAAGTTTTAGTTTGCTTATAGCTCTTCATCCGTTGGGCTTTAGGAGTTGTGTCCAACATGAAAAGTGTTTAGAATAATTAGGAGAACGGTTTGGTGAAGCCAAATAGGACACTTACTATTTTTGGCCAAAAACCTTGCGCACTAGTAGACATCACGACCGTCTATAAATAGTAAGTTTACTATTTATAGTAAGTCATGGATTCTAGGAGTTTTAGTTGTAGTTTGAGTCTGATTTCTTTTCTATTGCTTGGTTCCCTTATTTAAAGGGGTGTAAACTCATTTTTATTCATTTTCAGCAATTAATTTCAAAATTTATTAGAGTTTATTCTTATTCTCTTGCTTTCTTTCCTCGTGGATTCGAGAAGTCTCTGTGAGGAGTCCAGAGAAGCTCCGTGGATTCGGAGTAATTATCCTTGAGGAAGACGGTGATCGACCTCATCACGTTAAATTGACCAGGGATGAACGTGATGAGGTCGATCATCATCTTCCTCAAGGATAACTACTCCGAATCCACGGAGCTTCTCTGGACTCCTCACAGAGACTTCTCTAATCCACGAGGAAAGAAAGCAAGAGAATACGAATAAACTCCAATAAAATTTGAAATTAATTGCTGAAAATGAATAAAAACGAGTTTACACCCCTTTAAATAAGGGAACCAAGCAATAGGAAAGAAATCAGACTCAAACTACAACTAAAACTCCTAGAATCCGCGACTTACTATAAATAGTAAACTTACTATTTATAGACAGTCGTGATGTCTACTAGTGTGCAAGGTTTTCGGCCAAAAATAGTAAGTGTCCTATTTGGCTTCACCAAACCGTTCTCCTAATTATTCTAAACACTTTTCATATTGGACACAACTCCTAAAGCCCAACGGATGAAGAGCTATAAGCAAACTAAAACTTACTATTTATAGTAAAAACGAAATTAAAATGGGGAAACGACCGTCGATCAGGGGGTTTCTCACAAATTCGGGTTACGCAACCCGGCATAGCTGGGTTGGTTGGCTAAATTAGCTCATTCTACCCCAAAATCATATATTTTACGTCGGATAACTCATTTCGGATTGCGAGATACGTCTGATCTTAGGTCTGATGGTCCGGATCACTTATGTTGTCGACCGTGCCTTTTCTGATCCATCTTGGCCATGAAATTGTCCGCGACCTGCTCTACATCAATATGCATTGTGTAAAAATAAAAATAAAAATAAATAAATAAATAAATACGAGAAAAGAAGCAGAAGACAGAGAATTGTGTACAGTGGTGAGGTTGAGCATGGGTTTAGCGTGCAACGGCGTGGTTCATCCAATAACATAAGATCAGGTGGGTAATTCTACTCATTTATGAATTTTCTATTTTTATATATTTCTGAGATTTAATTTTGAAATAATTTTCATATAAATAGTATTATCGAATTCATTTATACATGATGTTTATATTTTAAATTTTATTAATTCATGAAATTCAATTTTATTCTAACATCAATTATGAAATTTAGTTATAGTTATATTAAATTAAATTCACTAAATTTAGACTTTAATTCTGAGTTAAATTGTTTGATTTAAATTTTGTTTAATTAGAGTAAATATTAATTGCTTTATTTCTGTGTTTTTGAAAAGAGAGAAAGAGAGAGAAAAAAAATACAAAATAAAATAAATAATTTATCTAAGTTTATATTTTAATTTAGAAATTCTTAAATTTTTTTGTTAAGATTAAAAATTAAATATGTTTTATTCCTATTTTTTTAAAATTAATTAATATGAAAGTAAATTATTAAAAATAAATTAAGTTCAAATTAATTTATGAATTTATTTAAATTTGTAAATTTGAATTAATTTTAAAATATTTTTAATTAATGATTATTTTAGTTATTAAATTTAATTGTGTAATTGATTCGAATTATTTTTTTAAAAAATCAAGTTAAAAAATAAACCAAAATTTAAATTCCAATAATTTATAATACTTAGAATTAATTATAATAATAAAAAATTAAAATTAGAATGTGTAAAAAATAATAGTATCCAAAGTCCAAATTAATAATTTCTTTTAACTTATTAAATTTAGATATAAAAATAAGTAATAAAAAAATTTTGAATTTAGAATATTTGATCTAAAATAATTAGATTAAAATTTCTTAAGATAGATTAACTTAAATTAATATTAATAATTTAATTACATTATTAATGTTATAAATTTATGGAATCAGTGTAATATTTTGTTTCTGTAAAGATTAAAATTCAAAATTTAATTCAAAATTTTTAAAGAGTTAATTAATTTAAATTTTAAATGAAATTAAGTTTAAGAAATTTTTCAAAATTTTGGAATTGAAACTAAATTGATTAGATTTTTATATTTTAGAATTTTAGTGATTAATATATATTTAAAACTTTATTAAATTGAAATTTTAATAAAGTATATGTAATATTAGATTTTAAACGTAAAAACCTTTTCTTTGTAGTTCAAAATTTTTGTTTAAATTAAAATTTAAATAAATTTATCGATTAAACCTAAATATACATTCTCAATGAATTATCAAAGAGAAATTAAAATTAGTTATAAAATAATTAAGTTATTTAAATATATATAATTAAATTAACTCAAAATCAGAACAGTTTATATATATATATATATATATATATATATATATATATATATATATATATATATATATATATATATATATATATTTGTTAAGTTTATGTGATAATTAAAATAAATTTAAAATTTAGAATTTAGTGAATAAAAATAATAAATAATTTTATGTTAATATTTAATATTTATTTAAGTAAAAATTTTGATTTAATTAAAATTAGAATTTAAATAAAATTTCTTGTACATTATTTCACGGTAATTCCTAAATTAAATAATAGTAAAAATAATATGTTATTTAAATATTTTAATTATTAAAGTTTCAACAGAATTATATTTAGAATTATTAATTAAAAATAAAAATTTATTTTGTTGATATTTTCAATTGCGAAACTGTGATTCATCTTACATGCATGTCTAGCATTCATTGAGCATCGATTTTAATATATCGAATATAACGTAAACAAGTAAGACGATCGTGTCCCTTGAATGAGAGACCCTAAAGCCAACAAGTAGGGCAATTATGTCCATTCGGTGAGAGACTCTAAAGCCAGGCAATCGTGTCCCTTGGGTGCAAGACCTTAGAACTCGTTGGATCCTTCGTAGTCTCCTTTGTGTACGATGTATGAGTACAATTGTGTGCACAGACATACGTTAGAGGTAGAACTGGAGCAGTAGTCTGATCAGCTAACGTATAAATGGGTCTCTCACCATGAGGTACCGCTGCGTGGGCATTAATGTAACGTGGCCATCTACTTGGATACGATGTTATAAGAGATGACGATTATTTAATTTTTATTATGGAATTCATGAAAGTGTGACATTTAGAATATCTTTATGATTCCAACATTGCATTCATTTCATCCTTGGGATTCAATATCTTGATTCGTATTTGGAATTAAAAATAAAATAAAATGTATATATATAATTTCATTATTTATTCATTTGCTATAAATTTAAAAATTTTATATTTAAGTTGGATATAATCCCATGAGCTGTTGTACTCAACACTCAAAATAACAGTGTTTCAAGGTATCGAAGTTTAGTCGAGGCAAAGCAAATGAAAGATCTAACCATTTGCCTAGTTGTAGTCATATATGTATTTGTTTTTGAAAAAAAAGAAGAAAAAAAGATGTATAACTGGAACTTAGAAGTGAGTTTTGATTGTAATAGTTAGAAATTGTTTCGGATGAATGTTTGTTTGTTGTAATGATTTTTATTTAAATGTGGTTGTGAATGTTTGAATATTGAATCGTGTCCTTAGATTTGGAGTCGGGTTTGGCTAACTTGGGTGCCGAATTTCGGGGCGTGACAGCTACTACATCTCATTAAACAATGGTCAAAGATTGCGTGATAGGATCTTCCAATCAGGAAGATCTTTACGCATGCTATATCGCTTTTGGGACCCATCAGATCAATTGCTCGGACCACTAAGCCATGGGCTCTACTCATATAGACTCAATGCGTGCTGATGGCACACCGCAGATTCAAAGGGCTTAAGATCTTATAATCCCAATGTAACTAGGACACGGGAGATCCCCGAATGTACGTACGCTTATCATGCATCTCAAATCAAAACCGTTGAAATGGCAGGATCATCTGTAGATGAACTATAACCGAAAATCACACTTCCAGCATGACCGACTAAGAGTAGATTGAATGAAGGGTCCAGATTCAACCAAAAAGATGCCCACTGATCATGGGTCCTTCAGATTGTCTAGTCAATCTGGGTTTTTAAATGGATGAGAAATCTAGAGTGGGCCCACTACTTCGACGATCTAGAATCGAGCTCCATTTTAAGAAAGTGCGAAGGCTACTCGCAAAGATCAGGGTATCAAATCCTACTCTCCCACAGGCTTCAATCCGCTGACGTGGGCCCGATTCTTTTAACGCTCTCAGCATCTAATGGGCTTGGCCTTTGACATGGCCCACTTAGAACTCTACTCTAGTTCTCTCATAGCACTGTAATTCTGATTGTTTCGGTCACATGTGTAGTCTGATAAATTGATCCGGACCGTCCATGTGATCCTATCACCCCTTAATAGGCTACAGAGAAAATCACACTGATGGAAAAATATCCATGCTGTTCATCCATTTTTTCAGCCCATTTTATGATGTAGTCCTAAAAATTAAGCAGATCCAAATCTCAGGTGGACCATACCACAGGAAAGAGTGCTGATTGAATCTCCACCATTAAAAACCTTCTAGCGCCCACCGTAATGTTTATTTGCCATCCAACGTGTCCATAAGGTCAAAAAGACCTGGATGAAGGTAAAATACATGGATCAACTTGATCCAAAAAAGTTGTGGCTCCACAAAGTTTTTAATAGTCATTCACCACTGTTTCCAGTGGTGTGTTCCACCTGATATTTGGATCTGCTTGAGTTTTCGGATCACATCCTAAAATGAGCTGGAAAAATGGATGGACGGCGTGGATATACAACATATTCATCAAGGTGGGCCCCACACGGTAAGGACACCCCGGGTAACATCCCCACCACAGTTGGGCCCACATCATGTGCGCTCAAGATGTAATCATAAAAATAAAAGAAAAATCAAAATACTCTATTCTATTAGAAACTCTTATTTTCAAAGTCAAGATGAGGAATCCCTGACTGAGACAGAGATGCTGCACGTGGGGCCCACTGGGGTTGTCTGTGCCATTAAATCTGTATGGCAGGGTCGCTCATCCATCAAAGTTGAATTACCCAAAATCCAGGCCGATCCAACCGTTGAATTTGGTCGTTTTCGGTTGGTTGTCTGTTGGTTTATGTGGTGGGGCCCACCATCTTGTACATTTACCATCCAACCATGCATTACTGATCCCCAAAGTGAGGTGAATGATTTAAAAATATTTCGTGCTACATATTAATTAAAATATTTAATTAGGGAAATTTTAATTATAAAAATAAATTACTAAAATTTCCATTACTAAATTTATTTTATTTTTATAATTAAAATATTTATTGAATACATACATTACTTTCTTTCCTCAATTAAAATTTTTTTATATAGATTTTAGTTGGGGAATTTATTGAATTTCTCTTCATAATTAAATATTTTTATGCTGTATTTTGAAATCATTGTACCACTTACCTCCTAATAATAATAAAAATTATTTATTATGCAATATTTAAATGTTGTATAATATTTTAAAAATCGAAAATTTTAATTATATTAAAATCACAATATATCTTGAATTTTAAAAAGCATGAGGTATCTCAAATTAAACTCTACAAACAGTAGCTCATTATAGATTTATATAAAATGTACATCGAAAGTATAACATGGTGGGCCCTCATATGCCATCCAAACCATGCATCACATGAGCTGCCAGAAAATCAAACCTATAGATTTATCATGTAGCCCCCACCACATGTAATAATGTACAACCATCCAAAAACCTCCAAAATAGCATGGGCCCCCCATGATGGCTTAATTGGCTTTGATTTTTGGGCCGTCTAAGTTTCAAGGTGGAATAAGCTTTTCCTCACATGTAATGTGCTGGCTTAAAAAGAGAAAAGCAAAAAAAAAAGAAGAAAAAAAGAATGATATATATATATATATATATATATATATATATATATATATATATATATATGCGTGTGTATGTATGGTATACGGTATCCCAAGTGCTGATTCGGTGGTTGCCATGTGAATGGTGCATACATAGAAAAGAGGGAATAAATTGGAGCAACCATCCAATTCTACCTAGCAAAAGGAATAATTAGATGGACGGTCAACATCCAATTGGAGGATTGAGGGACTCACAATGACTTGAGGTTCATTTTATCTAATATGTGTGACTTTTGGTATGTAGCTTGTAAGCTGATAATAAATATTTTCCATGTGTATTATAAGTACATCTTTATAGAACTTACAGTATATTAACATTCCTCTAAATGGGTAGAGAATTGCCACAAGTGCAGGTGAATTATGATATATTTAAGGAGTTCATACATGGCCCAAGTTGTTTAGCAGTTGGTCCTCAAAAGTATTGTTAGAATTTCTTTTGGGTGTGTTTGGACTTGGAATGGCCTTTGATTTTATATTTTTGATCAAATTTGTAAAGGACTTAAATTTATAGGAGAAAAGCTGCTCCATCCTAATCCAGGTACCCTAACTGTCTAATCCCTTTCACTAGTCATGGACACCACCTAAGGCTATTTGATGCAGCTCCTGGACATGGTGCATTAGATCTTAGCGACCAGATGTTCATCAAGCATATTTTAAAACTCAAAGTTAACAGTTGAAAAATTCATTATTAAGCAATTATAAACTCAAAAAGTGCTACTTGATAAAGAGTCCAAAATTCAAAATCAAGCCACATACTAATGTTCCTAGTGAACCAAATGGAATGCTTGTTAGACAATGTGAAGCTTTATAACCTTGACGAAACCTTCCAGCCACACCTATGTTTATTGGCCTCTAGGTAGCATCTCATAAAGTGAGCTAAAGAAGTATTGATCTGGATCTCTCCATCTACACACCTTCAAATCTAAGGATTTGATGTGACTAGTACAACTGAGTCTAGGCATGATGAGTCTCCTTAACTAGTACTTAGGAAGCGATCCCACCAATATGAATGGTTGAAGGCCCAAATCAACTAACCATCTATGTCTCATTCACATTCTCACGTGGAGTAGGGCGAATGCACACTGACACCGGGTCTGATCAAATGGTAGAGATTGTCTATCCTAACATGAAGACAGTCCCCATACATGAGACAACTAATATATAGTGTGAGTGCGTTCAAACACTTACATGGTCGTGGCTAAGGCACTAACATATAATCCACTCACAATTATACTAATTAGTCAATGGATACATAATCATACATAAAAGGCCAAGGAGCAAAATAAATATTGGTTTTTCAAAATTACTATCCCAACAATAAACCTACTGAGGTGAGGCTAACTTAATGAAGAGATATTGAACAAATAGATGTTAAAGAAAAGAGAAATTTTCCGGACAAAGAATAAGAGTTAACATATGTAGATCAAAGAGTGCCTCTTAAAGAATCCATCATTAGATTGCATGATGGATCCACATGTGGATTAAATGCTCTATAGGTGTATAAACATGTTACATCACACTAGGAGCAATCCACTATCGAATTGCATTGTGGATCAAAGGATGGATAAACCTATGGATTAATGATTTGATTAGAGAATGTTACAATTGAACCAAAACATCAATTGTCAGATGGAACAACACTAGCAATTAATGGATCAGTGGATACAGATTACCTGATCATTAAGGAGATATCCTTTCATGGTCATCCTCACAAAATCTGTAAAAGATCAACACCCTTATACCTTTTAAACAATAGCCAAAGTATACAATCAAGGGCGAGGTAACAACAAACACCACCTTGGTTAATGAATGTTGAGTGACAAATGAGCTATTATCATTCTAAACCAAGGAATATGATTCTAATTTTTCATGTGAAAGGGGCTGATGTAGGACAAGTTCAAGGCTAATTGCATCAATGGCTGGGATGGAAAGAAATTAGGTCAAGAAGTTTAAGCACACACCATAGCTTTTGATAGCTATATCCGTTGGGAAGCCATTAAGGTGCTCTACATCTTGAGCAATGCTAAAGGACATTGGCCCCTATCCATTTAACAAATTCCAATCAATTTAGGGAATAAATCTTAGCGCGAGTGTGTTGATGGGGATTTTCTCCTCAGGCTCAACCAGTCGAGAGCCTCGCTTGACCGGTCAAGGGTGGTGCTCGACTAGTTGAGGCCTGGCTTAACTTGAAGTCCAATGATCAATTGTATTAATTCTTCCGCGTTGCTCGACCAGTCAAGGAGTCTGCTAGACTAGTCGAGGTTACACAGATTCGAGTCCAGCTTTTGTGCGAACTGTGTAAATTTGATGCAGTTTTTACAGAGGTGCGAAAAAGAGTTTCCTAAACTATAAATATGGGTTCCTAGGGCTGTTCAAAGGAATGTAAGAGAGTTTTCTAAAACTTTGTAAGGGTTTGCTAAAGGGTTTAGGGCTATCAAAGGTGAGAGAGAGAGAGAGAGAAAGAGAGAGGAAGCTTATGGAAGGGAAGTTCTACTTGTATAGGTGATTTACTGTGTATTCGACATCTCAATGCTTCTACGTCCTCGTAATCTGTGAGATCTCTCCATTTTTCTTTATTCTCTTATTGTTTATCCACTCTTGCGTGAGTGAAAAAGGTTTGATCCAAGCGGTGTGTACTTGTGATCGGTTGTAACGTTCTACTTTATAGTGAATTGTTGATATGGACAAGGTCCCGTGGTTTTTACCTCTTTCAGAGTTTTCTACGTAAAAGTCTCTTGTGTCGTGTGGTTTATGCTTTGATTTATTCCATTGCTTTATTATCCCATAGTTCTGGTGTTTTGGGGAGGCTAGATCTTAAGGTTTTTGTGTAATGGCCCCTAACAAAGTGGTATTAGAGATTTCAGGTTGGTTGAATGGAGTGAGATCGATTTTGAATTATGGAAGGTGGCTCATCAAGGATGATCAACCTCAATAGTTCTAACTGGATCATATGAAAGGTTAAGATAGAGGACTTTGTCTATTACAAGGACTTGTATGCTCCAATTCAAGGCATATCAACAAAGTTAAAGGATATGTTAGATGATGATTAGAAGAAGTTGGATCGAAAGACGGTGGGATTTAAAAGACAATGGTTAGACGATTCCGTATTCTACCATGTGTCTACGAAGACCTCAGCCGCTAGCCTATGATTGAAACTGCAAGGGCTGTATGAGAGAAAGACAATCGACAATAAAATTTTTCTGATAACGACTTGTGAATATCAAGTTCAAAGATGGTAGTTCTATGGCTGAGCACATGAATGAAGTTAGCAATATATTGAACCAGCTCTTTGCTATGAAGATGGTCCTGGACGATGAATTATAGGCTTTGTTATTGCCTGATAGTTAGAAGATATTGGTGGTGTCTTTGAGTAACTCCGCACTAGATGGAAATGTGTCCATGGAATAGATAACTAGTTGTCTCTTCAATGAGAAGACAAGAAGAAAGTCTCAGGGGTCTACTCAGTAAGAGGCTCTTGTGACACAAGAACGAGAGAGAGGAAAGAAAAGTAAGGGCGAGAAGGCCTGAGATAAATCAAGAGGCAAGTCAAGTACCGGGAAGGATGTTCAATAATGGAATTGTGGTAAAAAGGGTCATTGCAAGAATGAATGTCGTAATAAGAAGAACGACAAGAAAGGAAAAGGAAAAGAGAATGAAGATGAATCAGACTCCACTGCGGTTGCTTCAGATGGTAACGTTGTAGTTATTCTTTCAGCAAATCACGATGTTTGTCTCACGGCTATGAGTTAGGACACTGACTAGGTGATAGACTCCGGAGTCTAATTTCATGCGACTCCACGCAGGGAGTTCTTTACAAGCTATAAGTCAGGTGACTATGGGACCGTGATGATGAGAAATTCTGGCATATCGAAGATCGTAGGGGTCAGTGATATTTGTATGAAGACCGATGTGGGTTGCACATTAGTTCTCAGGGATGTGAGGCATATCCTAGACCTTTATTTCAACCTGATGTCGATGGAAAGGTTGGATGATGATGACTATGAAAGTCAATTTTTTGGTGGGTGATGGAAGCTCATCAATGGTTCATTGATCGCAGCTAGAGGAAAGAAGTGTTACACCCTTTATAAGGCAAGTGTCAGTGTGTGCAAGGGTGGGTTAAACGTAGTGGAAGATTCAACTATTGACATGTGGCACAGGCGCCTAAGCTACATGAGTGAAAAATGGCTTTAGATACTAGCAAATAAGTGGCTCCTTCCAGACGTGACAAGTATATCTCTCAAAACTTGTATTGATTGTTTATCAGGGAAACAACATAGAATTTTTTTTGTTAAATCTGCTTCTCATGTTAATAAATTGCATGCATTAGATTTGGTTAATTCTAATATTTGTGGTCCTATGAGAACAAAAATCTTGGGTGGGGTATTGTATTTTGTCACTTTTATAAATTATGCAGTGCTGGGGGTTTGAGTTTATGCTTTAAAATCCATGAACGAGGTCTTTGGTGTGTTTAAATTGTTTCATGCTATGGTCGAGAGAGAGAGAGACAGGTAGATCATTAAAGTGCCTTCGCACTGATAATGGTGGTGAATACATTAGTGACTTCCATGAGTATTGTAAGTCCCTGGGTATACGGCATGAATAGACAGTTCCCAAGACCCCCAGCATAATGGTGTGGCTGAGCGAATGAATTACACAATTGTAGAGAGAACCAGATACATGTTATCCCATGTAAAGTTGCTCAAGACGTTCTGGGGAGAAACAATACATATGACAGTGTATTTGAGTCATCTCAGGGTGTTTGGATGTAGGGCATCCGTTCACGTACCAAAGGACAAGAGATCGAAACTCGATATGAAGATCAGGTAATATGTGTTCTTAGGATATGGTGATGAAAAGTTTGGCTATAGATTGTGTAATCCGACCGAGAAGAAGCTCGTCAGGAGCAGAGATGTGGTATTCTTTGAAGATCAATGTATATAAGACATTTGTAAGTCAAAGAAGAACCAATCTAGTTCAGGTGAGCTAGAGGACATGAATCTGGTTATTCCTCCTAAGGTGCCTGATGACGGGGGAGTACAGCAAGGTGCAAAGGATGAGAAAGTTTCTACAGAAGATGGACCGGGGGAGCAACCCCCACTTGATCCACCTGTTGAGCCATAGGTGAGGAGGTCATTTAGGGACAGACAGCTATCCAAGAGGTACCCGCCGCAAGAGTACATTATGCTCACTGATGGGGGAGAGCTAGAAGATTATTCTGAGGCTTTAACGGACGAGTATAAGGGGGAGTGGTTGAAAGTTATACAAGAGAAGATGAAATCTTTGCATAAGAACCACACCTAAGATATGGTGAAATTGCCTAAGGGTAAGAAACAAGTGAGTGTTCAGAAAGAAGGTTAAGTAGAAGAATTCACAAACGAGGTTCAAGGCCATACTTGTGGTGAAAGGGTTTGGTTAGAGAAAAGACATAGATTTCGAAGAGATATTCTCACCAGTGGTGAAGATGATATCCATATGGGTGTAACTTGGGTTAACGACTAGCATGGATCTGGAGATAGAATAGTTAGATGTCAAAGTTGCCTTTCTCCATGATGACCTGGAAGAAGAGATCTACATGCATCAACTAGAGGGGTTCGAAGTCAAAGGCAAAGAGCATATGGTGTGTAGGCTGAGGAAGAGCTTGTATGGGCTGAAACAAGCTTCAAAGCAATGATATAAGAAGTTTGACTCGTTCATGTTAAAGCATGGGTATGATAGAACGAAGTCGGACCATTGTGTGTTCACGCGCAAGTTCTCAGATGGCAATTTCTTAGTTTTGTTATTATACGTTGATGACATGCTCATTATGGGAAAAGACATCAAGAAGATTAACAGGCTAAAATAGGAGTTGGGCAAGTCGTTCGCGATAAAAGACTTGGGCCCAGCTAAGCAGATCGTAGGAATGGAGATAACCCGTGACAGAAGTAGTAGGAAGATTTGGCAGTCACAAGAGCGGTGTATTGAGAAAGTTCTAGAGCAGTTTAATATGAATGCAGCGAAGCCGATCAACACTCCACTGGATGGTTGCTTCAGATTGAGAGACAAGTAGTGCCCCAAGACAAAGGCAGAGGTGGATGAGATATAGAAGATATCCTACGCGTCAGCAGTAGGAAGTTTGATGTATGTTATGGTGTGTACACGTCCAGATATAGCATATGCGGTTGGTGTTTTCAGTCGGTATCTTATCAATCTTGACAAAGAGTAATGGGCAGCAGTGAAATAGATACTGTATTATCTAAGAGGCTCAACCAGGTTGAGCCTATACTATGGTGATGGAAAACCTGTGTTAGAGGGCTACATAGATTTAGATATGACAGGTGACATAGACTCCATGAAGTCTACATCGGGGTTCATGTTCACGTTTGTAGGGGGGGTCTCATGGCAGAGCAAACTACAGAAGGTCGTAACATTGTTGATGATAGAGGCCGAGTACATTGCAATCATAGAGGCATGTAAAAAGATGCTTTGGATGAAGGAGTTCTTATAGGAACTTAGCATGAAGCAGGAGTAGCATGTGGTCTATTGTAATTGTCAAAGTGCTATACTCTTGAGTAAAAATTCAAGTCAATATTCCAAGTCAAAGCACATAGAGATTCAGTATTACTGGATCAGGGATACTTTGGAACAAAAAGTATTACAGCTTAAGAAGGTCCACACGAACGATAATGGGTCAGACATGATAACCAAGGCATTGTTCCAGGGCAAGTTTGAGGTTTGTAGAAACCTGGTTGACAGATTTTTCTTGAGTCCAAAAGGAAGAGATTTAATAGGAATTTTCTCCTCAGGTTCGACTAATCGAGAGCCTCGGTCGACTGGTCGAGGGTGGTGCTTGACCAGTCGAGGCCTGACTTGACTCGAAGTGCAACAACTAATTGTGTTAATTCTTCCACGCTGCTCGACCAGTCAAGGAGTCTGCTCGACCGGTCGAGGACCTTGCTCAACTAGTCGAGGTTACGCAGATTCAAGTCTGAATTTTGTGCGAATTGCGTAAATTTGAGGCAATTTTCACAGAAGTGTGGCAAGGAGTTTCTTAAACTATAAATATGGGTTCCTAGGGCACCTCTTGAGAAACCACGTCAAATTTACACAGTCCGCCCAAAATCTGAACTGAATCTACGTAACTCTCGACTAGTCGAGTCGGTGCTCAACCGACCAAGCAAACTCCTTGACTGGTCGAGCAGCGTGGAAGAATTAACACAATTGGTTACTAGACTTCGAGCCGAGCCAGGCCTGACTGGTCGAGCACCACCCTCGACCGGTCGAGCCTGAGGAGAAAATCCCCATCAAATCTCTCCCTTTTCGACTCAGGAGAAATTTGCCATATTTAAGCCAGTCAGGTTTCTACAAACCTCAAACTTTTTCTGAAAGTAATGCCTTGGTCATCACGTCTGACCCATTATCGTTCATGTGGACCTTCTCAAGCTGTAACACTTTTTGTTCCAAAGTATCCCTGATCCAGTAATACCGAATCTCTATGTGCTTCGACTTGAAATACTGACTTGAATTCTTGCTCAAGTGTATAGCACTTTGACTATCGCAATAGACCACGTGCTGCTCCTACTTCATGTTAAGTTCCTGTACGAACCTCTTCATCCAAAGCATCTCTTTACATGCCTCTATGATTGGAATATACTCGGTCATTGTCGTTGACAATGATACGATCTTCTGTAGCTTGCTCTTCCAAGAGACCGCTCCCCCTGCAAACGTGAACATGAACCCAAGTGTAGACTTCCTGGAGTCTATGTTACCTGCCATATATGCATCTATATAGCCCTCTAAAATAGGTTTTCCATCACAATAGTATAAGCTTAACCTGGATAAGCTTCTTAGATATCGCAATATCCATTTCACCACTGCCCAATATTCTTTTCCAGGATTGGTAAGATACCGGCTGACAACACCAACTGCATATGCTATATCTGGGTGCGTACACACCATAGCATATATTAAACTTCTCACCACTGATGCGTGGAGTATCTTCTTTATCTCATCCATTTCTGCCTTCATCTTGGGACACTACTTGTCGCTCAATCTAAAGTGACCATCCAGTGAAATACTGACCGGCTTCGCTTCATTCATATTGAACTGCTCTAAGACTTTCTCAATATACTACTCTTGTGGCAACTAAAGCTTTTTGTTACTTCTATCACAAGTTATCTCCATTCCTAGAATTTATTTAGCTGGGTCCAAGTCTTTCATAGCAAACGACTTGCCCAACTCCTATTTCAGCCTGTCAATCTTCTTGATGTCTCATATAATAATAGAGCTAAGAAATTATCATCTGAAAACTTACGCATAAACACATAGTGATCCGACTTCGTTCTGTCATATACATGCTTTAACATGAACAAATTAAACTTTTTGTACCATTGCCTTGGACTCTATTTTAGCCCATACAAGCTCTTCCTCAGCCTACACACCATATGCTCTTTACCTTTGACTTCGAACCGCTCTAGTTGGTACATGTAAATCTCTTCTTCAAGGTCAGCTAGCCGCTAACCCAAGTAACACCCTTATAGATGTCATCTTCACCACTAGTGAGAATATTTCCTCAAAGTCTATACCTTTCCTTTGACCGAACACTTTCACTACAAGTCTGGTCTTGAACCTCGTTTGTAAATTCTTCTGCTCAACCTTCTTTCTAAACACTCACTTGTTGCTCAGATCTTTCTTACCCTTAGGCAGTTTCATCATATCATAGTTGTGGTTCTTATGTAAGGATTATATCTCCTCTTACATAGCTTTCAACCACTATTCCTTATGCTCGTCGACTAGATCCTCAGAATAATCTTCTGGCTCTCCCCCATCAGTGAGCATAATGTACTCATGAGGCAGGTACCTTTTGAACAGTTTTCTGTCCCTGGATGACCTCCTCTCCTGTAGCTCAACATATGGATCAAGTGGGGGCTGCTCCCCCGGTCCATCTTATGTAGGAACTTCCTCGTCCTCTACACCTTATTGTACTCCACCGTTATCAGCCACCATGGGAGGAATAACCGGATCCATGTTGTCTACCTCACCTGAACTAGGTTGGTTCTTTTCTAGCTTACAAATGTCTTTTATACATTTATCTTCAAAGAATACCACATCTCTGCTCCTGACGAACTTTTTCTCGGTTGGATCCCATAATCTGTAACCGAACTTTTCATCATCATACCCCAAGAACATACACTACCTGATCTTCATATCGAGCTTAGACCTCTCATCCTTTGGTACATGAACGGATGCCCTGTATCCAAACACATTGTACGATAGATCCTATATAGTTCACACCTTCTCAAGTACTTCTCCATTCAACGGGGCTAATGAAAACCTGTTTATCAAATACACTGCCGTGTGCACTGCTTCTCCCCAGAACATCTTGGGCAACTTTGCATGGGATATCATGCATCTGATTTTCTCTACAATGGTGTGATTCATTCGCTCAGTCACATCATTATGTTAGGGGTCTTAGGAACCAAGAATTCATACTGTATACCTAGGGACTTATAATATTCATGTAAGTCACCAATGTATTCACCACCATTATCAATGCGGATGCACTTTAATGATCTACCTATTTTTTTTTTCAACCACAACATGAAAAATTTTTAAACATACCAACGACCTTATCCTTTGATTTAAAAGCATAAACCCAAACCCTCCTATATGCATCATTTATAAAAGTTACAAAATACAATACCTCACCTAAATTTTTTATCCTCATAGGACCATAAACATCAGAATAAACCAAATATAAAGCATACTCTTTATTAACATGAGAAATAGATTTGACGAATGAAACTCTATGTTGTTTTCCTAATAAACAATCAATACAGGTTTTATGAGGTATACCTATCATGTCTGGAAGGAGTTGCTTCTTTGCTAGTAGCAGAAGCCCTTTTTCACTCATGTGGCCTAGATGCCTGTTCACATGTCAATAGCTGAATCTTCTGCTGCGTTCAATCCACACTTGCACACATTGACACTTGCCATCTATAGGGTGCAACACTTCTTCCCTCTGCCTGCGATCAACAAACCCTTAATGAACTTCCAACGTCGACCAACAAATTAGCTTTTATAGTCATCATCATCTAACCTTCCTGTTGACATCAAGTTGAGGCGAAGGTCTGAGATATGCCTTACATCCCTGAGAACCAATATGAAACCCACATCAGTCTTCACACAAATATCACGACCCCTATGATTTTTGATATGCCTCATATCCCTGAGAACCAATATGAAACCCACATCGGTCTTCACACAAATATCACTGACCCCTATGATCTTTGATATGCTAAAATTTTTCATATTCACGGTCCCAAAGTCACCTGACTTGTAGTTTGTGAAGAAGTCCCTATGTGGAGTCATATGAAATGAGGCTCCCAAGTCTATCACAAAGTCGATGTCCTGACTTATAGTCGTGAGACAAACATTCTGATTTGCTGAAAGAATAACTACGGCGTTGCCATCTGAAGCGACTGCAGTGGAGTCTGATTCTTCTTCATTTTTCTCTCCTTTTCCTTTCTTGTCGTTTTTCTTATTACGAAATTCATGCTTGCAGTGGACCATTTTACCACAATTCTAGCATTCAACATCTTTTCTGACGCTCAACTTACCTCTTGATTTATCTCGAGCCTTCCTACCCTTTCTGTTCTTTCATCTCTCTCATTCTTGTGTCACAAGGGCCTCTTGATGAGTAGACCCCTAAGAATTTTTCCTCGTCTCCTCATTAAAGAGACAACTAGTTACCTGTTCCATGAACACTTTTCCTTCTGGCACGGAGTTACTTAGAGACACCACCAATGTCTCCAACTATCAGGCAATGGACTAAGTAATAGTAAAGCCTGTAATTTATCGTTCATGACCATCTTCATAGCAAAGAGCTGATTCAATATATTGTTGACCTCATTCATGTGCTCAGCCACAGAACCACCATCTTTAAACTTGAAATTCACAAGTAGTCTTATCAGAAAAATCTTATTGCCGGCTGTCTTCCTCTCATACAACCCTTGCAATTTCAGCAATAAACTAGCGGCTGAGGTCTCCGTAAAAACACTGTGGAGTACGAAATTGTCCAACCATTGTCTAATAAACCTCACCGCCTTCCGCTCTAATTTCTTCCAATCATCATCTGTCATATCCTTTGTTTTTGTTGATATGTCTAAGTTTGGAGTATACAAGTCCTTGCAATAAAGCAAGTTCTCCCTTTTATCCTTCCATATGGTCCAGTTAGAACCATTGAGACTGATCATCCTTGATGAGTCATCTTCCATAATTCAGAACCGATCCTACTCTGTTCAATAAACCTGACTCTGATACCACTTTATTGGGAGCGTTGTACAAAAACCTTAGAATCTCACCTGCCAAAACACCAGAATTATGGGATAATAAAGCAATGAAATAAATCAAAGCACAAACCACATGTGAAAAACCCTCAAAGAGGTAAAAAATCACGGGACCTCGTTCAAAGCAACAATTCACTATGAAGTAGAACATTATAACCGATCACAAGCACACGCTGCTTGGATCAAACCTTCTTCACTTACGCAGGAATGGATGAACAATAAAAGAATAAAGAAAAAGAAGAGATCTCACTAATCACAAGGACGTAGAAGCGCTGAGACGTCGACTGCGAAGTAGATCACCTCTACTAGTAGAATCCTCCATTCCACAAGCTTCATCTCTCTCTTTTCTCTCTCTCACACCGTTTGATAGCCCTAAACCCTTTAGAAACCCTTGTAAAACTTTAGAAAAGTCTCTTTTATTACCCTAAAATAACCCTAGGACCCCTATTTATAGTTTAGGCAACTCCCTTTAGTACTTCTTGCAAAACCACCTCAAATTTAAGTAGTTCACACCAAATCCAAACTGAATCTGCGTAACTCTCAACTAGTTGAGCCGGGTGCTCGACCAGCTGAGCGGACCCTCGATCGGTCGAGCAGACTCTTCGACTGGTCGAGTAGCGCGGAAGAATTAATACCATTGGTCGCTGGACTTTGAGTCGAGTCAGGCCTGGACTAGTCAAGACCACCTTCGACCGATCAAGCTTAAGGAGAAAATCTCTATCTCGTTACACAAAAACCTTAGATAGCCCTAAACCCTTTAGAAAACTTTTGCAAAGCTTTAGGAAACTCTTTTGTATTGCCCTAGAATAACCCTAGGACCCCTATTTGTAATTTAGGAAACTCTTTTCCGCACCTCTATGAAAACCACTTCAAATTTATGGAGTTTGTACAAAATCTGGATATGAATATGTGTAACCTTGATCGGTCGAGCAGAGTCCTCAACCAGTCGAGCAGCCCACTCAACCGGTCAAGTGGTACTCGACTCCAAGTACAACGAGTTTTGGTTTGAAAATTTCGAGTTACTCGACTAGTCGAGGGAGGTGCTCGACCGATCGAGTGGGCCGCTCGACTAGTCAAGGTTACGCAAATTCAATCAGGATTTTTTACGGACTGCATAAATTTGAAGCAGTTTTCACAGAGGTACGGAAAGGAGTTTTCTAAACTATAAATATGGGTCCCTATGGCTGTTCTAGGGAATACAAGAGAGTTTCCTAAAGCTTTATAAGGGTTTACTAAAGGTTTTAGAGCTATTAAAGGGTGAGAGAAAGAGAAAAAGAGAAAGAAGAAGCTTGTGGAAGGGAGGTTCTGCTTGCAGAGGTAATCTACTTTGCAGTCGGCGTCTCAACACTTCTACGTCCTTATAATCGGTGAGATCTCTCAATTTTTCTTTATTCTTTTATTGTTCATCTACTCCTGCATGAGTGAAGAAGGTTTGATCCAAGCGATGTATGCTTATGATCGTTTGTAACATTCTATTTCATAGTGAATTGTTGCTCTAGACGAAGTCCCGTGGTTTTTTATCTCTTTGAGGGTTTTCCACGTAAAAATCTCTTATGTCGTATAGTTTATGCTTTGATTTATTTCATTTTTTTTAACACACGCACACACACCCCACACACTCATGCTGGTGGAATTTCACCACCTATGGGTACTCGAACCTTGACCGAGAGTTGAAACTCCTGAGAGTCTACCACCCGGGCAAGAGTAAGGACCCAGATTTATTTCATTGTTTTATTATCTCATAATTTTGGTGTTTTGGAAGGGGATATCCTAATGTTTTGTGCAACGGTACCCAACAAGTCGTGTGCTTTATGCTTTGATTTATTTCATTTCTTTATTATCCCATAATTCTGATATTTTTAGGAGGCTAGATCCTAAGATTTTTGTGTAACGGCCCCCAACATGTGTTGGGGTGGGTGTGCATGTGTGGGGGAAGGGTGAGTGTGGTAACGGCCCCCATAATTCTCCTTTGTTTACTATTCTGTGCAGGATCAGGGTTCATTCTAAGCATGAAAAGCTCGGCCGAGGGTGATCTAGATTTTGATCGCAATAACTCCAATGATCTTACCCATTAGATTATTAGCCTAAAAAATGGTCGAGTAAGAAAAATTACAACGAAGAGCAGTAGTCTTCAATGGATGAAAATTACACCCACTGAATATCTAGAATTCTAAGATCATATTAACTTCAGATGTGGATGACAAAGTCAACCGTTTTGATTTCCGTGGACATGCCACCATGTGTAACGCATGTGAGCGGATACGTTCGAACATGGCGATGTGTTGGGAGGCTAGTTAGCAAGGTTAGGTTAGAGGCGTCAATGGGTTAGGTGTGCCAACAAGTTCCTGAGCCCTCGCCCAACATAAGTTGGGGGTATGAGTGTGTTTATGGGTCTTTATTTTTTTTTAGCCCTACTAATAATTGAGTTGGGTGTGAGTATATTCCAATCCATAACTGGACCCCACGTGTTCATTTATTCATGCATTACATGCATGCATGTATGATTTACTATTATATTCATTAGTTACACAACCGCCGGCTCTTTTTTTGTTTTTCCTATCACACACGCACATATCCCACACATGCCCATGCACTCACACTACATTAATGGGTGCTGGAACCCACGACCTCATGTTGAAACTCTTGTGAGTCTGCTACTAAGCCATAGGGTTGCATGCAACTGCTGGTTTCTTGACGTAAGATCATGCAATAACATGTTTTCATTGTGTAAATTGATATGTGCATTTTTTTTTTTTTTGGTAGGTAATATTCATTCCACCCGATAATAAATGGGTGAGATATGTTGGTAGGAACTCATAAAGAAGAGTGATGGTTCTCATCACTCTTGCTTTATGGATGCGTTCTTCTTGAGGACCCTTTTTTGTGAATTGTTTCCAGATTTCAACCATGTGTTGAAGTTTGCTCATCCATGGTTTTTTTTTTTTTTCTTAATATCATTTAATACGACCTTAGTGGTGTGTTGACGTGGTAAAGTTTTATGACCCCACGATGGATGATGGTGTGTTATATCTACACCGTCCTTCCATTTTGAAAGGTCATTTAGGGAATGAGGCGGATCCAAACCTCAAGTGGACCGCACTATAGAAAGTAGTGGGGATTGAACACCTACCATTGAAAACTTATTAGGGGCCATGGAAGTTTTGGTTCAAGTTGATAGTTGTGTTTTCCCTTCATCCAGCTTTATGTGATCTTATGAATAGATTTGATGGAAAAATAGACATCATGGTCAGCCTTATGAAGGTTTTAACGATGGGCATCATTCTTCCAGCTGTTTTCTGTGGTGTGGTCGATTGAGAGTTGGATCTGCCTCATTTTCAGGTTCATCATCTAAAATGTCCACAAAAAATGGATGGACCGTGCAGATATAACACATGCATCATCATAGGGCCCACGGAACTTTGCCACATCAACACACCACTGAGGTCGGTGGTGCATAGCACACCACGCAATCTGGTCCCCTCATTTCAAGCCGGGCATGAGTATAATGACTGATATTCATTCACTGCTCATCAGTGAGCACCGGCACCAGCCCAGATATGGTCCATTTACACCCTGCTAGACAAGGACTTATAGCCATCTCGTCATTTTCAATGACCCAAGTTGTTTACATCAAGGGCCCCAACCTAGACAGTTCAAGAAAATCTCCCCCCCTCACCAATATTTTTTACCCTTTGATTATTCAAAGTTCAAGGAGACCGTAAATACTTGTGAGAGAAAAGAATCACACGGTCAATGGATTAAAATACTCCCAATCAAATATCTTTTATTTTTATTTTTAACTGTCCCTATCTCCATCCAAAGTGTGGGGATCATATCAACGGTCTGGATCATTAAAAGACAACAGAAAAATGCCCCGGCGTTTGGTAGACGTCATCAACTAAAATACAGCTTAGTCGTAGTTTTAAATGGGGAAGTATCTCATGGAACTAGTTGGACAGTAAGCTATCGTCCGACTCACACGAAATTGTATACCTATAACATCTGTACGCAATCCATTCTGTTGGAAAGATTGTACCCACCTTGGATAACACATGAATTAAAATTATATCGGTACCACTAATTACGTTATGTACAAAATAGAAAAAAAAAAGTGTAGCTGATGATATAAACCAAAGTAACATCTTGCATGTGGGTTGGCCAGATTCCTGTGTAGGTCATCTTCATCATGATAGGTCCCACCTTTTGGACGGTCTTGATGTTATCAAGGCATAATATGATGATATGTTGCAAATTAGGTGCGAATCAGAGCTTGACTTGATGGTACAATTACGTGTGGAGGGGGATTATTTGTTACCCGAATAACACGTTAGTGGGTGTTTCCCTGACCGTGGGTCCCACCTTGATGTATGTGTTGTATATCCAGTCCGTCCATCAGTTTTCCTAGATAATTTTAAGGATGGTAAAAAATTGAAGATCCAAATTTCAATTGTACCATAAAAGTAGGGATTGAATACCACCATTAAAACTTTTTGGGGGTCAGAAAAGTTTTGGATCAAGCTGATATTTGTGTTTTCCCTCCATCCAGATCTTTGTGACGTTATCAACAGGTTGGATGGAAAATAAACATTATGGTGGGCCCTGGGAAGTTTTTAATGGTGGGCTTTCAGTGACCACAGTTCTTGCGGTGTGGTCCACTTGAGATTTCGAAACTTTCCCTGAAATGAGCTCGAAAAACTGATGGACCGTGTGGATATACAACACATTGATCAAGGTGGGCCCTAAGTTGAGGGAAACACCCACTAACGTGTTACCCAAGTAACACCCAATCCACTAACATGTTACCCGTGATCTGCACCCCAACCAGATCGTCGGAAGCATCCCTCAAGCGTCAGATTATGAGGAATCATACTCAAAAAAGGGTCGACAGGCACATCAAAATTGCAAGAAGCGAACCCTCTGATCAAACGATCGATTTCATTAAGCAAAGCCAAACAAGTACATTTCTGTTCAAAGAAAAGAGCAGACGGAAAGTACCATACCTCGTTTCAACACTGAAGTCTTGGTATCGAATCCCCAGTGGGGTGGCTAATAGTGAATTGTGAACTAAACGGGGGTGTACTAACAAGCTAACAAAAAGAAAAAAAAAAAGCAGACGAAAAGTACAAATGTCACCCAAAATTGGACCAAGGTGCAAGGATCAGCCACCGTTCACCCGTTGTCATCATCATCTTCTTCTTGTTGGCCCCGATGGCGTCTCTCCACCCGCTGAGCCATGACATAACCTCCATAGATGGCGACCGTGTGGCTAGTAATGGGAGGTAAAAGATGACCCAGGCCAAATTATTCATATTAGATATCATATGTTTGTACGGGTAGAGAGAGTGCATAACACATTCTCTGCTTATAATTGTAGTTTTTTACTCTGAATTTTAAGTTGTAGATCATAAGTATAAGACTTGTAACCTCGCGAGACCTTCTGTACGCTTCTATTTGAGCACCGACAAGTTCCTTGTAAGACCCATATCCTAGCTTGTACTGTTCCGTAAGTTTCCGCGGTCTTCTCGGTCGAATTTCGACAACTCGCGATCTGTAATCGATAGTTGCACGCAACCCTAAGTCATATCCCGTTTTTCAGAGTCGGCTCGATCCGAGACTTGTACCCTAGCGACCGCGCCGTCGCCGCGTCTTACACAACGATATGATACCCTGGTCAGGAGATGTGAGCCCGCGTTCAGTTTGAAGAGAAACACTACGTGTTTGCAATCCTAATAAAATCTCTACAACATGTCTCATAAATCAATCAATCAATCAAAGTACACAACCCATGCTTTCTTTCTCTCCAAGTCAAGCAATTTACCCCAAAAGTCAACAAATCTCTCACATCACCCATCACTCACCTCACGTTCATCACTCACACCCATCACATCTCTTACAACCACTATTTCTCCCTCTCTTTCTCAACAAAAATTCCATGCAAAAGTGGTGGACGTCCAAGCTCTCTCAAAGGAGAAAAAGTGAGTGTTGTGTGGCCCACTTTTCACCTCAAGATCTATCATCCTAGCCATTCCTTTCTCATCATCTTCCATCAAGGTGAGACACAAGGAGCTCGACGTTCCATCGGACTAAGAAGATCAAACAGTGGGTGCTTCATAGGCCTAGATTTTCATGTTTTGATGATGGGCTAAGTGAGGCTTACCAATTGATGGTATGGATCTCACTTTGGACCCCTAGATGTGGCCGATGGTCCACCTTGATTATCATGATCATTCCATGATGGAGCAACTCTCAATGGACCCCATCATGATATTTATTTTTCATGCATGGATAGGGTCATATAGACCTCACATTTTGATGAAAAATAGATCTCCACCGTTGATTTTGATCGGTGGGCTCATATGTAATAGGACCCACTTGATTGTGTTATAAATCATGGAAGGGAGGGCCCATAGTGTTGGGGTCTCTCCATCGCACGTGTGACTCTCTCTCTCTCTCTCCTTCCTTTATTTTGTGGCCCATTTAATGAGTGTATGTGGTGTCCAAACCGTCCATCAAATGGACACCATGGCATCCAAACCATGTGGGCCCTACCTTAGGGCGATGGGAAAACACAAGTATTAGATTGATCCAAATCAAGTGGGCCACATCCATTTGGGACCCACCTTGATGAATTGTATATACACGCCGCCCGTTTGGACGTGTTCATTGGAGTGTGAACAGGCAATGAGGTGTACTCATAGCAAAAAAGCAATTTGCCTTTAAGCTTTTTGGGTGAGCCACTCCTACAGGCCTCACCTTGATGTAAGGATCAAATCCACGCTGTCCATCCTATTTATTAGTTCATTTTAGGCGTTGAACCGAAAAATGAAGCCAATCTAATTATTTGACGGGCCATAGCATAGAAAATAGTAGTTTTTACCGTTAAAATTCACTCTGATATTTTTGTACACCAAAGCATATCAAATATTGGGCTCGTTTGGTCTGTCTCGAGCAGTAAAGTCTAATGGGTGGGGTGGATTTTACTGATATGGGCCCCACCTAAGAAAATCCTTAAGAAAAAATAATAATAATATATATAGCAGGACGTTGCTGCTGCTAGAGGACACACAGTAGCGCCTGCAACACTAAGCGTGAAAGGGACAGGGCCCCACCATAGTGTATGTGTTTTATCCACACCGTCCACATCACTGGACGGTGGGACCCACCCCATGTGTGAGGCTGCACCATGATGTATGGTTCTTATATCCACACCGTCCAAGCCTTGGACGGTGGTACCCACCACTAATGTATATGTCATATGTTCACACGGTCTATCAGGTGGACCACACTATAAAAAACAGTGGAGGTTGAATGTCTACCATTGAAACCGTTTGGGGGCCACAGAAGCTTTGGATCAATATGAAATTTGTTTTTCAACTTAATTCAAGTTCATGTGATCTTATGCACAGACTGGATGGAAAATAAATGCTATGGTGGGCCCATTGGAATTTAACAGTGGAAATCATTATCACCGTTGCCATTTTTGGTATGGTCCAGATGATCCTTGGATATGATTCATTTTTTTTTTTGAAATAATACTCTAAAATGATCTCTAATAGTAGTTGAATGATGTATTGGACTCAGCCTATTCAACTCGGCTATTCGACTCAGCCATTCGACTTGGCCCATTCGATCGGCCCATTTGATTTGGTCCCTTTGATTCGGCCCATTCGATTGGCCTATTTGAATTGGCCCATTTGATGTAGCCCATTTGATGCATGATTGACCCATTCGAGCGGCCCATATGATGCGGCCCACTTGACGTATATGAGGGCCCAATGAGACATATGTGAGGTCTTTGTGTGGGCCGACTGTGATGTATATAAGGCCCGTTGCGATGTGAGATTCCACCATGATGTATGTAATACTATTTATGACGGGTCATGCCTTAGGAGCAATGATGGTTAAACCCTTAAGCCGATTCTGAATACCGAGGCCGATTGTCAAGGCTGATTGTCGAGACCAATTATCAGTGCCGTTTATTGATACCGGTTATCGATACTGATTATGAGTATGTGATAGCATAGCATCATGATACCTACACCTTAAAGCTACCTTGTGTATATATTGGGCTCATAGGAAAGTCCAGTTTATTGCACAATAGAGAGGGTAAGGAAGCCCATTATTGCACTGAGACTCAGATCTACCCTCGGTAGGGGATATTGTGACGCTCCATCATTGTGATCACATGTGGGTGGGTGCACATGGGCGGGGCCTGAGGAGCCTGAGTGAGCTACCAGTGATTGGCAGGCTACTGTGCACACAGTGAAGGCAGAACTTTGTCCCACATCGGTTGCATTGTCTGATGTTGTGATAGCTATAAGTTGGATTCTTTCCTTCACTATCATGACACATTTTAAATCAGTGAGCTTATCTTGATATTTGGACTAGATCCACTGTCCATCTGTGAACCCCCATCATTCGTATGTATGTTATAGATGATTTATTAAAGCAGATGTCATTGGGCTGAGATGTTTATGGGACTCCTTGTGAGACGAAGTTATCCCCCCATGATCGCGCGATACGCGCAGGTTTGATGTATGACCTTGATGAGGTTGATGGTATTCGTGGCTCTTTAGGATTTACATATTGCATTTGCATCATTGACATCTGATATTTAGTTCTCTATGATTTCGCATTTGTATATTCGATCCGCATTGCGTATTATGTTATTGAATGACTTATGGGCTTACTAGCATATTTTCGCATTACTCTGATATTTATATGCTTGACACTTATCTTGTGCACACACTTTCACCACCCTCTAAGCTTTCTATAAGCTTATGCATGATAGATGCATGCAGGTGGCGTTAGGTCGTAGCAGCGTTGAACTTAGAGCGTGCAGCAGACTTCTACAACTTTGATTTTGATACATATATATTTCCCTTTCAGCATTGTATTCAAGTGTTTATATTAGTGGATATGTGATGATGATGTTACCTTTGTGATTTGGGTAAACTTGTGGTTATGCTTATTACGAGATAAATGTATGCTGAAAAATCTTCCTTATAGGATCCCAGGATTGGAACCTGGCGGATGGACGCTGAGAGCCTAGAATGGGGTACTACGGAGGCTGTCGGCACCGGATTCGGCAATCGATAATTTTGTGACCCCAATTTCAGGGTTTGGGGCGTGACATTCCTAGCGGACCAGATCAATGAGTTTTAATTGTAACCCTATTTTAGTATTGCAATACCCTGAGACTTGTATCCTAGTAATCGCGCGGACGCTACATACCAACGTTGCACAACATGCCCCAATGTAACCCATCAATTAGAAGCTGCAGTTTCGGCACAATCCGATGTGAGCCGTGCAACATACGTGAGCCCTACTTGCATAAATCCCAAGGTTATCTATCTAATCAATCAAATCCATCATTCAATTAATCAATCCATCCATCCATTAATTAAGTCATCACTTCTCTCTCCCTATTAGTCAAAGCAACCCATGCTTCCCATCATGCAACCCATGCCTAGCTGCCCCTCTCCTTCTTCCTTTCCCCATTCTATCCCTCCAGCTTCCTTTAATTCCCCCCACATCCTAAAAGTTCTAATACAAAATTCTCTAAATCCTTCTCATTTTTACCATTTACTAGCAGGAGAGTAGAAAGAGATTAAGAGAGAAAGATTAAAGAGAATTAGGAAGAGATTAAGAGAGAAAGAAAGATCACGAAGATGATTTAAGAAAAAAGAGAAAGCTTAAGAGAGAATTAGGAGAGATCAAGAGGGTAAGAGGAAGAGACAAGAGAAAATAGATATCAGAGGATATTATGGGTGGAGAGGAGCTTGGTAGACCATCCGATCGCCGATTCAAGCCGATCTAACCATTCATCTGTTATTATGAGTGCATGGGATGATTTTTTTATCCTCTTTTTCTTTGTGATTTATCCATTTTTGGTGGGCCACAAGGGTGGGACACACATTGATCATGTATGAAGTGTATAGTATACCCCATAGCTGCAGGGCCCACCTCGATGGTCGGATCCTTTCCTTACTTTTCTTCATTTCATTTCTTTGCTCATTTTCTTTTAGTTATGTTGTTGTGAGGTCCGCAAGTGGGCCACGCTGTTGAAGAGCATGCCCTGCACGCTATCACAGCATGAACCACCTTGTGTAGCCCACCGTGATGTTTATTTTCCATCTAACCTATGGTTTGCATTACAAATATTTGGATGATGGAAATACCTCAAAATCATGTTGATCCAAAGCTCCTTGGCCAACCATGAGTGAGTTGATATGATGGATAGAGTAAAATTTTTTAGGACCCCACCATCCTGTAAAAGTAAGGTGAGAGAGGGAGGGTGTGGCAATGGCTACTCGCGTCCAGGGACGCTGCTGCCTAGCAACATGCTCACCTTGGAAAGGCATCACGTAGGCCCACTCGTGGGTCCCGCCATGATGCACATATTTCATTCACACCATCAATCCGCTTCCCCAGGTCATCTCAGCCAATGGGCCAAAGAATAAAGTCGATCCATATCCCCAGTGGCACACACCGTGAGGTGCGAGGGTGCTAGGAAGCCCCTGCTTCAATGACGCTTTGCATGGGAGAGTTGGGGATGGGTTTCCACTCATGGAACCCAACTTGATATGTTCCTTAAATCCACCACACCATACACCTCTTTACCCAAGTCATTTTGATTGTTGAACCCAAAAATGGGGTTGATCCAACCATCAGGTCGACCTCACTACAGGTGATGGTGGGGTTGGGAACACCCCCTCATGTCACTGCATGCAGACGTGGGGAGGAGCATCCCCACTCATGGACCCCACCTTAATGTATATATTTAATCCATGTCGTCCACTTGTTTCTCCAGACCATTATAGGCCATTGACCGAAAGAGGCAGATTCGAGTCTCGAGTGGACCACACTAAGGAAAATAATGCCCAATTGTTGAAACCTTTCGAGGCCTACCGTGGGATCCCTATTCGTCTAAATCAGTCCTGGTCAAGGCCTATTGGATCCCATTTGAGCTGAAAAACACGATGAACAGAGTAAATAACCCACTTTGGACCCACCTTGATATTGTGTCCAAACAAATATATAATAATAATAATAATAATAATAATAATAATAATAAAAGATTTAAAGAAGCCATCAACGTTGCTACTACCAGCATCTAGGTGGGTGGATGTCCAGCCAGGGGTGTGAAATGGTGCCAACTCGTGGGACCCCCTTGATGTCTGTGACTTATCCACTCCGTTCATCCATTTTGCCAAATCATGTCCGGCCATGGGCCAAAAAATCAGAACGATCCGAATATCAAGCGGACTGCACTGAGGGAAACATGGGCAGGGGATGGCTGCCCCTTTTTCAAGGATTGGGGTCTCACTCGTGGCACCCATTTTGATGTTTATGTATTATTTATGTTGCTCATCATTCTCTTCAGATCATGTTGGGCCAAGGAACCAAGGTTCGGGCCGTCAAGATCTTGGGTGGGCCGCACCACAGGAAACCATGGGGGTGGAAACCCCTTACACTTGGAATCCCCCGGATATGGAACCTCTTAGATTTAAGAATTCCTAGATTTGGAATCCCATGGACTTGGGAATGCCTGAATTCAAGATCCCTTGGATTTGGTGCTCTATTGGACTTGGGATTTCTGGACTTCTAGAATCCTTTGGCTATGTTTGGCGCCCTGGATTTAGAATCCTTATGATCCTAAGTTAAATGCGATGAGTATTTGAAGGATTTGAAATTAATTATTCAATCAATTTAAAATCCCTAATTAATATGTGTATGTATTGTTAACACTATGATTGTATTAAATCCATTGAGCTATATATCTTGCCTGAAATGATGAAATCCCAAGACTCAGATGGGCCACAAGCACAGGATCACATCCTAGTGACTAACCAATGATTTATAATCGTCGATTACATTGGCAATGTTCAAACGGTGCAGATCATCCTATTGCTGCCAATAATAATCTGATCATTTTGAGATATCATCAGTGACCACGTGCCCAATAGATTGTAGCTTAGTGGCACACATGTTGCACATGTGAGTGCCCACCTAGGTCATTCCCAATGGACACCATCGTGGCATTTGTATTTTATCAATGCCTTATATCCAGTTACTATATTTTTATGTATAGGCTACATGAGGAGCCAATGTTAGTCTAATGTGGGCCACACTATATAGACCTCTATATTTCTAGTGGGGCCTACCGTTTTGTAACACCCCGTACTTTTTGGTACTCAGGTGTTACCATGTAACATAACTTAGTATAAATGCAAACCTAATTTAAGCGAACACACACGTTCATTCTAGTCTCAAGCCGACCGATTAAAGCAATCTTCATCCATAGGTTAAGCTATCCATCCAATGTTATCTATGATGGACCATCATATTGTTAAAAAGATCTATTTTTAGGATTTCAAATTTCATTGATGGACAAATCTAACCTATCATTTTGGATTTAAAACCCTGAATCATAAGATCCACTGTTCAAAGTGTCCACACTACCTTATTGGTCAAATTACCATCTCATCATACAATTGACCACATGATTATGAAAGACAACCTCTTAAGACTCGGATCAAAAAATCCATCGTTTATCTAGTTCTCGAGGACCCATGAGACGATACAACACTTAAGCATCACAATTAGGCCATTTGATCACTAAATAAACAGATGATTCTCACCTAAACTAGGCTAGGAACCCATAGGAACTTTGAAGGTCAGATCGGAAGATGATCCGATCGTCGGATTGACGGGAATCCCCAAGTAGGACTCAAAACCAAGTTGTATGGCCCACTGAAGTTGAGGATTGGATTGATCCTTCATCTAGGGTCATAATGAAGCCTTAGCAACCAAATGGACGGAGTGGATTCGTCAAAAACACCTATGTGGGCCCCACACTTGCAGTGCGTGTACACGTCATGCGTGCAGTCGTGGTGCACTGAACCACGAGTCAAGTCAAAGCTGGTTTGACCTGACAGTTTGCTAAAAAAGAGAGAATTATCTCTCTCTTTCTTCATTTCAAATGGGAGTAGTCTGTTTGTGACGTCTGTGGCCCATCTTCACCGTTTGATCAGATAATTCGAACCGTCTAACAGGTGTAACTCTCAAACCTCACCAAAACCTGGCATTTTTTTAAAAGGCCGAGCTATAAGTCTTATAGGACTGCCAAATTAAAAAATTAACAACGTAATTTAAACAAATAAAAGATAACAATTAAACAATCCACAATGCAGAAATGTAAAATAACCTCAAATGTATAAGTATTGAGAGGTTGATATAGGTGATGTTCTAAGGACAACCTTACACCAAAAACCAATGGTTTATGGTAGGACAACCTGATTCTTAGAATGGTCTGTGTATTAAAAACTCAAACTGATATAGAGGAATAAAAAAATAAATAGTAAAAGAAATAACTAAGCTATTACAACGTTCCCACACTTGCATAAAAGAAATTACAATATTCTCCACAAATGAATAAATGAAAATTACAACATTCACAAAATGAAATATTCAATCATTCACCACAAGACCAAAAATTATAGTGGTTTTCTTGTGTGTACACCAACTGTTTAGAAAAACACTCACATAACTACTCCACTCCTAATATCCTCACACAGTGAATATTAGTGTTCACTATGAAAATAATTTTTTCAAGGTTCAACTAAAACCCTCACAATTGTGTCTTTCAAGTGGGCTTACACAATTCAAAAACCCCACACTCTGAGATTTCTGGATCACCTCAGATAAACCAAACCAGAGGTTTTCCTAGCACAATCTCAAAAGCTAAAACAAAAATTTACAGAAAAGTAAATAGACTCATCTGGATATTCTCCTTTGATGCAACCCGGTAGAACCAAATCGGAGTAGAAGATCAACGTAGAAGTTCAATGTTCACAATCACTTGTGAAATGGTTCTAAGTTCTAAATTGATTTTAAATTAAATCACCTTGGGTAAGCTTGATTTGATTTTGATTCCAAGAAATGATAATACTTCAATCCCTCTTTCAAATAAAATTGGAATATAGAATATAAAATCAAATGCAAAGAAAGCTAATTAAAGAGAATATGAAATGAGCACTAAATAGCTTAAGAATATCACTAACTTATCTCTCAGAGTGCAAAAATCACTCTCTCGACAGGTCTTGAGGTTAGCACGACTGGTCGAAGGATCAACAAACTTTTAAAAATTTGGGCACAATAAGATAAGGCCGTTCCATGACTGGTCGAAGGTCTTGCTCGATCGGTCGAGTAGCCTCTACGACCGGTAGAGTCCTGTCTACGACTGGTCATGTGGAACTCAAATTAGTTGTTGGACTTTGAGTCGAGCCTGCAAGACTAGTCGAGCACCGTTCATACGACTGGTCGAGCAGTCTCAAGACTGGTCGAGGCTATAACAAAAAATCTCGAAAATAAGTAACAACCTTAGGACTGGTCGAGGATTTCTTGTACTGGTCGAGCCAGTGCTAAGACTAGTCAAACTTAGTCTAAGACTAGTCAAAAAATAAACTATGCACTTATAAAATGACCCGATTAAATTATGTATTCAAAATGACCTATCCTATGGTCAATCTAGGGTCATTCATACCTTATATATGATGTATGTACATTGAAAACTTCTTTTGCTAGTTGATAGTTAATCTTTAAAGTTCACGAAGCTTGAAATGATGAAGCTTGAACTTGAGACTTTTGAAGCTTAAATATGACTAATATTGAAGATTGAGCTTGAGATTCGAAGTAAAGAACTTCGTCTTGACTTCGACAAAGCTTTGAAAACTTGAACTATTGAAGCTTGAGAGATTGAATTCACACTTGGTGTTGTACTTGAGCATGAACATGTAATCTTACATTTTAAAGTTATTGAAGTAAAGACCTTTGATCTTGTACATGAGATGTCATGTCTTGAATTTGTAAAAGCACTACACAAGACATAAATTCCAAGAGATTTTGGCACTACAAAATTCGACAATAATAGGAGATAAAAAACATAGAACTTACAATTTTGGCATGTTGAAACCTACAAGCGCTTGCACAACAATAGACGCGAACAGTTCAACGTACAAGCAAGATTGTGTTTTCAACCTCTCCAAATTCGATCCATTATGATCAAGGTGGACCACCTTAAGCCAATCCAAACAGTCCATCGGGTAGAGGCCCTCCGTTCGACCCAGACCACGTCATCCGTATGCACCCATGTACACATGGAACTCAACAAAAGGAGTAAGTGGAGTGCAAGGGGTTGGAGATTTCTGAAAATGGATTTTTTCGTTTCTCCTTGCCGCAAGGGCAATCCGTGTGCATTCCCTCTTGCCCATCTCAACCGCTCCTCGAGCATGAATCCGCACCTTTCTTTTAGCGCCAGAAAAGGCGAGACAACTTCTCGTTGGGAAGAAAGGTTGCTGAAGGGTTTCCACTTTGGGAAATCCCGTTGGCGAGATCTGGGCTGTCCTTGAAGCCCGACCCTATCATCTTAGGTATCCAACTTAGGGCGACCACAGCCCTATCCGTTTCCCCGAGAAGAACTCCTCTCCACACGAGAAAAGGAACTATGGCAGAATTTCTCGTGAGACATTGCACTTGGGTGAAATGTAATGAGGTTGGTGGCTCCCACAAGGATCAGTGGCCTCATCTAGTCCATCCAGATGGCTCGGATGGCCATCTTGGACCGTACATGCAAACTTGCCATTAACGGCCACTTAATCTTCTCCGTCTAATTGACAGACCCACCACGAGGAAGTGGGCCTTGTTTTCGATCAAAAGCACTCATTTGGTGGGCCATAGTGGTGAGAATCCACCCCATGTGTTGGATTAGCGCCATGCAAATGATGGCAGTGGGTGAAACCTCCTCATCCCAGCTTTGTGGCAGATTATCGGCTGTTGGATGCGGTTTGAAGCCCAACCCTAAGTCTATAAAAAGGACCCTATTCTCTCGAGATTCTCATCAAGAAATTAGGCAAGGAAAGAGGAGAGAGAGAGAGAGAGAGAGAGAGAGAGAGAGAGAGAGAGAGAGAGAGAGAGAGAGAGAGAACAGGACAGGTGCGAGGGAGAGAAAGGTAGCTAGTGTCGTACCACGCCAAACCAACTTGGTTAACCCAAACTCGAAGCGATTAGGGTGGCCAGGGGTCTTGGTTTCAGGAAATATCGGGAGAAAGGAGAGGCAGAGAGAGAGAGAGAGAGAGTGAAAGAGAGGAAAGGAGAGAGTGAGGGCGCTGCCACTACACTTGCTGCCCTGATGCATCGAGTCAACACAATCGACCTCGGGTTGACTCAGGGCGATGAGGGCCCTATGCTAGGAGCTAGAAGGAGAGAAAAAAGGGAGAAATAGTAGGAGAAAAAGGAGAGAAAAAAGGAGATAAATAGGAAGAAAGAGAAGAGATGAATAACGAGAGAGAAGGTCACTGCCACACAAGTGGTGTTTGTCGGGTTGATCGACTCGCTGAGTCGACTCTCCTCGCCATCAGACCACAACAGTGGCTGTAATCATTGAGTTGCTTCAGCGCCCTCCTTCGGCTCAACACAGGTGAGTGTAACTCAGCAACGATCATTCCAACAAGACAACTGCATGGCCTGACTCGATAACTCGCCGAGTTTAGGCTGCTGCTGATGGAAGCTCAACTCGAGCATTGGCAGCACCTATGTTCGTCCCTAACTCGAGGACAGACCCCCCTGGATGGGACGCCTTCCCCCAAATTCATGGCTCCAACTGGGTCAACCCAGAGAAACGACCCGACTTTTGGGCTGACTCAGTAGGTCATGTCCATATGGATAGACCGACTGTGGGTCAGGTCCAAGGCGACTCTGGTTGACTCCGCCCCAATGGCTAAGGAGAAGCAACAATGGTCTAATAAACTAATGACTTGGTCCGAGTCAACTCAAATTGGCTTGGTTAAGCTTCTCTTAATCAGGTTCATGCAAGGGGAATTCATCAAGATTTGGAACTATGCCACCATAATCAAACCAGGAAACCCCAATTCTGTAACCTCATAGATAAGTTTCTCTTAAACTTGGAGTAAAAGATAGTAGGTTTCAATCATCTCTAGAATACTAGACTTGCAAGACAGTATGATAACTCTCTAACCCTTCATAGGGAATTGATTGAAAACCAAGCCTAATGAACCCTACTCTTACTCGAATGATGGGTGAACGGATCTTCCTAAACTCTAAGTACCTTGGAATCAGAAGTGTCCTCCTTAGAGGTGATAATTTCTTTCCCTTGAGCTTTCCATCTTCCCATTTGCTTTAATGGTAATTTTTATTTAATTTCGATTGATAATTAATATCTTTATCTTATAGTCACATGTGTTAATTGTTGGAATTGAATGACTAGCTTATATGCTTAATATTTATCTTGCATACTTTCTTAAGCTTGTGGATTACTTGTGGATTATTTCTGGAATTTAAACTGGTACATCAGTGGGAAACCCCCACTTATAAATGTATACCCATACTGAGGATGTAACTTGATTAATTGTGATTGTAATAGACCTTTGACTTAGTGGTTATTGAATGATGGTTTAAACTGAATATTGACGTGGGCATGCCATCTAGGAGTTGTTCTGTCTAAGTGGTTTTTTTTAAGGATGGTATTTTATCGCATAGTTTTTAATATTTTTTCTATGTGGCTCAGTTTTGATATTCGCCCTATGTGGCTTTGTTTTAGTATTTTCCCTATATGAGTTCGGTATTTTATTTTGTACAACCATGCAATGGTAAGCCTCATATGCTAAGTATGATTGACCACTAGTCGATGAGTTCCATTAAATATCTAAGGTGGGAGAATCTCATGAGCCGGGGATGGTGAAAATGGGATACTATGTCCAAGCTGTCGGCCTACGCTGGGTGACGAGCCCCCGTAGTGACCATTGAGTTACTTAAACTGGTTGATTGTAATTGGAACAATAATGGTTTAACTAATCATGCATTCATAGCATATTAGCAATGACGGTAGCTAATTCTGGATGTCGTAGCACATGCCCTTAGGTTTAGTGGGGTATCGTTTCGCTAGCTCTCAGACCATCGACTATCGACCTACGCACGCGATATGTACAACGACTTGGTACTATGTTGTACGAGCTATGCTATGCTAGTGACCGGTCTTATACATGGGTGACAAGCCCAAGTTCGACTGGATGAGCATCCCTAGGTCGATGTGCATTCATGCATCCATGCATTTAAAAAGACTGCATTATGTATCGTTTAGATTGCCTTGTTGTTTTTAACTATACTTATCTAAGGCGACGGTGTGTAATCTTGAGGGGAATTCATACTAAGTTAGCCACTCATCCATCAAATATATAACCATACAGGTAGCACAAGTGGCTTAAGTGATATTCAGGTTCAGACCGATGAGGAGCCGAGTATAATTGTCAAGGATGCATGGTTGTACCTACCTAGAGAAGCTGCGCGATCATGCGGCTTATGTTTAAATGCATTTTAATATTTCTCATGTATTAAATTATGTAAATCTTGTATTTGTTTATATTGAGACGTTGGTTTGTATAAGTAATCATGGGCAACCCCTTGTATATTTTAAAAGTAATTACAAAATTTTTCTTTTGTTGATTTGTCCATTCTACGCTAAAATGCTTACTTTGGAAGGAAGAAAAGATAAAGAGAATATATATATATATATATATATATATATATATATATATATATATATATATATATATATATATATATATATATATATATATATATGGAATTTAGATCTCTAAAGGTTAACACTCAGGTTTTTGGGAAACGAGTCATATACTTGGGTCTTGAAAGCATTACACGTTCGGTTCTCACTTTCTATATATGATGTGCTATTCAGGACTAATTATATTATGATATGTCTGCTAACATGTTAATGTGTTTGGCCTGAGAAGACACACTGATAACATGCTTAGTGTAATGGATAGCATGCCTAGTTATAAGCCCATACACATCATTTGTATGCCTGTTGTGGATGAAAATTGCTTATATCATATGTCATTCGATTAAGACACTTAAGGGACTCTATATAAGATAGACTCGTCCCACATGATCACACGATATGTGTAGGTTTGGTGCATGACTTGGATAGTATGACTCGTGCATTTCGTATTCTGTATGTCACGATCACTTTTACACCCTAGTGACATTAAGGTTATGACCTCCACAGACATATCGTGGATGGCCGGATTGAATATCAAAAATATGTATTCTAGCACTTGGGCATTATGGATGTCATGGGTAAAAGTCCCTGAACCCCTGTGGTACAATAGGATACTTTAACATCGAGACCGAATGAAAAACGTAAGCGTCCAAATGTTAAATACCAGTAGGCCGCGTCTTCCATTGTGCCGAGGTCGATTAAAAATGGGTGTGACCTTATTCGCCTGAGGGTAGAAGGTTATAAGCTAGGTTGAATCTGACCAGCTCGTAAATGAGTCCGCTATCAACGAACCAAGTTGGCATTGACATATCACTGGCAATACGGATAATGAGGTCTTTTCTACTCACATGGTCTTGCGCGCGATGGGATGACAACTAGTGTCAGATTGTATTACATTCTGGTGATGTTTCTAGTAACAAACTGTTCTAAGATATGAACTAGTTAAGAATCAACATGTTTATGTTGCATCTTTAGCATATGACATTCGGCCACGTAGGCTGTATATTGCATAACTTTGACATGGCTAACAGTATTCATGGACTTAGTAGTTTAGCCCTCCATCAGCTTCTGCATACTCTGATATGTTTATATTATTGTCATATGCATTGTACACACACACAAACACTCTACTGAGCTTCGGAGGAAGCTTATGTGTATTTATTTACGTTGCAGGTGATGTTAGGGTGTATTAGTAGCATTGAGCTCAAAACACGAATCTAATCTTTTGAATTTTGGTTATATCTTATATTTCCTTTCCAACACTGTACTCAAAGATTTTATTAGTGGATATGTGGTGGTGATGTTTCTGTGACTTAGGTAGACTTATGGTTTTGCTCTGTTTTTTTTTTAAAAAAAAAAAAAAAAATCTTAAAATTCTCCTTATATAATCTCAGGATTAAAACCTTGCGTATGAGAGTCGGAATCCGAGAATGAGGTACTACGGAAGCTGTCGACACTGGATTCGGTGGCCAAAAATTTTATAAGCCCAGTTTCCAACTTTTGAAGCATGATAATGAGTCATTTTAGGATAAAAAAAATAAAAATCCAACGATTACTTTTCATAAGATTTTCATAGGATCCAATCAAGTGTGTAAATTTGTGTAATTGGGTAGTGACAAGTGCAGTCAAATATAATAACCCAACGCCTCAATACACATACAAAAGTCTTAAAAAGCACTCATGAGTGCCATCCATCCACGATCCAATGTCAGTGTGGTGAAACCAGCAAGATTAGGTTAGAGAAGTTAATGGGTTAAGTAGGCCCGCGAGTACTTAAACCCTCACCCAACACAAGTTAGCTATGGGTGTAGGTAAACAAGTGGGCATATAGGTCTGTATTTTTTTGGGCCCTGTTAATAATTAAGTTAGGTGCTGGTATATTCCAATCCAAAACTGACCCCACAAGTATTCATTTATTTATACACGCACGCATAATCTGCTAATATATTCACCAGTCACGCAACTGCTCCGTTGATGTAAGATCATACAACACATGCATTCACTGTGAATTACCGTATGCAATTTTTAGTAGGTCACGTCCATTTAATTATGAGTAGATCGATGAGATAGGTGACAGGATCTCATTTAAAGAAGAAGAAGGAAAAAAAAAAACCGAGTGATGGTTCTCATCACTCTAGCCTTACAGATGCTCTCTGAAATCACGTTGATGTGTCTTGTCTGGCATTGATATGTATGCATGCACAAGTGATGGTCATACAGTAATTATTCATAACTCACACAGACTAATTATACATTATCCTAACACATTGATGGCACACGTGTGAGACACCTAAGTGATGTTAACACATCTTAACCAAAATTGATGAAAATCATTATTTATCCAAAATATTTCTATTGCAACTGATTATACCTCACCTTGTAATTGTAACCAAATAAAACTCTGTACATCTCAAGCTAAAGCAATGAATTTTTTAATCGCTGTGTTGACTGTTTTTAGATCTCAGCCGTATAAACTTCTTGTGTGTATTAATCTTAAATTAGGATGGATACCTGACAAAGGAAAGGACGTGAGGTCGAGCAAGTTGAGCAATGGACTCCTTACAAAGAAATCTCAAATACACAAGAGAAACAAAATAAAAATAATTTTAAAATATTTAAAATAATTTTATTGATAATGAAAAATGAGTTCACAACTCTTTAAATAAGACTACCAACCCTAGGGAGAAGTTTCGGAATCATGCTATAACTAAAACCTCTAAAAATCACAAATTACCATAAATAGTAAACTTACTATGTATAGAGGGGCATGATCCTTACGAGTGCACATGGTTTTCAGCCAAAAATAGTAAGTGTCCTATTTGGTTGAACCATGGTATTTCTTTAATTATTGTAAGCACTATTCATGTTGGGCGCAACTCCTGAAGCCTGACAAATGAAGGGTTATACTTAAACTAAAACTTATAACAGCACAACCTAAGGTAGCAGGGTTGGGTGGCTAAAGTAACTCATCCTAACTCAAAATCATATAGGGCACAACAGATAGCTTATTTGAGTTTGCGAGATACTTTTATCTTAATTTCTAATAATTTGGATTACTTTAATCATTGGCCGTGCCTTTCCTGTTCCATCTTGACTCTATAAGTGTTCCCAACCCGCTCTACATCAATACCCGTTACCCTAATGATTAATCTGGCCCATTTACACCCTGGCTGAGAGAGATTTGGTAGAATAGGTGGGTCTCAGTATTGGTATAGGTTAGACAGGGCCTTAGCCATGAGGTCCTTTCAGTCAGCCAAGTTATTTACATCAAGGACCTCACCCTTTACAGCTAGGAAAATCTCATTTTCACCCTTTGATTATTTAAGAAAATCTCATTTTCACCCTTTGATAATTCAAGGTTCAAGGAGAGTATAATTACTTTGAGAGAAAAGAAGCAAACGGTCAATGGTTTAAAATACTCCAAATCAAATACCTTCTGTTTTTTAGTGTTTCTATCCCTATCCAAGGTGAGGGGATCGTATCAACGGTCTGGATCATTGAAAGCGACCTAGCGTGCAGAGACAAATGCCCCGGCGTATGGTAGACGTGGGTCCAAAAACTAAAATACAAGCACGTCCGAGTTTTAAATCAGGAAGTCTAACGTGGGGCTAGTTGGACAAAGAGCTACCATCCGACTGACACGGACGTGTATTCTATAAAGTCTGTACGAAATCCAATCCGTTAAAAGAGTGGGTCCACCTTGGGGAACATATAGATCAAAACTACATCTGCTCTACTTATGTGTAGATGATGATACTAACTGAAGTAACGGCTTGCAAGTGGCTTAGCCAGATTGCTGTGCTGATAATCTTCATGATGTGGCCCAGATTTTGGACGGTATTGATGTCATTAAGTCATGATATGATGATACGTTGCAAATTAGGTGCGAATCGGACCTTGATTTGATGGTCCATTTGGGTGTGTAGTGCGGATTAGGTGTTACCCAGGTAACACGATAGTAGGTGTTTTCCTGACCGTGGGGCCGACCTTGATGTATGTGTTTTATATCTGATCCGTTTTATATCTGATCCGTCCATCAGTTTTTCCAACTCATTTTTGGACATTTTACAGAAAATAAAAAGCAGATCCAAATATCATGTGGATCACGAAATAGAGATTAAATGGCCATCATTAAAAACTTCTTGGAGCCCACGAAATTTTTACATCATGCTGATGCTTGTGTTTTCCTTTCATCTAGTTCTGTGTGACCTAATCAACAGGTTGGATGGCAAACAAACGTTACAGTGGGTTGTGATAAGTTTTAATGGTAGGTGTTGAATGGCCACTGTTTCGTGTGGTGTGGTCCACTTGAGATTTAGATCTATTCAAATTTTCGGACTATTCCCTAACATGAGTTGAAAAAACTGATGTATGGTGTGGATATACAACAAATGCATCAAGGTAGACCCCACATCAGGGAAATACCCACTCACGTGTTAGCCGGGGAACACATAATTCTCGTACGGGTCGGGTGAGACCACCTCTAAACTACGGTTGTTTCAAGTCCAGGAGCGGAATTGCTGTGAACAAGGACACATGGATATCTCTGTGCCACATGCTGTGTGGGCCCATAGAGATGTCCGTGACAATCCACTCCGTTCATCTGTTTTTAAAGAACACAGTAGAATGATAATTTAAAAATAAGGCAGATCCAAAACTCATGTGGGCCATACCACAAGAAACAGTGGAGATTGAACGTTTTTCAGTGATAGTAGTTTTATATCAGGATGATATTTATTACTACAGTTTATCTGAGTGGTAATAATTTAATGAACGGTTTGGATGGAATATAAACATCATGGTCAGATCCAGAAAGGTTTCAACAGTGGAAATTTCTGTTACCAATGTTTTTCTGGTGTGGCCCACCTAAGTTTCAGAACTATCTGATTTTTATAATCCTATACTATTTTGTTCTTTCAAAACATATGGACGGAATCGATTTATTAATAATATCTCCGTGGATCCCACAAACTAGGGTCACAGGCAATCCGCTCCCTTCAAGTCAAACCAGTAGTGTGAAGCCGGGTCAAGATCATCTCTACATAAAAATATCACGAAAAATAATTAAAATATCAACTCCTCGAGAAAAATGCGATAAATTGGATCCTCTGAATTCGACTATTTCTGACCACGACTCCAACTACAGCAGTCTTGGATGCTTTGCCCTCTCTCTCTCTCTCTCTCTCTCTCTCTCTCTCTCTCTCTCAAGTTCTAGGGAATACATTTCTGATATGTTTTTTCTTGCAATTTTTACATTAAATACAGATGGCTTTCCTTTCTATTCAAGATTCTAAAACATCCCATTTCATCTCTCCTCCAATTTCTAAGGCTTTCTTCATTTATTACACCTACTGGCTCTCTTTCCCATCTTAGAAAACCTCACTCTTATTTTCTGATTCTTGATTTTCAGCACTTGGGTTCTCTTTTCATCCAAGATTTTAACATACCCATCTCATCTCTCTAGCAAGCCATCCATCTCTTTCCTCCAATTCTCTATCTTTCTTCATCCATTCCACTTATGCTTTCTTTCTACTCAATACCATAAAAAACCCAACTCGCATTTTTCAATTCCTTGATTTGAATGCATCTTTCATCTCTTCCTGATTTCCCCCACTTAATGAGAACCATCTAATCTATTCTCATGGCTACAACACCCCCATTACGCTACCACCCTCGGTTTGGAGGCGGAGGTCCTGCTCCTCCTTTCAGACTCCCAAGGCCATTACCCCCTCGATCTTATTCTTCATCATCAGATAACAGTTTTCCAATCCTAGCCATTGCCATACTCGGCATCGTAACCACAGCTTTCCTACTTCTATGCTACTATGTCTTCGTCATCAAGTGCTGCTTGAATTGGAACAGATTCAATGTCCTCAGACGTTTCACGAGGACGCAGAGTCGCAACGATCCATTCATCATGTACGCCCCCGCGGTAGAGAATCGTGGCCTAGATGAGTCCATGATCCGTGCCATCCCAATCTTCCAGTACAAATTAGCAGGAGGTGTAATAGGAATTGGAGACGACAATGAGAAGAACAACAGCCATGAGTGTGCAGTTTGTTTGAGTGAGTTTCAAGACGACGAGAGGCTACGGCTCTTGCCCAATTGCACACATGCCTTCCACATCGATTGCATCGATACATGGCTCCAGACTAATGCCAATTGCCCGCTTTGCAGATCAAGCATCTCTAGTGCCGCCGGTCGTTTCTCGACAGATCGGTTCATGGCCAATGGCCCACATCAATATCCCAATCAAATGGCCAACAATGCTATCGATGTTGGAGAGGATATAGTCATAGAATTGAGTGGAGATGGTTCTTATCCAGCCCCAAGAAATGTAGATGAAGAGATTGCAGTTCAATCTACGGCTACCGCCAGACGCAGTCCATCTCCAAGGAAGTTAGAACAGAGGACTCTGCTAAAAAAACAGAGGAAATTGCATCATGTCTCGAGCATGGGAGACGAATGTATTGATGTGAGAGTGAAGGATGATCGATTCTCAGTACAGCCCATTAGGAGGTCTTTCTCCATGGATTCTTCAGCTGATAGGCAGCTCTACTTGTCTGTTCAAGAGATTCTGCGGCAGAATCCACAACTTCATGAGGTTAGTAGCGGTGAAGGTAGCAGTAGTAACAGTAGTAGAATTCGACGTTCGTTCTTCTCGTTTGGACACATCAGAGGATCGAGAAATGCAGTTCTTCCGATCCAGTTCGAATCATAGTTCAAGTGAATTTAGTTCTGTTTTTCAAAATATAAATATTGAATTTTTAGAGTTTTTTTTTTTTTTTTTAGTAGGGGTGTGATATATACATTTAAGTCAATGAGTGTAAAGTAAAATTGAACTTGGTAGATGGATTGATAGATTACTCAAATCTGATAATTCAGCCCTTATTATTTCATGTGGCATTGCTTGTATCATGGACTATATGTTTTCAATCTCTCTCTCTCTCTCTCTCTCTCTCTCTCTCTCTCTCTCTCTCTCTCTCTCTCTCTCTCTCTCATTGCCTGGATCATGGACTGTATGTTTTCAATCTCTTCTTCTCTCATTGCTGGGATCATGGACTCTCTCTCTCTCTCATTGTTTGGATCATGGACTATATGTTTTCAATCTCTCTCTCTCTCATTGCTTGGATCATGGACTATATGTTTTCAATCTCTCTCTTTCTCTCTCTCTCTCTCTCTCTCTCTCTCTCTCTCATTGACTGTTCTTATTTTAATCAAGTGCTGAGAAAGGAGAGTGGAATCAAAGGTTTTGTTTACATTGTGTATGTGTGGGTCTAGGTGCCATGTGCCAGTTCCATGTGCATCTGTGCGTGAGCACGTGCGCTGGTTCGTGGATGTGTGTGTGGTGTTTGGGGTTGCGTGTGTCTTGGTTGGACATATTATCCAAAACTGGTATGCAACGGCGGATGCGCACCGGTACCATCCATGGGCTGTATCAGCCCGAAACATCCCAATGCATGGGCGATACAGGCTGATATGACCCAGTATAGGTTGTGACCGATATAGTACACAAAACAGATCTGCAAATCATAGAGAGAGAGAGAGAGAGAGAAGGTTTGAAAAGGGTCCCTTTTCTTTTTTGAAATAAAGACATTTCTATGAGTCCTGTGGAAATGCATGTGAACAGAATGCATAGGGTCAATGACTGTCCAGTAGATTTGAATTTTAGAGACATTGATAGACAATTCTGTAGTCAATGGTTGCACAGTAGATTTAAAAATTGGAGGTTGATTATAGATTTTATAGTATAGTGAAAATTTCTCCAATCCTCCCCATCTTTTGCCAAATTAGCTTCTGCGTGGGGCCCAGTGTAATGTATTTATAGAATCCAACCCGTCCAAAAGAGTCACCCAATCATTAAAGTGGGTTGCCCCCAAAAAAAAATTAATCCAATCCAACCATCTTTTGTAATACTTCGAATTGGAAGTTTTTGGGTGGTTATTTATTATTTTCTATATGTGGCCCAAATGATAATTAAATAAGCTTGATTTTTGGCGCATCCTATCATCATGGTAGATCGCACTTAATGTATGGATTGAATTGCATACACACAACAAAATTGGCCCCACACAGCATTGAATAAAAAATGATGCGAATGGTGTAAGGTTGACTAAAACCCAAGTTGCAGCCTTAATAGGTGAGAGTCGGTGTGTGTGTGAAAGAGACACCCATAGCAAAGATTAAAAACGGAACACATGAAAAGAGTGTTTACTATTACCACTACAATAACAATAATAATAATAATAATAATAAATCAACTACTTTCGTCTTCCTCTAATAATGCAAATGTTGAAGAAGTAGGTCTGATTCTAGCATCATACTACAGTGTTTTCCAGCTCTTATGGAACCCACTTTAGTCTTCCCATTATATTCTTCCCTTCCTTTTACTTTAACATCATGAAAATGATAGGGAAGAAAGGATAAAAAGGAACCATAAGAAAAACCCATTATTCCATTTGGGGTCCATCTTAGGTCTGCGGACTACCAAAGTCCATTCACATCCCAATTGCTGGGCCAAGCTTATGGATGATCAGAACGGTGCAATAAGGTCCCACCTAGAATAGATAGCAATTAGGAGCTTCCACACATGATCCCAACCGTTTGATCCATGGACTGCAAAAAACCATAGAATGGTTGCCTTTTTTAAAATTTTGGGAAAATGAGGACCATCCATAGATTATCCGTTGGGTGGCCTACCTCATGACGTGGGTCTTACAGTAATCCCCGCAGCCCCACTGGCAGAATAGGATTTCATTTCAGGGGTTGGAGAGCAACTTGCTATCTACCTGTTTATTTATCTCAATTAGCTATTTGGTTGGTGGGCTGGTTTTGTGCGACATGTGGGAACTTTTGAGATTGGTGCGAGTTTCCTGGAAAGAATTGGTTGAGCTCATTGGAGGGGAATCCTAGAGAAATTCTGTTTGGGTCACACCAGGGTTTCTTGGAAGGGACGTTTGTAAGATGGTGAGTCACATTGTTTCCCTTTTATTGCATCATCACCTTTAGTTGACCATGACTTTAAATAATTACTTGTATTAGACAATCAGCACTGTTGATCAATGCGAAGGATGGTTTTTCTCAGTTGACCTTATTAAAAAATGTTTAAGTATTGCTTTGATCCATCCATCATCGAATTTTCGATTGGAAGTTTCTATCATAAATTACTTTTAATCGGAGTGACTCGAAACGTTCTATTGCTGGTTAGGACAGTCCACAACCCAAATTGATTATTGTGGCATTGTATACTAATGGTGAGTACCCTTTCAATGTAGCTTGCTTGCTAAAGTCCTTCCATATATATTGATACGTCATATTCTAATAATTTTAACTTTTAGAAAAGTAGTTACTTAATATGATATTAGAGCAGAATGTCCCGTGCATATTTAATAATGTATTCATTTTAATATTACTATGATTGGACAATCCTAACAAATGAATATGAAAATGAATGTCCGTAACTGCATAAGCAAAGGTTGAGTCAAATGCTAAGGAACATTAGTTGTGCACATTTAATTGCCTGTAGTTCTTAAAAGTCACTCGGATCAAATGAACCTAACAATTAAATCAATGGGAAGGAAAATGGACAGTCCATATTAATTATACTTGGAAAAAAATCAGATAGTTGATTTGGATCGTCCATCCCATAAGGCTCGTCATTACTGCATATGGCTCCAAACAATCCCATGATCTGGTCCTAACCACCTAGTCAATGGCTAGAAAATGGAAAAACTAATGAATGACCAGCCTGTCATGTGAGGTCTACCTGATCTGTCTAAAAGAAATCACTTTGATGCGGATGATGCTAACCATTCAATCAATGGCTGGAATTTAGATGATTCATATTTATTATACCAAAAAAGGTCTTATTATATCCTATGTGGTGCCCACCTTTGAGTGCCCATCTGTTTAAAAATCACTTCGATTGGATGATAAAACCAATCTGAGCAATGGCTTGAAAAATGAACATAGAAAGATTCATTGTGTTGGACCATACATCATGTTTGGTTCTACCTGTGTTGTGCTAAAAAATCACTTCCATCATGCTGTAATAATATTATAAGTGGCTAGAAAAGTGAATGTTTTGTGTAGAGTGGAATATCATTTCTCAACCTGGAGAACCCCATCTCAAGTAAAAGCTAGGGCATCATTTTTAGATTTGTAAAGTTGAAAAGTGGGCCTTTGGTTTGGTAATCAAACTAACCATTGGTTTGGCATCACATCCTACATAGATTGCTCCCTTTGTGATTTGTGACCCACAGTTCCTAATTTAATTAACTGAAGAAAAGGTTATACGGTTTATGGCTAAAATCTTTTAATATGGAAGATCACTGTGGAATGGTCGACTCATCTATGATTCGATGCAATAGATGAATGGTCAAGATTAGTGAACCATATTCCCCACTCTTAGAATTAAAAATCCTTGTAAATCTGCAAGTACCGCAAAAAAATACACAGCCAATTCTTACTCGACAAGAACTTTGATACTCTGGAGGAGTTTGATGGATGATAGGAAAGCACTAAGAAATTGTACACATGGCATGCATAAACAATCAATTTAAATTGAACCCTCCAAATTGCGGGTAAAAGGGAATGGATCGGTTGGATTTTTGCATCAGGCAATCTTCATGGTTGGGCTAAATCTTTGAAAAGGTTGGATATTGTACACGTGCTTGACATGTACTCATGAACTAATGGATGGCTAGTCACCTTCTAATTATAGTCGTGTGATGACATATTTTAATGAAATAACATATAAAATTATATAAAGGTTAGGATTAAAAAGATCATACATATGGCATATCTAGGGTAGTTGTGGACAATCATGGATGGTCAAGATCAAAAGAAAACGAGCTGGAACAATCCAATCTAGGGCCAAAAAACAAAAAAAAAAAAAAAAAATGACTAAATGCTGACAATAGCATTCAACTGCTGTAACCCAACGAAGATAGTCGAATTCAAGTGTATCTTATGTTGTTGGAAAGCTGTTGACAAGCTATTGATGTGACAAATAATAAAGTTGGTTAGAATTAGGGGATTTCTTGAAAAATAAATGCAATTTTCATAATGAAAATTGTGTTTTAGTTCCAAACATGCTATTTTTAGTAAGTTTCAATTTTATTTTATTTTTCTATTTTCATTTGTTTTAAGTTTTAAGAGCCAATTCTCTACCTGAGAGATTCTAAAAAGAAGAGAAGATGATAAGATAAAAACTACTTAATATAAAATTAGTTAAAAATGTCTACCGAATTAGACTAAATCAACTCTTTTTAAAAAGTGACTCACCAACTTATAAGATTGGAGCTTATTTACTACTTTTAAGCCTTCTAATTATACTTTTAACAAAAGTATAAAATTTAATTTTTAAGAAATAATTTTAAAAAATCTTATTTATAAAGATGCCAAATAACACCTAAATTTTCATGTTTAGCGTATAAACAAGATTGTTCCCAAAGGTTTTTAAGGCAAGTGGTTGTTAACACTCCACTAACTACAACACTCACCCCTCGCTTCTCATGTTTTTGGACATGCGAAGGGTGTGTGCGGTATTGACTCAGTGTGATGATATGTTTGACTTGAAGATGCTATTAATTACATGCAACTTAAAATCTTTAGCTCGCTAGACATTGGAGAATGGCTTGTGAGTTGGGGAATCATAAAACTTAAGTGATTCTTATAGTTGGTCTATTATGAGAGATTCAGAGCAAAAGACTCGGCGATAAAAAATGAAGCGGTTAAGCATCATTTTCCCCTTGCATAATTGTGCGGTCTTTATTTTTCAAAAATTTGAAATTACTTGAGGATTTACTAAGCTTTAAAAGATTATTGCAATCAATTTTATAGCTACAAAGACGATACACTAAACATAGCCCATCAAAGATTAAAAAACAAAAATGGAAAAGACAAATGAAATCAAAGTAATCGTGACTAAGGAAACTGGGTGCTCAACATCGGTTATGACCGGTGTGTAACTAAAGTAAGAAATTTGAAAGGCAAATGGTTTCTCAATTTTTGTTGTGTTAGGTTCAAAAGGGAAGACCAATAAAAGTAAAAACAAAATGAGCATGGGGTGTATGAGAAATGAGATTTTGCAGTTCGAATAAAGAAGCAGAATGTTGTAGTAAAATTGGATAAGGTGAACACGTCTTATGGAGGTGTGAGAGAAAAAGGGGGACTCTGTTGGGGATTTTGACCTGCGGAATCACACAGATGTAGATCTACGATAACAATTCAATGGCACCAAGTACACACAAGAGAACTCAGATTTAACGTGAAAAATCCTTGCGGGAAAAAATCACGGCACAAAACGACAAATCTCCACTATGAAACAGAAATTACAAAGGGAGAGGACTTACCTGATTCGAACAACCTCGAATCTCACCCTTACTACACCCTTTAATTTTCCTAGAACCCCTTTAGAAAGCTTTTTCATACCCTAGAAAAACCCTAGGAACACCTATTTATAGTTTAGGCAACTTCCCTTCTGCATCCCAATTGCGAAAGGACCCAGATTTTCGTAATCCGTAAAATTGTATAATGAATCTGCATAACCTATGACTGGTCGAAGGGGAGCTACGATTGGTCGAACAATCCCTACGACTGGTCAAAGAGCCCCTTCGACCGGTCGTGCAGTCCGTACGACCGGTCGAAGGCGGTGAAGACTTTTTTCTCAACAATCTCCACCAAGTCTTCACCCTTCAACCGTGTAACAACTTGACCTCTTCTCTTATTTCTGTATCACATCATAACTTCTTGTGCACACTCCGTCCTTCTTTTACACCATTGCCAAACCCAGAGAAATTACACAGAACTTGAACTTCTCTACAGGAACGATCTAGGAGAGCATGTCCGTTAGATCAGAATCCACGTGCTCAACCATCTTTGTTCCCATCTTCTCACAAAGAAAGACGTAGTCTTCTTATCATCTCACCGCTATCCAATATTGCTTGTCAGGGTACTTGCTCACAACACTAATAGTCTGTGAAATAACCGGTCTAATCTGGACCATGACATACACTATCAACCACATTCGAACAAGGCTCATGAGATATCCCGCTTTTCCTCATCTGTTTTGGGATAAATCCTGAAAAAACTTGAGGAGAGATACGTAGGGAACGCTCTCCGGCTTTAACTGGCCCATTACATCTTTGATCAATACCTACACATAAGATATTTCTCCTGTGATTACCAAAGCCTACTCATCCTTCAGTCTCAATGCCAAGAACCATCTTTGCAGCCCACCGATCCTTCATCCATGAAGGAATCAAACCATTGCCTAGGTGACAGGTCGAACCACGAGCTCCTGTAAAGTCTTTTCTCAGCTCCTTTAACTTCGAACCGCATTAGTTGCTTCATGTAGATCTGCTCTTCACTTTTTCTTACAGAAGTGCAGACTCCACATCTATCTTTTCAGCTCAAGATCACATTGGCCAACCAGCGCCAATCACAGATCTAATAATCACCTGCTATACCGTCGGCGCGAATATCTCTGAGAAGTCGATCCCTTCTCTCTGAGCATAACCCTTCGCTACCAACCTCGCCCTGTATTTATATTGTATCCTCTTAAAGATCCACCTGCATCCAACCACTTTCCGGCCCACTGAAAGTTTCACCCGCTCCCATATGTCGGTCTGGTATAACGAATCCATCACATTGCCCATAGTCACCTTTCACTTCTCAGTACTAGGCTCACCTACAGCCATCTGAATAGAAGATAAATCCCCTACGATATTGGAGTCGTCCATGTACCTCGCCAATATCCTGTGATCATAACGTGTGATTCTTCTCACAGGTGGCTGTTCCACCTGCTTTGTATCCTTGTCTGCGCGTCTCAGCCTTTCTGCCCTAGTCGCTCATGTGGTCATGCCCAACATGCCACACACCTGCTGAGGTGAAATCCACTACATCCACTGCAGCTCCACCTTTTGAAGTGCTCCCGATCAACCTGTACAAGTTATCGAGTCGTTGCGCTTTCATGATTACCCGTGCCCCCTTAGATACTTTAAGAGCACCATCAATACTTGTGTACTTACATCCTTTTGCCTTAAGCACACCAAGAGAAATCAGATTCTATTTCAAATCAGGAACGTGCCTCACATCTGTCAAGGTACGCTCCACCCTATCAAACATCCTGATGCGCACAGAACCAACAGCCACAACATTACAGGTAATGTCATTATCCATAAATACCTGTCCACCATCGCACTCCTTATAACTGATGAACCAACTCCGATGAGGAGTCATGTGAAAAGATGTCCCTGTGTCTAGCATCCACTCGTCCTTACGATCAGCGTATGACCATCTAAGCGAAAACACAGATAAAACATTACCATCACATCCATCTGGCATAGCAATGTTGGCCTCCCTGCATGAAGCCTCAGAATCTTACCTCTTCGATTTAAGATTTTCACAATCCTTCTTCACATGTCCTTCCTTCCCACAGTTTAAGCACTTTACCTTTCCTTTACCCTTGTCCTTGGATTTAGATCTAGAACCTGAAGAACCTGTACCTTGTCCAGAATTCATATCCACTGTAAACAGTGCATCAGAAGATGTCCTCATGTCGCTGTGTAGCTGTCTCATAGCATTGCCTTGAAGGGCTGAGATAATATTGTCGACACTCAGGGTTTTATTTATGCTGCACATAGTGTCCTTGAATGACTCATTAGATGCCGGAAGAGAATTCAACAACATACATGCTTGTTCTTCATCTTTCATTACTTCGTCCATATCCAGAAGTTTGTAAACTAATTTATTAAATCTACTGATGTGAGCCTCCAGATCTCCACCCTCTGCCATCTTGAAGTTATACCACTGCCGCTTCAAGTGCAGGCGATTTTCAGAGAATTTTTTCGCATAAACATCCTCTAACTTCACTCATAACTTAGCCACAGTTTTCTCCCTCATGTCATTGTAGAGAACCTCATCCGTGAGACATAAACGGATAGATGATAAGTCCTTCTTATCAAGAGTATTCCAATCATCATTAGTTATAGTAGACTTCCGCTCCTCAAGAGCACCATCTTCGCCTTGCTTGATTAAGGAACTCATCATCTTGATTTTCCATAACTCAAAATCATTTTTCCCTGAGTACTTTTCAATCTTATACTTAGCGCTTACCATTATTATTAATCCCTCAGATTTAGATCTGTGCCCCAACGACAACTCTGATACCAGTTGTTGGGGATTTTGACCTGCGGAATCACACAGATCTAGATCTAGGATAGCAATTCAATGATAACAAGTACACACAAGAGAACTCAGATTTAACGTGGAAAACTCTCACGGAAAAAAACCACGACACAAAGCGACAGATCTCCACTATGAAAACAGAAATTACAAATGGAGAGGACTTACCCGATTCGAACAACCTCGATTCTCACCCTTGCTACACCCTTTAATTTTCCTAAAATCCCTTTAGAAAGCTTTTTCATACCCTAGAAAAATCCTAGGGACACCTATTTATAGTTTAAGCAACTTCCCTTCCGCATCCCGGTTGCGAAAGGACCCAGATTTCTGTAATCCGTGAATTTGTGTAACCTATGATTGGTCGAAGGGGAGCTACGACTTATCGTATTATGACTGGTCGAACAATCCCTACGACTGGTCAAAGAGCCCTTTTGACTGGTCATGCAGTCTCTACGACCGGTCGAAGGCGGTGAAGACTTTTTTCTCAACAGACTCGGCACTCTGTGGAAGAGATTGTCGGATATCTCAAATCCTCTCTCTATTATGTCGAATATGAACCGTTGAAGAGACTTGAATTAATTGAAAATCGACCTTGATGTATGGCTGTGTTGGCTTATATCTTTCTCTACTTTTCTCTTATCTTGTCTTGCCCCTCCCCTCTCTTCGTTCTTTCCTTGGTGTCTCTGATTTTGGTCAGTTTCAAAGTGATTGGTCACCTCAATTTAGGTGGTATCTACAAATGTATTGTACATTGCTTGACCACAGTATAAAAGTCCAACACACTAAAAAAAATCATCTGTTGTAAAATTGTATAATACCTCTTTAAATAATCAAGATCATGGTCAAAAGATTGGGTTCTCAAATGAAGTCATGACTCACCCAATGTTTGACTCACATGGAACCTGTGGGAGATATCAAGATATTTTAATTAGTTATTTTGTGATTTTAAGGAGTAACTTGGGCCCGAAGAAAAACATGGACGTTGGCCTTGGGAGAGAAAAATAGAATATAAAAACCGACTTGTAATAGCTCCCTTGAGAAGGAACACTGGCAGGCAAGTGAGTGTGATGGCATTTGGGAGTGAGCGGGGTATGCACAATGTCCTAGACAAATAGATACTTCAAATGCACCTTCTTCAATGCATTTGTTTCATATATATATATATATATATATATATATATATATATATATATATATATCACTTATTTGGGATTCTCATACATCACTCTTGTAGATTTTTGTATTTTTTATTTTGTTACTCTCACCTCATATCAGTGACTTTGGTACCCATACAAGAGGAGAATGGGAGACCTATGTTTACACACCATCAGAAGACTGTAGCCGTCGATTTTTTTCCACTGACTGTGGACTGTGGACCAGTTTGAAGGAAACTGATCAGATGGCTAGCATCATCCCTTCTGTGTATTTTTAGTGATTTTCTATCAAGAGTAGGTGTAAGTAGATTTGAAGTGGATTGCCTGGTGATCCGTGATGCATATTTTCTTTATCCATGCCGTTCATCCGTTTTATCAGCTCATTATACAGCATCAAAGCAAAAATGAGGTAGATACAAAGCTCAAGTGAACCACACCAAAGGAAACAGTGGGGATTGAATTTTTACTATTGAAAATTTCTTACGACCACCTAAGTTTTGCATAAAGCTGATATTTGTATTTTCCTTTCATCCAGGTATATGTGAGCTTATGAATAAGTTGGATGGTCAAAAAGCAGTACGATGAGCCTAGCAAGGTTTCAACGGTGGGTGTCATTCTCACTACTTTTTTCTGTCTTGTGGTCCACTTGACATACGGATCTGCTTCATTTTTAGGCTCATGCACTAAAATAAGCCATAAAAATGTATGGACGGCTTGGATATAAAACATATACATCACAGTGGACCCTACAGCTCATGCCATTAGGGATATCTCTGGTGTCAGGGTCACCGGAAAATCCGCTTCCAAGTAGATGGATGTTCCTGACAAGTGCATTTTGGGGAAATGGCTGACAGTGGCTCTGTAGTGTCATCTGACTGCCACCCATGTGGCCTGTGGTTGGTTACCAACAAGGAGAGAGAGAGAGAGAAAGAGAGAGAGAGATGTGGCCCTTGATTTGGGGTATCAAATGATCCTTGCTGTTGGATGGACCGTATACCTAAAATTACGCTGATTTAATAACTTTAATGGCACACGTGCCAGCATGGGAAACATGTGAGAGATCCGGGCCAGTTACCAGGTAGGCCCCACTTGAACATAGGCCTGCCCAAAATAAGGCTGGTCTACACAGGTACTTCGAATATAGATAAGTTGGTCATCTTTTAACCGTCCATATTTCTCACACTGTGAGCCCCACTTAATTAACCGACCAGCATAAGTTTCTAGCTTTTGCATGTTCACAGTATACCCAGCATGATGAAAGGCCCAGATTTGGCGCGTGTGTGTGGCTAATCCACTCAGCCTGGCTCTTGATATTTCCCTCCCCCAGATATTACACCGATTGAATAACTCAAGCAATCCATGTATATGGACGGTTCCGATGTCACACACACTTTCCGAGTCCGCACGTGTACTGCGGGGAAAGTTGCGTGTGTAAGTGGTGCGTGTGGGTTGTGGAAAATGCAAAACAAAGACCGGTTGCAGAAGTCCTCTCTGCCCAGGGACAGACGCTAACGTTATCTTCGGCGACTTTGACGTGAGAACAACTAGGAAAGAAAAAGAAAATTTAAGTAATTTGATACTCTGCCAACGTGTGACATTTGATACACTGTCACTCAGAAATTGTTAACATCGTATACATTAATCCAGATAAAATAGACTAAACTCTGGATCCCTCTCGGTGCCAAATTCAGATGGTCAAAGAATCCTAACATTTGATTTGTATATACTTGTTAGTTGGAATAAGGTACTCGTTATTCTTCGTTTTTAACCCTCCAATAAATGTCCAGCAAAATCCTATAGTCTATTAATCAACTTAGCTCCTTTTAAGTTTCTTGGTTACTAAAACTTACCTGAACAGTTTAAATTAAATTATTCCTATGCTAGTCGTGAAATTTCTAAGTATGTGTATCACCGTTAACACTCTCCGAGTGTATCAAATCTTTTCAAAAAATAGAATATAGTCTATAAAAGTAGATTACGTCTTGCCCTTCAGGGCTCGATGGGGCCCACCTTAATGTATGAGTTTTATTTATGCCAATCTATTTATCCAGGTCATTTTAGGATATGAACCTAAAAATGAGGTAATTCTAAGGCTCAAGTGAAGCACACAGCGGAGATTGAGCTACCACCATTAAAAATTTCTTGTGAGTGGCAGAAGTTTTGGAGTAATCTTATATTTGTGTTTTCCCTTCATCCATGTTTTTGGATGGAAAATAAATGTCACGGTATTCCCTGCAAAGGTTTCAACGGTAAGTTTTATTAATGCAACTGCTTAGCGTGGTGCCGTCCACTTTAATATTGGACCTGCCTGACTGCCTAATTTTTAGATTAATGTCCTAAAATGATCCAAAAAAAAAAAATGATGGACGGCGTGGGTAAAATCCATTCATCATGGTGGGCCCACAGAGCCCATCCCTGCACGCATTAAATGCAGTTTGCCATACACGGATGCATGCTCTCACATGCACACGCACAGGGGATTCCATTAGCCGCAGCGGAGGATGGGTCATGTGCCCATCTATTAAAAGCCGCGGATTGCCTGCTGACACCCGACTGTGGGGCCCACGCGATGTATATTTTTATCCACACCGACCATCTGTTTTTCGAGATCATTTTAGGGTAGTAGCCAAAAAATAAAGAAGATCCATAGCTCAAGTGGACCACACTAAGGAAATAATGGGAATGATGGTACTTACCGTTGAAACCTTTCTAGGGCCCACTATGATGGTTATTTTCCATCCAACCTGTTCACGAGGTGACACGGATGGAAAAATATAAATATAAGCTTCATCCAAAACTTCTGTGGCCCCACAAGTTTTCAACGGCAGGCATTCAATTTCCCACTCTTTCCTGGTGTGGTCCACTTGAGCTTTGAATGCCCTAAATGAGGTGGCAGACCAGATGCACGGCGTGGATAAGACACATGATCACGGTGGGCCCACAGCATCGGGTCACAGATCAATCCGCGTCCTCTATGAAAAGCATGTGGGGCCCACTGTAGAAGTTCAGATAAGTGCCAGTATCAGTCTTAAAGGTTGCAGAATTTCAAATGGGGAACCTTGACTAGGAATGACCACACGGTAATTGATGTCATCATGATGTCAGCATGAAATGCGTGTGCGCTGATCATGACCGTCCAAATCTTGGGTCTCCATGTCCACTACTGTAGCTCGCAGTCAAGTTATTTTATCCCGTACTGGCACCCAAGGGACGACTGTTTGTGATGAGATCCACCCCGTCCATCAGGTGCGCTGACCTCGCTGACACATGCATGGACAGCAGCGGATTAGGCGCGGCGGCCCTTACTGTGGGACCCACCTTGATGTATGTATTTTATATCCACGCCGTTCATCTGTTTTACCAGATCATTTTAGTGCATGTACCCCGATTGAAGAAGATTCAAATCTCAGGTGAAACAGCGGTGATTGAATGTCCTACCACTACAAACTTCCTAAGGCCCACCAAAAGGATTCGGTAATGTTTATTTACCATCCAACCTTTTGATAAGGTCACATAAACTTGGATGAGGAGATCAAACAGTCTGATCCGTAACTTTGGTGGCTCATTAATGATCAATCACCAACTGTTTTTTTATTCTTATTTTTATTTTTTGAGTTAGCTTGTTAGTACACACACTCCATGTTAGCCGCCCCTCGCTAGGGATCGATGCCCAGACCTCGAGTGTTTTTTTTTTTTTTGTTTTTTTTTCACACAACCCCACACACTCATGCTGAGGGAATTTCACCACCTATGAGTACACGAACCCGTGACCGGGAGTTGAAACAAGGTATCTCCACTCAATCTACCAATCGAGATAGAGATATGGGTGTAGCTATTGACAGGTTGAGTAGAAGAGAGGTTACCGAATTCTATAAGGCTCACTGCGGACATATGTTTTTTTATTTATACCATCCATAAGATTCATGGGGAGAAATCTAAAGCATAGCCAAAAATTTGAGAGAGATTCAGGTGTACCCACCACAAAAAATAGTGAGGAGAGTGATGCTGACCGTTGAAGCATCTCTAAGGTTTATTTGAGATCCAACCTCACGTGAAAGAAGGGAAAATGCAAATATCATCCTGATAGAAAACTTTTGTAGTTATTAAGAAGTTTTTAATGGTGGGCATCACTTTCTCTACTGTTTCCTACAGTGGGGTCCACTCAAAGCTTTTGATCTGGCTTATTCTTCAACTCATGCTTTAATATAATCTATTCAAATGAATGGACAGTATGTATACAAAACATTATAAATGGTGGAGCCTACAGTACTCGGTCACCCCACTTCAGTAGCAGTCTCGCTACTCAACCTGGCATAGCCAATCCGCGTCCCATTCAAAACGCGGGTAGCCAACCGGTGAGATAGGGACGCCCGTAAAGTCGTCCAAATTGTGCGTGGGGTCCACCGTGCAGTACATATGCCAGACGCGGATTGTATATTGACATCGACGTTGCTTTGTGGGCCCCATCATGATGCACATGTTTTATCTACACTATCTATCATTTTTCAGATCATGCTATTTATCCATTTATGGCTTAATAAAAAATAAAAAAATAAGGTAGATACAAATCTCAAATGGACCACACCACTGGAAACAACGGTGGATCAACGGGCATCCTTAAAAACTTCATGGGGACACGAAAGTTCGAATTAAGCTAATATCTGTATTTTCCTTTAATCTAGGTCTGTTTGGCTTAATCAAGAGGCTGGATGTCAAATAAACATTACAGTAGAACTGAGGAAGATTTCAATGGGGTTCACTCACCACTGTTTTCCCATGATGTGGTACACCTGCTGTTTTCCTATGATGTGGTACACCTGAGCTGGAGAAGTGGATGGACGGCGTGGATAAAAGACATACATCATGGAAGAGCCCACAGGGCACCGTACAGTAGCCACGTGCTCCTTGCCGTGTCAGCATGCAATCCGCGTCCTGTGGTGTAGCGGTTGATGGAAAAGGGGAACTGATGCATGTTACTACCATGCAGAGCTTAGTCAGCGCAAGTCACGCGTTCCGTCACATCGTCCTATAATTTGGACGGTTAGGATCGTATCCAGGTTAGGCACCGGACGATTCTGTAAGGTTACAGATTGTGTGGAGCCCACCGTGAAGTATGTGTTTTATCTACACCGTCAATCCGTTTTTCTAGTTCATTTTAGAGCATGAACCTAAAATTGAATTATACCTAAATCTCAAGTGGACCACACCAAAGGTTACAGTGGGGATTAGACACTTATTGTTGAAAGCTTCTCAAGAGCCACAAAAGTTTTAGACCAACCTGATATTTTTGTTCTCCCTTCATTCAGGTTTTTTTGACCTTATCAACGGGTTGGATGACAAATAAATATCATTGTGGGCCTTGGGAAGGTATCAACGGTGGATGTCTTTATCCCCACTATTTCCATAGTGTGGATCAACTGAGCTTTGGATATGCTTCAACTTTCGACTCTTGCCTTTAAATTGAGCTGGAAAAACAGATGAATGGTGTAGATAACACGCATACATCACGGTATGCCTCACAAAGTCCTGACACCACATATCAATGTGGTGTTGAACGTGCAATCCGCGTCCCGAGACAAGCTGCTATACTAGATGGTCTAGATTTGACCGAAATCTGCCGTGACGGGTAGGGACGTGGATTCCCTGCCAAAGGTTTCACGTGAAGTTACTGAGATGGGAAGCTAGGTGGGCCACCCTGATTTTTTTTGATAAATCCATCCCATCCATCCGTTTTGTTAGCTCATTTTAGGATGTGAGACCAAAAAAGAGATAGATCCAAAAGTCAAGGAAGCCGCACGAGAAGGAAACGTGGGAAAAATGCCTACCTACCATTGAAAGAAATGTCCTATGAAGGTCATTCAATCCCCACTGTTTCCTCTCGTGTGGCCCACTTGAGTTTTGAATCTGCTTCAGTTTTTGCATGGTGTCCAAAAATTAACTGAAAAAAAGGATGAACGGGATAAATTTATCACGAGCATCACGGTGGGGCCCACCTAGGTTACAAGGGTAGGAACTTTACGCCAAAGCCTTTGTCAGGCAATCCGTGTCCCCCATTTAGGGGAAAAACTGCTTTCTGAAACCATGATTCTTAAGAAAAAAGGGTCTGCTCGTGGAACGTCTTAAAGTTCATATGATGGCTCAAAAAGATTTTTATAGGCCAACGCAGTAAATCTGTCGGGATAATAGGCCTACATTAGATGGGTTAAAATGTTAGATTAACCTATTTTGTGGGCCACAAAAGATAATGTGGTTTTCAAAACCTGAGTTGAGTCCAGCTGTTACATTTTTGCATGCTCGTTTCATATCACCATCAGGTTTGAAATGGACCTAATGTGCTCAAGCACATTCTCCTCATCATTTATTAGATTTTAGGACTAGATTGGTAATCATTTCATGCATATTTTACTGAGAATGACAACAATGTATGGAGCAGTCTGGAGAATATATATATATATATATATATGTGTGTGTGTGTGTGTGTGTGTGTGTGTGATAAAATCCCTGTAGCAACTAGTAGCATAAGGCAGGTAGGCAAGGCAAGGTTACAATTAGCATTTCCATCTAGGTGTAAAATTGCCTCATTGTGCATGCATGTCACAATGAATGTTGGATGAAGAAGATTGTTTTTATTGTAATTCCATGCCACAACAAATTCAAATTAATCCTGAATATTAAAAAATTGAATCTAATACATTTATTAATCATGCGCTTTGCAAAAGCATGTTCAGCGAATACAAAACAATTAAATAAAAACAATTAATCAAAGAAAAATACAAACACAATTTTTATATGAAAATCCTTGCAAGCAAAAATAATTGCATAAGGTGATAAAGATTTCTATTATAATTGAAAACTTAGAGTTACATAATTCACCTTCTCTAAATAAAGACGAAACCCAATCCCTCCTTGCATGCACACCCTAAGAAAAATCACATCCCCTAGACTTGTCTCAGTGGCAATCATAAACTGCTAAGTTTGCCAGGATTGCTTAGTTTGTTAGCATCACTTGGGAATCATGCCGATGGTCATGTTGTTTTTGTAGCGAGTCGCCTAGCGGAGATATATGTGGAATCTGATGAATAGTGAATCTTGTGAGTTACATTCCAAAATTGATAATTTATGGCCCAATTAAAGTAACTAGATATTTTTTGTGATCCAGTTCCTAGAAATAGGGTTTATAAGGTTCAGTGTTGGGTATGTACACATACACTATAGAAAACTTAAATTGATCTCTAATGAGTTTATAGTTGTTAGAATTGAACTTTGATGGTTGGTTAAACACCTACGAGGTTCATGAATATGATGAGCGGGTTACATTCTTGAATAAATATAAAAATCTCAAAGATAGTTTACTATGATCAAATGATCCAAAATTGAAGTGGACGATCGAATACCTTAATATAGTAGTGAATAGTTATTTGAATAATTGATTTGGTGAATGATTGACTATACTAAGGGACTATACTAAGGTACATGAGGGTTTGAAATTTATTATAGTGCATGTGGGTATCTAAGGGAATATGTATGGGTGTTTGTCTAAGCATCTTTTTAAAAGTTTACTTTCTAAAATACACGTGGAATTATATTCATGAATCTGCTTCTGCATGAAAATTTTGAAAGCACGAAAGGATTAAAAAGACCTTAAAATTGAAAATGCTTTTCCAACACCCTCAATCCAACCGATCCCAATTGACTTCAGCAATTCGCGAAGGTTATTATAGCCATTGGTTGATACCATGATATATAATTTACTCTAGAAAATACCAGCTTGGAGCTTTTTCTTAATATAAACAGAGGATAATGAATTATACCCATGGTGGGTCCGACATGATGGACAATTCAGATCATGTATAGGAGGGATGTGTAATTCAAATGTGTGCCCCACATCATGGACAAGGGTTAGATGTTTATGTGATATGATAGATATGGATCATCCATCTCCTAGCTATCGATTAGATGGTTTGAAAACTCCAACCAAAGTGATTTATTAAGAGGAATCGGCAATAAAGGTGGGCCCCACTCATAGGATGGTCAGATCATTGGTATGACCTCTTCTAGTATAATTATATGGACCATCTATTTCCAAACCATTAATTAGATGGTGAGGATCATCATTTAGAGAGGGTCAATCATATAGAGTCATAATGCCATTCACTTGCATATTATTCACAAACGAACCCAATTCTGAGGACATTCTCACAGACAAGTATCTTTTCCCATCCAAACAAATATGCATACATGTAACGATTAGGGGTGGCAATGGATCAGGTACGCCCACTGGTCACGTGGCCTGGCCTAACAGGTTTGCGCCAAGTTAAATGAATAATGAGTCAAGCTCAGATATGAAAATGTAACCCGTTTAAGTAAATGGGTTGAATCCAGATCCTTTACGAGTCACAAGCAGAGAAATCATGCATGTTTTCCTGCACTCTGATTGGTCCACATTATCATTGACATTGTCAGCAATGCTTCTTCAAATACAGTGTGATGATGTGGCCCAATCAAATTGCAACACGTAGAGTTTTTCTGCTTATATCAAGGAGAGGATTCGGATTCAAATGTGTCTAGCTACGGTCTAACTCTTTCCAACTCAGCTGTCTCATGTAGCCTATGACACGGCTCGGCTACCTGGCATAGCCCAAAACTTGACAGAAACATAAACATGATATGGATATATATGTGCGCATGATGTTCACATATTTTTGGTATGTATACATTAATTGGGCACGACTACATACCTTTAGACCCATATTCCATTCTTAAACCCGAGCATGCTCATGTAGGGTCAAGGTTGGGTCAGTCGAGCCCAATCCAATTACATTTAAATGGGTTGATTCAGGCTTGGGCTTGATGGATTTTAAGCACGTCAAGTTAGACCATAAGATAATGGATCGCGGCTCAGGTTTTGAAGAGAATTCCTTACATTTAAAGAGAAATGCTCGCATATAACTAGTTGGGCCCACCATGGTGTTTGTATAACACCCATCTTGTTTAGGAAGACTATTCCATGGTGAAAATGAGAGGCCCGGCTCATAAAATCAAGTACATTTGATTATTAGATTGGTTACATCATAGAAAACAATAGACAACCATTACCAAAAAAAAAAAAACAAACCTCCCACATTCATGTGAGGTACATCTAATGGTTGGATCAACCTGATTTTTGGTGTCCCATTTTTACGATGTCACACTGACAGTGATATGTCATGCGAACACTATAGCGGGCCCGACACGAAAACAAGTTGGGCCTAGTACTGATTGCATGTGAGCATTTCTCATAAATATTAATTATTATTATCATCATGATTATTATTAAAGGTTTTCTAAGTGCCACAATAATAATAATAATAATCATTATTATTGTTAGAGGTTTGCTAAGCACAGTCACCTTGTGGAATAAAACCCTTATTTGTTTATAATTATTAAGATTAGTAATAATTGTTATTAATAGTATTAGTACTATTTTTTTTATAATAATTATTATCCCTAGGCAAATGACCGGTTATGAGACTTGACCTAGGATGGAAGAATTCCGTAAAACTATTGTGGTGGTCCACATACACGTGCACGTGGGAATGAGTATGATAGTGCATTTGCATCTATGGTGGGTCCACCAACGGTCCGTACACATGTGTTTGTCGCCTGAGAAAGGAACATCTTTGACTTCCACATGTAGGTCCAGACCTTCTTGGGGTCCATGGTCAACATGACCCAAATTCTATCTGTTCATGAGCCATCTACGCACAGGACTAACGGTGAGGTCAGGCCCACGGTTTAGATCTTTGATATGCACCACCATATTTAGCATGTTTATTGGAGATGAATCACAACCGTACATTCATCAGATGGACCCACATCAGAAATGTGCATAACTTTCAAAAACATGGTCCACTTGAGATTTGGATCTGCTCCACCCTTAGAACCATGCCCAAAAATAAGCTGGAAAAATCGATCGACGGCGTGGATATACAACGTATTAATCAAGGTGGGCCCCACGATTAGGGAAACACCCACTAACGTGTTACCCGGGTCACACTCTGAAAATCGTAAGAAGACGAGATGATGAGATATGAGTCAACGGTGGAAATCGTCTCCAAAGACCTCCTTTCTATCTTCTCGGTAATTACGTGGAAGGACTGCAGTCCACGTGTCACTAAGGGCTTGATCGTAGCAATGTAATGGACACGATTTCTTGCAACACAGGGAATTCAAATCCCTTTAGCCTGTGTAAAATCCTCTCCGTCCATCAGTTTTTATAGTTCATATCATGATGAATTCCCAAAACAAAAAATAAAAATAAAAATCAAAGACCTAAGTTGGCTACACCACATGAAACAGTGGGAACTGAACGCACACCTTTGAAACCTCATAGGGATTCACTGAAGTTCTGGGACAAGCTGATATTTGTATTTTCCCTTCATCATGGCTAGAACCACCTTGTGAACGGGTTGGATGCATATGAACATCACGACGAGCTGCAGGATGATTTCAATGCAGGCATTTCTGGTTTTTTTTTTTTCCCCGTATGGTGTGGCTCGCTTAAGTCTTATACCTGGTTCATTTTTGGAAATTAATGTAACATGAGCTAATCAAATGGATGGACGGAGCAGATTTTACACGGACATCTTGGTGGACTCCACGAGGCATGATGCTTTCTCATGTAGGAACTCCCGCAGTTAGGGTTTGCAAGAAACAGGAGTGCCATTGGAACAATCGTTTCCAACCACACACCACGGACCTTACTAGTGTGGGTACATTGCATGTAAAGACGAGCACCCATGCTAGAAACGGATTGGCTACTTCCCCTGCCACCAGCCTGGTAGCTAGTGGTCGGTGCTCCGTGGGCTCCACCATGATGTATGTGTTTCATCTTGGGCTGCATATGTACTGAGTTAGCTTGGTTAACTCGGTCGACTGGACTCAAAGAAGCTCAATTGGGCTTGGTTCGAAACTGAGTTCAAGCTGAGTCGAAGTTGATTCTTTTAGCTCTAAAAAATTCCGAACACACCTCAGATCGAACTAGTTCAATGACTCGATTATTTGGATATTGATGTTGCTCATCAAAAGTTTGATGAAATGACTAAAAGAAGTGTCGGCTGGTAGCAAGGAAGGTATGCATATGAAACAAACATTTTTTTTTCTTAATTTTGATATTGCATACAAGGCATTTAATGAAATACATGTAACACCACTGTTGTTGTTTTGCATATAATGAAAATTTGAAGGTGCAGTCCATGTGTTTGTGAAAATGCTGTACAGGTGAACTCGACTTGAACTGGCCCGAGTTGCTGACCGAACCGAGTTGACCTGGCTAGTTAGACTCGAGGACCGAGCCATGTCGAATTCGAGCCGAGGTCAGCTAGTGGCTGATCTGAGTTGAGTTGTCCCAAGCTCGACTCGGTTCAACTCATGTACACCTCGAGTTTCATCCATGCCGTCCATTTATTTCTCTAGATCATTTTATGGTATGATACCAAAAATGAGGTATATCCTAATCTCAGGTGGACCATACCACAAGAAAAAAACTAATGATTGGATTCCCACCATTAAAATCCTCCAAAGGCTCACCATACTGTTTATTTGACATCCAATTTGTTGATTAGGTCATACAGACCCAGATGAAGGTAAAAAACAAAGATTAGCTTGATCCAAAACTTTTATGGCCTCCAAATTTTTTTAATGGTCCACATTCATTCAACATTGTTTCCTTTAATGTGGTCCACTTGAGATTGGGATATAACTCATTTTTGATCTCATATCATAAAATGATCTAGAAAAATAGGTGAACGACATGGATGAAACACATACTATTGTAAAACAGATGTCCTAAATCTTGTTCACCGCGCTGCTCAACCAGTCGAGGGACTGGCTCGACTCGAGGTCCAACGACAATGTTTCTAAAAATCTCGAAGTCTTTGACCAGTCGAAGGTTACGCAAATAGTTCGCGGATTCTGCGTGGACTACGTAAATTTGAAGTGGTTTCATAGAGGTGCGTAAGTGGAGTTTCCTAAACTATAAATGAGGGTCGTTAGGGCCTTTCTAAGTAATGTTAAGATTTTCTAAAGGGGTTCTAAGGATTAGTAAAAGGGTTTTAGGTTTTCAAAAGGGTGTAGCAAGAGTGAGATTTGAGGTTGTTCAAATTGGGTAAGTCTTTTCTCTTTATAATTTCTATTTTCATAGTGGAATTGTGTTATTTTGTGCTGTGATTTTTTACCGAAAGAGTTTTCCACGTTAAATCTTTGTGTTATCTTGTGTTTGCTTGGTGCCATTGGATTGCCATCATAGATCCAAATTTGTGTGATTCCGCAGCACAAATCCCCAACACATAAATCATGGTGGGGCCTACAGAGTACCGACCACCAGCCATTGGCTGGTGTAGGGGGAGTAGCCAATCCGTTCTTGATGCTCCTCCAGCTCTCAATTGTACGAACAGTTAAAAAAGGAGATCAAAGTTACATGGGCTTCACAATGATGTATTTATTATATCCAGATCGTTCATCCATTTGACAAGATTATTTAGAGCATGTACCCCATCACAAATGGTAGTTGGGGCAATAACTCTCACATTTAAAATATTTGTAGGACCCAACATAATGATTATTTTCCATCCAATCTATTCATAAGGTCACGTGGGTTTAAATAAAGAGGAAAAACAAATATCACTTTAATCCAAAACTTCTATAACTCACAACATGGCTTGAATGGTAGACATTAAATCTCACACTGCTTTTTACAGTGTGGTCTACTTGATTTTTAAATTTTCCTGCATTTTCAGCTAAAGCTTTATGACAGCTCACCAAATGAATGGATGGTTTGATTATAACAAATACCTAGTTATAAAACCCACAGGAACAGGTGACATCAAAACACTATGCAGGTCAATGGTGCATGGTACACCAGCCAATGCTTTCCTACCCGAGGAAGCAGATTGGCTAGGGAACGAATTGGCTACTACCCCTGACACCTGCCAATGGCTGGTGGTTGGTGCTATGTGGGCTACACCATGATGTATGTGTTTCATCCATGCCATCCATCTATTTTTACAGATCATTTTACGGCATACATCCAAAAATGAGATATATCCAAATCTCAAGTGGACCACGTTAAAGGAAACAGTGTTGAATGAGGTTTGACCATTAAAAACATTTTGGGGGCCACAAAAGTTTTGGATTAAGCTGATATTTGTTTTTTATCTTCATCTGGGAATTTATGACCTAATCAACAGATTAGATGTCAAATAAACAGTATAGTGGGCCATAGGATGATATTAATGGTTGATATCCAATCACTATTGTTTTCAAGTGGTGTGGTCCAACTGAGATTTATATACCTCTCGGTTTTTGGAACAAGCAATAAAATGCTCTTTAAAAATGGATGAACGGAATGGATGAAACACATACATCATGTTGGGGCCCACAGAGCACCAAACACCAGCCACGGAGCTGGTGTCAGGGGGAGTAGCCAATCCGTTTCCGATTGGCTAGTGTACCACATACCAAGGACTTGGCGTGCACCACGTACCAAGGACTTGGCTGGTGTATTGACATCACCAGCATGTATAGGTCCATCATGAGGTATGTATTATATTCAAACTGTCGTTCCATTTTTTTCAAGCTCGTGGTAAGGCTAGAAAATAAGAGAGGTCCCAGGGTCTATCATTGAAACTCTCCCAGGCATAAATATTTTGAACCATGCTCTAAAATAAGCTGAAAAAATCTATCGAAGGCGTGGATATACATCACATTAATCAAGGTGCACCCCACGGTTAGGGCAACACCCACTAACGTGTTACTCGGGTCACCCTCTGAAAATCGTAAGAAGATAAGATAATAAGATACGAGTCAACGGTGGAAATCGTCTCCAAAGACCTCCTTTCTTTCTTCTCGGTAATTACGTGGAAGGACCGCAGTCCACGTGTCACCAAGGGCTTGATCGTAGCAAGGTAACGGACACGATTTCTTGCAACACGGGGATTTCAAATCCCTTTAGCCCCACCCCATTGTCCGTGTAAAATCGTCTCGGTCCATCAGTTTTTACAGCTCATATCATGATGAATTTCCAAAACGAAAAAATAAAAATAAAAATCGAGGACGTAATTTGGCTACACCACATGAAACAGTGGGAACTGAATGCCCACCTTTGAAACCTTGTAGAGGTTCACTGAAGTTCTGAAACAAGCTGATATTTGTATTTTCCCTTCATCATGGCTAGAACCACCTTGTGAATGGTTTGGATGCATATGAACGTCACAATGAGCCGCAGGATGGTTTCAATGTAGGCATTTCCGGTTTTTTTTTTTTTTTTTGGGTATGGTTTGGCTCACTTGAGTCTTATACCTGGTTCATTTTTGGAATATCAATGTAATATGAGCTAATAAAATGGATGGACGGAGAGGATTTTACACGGACATTTCAGTGGACCCCATGAGGCTGTCTCATGTAGGAACTCACGCAATTAGGGTTCGCAAGAAACAACGTTTCCAACTGAAACAAATGCCTCTTTCGAAGGAAGTGGATTGGCTGGTGTGCCACACACCACCGAGTTCACTGATGTTCGGACGTGCCGTGCAAAGAGAAGCACGTCGGTGTGCTGGTAAACGAATTGGCTACTCCTGCCACCAGCCAATGGCTGATGGTCGGTTCTCTGTGCATCCCACCATGGTGTATGTCACTGTTCATTTATTTTCTTAGATTATTTTATGTTACGAGACCAAAAATTAACATCCCAGTCTAAAGTGGACGACATTATAGGAAACAATGTTGAATGAAAGTCTGCTATAAAAAATTTTTTGGGGCCCATAAAAGTTTTGTATCAAGCTTATCTTTATTTTTTTTTTCTCTTCATTTGGGTCTGTATGACCTAATCAACAGATTGGATGTCAAATAAATAGTACAGTGTGCCTTAGGTGGATTTTAATGGCGGATATCCAATTACTATTGTTTTCCTTTTCTTAAATCAAGCATTTAAAGTGATTTGAAAAAATGGATGAACAAAATGGATGAAACGCATACATCATGGTAGGTCCACAACGCACAGACCACCAGCAACCAGGCCGGTGGCAGGGGAGTAGCCAATCCGTTTCCACACCGATTCTCCAATAGCTCCTGGTTATACTAGCGGTTAGAAGGAGATCAAAGTTACATGGGGTCTACGGTAATGTATTTATTATATCCAAATCATTCATATATTTGGCAAGATTATTTACAGCATGTACCACACCACGAATAATAGTACGGTAATAATTCTCACTGTTAAAACATTTGGAATATTTACCACTGTACGAGTCATTTACCCGCTTAAGCCCACCCCTGTTTACCGGTTCAGAATGAGGCCCCTCCTGTACGGACGACATGACAAAGGTCGAAAATGCCCCTGGTTTTTTCCTTCAAACAGATCGGCCGGCACTTGAAGACGAGCGCGGACGATCATCGATCTTCGAGTTGTACGAACGGTTCTAAAGAGATCAAAGTAACATGGCTCCATAGCTATGTATTTATTATATCCACATCATTCCTTTATATTTCAAGATCATTTCGGAGTATTATAAAAAAAAATCAAAAATCATATCCACAGATCAATTGGACCACACCACAAAAAGCATCGGAAAATTGATTTTCAACGTTGAAACTTTTGTAGGGCCCACCATAACATTTATTTTCCATCCAATCTATTCATAAGGTCACAAAGACCTGGATGAAGAGGAAAAACAAATTTCATAATGATCCAAAACTTCCGGGATACCTAAAAGGGTTTCAACGGTAGACATTCTAAGCATAGGGTAATACTGTCTGACGTATAGCTACGGATTAAAACCATATCCATATATACCATAATCCGTTGCTACAGAGGACCGTTCGGGGTGGAGTTGCCAAACTAGTGGCTCTCACGCCAGTTGCTAGCTTATCCGGCGGGGCCAAGCCCATCTGACAGTCCCTATAGCTACTGATTATAGCCGTAGCCATAGACGGACCGTCATGATGACAATCTATGCATTTTTTTTTTCTTCTTTTTTGGCTTTTTTTTCTTTTCTTTTTTTTTTTTGGTTACAAGGAGAACTTTATTCTACCTAGAATTTTCTCTAACACATATTTATATAAATATGTATATATAAGCATATAAATTTTTTTATCTCTCTCGTTTTTTCATTTCTTTCTTTATTCATTTAACAAGAATATCTTCTAAACCAAAATTAGTGACTTGATTTACCCTATATGATTTTGGGGTGGGAGAAGCTACTTTAGCCAACCAACTTGGTTATTTTCTAAGATTCCATTAGGTCGATGGTCGAAAATCCATTTCATTCACTTTGCGGTCAATTTCAATCAGTTCATGATAAATTTCATTCATTTCATTTACTTTGTGATCAATTTAATACATTTCACGGCCACTCCTGGTGATTCCCCTTCACTTCACAATCAATTCCAAGCATTTCACGGTCAATTCCCTTCGCTTCATGGACAATTTCATGCATTTCATGCTCAATTCCCTTCATTTCACGGTCAATTTCATGCATTTCTCTGTCAACTCTTGCGATTCCCTTTCTTTTCACGGTTAATTCCATGCATTTCACAGTCAATTCCCTTTACTTCATTGTCAATTCAATGCATTTCACGGTTAATTCCCATCACTTCAAGGTCAATTCAATGCATTTCACCATCAATTTTGGTTGTTCCCCTTCACTTCACAGTCAATTCCTTTTACTTCACGGTCAATTCAATGCATTTTATGGTCAATTCCCTTCATTTCACGATCAATTCCATGCATTTCACGATCAATTTCAGCAATTCCCCTTTACTTCACAGTTAATTCCATCCCTTTCACAGTCAATTCCCTTCACTTCACAGTCAATTCAATGCATTTCACAGTCAATTCCCTTCACTTCACTATCATTTACATGCATTTCACGATCAATTTCGGTGATTCCCCTTCACTTCACGGTCAATTCCCTTCACTTCATGGTAAATTCCATGAACATGAAATTGACTGTGAAGAGAAGGGGAATCATCAGAATTGACCGTGAAATGCATGGAATTGATCGTGAACCGAAGGGAATTGACTCTGAAATGCATTGAAATTATAGTGAAGTGAAGGGAATTGACCGTGATATGCATTGAATTGACCGTGAAGTGAAGAGGAATCACGCGGAATTGATCGTGAAATGCATGGAATTGACCGTGAAATTAAGGGAATTGACCGTGAAATGCATTAAATTGACAGTGAACAAAAGAGAATTGACCGTGGAGTAAAGGGAATTGACTGTTAAGTGAAGGGGAACCACTGGAATTGACCATGAAATGCATGGAAATGACCATGAAGTGAAGCGAATTGACCGTAAAAGGCATGAAAATGACCGTGAAATGAAACGAAATTGCTGGAAATGCATGGGAATGACCGTGAAATAAAATGGAATCGTAAAAAATGACCGCGAAATGCATGGAAAAGACCGCGAGGTAAAGCGAATTGACCATGAAATGCATGGAAATGACGGTGAAGTGAAGGAAATTGACCGTGAAATACATGGAAATGACCGTGAAATGAAACGAAATCGCAAGAAATGATGATAAAATGCATGAAAATTTCCGTGAAGTGAAGTGAATTGACCGTGAAATGCATGGAAATGACCGTGAAGTGAAGGGAATTGACCGTGAAATGCATGGAAATGACCATGAAATGAAACGGAATCGCTGGAGTTGACCATGAAGTGAAGCGAATTGACCGTGAAATGCTTGGAAATGATCATGAAGTGAAGGGAATTGATCGTGAAATGTATGCAAATGACCATGAAGTGAAGTGAATTAATCGTAAAATGCATGAAAATGACTGTGAAGTGAAGGAAATTGATCGTGAAATGCATGGAACTGACTGTGAAATAAAACAGAATCGTTGAAAATGACCGTAAAATGCATGGAAATGACCATGAAATAAAACGGAATCGCTGAATATGACCGTGAAATGCATGGACCTGACCATGAAGTGAAGAAAATTGACCATGAAATGCATGGAAATAACTGTGAAGTGAAGGGTATTAACCGTGAAATGCATGGAAATAACCGTGAAATGAAACGAAATCGGCGGAATTGACCGTGAAACGCATGGAAATGACCGTGAAGTGAATTGACCATGAAATGCATGGAAATGACCGCAAAGTGAAGGAAATTGACCGTGAAATGCATGCAAATGACCGTGAAATGAAAGGAATTAACTGTGAAATGCATGGAAATAACCGTCAAATGAAACAGAATCACCGAAAATGACTGTGACATGCATGGAAATGACTGTGAAGTGAAGTGAATTGACCACGAAATGTATAGAAATGACCGTGAAGTGAAGGTAATTGACTGTGAAATGCATGGAAATGATTGTGAATGCATTGAATTGACCGTGAAGTGAAGGGGAATCGTCGGAATTGACGGTGAATGCATAAAAATGATCGTGAAGTGAAGGGAATTGACCTTGAAATGCATTTAATTGACCGTGAAGTAAAGGGGAATCATCAAAATTCACTGTGAAATGCATGGAATTAACCGTAAAATTAAGGGAATTGACCATGAAATGCATGGAATTGACCATGAAGTGAAGGGAATTGACCGCGAAATGCATGGAATTGACCATAAAGTGAAGGGGAATCGCCGGAATTGACCGTGAAATGCATGAAAATGACCATGAAGTGAAGAGAATTGACCGTGAAATGCATTGAATTGATTGTGAAATGCATGGAACTGACCGTGAAGTGAAGGAGAATCGTCGAAATTGACCATGAAATGCATGTAATTGACCATTAAATGAAGGGAATTGACCATGAAATCCATGGAAATGACCGTGAACTAAAGGGAATTGACCGTGAAATGCATGGAAATGACCGTGAAGTGAAGGGGATTGACAGTGAAATGCATGGAAATGACCGTGAAATGAAATGGAATCGCTAGAATTGATCGTGAAATGTATGGAAATGACCGTGAAGTGAAGCGAATTGACTGTGAAATGCACGGAAATGACTGTGAAGTGAAGGGAATTCACCGTGAAAGCATGGAAATGACCATGAAATGAAACGGAATCACCGGAATTGACTGTGAAATGCATTGAAATGACCGTGAAGTGAAGCAAATTGACCGTGAAATGCATGGAAATGGCTGTGAAGTGAAGGGAATTGACCGTGAAATGCATGTAAATGACCGTGAAATGAAATGGAATCATCAGAATTGACTGTGCAATGCATGGAAATGACCATGAAGTGAAGGGAATTGACTGTGAAATGCATGGAAATGACAGTGAAATGAAATGGAATTGTCAGAAATGACCGTGAAATGCATGTAAATGACCATGAAGTGAAGCGTATTGATCATGAAATGCATGGAAATGACCGTGAACTGAAGCAAATTGATCGTGCAGTAAAGGGAATTGACCGTGAAGTAAAGGGGAATCACTGGAATTGACCGTGAAATGCATGGAAATGACCGTGAAGTTAAGGGAATTAATCGTGAAATGCATGGAAATGACCATAAATAAAACGGAATCACCGAAAATGACTATGAAATGCATGGAAATGACCGTGAAGTGAAGTGAGTTGACTGTGAAGTGAAGGGAATTGACCGTGAAATGGATGGAAATGACCGTGAAATAAAGCGGAATCGTTGAAAATGACCGTAAAATGCATGAAAATGACCGTGAAGTGAAGCAAATTAACTATGAAATGCATGAAAATGACCGTGAAGTGAAGGGAATTGACCATCAAATGCATGGAAATGACCGTAAAATAAAACAGAATTGCCGAAAATGACCGTGTTGTGAAGTGAATTGACCGTGAAATGCATGGAAATGACCGTGAAGTGAAGAGAATTGACCATCAAATGCATGAAAATGACCATGAAGTGAAGGAGAATTGACCGTGAAATGCATGGTAATGACCGTGAACTAAAGGGAATTGACCATGAAATGCATGGAAATGACCTTGAAGTGAAGGGAATTGACTGTGAGATGCATGGAAATGACCGTGAAATGAAATGGAATCGTCCGAAATGACTGTGAAATGCATGGAAATGACTGTGAAGTGAATCGAAATGACCGTAAAATGCATGGAAATGGCCATGAAGTGAAGGGAATTGACCGTGAAATGCATGGAAATGACCGTGAAATGAAACAACGTTACTGAAAATAACCTTAAAATGCATGGAAATGACCGTGATGTGAAGCGAATTGACCGTGAAATGCATGGAAATGATCATGAAGTGATGGGAAATGACCATGAAATAAAATAAAATCGCGGAAACTAACCGTGAAATGCGTGGAAATGACTGTGAAGTGAAGCGAATTGACCATGAAATGTATGGTAATGACCGTGAGTGAAGGGAATTGACTGTGAAATGCATGGAAATGACTGTGAAGGGAATTCACGGTCAACTCCTTTCACTTCACAGTCAATTTACTTCATTTCATGGTCAATTCAATGCATTTCACGGTTAATTTCCTTCAGTTCACAGTCATTACCATGCATTTCACGGTGAATTCCCCTTCACTTCATGGTCAATTCAATGCATTTCACGGTCAATTCCCTTTACTTAATGGTCATTTCCATGCATTTCACAGTCAATTCCCTTCACTTCACGGTCATTTCCATGCATTTCATGGTCAATTCGCTTCACATCACAGTCATTTTCGACGATTATGTTTTATTTTACGGTCATTTCCATGCATTTGATGGTCAATTCCCTTCACTTCACGGTCATTTCCATGCATTTCACGGTCAATTCGCTTCACTTCATGGTCATTTTCATGCATTTCACGGTCATTTTCGGTGATTCCGTTTCATTTCATGGTCATTTCCATGCATTTCACGGTCAATTTCCTTCACTTCACGGTCATTTTCCATGCATTTCACAGTCAATTCACTTCACGTCACAGTCATTTCCATACATTTCACGGTCATTTCCTGCGATTCTATTTTAATTCATGGTCATTTCCATGCATTTTATGGTCAATTCCCTTCACTTCACGGTCAATTCAATGCATTTCACGGTCATTTCCATGCATTTCACAGTCATTTTTCATGTATTTTACGGTCAATTCACTTCACTTCACAGTCATTTCCATACATTTCACAGTCATTTCCGGCGATTCCATTTTAATTCACGGTCATTTCCATGCATTTCACGGTCATTTCTGGCGATTTCGTTCTATTTCAAGGTCATTTCCAAGCATTTCACAGTCAATTCCCTTCCCTTCACACTCATTTCCATGCATTTCATGGTCATTTCTGGTGATTTCATTTTATTTCATGGTCATTTTTATGCATTTCACAGTTAATTCCTTTCACTTCATGCCCATTTCCATGCATTTCACGATCAATTCACTTCACTTCACTATCATTTCCATGCATTTCCCGGTCAATTCCCTTCACTTCACAGTGTAACACCCCGGATTTTGGCCAATCTGGGATTTGACGTTCTTAGGCAATGGGTTAATTAAAACACCTGAAAAATCGTTAAGAACCCAATTCCATAGCCAAAGAAACCACTTAGGATTAATTCCTTTAGAAACTAAGCATAAGTTAGCTAGCGCGACGCTAGAGTAGCTGGGAAACAGTCCCTGATCACTTTAAATACGTTCTACAAGACCCAAATCGAGTAGAACCAATGACTCTATAATACTCTATAACCTTGGATCAAACTCTAAGCCGGTTTGTTCTCTGGACCACTTTGAAACTTTGTATTGGATCTAGACCGCGCGTCGAAAGTCCGATACCTACTATCTTAGACCGTTAGGACCGCCTAGCTAGACTTGACAATCATTTCAAAAATCAAGTCCAACCGATAATCACAGGCTATTTCATTGAGCCCGGACCGAAGAGAGTGAGAATAGGGCTAAATTTAGAATTTGAAATTCAAATCTGGCACACGACTTGACGCATCAGTATTAAGCGTTCTGACCATCAGAATTCAGCCAAATTACACCCTCGGATTAGGAAAAATTTCTATTTCATATCATGAGACTTGCAGACCTGATCTACGTGCGGTGACCGCTGAACTGAAACTGGACCGCCATGTGCGATCTACGAACCCTGCCGGACTGAAAACTTGATGCGTGCTAGATCCTATACGCATGAGCTTAAGTCTGATCGCGTTCGGCCAAGGGACCACCAGAAATCATCTTTTGGACCGAAACAGCCCCGATTTGGATATGCCCTAAGTGAACTTTGTTTCTGAGCCTATTTTGGGCGTTTTTAAGCTTATAAAAGGGGTTGAAACCCTCACTCCTCTCTCCCATCTGAATTTGAGAGAAACCCTAGATTGGGAGAGAGAAAAGGTGAGAGTTTGTGAGAGAAAGTAGGAGAGAATTTTCCTGCCTTTGTGCCGCCTGTTGCACGTACTTCAGCAACACGTTCTGATCACCAAGCCGGTGATTCCTCCGCATTTTCAGGTAAGAAATAACCCTAGAAGTTGCTGATTTGGCATTCGTTCTGTTCCATAGCATGTAAACTGATAGAACTCGTAAATTAGGTTCTCTTATCGCCGTAGACGAAGCGTATACGCTCCGTTCGAAACGACACGTTTATAAGAGACAAGGTGAGAATTTTAGACGCTTTGATTGACTGTTTCCAATGCTTTCAATGTTGTTTAATAGTAGATTATTGACGGCAACGCCGTTTGACATGTACAACATGCTATCCGTTTCCTGTTTCGTAAATCAACGAAGAATATGAGATTTAGGGCATTTTAGTCATTTGTAGGAAGTGCTGATTTCATTCATATTTTGCTGATGTGATTGACATGATTTGTTGTCACATTAGAATGTTAAGAATACGTGCATAATTAGTTTGGCGAAGAGATTCGCCTAAATGCGCACTTTGGGTCGACATACTATATGTAGACTTAAGTGTGTAGTGTAAGTGTTTGTATAAATGCTTGTATTAGTATGTATTGAATTAAATGGTGTTATGGATTAGTTTGAGATTGATTTCTCAATTAATATGCTGATGTGAATGATTTCCTACATGTTAGTTATATGCATGATTTCATTGTATGTATGAAATGCATGTGCTTGATGATTTACTTAAGTTCTATGTTATAACATGTGTTAACATGCTCACATGGTTGTATTTCAATTCCAATACTCTCATATGATTTGCTGACGTGATTCCATAATTGTTTAGGACTATATTTAGTCCAGGCAGTCGGTAACCGAGCGAATTCGTGGTTAGTTGATTTTGGTCACGAACGACGCGTCGATGAACGTGAGCCGTGTTCTGGAGTTGACGGCAGTAGTTAGGCCACACGAAGTGTTTTACGCACTTCATGTCGTTCGACTTGAGATGCGATCGCACTAGTCGAGCCCGTCAAGTAACCCGACTGGCCGTTGTATGTTCACTCTGCATGAGTCATAACTGCTTGAACCTAGGGTACTAAACTTACCATTGTAAACCCTGTTAACCATGGTACCTTGATCCACGAAGACTCATGAGCCGGGCATGGTGGTATGGGACACCGTTGTCGAGCTGTCGGCCTACGCTGGGGCCACAAACCTCCCCGTAGTGACCAGTGAGCACCTAGTCTCGTGAGCAGATTATGGTGGTACAGGACACTATATTCTTGCTGTCGGCCTACACTGATCAGGCGACGAGTCCTTTATAGTGACCGCGAGCATATTCTAAGTCTACGGGAGGCGACGATCCTTCAGTAACAGTAGAGTACAGTAGGCCTGTACTGATAAGGTGATGGGAGAGTGGAGCAACGAGAGCGTGCAACAGCCCTGGCAGCCCTTGCAGCAACCTACAAAATATACCTCGTATGAGATTACTAGGAGTGATGACCCTAGACAGGATCTGTGTTGGGATTGGTATAAGGGAAGTACCTTAGTTTCCCAATCCTACTGTTTGAATGGATTAATAACAACTCAAAAATCATATCACCATTACATTGCATGTGCCTGGAAGATGTGGAGCACTTAAGGGAGTGTGGCATGCCGTGGTCGTAAGATGGTGCCGTATGAGGGAGATCGTCGGTGAGGGCATACATCACGTCATGTCATATTGCAGTAACAACAGTATTAGGAATGTTTGATTTACTGCTTTACTAGTATCACATGATTGATTTGATAACATGTTAATCTCTGCTCTCTTATCCCACTGAGTTGATCACTCACTCCCACGTTACGGGATGGTGTTTCCGGACACCCACCAGTCCTTATTGTGATTGCAGATGATGGCGCGGCCTGCGAGGCGGAGCTAGACTTGATGATGATGAGGAGGATCGTGTTCTGATTGACGGGATTACAGGGAGGTTGATTAGATACATTGACACTTATCATTTTATATTTTTAGAGCACTCATGTATATTCTTTTGTTTACTTTTGAAGTATACATGTATGTATATAACCTAGTAACATGTTCACACTCTGGAGACATACAACAGTTTATATATGTTATACATATTATCACAGTCTTCCGCTTGCAAATTTAACTGTCTCTGGAGTATGATATGCTGTTCTGGCTTAATCTCACTCATGTTTAATACATTAACACAGACAACATTCAATCATACATATCTATGTTGCATAAATAACATTTTGAAACTCGGGAGTGGAGTTTTTACTCGACCCCCCCCCCCCCCCCGATTTTCGGGATGTTACACACAGTCATTCCCAAGCATTTCATGATCAATTCTCTTCACTTCACTGTCCTTTTCATTCATTTCATAGTCAATTCATTTCACATCACCGTCATTTCCATGCATTTCACAGTCAATTCTGATGATTCCATTTCATTTCACAGTCATTTCCATACATTTCACGGTCAATTCCCTTCACTTCATGGTCATTTCCATGCACTTCACGGTCAATTCGCTTCACTTTAGGGTCATTTCCATGTATTTCATGGTCAATTTCGGTGATTCCATTTCATTTCACGGTCATTTCCATGCATTTCACGGTCAATTTCCTTCACTTCACGGTCATTTCCATACATTTCACGGTCATTTTCGGTAATTCCTTTTCATTTCACGGTCAATTTCATGCATTTCACGGCCAATTCCCTTCACTTCACGGTCATTTCCATGCATTTCCTGGTCAATTCCGGCAATTTCCCTCATGGTCAATTCTATGCATTCCATTGTCAATTCCCTTCACTTCATGGTCAATTCCATGCATTTCACAATCAATTAACTTCACTTCATGTCAATTCAATGCATTTCACCATCAATTCTCTTCACTTTACGGTCATTTCCATGCATTTCATGGTCATTTTCGGCGCTTCGCTTTCACTTCATGGTCAATTCCATGCATTTCACAGTCATTTCTTGCGATTCCCCTTCACTTCACGGTCAATTCCGTAGATTTCACAGTCACTTCCCTTCATTTCACGGTCAATTCCATGCATTTCACAGTCAATTCCGACGATTCCTCTTCACTTCACGATCAATTCCATGCATTTCACGGTCAATTCCCTTCACTTCACGATCAATTCCATGCAATTCATGGTCAATTTTGGTGATTCCTCTTCACTTCACGGTCAATTCAATGCATTTCACGGTCAATTCCCTTCACTTCATGGTCATTTCCATGCATTTCATGGTCAATTCCCTTCATTTCACGGTCAATTCCATGCATTTCACGGTTAATTCTGGCAATTCCCTTTCACTTCATGGTCAATTCCATGAATTGCATGGAGTAGGGAATTGACTGTGAAGTGAAGGGGAGTCACCGGAATTTACCGTGAAAGGCATTGAATTGACCGTGAAGTGAGGGGAATTAACCGTGAAATGCATGGAATTGACCGTGAAGTAAAGGGGAATTGCTGGAATTGATTGTAAAATGCATGTAAATGACTATGAAGTGAAGGGAATTGACCGTGAAATGCATTGAATTGACCGTTAAGTGAAGGAAATTGACCGTGAAATGCATGGAATTGACCGTGAAGTAAAGGAGAATCGCCAAAATTGACCATAAAATGCATGGAATTAACTGTGAAATGAAGGAAATTAACCGTAAAATGCATTGAATTGACCGTGAAATGCATGGAATTAACCGTGAAGTGAAGGGGAACCGCCGGAAATGACCGTGAAGTGAAGGGAATTGACCGTGAAATGCATGGAATTGATCGTGAAGTGAAAGGGAATTGCCAGAATTGACCGTGAAATGCATGTAATTGACCGTGAAATGAATGGAATTGACCGTGAAATGCATGTAATTGACCGTGAAATGCATTGAATTGACCGTGAAGTGACAGGAATTGACTGTGAAATGCATGGAATTGACCGTGAAGTGAAGGGGAATCGCCGGGATTAAACGTGAAATGCATGAAATTGATCACGAAGTAAATGAAATAAATAAAATTGACTGCGAACTGATTGAAATTGACCGCTAAGTAAATGAAATGGATTTTCGACCATCGACCTGATGGAATCTTGGGAAATAACCAGGTTGGTTGGCTAAAGTAGTTTCTCCTACCTCAAAATCATATAGGGTACATCAAGTAAGTAATTTTAGTTTAGAAGATATTCTTGTTAAATGAATAAAGAAATAAATGAAAAAAAGAGAAATTTTTTTTATATGCTTATATATATATAAATTTATATAAATATGTTTTAGAAAAAATTGTAGGTAGAATAAAGTTCTCCTTGTAAAATAAATAAATAAATAAATAAATAAAAATGAGAAAAATATAGACTTTACTTACAGTAGCCCATTTATGACTACAATTATAATCTGTAGTCATAGGGCCTACTAGATCGGCGTGGCCCCACTGGACATGTCAGCAATTGGCGTGGGGCCGCTAGTTCGGCAAGCCACTTGGAGTGTCCTCTATAGATACGGTTATAATTTGTAGCAAGAAGTATGACCGTAGCATTAAACATTACCATTCTTCTTTGAACGTTCAACATTGAAACCCTTTTATGGGTCACAGGAGTTTTGGATCATTATGAAATTTATTTTTTCTCTTCATCTAGGTTTGATCTCGAAATATGGATGAACGTTGTGGATATAATAAATACATAACCGTGGCCATGTAACTTTGATTTCTTTTGAACCATCCGTACAACTCGGAGTTCGTGGAGCATTAGCGCTCGACTTCGAGCGCTAGCCGATCTGCTTGAAGGAAAAAAGCAGGGGCATTTTTTATCTTTGGCACATCGTCCGTACACCTATGGCTTATTCTGGGCGGGTAAAAAGGGTTGGACTAAAGTAGATAAATGGGCCGTAAATGGATCGTATAATGGTATATTTCTCAAACATTTATAAGATCCAACATAATAGTTATTCTCCATCCAATTTATTAATAAGGTCACACGGGACTAAATGAATAGGAAAAACAAATATAATATTGATATAAAACTTATGTGACTCACAATAAGGTTTGAACCCACTGCTTTATATATTGTGACCTACTTGAGTTTTAAATTTATTGCATTTTTCAGTTAAAGCCTTTTGACGATCTCACCAAATAAATGGATAGTTTGAATATAACAAATACCCCGGGTTTTTCCCACGGGACTGGGTGACATCAACACACCAGCCAGGTCCATGGTGTATGGTACACCAGCCATCTACTTTCCTATTTGACCAAGCGGATTGGTTACTGTACCACTTCCTGGGACTTGGCTGGTGCATATATCACCAAGATGTATAAGTCCCATTTTGAGGCATGTGTTATATTCAATGTATAATTTCATTTTTTAAAGCTGGTGGTGAGGCTAGAAAATAAGATCGATCAAGGGTTTACCGTTAAAACCATTAGGGAGCCGTCATAAATATTTTGAATTAATATGAAATTTGTTTTTTTCTTTGAATTGAGGTTCATGTGAACTTAAGAACAAACAGATTGGATAAAAAATAAATATTATGGTGGGCTCTATGAATATTTTAAGGGTGAGAATCATTATCCCCACCACTATTTATAATGTAGTCTACTTGAGCTTTGTATATGACTTATTTTTTGAGCTCATTTTTTAAAATGATCTTGCCAAATGAATGAATTATGACGTGGATATAATAAATATATTATTATATGGCAATGTAATTTTGATATCCTTTGAATGTACCACACGAATATCTACTTGATCCAAAATTTGTAAGGTTGATAAGAAATTATTAGCTGTCAATCACCACTATTTCATGTGCGGTTGTCCACATGATATTTAGATCTACTTAATTTTTAGGTTAATAGATTAAATCATCTAGAGAAACAGATAGGCCACATGCATAGACAATATATACATCAATGTGGGACCCATGATAAGGGACGAGCTGTGATTAGTATGGCGGACCGTACCTAATCAACCCTTACTTTATTGCCTTTAGTTAAATAATGCAGATGGGATTGCCCCATTAGCACCGACCTTCCTCTAACATCAACACCGACCTTCTCTGGCATTGTACTCTATCATTAATAGGGGTGTCAATGGGACAAGCTCGGGCCTGAAAATCAAATTTTTAATAGGGTCATGCCAAGACTGTCTGGCTTGAAAGAGTTCAAATTTTGGGTGTAGTTGATCGAGAAGCCATAGCCGCGAGAGATGATCTGAATCTTCCTCACCTTATACTCTTACAGAATCAGCGTGATGGGATGAAAAGCTTCAATCGTATGTAGGCTTGGAGATCTAGCCCCGCTTATATAGTTTCAAAGGTTGAGAAGTTTGTAACCTATCGAAACTCCTCTCCCTAAGGCTCAACACGAATTTGGTAATCCCAATTTAACTAAAACAATGTGTGTGTGCATGACACAATTGTAACACACTGCCCCTTACATGATTTTAGATGAATTACAACTGAGTGAGGTCCACTAGTACTCCCAATCATACTATCCATCCCGTAGGGCAATTTAGACTATTGATCAATAGACTCACCTTATAGAATTCTTATACATTCTCCCAGTTAAGCCACATTGATCAATGCCAAAAGCTAATCTTTGAAAATATTTCGCAAATATGTTTTTGGATCACGACAGCCATCACAACATTTAATCTTGGCGAAATAAAACTAAGCATAGTCACAAATATTAACAGTCTTAATTATATAGATCAGAAACTAGAAGGTGTGATATAAGGATTACATACATTGTGTGATAATATGGGTCTATCCCTAAGAAGTCATGGAACTTTAAAATGTCTCTGACGAGACACGCCTTTAGTTCTACTTACTTAGAACAAATTGCACATATATAGAAAGAAGTAGAAATTAATTTTATATTAGAATCATCAAAATTTTATCAATGAGATCACTTCAATGTCTATGAAAATAAAACGTGCTCAACTCCCACTAATTGAATACATCTATAGTATCAATAACTCCCATTGATGTTACATGCTCCTAAAATGGCGTGATAAAGAGTCCTTTAGTGAGCGGATCCACAATCATCTACTTAGTGCTGATGAACTCCACAAAACGATTCTTAACTCTTTCATTCACAACAAGATGATGTCAATGTGCATCGACCTTTATGAATGCTTGTTGTTACTAGAGAAGGAAACCACAGCTGAGTTATTAAAAAAGATTCTCAATGGTTTCGAAATATGCTCCAATATCCTCAAACCTGAAAAGAAATATTATAACCACAATGCCTAATTTGATGCTTCATGAGAAGCTATGAACTTAGCTTCCATGGTGGATAAGGCTGTGGTCAGCTGTTTTATGCTTTTTCAAGACAATCCCACCAATCATTATAAAGATGTAGTTTGAGGCAGACTTCTTATATTAATGCAGCCATCACAATCTGCGTCTAAGTATCCAATTATCAACGCAACCATCATATCAACATACCCTAATTTCTTTTCACCATTAGGTTTGAAATAAACATAATATGCTCAAGCATATTCTCCTCATCATTATTAGATTTTAGGACTAGATTGGTACTCATTTCATGCATATTTTACTGAGAATGACAACAATGTATGGTGCAATCAAGAGACGTGTCGAGTTCTTAATGAATATACATATATGCATTTAAATTCTCACACACACACACACACACACACACACACACACACATATGCACTTAAATTCACACACACACACACACACACACACACACAACATCTCACAATGAATGTCGAATGAAGAAGATTGTCTTTATTGTGATTCTAAGCCATAACAAAGAATGTTGGATGAAGAAGATTGTCTTTATCATAATTCCAAGCCACAACAAACTCAAATCAACCCTAAATATTAGAATTTTAAATCTAATACTTTTATTAATCCCGCACTTTACAAAAATACGTTCAACGAAGATAGAACAAATCAACCCTAAATATTAGAATTTTGAATCTAATACTTTTATTAATCCTGCACTTTGCAAAAATACGTTCAACGAAGATAGGACAATTAAATAAAAACAATCAATTAAAGCAAAATACAAACACACAATTTTTACATGAAAATTCTTGCGAGAATAAATCATGGCATAAAGCGATAAAGATCTCTATTATAATTGAAAACTTAAGAGTTACACAATTCACCTTCTTTGATCAAAGAAAAAACTCAATCCCCCACTTGTAGTGGGCATCCTAAGAAAAATCACATCCCCTAGACTTGTCTCAGCGAGAATCATAAACTGCATGGTTCGTCAGGATTGCTCGAGAATCATGTAGAGGGTCATGCTGTTTTTTGGTGAGTCGCCTAGCGGATATAGATGTGGAATCCGATGAATGGTGGATCTTGTGAGTTACATTCCAAATTTGATAATTTACTACTCAATTAGACAAAGTGGGCATTTCTCGTGATCGAGTTCCTAGAAATAGGGTTTATAAGGTTCCATGTTGGGTATGTAAACATACATTATAGGAAACTTAAATTGATCTCTAATGAGTTTATAGCTATTAGAATTGAACTTTGACGGTTGGTTAAGCATGTGTGAGCATGATGAATAAGATGAGCGGGGTTACATTCTTGAATGGATGCATATATGAATGGATATAAAAATGTCATAGATAGTTTACTATGATCAAATGATTCAAAATTGAAGTGGACGATCGAATATCTTAATCTAAGTAGTGAATGGTTATTTGAATAATTGATTTGATGAATGATCAACTGTACTAAGTTATGCGAGGGTTTGAAATTTATTATAGTGCATATGGGTATGTAAGGGTATGTGTATCTGTGTTTGTCTAAGCATCTTTTTAAAAGTTTACTTTCTAAAATACACGTGGAATTATACATAAAATTTTCCAAATATTACTACACATGGTACCATGCTATATAATTTACTCTAGACATTATAATCTTGGATCTACTCTTAGGAGTTTCAACTCCCAGTCAAGGGTTCGAGTACCCATAGTTGGTGAAATTCCACTGGCGTGAGCGTGTGGGGTGTGTGTGCGTGTAAAAAAAAAAAAAAAAAAACCTTGGATCTTTTTCTTAATATTTATAGAGGATAATGAATTATACCCATGGTGGGTCGGACATGGTGGACAATTCAGATCATGTATATGAGGGATGTGTAATTCAAATGTGTGCCCCACATCATGGACAGGGGTTAGATGTTTATGTGATATGATAGATATGGATCATCCATCTCCTAGCTATTGATTAGATGGTTTTAAAACTCCAACCAAAGTGATTTATTAAGAGGAATAGACAACAAAGGTGGGGCCCACACATAGGATGGTCAGATCATTGGTATGACCTTTTCTAGTATAATTATATGGACCATCTATTTCCAAACCATTAATTAGATGGTGAGGATCATCATATAGAGGGTCAATCAGAGGGGCCTCTCATGGTGGGTCAATCGTATAGAGTCATAATGCCTTTCACTTGCATGTTATTCACAAATGCACCCAATTCTGAGGTCATTCTCACAGACAAATATCTTTTCCCATCCAAACATGTATGCATACATGTATGGATTAGGGGTGGCAATGGATCAGGTACGCCTATGGGTCACCTGGCCCGGCCCAACAGGTTTGCACCTAGCCAAATGAATAATGGGTCAAGCTCATATATGAAAATGTAACCGGTTTAAGTAAATTGGTCCAATTCGGATCCTTTACTTGTCACAAGCAGAAAAATCATGCATGTTTTCCTGCATCCCAATTGGTCCACATCATCATTGACATTGTCAGGAATGGTGCGTTAAATACAATGTGATGATGTGGCCTAATCAAATTGCAACAAGCATAATTTTTCTGCTCATAGCAAACAGAGGATCCAAATTCAATTTGAATTGGGCTGTGGTATAACTCTTTCCAACCCACCTGGTTCATGTAGCTTATGATATGGCCGGGCAACCTGACCTAGCCCAAAACTTGAAAGAAACTAAAACATGATATGCATAGATACGTGCACATGAAGTTCACATATTTTTTGCATGTATATAGTAATTGGACACGCGCATACTTTTAGACCCATATCCCACCCTTAAACCCCGAGCGTGTTCGTGTAGGGTCAAGGTTAGGCTGGTTGGGTTGGGTTGGGTCGAGCTTGGGCTTGATGAATTTTAAGCAGGTCAAGTCAGGCCATAGGTTGATAAATCGCGGGTCAGGTTTAGAAGAGAATTCCTGGCCGTTTAATGGGAAATGCTGACATATAACTAGTTGGGCCAACCGTGGTGTTTGTATAACACCCATCTTGTTTAAGAAGACCATTCCAGGGTGAAAGTGAGAGGCCTGGCTTATAAAATCAAGTGCATTTGATTATTAGATGGGTTACATCATGAAAACAATGGACAACCATATTAAAATAAATAAAAACCCTCCACATTCATGTGGCGTAGATATAATGGTTGGATCAACCTGATTTTTGGTGTCTCATTTTTACGAGGAGTGATCACACGGACAGTGATATGTCATGCAAACACTAGAGTGGGCCCCACAAGAAAACTACTTGGGCCTATTACTAATTGCGTGTGAGCATTTCTCATAATTAATTATTATTAACATCATGATTATTATTAAAGGTTTTCTAAGTGCCACAATAATAATAAAAATAATAATCATTATTATTGTTAGAGGTTTGCTAAGCACAGACGCCTCCTGGAATAAAACTCTTTTATTTATTTATTTATAATTATTATCATTGCTGATATTAAGATTAATAATAATTGTTATTAATAAGTATTAGTACTATGTTTTAATAATAATTATTATCCCTAGACAAATGGACCAGTACTTATGAGACTTGACCTAGGATACAAGAATTCCGTGAAACTGTTGTGGTGGTCCACATACACGTGCACGTGGGAATAAGTATGATGGTGTGCATCTATGATGGGGCCCACCAACGGTACGTACACATGTGTCTGTCGCCTATGAAAGGAACATCTTTGACTTCCACATGTGGGCCCAGACCTTCTTGGGGTCCATGGTATCAACACGAGCAAAATTCCATACGGTGAGGTCAGGCCCACGGTTTAGATCTTTGATATGCACCACCATATTTAGCATGTTTAATGGAGATTAATCACAACCGTACATTCATCAGATGGACCCACATCAGAAACGTGCTGAACTTTAAAAAATATGGTCCACTTGAGATTTGGATCTGCTCCACCCTTAGAACCATGCCCTAAAATAAGCTGGAAAAATCGATCGACGGCGTGGACATACAACACATTAATCAAGGTGGGCCCCACGGTTAGGGCAACACCCACTAACGTGTTACCCGGGTCACACTCTGAAAATCGTAAGAATACAAGATAGTAAGATGAGAGTCAACGGTGGAAATCGTCTCCAAAGACCTCCTTTCTTTCTTCTCGGTAATTACGTGGAAGGACCGCAGTCCACGTGTCACCAAGGGCTTGATCGTAGCAAGGTAACGGACACGATTTCTTGCAACACGGGGATTTCAAATCCCTTTAGCCCCACCCCATTGTCCGTGTAAAATCGTCTCGGTCCATCAGTTTTTACAGCTCATATCATGATGAATTCCCAAGAGGAAAAAACATCAAGGACCTAAGTTGGGCACACCACATGAAACAGTGGGAACCGAACGCACACCTTTGAAACCTTATAGGGGCTCACTGAAGCTATGGAACAAGCTGATATTTGTATTCTCCCTTCATCATGGCTAGAACCACCTCGTGAACGGGTTGGATGCATATGAACATCACGATGAGCCGTAGGATGTTTTCAATGCAGGCATTTCCGGTTTTTTTTTTTTCTTTTTCTTTCGCATGGTGTGGCTCAGTTGACTCTTGTACCTGGTTCATTTTTTAAATGTCAACGTAACATTAGCCAGTAAAATGGATGGACGGAGTGGATTTTACATGGAAATCTCGGTGGACCCCATGAGGCTTTCTCATGTAGGAACTCCCGCAATTAGGGTTTGCAAGAAGCACGCGTGCCATTCAAACAAACGGACGCGGATTTCCTGAGAAATGCCGGGGATGCAAGGTGGGATCCACCGTGGTGTTTATGAAAAATCAAGCTCCTCCATACATTTTTCGAGCTCAATTCAGGACATGATACCAAAAATTAAAAGTATTCAAAACTCAACTGGGCCATACAAGATGAAACAGTGGGGAAAGAAATTCCTACCGTTGAAATCCTCCTAGCTCCATAGGTGATCACCCACTGTTTCCTGGGATGAAGTTAAAAAACAAAAAACTTAGACCGATACAAAACTTTTGTGGCCATATAAATATTTCAACAGTGATCACCCACTGTTTCCTCTTGTGTGGCCCATTTAAATTTTGGATCCACATTATTTTTCGTCACATTTTCTAAAATGAGCTCGAAAAATGGATGGACGGGTTGAATTTCTCAAAAACATCTCAGTGGACACTATTTATAGTGTGATCTGCTTGAGCTTTGTATATGACTTATTTTTTGGGCTTATTTTTTAAAATGATCTCACCAAATGACGTATATATAATAAATATATCATTATAGTACATGTAATTTTGATATCCTTAGAACCGTTTGTACAACCCGGAGCTTGAGGTCAGCGCATGATACTATATAGTACATACCATCATCTGCTTTTACAACTCATTTATTCTGTGATATCAAAAATATAATAGACCCAATTCTTAAGGTAGACCACACTACAGAAATAACTGTGATTGAAAACCCACTATTAAATACTTTTTAAAGGCTATACAGAAATGTTTATTTGCCATCTAACCTATTGATAAAGTCACAAAGACATAAATTAAAGTATCACGCGAATATCTGCTTGATCCAAAATTTATATGGTTGATAAGAAATTTTTAATGGTCATTCACCACGATTTCCTGTGCAGTTGTCTACCTGATATTTGGATCTACTTAATTTTTAGGTTCATAGATTAAATTATTTGGAGAAACGATGGACCGTGAATAGACAATATATGCATCAATGTGGGAACTACCATAAGGGCCGCATCTGTGGGACTTAATTTATATGCGGAATAGGCCCACGGATCTGTCTGGGCATGGGACATGGTGATCAGGGGTTAGATAGCTTACTTAGCTGTGATGCCGCTATGTAAGCCGGATAAAAAAACTAGAATTCCTGTAAAGCTTAGGATCTTCCTCTCCTTCACACCCTTGCTGCAAAACAATAGATGAGACTCGAGTTTCTGCTGTTAGTGTAGGATCGGGGACCCAGCTCTCTTTTATAGAGACTGTGGAGAGAGAGTTTGAAACCCATCAAAACTCTCCCTCCCCTGCTCCACATTGTAGTATCCCAGTTCGACTCAAACTGTTGTCCGCATAAAACAGCTATAGCATTCCAGCCCTGGTACGCAGAGCTGTGCAGATAGACTGCGCAGCGCATCACCTGAAGTGGGACCCACTGGTCTACTCAATCATCCATCCAACTATTTGACAATCCAGACCGTTAATCAGTGAGGCCCACTAAATAGAGTTCTTACATTCTCCCACTTGGGCCGCATTGAGCAACGTCAAAGATAGTCATATAAAATTATTTTGAAAACAAGCTTTGAACTTTTAAGAAAATATCCAAATGGTTAACCAATGAAGACAGTTGGACAATATGAGTAATGTTATTCAATCTAGTCCATCAAGACAGTCAATATCAAAACGTGGTAGTCATCACAACATTTAATTTAGGCGAAGTGAGTCTAAGCGAGATCACAAATACTTTCAATTTCAACGACATAGATCACGAACTAGGAAATGTGGTATAAGGATTACACACTTTAGTGTGATGATATGTGCCTATCCTTAAGAGGTCCTGAAGCTTTCATATGTCTCCAATGAGACACGACTGTAGTTCTACTTACTCAAAATTTGCGCATATGTATAGAAAAGCAGAAATAAATCTTTATATCAAAATCATCCAAACAAATTGTATAAAACGAGATCTCTAAGTGTCTATGAAAATAAAAATACGCTCATCTCCCACTAACTGAAAACATCTGTGAGATCAATGACTCTCATGGATGTTACATGCTTTTAAAATTGCGTGATAGAGAGTCCTTTAGTGAGCAGATCTGCAATCATTTGCTTAGTACCGATGAATTTCACGGACACTTGATAATTCTGAACCCTTTCCTTTACAACAAGGTACTTGATGTCGATATGCCTTGACCTTGACGAATGCTTGTTGTTACTAGAGAAGGAAATAACAGCCGAATTATCGTAAAATATTCTCAATGGTTTCGGGATATGCTCCAGTACCCGCAAACATGAGAAGAAACTCTGTAACTATAGTGCCTGATTAGATGCCCCATGATAAGCAATAAATTCAGCTTTCATAGTGGATGAGGCTATAGTAGACTGTTTCACGCTTTTCCACGACATAGCTCCTCCCACCATCATGAATATGTATCCTGAAGTGGACTTCTTAGTGTTAACGCAGCTTGCAAAGTCTGCATCTGAATATCCGATTAACTCCAATTGATCAGATCTTCTGTATGTGAGTCTAAAGTCTTTCGTTCTCTGAAGATATCGTAACACTTTCTTTGCAGCTATCCAATGTTGCATTCCTGGATTAAATAGATATCTTTCCAACATCTCAATGACAAAAGCAATGTCCGATCGCGTACAAACTTGAGCATACATGATACTCCCTACTACTGATGTGTACGGAAATTCCTTCATTCGATTCTTTTCTAAATCATTCTTTGGACATTGAAATAGACCAAATTTGTCGCCCTTCACAATGGGCGACTTTCCTGAAGCACAATTTTGAATGTCATATCTTTCGAGTACCCTAGTAATATAGGCCCTCTGTGACAGGCTGAGCAGTCCAAGTATTCTCTCACGGCGAATCTCAATGCCGATGACGTAAGAAGTTTCACCAAGGTCTTTCATTTCAAACCTTTGAGATAAGAATTTCTTAGTGTCACTCAACATCCTGGTATCACTGCTAGCCAACAGAATGTCATCAACATACAAAATCATCATAACGAACTTACTCCCACTGGTTTTAATGTAGATGCATTCATCTGCAGTGTTTTCTAAAAATCCATATGAGGAAATGACTTCATGAAACTTAAGGTACCACTGTCGCGATGCCTGTTTCAACCCATAGATGGACTTCTTAAGTTTGCAAACCAAATGTTCTGAGCCAGTAGCTATAAAAGCTTTGGGCTGCAACATGTATACATTCTCATTTAGATCCCCATTGAGAAATGCAGTCTTTACATCCATCTGATGTAATTCTAAATCTATATGAACTACAAGAGTCATTATGATCCTGAATGAGTCTTTCTTATATACTGGAAAGAAAGTCTCGTTAAAGTCAATGCCCTCATGTTGGTTAAAACCCTTGGCAACAAGTCTGGCTTTATACCTTTCGACATTACCCTTAGAGTTCCTTTTGGTTTTAAATATCCATTTAGAATCAATCGGCCTTATTCCAGTAGGTAACTCTACAAGATCCCATACTTTATTGTCCTGCATGGATTTTAACTCATCTTTCATGCCATCAAACCAACGAGAAGGATCAGCACTTTGTTTGACTTGTGTAAAAGATTCAGGATCCTTTTCCACCCCGATGTCAAAGTCATGCTCCTGTAAGTATACGATGAAATCGTCTCAATTTACAGGCCTTCTCTCTCTTTCAGATCTTCTTAATGGTTCAGTTTGTTGGGTCTGATCTTAATTTTCCTCATCAGTGGTTTATATATGAGGTTCTACGTGATGCTCTGCAGTGACTGCAGAATCAACTGCATCATTAATGTCCACGTGATCTGGATTGACTATGACAGGAGTCACGGTCCTTTGTTCCTCAAATACAAAATTTCTTATGATCGTGCTCCCACTGTTTTCAGTGTCCTCAATGAATCTGGCATTTTCAGTCTCAACAATTCTAATAGAGTGGGAAGGACAGTAGAATCGATAGCCTTTTGATCTTTCAGGGTATCCAATGAAGAAACAACTTACGGTTCTACGATCAGGCTTCTTTTCATGTGGGTTATAAACTTTGGCCTCAGCAGGAAAACTCCAAACATGTAGATATCGGAGACTTAGTTTTCTTCCATTCCACAACTCAAAAGGAGTTTTGCTTATCGTTTTGCTAGGAACCCTGTTTAGTATATGAACTGCAGTTTTGATCGCATCACCCCACAGAGATTCTGGCAATGTCGAATTGTTGACCATGCTTCGCACCATATCCATAAGGATGCGATTACGCCTCTCAGCCACACTATTCTGCTCTGGAGTACCAGGCATAGTGTATTGAGCGACAATGCCACAATCTTGTAGGTATCTAGTGAATGGCCCTGGATTGCGTCCTGATTCGTCATATCTGCCATAGTATTCACCACCACTGTCAGATCTGACAACTTTAATCCTCTTATCGAGTTGATTTTCAACTTCAGCCTTATAGATTTTAAAAGCATCCAGGGCATCCGATTTCTCACTGATAAGGTATAGGTACCCGAAGCGAGAGTAGTCATCTATAAAGGTAATGAAATATTTGTGGCCACTCCATAAGGCTGTAGGGAATGGTCCATAGATATCTGTATGTATCACCTCTAATAGACCTACACTCCTGGTTGCACCTTTCTTTCTCGTTCTAGTCTGTTTTCCTTTTATGCAATCAATGCACGTTTTATAGTCAGAGAAGTCTAGAAAATGTAAAATTTCTTCTTGCACAAGCCTGTCTAATCTTTCACGAGATATATGGCAAAGCCGCCTGTGCCACAACATGGAGGAATTCTCATAGTCTAGTCTTCGCTTGGATCCCACTTTATTTTCATGCAAGGAATTAATATTGTAAACGTGAGAGGCAATCAAGTCTAATTGGTATAAGTTGTTTACTATAGAGACGGTTTCAACTTTAATCGAATTAAAGTAAATACTTAAAATTTTATTTTCAAAGTGGAACGAATATCTCAACTTGTCCAAACAGGAAATTAAAACTAAATTGCGCCTAATAGACGGCACACAGAATGTATTTACTAAATTCAAAAAATGACCAGACTTCAACTTAAGCCTATAGACTCCTATTACCTCCACGTCAACCTTGATACCATTACCTACGTATACTGAGCGCTCCACATCAGTTGGTGGCCTGGCCTGTAGTAATTCCTGCATAGAAGTGCATATGTAAATAGTAGTTCCTGAATCTATCCACCAGGAATCTGCTGACACATCAGTTAGATTAGATTCAAAACAGACAAGAACAAAATTATTACCTTTCTTTATAAGCCAATTCTTAAAGCCTTAGCAGTCTTTCTTGAAATGACCCGCCTTATTACAAAAGAAGCACGGTTTACCCTTAACTCGTTTGCGTTTAGATCCATTTTCAAATTGATTCTTTTGGTTTCCAGATGAAGGACCAGAGAATCCATTATTAAAACCTTGTTTCCTCTTCATTTTACCTTTATTCTCTTGCCCATGTCCTTGACTGGAGGTCACCATGTTAACATTTTAAACTTTAACCATCTGCCTGATTCTGTCTTCTTCTTGGACACATTGAGTGATAAGTTCATCCAATGTCTACATGTCCTTCAGAGTATTATAGTTCACCAGGAACGTGCCGAATTGGGGAGGTAGGTTATTCATGATCAAATGAACCAGCTAATCATCAGTGAGTACAAGCCCTAGAGCACGAATCTTATAAACAACTTCGATGTGCTCTACAATGTATTCACGGATGTTGCCTTTTCTATCGTAGGACGAGTGAGTCAACTTATTCAGAAGAATGCCCACCTCAGACTTATCAAATTTCTTGAGTCGTTTTCCCATTTCAATCAGAAAAACTTTGGCCTTATCTGTTTCAGGCATGGCGCCTTTCATAGATTCAGAAATCGAATACTTAATGACTTTCAGGCATGTATCATTTGACCTAAACCATGCAACCCATCGATTATAATCAGTTTCGGTGACATTATCAGATGGTTCTGACGGTTCTGGTGTTATCAGGGCAAGATCTAATTGAAGACACCCCAGTACAACTCTAATGGCGTTCTTCCATTGAGCATAGTTAGACCCATTCAGGGCAGGGACTTGATGCTAATTAGTTGGAATTGAGACTGAAATAAAAGACATACATTTATACTCACATTAGTTCATAATTTCACAAAGCAATTTAGTGAATGTAAACAAATATCAAGCAAAATTAATATATTCAGTTGCTAAGGGAGGCATCAAATGAATCATCCAGGATGAAGATGGGCCCAACCATCACATCTAAGTGAGAATCTGTCACATCATCATCATTCCTCTTGTGGGTGAAAATAATAACATGTTAGTGATCCTCTTGAACATGAAGCTAGGTGATGTCAGTTATGTAAATCTGAGACACTTAACACCTATGGGTGAGATGAGTCTTTCAGCTTTACATTACCTACACCATTTACTTCACTCGTTCATTTGACTGCCAAACGGTAATCGTCTGTGTTTTCATTACCGTACGCATGAAAAAATGAACGCAACTGTATGCAATCTTCTTTATCCCAATGTTACAAGTCTGTACTTGTAAAGTTTTTCATCGATTGAGGTCACTATGGTGGCTAGCACAATCGAATCTAAAATTACAAATATAGACTTAGGATTGCAATAATAATCCTGCCTCAATGAATTATACTTAAATTAGTTTGATACGACCTACAAGATGGTCAATATTGATCATTGGAGGATAGAGACTTTTGATAGAAATGGACGGATATGATTCGTTCTCTATAATCCAATGGTCTATATAAGACCTTTAAGGATGGGTAGTGGGCCTATAGATGGGCCGTGTCAAAGCACCATTAAATAGATGTGGGATCTGAATTAATGTGTAGCAAATGGTCCAAGCAAACTGGGCCTAATCAACATCTATCCTGAAGCAACTTGATGAAGCCCAATGGTGACAAAGGAGGCTTGATCAACTGTCTCAGAGTACATGCAATGGGCTTAGGACAGGTGTTAGGTCCATCATAGAAAATAAATGGACCCTTAATTAGAAGTGGGCCCAAAAGAACGTGCATCAGGCCCGATGGGTAGATCCAGAATACAATTAAACTGATCTCTAATTTGAAGTGGGCCCAGAAAATGGCGTCAGGCCCAGTTTGAATATCCAGAATACGGGTCCATAAACAGGATCCGTTTAATTAAAATTGGGTCCGAGTGACCGTTATCACATAAGGTCGTTTACGACCTAATATCCAAAAAAAAAAATTCACAGTCGCCTTCGACTGTCTGAGAGCAGCCGCTGAAGGGAGATGGATTGTCCCAGCCACGACACCGATCCTCTCACGTAGTTTCAGAGCTCCGCCTCCAGCATCCAGCAGAAGAACCTCTCTAGGTGACGATGACGACTGCCGCAGGGAGAGATCTTCTTAGCCGCGGATGAATCTTATTTGATCAGTGTGGTAGACCGTACCTAATCGCCCCTTACTTTGTTGACTTTAGTTAAATAATGCGGACCGGATTGCCCTGTTAGCACCGACCTTCCTCTAACATCAGCACCAACCTTCTCTGGCATTGGACTCGGTCATTAGTAGGGGTGTCACTGGGTCTTGCCCGAGCCTGAAAATCAGATTTTTAATAGGACACTGCAAAGACTGTCAGGCCTAAAACAGTTCAAAATTTGGGTCGAGACTTACACAGGTCCAGCTCATTGACAGCCTTAGGATTCAGTAGCCAAGTACTTACTCGGCCCATAAATTTTAAAACAACGTGGCTTAACGTGGGTGGTACCATGACCATAGAGCTGTCTCGGTGTTTGCATTATATATCCACACCATACATATGTTTTTAGGACATTTTCCAAAAAAATGAAGCTATACAAATTTAAGGTGGATCACACCACCCTAAGAATAAGGTGGATCACACCACCCTAAGAACATGAATGAGTTTAGCGTCGGTGAGATATCTTAACCCTTCATTATCTATTAGGTCCCCCCATCCTAACCATCTTAACCTTTGGTTAGCTTTGTAAATTATACGTGGAATTGAGAAGGATTGTGCTATGGATCGAATACGGAGATCAATAAAGTTGCATGAAAGGCATACCTGATTGAGAAGCCATAATCATAAGAGATCCTCATGTTATACCCTTAGAGAAGTACTGTGATGGAAGGAAGAGCTTCAGTCGTGTGTAGGATTGGGGACACAACCTTGCTTATATAGTTTCAAGGGTTGAGGAGTTTGTAACCTATTAAAACTCCTCTTCCTAAGGCTCCACATGAATTTGGTAATCCCAATTTAACTAGAACATTGTGTGTGAGATAGTTGTAACGCACCACCCCTTACATAATTTTAGATGAATCACAACTGAGTGGGGTCCGCTGGTACTCCCGATCACACTATCCAACCCTTAGGGCAATCTAGGCGATTGATCAATAAGGTTTATCTTATAGAATTCTTACATTCTCCTACTTAAGCCACATTGATTAATGTCGATGATTAATCTTTGAAAATATATTTTCGGATCACGGCAACTATTACAACATTTAATCTTGGCGAAGTAAAACTAAACGCGGTAAAAAATATTACCAGTCTTAACGACATAGATTAAGAATTATGAGGTATGGTATAAGGATTATGCACGTTGTATGATAATATGTGTCTATCTTTAAGAGGTCATATAGCTTTCAAATATTTCTAACGAAACATGTCTTTAGTTCTACTTACTCAAAACAAATTTCACATATATAGAGAGAAGTAGAAATTAACTTCATATCAGAATCATCAAAATTTTATCGATGAGATCACTTTAATGTCTATGAAAATACAACGCGCTCAACTCCCACTAACTAGATACATCTATGGGATCAATGACTTACATGAATATTACACGCTCTTAAAATGCCGTGATAGGGAGCCCTTTAGTGAGCGGATCTGCAATCATTTACTTATTGTTGATGAATTCTAAAAACACTAGATGATTCTGAACTCTTTCATTCACAACAAGATGATGTCAATATGCTTTAACCTTGATGAATGTTTCTTGTTACTAGAGAAGGAAACCATAGCTGAGTTATTACAAAAGATTCTCAATAGTTTCGAGATATGCTCTAGTACCAGCAAACCTAAAAAGAAACGTTATAATTACAATGCCTGATTTGATGCTTCTTGAGAAGCTATGTACTTAGCTTCCATGGTGGATGAGGCTGTGATTGACTGTTTCATGCTTTTCCAAGATAATCCCACCAATCATTATAAATATGTAGCATGAGGTGGACTTCTTTATATCAACGCAACCAACATAATCTGCGTCTGAGTATCTAATCTTCTCTAAATTATCAGACATTTTCCGTGTGAGTCCAAAGTCCTTTGTTTTTTTCAATTAACGCAACATCTTTTTTACAGCTATCCAACGTTGTATTCCTGTATTAAATAGATATTTACCCAACATTCTGACTGCAAAGGCAATGTCTTATTACGTGCAAACTTGAACATACATGATGTTCCCTACTACTGACGTGTACAAAAAATTATTCATTCATTTCTTTTCTAAATTATTCTTAGGAAACTGAAGCTGTCCAAATTTATCGCCCTTTACAATGGGTAATTATCCATGAGCATAATTTTACATGTCATACCTTTCAAGTACCTTGTCAATATAGGCTTTCTTTGATAGACTAAGCAATCTGCGTAATCTGTCATGACATATTTTAATACCGATCGCATAAGAGGCATCACCAAGATCCTTCATCTCAAACTTTTGAGATAGGAATTTTTTATAATATTGCTCAACATTCTTGCATCATTGTTAGCCAATAAAATATTATCAACATATAAAACCAATATAATAAACTTACTCTCATTATTTTTAACATAAATATGTTCATTTACAACGTTTCCTACAAAACTATATAAGAAAATCACTTCATGAAACAATGAAAATTGAACGAATGAGTATGACAAAAGTTTTATATCAGTATAATATTTGTTCTTACAGTTTATTTGAGCGGTAATAACCTTATGAGCGGTTTAGATGGCATATAAACATTATGGACAAATCCATGAAGATTACAACGGTGGATCATTTTTGTTCCCACTGATACGTTGGTGTAGCCCACCTAAGTTTTATATCTCTCTAATTTTTGGAAACATGTCCTATTGTAGTCCTTCAAAACAGATGGACGGAGTGGATTTGTCATGGACATCTCTGTCGGCCCAAATAGCCCCGGGCACGGGTGTATATGGGTGCCCGGCTCACGGGCAATCCACTTCCCATACCCTCGTCCATTGACAAGACACGACATACTCTGGCTCAGTTACTAAACATTAAATTTCGATTTTCAGTTTGAAGGAGTGGGGCTGCATTGTTCTGTGATCCACACCATTGATGTTTTCGGACCCACCGTATATGGCCCACGCACTAAAAATCACCCTAGTCAAAAATTCCTAAACCTTTCGTTAGGTGGTAATCAAAGAAATGGTCAAGCTGTTTACATTCAATAAATAAATACCAAATATATAAAAACTAATTTGACTTAATCTAGAAAAATTTTGGAACAAAAGCAATCTACCATGAGCCCCATTATATCAACGGATCGGATCATAGGAACATGGACCCCACTAGTCTTAACTGCAAGCCTTCATTGGACGTACTGCATGCTGTCCTGGTGCTCACCAGTGTATGATACATCCGAGCAGATCGAAAGAATAAGAAGACGATAATTCCAATCCGTTGACGAAGACTCAGTTTTTCTCTTTAACGCATCGCTTACGCATATACTATGGTGCTCATATGGCCTATTTTTTTTGTTGTGTACCGGCAATGCCCATATGGCCTTTGGGTTCTTTTTATTTATTTATTTATTATTATTTATTTGTATCAGACATTCCATCTAATTTAATACTTATAATGGGGTGAATGACTACATGTTCATGTGATCCACACCGTTCATCGGGTGGACCATCCAATGTTTGGCCTTGACCCTGAACATCACACAATATAAAATTCATGTGAACCTCACCATAGGAAAGTGTAAAATCATGATTGTAATCTCTTAACTTACATGAGTTTCAGAATATTGTGATTTTTGAAAGTGGTGAGTCCTACTAATGAATTGGATAGCAGATATAAACCACGGTGAGCACGCATACAACTAACGTTGAGCATTCCCTACTCAATTCTTGCATGTGTATGGGTTACTTGAGTTTTGGATGACCTATTTTTTTTTGTTTGTAAGCTAAACGTATGATGTAGGATGTGGCATAAATACACTTCTATCATGGTTAGATTTTAAAACAAAAAGGCTAAATGGAAGCAGAAGTAGTTCACCAATCCCTTGTAGGTCCAACATAGAGCATGACATAAGTGGCCCCAGTGCATCTCTTTGAAGGAATTCAATCCATACGGGTGAAAACTATCGAACTCTTAAAGTGTGAATCATAAATTAGCTATGACTTTCGATTCAGGTATCATTAAGGGATGCACGATCTATTAATCTTTATTATAATGGGCTTTCTGGAGTCAACCGGCATAGTAGGTCACATTTGTTTGTTTCATGAGAAAACACATACTTTTAGTTTGAAATAGAATATAAAAAATTATTAATTTCAACTTAAGTACTATTTTCCTACTTTTAGAGTTTAGATTGCTAATTTATTTTGAAATTACTTTGATTTTAGATAGATTTATTATTTTGATAACTTTTATTAGAGTTAGAAATTTATTATTTTCGATCATTTTAAATTAGAAGTTTTTAAAAAAAAAAAAAAAACTTTTTTAATAGTGTAATTGGGAAATTATACACATTTAATATTATTTAATAAAATTATCTAAGATGTGTCTTTTTTCTTATGAATTCAAGACCTCTCTTAATAAATTCAAAGTTTTAATTACTTGAGAAAAAAGGTGCATGATCTTTCTCTTCACTTACTCTTCCCTGCACCAATGCGAGGCACAACACTCAAATTATGCAGATCTCCTGCATGTTTTTCAGAACATTTTGATCTATTATCTCTAGGCCGGATGCCATATATGCTAAATCCTTTTATGGTGATGCAGCTAGAGTAGAGTTGTACTTATGAAGTGGGCTATAGTAGAACCATTACACTTTCCTAAGACAGATCCAGTCCTAAAGATAACCATCGACCTTAATGTATCCCATCCCTTCATACAATGCTGCTGCCATTTTAATAAAGTATTTCTGCTGCCCCAACAAACCTAAGAGGGTCTTGCGGTCTATTACAACTACCGGATATAAAAGATCTTTTCAGTTCTTGGCGTCTTTGAACTCCCAAAGAGGACAGGCTATACACATATCATTTGGGCTTCATAAATAAGAAATTTATCACTTTCTATTTTATTTTATTTTATTTTTTAAAAAAAAAAGGTTATTAGCAAATATATTGATTCTTTAAAAAAAAAAATTTGATTGCATCATCTCAACCATTTGATTAGAACGTTTTGAATAAAAAATCAAAACAAATAATCAGCAATGGCCCACATTTAACCATCAAAAGAAAATTGGACCATGATGAATGGACCATAGCACATCTTAGGAGGGACCAACTCGGATGAATGGACTCAGATCACTGTCCACATATTCAATATGTACAATCTTGGAAACAATTCTCTGTAGGCTGCCCTGAATATTAGGACATTTATTCCCCACCAACCTATCTTTTAAATGTTGTTCATCGTTTGGAAACGTGATTGACAATCTAGGGCAGACCATCGTTCAGGAATTCTTGGTACCATGTTACAGTGCAAATTCCTATATGGGTTCATGACCAATAAAGACTAGGGAGCCGATTAGCTGTTACCTAGGTGACACCGTGGTGGGTGTACCCTTACCGTCTGGGGCCCATCGTGATGAAGTTTTTGTATATCGACACCATCCATCCATTTTTCCAGGTCATTTTAGTATGTTATCCCAAAAATTAAGTAAATCCAAGTCTCAGGTCGACCACATCATTGGAAACAGTGGTGATTGACAATTAAAAGCCTTTTGTGGGCCACAAAAGTTTTGGATCAAGCTTGTCTTTATTTATTCCCTTCCTTCAGTTCTGATTGATCTTATCAAGAGGTTGAATGAAAAGAAACATCACGGTGGGCAATTACTATGGGCCCTATGAAGTTTTTAATAGTAGACTTTCAATCACTACTTTTTCCTGTGATGTGGTCCACTTGAGATTTGGATCTTCTTAATTTTTCGGATCACTTCCTCAAATAGGCTGAAAAAAAGGATGGATGGCATGGATATACAACACATTGTTAAGGTGGGCCCCATAGTAAGGGTAACCTAATTCACCCTAGAGACTAATGGACAAGAGATCAATCACCGCATACTTGAAATGACCAAAAAGTAAAGATAAATGAGTAATCCCGGTCATGTGATTGAACGGTTCACTTTGACCGTTGGTAAAATTCATCCCCCATATATGCTATTTTTCACGTGGGAATGTGGCCATTGGATCAGAGTCATGTTGCAATAGACCTGCTCACCAGCCCACCTATTAGGTGAGCAGTCCATGTGAAGCAGCACCCCTTAAACCCCCCCGCGGGACAAACTTTTGGCCTGATTCAAAACACTGTTGGGCCATAACATGAGATAGAAGCAAGTCAAGGAAGAAATTGTTTCTGTTTGTCATGACCCACCAAAGTTTTTGATCCGATTGAAAATTGGTCCTTGTTGGGGGACCGTGGAAGCACGCAGAGATAAATCAAGTGAAGTAATATAATCACACCAATCAAGCACAATGCAAACTGACTAATTTTAACATAGAAAACCTTTTTCGAAAAAAATGACAACACAAAGCAACATATAATCACTATTAAAGTAGAAATTATAAGAGTTTTCTAATTTGCACAAGCCCCAAATCACCCCATGTTACACCCTTAAAATCCTAGGAACGAATTAGAAAAGTTCTAAGATACATCACAATCCCAATTACACCGCTATATATAGTCTTAGGAAGAATCACAATCCAAATCAGAAACAAATCTCGCAGATAAGAAACTCTACATAATACGTTCGATGACACCTTTGATGGGACTTCAATAGCATCAACAAATCATCGATGGCATCGAACCCACTTCAATGGCATCGAACAAGCATCACAACAGTCCAGATACAAAATATGAAAAATCAAAATTTCTCGATTGCACTTAGATGGGTCTCGATGGTATCGAGACTAATCTCGATAGCATCGAATAGTTATCCAAAAAGTTCAGCATCCAACGAGAGAAATTCCAAATTTTTTTGATGGGATTGAGCAATTGTTCAATGGCATCAAATAGTGTTTAATGACATTAATAGACTATGTTACTGAATTGATTTAAGATATATCCAACAACAAAGAATTCATGAGTGATGCATCACATGGACAGTTCAAATTTTGGTTTCCTACGACTAGTGTATGATGGTGCGCAGGTGTGTGTGTGTGTATACATATTATTAGTTGACATGGGTTATTCGGTATGTGGGCTTTAGTTAGATTGAATTGCATGTGGTCTCATGTGGAATTTTTAGTGAATTTTGAAATTCATTGCATTTGTGAGCCTTATATTGACATGTGTGTCTTATCCATGGTATTCATCTAAATGCTTCTTTTACAAGTGGCATAAGTTATATATGAATACAAGTGACTAACATCAATTGTCAATTTAGCTCATTAATTACAGTTCTATAGTCCACTAAATGCAAGTTTCACTTTCTATACTGCTTTTTTGGAAGAATTTGATACCAAACATGTTGATTGGATGGTCAAAATACTATGGTATTTCCACATGCAATCATCATGCAATAATGGTGTTAACTTCATTTAATGCAATTCCATGCCATTTAATCCCATGCGCCAAATAAGTTTCTTAGGAGAAGGAAAAGGAAGCAGATTGGCCAGCTATATAGCTTGTGTATCGACGTCAGCAAGTTCTGTGGGTCCCATAAATAGGTGTGTGTTATATCCAAACTGTCCATCCATTTGGCGAGCTTGTCTTAAGGCTTGAACCAAAAACTAAGACAGATCTAAAGATCAATTGGACCACACTACAAAAATTAGTGAGGGTTGAAACCCTTTTGGGGGTCACAGAAAGTTTCGGATCAATATGAAATTTACTTTCCCTCTTTATCCTTGTATTTGTGACCTTATTAACAGATTGGATGGAAAATAAGCGTTATGTTAGGTGTGACGCCCTGTCACTGTTGCACATGTGGGCAGGCACATGTGGGCAGACGCTGGTATGGGGGAGGCCTAAATGCCTGGGCGAGCTACCAGTGGTTTGTAGGCTACTGTGCTGACAGGCTACTGTGTACACAGTAGGGGTTAAACTTTTCTCACATCGGAAGATTCATAGGAAGTTGTGTTGGTTATATGTGGGGTTCGCACCTTAAGGATACAACGCGTTTTGGGGCAACCCCGAGAACAAAGCCGTGAGCCCTTTGGCCAAAGCGGACAAGATCGTGTCCTTGGGTGAGGTGTTTCATTAGGCCCTACGAATTTTTTAACGGTGAAAATCATTATCCTCGGTGTTATTTTTGGTGTGGTCCATTTGAGCTTTGGATTTGATTCATCTTTTATCTAATGCTCTAAAATGATCTTGAAAAATGGATGAACAGTGTGGATATAATAAATACATCATTGTGGGAACCATGTAACTTTGATCTCCTTTGAACCATTTGTACAACTCGGAGATCAAGGAGACGCTCGTCTTCGCACGACACATATCTACACAAGCTATATAGTTGGTGTGTGGTACACTGGCCAATCCGCTTCCGAAGGAAAAAGGTAGAGGTGGGCACCAAGTTGAGTCGAACTAGATTGGGTCCAACTCGACTCGATCTGAACTTTTCAAATGACTATCCTGAACTTAATCTGATTCAGGACTAGGTCTAGGTTAGCTGACTCGATCCGATCCAATGCACTATTGGCCTGACCCGAACCAAGTCCGACTCGCTTAGGGAAACCAAGTCAGATTGGGTTGGGTATGGTTCAGATCTGGTTAGGTCTATGGGTTAAACTATGAGGTGTGTGTTATATCTAAACTGTCCATCCATTTCAAATGCTTATCTTAAGGTTTGAACTAAAATATAAGACAGATCTAAAGATCAGTTGGACCACAGTGCAAAAAATAGCGAGGGATGTATTGAACGTTTATCATTGAAACCCTTTTAGAGATCACGAAATGTTCGAATCAAAATGAAATTTGTTTTTCCTCTTCATCCATGTAATTTTAACCTTATTAACAAATTAGATGGAAAATAAATGTTATGGTGGGCCCTACGATTTTTTTAACGGTGAAAATCATTATCCTTGCTGCTATTTTTAGTGTGGTCCATTTGAGCTTTCAATATGATTCATTTTTTTTTCTAATGCTCTAAAATGATCTCTAAAAATGGATAAACGATTTGGATAAATAGTTTGGATATAACATCATTGTGGGGCCCATGTAACTTTGATCTCATTTGAGTCGTTCGTACAACTTAGGGCCCGAGGCGTGTCTATGTTCGTCTTCGCACGACATGTATCTACACCAGCTATATAGTTGGTGTGTGGTACGCGCAATCGGAGAGCGTATTGAGTTACTCAATACGCTCTTATTGTACTGAGTAAAGTCTATTGGGCCCACCGTGAATGTATGTGGTTTATCAACACCATCCATTCGTTTTTCCAAATCATTTTAGGGGTTGAACCCAAAATTGATGCATATCTAGACCTCAAGTGAACCATACTATAAAAAAAAGTAGAAGTATTGATTTCCAACCTTGAAAACTTTATAAGGCCCGGTGATGTTTATTTGTCATCCAACCTATTCATAAGATCAGAAATACATGGATGAAGGGAAAAAACAAATATCAGCTTGATCTAAAACTTCTTTGGCCCCCAATAATTTTTCAATGGTAGATGTTCAATTCACATGGTTTCTGGTGGTGTGCCCCACGTTAGGATTGGATACACTCCATTTTTGGGATAAAGCTATAAAATAATCTGTTAAAAGAGATGGACAGAGTGGATAAATTGAATGAATGATAGTTGGGCCCACAGAGTTTACTCAGTATGCAATCCGCTTTCATGTTACACTAGCCAATTCGTACCAGGTTTCAAGGTACCTGCCCAACGCATGCTTCATCAATGCTCCACCCACTGGTCAATGCCCTCACGTCACCTTTTTTTTGGAAAAGGTTTAACCCTAGCCCTTTATTTCTCAAAAGTTAAAGAAGCAAACATCCAACATCTCTATTTTAACTTCACATGACCTGACTAGATCGATCACTGATCCGACGTACGGTCGGATCTAAGTGGGCCTACTTGATCTGACCCGATCCTAGCCTTCAGTTCGGATTGGATCGGATCCACTGGATTGGGTTGAATTCTGCCTAGCTCTAGAAAAAGGGTTGCTAATCCTTCAATGGCCTGCAAAACAAGTTAAACGAGACCACCCACGTTGAAAGTGTAGTTTTGAAGACTCACCTGACTTGACTCAGTAGTTAATTACATTAAATTTAAAAAAAAAAAAATAAATAAAGTAGGAATAGGAAGGGTTATTTAAATTAATTATATTGGTAGTAGTGTGATAAAATGTGAAAACGAGCAACTGATTATGCTTCAACTTCATAGAGGCTTGGGTCTGCTCAAATTTTAACGGTGGGCTTTCAATCACTACTGTTTCCTGTGGTGTGGTCCACTTGAGTTTTGGGTCTGTCCAATTTTTGGGACCACTTCTTAAAATGGGCTGAAAAAAAAGGATGGATGGCATGGATATGCAACACATCATTAAGATGGGCCCAACAGTAAGGGTAACCTAATCTGCACTCTAGACTAGTGGACAAGAGAATCACCGTCGACTTGAAATGACCAAAGAGCATAGATAATTGAGTAATCCTGGTCATGTCATTGAACGGTTCACTTTGACCGTTGGTGGGATACTTGGGCCTCCCTTGAATTCATACCAGGATCTTTTGTTGGTCCGTAATGAGGACGTTTGCTAATACATTCCCTCGATATTGCTATTTTTCACGTGGGACTGTGGCCATTGAATCAGGGTCATGTTGCAATAATCATATATATAAAAAGTCCTTGAAAATCATGGGAGGAATATATATATAGGAACACTCACTGGCCACAGTCTAGAGCGCAGGCTTGGGTCTGCTCAAATTTTAACGGTGGGCTTTCAATCACTACTGTTTCCTGTGGTGTGGTCCACTTGAGTTTTGGGTCTGTCCAATTTTTGGGACCACTTCTTAAAATGGGCTGAAAAAAAAAGGATGGATGGCATGGACATGCAACACATCATTAAGGTGGGCCCAACAGTAAGGATAACCTAATCTGCGCTCTAGACTAGTGGACAAGAGAATCACCATCGACTTGAAATGACCAAAGAGCATAGATAATTGAGTAATCCTGGTCATGTCATTGAACGGTTCACTTTGACCGTTGGTGGGATACTTGGGCCTCCCTTAAATTCATACCAGGATCTTTGTTGGTCCGTAATGAGGACGTTTGCTAATACATTCCCTCGATATTGCTATTTTTCACGTGGACTGTGTCCATTGAATCAGGGTCATGTTGCAATAATCATATATATAGAAAGACCTTGAAAATCATGGGAGGAATATATATATATATAGGAACGCTCAGCTACGAATCGGTTTGCACGTCATTATGTGCGAATCTTGTCATCAACCGTTGGATAAGGTAGACAGTCTGGATGAAAGCGCTCTTAGCGCGAGTTCGAAAGAGCGAGTTTCCTTCTCTCATGTCTTTTCACTCTCTTTCGTAGGATGCGGTAAAAGCCTTTTCACATAAAATTCTTCACCTGGGATGCTCGATGGGTCCCACCACAATATTAGTGATAAATTCGCGCCATCGATACATTTTTAAAAATAATTTTACGGGGTGAACCCAAAACTAATGTAGATCAAAATCTCAAGCGGACCACACAGTGTTGATTGAAGTCTCACCATTAAAAACTCATGGGGCTACCAAATTTTTGGATCAAGCTGATATTTGTTTTTTTTTTTTTCCATCATTCAGGTTTGTATGACCTAATCTATAGATTGGATGTCAAATAAATATCACAGTGGGCCCTAAAAAATATTTAACGATGAGAATCATTATCATTGTTGCTGCTTGTGGTGTGGTCCACTTGAGATCTGGATCTGCCTCAGCTTTGGGATAATGCACCGAAATGATAAGGAAAAACGGATGGACGGGGTAGATTTCTCAAAAACATCATGATGGCCCCACATAAGCTGATGACATCACTTCAGTAGGGAGTTTGGTTACTCAACCTATTCGTATCCCTGGGTAATTCGAACGTAGATTGGTTACTGACCTATTGAGTAGCGAGAATGCTACAGAAGTCAAGTCACCAAGTTTTGTAGGCCCCACCATGATGTAAGTTTTGTATCCACGTTGTCCTCCATATGGAGAGATCATTTTAGGGTAAGATCTAAAAAATGATTCATAGTGAAAACTACAGTGGAATCCACCATAGAAAATAGTGGGGAGACTGACGCCACCATTAAAAACTTCTAAAGGCCACAAAAGTTTCCAATCAAGCTGATGTTTGTGTTTTCCTTCTCTAATGTTTTTGTTAACTTTTTAACAAGTTGGATTTTGAAAAAATATCATAGTAGGCCTTAGGAAAGTTTCAATGGTGGGCATCAATCTTACCATTTTTTTCTATGGTGGGGTCTGTTAAAGGTTTGGATCTGCCTCATTCTTTGGCTAATTCCTTAAAATATTGATATCTCCAAATGAATGTATGTTGTGGATACAACACATGTTAAAAAAATATTGATTTTTACATATATTTTAAATATAATATATATATATATATATATATATATATATATATATATATGTTTGAAAAACACCTTTTTTGTGGGTTTTGGGAATAGTCCCACATTGGAAAAAGAGGAGAAAATTTTATAGTTTAAATGAAAAGTATGGAGTACCTTATTATTTGCTCACATAGTCCATGAACCATGAAACTTGTGCGTTCCAGTGCATAGCACTGGAACACCCATGTGCATGCTCGGGCACGGGTATGGGCTTGGTCTCGGTCACGGGCTCGGTGCGAGGGCGTGGGAATGTGAGGCACTGTGACTGTAGAGGCGCTAGTGGCGCACTTTTCACTTCGAGTCCTCCGGTATATATAAAGAGTTGAAAAGAGCTGTTGCAACAAAAACTATAACAGTTATGCCATTAGTGCAAGGTCCAGTTATAACTGCTACATGGCTAGCCCAATAGCTAGAAAACGACTAGCTACTGTCTCACAACAATCAGCATACAACAGTTTAATGGCCCATGCACAACAGTCAGAAAACAGTCATAAAATAGCTATTTTTCTCCAACAGCCTGAAAACGGTCATGAGATTTTTTTCCCTGGACCATAACCCCCAGCCACCATAGCCTATAAAAGGAGGGCCTGGATGGGTTTCCAATCCATCTCTCAACCCACTCCAACAGACCCATACGAACTGAGACAACCAACCACTCCTCTCCTATACTCCAGTGATTCCAGCAAGATAGCAAGGGTTGAACCTATGCTTGAAGAATAGACCAGCGGTGTGGTCTAGAAAGGTTCAATTGAACCAATAGCTGAAGAATAAGAAGAATAAACCAGTGCAATGGTCTCATTTACATACATCTTCTCTCTCTTTCCTTTAGAAATTTTTTCTTTTTTATTGTATTTTTGTCAGACTGAGTGTAATAGAGTTCCATTAGGTGGGCCTTCGTGTTTGCTAAATGCAGACACACACCAGGCTCATCGTATCCTAGAAGTGGTTTGCCTGTAACCTATCAGTATACTCAATTCACTTGAGTAGGGGAAAATAACGCTTTAAGGACAGCATCCCAGACGTGCTTCAACCTGTCCTTATTCAAGCCAATTTTTATTTTCGGTTTCCACATTATATAGAAATAATTTTATTATGTGTATAATATAACAATCTTAAAGCGTTATTAGATGGAAGCCGACAGTGTTTCATCCATCGAGTTGATGAATTAGGACTTGATACGTCTTGATCGGTTCGATGGAACCAATTTTACGAGATGGCAAGACAAGTTGAAATTTCTTCTTACAGCGCTGAAGATCTACCACATATTAGATTTAAATCTGCAAGCACTACCTGAAGCATCCGACACAGACACACCTGAACAGGTGGCTGCCTGCACCAAACGAGTCGAAGACGAACTCTTGTGTCAAGGACACATTTTGAACGTGCTCTCCAACCGCCTATATGATCTATACCAACAGATTTCATCAGCAAAGGAGATGTAGGCCGCTTTGGAGTTCAAATACAAGGCCGAAGAAGAAGAAACTAATAAATTTCTCATCGCCAGGTATTTTAACTTCAACATGTTAAATAACAAATCACTGCTGCGCCAAATCCAAGAACTGTAACTTATAGTAAATAAAATCAAAGTCATTAAAATTGATCTTCTTGAATCATTCTAAGTCACGGCTATAATCGTTAAATTGCCACCGATGTGGAAAGATTATAGAAAGAAGTTGCTGCATAAAACTGAGGACAATACGCTGGAACAAATCCAGAAATACCTCAGAATTGAAGAAGAATCTCGTAACCGCAATAGAAAGAATGATAACGGGAATGCCTCGTCTAAGATACATATGGTAGAGAACACTAATAACAAGAATATCAAGAAGGACGATTCCCTTAAACCCAATAAAGAAAAATTCAAGAAAAATGCCTAAAAGAATAACGGAAAGTTCAAAGGCTCATGCCATGTCTGTGGAAAAATCGGGCACTATGCTCTAATATGTCGATATCGCAAATCTAAAAAAGAAACAAGTGCAGTAAAAGAAGGCGATATTGTAATTATGATCACTGAGGTGAATACCATCCAAGGAAAAGTTTCAGGTTGGTGATATTATACTTCCGATACAGTACATGTATGTTACGACAATCAGCCTTAAAAACTTATAAGGAATTGACCGATGGTCAAGAAGTCCAAATAGGTAATGAAGTCTAATCGAAGATCGTCGGCAAAGGAACTGTCGAAATGATATTCACCTCTATGAAGAAAGTGATTCTGCTAATGTACCGCACGTCCCAGACATGAGGCGAAACTTAATTTCTGGGGACCTTCTAAGTAAACTAGGCATAAGGGTGGTGTACGAGTCAGGAAAACTGATTCTGTCTAAGAATGAGAATTTTTTCAGAAATGGATATGCTTATAATATGATAGTTAAGTTTTCTTTGAATGAAAGTAGCACTTTTTCATATATGGTTGAATTCGCTAGACTGTAGCATGATAGACTAGTCCATATATGATATAGTACCTTGAAGTTCATGGCTAAGAATGGTTTAATCTCATACATATATAATGAAACAGATAAATGTGAAGTGTGCATACGATCCAAAATGACGAAAAAACCTTTTCCAAGTGTTGAAAGATCGTCTCAAGTATTGGATCTTGTGCACAGTGATATCTGTGAGTTAAACGATATTATTACTTGTGGAGGTAAACAGTACTTCATAACCTTTATAGATGATTGCTCTAGATATTTGTATGTTTATCTGTTAAAGAGCAAAGATAAAGCATTGAACATGTTTAAAATAATAAAGCAGAAGTAAAGAATCAACTAAATAAGAAGATAAAAATTCTCCGTATTGATAGAGGAGGAGAATACTTCTTAAATAAATTCGATAACTTCTATGAAGAACATGAAATAATATATCAATGTACTATGCCATACACATCTCAAAAAAATGGAATAGCTGAAAGAAAAAATAGAACATTAGTAGAGACGGTCAACTCAATATTGATGAGAGCAAAGTTGTCACTAAGTATATGGGGTGAGGCACTGCTTGTAGCATGTCATATACTAAATAGAATTCCATCTAAAAAATATAAAATATCTCCATATGAAATATGTAGAGGTAGAAAACCTAACCTAAGATATCTAAAAGTGTGGGGATGTCTTGCGTACTACAAACTCCTGATCCAAAAAGAACAAAATTAGGACCAAGAGTTATTAAGTGCGCCTTCATAGGGTATGTATAAAATAGTAAAGCTTATAGACTTCTAATTATAGAGTCTAATACAATAATATAGTCAAGAGACATTGAGTTCTTTGAGAACTCACTATCCTTGGAGTCAAAGGATAATGAAGTCCAAACTCCTGATAGATAACCAGATAACACAGCTCCACAGATAGTGGAAGTTCTTGTTAAACCTCGTAGGAGTTAAAGGATAAGAATAGAGAAGAGTTTAGGAAATGACTGCATAGACTCACAACATGTCATTTTCTATCTTGTAGAAGGAGATAGAGAAAATATTATAAGAAAAATACATATAATAATGACTATAGAAGATGATCCTAAAACATATAAAGTGGTTGTATCTTCTAGAGACTCAACTTTCTAGAAAGAAGCTATAAATGATGAAATAGAATCTATAATGTCAAATCAAACATGAAAACTAGTTAACTTACCTCCAGGTTCTAGACCCATAGATTGTAAGTGGGTATTTAAAAAGAAATATCACACTGATAGAACTATCCAAACCTTTAAAGCTCGACTAGTAGCTAAGGGTTTTAGACAAAAAGAAGAGATAGATTACTTTGATACATACTCTCCTGTAGCTAGGATAATATCCATTAGGATATTATTTGCACTAGCTTCTATACATCATCTTCATATCCACCAAATGGATGTAAAGACTGCATTCCTAAATGGTAACCTCAGTGAGGAGGTATACATGAAATAACATGAAGGATTCATTCCACTAGGAAATGAAAACAAAGTATGCAAATTAATCAAATATTTATATGGATTAAAACAAGCACCAAAACAATAGCATGACAAGTTTGATTCTAAAATACTATCTCATGGTTTCATGCATAACGTAGCTGATAAATGCATATATTCTAAAGTAGATGGTAGTTGTATCATTATTATTTATCTGTATATTGATGACATGTTAATAATAAGTAATAAAATGGAATGTGTGACTGAAACAAAGAGGTCTCTATCTTTCGTATTCAAAATGAAGGATCTTGAACAAGTTGATACCATCCTAGGTATCAAAGTTAAAAAGCATTATGGGGGTTATGCTTTATATCAATCTCATTATATTGAGAAGATACTAAAGAAGTTTAACCATCTAAATATAAAGGAAGCAAAAATCTCATTTGATCCAAGTATCAAGCTAAAAGAAAATACCGGAAGAACAGTTACACAATTAGAATATGCGAGTGTTATAGGGAGTCTTATGTATGTTATGCAATGCACTAGACCTGATATCGCATATGCTGTGAGTAAACTTAATAGGTTTACTAGTAACTCCAGTATTGAACACCGGAATGCAATCAGTAGAGTCCCTAGTAACCCTAGTACTAAACACTAGAATGCAATCAGTAGAGTACTTGGTTACTTAAAAGTAACCAAAGACTTAGGACTATTTTATTCAGAATTTTCTGCCGTATTAGAAAGATATATTAATGTGAGCTGGATATTGAGTAGAGGGGATAACAAGTCTATTACAGGGTGGGTATTCACCTTAGGAGGTGCAATTATATCTTGGGGATCCAAGAAACAGACTTGCATAACGTACTCGACTATGGATTTTGAATTTATAATCTTAGCTACAACAGATAAAGAAGTTGAGTGGCTAAGAGATTTTTTATTAGAAATCTCTTTCTGTGTAAAGCATATATTATTTGTGTCACTACATTGTGATAGTGAAACCACATTAGCTAGAGCTTATAGCGGCACATATAATGGTAAGTCTAGACATATCATTCTTCGACATGATTATGTTAGACAATTGATTCTAGATGAAATCATTACTATTTCCTATGTGAAATCAAGAAAGAACTTAGCAGACCCTTTCACTATACCTCTACCGAGAGAGGTAGTAAAGGCTACATCTAGAGGGATAGGGTTGAAACTTTTCAACCAAAGTTCCACCAGTGATGGTAACTCAACTTAAAGTCAAAAAATCTCTAATTTTGGGCTTAATGAGTAAGAACAAATCACTGATATATAAAAAGTTTTTCGACACTAAATTATAAAACCTTATCCATAATAGATAAATATTGAGCATTACAAAAGAGGGTTGAGTCTTAAAACTCTTAATGAAATCCAGTCTATAGGACAAGTTTCTTATAGTAATGGAGACACTGGAAGGATTTCACATATATGAACGTAGAGAAAGTACCGTCTCTCACGACAGTTAGGAGTTTTCTCTCTAGATCGTTCACAAATTAGGATAAGTACATGATCATTAATTGTGCTGAGCAAGATTATGAAAACTCTAACAAACACATAATGAATATGTGTGCGGTTTCTCCAACTCTATTATCTAGGAATAACTAGTTCAACGCTATGACTACTAGTTATTTCGACAGAGTTTCGAGATACTTACACTAAGGAAAGATTAAAATCAAAAAATATCTTTCTTTATGCATATAAGCTAATTATTCTGGTAGAAATGTTTAATCGAGAAAAATATATTTTTAAAAAACAAGTGGGAGATTGTTGAAAAAATATTGATTTTTAAATATATTTTAAATAAAATATAATATATAAAGTTTGAAAAACACCTTTTTTGTGGGTTTTGGGAATAGTCCCACATTAGACAAAGAGGCGAAATTTTTATGGTTTAAATGAAAAGTGTGGAGTACCTTATTATTTTCTCACATAGTCCATGGACCATGGGACTTGCGTGTTCTAGTGCGTAGCACTGGAACACCCGCGCGCGCGCTCGGGCTCTGGCATGGGCTTGGTCTCGGTCATGAGCTCTGTGCGAGGGCGTGGGCATGTGAGGTAGTATGGCTGTAGAGGTGCTAGTGGCACACTTTGCACTTCACACGTGTGCATCGTATCGCAAAGGTTCACTCCCTTTCTGAACCAGAGCAAGACGTGTGCGAGTCGCAGTGAAACTAAGTGGCTAAGGCGGATGGATGACTAAAAGGGAGACTAGAGGATTGAATGAGAGTCCTCTAGTATATATAGAGAGCTGAAAAGAGCTGTTGCAGCAAAAAATGTAACAGTTGTGCCATTAGTACAGGGTTCAACTGTAATTGCTGCATGGCAAGCCCAACAGCTAGAAAATGGCTAGCTGCTATCTCACAACAATCAGCATACATCAGCTTAATGACCCATGCACAGCAGTTAGAAAACGGCCATAAAATGGCTAGTTTTCTCCAATAGTTAAAAACTGGTCATGAGATTTATTTTCCTGGACCATAACCCCCAGCCACCATAGCCTATAAAAGGAGGGCCTGGATGGGTTTTCAATTCATCTCTCAACCCACTCCAGCAGACCCATACGAACTGAGACAGCTAACCACTCCTCTCCTATACTTCAATAATTCCAGCAAGACAGCAAGGGTTGAACCTTTGCTTGAAGAACAGACTAGCAGTGTGGTCTAGAAAGGTTCAATTGAACCAATAGCTGAAAAATAAGAAGAATAGACCAGTGCAGTGGTCTCATTTACGTACATCTTCTCTCTTTTTCCTTTTGAAATTTTTTCTTTTTTTTTTTTGTATTTCTGCCAGACTGAGTATAATAAAGTTCCATTTGGTGGGCCTTCGTGTTTGCTGAATGCAGACTCACACTAGGCTCATCATATCCTAAAAGTGATTTGCTTGTAACCTATCAGCATACTTAATTTACTTGAGTAGGGGCAAATAACGCTTTAAGGACAACGTTCCAAACGTGCTGCAACCTGTCCTTATTCAAGCCAATTTTTATTTTTGGTTTCCACATTATACAGAAATAATTTTATTCTGTATACAATATAACAACACATACATCATAATCATAATAATGGGGTTCACAGAACTTGGTGACATCACTTTTACAGCTGAGTCCCGCTACTCAACCTCTCAATATCTAATCCGTGTCTAGGTAATCTGCTTCCCAAGTCACTGCTTCCGAAGTCACTTTGCACATATATCATGGATGTCTAATCCTAATGGTCTATTTAATGTGGAGTCCTATAAAGCCTCAAGGTACAAATTTTAAACCTGATAAAAAATTCTAGTGTGCCTTATAAAAGAGAAATGTAAATTAAGGAAATATACCATTTTCATTTTTAATGGCCCACTAAAGTTTTGGATCAAAGTAATAATTGGGCCTACCATTCAGATTTTGGAGTCACATCACATATGATGACTTTTAAAAAAAGTTACTAAAGTCTAACTAGCGCGCAGCTGACCATTCGGCGTTATAAAGAGGGGACGTTAATGGCGTCCTACAACCACCCGTCTCTGGCTATAAAAGGGTAGGAGCTTTGAGTGGACACGTGATGTATAGGTTTTATCCACACCTTCGATCTGTTTTTTCTTATCATTTCAGTGCATTATCCCAAAACTGAGGCAAATCCAAATCTCAAGTGGACCACACCACAGGAAGCAACGGTGATAATGATTCTCATCGTTAAATATTTTTTAGGGCCCACTGTGATATTTATTTCACATCGAACCTATATATTAGGTCATACAGACATGAATGATAGAAAAAAAATAAATATCAGCTTGATCCAAAAATTTAGTAGCCCTAGGAAGTTTTTAATGGTGAGAGTTCAATCAACACTATGTTGCCCACTTGAGATTTTGATCTACATCAATTTTGGGTTCATCCCATAATTTTATTTTTAAAAATGTATGGACGGCACAGATTTATCACTAACATCGTGGTGGGACCCACTTAGCATCCCAGTGAAGAATTTTATGTGAAAAGGCTTCCGCCACATCCTGCGAGAGAGAGTGAAAAGACGTGCGAGAGAAGGAAACTCGTTCTTTCAAACTCGCACTAAGAGCGCCTTCATCTAGAATGTCTGTCATATCTAACGGTTGATAGCAAGGTTCGCATGTAATGACATGCTAACCAGTGCGTGTATATATATATATATATATATATATATATATATATATATATATATATATATATATATATATATATATATATATATATAAAGAGAGAGAGAGAGGCATGCTCACCTACGCACCTACGTACGTGCGCACCTTTGCACAAATGTCATGGGTGTCGAATCCAAATGGTCCATAAGATGCGGAATCCCATGAAACCTTAGGGGGTGAATTTTCACCCTAATCTAAGATTCCGGTGGGCCATAGCAAAGAGAAATTCAAATTAAAGGAAGAAACTATTTGCATTTTTCATGGCCCACCGAAGTTTTGAATCAAAGTAAAAAATTCGTACCAGAGAGTTTCATGAGGTTCTCCTTCATGTACACCATTCAGATTTTTGAGACTCATCAGATATGATGAGTTCTCAAAAAAGTTCGAATGTAGTACATACAAACTGGTTCTTAGGTGAGCGTTTTCGTGTGTGTGTGTGTGTATCTCAAAATCCTCACCCGTGCACCAATTCTCCTAAGAACTCGTGAGAACTTTTTGAGAACCCATCTCACGTTATGTGAGCCCATAATCTGAACGTTCCACATGATGTAGGGCCCCATGAAGCCCCCAAGGTTCAACTTTCACTTTGATCCAAAACTCTAGTGGCTAATGACAATTGGAAACACATTCCTCCAAACTCTTATCCAAAGCTTTAGTGGGCCAACGCAAAAGAAAGACAAATCAAAGGAGGAAATTGTTTCCTTTTTCCATGGCCCAAAACATCAAAGTGAAAGTTGAGCCCTGGGATTTCATAGGGTGTTGCATCACATGGATGGTTCATATTTTGGGCCCACATCATATGTGATGAGTTTTAAAAAAGTTCTCTCAAGTTTTTGTGAGAACTGGTGCTTAGGGGAACTTTCTTTATATATATATATATAAAGGTACTATACGCTTATATATATGGGAAAAGGTACTATACACTTGACCGCATAATACCTTCTATAAGATCGAGTGTTGGATATACATTATTGGTCGGATGGTAAAAGTTTTAAAAAATGAGGAGATTTTATAGAATCCGAAGAAACACGGCGTGGATTAGATACTAAAATAGCTAGAAACATTATTGAAGTGACATCACCAAATTCCATGGGTCCCACCATGATGTATGTTTTATATCCACACCTTCCATCCATATGGAGAGGTCATTTTAGGGCAATATGCACCAATTTTCCCTACATAACCATTACTGTGCACCCTAGGAGTTTGTAACGGTAGAAATTCAATAACAACTGTTTTCCCACGGTGTGGTCCATTTGAGACTCAGATACAACTTTTTCTTGGTATAAATCCCTTAAATTATATTTCAAAATGGATGGACGGCATGGATAAAAAATATACATCATGGTGGGGTCCACATAGGACCAATTTTAACCCGCACGTTTTTAGTCGGTTGGTAAAAATTTTAAACAATTGAGATTTTACAGGAAAATTGGAGAAACAAAACTGGTGCTATGTGGACCCCACCATGATGTATATTTTTTATCCATGCCGTCCATCCATTTTGAAATATAATTTAAGGGATTTATACTAAAACAAAGTTATATCTGAATCTCAAATGGACCACACCATGGGAAAACAGTTTTTATTGAATTTCTACCGTTACAAACTCCTAAGGCGCACGGTAATGGTCATGTAGGGAAAAATAAGTTGTTATTGAATTTTTACCATCCAACCTATTTGCAAGGTCATGTAGACCTGGATGAAGTGAAAACACAAATATTAGCTTGATCCCAAACTTCTCCAGTTTGTAAGAAGTTTTTAATGGTGGACGTTTAATCCTCACCTTGTGGTCTACGTAAGCCTTGGACCTGCCTCATTTTTTGGTTCATATATTAAAATGATCTAAGAAAATCGTTGAACGGCGTGGATATAAAACACTTACATCACGTTGGGCCCCCCAGAGCCCCGCATGGATAGATTACCATCCGGGAGGTGGTAGGACGCAATCTGCATTCTAATGGAAGCGGATTGGGATTGGCTAGTGTACCTCACACCAGTCATATAACTGTTGTAGGTACGTGTCGTGCGAGACGAGCACTGATGCTCCTCCAGCTCCGAGTTGTAAGAATGGTCTAAAGGAGATCAAAGTTACATGGCCCATACTGATGTATTTATTATACCTACATGGTTCATCTATTTTTAGATATCATTTTAGAGAATTATTCAAAAAATGAATCATATCCAAAGATCATCTGAACCACACCACAAATAGCAGCGAAGATAATGATTTTCACCGTTGACAAATTTGTAGGGCCTACCATAATGTTTATTTTCTATCCAATCTGTTCATAAGGTCAAAAGGCCCTAAATGACGGGGAAAAAAAAAATCATACTGATCCAAAACTTTTATGACCCAAAAAAGGGTTTTAATGGTAGACGTTCAATCTCACACTACTTTTTGCAATGTGGTCCAATTGATAGTTATATCTGTCTTATTTTCGTCCAAAGCCTTAAAATGACCTCACCAAATGAATGGACGGTTTATATATATAACATACCTTATACCTCATGATTAGACAAAAAAAACTTGCTAACGTCAATACAATAGCTATATAGCTGGGTGAGGTACACCAGCCAATCTGCTTCCCCTTTTAATCTAGAAGTAGATGTATGCAAAGTTGAGGAGCGAGTCGACTACTGAAGCTATGTCACCAAGTTCTGTGAGCCCCACTATGATGTATGTGTTGTATCCACACCGTCCATCCATTTTGAAATATCATTTTAGGGCATGAGTCAAAGAATGAGGTAGATAAAAATCTGTAGTAGACCCACCACAGAAAATAGTGGGGAGATGATTCCCACCATTGAAACCATCCCAAGGCCCACCATAATGTTTATTTGAAATCTAACCTGTTCAAAAGTTAAAAAAGACATGAAATAAGAGAAAACACAAATATCAGCTTGATCTAAAACTTTCGTGGCCTTTAGAAGTTTTCAATGGTGGGCCTCACTATCCCTACTGTTTTCTATGTTGGGTCCACTAGAGCTTTGGATTTAACTCATTCTTTACATATTGCCCTAAAATGATCTCTCAAGATGGATCGAAGCTGTGGATATAAAACATACATCATGGTGGGGCCCATGGAACTTGGTGACGTCACTTCAATAACGTTTGTAGCTATTTTAGTATCTAATCTACGCCGTGTTTCTTTGATTTCCTATAAAATCTCTCAGTTTTTTAAAACTTTTACCATCCGATCAATAATATACTGCCAGCACTTGACCTTATAGAAGGTATAATACAGTCAAGCATATAATACCTTTTTCCACACACACACACACACACATATATATATGGGAAAAGGTTCTATGCGGTCGAGCTCATGGGAACTTCCCATGAGGTTGAGCTATGTAGGCCCCACCATAATGTATGTCGAACATCAACACCGTGCATTTGATGGGTCCCCTTTATCCCAAAAACCATCTATATACAGAACTAAGGTAGGTCATACCATTTAAACCATGTAAAGGCATGTATGAAGCATATAAAAGCACTTGGTGGGGCCCACCTGAGTTTTGGCTGTGGCTAAAACTAGGTCTAACCCCTCATCCAAGTAGGACACACACAATGAATGGGCTAGATTTGTGAACCACATCTTGGTGGACTCAATAAATAATTATGAATGTTTTAATGGGATTACTCTCTCAACTATTGTATGTGGTGTGGCCCACCCAATTCATGGATAAACTTGATTTTTAAGCCAGTGGCCACCATGGAATGGTGCATCTGACTATTGGGGTAGATGTTCGATACACATCATCGTGGGCCCACAAAGCGGTCAACCTCATGGTACCATTTTCCACACCCACACACACACACACGTGTGTAGAGAGAGTCATGCTCACGTGCACACCTTTTGCACACGTATCATGGGTGTTCAATCTGAATGGTCTATGTGATGCAGAATCCCATGAAACCCCAAGGGACAAATTTTCACCCTGAGTTAAAATTCTGGTGCACCATAGCAAAGAGAAATGCAAATCAAGAGGGAAAATTGTTTTCATTTTTCGTGGCCCACCAAAGTTTTGGATCAAAGTAAAAATTGGGCCCAAGAGTTTTGTGAGGTGCTACTTCATGTGGACCGTTCAGATTTTGGAGTCACATCACGTATGATGACTTTTCAAAAAAGTTCACGCATGTTTCATATGAACTGGTGCGCAGCTTAGCATTTGGGTAATATATATGTGTGTGAGACATGGGATCAGTAGGTTGGCTCAGGGAGATGGTGTTGCATTTAGTTCTTCGTGAGATTTTCAGTGTATTTTGAGATCCATTAATGTATCCGTGAGCCCCACATTGATGCATGTGTCTTATCCATGCCATTCATCTATATGCCATATATATATATATATATATATATATATATATATATATATATATATATACACACACACACATACACACACTCTGGCGCGGAAATGCTCACCTGCGAATATATATACACACTCTGGCGCGGAAATGCTCACCTGCGAACCGTATGTACGTACTACATACAAACTTTTTTGAGAACTTATCGTATTTGATGAGTCTCGAAAATCTGAACGGTCCACATGAAGCAGAACCTCTTGAAACCTTTTGGTACTAATTTTTACTTTGATCCAAAACTTCAGTGGGCAATGAAAAATATAAATAATTTCTTTCCTTGATTTGAATTTCTCTTTGCTATGGCCCGTCAGAATCTTAGATCAGGGTGAAAATTCGCCTCCTAAGGTTTCATGGGATTCCGCATCTTATGGACCGTTCGGATTCAACACCCATGACACATGTGCAAAGGTGCGCACATGCATCCATGCATAGGAGAGCATGCCTATATATATATATATATATATATATATATATATATATATATATATATATATATATAAGGGACTGACATCAACTGTGAATGTAGCCCATCGGTTATAATTTCATGGTCCACCAAACGTTGGTTTCACTTTATATAGTGTTATTATTTTGTTTTGAAAGAATTTGAATCTAGACGTAGTGATTGGATGGCCAAAATATTATAGTATTTCAACGTGCAAGTAAAATAAATAAATAAATAAAAATTTAAAAAGTTAAAATGAGACTGCCCATGACTAAAGCTTAGTTTTAAAACCTGAAAACGTGACTGACTGAATGTTCGTTTGGGTTAGGTGGCTTGGAAGGCTCACCCGACTTGACTCCCTATGTTTTTTAAATTATATATATTTGGTATTGGTGTTATAAAATGAGAAAACGAGTAACTGATTACGCTTCACCTTGAGAGAGGTTTGGGTATGCTTTCTTGGCTCAGTGGGACTCAGTGGTCGATCGTCTCTGTTTTAATACCGAGACTGAAGATCGAGTGCCCATGTGGTGTGGGTGGGTGTGTGGGTGTGTGGTTAAAAAAATAAAAAAAAAAAAAGGGCTGGGTAAGTCTTCCGGAGTAGCGCCAAGTCACTTTTAGATTTGAGTTGTCAAATGGCTCTGCTCGCTCAAAATGATCTTGTTCTGACGAGTTGACTCAGCTGAGTTTTGAATAGAATTATCTAGTTTTTTTAGAACTATGATTCAAAGTAGTAAAGAGTTTGATGATCAATGACTTGGACAATGAAAAAGAAAAAAAGTGAGAAAAATCACCATGAATCATATATATATATATATATATATATATATATATATATATATACATGGAAACGCTCACTTGCGAACCGGTTCATACTATGCATGAACTTTTTTGAGAACCCATCATGTAATATGGATCTAAAATCTGAACCGTTCATGTGAAGCAACACCTAGTGAAACCCCCCCAGCCGAAGGTTTACTTTGATCTAAAACTTTATTGGGCCATGAAAAATAAAACAGTTTTCTCCTTTGATTTGCATTTCTCTTTGCTATGGCCCACTAGAATCTTAGATCAGGGTGAAAATTTAATTCTTAAGGTTTCATGGGATTCCTCATCTTATAGACCGTTTGGATTCAACTCCCATGACACGTGTACAAAGGCGCACGTGCATATGTGCATAGGGAAGCATGCCTCATATATATATACACACACACACACACACGAGATCTATCAACCATCCATCAGCTTAGTCGGATCTTCCACATATTTTCCTAAAAATAAAGTCCGGTCCAATTAGCGTGTGGTCCGAATATTGAAAACGGGTAGATGTGTTAGAAAACTAGAACCAAGATTTTCAAAAGCCGTACTTGATTTTCAAACTGTGGCCCACCTGACCAGTGAATGAAAATGACTCTTGAGCCAGGCCATACTACACGTGTGACGTGTACACATGAGCTAAATTGCACACGCGCGCGTGTGAACTTATATCAAAGGTCTTAACAAAATACCAGTGGGCCCGAAGGTTAGCTTAGTCTTCCATTGACCCAAATCACCAAACCTCCTCCTCTCTCATGAAAGATAAGTACACATTCTCTCTCTTTCAAAAGCATCAGACCATACAAATCTCTTCCTGTCTCAATTGTCACATTACATTCTTCTCTTCTTTGTAAAGCTTTCTAGAGCCATGGTTCTCCTTTGTTTTCAAGAATAGAGAGAGAGAGAGAGAGAGAGAGAGAGAGAGAGAGAGAGAGAATCCATAACTCAAAATGGAAAAACCATCAATACCAAAGAGTAGCCTCCTCTCTTTTCTCTCTAAAAATGGAGGAGTCTGCTTCTCACATCATCCTTACAGTGCTGGTCTTGATAAACGAATCGATAAATCAAACAAGCCAAGACCCAAATCAGTAAAAGGCTACCACAATCCGATCGGATCAATATTTCCGGCAGAGATAAGAAGGAAGCTGAACAACATCGGAAGCTTTGGTACAAAAGAGCCTGTCTCACCAAAAGTCTCTTGTATTGGACAGATCAAGCGCAACAAGAAAACTAGCAAAGCTCACTGCGTTTTGCCTTCCCGTCATGAGAAGAAGCCAACACCGCCAGTCACTGCCAGTAAAATCTACGGTGGAGCAAAGAAAGTCGAAGGTATTGTTGTTGATACGAGACGTGCACCTAACCTTACTCAGATGAAGCGTTTTTCAAACGGACGTGATGCTTTTGCGAATGTTAGTTGGAAGGTGGAGGAGGTGGAGGACTGCTGGGAATACTCTTCTGATGAGGAGAAGGAAGGAAGTAGCGGAAAGAATGAGTTTGTGATACCGAACTCAGCTCCAGTTGTGGTGGAGACAAGGAATGAGGTTAATCTTTGGAAGAGAAGAAGCATGGCGCCGCCGACTCCTCTTCAGATGAATGGCTTTAGAAAGTACATATAATTCTTCTCTCTCTCTCACTCTTGGTGTAATTGAAATCCATGGGAAATTTTGTAATTAAGGTTTTGGAGAACATGTTACATGCATTTGTTATACAACTATATTAACCAGCATGGCCCATATGTGCATATAAGCTTTTGGATCTTTAATGTTCTTGAGGCCCTTTCTCTACTTTGAGGCTACATTCCCAAGTTGGAATCATCCAATCTTTCCTTTACAAGGCTCTCCTTGATTGTCTTTCTTCTTTAATGGCACATTTTGCATCTTTTGTATGTTGCATAGAACATGACTGTTTATTTTTCTAATGTTATTTGTAGTTATAAAATCTTAGTAGTGTAGGGTCTTCATTGCTCAGTGGTAGATGCTCTGTGTTTCAAAGTCGAAGTCCTAAGGTCGAGTACCCATGTAGTGTGTGTAAAATAATAATATATGAGTAGTGTACCACTAGATATGGATGGGTGTGTAAAAAAAAAAAAATCTGAGTAGTGTACCCTTAGATATGCATACATATTAATGCATATGTGATACCTTGATGGATGAGATTTCATACAGATTTAAGAAATTTGTTCAAGAATTGGATGAAATTGCAAAAGCATATCGTGTAGGCCATGATTGAGATCAATGATCAAAAGAGATCCCCTTGATCGTCACGAGTACAAGAGTGATCGATCTGGATGTATTAATCAAATGGAACTAGCTAGCTAGTCATGTTCTTGTAATGCCTGATTCTTGCTGTCTTAGAGGTGACTCTAGACCAGCAAACAAGAAGGTGAAGCTATTTTAGGGGCGGCATTCTTCTACAACTTATCCTGGGGTCCACCGTGTTGGATATGTAAAATCTGCTCCGTTGATCAAGTGTTAACCATTATGATCATGGTGTGAACAAAATATCAACCATGTAGAAAAACTCATATGGGCCATAGTAACAGTAACAATGTAAAATTATCTCTAAAACCTTCACGGCTCGTTTGAGTAGTGAGAAAATAAAAGAGTAATGATTATCTGATGATGGATTCAGCCAATTTCATCCAAGGTAAACGATGGTATGTACAACTTGAAGTATATATCTACATGGCATGGGATGAGTTCTCAAAGGGTGACACAGGGAAGGACGTGTTGAGGTTAAGTACCATCTTCCTCAGAGAGATAATTATTTCGAATCCATGGAACTTCTTTGAACCCCTCACAAAGATGCCTTGAATTCATGAGAAAAATAAGAAAAATAGAATAATTTTTAAAAATTTATAATAAATTGATTGATGATGAAAAATAAACTTAGAAGCTCTTAAATAATAACATAAACCCTAAGAAGAAATTTTGGAATCATATTATAACTGAAACTCTTAGAAATAGTGACTTATTATAAATAGTAAACTTACTATTTATAGACTGTCATAATTTTCACTAGACCTCATGGTTTTCGGCCAAGAATAGTAAGTGTCCTATTTGGTCAACCATCCTATTCTCCTAATTATTTTAAGAACTTTTCATGTTTGGATGCAACTCCTAAAGTCCATCGGATGAAGAGTTATAGGAAAAAATGAAAATAAACAGGAATTTTGACCGTAGATATGATGGAATCTCACAAATTCAGCGTGGGAACAGGTATCGCAAGGTTGGGTGGCTGAAGTATCTCATCCTACCCTAAAATCATAAATGACATGTTGAATAATTCATTCAATTTTGCGAGATACGCCCATTTAAAAAGTTTTGACAGTTTGGATCACTTCCCACCTTTGATCGGACCTTTTCTGGTCCATCTTGGCCATGAAATTATCTGCGACCCACTCTACATCAACGGTTTCATTTATATTCTGAGAACAAGATCCTAGGAGAAATTTTTCTCACATCTTTTTTCCTTCTTTTTTTTTTTCTTTCTTCTTTTAACTTGGTAAAATTTTCAAGGTAAGAACACATCTCAGGTTATCACCCCAGAGATGAAATTTTCTCCTATGGCATCACCCTTTCCTTGTATTTTGGTTCTAGAGGGACTTGTATCTTTATGTGTAGAACGAATGTATGTGTATATATGTACAGCTATATGTATATTTTGGCATACTTGAAAGCTGACACGTTTATGATGGGCCCACCTTGGTCTTCCTTCCATGCTTAACGACTAGACTCAACACACGGCAAGAACCTTTTGTCCATGCAAATTTCGTTTTCACGTGACACCCACGGTGTAGACTTCATATGTTGAACCGGAGGTGTCACGCACCAAAGAGAGATGCTCCAGTGCTTTCATAGCACTATATAAGTTATAGTGCTCCTAGTTTCCTTTGGCCATTTAAACAGTCCAGTCGATTGATCAACACTGCTCATTAGGTCCAGCACACATTTCATAGCCTACCATGTAAATATTGCACTGGGCTGATGATCTTAACCATCTAATCAATGGTCTCTTATATGGACAGGCAAGATCATTTCTACAAGATTAGGTCTACCAAAAATTTTGGGTCGTCCATTTGACAGCTACCATCATGGATTAATGCTTAGGATTCTATAAAAGGGCCGAATCTAGTATAGATTTTATCATCCATCAGACTTATTTTTTCATGGTACCCCATGAAATATGTCCTAGACTTAATGGACAGTTTGGATCGTTCTTTTGGACCGTCCAAGTTACCCAATGCAACTGGAAGCATTGTAGCTTACGGTGCTAAAAAAATAAAGAAATTGGAGAATTTTTCGGAAGTTAATAATAAGTATGGAACGGGCATTTTCTATGTTGGACTTGAAAAACAAATGCCAAAATCACTAAAAATAAACTTTAGATGACTGTTTGCGTTTGGGCAAACTTGCGTGAGGGAGGGGTAACATCTCAGTAGGTGAGGCTCTGACTGTGGGGCCACCTCAATGTATTTGTTGTATATCCACTCCATCCATCAGTTTTTTCAGATCATTCTAGGGACATGGTCATAAAATTGAGGTAGATTGAAACCTAAGGTGGACGACACAGTAGGGATTGAATTCCCACCGTTAAAAAGTTCTTGGGAGTCCAAAATTTTAGATCAAGCTGTTATTTGTGTTTTCCCTTCATCCAGGTCTGTGTGACCTCATAAACAGGTTGGATGGAAAATAGTGGACCTATGAAGCTTTTAAATATGGCTGTTCAATCACAACTGTTTTCCTGTGGTGTGGTACAAATGAGACTTGGATCTACATCACGTTTGGAACCATGCCTTAAAATGAGCTGTAAAAACGGATGGACGGCGTGGATATACAAAAAATACATCGAGGTGGGCCCCAGGGTCAGGGCTCACCCACTAAGATGTTGCCCCTTCCTCAACTAATCCGCACGCCCCAGTTGGTGTGGGCAGTCAGTTTTTTCGTGGTTTGTGAAACCCCTTCCTACACGGAGTCCAGGAAATTGAGGGACGCGGATTGCCTGAGATCGGGCCTCCATGATATCCCTCCAAGCCAAGCACTGCAGGGCCCACCGTGATGTATGTATTTTATCCACGCCATCCATCCGTGTTACCAGCTCATTTTAGGGCATAAACCCAAAAATAAGGCACATCCAAAGCTCACATGGACCACACCACATGTAACAGTGGGGATGGAAAGTGTACCGTTGAAAACTTATCAGGGACGCGGAAGTTTTGGATCAAGCTGATTTTTGTATTTTCCCTTTATCAGGGTCTATGTGACCTTATGAACAGGTAGGATGGAAAAGTAACATCATAATGGGAGTTCTATGCCTCAGTATCTCTACTATTTGTCACGGTGTTGTCCACTTGATCTTTAGAACTAACTCAAAAATTTATACACCTCTTAAAATGAGATGGCAAAACAAATGAAAGTGTAAAGGGATACGATTCTTCCTGTTCACGCTATCTCATGGCATATGATTTCTCAGGCTTACACTCTTCAATCACGGGCAGACCTGCCACACGTTTTTGCTGTATATTTCCATGATTATAAGAAGATTACGGACAATTGTACAATTAGTTAGTTAAGACATGCTTTCGGAGACTTTCTTGGTAATGGTCCAAGACTGCTTCATCAATGCAGTCCCTCCCTTAAGTTTCACCACTCACTCATGACATCTTGGCACATCTCAAAAAGATTTATAGGCGATGATACTTGAGAAGTCTGCTTGGCCTAACTTCAATAAGCATTAAATGAATAAAAAGAAAATTCTATCATGGAATGGTGTGGGCATGTAAAATGACCCCAAACAAATGACTATTTAGTCTCTTTGCAAAAACAGAAAACTGCCCCTCCCTTAAGTCTCACCACTCATTTTTGACATCTTGGCACATCTCAAAAGGATTTCTGGACGAGGATACTTGAGAAGTCTACGTGGCCCAACTTCAATAGACAGTTAATGAATAAAGAGAATAGACAGATCATTTAACATCACGTCCGTCCATTTCCATGTGTAGTTTCCACATGTGGCAAGTGTTGAAATTTATGTGCTGAAAATATTAGATAATATTAAAAAAAATTTAAAAAATAAAAATAAAGTAAAACACAAGACTTATTTGTTTGATTATTGAGTCACTAAGCTTGAAACCAAATCTACCTTGAATTTTATTTAGAGTATAATAGGAATATTGGATAATTAACCTCCGGGATTCCACGGTTATTACTCAGTTCTAACGGTGCACTTGTTGTCCATATGTTCATTCCAACACACCAAGGGATGGAAACACAAAATATTAACCTGATCAAGAACTCAAGTGGGCCACACCACCTTAATTTAATATTACTTTTAAGAGCATTTGACATTTTCTAGCCACCAGAGTTTTTGATGAGGGTGATTTATTTTTTCAGTTTGTGAGGCGAAACTTATTGCATGCAGCTGATGGGCAAAGTGGATGTCACATATACAGCAACTTGGATTTGATGCTAGTAGGCTGCAACGTAAAGTCCCATGGAGCCCACTGCAGTGTCCTGTAAACTCCAACCCATTTATTAGTTTTTTGAGCTCATGTTAGAGTGAGGGAGGCAAATAATGAGGCAGATTCAAGACTAAGAAGGTCACAACACAAGAAACAGTGGAGATAAAAACATTAACTGTTTAAGAGGCAAAAAATTAGGCTCACCATGATGTTTCTATGCCATCTAACCCGTTCAAGAGGTGATCCCCACCAAGACAAAGCCGGAATTCAAATATAAGCCTGATCCAAAACTTATGTGGGTTCTAATAAGGTTTCAATGATAGGCGTTCATTTCCCACACTTTCTTATGGCATGGACCCCTTGAATCTTAGATCTGATTAATTTTTGGGTTCTTTGGTAAAATGAGCTAGCGAAACTAATAGTCAGAGTGGATTTAATGGGGACATCACAGTGGGGCCCACAGGGCTTCCTGTGGCAGGATCCCGTTGGATTGAAGGGTAGCCTTTTCCATGGTGGAAGTTGGTTTTGGAATTGATTATTCAAAGATGGTAACAGGCTGTTTCCTCTCACTCTCTCACAATCGAGACCTGATCATGTGACCCAATACCTAATGCATTCCGAACGCTGGTTCTGATGGAGACCTTTTATGTGACCCAATACCTAATTATGCACTCAGGTAAGAAATTTCAACAGTATGCAATAAATATATGAAGAAGAAGAATATTTTATAACCATAGCCAAGTAGTAGGTTACAACCAAAACATAAACGACTCCTTTAAAGTCTTGGTAGACTCCTGAAAATGAGTTCATCTCATTTTACTCCTTCACGTAGAAAAGATATTCCCAGCTCATTTCTACTTTTTCAACAGCTGTGACCCACTTAATTCAAAGTAAAGAGTAGATGTTATCCTAATCATTAGAATGGGCCACATATAGTCTTAGTCACACAAACTCTCTAATGGTCTATTTTTCATGCGGGTTACACATAAAGGAGTGTAGTATAAAATATTTTGAAGAAAGAGTGTAAGAACAAATGCAGTAGAGTTGAAGCGTTATTTGAGTTGAAAAATAAGTTTTTCCCAACACAACTAACTAATTAGAAGGTTAAAATACCAAAATTTGCTGACACATTTATGATATGATATAGAGGTCTCAGGTCCCACTGGTTGGACCACAGCTTATGGTCCACCTAGTGGATTACTTAAAACCTGATAAGTGCCCGTGTGACATCCAATCCTCCTAATAGGTTGGCCCGGCCACCATGATCATCACTAATTGGTGCAAACATTTGATCTGTCCATTCATCAAGTGAGCTAAATGATCGAAAATAGTACATAGCCATTGATAAATAGCAAAACACAACTGTGGCCACTTGATCAATGGCTGGGGATGATTTTTGCATGTAACTGTGCCTCATATTGAGTGCAATCTCTTGAACAGGTTGGATGTTAGAAGTTATATGCTAAGTGGACCATATCCTGTGGTCCAACGGAATGTACTTGAGAGAGAGAGAGAGAGAGAGAGAGAGAGAGAGTAATGGTCACATAAAACTAGTTGGGACTTTGCATTTTTGTCCAACTAGTGGGGCATTTAATTCGACAATTTTCTCTTCAATTCAATATAAACACCTAATTAATGTTGAGGAGAGAAGTTATTTCACCTGACTTTGCAAGAGCATAGGCTTGAATTGGCCCTACCCTGATGTCAATGTGTAATCCACCCGAATCATTAGGTGAGTCACACCATATTTGAGGCAGGGCAAAAAATCAGCCCCACCAATGGTTCAGTTGGACCACACAATGGGAAAGTAGAAAGGAAAAAAGCTCACCCTCCACACTGTTCCCCTTATTATGGCCCACTTGAATCATGCATATGTTTGATTTTTGGGCTTCAAGCCTAGCATTTGATTTTTCCTCTAATGGTTGGAAGATTTTACATACCGATCAGGGTGAGCCTTGTAAAAATAAAAGGTGGACGTCTCTCTTCCAACTATTCCATTGATATGCCTTACTTGAATCACAAACCAGCATGATTTCATTATTATTATTATTATTATTATTATAGGCCCAGTATGGGATTACACATATAATGGTTGCAGTGGATCTCACAAACACATCACCTTGGACCTTGCCAAAAATTACGGGTGTGCGTCTGTCTCCAACGATTCCGAGAAAAGAGGAGGCATTGGAAAAGGGAGTGGGACTGCGTAGTGCAGAAGACAAGAAGGAAGTGTACACAGTATACGTTTAAAAGCTCCGTGAGCCTCGCCAATATGTGTTTTATCCAGGTTGTTCATCCATTTTTCCAGATCATTTGATGGCATGATCTCAAAACTGATGTCGATCCAAAGCTCAAGTGGACCACACCACAGAAATTTGTGGGGACAGTGACGACCACAACTGTCGAAACCTTCCTAGGGCCAACCACGATGTTTATTTTCCATCCAACCTGTTCATAAGGTCATACATACATGGACAAAGTGAAAACACATATATCACCTTAATCCAACAACTTCTATAGCCCCAAATAAGTTTTTAAGGGGAGACGTTCAATCCCAACATTAGTAAGTGGGCCACACCATATAAAACATGATACAAACATTGGTAAATAGTGAAACACAAGTATAGTCGACTCAATAAGTAGCTTTTATATGTCTATTTTCCCAAAAGATGATGTTCATGATGAAGCCAACCTATTGAAAGGTAAGGATGTCACACTTAATAATATAGAAGTCATCAAATGATGGATTTAGCTTGTGGTCCACACTTAACAACTCCTTTGGAATGTATAGCTTTTATGGAACGGATACGTACCTAAAAAGACACTCAACTTAAAATTTTAAAGGCTCAACCTTTAGATCTGTAATATCACTCTAGGCCCACTAGAGTAAAAACATTTAGGCACACATGTGATTCAAGTGAGCCACACCAATGTAAAAAGTTGGGAGACACATCCACCCTTAATTTTTTCAGGGCCCACCACGACGAGCATGTAAATTCACTCCCAACCATTAGATGCCACACCAAAGGCTAGGCCTGATTCCCTAACATCATATACCCATACATTGGTTCAAGTATGCCACACCAGAATACAGTTTGAAGGGTGACATTTTCTTGCATGTTTCTTCCAATCGTGTGGTCCACCTGAATTAAGGATAGGGCTGATTTTGGGCAACTAGATCTAATACGGGGTGACCCACTTGATGGTAGAAGTGGATTTCACATTAACTCTACATTGTAGCCCACCTGAGCTACCCACATTTTTATTTTTATTTTCAAAGTTACTCTGAAACAATTCCTCTTCAAACATTCCCTTCCTTACCCCACAGTGATGTATGCATGATATCCAATATATAATCCTATGGTAGGCCTAGAGCCAAAAAATCAACCTGACTTTTGATTTGAGTGCGCTTTACTAGTAGAAACAGATGTCCACCCTTGATTATTATTATTATTAAAAAATAATAATAATAAATTTAGGGCTCAACCATTATGAGCATGTGAAATCCACTCCAACCATCATATACCACATCAAAAGCTAGGCCCAAGGACCAAAATGTAGGTCCATACATGATTCAAATGGGCCATATCAAGGGAAACACTTTAAAGGGTGATCTTTCCTTCTACATTGTTTCCAATTTTCTGGTCCACCTAAACCACAGATGAGTCTGATATTTGGGCACTGTGTCTAATATAAGGTGACCCACCTGATGGTCGGGGTGGATTCCACATTAACACCACAGTGGGGCAAGCCAGCCACTCCCTGTCCTCTTTAAAATAGCTTCTCTTAGCAGCATTTATTATCATTATCTCATTAAATAGTCCTTAAACGAAAAAGACCATTATAATCCACACAGCATTTGATGTACATCAAAAGGGTCTCATCTTAAACAAAGCTTTATAAGCTTAATGGGAACCTAAGCATTTGATCTGGTGGGCCAAATTATATGATGACTAACAATATCTACTTCTTGATGAAAATGGACAGTTACAAGCAATGGTTTGCAATTAATGGGGGGCCATGAGGGACATGTTTAGCAGTCATAACATTAAAACTGGAATCCATGGCATCAGCCACTATCCGCATCTAAAATTCCGCATCGCTGTCCCTTATAAATGGCAATTTTGTACAAAAGAATACCCCATATTTGTATAGCCCATAAAGAGGAATCAGAGGGCAAAGATGCATCAGGATGGTGGTCGCCTCATGCATTCAGTCTGTACAAGTGGGGTCCACAGTTGGATGTCCAGATCATTCACACAATGGGTCCCACTGATGACAGAAGATCCCCCCTCCCACTGATGACAGAAGATCCCCCTCCCCCCCCCCCCCCCAAAAAAAAAAAAAAAACCTTCATGACAGGAAGCTGTCGGCCACCGGATACTCTGCATTTTTTTAATTATTATTTTCTTAGGTCTTTTCATTGGCCATTAATCCAGGATTACTTATCTTCAATCCAGGGAGACCTTTTGAAGCATGCCATCAATAGTAGGGCCATCAGGTTAGTGATCCATGGACCCATCAGGACACTGTACACTGATGCATCAACACCCTACAATTCCTTACCTGTAAAATGAAAAACAAGAACACCCACCTTGGAAAGTCATGCATTTCTGCCCATCTGTGGTGAGCCATGCAAGCATAATTCCAATGAAGATAGCCTTGTAGAAAGATCAGAAAGAATGTACCAGACGCTATTTATAATCTTCTGTTGCAAGCTCCGTTCTAGTGCTCTCTAATGGCCCACTGTAGATGTCATTGAACGGCAGATTAAAGCCTTCGTAATCTTTCTCACAGTCATCCATGAAAGAAAACCGGTGAGGATTCCTCCACTCCATGCCTCCCTCTTGCTCCTCTCTGCTTCCATCGGAGTAGTTGTCATAATCATGATTCAAATCATGGCGGTCAAAAATGGGTGGCTCAAGAAAACTGGCCTGTGGCCCACCACTCAACTTCGGGCCACTTCGGGCCCACCAATGGCTCTTAGTAGAGAATCCTACATGGCCTGAATCATGATGTTGAAGCATGCTGTCTTGGACAAAAGGGCTTGACGTAGACGCCTGAAAATGACTCTTCATCCGATCCTCCAATGGAAACCTCCGGTTTTCCTCACATCTCGGTTTGACTTCCGTATTCTCATACGGCATCCGGACATTGGTGGTTTGCACGTCGGCTGCCTCAGTAGGTATTGTTGGGATGCCCCTTGGATCATATGCTGGAAAAGATGGGTGGGACATGTAATACCAATCGAGCAGATATGGGTGGGTCTTCTGATAAGCGTTGATCGACCATAGAGAACCCAATTGATAGCCCATTCTAGGAATGGGCCCCACATTGTAGTGTACGTCCCTTGACAAAAAGCCGTGTGTTTCGGTGTAGCCCCTTGAATTGGGGTTCATCGTCCATGTCCTGGTTGGCGAATATGCATGTTGGGTTTCATGGTGTTGAATCTGCCGCTCTCGGAAATTTCGGAGAGTCGATATGAATTGCTTGCCCTGTGCATTTGGTTCCCATGTAGGATAGCTGCTCTGGAAGCTGCATATGAGAGAAAATTAAAACAAATAAGGAATGCAGTGTGAAGCTAATGTCAGCATTCAGGAGAAAGTGTTTCAGAGGGTGCAAAGGCCCATCAAAGATCAAAGCTGCCGAATATGTGCCAATGTGGCATGTGCACACGTAAGAGAAGAATAATTAATAGTCCGCATTCAATGTAGATTTGTGGCCCACCTGATCAGTGGAACAGACTGAGTTGGGTCAGGGCACATTCAAAATGCAGGCCACGGTGCAAAAAGCAGAAGGATTGAAGATGTTGGAGTGATAAAGTCCCTTGATATACATTGATACACCACACTCCGACAGCTTAAGCTTTTGGAGTAAATGGTTTTTTGACACTTTTCTTCACATTATTATCATCAAACATTCTCTACTGAAGAATCCAATTATCCAATTAAAACAGAATTTCTCCTTTGAAATGTGAACAGTATATATCTTATTCTATTTTAACCTTTCTTTTTGCTGGCGACAAAGATCTAGGGTTGTGCATTCAGTTTAGTTTTACTGTGGACCCATGGCTGGCCCTCCAGATTGACAATCCAGAGTCCCCAACCATACCACCAATAAAAAAGTGGAGTTGCAAAGAATCAGGACCAGTTCATTGAGAGATGGGCTTTCTTTTTTCTTTTTTTTTTAATGACGATAGGGTGTGCCCGCCCCTTTTCAAGGCGAGACTATTCCCTGCGGATGCACGTAATCACCCACAAAACACGTGCATCGGGTAAAAAATGGAGAAGGAATTGAACTCGTGCCTGTGGGGAGCAAACCCACAACACTAGCCATTCACCCAAACCCCAGTGTAGGCTTAAAGTACAATGTACAAAGTAGAAGACAAGATTCAAGAATCTATAAGTGTAGGCTTAAAGTACAAACTACAAGACAAGATTCAAGAATCTACAAGTGTAGGCTTAAAGTACAAACTACTCTCTCATAATGCTCTACCGAAAAGGCTCACATAGTGTGTGAGTTATGTGGGTTTGTAAGTGCCCGTGACATCACACTGCATGAGCAACACCTTGCACATATGTCGGGATCAAATGCAAGAGCATGTCCCAATATTACTCTAAAAATCCAAGGAAAAATCATATAGTTCATAGATAAACAATCAAGAAAAAACATGATAGTGTCGTACTTTGAGTGGAATTTATGAAACAAGAAGCATATACGAATAGAGATGTGGATGAACCTAGCCTTACCCCCACTACGCCGACCGGCTGGTCTAAACCAACGTTCTCAAAAAGAGCTCATGGGCATGGGCACATGGATAAGCGATGTAGATCACATCCCGAGGATGTGATCAACCAAATGGGTCAGCATAAAGGACCCACTCAAAACATATTAGAAAATCGATATAAGTAAAGAGATAGGAAAACCACGATTCAATATATCACCAAGTGGTTATACTTAGCTGATGTTGCTTTCAACACTATTAAGTTGAAAAGCTTCAATGTTATGGTTGAGACAATATATTTTATTGAAATTTGAATACCAGTTTTCTAGGCTACCCGTCAAGAAAGATATGTTATAACAGGAAAACCAGGATGAAAAAGAGTACTTTTCATCATTTTCTTCATATAGAAAATCTAAACATGCCAAAAACAACAACAACAATGACTATCATTCATACCTTAAGAATGATTTCTCCATTTTCCCTTGAGAACTCCTTTGGACACGTGCAGTATTGTATGGTGAGCCATAGTTGCTATTTCCATGGCTTTCAAAGTCAAAGGTACTTAAGCTGTATGAAGGGGCAAAAAAAAAAATGGTCAAGAGTTGACAAGCAAACATAAATTTCACAGGTAAGTAGAAGATTAAATCTTTCCATCCCAAAAGCACATCCATTCACAAAATCCCACCTGCGCATCAGGTGGCCCACCATATAAAGACCTAGCCATAAAATAAGGATGGTACACCTATCAAGCAGACAGTACATATAAATGTGGAACGATGGCGGTTTTCTCAAAATGTTTATTGTTTAAATACATGTGGCCCTTCAAGTGAATCGGCAAGCCTGAATTTGAGCCAGGTCATCTACACAGCAGGGCCTACATGATGAACAGCTCACATCTACATGCACCAGGTTGGCTTGTGTGATCTGCTTTTGGAGTGGGATGTGGAGGGGTGCATGTGGGATTGGAAGAACTACTTACCTGCAAACATCACCAACCCCATCAACACCCACTGTAAAATCTGAAACGAACTGCAAAATATTATCGACGTGCTGACAAGCAAACAGAGAGAATCAGGACTGCAGTTGAGGTGAATGGTCCCAAAAAATGAGATTAAGCTCATGAACAACAGCTAATTTTCGCACCTTTGGTATAATGAATAGAAGTAAATATGGTGTAAGGAAAATTGAGGCCATCTCCTCCAATAACATCATGCCAGTGTACTGCATTGTTGAGCAGAGAAGTGTCATAAAGCATAATACTGGTTCAAATCCATCAAGTAATTTGCAGTTCTTGTAAGAAACATTAATTTTAGGGTCCTGATGCACCTCTTTGTGCAAGTTCAAGTGGGGCCAAGATCCATGTCATTAATCAAAAGGGCAGACCGTGAATTGGGGATGCCCAAAAGATCTCTCAAATGAGAAGTTCCTAGACATTCAATCTTTCACCTTCACTCCAGATTTTTAATCATTTTCCCTATTCTTTTCTTAACCACCTAAAATGTAGGCCATTGATCAAAGGGCTGCACCACATCCACCTGTACTAAGTTGGCCCATCAGGACATTACTCTCATTACCTAAATTTCCTCAACAAACAGATGCGACAAATTCACAAAAGAGGATTACAAGAAACTTAAAATCTGGCACAAAGGGACATTACCCCATCAAAGGGATCTGATTTTGCTTACAAAATGTTCTGGTAGGGTTTCTATCTTATGTCAAAATAGACAGGGAAATTTCCTTGAAGACATTAAGATGGATATTTTGGACCCATTCACAAAACTAGCTTCACCAGCAAGAGCTACAAACTTGATATTATCACAATTACTACTAGCCACATTGAAACTACTGGTGAATATTAAGTGAAAGTAAATGGCTGTTAGAAAGAACTGACATCAAGGTATCCCATATCGGTATCGGTTGGCATAACAGTGCCCTCCAATATCGATGCAGATACGGGGGTGTAACGGCGATACGTGAGCGTAACAGCCCGTAAAGATGCAAATTTTTTTTTTTTTTTGGCCAAAAAAATATAGATTAAATCCAGAATATTCTAAGCATTCCAAATATGCATTCATTTATAAATTGGAACATATTTATGGTGGTGTAACAGTGCCCTCTTTGGTGAGAAGTTGTATCGGACTGATTGATGAATTTATGAACCAGATAACCTAGATTTGACTACAAAATTCATATATTTAATTTTCTAAATATCTAATTTATATACTTAACATTTTGATATCATTTCTTCCGATAGTTCTTTAAAAAAATGAAATTAAATTCAGGTAGATGGCGTTGCCAATTTAGGGCTGACTCGGAAGACCAATCCATGCCCCAAATCAGCCTCAAATTCATGAAATTTATTGGCATTATCCCACTTATGAATTGGTGGACATTTATTGGATAGTGAATCATGAAAAAAATCAAAAGACCCTATTTTAAAAAATAAGCGTCCACAAATTAACAATTAAAACTACTCAAAAATTTTGATTTTGGCATTGTGAGTTAGCAACTACAATCCATAATTTAATTGGTAAATTTTAAGTTAATACATGCCTCGTGTACAATTTTTTAAGGACCCGAATTAGGCGGGACTCGGACTGTGAAGTGTAGCACACGAGTGTCAAAGTTTTTTGGGTCCCACCGTGATGAATGTGTTATATCCACACCGTCCATCCATTTTGCCAAATAATTTTAGGGCATGAGCCCAAAACTGAGGCAAATCCAAAGCTCAGGTGGACCGCACCATAAGAAAAAATAATAATTAAACGTCCACCATTAAAAATTTATTGGGGGATACAAAAGTTTTAGATCAAGCTGACATGTGTGTTTTCCCTTCATCCACGTCAGTGTGACCCAATTAACAAGTTAGATGGAATATAAACATTACAGTGGACCCCAAGAAAATTTTAATGGTGAGCATTCTATAACCACTGTTTCCTATGGTGTGGCCCACCTGAGATTTGGATCTTACTAATTTTTTGGATCATGACCTAAAATGATGTGGCAAAATGGATGGACGGCATGGATAAAATACATACATCGTGGTGGGGCCCACGCGGCATGTGGATCTTTTATTAAAAATAAAACTCGGTGGCTCACGTAGCCTCTTTGGAATGGAAGCTGATTGCGTACCGAGTAAACTCTGTAGGGTCCACGTGATTTAGATATTTTATCCACTCTTACTAGATAATTTTAGTGCTTGAGACCAAAAATGAAGCATATCCAAATCTCAAATAGGCCACACCACGGGAAATAGTGTGAATTGAATTTCTACCGTTGAAAATTTATTGAGGGCCACTGAAGTTTTGGATAAAGCTTATATTTGTGTTTGCCCTTCATCCATGTTTTTGTGATCTTATGAACAGGTTGGATGACAAATAAATATCACTGTGGGGCCTAGCAAGGTTTCAACGGTGGAAATCATTATTCCTACGGTTTCCTGTGGTATCGTCCACTTGAGCTCTGTATCTGTTTTAATTTTGGTATCAACCTCTTAAATGAGCTGGAAAAATAGATGGACGGTGTGGATAAACCACAAACATTCACGATGGGTCCAGTAGAGTTTACTCAGTATGATAAAAGCGTGTTGCGTAACTCGTACGCAGACCGATTTCCTTTGGAATGAAAAGACAGCGAGAGAGGGCTCTTCGACTTCATTGCGATTTCAAATGGAGGGAGATGCGAGGGCTCTTCGACTTCGCTGCGATTTCAAATGGAGAGAGATGCGAGGGCTCTGTGCACGAAACCCTAGCAGGGAGAGATGTGCATGGCTCTATGCTCGAAACCCTGGTAGAGAGAGATGGTTCTTCGATTTTGAAACCCTAACAGAGACAGAGTCACAGAGATGTTGGTCGGCTGATGGAGATGAGAAGAAGAAGAAGAAGAAGAGGAGGAAAAGAAGAGAGAGGGAGAGAGAGAAACAGCCACGCAGTCCATTTCTTTTTCCGATACCGAAATGAAAAAGAATAGAGAGAGAGAGAGAGAGAGAGAGAGAGAGAGAGAAGAAGAAGAAGAAGAAGAAGAAGAAGGGCCGCAGCAGTCCGAGAAGAAGAAGAAGAAGAAAACAAAGAGAAAAACAAAGGTATGTTTTTTAAAAAAAATTATTTTTTTTCTTTCTTTTTTTTTTACCTATTTTCTTTAGGCCCGTAACAGTCCCATAACGGCCGTTACAGGCACGAAAAAGAGGGGGTGGCCGTTATGACCCCGTAATGCGTAACGGTATCAACCGTTACCATTACGTATCGGCCATTATGGCCGAAACATAACCGATTTGAAATACCTTTTCTGACATTGTGTATTTTCAGAACATGACATGAAATGTTTAGTATCAAGTAGATTGACAAGCTGACCCATGTAAACAATGTGTGTCGTTTTATGAAAGAACGCACCCAATGCAAATATCACTATTATAACACTTGGCCTCAAAAAATTATTGCAAAAGCCAACATGAACGTAATAATAGTACAGTTGTGCTACGCCTGCGTGCAGATACACATGCAAATGTGTATGCATTCAAGACCCAAGCAGCCCATCAGGTCAGGCCATAGTACACCTCAAAATTCAGGCCAGAGTCACATTGAATGTGGCCTTTTGCAAGCTTTTTAACTCTCCATTTTTATTTTTTTTTCATACAATGGCTCACTGGATAAGTCGGCCAGTCCCAATCTTAGGCCAGGGCACATAGGAAGGATAGGGCCTACCTGATGGAGGGCTCAAATCTGACATAAATGTGCCATATTGGAATGTGTGGCTGGATCCACATGCATGCATGCATGCTCACTTAGCAAACCTCTATAAAAATAAAAGCCTCAAAGAGTTAGATTAAGTAACACAAATAATGGGGAATGCAATGGCTACCCCCACTGAATGAATGTTAGCTTAGCAAAACCATATAAAAACAACAAACTCGTGGAGTTATAGGTAACATTAAAACAAGGCATTTTAAGTAACAAAATAGCAAGTCTTGATGCCCTTGCTTTTGCCAAGTACAATCTGTAATTCAGAGTAAGAAAGAAATTAAGAAGAAGCAAAATCTAGATCTGGAATGTTTCAGAAGCAGGTCGGATGATGAGTGAATTACTCAGAAAGACGATTCAGCTCTTCCAACTGACCAAACTTGGTCGATAGTTGGTAATGATATGTTTGAAGAAGATGAAAACATGTGCGTGCAGCAAGAGCCTAATGACGAACCGAGAAAACGGAGTAAGTGTTTACATTTAAAATAAATCATATCAATTCAAGCTTATAGTTTTCAGGTATTGGATGTGATACAAATATCTTACTCACAGCCAAAAAACCTCCAAAATGGAGGAGGCTACAGAAGATTTTGAAATAGAAAATGTATTCGTGGCCAAAAAACCTCCAACATGGAGAAGAGGAAGGACATTACTGAAGATTTTGAAATAGAAGATGTAGAAAATGCATACATGGATCAATTGGAAGAAAAAGAAGTTGAAGATGACCAAGATGATGAAGATGATGATGAAACAGAAATATATATATATATATGAATATTTTGTTAGCTTTTTTACTTTGATTTGATGAAAAATAGTAACCTTATAATATATGATTTACCCCTTATGATTCTACAATGTGATTCAATTTTCAGAATATAGATCCCAAACATGCACAAGAGCCTCACAAGATGAGTTCGTCGACCAGGCTTTGGGTCAGGGCACATACATGTGATGTGGCCCACCTAGCTAATGGCCCAAGTCTGGCATATGCATACATGTGTAGGACATTTAAGATCCGCATGGAAAAGATACTAAAACAATAAAAAATTGAAAGAGAAAAAATCAGTAACACTATAATGGGGTATATGATCGCTACTCTCACCACGTGTGTCCTTTAGCTAAGCTCCATAACAATAACAATAACAACCTAAAAGAATTACATTATTCGATTACAAATATCTACAACAATAACAACCTAAAATAGATGCAAAGTAACACTATAATAAGGAATGCTATTGCTACTGGGAAGAATAGCCACTGTAATACACATGATGAGCTGGTTGGCAGTTGATCAACCTGAATTTTGTGCCAAGTCATGCAATAGAGCCCACTCAATTTATGGGTCAATGTACAATGAGGGTCCAAAAAGGTGCGAATGTAGGCCTGACCATGTAAGGCCCAGTAAGATTAAGGCCTGGTTACCAATTAAACAAATGGAGCCATAGGGAGTGGTAACAACACTAGCAATTGGAAAAAGGTGATAGAGGTGAGTTTCCTTGGGCTCTTCAAATGCTTGAGAACTAGAGATAGGGACAGTTTAACCGGATTGAAAGCAGTACTTTAAAACCAAACTGGAAAAGACGGTTGGACCAGTTGGGACAGAACCAACAAAATAAACAATTCGGGTCACCAAGATATAGTTCGAACTTTCTAATCCTGGCCCACACATCGGGTTGCACATTCTGAATGGCTGGGCCGGCCGGCCAGTTCAACCATTTGTGGGTAAAATCCAAAATGCATTTTGCAGGGTTTGAACCCACAATCAATGTTGTAGAAACCTAACACACTATGAACTGCCAAAGACATTAAGCTATGTAGTTCCTATCATCTTATTTAAACATATCGTTGGTCAAAACAGTTGCACCTGTTTGGTGCCAATCCACCGACAGAAGCTAGTCAAATTCCAGTCAGGGTTTTAAAACAGTCCAAAAGGGCTTGAAGACCAAAGTCATGGAATTTGACTAAGATAAAAGCATCATGTAATCATCGTGGATTAGACAAATTAAAACAGCACAAGGATAAGGAAATGAATGATAAATTACAAAGCCATATCATTTAATTTTAACGGCCAAAAACAGTACCCACATTATCAAAATACATTCAGTTTTTATTTTTATACATGAAATAACTACTACGTGTTGCCAGATGTTGAAAACAAAACAACTGAATTGGTATCTTTATTGATAAGAACTGAAAGTGGTGTAATAACCCAGATAGTCAAGGTTGTAAATCCTGGGCTTCACCAAGAAGAAAGAGAGAAAATGATTGGCACGTGAAAATGGTATATAATAGCTATACTGAAGGACTCTCATGCCGCTTCTCTAACAGAAAAGAGCTTACAATGAATCAGATAACTCAGTAGAAACTTAGCATTAGAAACGGATGAAAGTGATGAACTTTTGTTATACCTGAAATAAGGTTTCAAACTCTGTACGGACTGAATCAGTATTTTCTTTACCACGCCATCGCTTTGGCATATAATGCGTATGCTGGACAACGAGAGACATTGCCCCTTCTGGATCAAGGACCTGAAACTCATTGGCCACAGCAGCCCTACTGATAGCTGTCACAGTCCCAAAAACCGCAGCATACCAAAACAGGTTGCGACCAAATATCTGCATATTGCATTAAGATGCTACAGTATTGTAAAACCTAACCAGTGGATTTTCCAATCCTAAAAATGAAAGAGCTACAGTCTAGTGGAATTATAGGGTCTTGAGCCTTGGAGAACATAAGTTTGCCGATGCCTCCCAATTCCATGCAAGTTGGGCCCATGGTTCAGTGATCCGGACCATTGATTTAATGGCTGTAGTGCAGACAGGTGATGCCCCAAAAATTTCCCAGGAACATCCTGACTCTTCAAGCATTGAACTGCAAATAGACAGTTAACAAAAAATACAGCAACAGTCCACATTCAACAGAAGAGGCCAATGATTATGAGTATGATTTGATAATCTGGAAGATCTTCAAGACAACCTTTAAGAGTTTCCACTACACATTCGCACACACAATGCCCATCAGATCAACAGTCTAGATCGCATATTGTAGCGTGAAGCATCAGGGGAGGTGGAAATGGATTCATGTGCAAGAGCAAGGAAGCATTTGTTTCGGAATGTTTCAATATAAACAATAGGAAGTGGGAGCAGAAGCACATGTCCGAAGTGGAGCTGCACTTGCATAGAAAATTTGTGCAGCTTAGGGATCACCCAATAAATAAATGAAAGAGCATTATATGTGGAGATTGGAGCATCGGCAAACTGGAGAGGTGAGGTTACCCTATAATCCCTTTTCAGCGTAAAGCATCAGTGTCATGAGAAGTGACTTTACATGACCCTCTAGCAGAGACTCTTCCAGGAATGCAATGATGATCAGAATAGCGGCGAAGCCACCAGAAACGAAAGAAATGAATTTGGCAATTAGGGTAACAATAGGAGAGGGGAATTGCTTTAGATATTCAGCAGCATGTACAACACTACTGTCAATCCGGTGTCTGAACAGATGATCGACCTGAAATGCAAACAAGAAGCAACATCAGTTGAAATGTGTACAAATCAATGTATAAAATGGAATAGCTTGAGAGTTGAGACTGATGGTAGCAAAAGAAATCAATCTCTTTCCATCCACTTACAATAAATCAAATATTGATGCATTTGGTATTCAATGCATACTAAGTTTACATGCTTCATGCCTATTGAAGTAAAAAAGAAAAGAAAAATCATACAAAAATAAACTTGAGAAAAGCTCAATTGAACTTCATTGACTCTGATAACCAAGATTGCCAGCAACATGAATACTTGAAACAATTAGTGCCCGGTGATGGATATGACAGAACATGGTGCAGTTGGAGGAAGAATGCCGTGTGGCGAAGGGGTGGAGTAGGACAATGTTTATGGCACTGAATTTCAGAATCTTTTGAAAAATAGAGAACGTCAGATGTGTCATGCTAAATCACCTACCTGAAGAGCGAACAAGCTAGACTCAGATCAATCTTAGAGTTATACCTCCGGTGTACAAACAAAAAACTTAAATAAGTGACAAAATGAAGCATTCTTTCAAAGGGGTCCTTAAAAAGAAGGGGGAAAAAACCAATATAAGGGGTTCACGAGAAAAAGAGAATACAAAAATAACCAATGGTGTTGTATGTCATTAAGTGGGAGTATCCAGTAACTGTGTTGAGGAAAGACAGTCTAATAGTGCTGCCACACATTTTAACTAGAGGAATTATATGATCCTATACTCAAGGATATGAATAGTTTACTTGGATTTTCAGTTTCTAACTTTGTACAAATGATGCCCATTCAATACTGCACAAATCCAAAAAATAAAAATAAAAAATTGTAGTTGATGCAAAATATGCCCAAATGAAACACAAATCAAGCATTGATTTGGCCGATTTGGAGTTATCATGTTGATTCGACACCATTATAGCAAGATAAAAACAAAATAGAAAAATTAATGCCTCCCATTATTACCCTTTTTATTAATTTCCGCTATACTGCCTTCAAATTTTTTATTCTTCAATTTCGAATCACATGTTCTGATCTTCCAAACAAGTAAAATACGGTCAGAAATTAGTTTAAAACAATCCCAAGCAAGAAAAAAATCTTTTTTAAAAAAATAATAATAATAATAATAAAATAAAAATAAAAGAGGGAAATATGAAAAAATGGGCTGGCCGGCACACTTAAATACCTGTATTAGTCACAAACAATAAGGGAGCTGCGTATTGGTGCCAATAAGGCCCGTATTGGCCAATACGGACTGATGTAAGACAATTAAACACTTGCTCTAAAAGCTCGAACTGTTAAAGCATGGTTAATCCCTTTATCTCATAGCCCAAGCCCCACATCTCATGGGTTAGGACCTCGGTTGAACCCCCCTCATGGGCCCCAAATCACATGGATACCACCTCACATGGGCTGCCCACCCCGAGTGTGTCCCTGCATCCCACAGGCTACCTCACTCGAGCCCGGTGTGAAATGTGCATTAATCACCCCCGGTAAGGAGTCTCGAATACGAGACCTCCCCCGTGGGCGCCACCCACCCCGAGTGTGCCCCCGCATCCCACAGGCGACCCCACTCGAGCTCGGTGTGAAAATGCCCCTGTATTAATCACCCTCAGTAAGGAGTCTCAAACACTAGACATCCCGCTCTGATACCAATTTGATGCAGGACAATTAACCACTTGCTCTAAAAGCTCGAACTGTTAGAGTGTGGCGAATTAATCCCTTTATCTCATAGCCTAAGCCCCACATCTCATGGGTTAGGAACTCGGCCGAACCCCCCTCATGGGCCACAAATCACATGGGTACTGCCTTACATGGGCTGCCCACCCCAAGTGTGTCCCTGCATCCCACAAGCTACCCCACTCGAGTCCGGTGTGAAATGCGCATTAATCACCCCCGGTGAGGAGTCTCGAACACGAGACCTCCCCCATGGGCCCCGCCCACCCCAAGTGTGCCCCCGCATCCCACAGGTGACCCCACTCAAGCCCGGTGTGAAAATGCCCCTGCATTACAGACAAAATCAGAATTCATCTATAGGACGAATGCAATACTCCCTCTAAAACAAAGGATGAATTATAAGAATGGTTAATCATGTCATTTGGCCTGACGCGCGCACCAAGCACATTCATGCAAGTCATGACACAAATCTTATGGTCATTCATACGCAAGTTTGTCATTATGAAACTGGACGAACTTTTCATCTACAGTCATACACCTGAAGATCATTTAATATATCTGTGATAGGTGATGAGAATTTTCTGACAAGAGGAAGTCTATATCAACCTAGAAAAATCCGCCTACATGAGTCCCATAATCATTTTCTTGTGATTCGTTGTGTCAACAAAACACAAAGGCCATCCTTGATTAGCCAACTCCGATGAACATTCACGAGGTTCTCAATTTTCATGGGTTGGCAACCTTTTAATGAAAATTTATCAGGAACATCAGTTTCATCATTGCACCAACTACTACATGTACGGAAGTTGATCCTTTTGAATGGACTACACAGTGGCCATCGCCTTCAAAGAGACCAAACAAAGCACCAATTCTCCACCTGTCAGACTTCGATAAAATCTTTAAAGCGATGGGTGATGCCTCTCACATGGGTGTTGGTGGTGTCAAGCCATGAAGGGCATCCAATTGCGTATTTCAGCAGAAAGCTCAACAATGAATGAAAAAGGCCCTCTACCTATGACATCAAGTTGTACATTGTAGTTCAAGCCCTGAAGCACTAGAGATGCTATCTAGTGCATTGAGAGTTCATACTTTATTCAAACCATGGGGCCTTGAGTTGTCTAAACTCCCAAAAGAAATTAAGTGCATAAAATGGTAAATGGAGTCTATCGATTCAGAAGTTCACCACTAACCTCAAATACCAAGCAAACATGGAACACTGTAGTAGATGCTCTCAGCAAGAAAACACGTCTCTTGACCACCCTCTCAGTCTCAACAGTGGGACTTGAGGAAATCAAGAGAGATTGTGTTGCTGATGGAGACTATCAAAAAAAATTTGTCCACCTTATCTGTCGGATAAAAAGATGAGTAACCTCTATTTTCTGTACATGATGGTTACATGTTCCACGATACAAAGGCTATGTATTCCAAAGGGCTCATTGTGAGAGCTAGTGGTGCAGGAGTTGCATTCTAGTTGCCTTGCTGATCATTGCAGATTGACAAGACCATAAAAATGGTTGAATATCATTTTTATTGGCTAGGAAGTAAGAAAGATGTCATCACTATTGTCCGACAATGCGCATATGTCAGCTTGGTAAAGTTTTTTTTTAAAAAAACAAAAAAACAAAACAAAACATCAATCCGTACACTCCATTACATGTTCTGAATGAACCATGGGAAGATCTTAATATGAATTTTGCTCGAGGTTGACAAAGAGACAACAAGGTTATGATTCCATCTGCATTTTAGTTGATTGCTTCTCCAAGATGGCCCATTTTATCCCATGTAAAAAGAAGACAGATGCCATGCATGTTGTAAACCTCTTCTTCAGGGAAGTGGTCTAACTACAGGGGGTTCCTAAACCATTGTGTCTGACCAAGATGTGCAATTCATGAGTAACTTGTGGTAGACACTCCGGGAAAAAATAAGAACCAAACTAAAGCTCTGGAGTGCTGACATTCACAGACACTAGTCAGATAGAAGTGCTCAACCAGAGCATTGGGAACCTCTTGTGAGTCTTGTGATGTCTTGTGGATGACCATCTCATCATGTGGGATCTTGCTCTATCTCAAGCAGAGTTCACCTACAAGTCTTTAGCAAACAAACCACAGAATTTTCCACTTTTGAAACCATTGATGGGCTTAAACCTTGACAACCTATTGATCCAGTATCACTATTGATTAGTACCGGACCATGCCAGGGTGCTGAGGATTTTGAGCAACATATCATGGAGACACACGAGGATGTTAGAACTACAATAGAACAAACTAATGGAAACTACAAGGAACGCGCTGACATGGTGCGACAATTGGCAATCCAATGATAATGACCATGTGATGGTCCATCTTAAGCATAAACAGTTACCACCAGGGAAAATTAGATTCGAGGAATGTGAGTCCTTACTTTGGGACCAAGAGACTTGAAGAAAAATGTGCATCTCATCGAGCTTCCACTTGAGTTGAGGATCAGCCCTATCATCAATGTAGAATATTTAAACGTGTCCATCAGACACCATGACGATGGGGATGACGAAGAACAAATGATTCAAATACCTGACGTGCAACGAATGTGCAACAAAGTGAACGAAGATGAGCTTGACAATCAAATTGCATCCACACGCTGTGGTGGGTATCAGAAGTTTTTAGTGAAGTGGAATGGTCGACTAAGGTCTAAGGTCTGAGTGTACATGGATTTCTAGTGAAGATTTTCAGCACTCAACCCGGAGATCAATGAGTAGTACATCGAAATGAACTCAACGGAACTGAGTTCTTCCAAGCCAAGGGGAGCTGATGCAAGCTGGTCCTATCCACGAGTGTGTTAACACAAGACCAAAGTCAGCCCCTCACATGATCATGTATAGGCCCCACGTGTACACCAACAAGTCAAAAGCACCTATGGGCTCTTACCCTGTTTTAAGTCCATTTTATGTAATAAAGTGACTAAAAATTAAACCTTTGCTATAGCATTATATGAAATAGCCATAAGCAATGGCAGTTTCATCATTTCTCTAGCTTTAGGGTTGGAGTTTTCTTGAGAGCCCACAAAGGCCCCTATTGTTGAACATGGGAGTCAGTTGGCAATAAAAATGAGATTTTTATTGTGCTTGCGATAAGGGAGAAGAAAAGAGAGGGGTGTTCAAGGTGGTCTCTAGTAATCAACTAGAGGCATAGTAGGGTTCATCCCATACCCTTTGAAGCAATCCAGTCCATCAAATTGCACCGACACCTTCTACAATGAAGCAATAGCAACACAAATCACATAAATGATATAATCTACATCACCAAAAATATACCTAATAACATGATGAGAAGGGAGGACATGTCAGGAATTACAATTTGGGATTCAAAAACAACACCATACATAAATATGGATAAAGATTCGAAGTATATGAATATGAATAATACCTCGTTGAATTCTCGAAAAATCCACCTTGATAAGTTAGACCACCTCCGAGATGAAGCTGTGCTCGGATGATTATAAAATTGTTCAGCATGCCTCAAGAAGAGATACACCAGCATAAAAATAACAAGAAATGGAGAAATGAGAAGCATCCCAAGCCCAACTGCCATTAGTCTCTTCTTTAACACAGTAGGATTGCTGATGAAGTCCCTCCTAACACAAAAATTTCTGTAGAAGCAAATGTTTTGGTATCAATATGGGAAAACTTACAAATTGCAATTTAGCTTCTCTTCTTAGACAGTTTAAGGAAGTCCGATTCTTTAAATACATAAATAGCTCATTGGCTATACGTTGTTGATGTCATGGTGTTGGTCAACAAGTCTAGGGGCAAATGACAAATCGAAGATTTGGAGGGGAGGTTCTAGAAAAGCTTAAATTTAGTAGAGCCAAGACAACGTATTCATAATGCAATGATAGTGGGAATAGTTATACAGGGAAGGTTTAGTTAACATCAATGGCTATGAGATTTGCAGAAAATGAAATTTGTATTACCTTGCATGATGTAGAAGGATGAAGAGATGGTTGAGGATATTTTCAATAGAACTAATGTTGGTGGATGAAGTGAAGATGTGCCTCTAAAGTGTTGTGTGATTACTCCATGCCTAATGAAACTTAATGGCATGTTCGGATACATGGAATGTAAAAGAAATGAAAAACAATAATTATCCAATGATGATTTTCCACAAGAACTATTGAAACATGGATTCCAATTTTAAGTTCTTGTTTAGGTAGCAAGTGGAAACCTCATATTCCTTTCATAGTACTCACCCAGTTTCTTGTGCCAAGAATCCAAAAGATGGAAAAGTGAATGGAATCCACCCTTTTCTTTGCTATCCAAACAACACAATTCATCACTTCAAAGGAAAACCCTCCTCCTTTTATGTTGTTTGGCACAGAATCCATGGTTTCCAAACATAGCCTAAGGGAAATTTTATAAGATAACTATTAGGCCAGCTGTGCTTTATGAAGCAGAGCGTTGGCCAGTTTGAGGGCAACATGCGTAGAGCATGACTCCTGCCAAGACAAGAATGTATAGACGAATGTGCAGGAAGAATATCGAGATGGGTTTGTGGGAAGACTAGGAATGATAGAATTAAGAATGAGGTCATCCAAATCAATCCAGTAGTAGTCCCAATATGAGATCCAATGATAGAGAGTGCACCAAGATTAAGATGGCCCACTCATGTGCAACAGCAACCACAGATGGTACTGAGGAGAAGAAATTTGATAGGGGATTAAAGGGCCTCAAAGAGAATGAGGGCAAGACCTAAAAGGATTTGGATGGCAGTAGTGAGAAGGGATATTGAATTTTGTTCAGGTAACAGCGATAGGACCATAGATAGGAATAATTGGCAGAAGAAGATTTGTAAAGCCAACTGGAAGTCCACAACTCCTCACGAGCGCACCATAGACATGGCGTGTGAGATAGTGCTGAACAACAGCATCTTTAAAAATGACTGGAAAAGATATCAAAGTTCATGGCCAACTTTGCTGTTCCTGTAGCAATGCAGCAGCAGTCTTGGAGAATCTTCACAACTTAGTGAATTTTCATTAACCTAGCAAAACTCCCTATCACCTCTTTCGAGTTTCTCCTGAAAAGTGAGCACCAAACGACATTGCTGCCACTTCTCCACAAAAAACTCCAACGATGTTACCTTTATAAGATTAAATAGAATATCTTCAAATAGCTCATAGAGAGGTACTTTAGAACACCATGTACCCTGCAAGAAGAGAGACTTGGATACATTACCCACCTGAAAATGCAAATGACTGTAGCAGAAGAGATGAATCCATGCATGTGCAAGCCCATCTTACTTGAAGCACATTTGATGTCCCAGCCATTATTTGTAATGCCATACTTTTGCTGCTAACAGATTCCTCAACAATGATCCTGATTTCCCAACCGTTGCCCACTTGCAAAGAAGGCAATGCTGCATGTCCTGACATTTCTAATCCCTAGACCCCCGAACACTATCCAGTTTGCACCACTCAGACCAGCAACTAAGGGCCTATTTGTTTCACCAATTACCCCGATAATGTAAAGGAAAAGTGTCATCATTATGATTTTACCACCGCTAAACCAAACATAGGAATTGTTGGTCAAATGCAAATGCATTCAGGAGACGAGCTAAAGTAATTTGTAACCATTGCACATTTCCATGGCATTACCATGAAGATCTCAAATCCAAACAATGACATCAGTGAGTTTCGGTGATGATTTGACAATAAAGTAATATTAAGATGTCATCATTATGATTTTACTGCCAATAAGCCAAACACATGAATTGGCAGTCAAATGCAGATTTTGTCAGGAGACAGGTAAAGTAGTTTGTGATCATTGCATATCCTTTACATTATGTTTGTGGCTGCTGCCACCAGACATCTCAAGGCAGACAAAAGGTAAACAGGCAATCTCGCTATGACTAATTTAATAAGCATAATCCTACCACCAAGGGAGAAAAAAGAAGAAGAAAACTCCCCTTCCAAGAAGCAAGCTTGTTGTTAAACCTTTCAATGATAGGATCCTAGATATTCTTCCAAGGCCAATCAATGGAGATTGGAATACACAGAGATGTGAAATAGGACGAGAAGCCACACCATAGGCCACCTCCCTCGTGATAGCCTCAACTTTCCCACTGCCAAGATTAATACTGAAGATGTTACTTTTATCCACATTCACACCCAGCCTAGAAACAACATCAAAGCAAAGCAAAGCAAGATATCTCTAAATGCAACAGCTTCCCCCAAAGACCCAACACCAAAGAACAACATGTCATGATCATCTGTATAATGAGTGGGACACCACGACATCAACACTATAATCTCAGTGCTTGCCGCCCTATGACAGGTTCTCTAGATAAAGCCACAGCCACAATCAAGAAGAGCAGAGGAGCTAGGGGTTCCCCTCAAATTACATGCTGCTCACTAAAGAAGCCTTTTAGGCCGCCATTAATGACGACCGAAAACCATCCAAATGTAATGCAGGCTCTAGCCTGTCCAGCCACACCACTTCAGCCCAATAGTCCATACGGCTCATCGAATACGAAAGGAACTTCCAATTAACACAATTACACGCCTTAGCCAAATCCACCTTTAAAAGGAAGCATCCCCATCTTGTAATATTTATCCACTAGCTCATTATCAACAAAAGGCCCATTAAGAATCAACCTACATGGAGCAAAAGCAAAATGTGAGAGAGAAATAATTCCCCCAACCACCTTTTTCAATCTACCCAGGACAAGGCCATTTCAGGACCCCGGGGGTGAAGGGCTCTTCAATGTACAAGGCTTCCAAAATGTGGAATGAGTAACGTACAAATTCAGCGAAGCAGTTCAATTTACTTATGGTGATGGACAGCAACATGTTTCTGGGTTGATCATTAGATCGGTGAGCACCCCCTCTAGGAGGACTTCCTGAGATTAGTGGATCTTACCCCTGACCAGTATGTTTGTTGCCTACTGTTTCTTGAAAGATCTTGGCATGTGACCCCCCACCCGCAGAAGAATCTTATGGAGGAGGGAGCAGAAGAGTCTGCGCAGCTAATCACGAGACTCCATTGTGTTAGGTTGTCCCCTTGAGTGAGGGATGCAACAGCCAAATCTAGTAGCTTCTCAGTTCATTCTTTGTACAAGGAGTTGTCTCATTGCCCATCAGAGGAGGGGAGTGGCTTGACTTCCTACAAATGGTCCTACAAACCAAGAAAGTGAAGCACTACTCGAGAAAGTAGAACCCAAAGCAACACCACTGACCTCACCAAATCGAACTCCAGAAACAGGCCATTGCTACCATTGCATCCACACCAACGAAGGTAATATCTAAGGAGCACCCACAGAGCGTTGAGGAGAGCTGAGGTGCAAGCATGGAATGTTGAGGTTTGACCACCAAAACCCTTGGAAAATGGACGAATTCTACTGAGATGCCAAGCATGATATATCCAAATGCCACGCATCCCCGCCATCTAAACCCCTTGTCAAATAAATGCCATTGGGCACAAAAAAATGGTTGGCTTTAATCATGTAGGGCAGATGATATATCATACTAAGCGCCAAAAGCAATCCCTAAGAAGGCGATTCAACCCAACGTGTGGAATTCTTAAACCACCTACATGTTGCTCTAGAGGCCCTGATAAGGCAAGGATTCAACCCTCTCCTTCAAACCAAAAGACCTTGCCATGCCTTGACTCTAGAGGAGGACTTGTTCAGCTTTGAAGATTGGCTTCCACCCATGGTGTGCCGTAAAGGTCGTTACGTAAAGGTAACAGTGGCAACTATTACACGTTATGGAATCGTAACGGCTGTAACAACCGTTATGGAAAGAAATGACCCGTAATTGCTATTAACGGTACGCTACATCCCCTATAAAGGCCATAATAGCCCCATAATGGTCTATTACAGGACATATAGGTTTTTCGTGCTTTTTAATCAACATTACAAGGCAGATACAGGTTTTTCAGGGGTTTTTTCAATAAATAAAAAAAATAAAAAAGAAAGGCCGTAACGGCCATTACGGAGCCGTAACAGCCATTATGCCCCCATATCGTAAAGGTAATGGTGGTGGCTGTTATGGTCACCGTTACCATTGCGGAACACCTTGCTTCCACCTCATCATTGCAACCCACATGCACACCACTAGTTACCCTACAAACCTCCTCCACACGTGCACCACTAACGAACCATGTCTCTAGGAGGGACATCATCCCCATAACTGTTAGGCACCAGTCCCCATGGACCCAAGGCATCCACCAAGTATTCAAAAATTGTTACATTACAGCCATAACGGTAATGGTGGAACCATTACGCATTACAAGGCCGTAAAGGTCGTTATGGGAAACCCCATAACTATCCGTTAAAAGGCTGATACAGGGGTAACGGCATCATGGAGGCTATTATAACCACCATTATTGTTATTGAATACCTTGACGTCCACTCCATCAAGAAGTTCCATGTCATAAGTTGTGCCCCTACACAGCATCCCCAAAAAAGCCACATCACCGTCGTTGCATACCTTGGCATCCACACCATCAACAAGTTTCATGTCATGATTTGTGCCCCTGCATACCATCCCTGAAAAGCCACTATGATGCAAGGACATCTGATGACCTAATCCTAAATGCATGTATAATGAGGTTAAAGAATGTGCAAATAAATACACCAATCAATCAACCAACCGTTTCCAATCAAAAGGATTAGGTATATCTCAACACAAAGATGAGGTCATTCCGGTAGAACCATGCTCATTAGCATAAAATCACATAAATAGTAAAAAGGAAGGACCTAGAGATATGAGAATATCCTAAATCTAGCGTAAGTCAATCCACAGTCAAGTTTAGATTTGATTCTACTGATTAACCATCTCTCTTTTCCATTCAAACTAGAAGGGGGATATCCAGAGAAAAACAAAAAGGGTGGAGAATGAAGGGTTCAGATGAAGAAAGCAAAAGTCCTTTTGTCATCAAAATAAAAGAATAAGGATGATTCTTACCTTTTCCTGCACCTCGAAGATCTAGAAAGAAGGAAACCTGAAATCGGGGTGAAATTCTCAACACCCAATTAGCCTGAAACCCTAATCTCTTGATAAAAGAGAAAGAAAAAATACGAATTTCTATCCATTCAATAATAATTAAAATAGAGTTTCTCACAACGTACATATAGGCCATAGAAAAAGTAAAAGTGCACTAAAGGCCTTGAAAACAAGAAAAATAACAAAAAGACGAAAAATAAAGACAGTGCAATAAAGGCACTGAAACAAGAAAAAAGAACAAAAACATTTAAAACTAAAACACCTGGATGGTAGGGTATGAAATCCGACCCATGGATTTGTGCTCAAGGTGCGGTCATACTGCTCCTACACTCGTATTACATCAGAAAGTGGGTCCGATGGACCCAGCGTCCATTCACATCAACTCCTCCGCTCTGGTACTCTGTCGACGACGCCTCCTCCTCTAGTACACTCTAAAGGGTGTACCACTGATGTCCGCATCACACCATCACCAATCGTATCTCCACCCCAGTCCCCAACATCTATCTAGGCTTACAAAGATCTATGGGAGGTTGCCGGGTGCCACCCCAACTCGCTCACCACTCACAAAAGACTGAGTGGCTTGGATAACCCCCAACAGTTCCACAATGGCAAGAATGGAGAACGATAGCCCGCTAACTTCCATGTCTACAACCTTACCCACCACTTTCACTTCAATCAACATCCTAACCATGGCAAACATCATGTAGGATTTCTTGGACAATAACTTATCAATTTCTCACATGTTTCTAACCCTTGATCCCTAAAAAAAAAATGACTAAGACGGTCACAATATAGCCTAATCCAACTAACTCTTAGGAAAATGGAGGTTTGTCATCTTAGAGAATGAGATCATCTCCACACTCAAAGAAAGAGGGTACGAAGCTGCTAGGGGAGATTCCCTCAAGTACCACCTTTGAAGCCCTTAATAGAGAGGACCTAATCACGTCAAGAGAGAACATACTGATGTGCACTCAATAACAACTGACACCACCAAGCTGCATTCCAATCTTTTGAGCAAAAAGCCTCTAAAATCCCAAGAATATTGTCATCCAGCGCAGCCCATCCCCCTACTGCAAGACCTCACAAAAAGGATCCTAGGCAACTTTAGGGGTTGCATACCCCTAGGACCAAGGTGTTTTGTATTCGTTTTGGTACGGCCGTATAGGTCAATACATATAGGTAACAGTTGTAACTGTTATGTGATACGAGGGTGAAACAGGGCAGTTGGTTTTTTGGGGCCGTATTGGCTGTTAGGAGGGCCATAACAACCGTTACAGGGCATACCGACCGTTACCCCCATAACAATTGAAAAAACAGCCACTTTTTTCTATTTAAATTCATTTTTTTACTTTTCTTATTCCAAAAGTTTTCATAGATTATTGTACAACAAATTTCAACCACAATTGCTATAGTTTTTAGGATTAAAAATGTAGATTGAAGCAATTTGGGAGAATAGAGGCTCCAAGGACCCTTTTTTTTTTCAAAAAATCATAAAAGTGCCCTTTTCCCGATTTCTAGTTCTAACGCTTGATTGTAATGTGTAAATATTAGAAGCACATAACCATGTTCATAAATTCACCAGACAACTAAATACAACACTCTCACCAAAGTGTGAACCGTTAAGCTACCAATAACATGTTCAAAACAAAAAAGGAATACAAATTCAGAATATTTACATTATTTTGGATTTTCTAAATATTTTTTCAAAATTTTTTGGGCAAAATAGAATTTCCGACTGCTACAAGGGTCATTTACGGTCGTTGCGCCCTCTTATCAGTAACAATGATGATCATTATGGCCATCGTTACCGATATAGAATACCTGCCTAGGACCATCACTAGGGACAAGGGTAGAACAAGTGGTGGAGAGCTTCAGGACATCACCTGTTGAATATTCTCTCAGTTTGTAGGCAGTAAGATGTCTTTCACCAATGAGCCTATTTTTCATGGCTTCAATTACCTTATCAACCTGGTCGAAGCACTAGTAGAGCATGAAGACAAGAGTATGGCTCATCCCAAACCCTCTTTACTTCAAGATGAAGACATCAACCACCACTCCAAATATGCAAAGATCCTCTTATAAATCTGAAGTCTAGATGGAGAAGGGGATGTTACCAATGAAAATATTAAAAAATTTATAATAAGAAAAAAAAAAAAAAAAAAATTATTTCTTCTTCTAGCAGATGGGAGCCCAATGCTCGTCTCCATCACCATTATCCATAGTCAATTCACTTCATTTGGAGAGTAGCTAGTTTTGCAATGATAAGCTTCAACAACACTTCTTTTTTTCTTTTTCTTTTTTCTTTTTGTTACAACAGAAAACTCATAATAAATTCCCTAAGAGACCAAATTTTAAAGGGGGGAAAATCTAAAATCATAACAAATTCCCTAAGAGACCAAATTTTAAAGGGGGTAAAAACTATCTGAAGCAGGCAGGAAGTTCAACACATTAAAATATTAGAAAGCAATAGAAAGTACCTGTCAAACATGCTCTGCAATATGCACCAATTTAATGTCCATTCTAGAGTTTTTGTAAGTATCAGATGATGTTTTCGCCCGTGTGCTCTAGAGTTGACAGCAGGACCAGCTCCTGGAACCCACTGAGGAATCGGGAAAGCAAGCACCCCTTTGTTGAGCATCCCAATCAAGTAATTCTCCTTGCGCATTATCCGCATAACAACATCATGTGCTGAAAGATCCTTCACCACACATAGTTGCTGCGATCTTTGTATCTGAACCACCTTTTCTAGAATCACTGCCCATGGAGTAGTCTGAATTTCACGGTCTGTAACATTAAGACTGCAAGAAAAGAGAGCCGAAGGATTCGATAATGGTTCATCACAATTATTTAAGAGAGAACTATAGGGTCCTGACTCTCAACAAATGTGGAGTTCACCAATGCTCCAGTTCGAAACAGATATGGTCCATAGTTTGCAGATCAATGATCGGATGAGCCATGATCCCCCTATCTCCCAAAGTGGAAGAACCCGGTTTCAATAAATAATTAAGGCAGTGACCATCATTCAATGGAGAAAAGGATAATGGTTGAAGGGCCTAGAATCTTCCAACCTTGGAAAGTTTAGGGGTATCCCATTAACAGTGGGCCTGTCAGATTAATGGTTAGATCATCGAATCATGAGTTCCACATGTAAGGATGCTGTAGCATGAGCAATCTACCCTTTGCTGAGGTACAGACCCCTAGTGATTGCAATTATTTTCAACATCAACTCAATGCCAGATAAAATCTGCCTTACCAATTATAATAGAAGTGACGGGTCTCCAATGTATCTTTCAACTGCGCAAAAAACCTCAAGAAGCAAAAGACCCAATAAATAGAAAATATTCCCAGATACCCAACAATGATAGCTTTGGAAAATGTAAAAGGAGTTAAAGGGTGTCGGTCAAGAGCCTCCTTAGCCAGATCACAAGGCTTTATTCCTGACTCAACTGCATCTATCCCACACTTTGCATTGCGCAGACCATGCCAATCAACAAATAATAAGAAAAACCCAGAAAAACATATCGTGAAACCAAGACTCAAGAGCTCGACTATCCACTTGATGATAATGCACCAAAGCCCCTTTTCACAGTAATAACTATACAACCTTTCAAAGAATAGATCTAAATCTGCAATTGCTTCTACCTTCAAGCTTTCACCATTGAGAAGTCCAGAAGGGCTCTCACTACCAGAACTCGGTAGCCTTTGGTATGAGGACAGTTCTATCTCAGGAACGGAGTCATTAAGCAATCCAGTGGTTAGTGGTGATTCTGCTCGCCATGGCAATTTGAATCGGGTGAAAGCATTTGCACCCTTTTGGTCTGCGGACATCATTCAATTTCGACCATGCAAGCATTGATAGTCCATTCCAAACTGATTGTTTCGACTTGTGAATGATTAAGATAGCTGGAAATAGAAAAAACAGAAACAGTATTATACTGTAAGAGTTTGTAGAAATATGGAGGAGCATGAGTGCAGCACAACTCATGGAATAAATAGTGGATGCAAGCCAAGATGGAATGATATTAGCAACAGAAACTGAAATCGATATGTATCAGAACTTTTAGCAAAAATCATACAAACAAAACAATTCACACACAGGATTCAGGAATCATTTCAAATCTCCAAAAGAACTAGCTACGAAACAATAGAACCAGAGTCAAGAGGCATGGCAGTGAATTGGGTCATCCACCAACATGTCGACTATTATTTTGGTCGATCATGTAAATCAACAGTCTCTGCACTAACAACTTAGTTCTCCAACATCTGTGCATGGTGAAAAAGCCAATGTTTCACATATTTCTTCTATCTTAATATTTCCCAGGCATCCAAAGTGCCTGGAGGTTGATCATGACTTACCATTTAGAAGAAGCATAAGTCTCGCATTGTATCCATTGACAAGTTGCCTCAAGCGATCAAGTTGTAAGTAGGAGTACAAATGGGTTGGGTCAATCCAATGGATCATTGTACCCAACCCAACAATCAACAGCTATCGATCTGAATTAGACCCCTCAGAGCAGGACTGAGTCCAAAAGTTCACCCTGGTTATTAAATGGTACGGGTCCGGGACCTCTCAAAATCAATCCAGCCTGAATTGCTGATCTAAACCTGTCCAATTTAGACCAACCTAAAATGGACCTGACCCAAACCCGATTGAGACCTAGGCCCATCCCAGACCAAGTTGAGAGTAACATTTGAACTTCCAATGATTTTTACACTTTAATAAAGTGCATACTTGGACCTTTTTCTTTTTCTTTTTTTTTGAAGGGTGACAATTTATTGATAGAAGAGGCAAAAGCTGAAAGAATAAAGCAAATAAAAAGAAATCAGAAAACAGAAGGCCACGAACAACTCCCAGGCAACAAGCCATTAACAAAACCCAACCCACGCCTAGCCACCACTTAAGGGGAGGCCACCATCCACTCTAGAACGAGGTAACTAGCTGTAAAAAAAGCACTATCGCTTAAGGGGACACCTCCATCTACACCCGCATGTATTTAGACTTCAACTACTATGTATTGCTTATGGGTGATTTTTTAATCTGTATTGTGCAGTTTACCAAAAGCAATTTATATTTGGATTTTAATCTTAGCTTCCTCCCAATTTTTATCTAAGATGGCATAAGAGCTTTCAGGGCTCATTTGATTTATGTCTAGACACAACCAACATTTTTTTTTAATGAATAACCAACTTTATTTCACCCAAAGCACAATAGAAAAATCAAGGACAAAACCCAACAAAACAACATAAAGAAGAATCCCAACCCAATTATACAAAAGTGCAACAAACCCTTGCACAACCAGACCCGTAAAACCCTAAGAAGACAAACAACATATTTGGGGCATCATTTGTGTAAAAACCCCAAGTAGACACAACCCAGACCCAACTTGAACCTGACCAATTAAACAAATGGGTCAACTTATTTTGATTTCTGTATGAACCAACAAAAGCCAGACATTAATGGGTTGGGACTGGGGCAAAAATACAGACCTGATTATCAAACAGGTCAGATCCACAACACCCCAACCTGACGCATTTGCACTCCTAACTAGAAGTCAAACATTTCACCGAGGCCATTCATAGAGCTGTCACATGATTCTCGATAAAAAAAAGTTACCACTCCTTGCCTTTCTAACAATAGTGGTAGTTGTGCTAATTACCATATTCATTGGCACAATTATATGCTCTTTTTGGGGCAATTGGTGATTTTATAGCTGTAGAGTGTTGGCAGGAATGAGACTAGATTCACACATCCCTCAAAATGATATGAATGTGTGAATGTCTCAAAAGCAGGAACACAACTTTGAAGCAGGTGCAGAATCTATGTTGAAGGTTCTTGCCCTCAAGTATATACACTGATACAACTATCCATGGGAAGTTTTCATTTATAGATACATAAACACACATGAGACCTATAACTAACTGCCCCTAAATACTACATTCTTCAATTTTCAAAATTCTAAGAAAGCACCAAATACATGGGATGAGAAACAGCACTAGCAATCACAATTCCACATGAAGTATTTAATAGTGTCAACCTTAAATTCTTAGTATTAACATGTTTTCATATACTAATCCTGTAAAGATGAAAGGAATTATCGAGTTCAGTTGCAACAATAGTATAAGAAAATTTTCATTTGGCTAGGCTGCTAGTTTTCAGCTTTCCAAGACCCGGATTTGATTTCAATGCTTTCTCTCATTGACACTCCAAATATTGTGAATCAAACTACAAACCAGCAGCAGAAGACCATCCAATGCAATGAACATATCAATACCAAAATGAATCATCTCCATAACTCCACATTGTCAATCAAAATTCACATATAGAGAAAGGAAGCATGCAACGCTCCGTGCTAACTAGCAGCATTTTAGTCCAGACCAGTGTTCTGTAGATATGGGACACTGCCACTCAGTGATCCCAACCGTTCATCAAGTGGGATACGAGAGACAGAATTAAATCTCCATCCGACAATCGAAGCTGCCATAAAAACGTCCACCCTTCTGACAGCCGGTATTTTACTATCAAGGAAGTTCATCACCCAATACAAGGTGGGGTCCACAGGCAATCAGTCTGATGACTGAAAGGTGTGTCCCACATGCCCACGGCTAGCTCGTTTGACGCAAAGACGCTGCAATCCGCAATCTTCTAATATAATTACACAAAAAAAAAAAAAAAAACTACTTCTGGTAGGTGAAATTTTCAACTAAATTCAATCTAGAAATACCCAACTCAACCAAAAAAAAAACAGCTGGAAATGCCTACATAACACCAAAGATCCTACCAAGAAAAGGCTTCCAGATAGCCAAATTTACAAACTTACCAGAGACCCACCAAAGGGTTCGTAGAATTAATCCTTCAGATCATCAAAATCCATCAAAGGTTGGATTTTTTGAGACACCCAACAAATATTTTGGTCTGAGAGGGCAAAAAATGGGGGTAAATAAAAATAAAGAAGCGAAAAAGGGGGATTTTTGAAATAAAAATCGATATTTACGTTGATTGAAGGGATGAAGGATTGAAGAGAAGGAAAGAAAAGGGGTGATTTGTTTCTCTCTCTTTCTTTCCTATTTCCTCGTCTTCGTGGGGTGTATGAAAGGGAAGAAAAGAAAGAGACGTGAAATTGCAGAGGTAGAATCTTGTCTCCGTTTCGTTTGTAGCCGACAGGAGAGAACCTCGATATTTTATACTCTGGCAGAGAGCTTGGTTGATACTCGGGACTCATATGTTAACTAAGATTAAGCTTCCAAACTGTGGGACCCATTTTAAAAGGTTAAAAACCAAAGTCGTATTGGGTTAATCATCTTAGCCTTTAAATCCAGGACGATTGTTTGTTGTTGGCATCTTTAATCTCAGCCGTCCAATTAATGTCCACCAATCGACTATTTAATTCATGGAATCAGAATGATTTTTTATTCATGATGCATATGATGTTGAGAATCAGTATTTGGACGGTTTATTTTGCGTATATGTATTCAATTTGTACATTGCCTTAGTGCCTGTGTATCAACTATCACAATCTGCCGGAGTATGAAATATTTTCTAAATTCGAAAGAGAAATTTCAAACTGTACGACCAGTATATGGCCCAGAACCTTTTTAAACCCATTCGTTTTAAGTTTACACGAATACTCCCCGGGCGTATGGATGGCCTTGCACATGACGAAAATGCCCCCCAAGCGTATGGACGGCCTTGCACATGACGAAAATGCCCCTGCTCTAGACAAACGGCCCTTCGAACGCTGCCAGCCCCATCTCCATCGAAAATCTGATTTTTTCTCCTCTTCTCCTCACTCCTTCATCCGAGCCAACCGGATCTGATTCTCCAATTACTTCTCCCCCTCTGTGACTGTCCACCTTCCAATAAAACCTTCCCTTTTCTTCATTTTTTATTTTCCTTTTGTCTGGTCGAGAATACAGACCTATGCACGTTATTTTCGACTTTTGTGAACTGAATAAAGGATGAAAATGGTCCCCACAAAAATGGTCCCCCCATTTAAGAAGCTTCGAACGGCCGGTATATTCAAATCCCTCGCTTTTTGTGGACCTCACTATATATTATACTATATATGCTCATGGTCCACAATCCATTTTAATGTCGTACATCGAGCTAAGCTGAGCCGAGGTGGCCCAAGCTCGGCTTGACTCGTCCATGCCGAGTCAAGTCGAGTTAGAGTCGAGTTGAGGTGGGACAAGCTCTGCTTGACTCATCCATGCTGAGTCAAGTCGAGTTTGAGTCAACTCGATTTGCATTACACCATGGTCGAACTTGGCTTGAACTCAACTTTACTAGCCTCGAGTTGGTCTTTCAAGCCGAGTCAATCCAAGCTGACTCTAGACGTCTCGAGTGAGTTGTTTGAGCTAGCTTAACTTGTGTACAGCCCTATTTTATTTTAATGGTTCAGATCTCATACCAAGCATGTGATTTTAGATTAATGACTTGGACACTCAAAACAACATAAACTGAAATTGAGCTCGATGTACTCATGCTAATTTGAGAAGCTGGTCTACCACAATCTCCAAAGGGAACTGTGACGACATAAACTGAAACTGAGATACATTGAGAAGTTGTTATACCACAATCTCCAAGGGGAACTGTAACAGATTCACAATCTCATTTGAATTTATATTGCAGTTCCCGTCAACCATCCATAGATGATTGGGTAGTGCTAATTCTAAGATAGTAATCAGGCATTATATCCATACACATGGCACATGCATATGAGATCCAGATTGTTGATATGTTGGGCTTTACCATGGATGAGACATGTTGGCACATGCGGCCCGCTGAGCCTAGTTATACTTAACTCGTTAGACTAATATTAGAGTTTAGTTGTGATAACCAAGCCACCACTATAAGCAATCCTATCTAAATGCTAACTAGTATGTTGGAGGAATTTTAAAAGAGAAAACAAATGCAGCTCACCATACCAACATTCATGAAAAACCACTATTTGTGAGAGGTTTGCATGAATACATCCCAACATACTGCAATGTGATAAGTCAGGTCTTTTTTTATTTAAATCTGGATTGTCTTCCAGTTGATCCAAACCATTTATATGATGAGTCCGGACTTAAGTTGCGGATAAGCTATAAATAAATTATCTTAAATTTGATCATTTCAACCATTTGAAATTTGGTTCTTTTGCTTTGAAAATGGACGGTCACAATCCTTTGTGTAATCAAAGGGTCGAAAACATTCAATATAGAATTCCATTTACGTTCACGGTCATTTCAATGCACTTCACTTCACAGCCATTTTGATACACTTCATAATCAATTCTCTTCACTTCAAAGCCATTTCCATGCATTTCACTATCATATCCGCCAATTCCATTTATGTTCACGGTCATTTCGATGCACTTCACGGTCAATGTACTTCACTTCACGGCCATTTCGATGCACTTCACGATCAATTCTCTTCACTTCAAGGCCATTTCCATATATTTCACGATCATATCCGGTAATTCCGTTTACGTTCATGGTCATTTCGATGCACTTCACGGTCAATGCACTTCACTTCACAGCCATTTCGATGCACTTCACGATCTATTCTCTTCACTTCAAGGTCATTTCCATGCATTTCACGATCATATCCGGCAATTCCGTTTACGTTCACGGTCATTTCGATGCACTTCAAGGTCAATGAACTTCACTTCACGGCCATTTCGATGCACTTCACGATCAATTCTCTTCACTTCACGGCCATTTCCATGCATTTCACGATCATATCCGCCAATTTTGTTTACGTTCACGGTCATTTCGATGCACTTCACTTCACGGCCATTTCGATGCACTTCACGATCAATTCTCTTCACTTCAGGGTCATTTCCATGCATTTCACGATCATCTCCGCCAATTCCGTTTACGTTCACGGTCATTTCGATGCACTTCACAGTCAATGCACTTCACTTCACGGCCATTTCGATGCACTTCACGATCAATTCTCTTCACTTCAGGGCCATTTCCATGCATTTCACGATCATCTCCGCCAATTCCGTTTACGTTCACGGTCATTTCGATGCACTTCATGGTCAATGCACTTCACTTCACGGCCATTTCGATGCACTTCACGATCAATTCTCTTCACTCCAGGGCCATTTCCATGCATTTCACGATCATATCCGCCAATTCCGTTTACGTTCACGGTCATTTCGATGCACTTCACGGTCAATGCACTTCACTTCACGGCCATTTCGATGCACTTCACGATCAATTCTCTTCACTTCAGGGCCATTTCCATGCATTTCACGATCATCTCCGCCAATTCCGTTTACGTTCACGGTCATTTCGATGCACTTCACGGTCAATGCACTTCACTTCACGGCCATTTCGATGCACTTCACGATCAATTCTCTTCACTCCAGGGCCATTTCCATGCATTTCACGATCATATCCGCCAATTCCGTTTACGTTCACGGTCATTTCGATGCACTTCACGGTCAATGCACTTCACTTCACGGCCATTTCGATGCACTTCACGATCAATTCTCTTCACTTCAGGGCCATTTCCATGCATTTCACGATCATATCCGCCAATTCCGTTTACGTTCACGGTCATTTCGATGCACTTCACTTCACGGCCATTTCGATGCACTTCACGATCAATTCTCTTCACTTCAGGGCCATTTCCATGCATTTCACGACCATATCCGCCAATTCCGTTTACGTTCACGGTCATTTCGATGCACTTCACGATCAATTCTCTTCACTTCAAATCCATTTCCATGCATTTCACGATCATATCCGCCAATTCCGTTTACGTTCACGGTCATTTCGATGCACTTCACGGTCAATGCACTTCACTTCACGGCCATTTCGATGCACTTCACGATCAATTCTCTGCATATAACGCAATGACAATTGAAACATGCATGAACAAAATGATGGTGATAAATTTATGAACTCAAACCTGCTCCTGTAGTGCTTCTTTCAACTGAGAAACCAGAGTGACCCTGTATTCTTCAATTGACTTTAGTGCTTCTTTCAACTGAGAAACCTGCTCCTATAGTGCTTCTTTACCCACTGCATTTGCCGGGATTACAATCTCAAGGGTGGAGGGCAATCTGCAAAATGCGCAACATAGAAACAAATAAATAAGCTGAAAAAGAGAACAGGAACATAAACAAAGACTATGATAGGAGATACTGACCCTAAATATGACTTTGATGAATCCGGGAAAATCAATCCATATCCATTCTCCCCACCCTTCATATAGTTCAAATTCCAGAAAAAGAAAAGGAAAGTAAGCTCATCAAGGGATTAGAATATTTTATTGAAAAATGTATATGAATGCAGCATTTCACATGCAGAAATAAAACCAGCCATAGTAGTTCTACTATTTATGACCACACTGAGTAGTCATGCTTAAAGAAAATGTTTGAAATAGGCCTATCAATTTCTGAGCATGAATCAATTACTAAAATTTATCAATTTTTAAGGAAAAAAGTATAATGAATCCCTTTTTCTTCTTTTAAGAAAAATATTGTGGTGTGTGTGTGTCATGTGTGTAAGTGATCCAGATTCCAGGGTTCAATCCCTGGTAGTGTTGCCTTTCCTGGAAAAAAAAAAACATTGGTGGAGGAATGCTAGGCAGAACTGATGGCGCAGAGAGATTGCCTGAGTACAGGGAATCAACACCAGGAGCACTGCGAGCACCTTCCCTGTCTTTTAAAACATAATCTCTAAGCCTCAAAACAATCTGAACAAGTGCATCTCTCATACAACCAACCTCTCCAATCACCTGAATGGGCAAGATCAAAAGCAAATTAAGTAATCATTAAAAGTCACTGGGAAAAAAAACTATATGCAGTGGAAACAGACCTCCACTAGTTCACCACCCTCTTCAGCACATCTTGGCTTTTCATGTTTTGAGAAGCGAAATCAGCTTTTGTACTCTTGCGCATCTCATTTATAATAGCACCGCTCTTGCCAATGAGACAGCCAATAGTCTTGGATGGAACAAGAATGTGAATGTTGACAGTGTCATCATCATCATTGTCATTGATCCTTCCTTGCAGCAGTAGAACAGCTTCAACAGCAGTAGATAAGCAACGTGATCAACACAAATAATTTTAAAAAAAAAACTATGGAAATTTTATTTATTTTTTTTTAAAAAAAAACTATGGAAGTTTAAGTGGATAAGCTATTTACTTTTTAGAATCTGATGATAACTTTGCAAATACTCAAGGCCTCAAGAAACCAAGTAAGTGTTGTGTTTTTTAGAATAAAAATAAATTTCAAAAATAAAGTTATTTTTAGAAAGTAAATAAATATATTAATTATTTAAAACTTTCCATAAATAGTATGAATAGCCTGTCGGTAAGAGAGGAGGGGTTTTTGCTTATGCAACCAGGGTTCAAATCTCCTCGAGGACGGTGCGAAGCACCGTCCGCGCACGCGCGCGCGTGGCGTGGGCTGTAGGGCTGCTTGGGCGCTTTTTGGCGCTTTATTAGGCGCACTTAGCACTTCGCACGTTCGCATCGTCGCAAGGAGCTAAAAGAACTTAGTCTTTTTGGCACATGGTTCAAATTTTTTGGGTCATGGAATTGAACCCTGATGATTTATTATCTTTTGTTGATTAAGAGTAATTATGACATGATTGTACATGTGGCACCTATGCCATGTGTCGCTTATGTGGATACAGTTTTTCCTGTTGGATAACTGCTTCTGTCTGAATGGGTACAGAAATAACTGTCATAGGACAAAAGGTCATGTCCTTTCATGGAAGGCAATTATTTGCTGTGAATGGGTGTGGATTTCTTGAAGAGTCTCTTTAGCACCTCTTCAGGAAGAAATCCATAACCCTTCAATTGATATAAATCCTGGATGCTATAATCCAGATGAAGCAATTTTTATCCTTAAGATTATATCATCTTCTGAGCAATTACTCTCGATCTAATCTCTTACTGAATTTTTTCTGAACGTCTTACGGCATATCAGTGTTTAAACTAGAGATCTGTTCAACACTTAAATGTGCAAATTTTCGTGTTGAAAATCGGATTGAGAGTTCATTGTATCCTGAAGACAATTTGCAGATTTCCTTCATTTGCACTTGCTGAAAATTTCAGAAAAGGGGCAGCAAATCTGTCTTGAGAAATTGACTATTCAAGTCAAGCCTTGAACCCGATAAATCCGATCGTTTCGTTATCATTTTTTTTTATCCTCCGTTGTGTACAAAGAATTACAAACTCTAACATTCAAGACAGCGTTGTTATCTTTTCACAATGGAGGCAATTCATTCAATTCAAGTTATGAACCAAGACTTTGTACGACTGGATCGTTTCGACGGTCAGTTCTTCTCAAGATGGCAACAGAAAATGTTTTTCTTTCTGACTACTCTCAAGTTATCGTACATTTTAGATGATGATCTGTCTTCTCTACCCGAGCCAAAGGAAGACGACTCAGTTCAAGTGAAGGAAGAACGAAAGAAAAGGAAGGAGGATGATTTTTTATGCAAAGGTCATATCCTAAACGCTCTCTCTAATTCAATCTATAATTCATACCGTAAAATATCCTCTGCTAAAGAACTGTGGACAAAATTGGATCAAAAATATAAAACTGAAGAAATCAGTACTCAGAAATTTCTGATCGACAATTACGTCCACTTCAAGTTTAAAAATGATCAGCCAATTCTCTCCCAAGTAGCCGAACTACAGAACTTGGTTGATGAATTGAAGATTGGTGGGATAGATCTGCCTGAAGAATTCCTGGTCGGTGTAGTAATTGCAAAATTACCCTCATCATGGTTTGATTATAAAAAGAAACTGAAACATGATGAAAGGAAGTACACTCTTGAAGGACTTCAAAGACATCTTCGTATAGAAGAAGAGTCCAGAAACCGAGACAAGAAAGAAAATGCTTCGGAAAATCATTCCAAAGCAAATATAGTAGAAGATGACAAGCCAAAATCTCAAAACTCTAAATCTATTCCCCCAAAGAAAGATACAGAGTTTAAGAAAAAGGGAAAGAAAAAGGGCAAGTGTCACTTCTGCAATAAGCCTGGACACTACATAAAGGAATGTCGACACAGGAAGAAACAACTGAAAGCTCAGGCTAACATGACAGAAGACCAACTTGTTGCGATGGTTACTGAAGCTAACACAGTAATATCCGATGGTGGATGGTGGCTAGATACTGGTGCAACCATTCATATATCGAAGGACCGAAACATCTTCAAGACCTATGAAGGTATAACAACTGGACAAGAAGTGAAGATGGGTAATAATGTTCGTGCGAACGTTGTTGGAAAAGGAACAGTAGAGCTTCAGTTTACATCAGGCAAAAGACTGACACTAACAAATGTATTGCATGTACCTGACATGTCTAAAAATCTAGTGTCAGGCGATCTTCTCAATAAGAGAGGATTCAAAATAGTGATTGAGTCTGATAAGTTGGTTATCACCAAGAATGGTATGTTTGTAGGCAAAGGATATTCATGTAATGGTATGATTAAACTGAATATTAATAATAATAATGATGTTTCCGTTTATATAGTGGATTCTGTATCTTTATGGCATGCTAGACTAGGTCATGTTAATTATCGTTCAATGAAAAGAATGATGATCCTAGGCCTTATACCAAATCATGAATTTCAACAAGAAGGGAAATGTGATGTGTGTGCCCATTCTAAAATAACCAGAAAACCATTTGGGACTGGCATGAGAAAATCACAACCCTTGGAGTTGATTCATTCTGATATCTGTGATTTAAATAATACCTTAACTCATGGAGGAAAAAGGTATTTTATCACATTTATCGATGACTTCACTAGATTTTCCTATGTATACTTGATAAAATCTAAAGATGAAGCCTTTGAAAAGTTTAAACTTTATAAGGCCGAAGTGGAAAATCAGTTGAATGTAAAAATTAAAGCCCTCAGAAGTGATAGAGGGGGTGAGTACTCTTCTAATGAATTCAACGACTTCTGTGAATCAAATGGTATAATCCATGAATTTACGGCACCTTACACACCTCAGCAAAATGGCCTAGCGGAACGCAAAAATAGGACATTAGTTGAGATGATCAACTGTATGATATTAAATTCTGGATTACCTTTGAATTTGTGGGGGGAAGCATTGTTAACAGCAAACCGTATTCTAAATGCTATCCCACACAAAAAATTGGATATCTCCCCATATGAATTATGGAAAAAGAAGAAACCATATCTTCATTACTTCAAAGTGTGGGGAAGTATAGCAGAAGTCAGGATTAATGATTCCAAGATAGTAAAGTTAGGCCCTAGAGGAATCAGGTGTGCTTTTGTGGGTTATGGGAATCATAGTCCCGTATATAGATTCTTGGTTCTAGAACAAACTTCGTTTGCTGACAAAAACATGATTATAGAGTCTAGAGATGCTATATTTTTTGAAAATACAGTATACAAAGACTATATGAATAATCATACAAAAAGGCAGGTTGATGAAAATATTATAGAACCAATGAACGTAGAGCCTAACAACTTTCATGATAAATCTAACACTCATCCAGAAGGAAATGAACCAAGGAGATCGAAAAGGGCAAGAAAAGAAACATCTTTTGGCCCAGATTTCTACATGTTTCTTATAGAAGGGGATAGAAATGAAATAAGAAAGGAGATTACTCTACCACTAAGTATTGAAAGTGATCCATCAACACTTAGTGAAGCTCTCTTATCTCCTGACGTACAATTTTGGAGGGAAGCCATCGACGATGAAATGGATTCCATAGTCTCCAATAACACATGGTGTTTGGTCGATCTTCCACCAGGTTCAAAGCCTATAGGATGTAAGTGGATTTTTAAAAGAAAGTTCAATCCTGATGGAACCATAAATAAGTTTAAAGCTCGATTGGTGGCCAAAGGATTTAGACAAAAGGAAGGTATCGATTTTTTCGATACATATGCTCCTGTTGCTCGAATATCTACCATTAGAACTTTAATTGCTCTTGCAGCAATTCACCACCTAGTAATCCATCAAATGGATGTCAAAACGGCATTCTTAAATGGTGATCTAGATGAGGAAGTTTATATGGAACAACCTGAAGGGTTTATTCAACCCGGGCAAGAGAAGAAAGTGTGTAAACTGGTCAAATCTCTCTATGGGCTCAAGCAAGCTCCTAAACAATGGCATGAGAAGTTTGATCAAGTAGTACAATCTAATGGTTTTAGAGTAAACCAAGCAGATAAGTGCATATATATTAAAGGTCAAATCATTATCTGCCTATACGTAGATGATATGCTAATATTTGGACCAAATGAGGACTGTGTGAAAGAAACGAAAAAGTTTCTAAGTACCAACTTCGACATGAAGGATATGGGCAAAGCCGATGTAATATTAGGTATTAAGATTTTTAATCTTAATGATGGAATAGCCTTAACACAATCTCATTACCTAGAGAAAGTGTTAAAGAAGTTTAATCATTATGATAGAAAACCGGTTTCAACCCCATTTGATCCAAGTATTAAATTGGTTAAAAATACTGGTAGATGTAAAGCACAACAAGAATATGCGAGTGCTATTGGGAGTTTAATGTATGCAATGAATTGCACTAGACCCGATATAGCATTCACAGTAGGAATGCTAAGCAGGTATACCAGTAATCCAGGACAAGTACACTGGAATGCGATTTCGAGAGTTTTAAAGTATCTAAGAGGAACCATAGACTATGGACTGCATTATAAATCATATCCCGCTGTACTTGAAAGGTACAGCGATGCAAGCTGGAATGCAGATAACATAGAATCTAAATCTACAAGTGGCTGGATATTCACTCTTGGAGGAGGAGCAATATCATGGGCATCTAAGAAACAAACGTGCATATCTCACTCTACAATGGAAAGTGAGTTCATTGCACTTGGTGCTGCTTGTAAAGAAGGTGAATGGCTAAGATACCTATTGTTAGAAATCACGTATTGACCAAAACCTACTCCTGCCATATCTATCTTTTGTGATAGTCAGGCTACTCTTTGTCGTGCAATGAGTAAGACTTATAATGGTAAGTCTAGAAATGTAGGTCTAAGGCATAACTTTGTTAAAGGATTGCTCAGAGATGGAGTAATCACAGTGGAATATGTTAAATCCATCATGAACTTAGCAGATCCCTTAACAAAAGGTTTATCAAAAGATCAAATAAGAAGAACCACTAAAGGAATGGGACTAAGATCCATAAAGATGTAACTTTCACTCTTGATGGCAACCCTACCTATGTTTTGAAATATAGGCTAGGTTCAAAGGGACAAACAAATCAAGTATGTGACTGAAACATACACTAGAAAAAGAAAAACAGAGTCTCATTCCTAAAAGTCTAGTGTTTGGTTTCTGCATTTCATAAGAGGGTGAGTACTAACTCTTAATAGATCTATAAGCAGACTTTGCTGAGATGAAGCAGAATCATCTTTGATAGATCTACCTATATGGGTAGAAAAGTGAGGCCGCTTTTGAAGAGATTGGGATCGTCTCTAGAATACTCATGAAATAGGGATACGCACAAGGCCAGAAATGTGCGAACTTTTAGATCTCCAGTTATATATGAATAGATGTGTGTTATGTGTCCGGCGAGTCATATAAGGTCCTTAGTTCAAGACTAATGGGTCACTAAGTACCTGGCATAACTTTGATACGTATACACTAATGTAAAGGTTCAAATCCAAAAGATACCTTTACTTATGCACCTATTTATACTGATATGCCATTCGTTTCGGAATCTGTTTTTATTTTTGAAATTGTGGGGGATTGTTGTGTTTTTTAGAATAAAAATAAATTTCAAAAATAAAGTTATTTTTAGAAAGTAAATAAATATATTAATTATTTAAAACTTTCCATAAATAGTATGAATAGCCTGTCGGTAAGAGAGGAGGGGTTTTTGCTTATGCAACCAGGGTTCAAATCTCCTCGAGGACGGTGCGAAGCACCGTCCGCGCACGCGCGCGCGTGGCGTGGGCTGTAGGGCTGCTTGGGCGCTTTTTGGCGCTTTATTAGGCGCACTTAGCACTTCGCACGTTCGCATCGTCGCAAGGAGCTAAAAGAACTTAGTCTTTTTGGCACATGGTTCAAATTTTTTGGGTCATGGAATTGAACCCTGATGATTTATTATCTTTTGTTGATTAAGAGTAATTATGACATGATTGTACATGTGGCACCTATGCCATGTGTCGCTTATGTGGATACAGTTTTTCCTGTTGGATAACTGCTTCTGTCTGAATGGGTACAGAAATAACTGTCATAGGACAAAAGGTCATGTCCTTTCATGGAAGGCAATTATTTGCTGTGAATGGGTGTGGATTTCTTGAAGAGTCTCTTTAGCACCTCTTCAGGAAGAAATCCATAACCCTTCAATTGATATAAATCCTGGATGCTATAATCCAGATGAAGCAATTTTTATCCTTAAGATTATATCATCTTCTGAGCAATTACTCTCGATCTAATCTCTTACTGAATTTTTTCTGAACGTCTTACGGCATATCAGTGTTTAAACTAGAGATCTGTTCAACACTTAAATGTGCAAATTTTCGTGTTGAAAATCGGATTGAGAGTTCATTGTATCCTGAAGACAATTTGCAGATTTCCTTCATTTGCACTTGCTGAAAATTTCAGAAAAGGGGCAGCAAATCTGTCTTGAGAAATTGACTATTCAAGTCAAGCCTTGAACCCGATAAATCCGATCGTTTCGTTATCATTTTTTTTTATCCTCCGTTGTGTACAAAGAATTACAAACTCTAACATTCAAGACAGCGTTGTTATCTTTTCACAATGGAGGCAATTCATTCAATTCAAGTTATGAACCAAGACTTTGTACGACTGGATCGTTTCGACGGTCAGTTCTTCTCAAGATGGCAACAGAAAATGTTTTTCTTTCTGACTACTCTCAAGTTATCGTACATTTTAGATGATGATCTGTCTTCTCTACCCGAGCCAAAGGAAGACGACTCAGTTCAAGTGAAGGAAGAACGAAAGAAAAGGAAGGAGGATGATTTTTTATGCAAAGGTCATATCCTAAACGCTCTCTCTAATTCAATCTATAATTCATACCGTAAAATATCCTCTGCTAAAGAACTGTGGACAAAATTGGATCAAAAATATAAAACTGAAGAAATCAGTACTCAGAAATTTCTGATCGACAATTACGTCCACTTCAAGTTTAAAAATGATCAGCCAATTCTCTCCCAAGTAGCCGAACTACAGAACTTGGTTGATGAATTGAAGATTGGTGGGATAGATCTGCCTGAAGAATTCCTGGTCGGTGTAGTAATTGCAAAATTACCCTCATCATGGTTTGATTATAAAAAGAAACTGAAACATGATGAAAGGAAGTACACTCTTGAAGGACTTCAAAGACATCTTCGTATAGAAGAAGAGTCCAGAAACCGAGACAAGAAAGAAAATGCTTCGGAAAATCATTCCAAAGCAAATATAGTAGAAGATGACAAGCCAAAATCTCAAAACTCTAAATCTATTCCCCCAAAGAAAGATACAGAGTTTAAGAAAAAGGGAAAGAAAAAGGGCAAGTGTCACTTCTGCAATAAGCCTGGACACTACATAAAGGAATGTCGACACAGGAAGAAACAACTGAAAGCTCAGGCTAACATGACAGAAGACCAACTTGTTGCGATGGTTACTGAAGCTAACACAGTAATATCCGATGGTGGATGGTGGCTAGATACTGGTGCAACCATTCATATATCGAAGGACCGAAACATCTTCAAGACCTATGAAGGTATAACAACTGGACAAGAAGTGAAGATGGGTAATAATGTTCGTGCGAACGTTGTTGGAAAAGGAACAGTAGAGCTTCAGTTTACATCAGGCAAAAGACTGACACTAACAAATGTATTGCATGTACCTGACATGTCTAAAAATCTAGTGTCAGGCGATCTTCTCAATAAGAGAGGATTCAAAATAGTGATTGAGTCTGATAAGTTGGTTATCACCAAGAATGGTATGTTTGTAGGCAAAGGATATTCATGTAATGGTATGATTAAACTGAATATTAATAATAATAATGATGTTTCCGTTTATATAGTGGATTCTGTATCTTTATGGCATGCTAGACTAGGTCATGTTAATTATCGTTCAATGAAAAGAATGATGAAATTGTCAGGTGGACATGCCATATAATAAAAAAATACGGTCGTACACTCATCAAGTGGGTCACACAGGTAGATTGAATTTGGACGGTCGGATATTTTTCCAAACAAGTTTTACATGCCTTATCAAGGGACCGATATTATATTTTGGTCTATGATATGATCACAGTATAGCCTACCTGATGAATGGCGCTGATCTCTGACACTTGTGCAAACACCCAGATATTAGAAATTCTGCCCCTCACACGTGTTCCGACTCATAATTAAACAGACATTTTTTAAGTTGTGGTGTCTGTCTTATCGTCCGGACGTGGCATCAATGTACGGTAAATCGAGGAGACATTGGAAATGGACCACTGCCCAAGGATCAAACAGATTGAAAGGTATTACTATAGCATGTTTTGCCCTCGAAATGAACGGTGGGAAATTAAAATGGCCACCGGTCAAACTCCAACGAATGAAATCAGATGGTTAGGATCTTTCGATCCATATGAACTTCCAGTTTTTCTCATTTTTACAATAGAGCTGACGATTTGGACGGTCTGGATAGGTGTACATGTATACCACTTACACATCAGATGAGACTCCATAACTTACAAAATGATGGTGAACTATCATCGTAGTATGAAAGGTTTCACAATGTACACGCAGAATCTACACGCTACTTTAGCTGCTAACTTGGGAAGCGTGTATGAAATCTGATCCGTTGGTAAGGTGGGCCCAAGGTAAAGATGACTTTTCGGGAAAATCCGGCGGATCCACTAGTCAGGTGGCCACTGAGAGTATGAACAAACTTAAAGCTGTCCATTACTATCAAACGTCTCTGGACGCATGATGACATGGTCGGACCCACATCATCACTGACACAAGATGGTGCAAGACACGTGCCAGTTCAGGAACTGTCACGCGTGCAAAGGGGGCTTGTTGAAAGAGCAAAACCTCAGTAATCTGCCCAAAATAAGAGGAAGTGACTTTGGCAGTTTCGATGTCGGCTAATCATACCTACCGTGACAAATCTCTATCTGGGATGGTATTTTCTCAGGAGATTTTCACATTTTGAGATTTTTCTTAGAAATTGTAGGAAAAAATCTCACCAAAAATTTTAAAATATTTATTTATAACTAATACATAAATTAAAATTTTATATTTATTAGAGAATTTCTATATGCAACCGGGAGAAGCTATTTCTGGTCACTTTGAGAAGGGATTAGCAGCTTGGGTGGGCCCCACCGTGGAGTTAATGTGTAAAACCCTTTCTGAGCATAAGATGCATTATCTCATGGGCCTTGCACGATTGAAAATAGAAAAAATTAGTATCATACTCTTTCATACTATGCCTTTTTGTTTACTCAAAAATTTATACTACTAAAGTAAATTTTTAAAGTACGGAAATAAAATTTTGTATAAAAATACCTTTGGTCTTTAGGGTAAAGCAGCTAAAAAAAAATAGTACTGTAGAAGTCTAATTTGGTTAGATAAATTTTATTCGGGTTGAGTAAAAAAAGGTAAGTGCTCCATCCGGTCTATGCTAAAAATTTACCCTTGAAAATAATAAATAGGAGCCTTAATGTGGCATCAAATTATTGGAGTTGATTTTATATAACTAGTAAGGTGGGCCTTGTAAAAATCATAGATGGGCCTGGCTTTTCGCTCCAGGCCTGACACTGACACAAGATTACACATATAACTGTCAAAGTGGATCTCACGTACACATCACAGCCAGGCTCTAAAAAATCAATATCATGCCCCCAACCTTTCATATTAATGCATGTAGTAACTTTCAAATTATGCATGACATATGACATCTTACCCTTCCAACAAATTGGCCCTACCATGAGTACTATCTACTCATCAAGTTGGCCACACTATGAAATTGCGTTCAAATATTAGTAAATGCTAAAACACAAGTGTGGTCCACTCAATGAATTGATGTTGCAGATTTTCCTGAAAGGTATAATTTATTAGACTGGTTAGACATAGCATATACATAAAAGGTCGCAAGATAACATTGTAGATGAAGTAATTAATTATCCAACTCTCGAATTAGATCTCTTTAAAAAGTTTGAATCAAAAGCTAATGTTGTTATGATATTTTTAATGTTGTAAACCTTATATCTTTTTAAAAATCTTGAGGTCAACATTGGCTATAGTAATTTAGCTTTTCATTATCACATGAAGTTGGGTTGAGGCCAGACAAAAGCCCAATAATACACTATTTGGTCAAGTTTCAAGACGCGCCAATAAAAACTCATAATGAACTGAAAGCCTAGTATGCATTGCTCCAACCTAATGTTTGTATTGGTGGGGGCGGTGTATCTTTGATCCAAACCGTAGATATGATGTGTCTCATCATGGAAGGCCCAACCAGTTAAAATCACATAGAATTGAAAAATCTTATGCTCTTTCTACAGGCGGCCAAGAGACTGTTAGGAAAGAAAACATATCAACAGACACCTTCAATAAATATGGTCAAACTCTTTATGGGTAAGATCTATCATTCTGAGTAACTTTTGCCACGTGGATATCCATGATGAGGTCAATTATATCAATGGCCTGGATAACAGAACCATGGGCCCCATCTGTACAAACTGAATGACTGTTGAAGGTATTACACAAGCATTTGGCCATTTTTCTTGTATTTTGCAATGCAATTTGAGCTTATGAAAATGGCAAGATATACTACAAGTCAATGACAACGATGAGAACCTCTCGTCTTCAAAGGGTATGTAGGGTACGGATCTCAGTGATCAAGGGAAGTGGGGCCCATAGCTCAGTATTCTAGGACATTGATCTTTTTTTTGTTAACTTGTTAGTACACCCCACTGTCAGTTCACACTTCACTGTAAGCCACCCCCACTAGGGATCAATGCCGAGGCCTCATTGTTGAAACGAGGTATCTTTCACTCAGTCTACCACTCGAACAATGGATCAGGGTGTCTGATTCCCTAGAAGGATGTGATAATCCCCACAAAAACATCCATCCAATAATTGGCCTTTTGCCAACGAAAGGCTCTGCAGATCAACTTCCACCATCCATGCTAGGGCCTACAAGAGGCTAGTGGTCTTGATCACCGATCCATGGGCCGCTCCAATCATACAAAAGGTTTGGTGATACAGTGCATTTCTCCAGCTGGGGAAATCTTTACTCGCTCTTTACATGGAATCGGGCAAAGCGATTCATTCAACCAACAGCTTGTTTACGTAACCAAAAAACAAGCTTTCTAAAAAGCTTGTTATCTCAATCCATTCAATAGGTGGGATGTTGAATTATAATATACAAAACCCCCCATTTGAAGGGGAAAAGACTGAAGGCAGCTTTCACTGCAGCCCATCAATGCTTGGGCTGGTTTTAACTGCAGCAATTCAAGGAAGCTCATCCTCACAACATCCGCAGGCCACATCTGAAAACTTCAGTTCTTCATCGCTTGAATTTCAAATAACCCAATTAAGCTTACTTGGAGTTGGGTATGAGGTGAAAAGCCACTGAAACTTTTGATCAAGCATTCCTTCTTACTCAGCTTCTGCAAGTCTTGAGTGTATTGATTCTGGACTTGAAATCTTATTGACACTGTCAATACAAACAACACAACCAAAAATGATATTTACTACTATGAACAGTACATAACTAGATAGGACTGTAAATCAGTTGTGCTTGCTCAAAATGATTCAAGTGTTCATACAAATATTCTGGCATTATTTCACAGTAATGTGGTTTAGCACAGACACCAACTAGTAAAACCGGCAACTGCAATGCACATAGAGAGGAAGAAGTTGTGAAAGGTAGGTCGCTTTTGTTGGAAGGAAGACAATGATGCAGCTTTGTCATAAAATACCTAAATGCACTTTCAATTGCTTAAAGACCCATTTCATGTCCTTCCATATTACATGGTTTAATATTTAGTAATGTCTCAACCCTAACCACCCAGTAAGATAGCTTCCAAACTCCAGTGGATTGTTTCCAACCTGTAACCTGCATGTGACATCCAACCTGTACAATAGGTTGGCAACACCTCAGGATCCCCTTGTGAAAAAAATCAGCCCCATCCGCTCATAAGGAGGTCTAGATTTGTATTGTTGTTATTTATCAGCAGCTGTACTTTGCTTCCTATGGCATGGCCCGCCAAATGAGTAGATGGGACTAGTTTTCGCACAAGGAAATCCTAATGGTAGGGCCAACCTATTGGACAGGTTGGATGTTGCAAACAGTTGATGGGTTGGTGTCCGCTGGGCAGACAGTAGCTTTTTGACAAACTGGTTGGACTTCAGACCTCATATTTGAATGACCATTTTGCATGTAATTTTATGCTGCTGGCAATTCTCGTCATATTAGTGGAGATGGGAAATGTTTCCATGCATGGGTTGCATGTGAACAATAAGAAAGGAACTAGACAATGGATTGGCCCATCCTCGTGACACTTTAATTCAGTCATGCATAGCCCACCTTTCAGTCAGTCAAAGTCAATCCATAAGGAGGCCCCACTGTAGATGGGAAAAGGCCAAGAGTCCTCCATTGAATAATTCCAACCAACACATAAGGTGGATGATTAACCGTTCACTTACCAGTCATCAATTTGAAGGACAATGGGTAAGATAAGATCGACCAATGTGGGACATTTCACAGCATCGCCTATCCAAAGTGGGCCAATAGATAAAAGTCTGTATCACTGAATGGTGGGCCACACTGTATATAAATCTTTTCAAACAAATGGCTACTAATTTAGGGCACGCAACATATCTTTGTTATAAAAGAAAGAAAAAAAAACACGGGGGCAACAAGTTGCTTTCTGGAGGTTCCAAAACCTAATGTCAGAACTAATCTTAACATCAAATAACCTCATGCAAGTAGAAGAAAAAGGAAAATATCAAGGACACTGAACATACTGTCTATGGTCTTGATAGTGTCTGAGAAAATCAGCAGTAAATTTCGACCAGCAAACACAAGAATCTTGAGTTTTTAGCAGTCGCTGACCCTTTTCATTTTCATGGGTTGTGGGTCTAATATCTTCCGTAATTTCAAGAAATTTATGGGGTTTTTACTCCGTTCAAAATACACTACACCTCTCAGTCTTCCAATCATGGGTCATGTCAGCTTTAAGTTGTTCTTTATTAAAAGAATACATCAATACTGGCCAGCAAAAATCAAGGGCTCCACTGGATGAAACACATCCAATGAAAAGATTATTTTAACCATATGATTTTGGTTATCATCCTTTTTTTACTGTCCATATGATGACCACTAATTAGATTGCTAAAATCAGCAAATCACACTTTCAGGCATGCTCCATCTGCAGCAGGAGCCCCAATTTGGATGGTCTGGATTGACATAGATTGTGCCATGTGTACAGACACAGTCGACACGCCGTCATTATTTATGAAATGGTGGATAATAGTCTGGCACTAAAGAAAAAGAAGAGAACTAGTGAAGCATTCTTGAGGCTCACCAGAAAAGGAAATCTCCACTGGATGACATCTTTCCAGAAATCCAATCAGGGACAAGTTCTTGCAATAGCTTCAGCTGTTCTTCGACTTCTCCTGCAAATCCAGATAAAAAAATATTTTAGGTTGTGAGCCCCTCTGTTATTATTTTTAAAAGGTTATCACTGATCATAACCAAAAAGAAATAAAGGACTTACTTCTATCAACTATGTCACAATTATTTGTGATTATCTTGTGCATGAGCTCCTGTTTTGTGAGAACAGACCGCCTCATTGACTGGAAAATGAGGTGGATCATGTCAAAGAGCTTAGGCAAGCATGCAATCATCTGTTGTCGTCTCTTGGCTTCAGGTACACCTGCATTCTTTTCCTCCATTGCCTTCCTCTCTTTCTCTCTTAACTGTAAAGAGCAAATCTAGTTAGGTCTTTGTTGATGTGCTCCAATATAAAACATGGACATGACAGTTGAAGTTAAACACTGCGAGCACGAGAAAACCTAACTGGCTAATCCATTTGTATGGTAGCATTACGATGTTAAATCCTGTTTGCTACATGCTCCCTTCTATCTATGAGGCCCTATCACGGATGAGCCTATCCCAAGAATACACTATTGGGACTATTCTGACTGCCAGCGTGATTTTTGAGACATGCCCATCCATGATAGGGTCTAATAAATGAATGTTTCGGATCTTGTACATTGTGCCATTATATGTGTCTAAAACTGGATTATTTCTTATATGCACATAGGAAAATATATGTAATTGCATTTGTTTGTTATCATTATGTTCCTATGGAGCACCACGTCTCTCTCATGTTAATATGTGGGTGTGAAGGTACGTGCGTGCATGTCTTTCGGGCTAGCACGTGTACACACAATTACATTTAGTCCACAAAAGACCGCATGCATAAAAATTAGCATGAGAAAAATATAGTCCTCTAGTCCTCCACAGAGTACACGGATAACATACACAAAAGTATGTATGTTTCCTACAATGCCAATGACAAGAAAGCTTAAAATCTACTAATATAACTACTTACAACATATAAATTTATATAATAAAAAAATTGCCAAGGAGATATATATATATATATGTATGTGTGTGTATATATATATATATAAACATGAGAGAAATATGTAGCACTTCACATTAGTACACACAATTACCTATGTTTTCCTAAAATGCAAATGAGTAGAAATCTCTGAATCTACTAATATTACTTATGGCATATAGAATTATGAGAAATTCCAACCATGTAGCCATCTGTTTTGAGTACCAGGCATGCCAACACAACTATCCCACATGCAATGATTTAAGAAATAAAATGACATTATGTTGAAGAAGCTACCGATTGCAAAAGCGTCTCTGGAAGAAATTTAAGAATATCATCAACTTCTGATGTGCCAACGTCATTCTTTTCATCTTCGAGTTCAGTGTTCTTTGTGGGAGTGTTGAATTTCAATGACCTGGATGGAATCGGACGCCTTGCTGATTTGTTCAGTGATGTGGAAGCATTATATGGACTGCATGGACTAAGGCGACATCTCTTTGGTGATTGTAATTCAGGCGTTACAGTCATCAGCTTTAATGGAGTAGAAATGAGCTTTGCAGGAGTTCCTGTGATGCCATCTGCTGCTGTTTGAGCATCATAATCTCCATTCTTCATGGTGATCCATTCTTTGTGGATTTCACAAGGGCTTGATGGAGGAATTTGAACATGGGAAGAGCCAAAAGTTAATGATTTTTTACTGGTAGGCGGTTTTGAAGAGCATCGAAAGGGGGATTGATTGACAGGAATAGGGGCTTCCTTGTCAGAAAGTTGTTTGTTAGTGCATGGACTCGAGAATGAGGTAATAGGTTTCAGAGGATCTGCTGAGTGTTCTAGTTGGGTATTTTCTGATTTGGGGATTGGAATTTTCTGTGAAAATCTCCTCTTAAAAGATTGGGACATATGAGAAGGTCGCTGTGGAAGAGTATCACATGACGGTGGAGGTAATTGGGGCCCACCATGTGCAGTAGCATTTGGGAGCATGCTTGGTTTGGTTTTATTGAATGGCTCTGGCAGTGTTTCCTGTGGAACTTCATCACCCTGGTTTGCAAGAGAAAAGCAAGTGTTAAAAATATACATCCTCTAATGGCAATAACAAGTTAATACCACAAAAGAAATGGAAAGAAATCCAATTGAAATGGTTGTAAATCTCATTTTCATCATGAGCAAGGCTTTGAATAACAGTATTGGGAAGCCTATCAGCCAGGCCCAAAACATGTAGGACCGCATGGGAGTACCCATATTGGCCAAATTGTTTTGACCCCACAAAAGCTTATAAAATATTGGAAAAATGGAAAAAATAGAAAACACCAGAATCTGTCATATTTATATGTTCTGAATATGCACTCAATGGTGCATCATACCATCGTTTGATAAGAATGCCTGTCTGTTGGCTTGACCTGTTAAAAGTCAACCAAATAGGACCTAATTGTGCACAAATCAAGCATGATTTGATGGATTGGGACCGATTATATTGAAATAAAACAAAAAATATCATAAATGAAAAAAAAAAAAAAAGCAATGGTTTACCCCTTCTTCCAATATTTCCAAGATGTTTCGATTCGTTTCACCAAATCCCTCTCAATCTTGGCTTTGATCCTCAAAATAGGCCCAGATCTAGTAAAAAATTACCTTCAAGCTTCTTCTATTGTTGATATGAAGAAGGGCGGAGAGACAGATATCGAAAATAAGAAGTTCCAAACACGACCTTTAAGACCATATTTTTGTACCAATATGGGCTGTGTCAGGTTGTATATATGGGCTATTTTCTCCCCTGTGACCAGTTCATCCATGTATCATGTGTTGGGGAGAACGATACGATCATGATGCATCCATATTGTAACCATTCTTAATAAGCTTGATCATGGGTTAAAAGCATTTCTCGGTCAATGGCGTATCATACCATTCTTTAGATAACCAAATAGGAGTAAAAATAATAATTTTTCATGATACATCTAACCAGATTTGGACAGTTTAGTATGAATCACTTGTATGTCATGCATTAAATTTCTCAGTAATTTCTAACTGCCTGCCTATCATCCATCACTCTATGACATAGTATCAAAGTATTTCTCAAAGCAATAATGATATATTGAGCGGATGTCGAATTCATAACATGCAATCATAAGAACTAAAAATTTGAATAGATTGAAACACATTGCGCTTCAATCCACATAAAACGCTGAGAAATTATAATTAAAAAGTACCTCAGGGTGTGCATTGCAGAAATCCAAAAGGCGGGCACGGAACATCTTCCTCAAAAACGCATAGCCACTTCCTGATTTACGGTTACCGCCATTTTCGAATGCATCCAGTTGTAGGGTGATTTGAAGCTCGGGCTTCATACAAAGTGTCCTCTCATCATGCACAAGGATCTTCTTTATACTAATCGCCTCGGGTAAGATGTACTTCAATTGTGCTAAATGACAATGTGAAAACCTCCTAAACAACATAAAATAATAATAATAATAGTAAGGGAAGGTGATTTCTGCATGATGCGTGGCCAATCAACTGGCCAGATGGAGACCACCTTCGGGCAATGCAGACAATTTATCTGGTGATCCCAAATAACAGAACAGCAATGCCCAAAAAAAAAAGAAAACTTCCTCCATTGAACAATCATAACTGTGCAATTGGTAGCCTGCAGGATGATGATTTTGACAGCATGCTGCGTCTTAAGAGGTAAGAAAGAGGGTTGAGACATGACCCACCCATGATGGGGCCCAACAGGTGAACCGTCTGGATCAGAGACGGTGGACCCCACCTCGCATATGCTGGCTAAGCAATATTTTCTTGGCAACAAAAGGAAAGGGATATTCAATCCCAATCCTACATCACCCAAACAACAAAATCAGATCGTGCAAAGAGATTGAAAAGATACCTGTCTGTTAGAGATTCAATCTTTGGGCAGATGTTTGCAAAGGTTGACATCGATCGCTTCAGTCGAACCAACCGAATCGAACTCTCCAAGCAATCAAAGAACTCACCCAACATCTCATACCTGATCATCCGAGCAACATATTCACATTTCAAATGAAAATCATACCATCAAAACAAGAAGAAAAATTCAAGGGAGGACACTTGCACGATTTATACAATCAATCCATTGATCCGGACCAATTTATCCAGTATGCCCTGACTGCTACAGAAAGATGAGCCCAAAAACCTGCCAGATGGGAAGATCCTGGCCATCCGATCCCATGCCCATTTCCCATTCAATATGAATAGATGGGGGATGTATTAGGACTTTCCCTCTAGCGAAGATTTTTGAGACATCTACAATCTACGGTGGAACCAACCAGATCAACGGCATGGATAACCGAACCATGGACCATACCTGTACGGATTCCGTTCTAAGAACAGTATGAATCATCCAATCAAGAAAAAATCTACAATTTCCACTGAATAAAAGGATGCCCAAATCATGCAACGAACCCAAATCATATATATCTTTTCACCAATGAAATTGTTAAAATTGGAGAAACCTCCCAAAAAAAATCTGTTTTAGGATAGAAGAAAGGTTCACTTTTCAGGAAGCTTGATATCATCTTTTGCCTTTGGCAGCTTTCGGACAGGATCTGCCGTCGAATCGGCATTAACAGGGTCCTCTATCGATCGGACGGTGCCTGTTTGATGTGAAGATTTCGTGGTTGTTGTCTGGAGGTCTTGAGCGAACTTCCTCACTTCCTTCACAGAAAGGGCAAGGCCGCGGTTTCTTGTTCGTCGAGGGAGCTGGATCGGCTTCTCGGGCGTGTTTGAGATGAAGAGATCTGGATCCAACGGTGGGGATTTGGCGGGAGTAGGGTTCTTAGATTTGAAGTCGGAGGGTTTTTTGGTGGGAGTGAAAGATGCCATTGCATATAGATGGCGCGAGACAGAGGGATGGCGGGAGACGGAGTGGGCTATGTATAGTCGTTGGTTGGCGGGAGATTGTTGGCGGGAAGGCTGAAGTGGCGCTGCCAACGTGGACGTTGAGGACAGGCCTACCGTTACTTTCGGGAGATAGATGGAGAGATCCACCAAGGTGGGTGGGACCCATGACTGTGGGGCTCACAGTGATGTATTTTACTTAAGATCCACACCGTCCAACCATTGTCAAAGCTCATTCTAGGGAATGATCCTAAAAATAAAGCATGTCTGAATTTTAGTTGGACGACACCACATGAAACAGTTGTGATTGAATCTCCACCGTTAAAAACTTCATGGAGTCCACCGAAATTTGTATTTGCCATCCAACCCGTCGATAAGGTCAAAAAGACTAATACGAAGAGACACACAAATATCATCTTAATCCAGAGCTTTTGTGACCCGAGTTTTTAATGGTCCAAAAATCTAAATCCCACAGTTTCTACTAATTCATGTACTACGGTCCATTTTAAATTTGGATCTACTTGCTTAAAATGAGTTTTCAATATAGATGGATGGCGTAGAAATAGTTACATACATCAAGCTGGGCCCCACAGTCAGGGGTCCACACACCTCGGCGGAAGCTGCGGCCCTGGAATACCGAGGAGCCATTTCTCAACGGAGAGGATTAGCTGTCACCGGGGCTACCCTAACCGTGTGGGGCCCACCTTGATTACTTTGTTATATATATATATATATATATATATATATATATAGGAAATGGTACTATACGGTCGAGCGTATGCAATGTTATCATGCGGTCGAGTCATGTTAAATACAGATTCATAAGGAGGAGAGGTAGCAGATTGCGTAGTGTCCTTGCGGTGTGTTGACGTTATGAAGTTATGTGACCCCAAAATGATGTATGTGCCATATCCAAACTATTCATTCATTTGGGTAGATCACTATAAGGCATGAGCTCAAAAATGAGACAGATTCAATGTTCAAATGGATAGCACCAAAGAAAGTAGTGAGAATTAATTGCTATCATTGAAAACTTCTTTGGATCAGGCTGATATTTGTTTTGTCCCTTCATCCTATGCTGCTTGGCCTTATGAAATGGTTGAATTGCACAAGGAAAAAAAAAAAATAAAATAAAATAAATATATATATATATATATATATATATATATAAAATTCAAGTAGGCTCCCATAAGGTTTTAATAGTGGGTGTCATCCTCACTGCTCTATGGGGTGTGGTCTACGTGAGCTTTGGATTTTACTAATTTTTAAGTCTAACCTCTAAAATGATCTCAACAAATGGATGGACGGTGTGGATATAGTACATACAGGAGGGTGGGGCCCACAGAACTTGCTAGCGTGAACATACGGCCGAAGTCAGGGGTGTTGTGCACACCACGCAGTTAACTTCCAGGAAGAAGACACACAAGGCGGGAGTGGATTCTGCGGGTGTTACCCTTACCATGGGGCCCACCTTGATGAATTTTTGCATATTCATGCCATCCGTCCATCTTTCCAACCCATTTTAGATGTCATCCCAAAAATTAAGCAGATCCAGAACTTAGGTGCACCACGAATTAGAAAAAAAAGAAAAAAAGAAAAAAAAAAGGTAACTGAGCTCCTACCATTCAATACTTCTACGGTCCACTATAATGTTTATTTCTCATCCAACCTATTAACAAAGTCATAAAGACCTGGATGGAGGGGAACAACGAGGATTGTACGTCCAAACCATCCAAATTGTGGGTCCCATTTTGGATTAATCATATACTAAAATGATACCTATCAAGCATTTTTAGCCATCTAATTAATGGATATTAAGTAAACTAAGGACAATCCATTAACGTTCTCAAATAAGAGATATGCTTGCACCGAGAGAGTCAGATACTAGGAGTGGGACATAGATTGGCTTGGACAGCCTAGTTGTGGCCACCGTGATGTAAATCCATACCATTCATCTAATTGCTAAGTTATGTTAGAACATTGCCTAAAAATAATGCGGATACAAAACACAAGTAGACCGCATGACAATAGACAGTGAACGTCCAACACTGAACATTTGCAGGGATACGGAAGTTTTGGATCACGCTGATATTTCTGTGTTTCCAGTTCATCCCAATAGAAACGACCTTGTGAACGGAATGGATGGCATATAAGCATCGCTGTTGACGCCTGGGAGGTTTCAACGGTAGACATTTCCCTATTATTGTGTGGCCCACTTGAGTTTTGGATCAACTTCGTTTTGGGCACAAGTCCTAGTGGATTTTTTACATACATCACTATAGGCTCCACCTACCTTCCTCCGGCTAGAAGCTTAGCCATGCATTATGGGAACGAGATATCGTCCGGTTGGAACTCGGAAGCGGATTGCGTGGTGTGCCACACTCAGACTTGGCCGTGTGTTTACGTCACTAAGTTATGTGGGCCCAACATGATGTAAGTCCATCCATTTTTTAAAATCATTTTAGAGGATAGTATAAAAATTGAGGTAGATCCGAAGCTCAAGTGAACCACAACATAGAAAACGTTGAGGATTTAATACCTACTATTGAGAACTTTTGAGGAGCATCAGAAGTTTTGGATCAACCTCATATTCGTTTTTTTTTTTACCTTCATCTAGGTCTGTTTGACCTTCTAAATAGGTTGGATGGAAAATAAATACCATGGTGCATCTTAAGAAGGTTTCAACAGTAGACATCATTGTCCCTACTATTTTTTGTGGTATTGGTTCACCTAACCTTTGAATCTGCCTCATTTTTGGGCTCGTGCCCTAAAATGATCTCTCCAAACGGAGAGACGGTTTGGATATAACACATACATCATGGTAAGGCCACTTACCGTGTTTACGTCAATAGATCACTAAGGTCATGGGTGCACCACGCAATCTGCTTCCGCATCCATGGAAGTCGCAGTCGGGTAAAACATCGGCCAATTTTTCCGCCTTTGCTTCCTTATTACTGGGGAGTTATTTACACCGTGAGCTTTACAAACTTTTATTCGATGGCTGGTGAGAAGACACGACTCGACCTCACGGTAACATTGCATATGCTCGACCATATAGTACCATTTCCTTATATATATATATATATATATATATATATATAGTCCATCTGTTTTCCCGTTTCATTTTGAGCATGATATTTAGGTAGACCATACCGTTAGAAACAGTGACCAATGACTATAGAAAAGGTTTTGTAAGCCATAAAACAAAAGTTTTGAATTGTTGAAATTTGTATTTTTTTTTAATTCTAAATAATCTTGTCACTGTCAAAAGGTTGGATGGAAATAGAAATCGAGAAACCCTTACAGTGGACCCTTTGAATTTTTAATGCTGAGGCACTTAAACACCACTGTTTCCTATGACGTGGTCCACCTGAGATTTGGATCTACTTAAACATTCAAACCATACACTAAAATGGGCCGGAGAAATGAGTGGACGGCTTGGATATACAACACATCAAAGGTGGGCCCCATGGTACGGGTAACACCCAAGTAACACCTAATCAGCTCCCTTTCTCAACTGGACACGTGGCAGGATGATGTGCTGATCTGGTCCAGCTAACATACTGCCACGATGGCTTGAGTTTTAAAAATAAAACCACAGACAATCATATCCATTACTTCTTCACGGTTGGTCTCACTTGAGTGTTAAATGGCTTTTAAAATGTCACTTTCAATGGTCATAAATCAAATGACTAGGATCATCTGGCCAGTGAGATTTTTGAGACATAAACCATCCATGCTAGAACCCTGAATATGGACCGATGAACATCATCCTGCCACTTGTACTACCATACTTGGCACTTGCAGCACCTTGGGCCTACTCCAATTCGGTGGTGACCATTCATTCGCAGATCAAGGTAGGGGTCATTTTCCAAAAAGGTCTTTGGGCTCACCATAACATATTATTTATTTTCTTCACTTTCATTAATATTGCTTATTCTAAGATATGTGCCCAAAAATGAGGTGGATATAAAGCTCAAGTAGACCATAATACAAAAGAGCAATAGGAATTAAATGCCCACCATTGAAACTTCCTTAGGTTCCACTGCAATGTTTATTTGTCATCCAACTTATTTATAAGTTCACATAGATATGATATTGGATGATGGGAAAACATAAAAAATCAACTTATCTGAAACTTTTGTGACAATGAAGAGTTTTTCAATGATAGGCACTCAATCCTAATGGTTTGTTGTAGTGTGGCTTACTTGAGATTTGGATCTACCTCATTTTTTAGATAATGCTCTAAGATGAGCTGAAAAAATGGATAGACAACATGAATAAAATACATACATCATGATGGGCACCATAGAGCTCCGGCGCTGAACTTGGTATGAGAGGGGTGCCTGGTTGTACTAGTGGGACCTACCCTTGATGACCTCAAGCTGGGCATTGGTTATCTGTTCAATGTATTTGGGTCCCACCTAATGAGTAGATTGACCTTTAAGGTGGGAGATGCTGAAAGAAATATCTTTGGTTTTTAATAAAATGCCAATCAAGGCCCATTATTGCCTGTCTAGATCTGACAGAAGGCATGCCAGAAACTAGGATCATTCATCAAGTCGTGTGGATGTAAATATTGCATACACTTTCAAAAATTATTGTTTCACTCATTGAAAGTATCACGTTTGTTCAGTTCACTCATTTTTGGTATACTGCACTTCAAATTATATTATTGTTGATGATGAATGGCTCATATCAATCACCAAGTACCATAGAGGGTGTGAAGACGCATGGGCATGGATCTTGACATATGCTTTTGTCGGAGTTTTTCAAAATCCAACAACTTTAAAGTTTTCAAAAGTCCTGATTTATTATTAATTTAGTTCTATGGATTCTCATCTAAATATCAATAGATTTATATGATGAAAAAAATGAAAATAAGGAATATGATTACTAATAAATCGTAGTCACTAGAAATTGAATACAATGTTGCACATTTAATTAAGAGGGTTCTCTTCCAAATTTATTACAGCTGAAGAGAGAATGAAACATGAAAACCCTAGAGTGAGATTAGGGTAATATATAAGGACCATATAAAGCAGACTCTACACATGGATTTGGATGGGAGGGTTTTCTATACATTTGTTTTTTTCCCTTTCTGTCTCTTGTTCTCCCTGTCACTAAAGGAGTTAGAATGTCCATTGGCACTCTCTCTACGCTCTCTAACATATAATTTATTTATAGGTCAACTCTTAACCTTAGTTGTTAAGAAATCATGACTAAAGGTTAACTTTTAACCTTAGTTTGCAACCAAGGTTAAAAGCTAACTTTTAGCTTTGGCTACTAAGGAACCAAGGCTAAAGGTAAGCTTTTACCAAAGGTTGGTCAAAAATCCAAGTTAAAGATTAGCTTTTAGCTATGGTTGTCAGGTAACTATGGCTAAAAGTTTATTTTAACCATATTTGTTAAGGAACTATGGTTAAAAAGTCAGCTCTTAGCCTTGGTTGCTAAGGAATCATACCTAAAGTTAAACTTTTAGCCTCTGTTTCTTAGCAACTAAGGCTAAAAAGACTTTTAGTCTTAATTGTTAAGGAACTAAGGCTAAAGGTTAGCTTTTAGCCATAAATACTCGGGAGCCACGCTTAAAAGTTATATTTTGGCTACGGTTGCTAAATAATTATGGTTAAAAGTCTATTTTAAATTATGATTGCTAAGGAACAATGGTTAAAAAATCAACTCTTAACCTTGGTTGTTAAGGAATTGATGTTAAAATTAGCTTTTACAACAATCATTAAGAAACTGAAGTTATAAGTTAGCTTTTAACTTAGCCTCGATTACTAAGGAACCAAGGCTAAAAGCAAATTTTTAACCACTGTAGTTAAGAAACTGAGGTTAAAAGTTAACTTTTATTATTTTAAATTAATAAAATTAAATCATTATTTGTTTAAAGCCATTGTCATTGTCATTTTTTCAGGTTATTTTATAGTATGGATAAAAAAAATGAAGTAGATATATATCCTAGGTGGGACCACCCCACTACAAACGGTGGTCCTTGAACACCAATCAAAGTTAAAATGTAGATTTAATCTTGACCGGACCAACCAAGTTTAAAAACTTAATTTAACATCAATTCAGGGCAACCGAAGTTAAAAATGTGCTTTTAGCCTTGGTTGAACAATAAAGGATAAAATGTTCTTTAACCTCAGTGAAGGAACCAATGCTTAAAAAGCTTTTTAATGCGAGTTGCCAAAACTAAGGCTAAAGTCCTCAACCACGGTGTTTGTCTACCAGTTTGCGTAACCACGTTAAAATCTTTAGCCTCGGTTATTAACTTTTTAACCATAATTTTCAACTTGCTAAAAGAATTTTTCCTTGCAGTGATATGAAAAATCCTCTCCTCTAACCCATTTTTACATCTGCTTAAGATAGACCCACATATTAATTATATCATTAATAGGACCATTGAATTTTGAACTCTCTAATAAATGTCCATGAATCCGATACTCACGCAATGAAATAAAATTAAAATTTTGGTCCATGACAAATGTGAACATGTAAAACAACGTGGATAGTTTATACCACCCAATTTTTGTAAGTGCATGTGTATTAGCCAACACGCTCTACCAGAGTATTGAAGTCTTCTACAACGGTTGTTCTGGTACATACTTATTATTGTACATACCTGCAGGTGTCGCACAGGAAATACTGAGAGCTAACCATATTTTACATATTCCATGTGTGAGATTTTCTCCTTCCATTAGCTGTGACCCTTGACGTTAGGCTTGGGAGAGTATATGCCAACCATAGGTTTGTGCATGGGCCCTACTATAATGTTTAAATTATATCCAACCTGTTTATCAAATAAGCCTAATTAGGAGCCCGAAACTAAGGCAGGCAATGCGGCGTGAACTTAAATGCTACCGGTATGCTTAATTACATCATTACCAGTGGCGTGGCCCACCTTGGATTGGGATCAATTTGATTTATATGTCAATGGTGAATAGGAGAAAGCTTTCTTTATGGATGGAGTTGATGTGCATTTTTCATTGCATAGGATTTCCATGAGAGAGGGAGAGAGAACTCTATTTCCCTCTTTCTCATGCCACAAGGTTTAAAAATTATAAATCCCTAGAATGTGGACAGAACATTTTTATTATTTTGGGCCCATCAACTTGAAGGACACTAGTAGAGCAGTAAGAGCCATGGGCCCATCTTAATGAACAGCTAAAATTAATATGTAAGGTGGAGAGGGCGTTGCGTTATCATTTACCTCAACCAAAGGTTCCACAACCAGGATTGTCCACATGGCATATATTAATGAGAATTGGGATCAAAATCAATGGCCCATTTTGTTCATGCTGATTGTATGATCCTGATCATCTGATCAGTTGAACTCAAACTGGAGTAAGTTTATTTGTGATGTTCCATTTGAAATCCACCAATTGGATGGTTGGGATTTGAGCATTAGTTGATGTTCGTTTAGTGGCCTGTAATTGGATGTTTAAAATTATTCATTCATTCTGATTTTCGAAACATATTATGCTTGGAATGATAGGTATTATATGGTATTGTAGCCTACATCTTTGTGCAAGATTGAGAACAAATGCGTTTTCTTTTTTAGAAAATCTTAATACCTTTCTAGATGCAAACTTAAACTTAGTGTTGAATATTTTAATTATTTTTTAGCTAAATGCTAGTTTGCATTATATATTTGGACGTACCTTTGAGAGCCCCGCCAAGCACTCAAAAGCTGATTTGATGACGACCAATCAAATCAGCTTTTGTCAAGGCTTTTCATTGGGTTGATTGAAAAAGTAGGCATGAAAACCCCTTTGCAAATGCATCAAAACAGGCACTTAACATTTCAGCTTGATAATCGGACCCATCAAATTTGGGATGATTCAGCTTGGAATCTCAGAATTGAGTTAATTTAGCTAAGTTTCAAGTCCATTCACCGAGTTTTAGAACTATGATTTATCATATTATTTAAAGAAACTTAATTACATGAAAATTATTTGTGAGAGGACACAACAATGATAAATTCAGATATCATGCCCATGTATCATCAAAGTTCATCCATGATAGAAAGCAAAACCCTACTTTTTGATACATAGCTGTTTTGTGACACACCCGTTTTATTTTTGTTTTTCTCTGTCTTTTTCTTTCGCATCGCGGAATGAAAATCAATCATCTACATAATTTCTCATGAAGGCATCTTTTTCCCTCCAACTTTGTACTTGTGTAGGACATTTCTACCATCTTAACTGTAACCACCAGCATGAAGATCAGCAAGGATAAAAACAAGCCAGTCCCATCATCAAGTGGCCCACACCATTAGAATAAATGGAAACTAGCAACCGGATTCAACATTCAAGTGTGGCCCATTTGATGGGTGGATTATAATTGATTTTTGGATATGAGAGATCTTCATGATAAGGCCCACTACTAGCATGGCACTGATGTCCTATGATAAGTTATGGTGCCATTTGCTGACCAATTATCATGTGCATTTTAATCCTTTTCCCTTACAATATAAGCATTTAAACCTCTAGGGATCTCTTCAAGTTATCTCCTCCACCCAAGTGAATGCTTTTATCTTGGGTTCCTTCCTTTGGTTCTTCATGAGACAAGGAGGAGGGATCTTGAGACTTTATCTTGTCCACATGATCTCCTTCTTTGCCCCACAGCAGCAAGTAGAGTCCAATGATGACAATAACACCTCCTATTATGCTAAACAGATTAAATAAAACATGTTAGAATAGGTTAAACAACAAGTAATGTGCTGTCTAGTCCAGCAAAAGTTCTAACTATTTAGTCAAGTATAAGTCTCTTGTCCATGGTTAATTTGCAATCAAGCGTGGCAATGTGTCAACTAGCCCAACCCACTTTTGAGGGTCAATAGGTGGTGGGTCAGGTTCAAACTAGAACTGTGGTCTCTTTAAGTAAATTAGTCGGGCTTGGGTTAAACCCTACTAGACTTGACCGGATCGGATCCAAATTAAACCCAACACAAAATCAAGAAGAAAAGAATAGATGAATGTTTTACATATGTACATATCCACTGTTTGAGCTAATTATTATGGCGATTATTGTCATATTCCATTCTTAAACTTGACTTGGGTTTTGGTGGATTGGGTTCAATTAGTTGAGCCCGACCTATTTATATAAGAATGGGTTGGGTTGGTTTGGGTCGAGCTCAATGAATTTTGAAGTGGGTCGGTTTAAGTTAAAACGGAAATGCAATGTGAGTCGGGTTTGGGCAAAAATTCTTAGCTGGTTTTCTAAATAGGCTGGTTTTGGTTTGACCGTAATCTGGTCTAAACCCAACCCATTGCCATCCCTACATAAAACATGCCTGCACGGAACCCTATAAAAACAGGGACAAGTTCTCCATATTATGTGATCTTTGGACGGTTTTCTTTGATCTGGAAAACAGAAGAGACTAGCTAATCTATGTTATGGTACATGGTAGGCCATACGTTTGTGGCACGCATGTGCCACATGCCACACGTGTTAATGTGCCACAAGCATTTGTGTTCATTTTCAAGTTATGCAATATATGCTACATTCAACTTTGTGTTTTTCATATGCCGCATTTGTCGCATGTCAAGTTGTGCCGACATAACCAAGAATTTCACATGTGCGCCACCAGATCAAACTCGACTCAGCTTGGCCAATAGTTGACACTAGCTTGAACTCGGCTTGGCTCGGTTCGGTTAGCCGTTCAGGGTAGTTCAAGCCGAGTTGAAGCCTATGCGACATTTTCTCAAAAACATAGAGTGCACTTTTAATTTTTTACGGTATGCAAAACAATAACAACAGTTCATAGGTATTTCATTAAACAATCGGTAGGCAACATTAAAATCAAGATATGAGGATGGTTTTATTATATAGTTTTTTTAAATTAAGGTTCGATCTGAGTCAATTCGAGCTCTGAAAAGCTCAACTTGGCTTGAAATATTTTCGAGCCCAAAAATTAGCTCGACTCCGCTTGAATTTAGTTTTAAATTGAGTCATATCAAATTTTTTCGAGTCGAGTTGAGTGAGTTAAACAAGCTAACTTGGTTCGCCCTAGCCACTACAGATATTCAAGCACCCTTTATGCACTCCATATATTTTCAAGCACAACATATGACTACGGGTGCTAAGTATTCAATGTCTACATGCGTCACGTCACATGTGCTAAATGATTCATTATTACTTTCAGGGTTGAAAAAAATATAATAAAATAACTAGTCTCTCAAGATAAAAATATAAACAAAAATAAAAATGAAAAGAATAACAAGTTCAAAAAAATATGACCAGGCCACGCCACTTATACAAGCTTAACCAAGGTGATTTAAGACTAAAGTTTTGTTGCTTTTAAATGAATTGTAAGTATATATATTTGCTCGGGTGGTAGACTCTCGGGAGTTTCAACTCCCGATCAGGGGTTCAAGTACCCATAGGTGATGAAATTCCACCAGTGTGAGTGTGTGGGGTGTGTGTGCATGTGTATATATATACACACATGTGCTTATGACTCATCTGGAAGCAACGAATGTAGATACAAGTGTGTGTGTGTGTATATATATATATATATATACACACACACACACTTGTATCTACATTCGTTGCTTCCAGATGAGTCATAAGCACATGTATTTAAATACTCCTTTCCCTTTTTTTGGGTGAAAGGAGTACAATAATACTTTCATACTATTACATCACAAAATGTAGAGAAGAAGGTGATATATATATATATATCCTACACCTGTGGCCTGATAATAATAAGTGTGTCCTGATGATAGTAACAAGGGCCTATTTATCAGAATTGTAAATAGGAAGGGCCCATCTTACTGTTATCCACACCTCTTAACTGGTGGATGATGTTGTAAAAACACCCCCCATTGGACAATCTTATCCATCAGATGACTAGCCTAGAAATAAATGGGTTAAAAAGAAAATATAGCCAACTATAGAGAAATGGTCCACCAATTAGATGGTTACGACGTCCAACGGAGGAGAATTTTGGTTAATGCCCATCCATGGTGGGCCACCCAGGATGGTAACATCTGGATCATTGTAAGGTGGGCCCCAACTATTTAATAGTAAAACTGCTAGAAGATCTTACCTTCCCGTGTGGAGTTTTTCACCAAGAACAAAGTGTGCTAGTACTGCCACGAGTATGGTTGCAAGAGGGTTGAACATGGTTACAAAAACGGGTCCTTTTTCTTCCGTGCACCGTAGTTGTATGAAGACTATTAAGCCCGAAACTACCACTCCCTGCAAATACAGACCCTTGAAATTTAAATTTCTTTTGGGATTAATCATCCATGCTTGAAGATTGTAGATTATCTTAAGTCCCTGTAATCCCTGCTAAGTGCACTTTCTAAGTACTCCTGATGTGTGCCCACCAAGTTGATGTTCTGTGGCTAAAGTATTAGATAGATGAATACGTCCAAAACTCAATGACTCGACTCAGGTACTAAGCTGAGTCAATATGACTCGCTATATGTTCTAGGTCTAGTTGTCATATAAACCCAGTTTGTATCGTAGTTCGATTGGACTCAAAACTTGGCTGCATCAACTTGATCAACTCAGTGAGACTTCGAGCTGAGTTGCTGGGAAACTCAATAATAGGCCTGACTCGGCTAATTAGTCTCCAAAGGCCCATTTGGATACCACCAAATAAGTTATATTATTTTTTACTTGCAGCGATATTTGAAATAAATAAGTTTGGTTTATAATTAATAATAAATAACTTTTTTTATTATATAAAATTACTTAACCACTTCAGTTTAATAAATAGAAATCAAGATCAACTACTTAAGACATAAATAACTTGTCTTAAGTAACTTAAGATCCAAACGCCCGGAGAGACTCATCGAGTCAGTATACCTGTAGGTGTTAGTTTGAGTTATGCTCTTTAATACTTATTTTAAATTTAACTTTTTAAAAATTTATTAGCATTTATAATATATTCTTAATTTACAATAAAAAAAATATTGAGTCGAGTTCAGTAAGGTCATGCCTTTGGGCTGACTTGACCTGACTGAAGATCGATTCAAGTCAAGTTTTCTGGTCTTTGAACTATGGTTATAGGCATATGGTGACTCAGTTCACTCAAAGCGACTCACTCACACAACCATGTTGTCTTTTGTGACATTATATATATATATATATATATATATATATATATATATATATATATATATATATATATATATATATATTTGGATTCAAGTGTTGAAACGAGGTATCTCCACTCAGTCCGCCAGTTGAGCTAAGGATCTAGGTGTTGTGACATTATATATTTACTTATAAATAAAAATATCAATATTTAATGTTACAAATATATCTAATTTAATTTTTAAGTTTCAAATATAGTTATATAAAGACTCAATCGAATCTTCCAGTCAACTCAGCTCAGTGAACCTTTGAGTGAGGCCGAGTTTTGAATTTTTTGAACCATAGGTTATATACTCGTTAGGTGGGCATCTCTTGTTCTATAACGGGCCAAACACAAGCTCAAGCACAAAATACTCGATTGCAAAAAGGTATGCTGATCGGGACTGTTGCTTTGGTGGGTCACCACATGGATTGGGCAATAGGCCGAAATGTGTAGTTGTTGGATGACCTTCACCATCCACAAAATGTCCCTGTTGGCTGGTGTTGGAGTAGTGTACCATGTTTGGTGGTTCTTGAGACTACCATATACTTTTTTAATTTCTATAAATTGAGAAGAGGGAGAAAGATAACATGACATCTAATCTGTGGGTCCACCATATGAATGGCTTGGATTTTGCATCTGCAAGCAGGAGTTCCTTGTAAAGTGGACTTACGTGTACCCATGTTGGTGCACTACTCTCTTTTTTCATAACAGTTACTTACACCGTATATGATACTCCAGAGGTCGATGTTGAATCCAACGGTCCACGCCTTGGGTTTGTGTACTACGCATGCTGTGAAAACAGCTGATTGGGTCCCACCAACAAAGCTCATCCACGTTGTTAGTGAAAGCTGGGCTGGATATTTCTTCAATGTGATTGCCTGCACTACCATGGATAGCACCATCACATCTTCACCATTGTAAATGCTTGTTAAAGTTCAGTAATATCTTAATCAGGATATATAAAATGCACCCTAGAACCATAAATCTGGACCGTCCAAATGGTGGGGCCATTGTTGATTAGGCTGGACCAAAATAGGTCAGGCCCAGTACTGTAATATTGGCCCAATAATGTAGAGCCTAGGCCCATTGAAAATGGAGTCGGCCCATCAATCTAGTGTGATGCCGGATTTTAAAATGGCTAGGCCCGGGTTGTAGCCACATCAATGGGTCTGGACGGCCTACAGGCCAGCTTATGGACCCATTTCTTAGATGATTGAGCCACGCTTAATAGGTCATGGGTTGATTATGTTTAGACAAAACTAGGCCAGTTAGGGCATCCGACCTGATCCAATCTGCTTATAATTAGCCAATAAGCAGAATTAAGGCATCTTCGGACCCACTTTCACAAAGGGTTTCTTTCACAAAAAGGGGTTTTCATGCCTGCTTTTTTTCATGACTCCACCCAAATCAGTTTGATTGATTTTTGTGGAGTTAGTTCATCTATCACTTATTTTATTTATATTGGAAATGAGATGAGGTTTGTGAAAGTGCATCCAAACGCAAAATGCAAACTTAATTTATCTCAAAATGCCATTTAGGCATCAAAGACTCCTTTTGAAGGCATGTCTAAACGGCCCTTAGAAAGCTCTAATCCCTTATAATGGGCCTCAAAGTGGGCTGGGCCGGATGATATGTCTTAGTTTGAATTTATAGTCCATTTGAGAGAGAGAGAGAGAGAGTCCACCTGCATGATATACCATAAAGCCCATGTAATGCAGCTTGAGACTGTAAGAATGGATCCCTTGATCCAATTTTCATGGATGGTAGTACTTCCTTGGAAGTGAATAAGAGCACCTCCTAAATTCCTCAAAACAGGTCCTTTATACAGTGTCATGACCATCACACCAGTCAGTGAAACCAGGGTCCCACCAATCTTTGCAATCCCTCGTATGCTCCCATCCAGACCCTCCAATCTAAATCAATTTACATAATAAAATTCATTAAAACTAATTTGAACTTGTTCACACCAATGTGTTAAAATAAATTCAGGATGGCCCATTTCTTTAGATCTTAAAGTAGTCTAATCTAACATTTCTTCTTCTTTTCTTTCAGCATCCTCTATCTACGATGAGGCTGCTAGATAGACAGTTTAGATCGAGTGTCTTTAAACTTCACATGTATAATGAAACTGATGTCCCTCCAAAGGTCATAAAATTGTTTATTTTGTTTTACAGCTCTGGCCCAGTTTATTATTAGACTGGGCCATTCATCGTCAGCCCAAACCTAGCCCCTGGTCCAATTTTAGAGGCCCAAGACTCGCTGACAAGGTAGGGCTGGGCCATTGCTATCTTAAATGCAACTAGTTAGAAGGTGGCGCCTACCATGGTGTATATAAGGCAACCAACCATTATAACATGGTTGTCCCATGATGAAAAGGGAATACACAAAACTATTCTATCCAACCGTTAAATGGGCCACTGCGAGTTTCAAGGATTTTAGGTGATTGACCATTGTTTCTATTGTGTGGCCCATCTGATGATTAGATTTGCATAATTATTTTTACCATGAAATCAAATTTCCTGAAGGGGCATCCTTGCTGAACGGATTGAATGTCACACATACAATATGTGGGCTCCACATGCAGTTAGTTGCACTTTTTTTTTTTAATTTTTTTTGAATTAATTGTGTGAGAACTTCCCTTACATATATATGTATATGTACAAACACGTGTGTGTGCTCGTGTGGTACCATTGCCACTGTAAGCTCTCGGTTGTGCATGGCAGATGTAGGGCCCACATGATGTACGACGGGCATCTCACTTGTCCGTAAGATACATCACATCATATTACCCTCATATGTAATAATAGGCTTAATCCAACACTCAAGTGGACCACAACACAAATCAAAGGTGGACAGTCCCTCCCAACTGATTCTTCGTGGTATGGCACACCTAATTCACAGATCAGCCTAATGTTATAGCCCTTCAAGTAGCATGTGATGGATGCCTTGGATTTTATGCATTCATCATGTGGGCCCCAGATATGTACATATGTACACAAAATTTTGTAATAAACTCATTTATCATAATCAATATATTATATTATATCTACTATAAAGTGAAGTAGGATTCATGTGGTGGACCCAATTAATTTTTCTAACGCCTGAAAGTAAAATATGAAATGAATGGTCAAGATGAAGGTGGTTCCCACCTGAGAAGGACTGCGATCATAAAAGTCAAGGACGAGATCGTGTTGACCATGGATGCCACGAACGTTGGAGATGTGTATCTCAAGCTCGAAAAGTACATGTTTAATGTAAGGCTGACCCTGTAATCAAAATTCACTACTAATGTGTTATTTATTCCTCTTTCCATCCAATGCAAATCATATGGTACAATCACTTGTAGTGTTTGTTTCCAGTGTCATTCAGCTAGTGGGCGCCTGCCATATATATATATATATATATATATATATATATATATATATATATATATATATATATGGGAATAGGTATCATGCGCTCGACCTCACGATACGCTATATATATATATATATAAAAGAGAGAGAGAGTAATGCTCAATGGTGGCTGTCATTTTCCCACTGCTACCTGTGGTGGGTTCACTTGGTCTTTGGATCTACGTAATTCTTTGGCTCATGTTTTAAAATGTTCTCTCCAAACAGATGAACGGTGTGTATACAACACATACATCATGATGGGCCCACAGAACATGGTGACATTACTTCCGCGGCTAATCGGCGGCCGCCAGCGTTACGAGCATTAACTACCGCCTTCAATTACGCCTGATATCAGCGCGTTGGATACGATTACAAGGACTCCACCCTCCCCCCCCTCCCTCCTCTTTTATCTTTTCTTTATAGGCTTAACCTGATATGTACGTGAGATCCACTCCAACCATTAGATGTATAATCAAGTAATAAGCTTATTGCCAATAAATCAGGCTAATACCTGATTCAGATAGCCCACATTAATGAGAATAACTACAAGAGATGCATCCACCCTTGATTTTTACAGGGCCCATCATAATGAAACTGTGAAATCTATCCCAACCGTTAGATGTCACACCAAAAGTAAGCTTAGTCCGAAAAATTAGGTTCGTACATGATTCATATGAGCCACACTTAGGCGAAACTGTTTGGAGGGTGAACCTTTCCATGTATACTGTTTCCAATCATGTGGTTCTTTGAGCTTTGGATGGGAATAAATTTTGAGACCGTGATCTAAAATGGAGTGATATACATGATGGTTGGGCTTGATTTTAGATTAACATCGTGATGGGCCAACCCAAGCCATGGCCACTTTTCCATGTTGAAATGAAATTAGCTTGTAACGGAAGCATTTACTTACATTAATTAAAATGCTTCCATTAATTAAGAAGAATTTTTCCTTAAATGCATAGCTAGTTGGACAAAAATGTAATGTCCAACTGGTTATTTGTAAGCATTTCTCATAAATGATTCAAGTGGGCCATGCCAAAATAAACAATTTTAGGGTAAGCATTCCTTCAGGATTGTTTTCAATTCTGTGGGCCTGGGAATAGCATTGGGTAACTTAGCAAAAGGCTGAGGTGGATTTTACATGAACACCATGGTGGAGCCATCCCAAGCCAGTAATTCCTTCTTGTCGTGTGTGTGTGTGTGTGTGTGTGTGTGTGTGGGTGGGTGTGGGGGGGGGAAGGTACTATGCGTTCAACCTCCCGATAAGCTTATCATGAGGTTGAGATGTGTGGGCCCCACCGTGATGTGTGTCGACCATCAACACTGTGCATTTGATGAGTTCCCTTTAAATTATGGGATATCCCAAAAATCAACCGTATACGAAACTCGGGTGGGCTATGTCATCTAAAATCATGTGAAGACATTTCTAAAATATATAAAAGCACATAGTGGGGCTCATCTAAAATTTGAATGCGCCTGAACTTGGTCGAGCTCATGGGAACTTTCCATGAGGTACAGTTGTGTGGGCCCCACCATGATGTGTGTCGAACATCAACATCGTGCATTTAATGGGTTCCCTTTAAATTATGGGATATCCCAAAAATCAGCCATATACGAAACTCAGGTGGGCCATACCATCTAAAATCATGTGAAGACATGCCTAAAATATATAAAATCACTTAGTGGGGCCCACCTGAAATTTGGATGCGTCTGAACTTGGTCTAAACCCTCATCCACGTGGGACACACATGATGGATGGGCTGGATTTGTGAACCACATCTCGGTGGGCCCAACAAATGATTATGAATGTTTTAATGGAGGGTAGCCGCTCTCAACTTTTGTATGTGGTGTGGCCCACACAAGTCACGGATTAACTTGATTTTTAAGCCCTAAACCCACATGGAATGGTACATCTGCCTAATGGGGTAGATGTTCGACGTGCATCATGGGGGGAGGGGGGGGCACACAGCTCAACCTCATGGGAAGTTCTAATGAGCTTGACAGTATAGAACTTTTTCCTATATGTATATATGGAAATGGTTTTATGCCGGGTTCTAGGTTTTATGGTGTTGACTTCATAGGAACTTCCTATGAGGTCGAGTTGTGTGGGCCCCACTATGATGCGTGTCAAACATTAACAATGTGAATTTGATGGGTCCCCTTTAAATTATGAGATATCCCAAAAATGAACCATATATGGAACTCAGGTGGAGCATACCATCTAAAATCATGTGAAGACATGCCTAAAATATATAAAAGCACTTAGTGGGCCCACCTGAAATTTGGATGCGGCTGAACTTGGTCTGACCCCTCATCCATGTGGGACACGTGATGGATGGGCAGAATTTGTGAGCCACATCTCGGTGGGCCCAACAAATGATTATGAATATTTTAATGGAGGGTAGCCCCTCTCAACTTTTGTATGTGGTGTGGCCCACACAAGTCATGGATTGACTTGATTTTTAAGTTCTACACCGACATGGAATGGTACATCTGCCTGATGGGCTAGATGTTCGACATGCATCACGGTGGGGCCCACGCAGCTCAACCTCATGGGAAGTTCTCATGAGCTCAAAAGCATAGAACCTTTTCCCTATATACAGGAAATGGTTTTATGCGGGTTTTGGGTTCTATGGCGTCGACTTGATAAGAACTTCCTATGAGGTTGAGCTGTGTGGGCCTCACTATGATGTGTGTCAAACATCGACAATGTGCATTTGATGGGTCCCATTTAAATTATGGGATATCGCAAAAATCAGCCGTATATGGAACTCAGGATGGCCATACCATCTAAAATCATGTGAATACATTCCTAAAACATATAAAAGTACTTGGTGAGGCCCATCTAAAATTTGGATGTGTCTGAAACTTGGTCTAGACCTTCATCCAAGTGGGACATACATAATGGATGGGCTGGATTTGTGAACCACATCTTGGTGGGCCCAAAAATTGATTATGAATGTTTTATAGGCTGGATTATGAATGTTTAACGTAAGGCCCATGCTTGTTATACTAACCTGATTTTTGGGCCGTTTATACATTGGATGAGGCACACATGCTTGTTTTGGATATTAATGACAGCCGTCTGATCGTTATCTCACGGCTATTAGTTGTCAATTAAGAAGTGTATTAACGTAAATTGGAATATGGATACTCACCCAAGAAGTGAGAGCACAAATATCTCCAGAAACAATGCGAGTGTGAGCTTTGGCCTTATTTTTCTGCAACAAAAGCATGTAAAACCAATGGTTAACGTGTTGTAGCTTAACAAAAGTTCTCTCTTTATTTGCAACCGTCCATTTGGATTCCAACCATTGGATGGCTATGATTGTGGACGTGGTTTTCCTGCTGTTGCTGTCGACTCGCTACTGGACGTTGCTGCGTGGGCCCCACTATGATGTATGTGTTCTATCCACGACGTACATTCATTTTCACAGATCACTTGCCTTAAAGCCAAAAAATGAGCCAGATCAAAATATCAGGTGGATAACACTACATGAAACAGTGGTGATTGAACGACCACCATTAAAAACTTCCTGAGGGCCACAAAAGTTTTGGATCAAGCTGATATTTGTTTTTTCTCTTCATCCGGGTCTTTGTCACATAATCAACAGGTTGGATGGTAAATGAATATTACAGTGGGTCCTAAGAAGTTTTCAATGATGAGCATTCAATCACTATTATTTTCATGTTGTGTGGTCCGTATTAGCTCTGGATATACCTCATTTTTGGGCACATGATATAAAATAATGACCCAAAATGGATGAACGGCGTGGATAAAACATATATATCATTGTGGGGCCCACATAGAACCGTCCAGTAGCCACTTCGCTACTGACAGTATGAGTACGCAATCTGCGTCCTATGATTGTTTAGCAAGGCTGCTTACCGCAGTAGTGGGCCAGTGGCCATCGTTACATATATGAATGCTTCTTCCAAGGGATTAGCATTGATTTTCTGGGAAGCCGACTGCCCACTGAGCTCTTTGGGCCCACCGTGGGTATTAATTTCTTATCCAGGCCGTCCATTCACTTTTCCATCTCATTTTAGATCATGAAACCACAATTGAACCATATCCAAAGCTCAAGTGGACCACACCACAGAAAACAGTGGGGATACTGGCTTCCACGGTTGAAACCTTCCTAGGGCCCACAGTGATGTTTATTTGTTATCCAACGTGTTTATAAGATCACACAGACATGGATGAAGGGAAAGCACAAATAGAAGCTTGATCCAAAACTTCCGTGGCCCCCAAGAAACGGTAGGCATTCAATTCACACTGTTTCCTATGGTGTGGTCTACTTGAGATTTCGATATGATTCAATTTTGGGCTCATACACCAAAATAAGCTGGTAAAACGGATGGACGGCACGGATAAGACATATACATCACGGTGGCCCCACATAGTTTACTCAGTACCAACGAAGCCCATCAGTATGAGTTTCCGATCACAGGAATATGGCCCCCCATGCATTCCGAGTCCTTCCCAGCACCCTGTCCTATTCACGCATGTGCAATATCTGGCCATTCATCAGCTGGGCCGTTGGGGGATATGGGTGCGGGGAGGATCCATATTCAATGTACCCATGTGGCCCACCTGATGACTGGATCTTCTTGACTTTCGGGCAGCTCATATTAATGGTGGGCACCCACCTGATGAGTGGCTGAGATCGTACACATGTGCTATGATGGCACATGGGCCAGAGAGAGAGAGAGAGAGAGACAGAGAGAGAGAGAGAGATACTTACTTCTCAAGGAAATAGGCAAAAGGAAACATGACCACACCACCTACAAAGTGTCTGTAGGTGACATAAACGAAAGGATTCATTCCATGTTTGAAAGAAGCTTCTGTGATGAAGTAAAGGAACGTGTACCCAAATTGACCCAAAACCATCAGAAGGTGTGGCTTGAACATCCTATACATAGCTCCTTTTCCACCCCTACAATCCACTGTATATATGTATGTATAACCTCAGTATGCATGAATACAACACAAACACCATACCAACTGCTTATATACACCTTAACTTGATTCGGGTCTGATTCCTCCTTCTTCCATGTTGTAGGTATCCTGTCCTCTACCCCAGATTCCAACAACTTGTCAAGTTCATCGGCTAGGACTAGAGAGAGAGAGAGAGAGAGAGAGAGAGAGAGAGAGAGAGAGAGAGAGAGAGAGAGAGAGAGAGAGAGAGAGAGGAAAAGAAAAGAAAAAGGGAAGAGGAATTAAATAATATACTCTAAAAGAGGATGGTGGATTATAGGCTCAACTGCCTCCACTGTGCCCTATGGAATGCATGAATCTTGATCTTCCACTATAAAAATTTGTGGGTCCCACTATAGATGGACCACAACATATATAGAAGTCATGTTGGTTGGACGGTTGTTATATTCCTATCTAGGCACTGGAAATCTGAACCGTTGAGCAGTTTTGCTTTAGAAGGTTGTATGGCGATTCATCATGTGGTGAGGAATGAGGATTGGCCATCTGTCTCGTTCTTACTGGGGTTCTGCAAGTGTGCTGGAGTATCATAAAGTTTCTCAAGTTTATTCTTGTGTTGGATGGATAAGAAGGTTCACAGCACACGTGTGCCAACATGTCACATGTGAAGAAGATCGTGCCGTTCATCAAGTGTGGCATCCTGCGTGCATGGCAGGGTCTAAAAGCTAGGCTAATTCATTCATCCGATAGGGCATAAGTGTTGGTTGAATATGGACCGTAGATTGACCACCCTTCTACCTGAGGAATAGTCAGGTCAGATTCTAGCGGCAGGGTCTGGTCATTGTCTGCCTACCTGATGAAGGACCCACGTGTTACGCAATACTTGATGTTGCCACGTGTCCCGTGAGTAGTTTACTTTTAGGTAGAAAAAACGGCAAAACTGGAAACGGATTGGCTACTCGCCCTGCCATCAGCCCGGTGGCTCATGGTCGGTGCTCTGTGGACCCCACTATGATGTGTGTGTGTTTCATCTATTGCTTTCATCCATTTTTAGAGAACATTTTAGTGCTTGATCCCAAAAATTAGATGGATATAGATCTCAGGTGGACCACACCACAGGAAAAAAAAGAGCGATTGGATATCCACCATTAAAATCCTCCTGAGGCCCACTGTACTGTTTATTTGACATCCAATCTGTTTATTAGGTCATAAAGACCCAGATGAAGGGAAAATACAGAGATCATCTTGATCCAAATCTTTTATGGCTCCCAAAAAGTTTTTAATGGTCGACGTTCATTCAACACTGTTTCCTGTAATGTGGCCCATTTGAAACTGAGATATACCTTAAATTTTTTGTCCTATTAGATAAAATAATCTAGAAAAATATATGGACGGAATGGATGAAACACATACATCATTGTGGGGCCCACAGAGCACCGACCATCAGCCATTGGCTGATGGCAGGGGGAGTAGCCAATCCGTTCCCGGCAAAACTAGGGAGCGTTTAAGTTAGATTCACCCAAGACGGTGCGGCTCTCACTGTGGGTCTCATTTTGAATTATTTTTTCTGTATCCAAACCGTCCATCAGGTTTTTCAGATCATTTAAGATTATGATTACAAAAATTAAATATATATAATTATCAGGTGGACCATACCATAGGAAAAGGTGACGATTGACTATTCATAGGCCAGGAAGTTTTTTTTTATCAAGCTGATACTTGTTTTTTCCAAAACATCCAGACTAATGACGGATTATCAACAACAAAAACATTAAGGTACGCCTAATAAGTTTTTAATTGTAGGGGTTTCAATCACCACTGTTTCATATAGTATGGTTCACCTGATTATTTGTATCTGCTTTATTTTTGTAATAATGCTCTATATTCATATGTAAAAACGTACGGACGGTATGGATAAAGGATACATAAATCAAGGTGGGCCCCACGGTAAGGACTGCACCGTCTTCGGTGAGGCCGGGGTCTCACTTGATCCTCTCCCGCTATACTAGCCTAAACGCGGCGTAATAGTAGCGGAGATTAAATAGGGAGTAGTAGAATGGAGCTGATACACTGCCCCTAAAGGTGTAACCATACACTTGCAAATGTCTATGATAATCTGAACCATCCATCCTATGGAAATTTGTATTGATTGATCACCAATAAAAAATTGATTTGATTGGAGTACTCAAACCATCAAATAAATGAAACTTTATCAACGAATGTGAACCATTGCTAACTTCTGTCTTTTAGCATCCACATGTGTGACACAGATTGAAAGGTAAAATGATCAAAATGGCCCATTCAGTATCAAATGAACGGTTTTGATCTAGTCCATTTATGTCGCCTTTACAGAAATAACATAGAGACAGGGAACCTCCCATGCTTCCGGAGGCACTGGAATAAGCCGCTTACAAAATTTATGGCAGATGCTTCGGACAAGTAGGCCACACGAGTGGCAATGTGGCACGACGAAATCGGATTGCGTGATGCTCTTAGCGTACTGAATAAACTCTGTTGGGCCCACCTTGAACGTACGTGGTTTATCAGCTTGATCCAAAACATCTGTGGTCACCAAGAAATTTTCAACGGTAGACATTCAATTCACACCGTTTCCTGTGGTGTGGTCCACTTGAGATTCATTTATGATTCATTTTTAGATTGAAGCCATAAAACTAACTGCTAATATGGATGGACGGACTGGATATAATACATAAATCATTGTGGACCTCACAGAGTTTACTTCCTATGTTAAGGGTACGGAGTTACTCAACGTGCAATCAGCTGCTTGGCAATAGATGGCATGCAGTCCGAATAGTAGGTGGGCTTTTCTGTAACTGCTATATATGCTTGCGATAGTTACCACCATTTTGAAATTGTGGCAACTCCTCACGTAGCACTCATCTGTTATTATCCAGACCATCCAAATTATCTAGCAGGTTGTGGAAGGAGTATATGTCTAAAATGGCATCGATCATGAAATCCTATCCACCCAATTGATGGCTATCAAATGAATGGTTAAAAAATGGAATCCAATAAAATAGTGTTTGGTCCAAATTTCAAGGGAGGAATTAGATTGCGACTATCATCTTCTAATTGTAATTTTTAGACTACACTCCGTCCACAATGAAATGCTATTAGGATGGTTACGATTCCTATACAAGTATATATGCATGTAGGGCTGATGAGTTAACACCATATTTAAACGGGTGGTTGTACACTCGTACTTGAGTTACAGTGCATGACTCATACACCTTGTGTATATAATCCATTCATCAAATAATTGCTACTAGATATAGTTTGAGATATCCTAGGTTCTCACCATATCAACATACAAACAATCGTACCATTGGATGTCCATTATTATTACTCATTCTATTACATAATTATAAAATAGAACTCCATAATTAATCACTATGTCCACTTATTTGAAACTTTTATTTAACTGTAATATCTAATATCATCTTTAATGAATCTTAACTATAAACCATGCATATCAAATCTAACATCAATAAATGAAAGAATAGAAAATAAATCTCAATATATGAACTGATTTCATCAATCTAATGCAAGTTCATCTTCTGCCAAATGTGGTCATTGGTCCTGATTTTTATCTACAAACTCGGCTTAGTTCTCCGGTACCTGATTTAATCGTATCACAATTTATGTCTTTGAACGGTTGTTAATCCACAACGTTTGTTGGCCATGCTAGTGAGTGAACCCAGCATGGTCTGTATGTAGCACAATATAAGATAGTACAAACAAACTTAAATAGTGTATGCATTATGAGTATGGATGCAGATATATGTCATGGGGTACATGTCAAGTAGGATGAGCATCCACTTGCTTAGGTTGAATATCCGTCAACCCAAAAACAGTACCTGACAGACATTCACCGTAGGTAAGCATGAGTAATATGTATTTGTCAAGTAGGATGATCGTCCACTTGCTTAGGTTGGATATCTGTCAATCCAAAAACAGTACCTTTCCTTACTTCCTTTCAATTCGCCCGACGACCCAGACTCTAACCTGTTCGTTTGTCCAACCCTAATCCAGCCAACCCCCAAATCGCCCAAATCCCATACATCCATCTCCCCATTTTGCCCAAATCGGTCAGCAACCCTAACCCGTTCGTCAGCTCTTGGTCACTCGTTCGCCCAAATCAGCCAGCAACCCTAACCCGTTCGCCCAAATAGTATCATCCGTCTGTTCTCCCAAATTGCCCAGCGAATACTCTCCTTCCAGTATCTATTCGGACGACCAGCATCTAAAAGTGAGTCCTCTCCTCCCCTCTCTCCATTTTTTTTAGCGAGTAGCATCCGTCCGAGTAACGGAACCCATTCGACCAACGTCCACTGGCCGGGTGGCTCTGGTACAGTTGACGAACCCATTTGACCAGCGACCACTGTTCGGGTGGCTCTGATACGCTAGAAAATCGAAACTTGGCTCGAAAACTCAAACTTGAAACTAGCTTGAAGACTCGAACTCGAAAACTCAGCTCGAATTGGACCGAGCTGCTAGCTGAGCTGAGCCGAGCTACTGTTCCAAGCTCAAAGACTGAGCCGAGTCGAGCACGAGTTGAGGACTTAAGCTGTCCGAGTCGAGCTGAGCTGGGCAAAGCTCAGCTAAGCTCGACTCGTGTACACCTCTACACACAACTAGTTGGACATTGGGTTTTTGTCCAACTAGCCATGCATTTAATGAAAGCAATCCCTCTTAATTAACAAACGTAAATGCTTCCACCGCATACTAATTTCATTTTGGCATGGAAAAAGAGCCACGGCTTGGGTGGGCCCCATAGTTGTGTTAATGTAAAATCAACTCCGAGTATGTCACCCCATATTAGATCAAGGTCTCCAATTTCATCCCCATCCTTAGTTCAGGTCAACCACACAATTGGAAACATTGTACATGAAAAAGTTCACACAACAAACTATTTCCTTTGGTGTGGCTCACATGAATCATGTATGGATCTGATTTTTGGAACCCAGGCTTAGTTTTGGTGTGACATGTAATGGATGGAATGAATTTCACAGTTTCGTCATTATGGCCCTATAAAAATCGAGGGTGGATGTTTCCCTCCTACATTGGTGTAGCTCATCTGAATCACGGGTTAGCCTAATTTATTTTATTAGCTCTGTCTATAACTGGATTATATATACGATCAGAGTGGATCTCAAGTACATGTCAGAGGGAGTCCGTGTGATACCTGTTCCCAACACACCGCAGCTTGGAGTAATTTAAGATGATAATTAATGCTCATAATGCTCGGCAGAGAAGAGAAGAGAAGTGATTTCAACTAATTTTGAAAAAGAGTGGCCCGTTCGTGTCAGCCCACCATGGTGTTAACTTTAAATCTACCCAGAACATCAGGTGGGTGACCTCACCTTACACCTAAGGTTCAAAAAGCAGGTCCATTCTTGTTTCAGGTGGACCACGCAGCCGGAAATAGTTAATAAAGAAAAGCTCACCCTCCAAACTATTTACGTTTGTGTGACCTACTTGAAAGATAGATGGACTTGAATTTCGGGCTCTAGGACTAAGTTTAGTGTGGCATCTAATGATTGGAGTGGATTTGATATAATCTTTATGGTAGGCCTGTAAAAATCAAGGGTAGACGTATCTATTCCTACTATTTTCCTCAGTGTGGTCCACCTGAATCACAGGTGGGCTTGATTTTTAGGTTCTGTACCCAACATACGATTACACATCTAATGGTTGGAGGGGATCACACATACACATCAAGGTGAGCCCCATAAAAAATCAAGATAGAGTGTCCGCTAAAATTCTTTTTTCCAATAAAAGTTCGTTTAATGTCCAGCCGGCACGTATCATCCAACATCCAACCCGTCTAATAGGTTGGTCCATTACAAGCATTACTTTTTGTAAAACACCACACACACACACACACGGGGGAAAAGGTTCTATGCGGTCGAGCTCATGGGAACTTCCCATGAGGTCGAGCTGCGTAGGCCCAATCGAATGCTGAATCTACCTTAGTTTTAAGGCCTTGTCCAAAGATGAGGTGGTCCACATGATGGACGGGATGGATCTACTCCACATGAATTCTTTCCTTCTAGGTCTGCGAAAGCAATGCCCTGTTACCCTTAGGAAAGTCACGCGAACTTTATACTAGTATTTGGGGAGAAAGACCTGTGAAGGGAGAGTAAACGTAGGATGGGCTGTATGCTATTATATATTAAATCAAATTCATGCATTAGATAGATTACATGTCAACATGCCAGGGGAAAAAAAGAATTTGATGATCTTATGATCAATCATGTCAAGTACTTACCAAAAGTGTTGGTTGTTAATAAAACAGTCCAACGATCCATATTTAACATGCATACATACTTTCACTTGTACTTACAAGTGTAGTTTATTAGTCCTTGGCACATAATTTCTCTTTAATGAGTCTTAACTGATGAATGGCCTAGATCTTTGACACGTGTGTCACTTTACATAACTATGACAGGCATTCTAAAATCACTTAATGTAAGCATATATATTATATAGAAGGGGAAATTATATTATTAAATGCATAGCTAGTTGGACAAAAATGCAATGTCCAACTAGTTGTGTGTGAGCATTACTCTCTACACACACACACACACTCCTAGGGTGTATATATATATATATATATATATATATATATATATATATATATATATATATATATATATAGTCCTGGTCCCCTGCGAACCATCCCGCAGGATATCATGGTGCGGTCCAATTCCCACAGCAAGAGACCCTATTGGGGGCACAGGTTTGTTAGTTGCTACTAAATTTGTGGCCTTACTATAATATATGATTTGTATCCACGCCGTCCACCCACATGGAGAGATCATTTTAGGGTGAAATCCAAAGAATGAGTCACATCCAAAGCTCTAGTGGACCCCACTACAAAAAACAGTGGGGAGAGTGATGCCACCATTAAAAACTTCTAAAGGCCATGAAAAGTTTTTGATCAAGCTCATATTTATATTTTCCCTTCTTTAAAAATGGATGAACGGAGTAGATGAAACACATACATCATGGTGGGGCCCATAGAGCACTGACCACCAGCCACGCCAATTTGTACGGAAATCAGATTGTGTACTGAGTTACTCAGTATGATTTTATCATATACAAAGTTGGGCCACTGAATGTATGTGGTCTATCTACTCAGTCCATCCGTTTTTCCATCTAATTTAAGGGGTTAAGCCCAAAATTGATGCATATCCAAAGATCAAGTGGATCATACCACTGGAAACAGTGGGGATAATGATTTCCCCCGTTGAAACCTTTCTATGCCTCACAGTGATATTTATTTTTCATCCAACCTGTTCATAAGATCATACAGACATGGATGAAGAGAAAAAATATATATAAGCTTGATCCAAAACTCCCATGGCCCTCCAATTATTTTTCAACGGTAGACATTCAATTCAACTATTTCCTGTGGTGTGGTCCATATGAACATTGGATATACCTCATTTTTTGGTCCATGTATTAAAATTATCTATTAAAATGTATGAACGGAGTGGATAAAATAAATAAATCATGGTGGACCTCCCAAAGTTTACTCAGTAGGCCTAGCGTAGTGAGTTACTCACCACGTAATCCGCTTCCTAGCACTGCACGTCACTCCACGGAAATGATGTCATGAAGTTCTGTGGACCCCACTATGATGTATATGTTGTATCCACAACGTCCATCCATTTGGAGATATTATTTTAAGCCATGACGTAGAAAATGAGGTAGATCCAAAGCTTTAGTGGACCCCACCACAAAAAACGGCGGGAAGATTGATGCCCACCGTTGAAACCTTTTTAAGGCCCACCATGATGTTTTTTCAAAATCCAACCTGTTCAAAAGTTTAAAAAGATATTAAAGAAGAGAAAATATAAATATAGGCTTGATCAAAAACTTTTTGTGGCCTTTAAAAGTTTTTAACGGTGGCGTCACTCTCCCTACTGTTTTCTGTAGTGGGGTCCACTGGAGCTTTAGATGTGACTCGTTCTTTGGATTTCATCCTAAAATGATCTCTTCAGATGGATAGATGGTGTGGATACAAAACATATATCATGATAGGGCCACAAATTCAATAGCAATCTCGCTAGTCAACCTGCTAGTAGCCAATCTGCGCATCCGCACAAGGGCCTCTTGCGGTGGGAGTTGGACCGCACTCTTGGGTGCACATCAAACCGGTAGAACCATGGAACCGGATAGGAACTGACTAAACGGTCCAGTTTGGTCCGATTCTATAGTGTACCGGTTCCGGTTCCGATTCCAAAAATTAAAGAACCGTTTACTTTGGTTTGATTCCGGTTTAGGGGTATGTAGAATAGAACCGAATCATGAATCCGAACCGTAGAACCAAACTTGGAACCGAACTTGGAACCGAACCCTAGAACCAAACTTAGAATCGTGAGTTTATAGTATATTTCAGTTGTATATTTGACTCATGATTTATGGTTTACAATGCACCTTTTGATTGTTTTCATAAATGTATTTTTTCACGCCATATACAATATTTAAACCATTCATCAAATGGATCACAACATTAATGGACATGGGCTAAATTATAAAATAGAACATGAAATTGGGTTGAATTATAAAAATCCCAGAACTGTGGAATCGATCCGGAACTAAACCGGTTTTCATGGTCCGGTTCCGGTTCCGAAAATCCTAGAACCGTAAGGAACGATTCTATTCTGATTTCACCCCAGAACCGAACCGAACCAAACCAAACCAAACCGTGTGCACCTCATATATATATATATATATATATATATATATATATATATATATATATATATATATATATATATATATATATATATATATATATATATATATATATATATATATATATATATATATATATATATCGATGAGGAAGATTGAAGACCTTCGGACCGTCGCCAACCTAACACATATCAACTCAAATCTACAACAAAGTATTGCATATCAATTTTATCTTTTGTTCCATCTTAGCATCGGACAATTCGTCTATGCTATTACATTGGACCGGTCTTAGATTAGGAGTAATATAATTTTGTCCGTCTATGTTGTTATGCTGAAATGACTTAGACTAGAAGTAATGTAATTCCCTTTCATCTACGCTGAGCGTTGAATCGCAAGGAATACTTTTTACTTTTTCTCTTCCCAATAGTGTAATTTCCTTCATTTATGCCCCAGTCGTTGGACCAAGGAAGACTTGGATCTAGGGCATCATCATCTACCTCATGTACAATGGATCGCAAAAAAAAATCATCTTTGTAAGTTCTCTTTTATTTTATTAATATAATCAAGTTTTATTTACTTACGTGTTGTACATATTGTGTCATCTCTGGTATCACTATGAGAAAAAGACATTGCATCATCTCTGGTATCACTACGAGAAAAAGACCTCTCAATTCAAAAGGTAAAAAGAAGTCATTAGGAGGACGAATCTTTCTATTCACAAATCACTTGAATGTGCATGCATACGGGTGGTTAAATAAACGGCAAAACTACTTTAGTTCTCGGTCATAGGCAAATGCGCCGCTCAGTCTATATCAACACTCGGAGTTAAGGCTTTTAGTTTCGATCAAGCTGTAACAGGCTTTGCATGCCCAACATTATGCACACATACGCATGACCAAATTTCAAGCCAAAGATTAGTATTATTAAAACTAATTGAACCCAATCAAATTTTAATCGGGTCCAAAGTTGATGGACATAACTAAGACCTAGCTAGACTCAATTTTTAACTGGGGTCTTGTCAAAATCGGGTCAGGTTCACTGGGTACCTGGGGGTGCAGGTACCCATGGACAGTCCCAAGCACAAAGATTGACTATTAGTATACATGCAGTGCACCATGCACATTGTAAGGGCATCCATGATGGAACTATCAATATTTAAAGATATACATAAGGTCTTTAATTTCCATTTTTACACTATATCGGGAGTTTAGGATATATAAGGTCTTTCAATTTCCTTTTGAGTGTCTATTAGAAATTTAGTGATCAATAATCCTGTAGGCTGTGTGGTAGGCATCTGGAGAACAAATCCCTGATATTCTATGTATCCACTTATAAAAGATGCTTCAGAGAATGGACAGCATTTTGCAACGTAGACATTGATTGAGAATGTGGAAGGAAAAGGAAAGACAGAATCATAGGATCATAAAAAGTTTTTGATACTCTGGAATGATGGTTGATACGTAGGCGCTAAGATATTGTTCATTTGGCACACGTAACTCCACTGAAATCATCTAAATGGTGCAACGTTGGTTGGATCACACTATAAGTTCTATAAATACCATAATTAGAGCTTATAATTTGATGATCCAACACGCATGTATAAGTCGACTGGTGAAATATCGAAGCCACTCATCAGAAGGTACGACCACTATTTAGATATTCCCTATTCCAAGAATCAGGTCCGTCCACTTGTCAGATGGGCCGTGATTAACTGAACAGACATTACAAAAAACAGTGGGAATAATGACACTCACCATTGAAAGCTTCCGACGGCCCATAGATAATTATTTTTATTTGCTAATCTCACACATACTTGGATGAAGAGAAAGCACAAACATCAGCTTGATTCAAAACTTTGTGACCCAAAGAAGTTTTTTTGCGGGCTTTTAATCACCACCGTTTATTGTGGTGTGGTCCACTTGAACTACATATCCGTGTCTTTTTTTGTTCATATCCTAAAATGAGCTCACAAAACAGATGGAGACAGGATATAAAATGCACACATCAGGGCGGCCCCCACAGCGCCTGTTGCGGCGCGACTGGAATCATTGCTGGCGTCAGTATCCTTTGTTTTGACATGCATCCGAATATTATATGCTTTATACGTATGAATAAAATCTTCAGTTATCTTCAAAAAAATAAAATAAAAAAAATACTGCAGCACTTATAATTTTTTATATTTATCTGGAGCTTGGGAAAGGTTGTGGCGCTGAGGGGCGACCATGATGTATGAACTTAATCTACACTGTCCATTCATTTTGTCATGTCATTTTATGTTATGAGCCCAACAATGAGACAGATCTAATGTTGAAAAATTTATACAAATTAATATAATTTCTGTATAATGTGAAAACCGAAAATTGCAAATGCTATAAAAATTTGGACAGGCTAAAGCACGTCTGAAACGCTGTCCTTAAAACGTTATTTGTCCCTACTTAGGTAAGTTGAGTATGCTGATAGGTTACAGGCAAATAGCTTCTAGGATATGACGAGCCTGATGTGGGTCTGCGTTCAGCAAACACGAAGGCCCACTAATGGAACTCTGTTACACAATCTGGCAGAAATACAATGAATGGAAAAATCCCAGAAGAAAGAAAAGAAGAAGAAAATGTTTTAGACCACTGCACTGGTCAAGTCTTCAGCTACTGGTTCTGTTGAACCGTTCTAAACCACACCGTTGGTCTGTTCTTCTTACAAAGGGTTTAACCGTTGCTATCTTGCTAAAATTACTGGAGTATAGAGAGAGGAGTAGTGAGCTTTCTCAAATTCTTATGGTGGTGCTGGATTGGGTTGTGAGATGGTTTGAAAATCCAACCAGGTCCTCCTTTTATAGGCTATGGTGGCTGTGGGTTATGGTCCAGGGAAATAAATTCCATGACCGTTTTCTGACTGGTGGAGAAAATTAGACGTTTTATGGCCATTTTCTGACTGTTGTGCATGGGCCATAAAGCTACTGCATGCTGACTGTTGTGAGACAGCAGCTAGCCGTTTTCTAGCTATTGGGCTAGCCATGCAGCAGTTACAGCTGGGCCCTGTACTAATGGCACAGCTGTTACAGTTTCTGTTGCAACAGCTCTTTTCAGCTTCTCTATATTTACTGGAGGACCTCTCTCTTAGTCCTCTAGTTTTCCTTCACCCAGCCATCTGCCTTAGCCAGTTAGTCGCACAGCGACTCGCACACGTCTCGCTCTGGTTCGCGAAGGAAGCGATCCTCTGCGACACGATGCGCACGTGCGAAGTGCAAAGTACGCCACTAGCACCTCTACAGCCACACTGCCTCCCATGCCCATGCCCTCGCACCGAGTCCGTGCCCGTGACCGAGACCGAGACCGAGCCCGTGCCCGTGCCCGAGCTCGAGCCCGAACGCGAGCGCCTGCGTGTGTGCGTGCGTGGTGTTCCAGTGCTTCGCACTGGAACACGCAAGTCCTATAGTCCATGGACTAGGTAGGCAAATATTATAGTACTCCACCATTATCATTTAAACCATTTTTTCTTCTTCTCTTTTTCCAATGTGGGACTATTTTCAAAAACCCACAAAAAGGTATTTTCCAAACACTTTTTTATATATATTATATTATATATTTTTTATTTAAAATATTTTTTATAAAATCAATATTTTTACAACAATCCCCCACTTGATTTTTATAAAAATATATTTTTCTCGGTTAAACATTTCTGCCAGAATAATCAGCTTATATGCATAAAGAAAAATATCTTTCGATTTTAATCTTCCCTTAGTGTAAGTATCTCAAAACTCTATTGAAATGACTGGTAGCCGCAGCTTTGAACTAGTTATTTCTAGATAACAGAGTCGGAGAAACCACACACATATTCGCTATGTGTTTTTAGAGTTCCCAAAATCTTGCTTAGCACAATTAATGGCCATGTGCGTATCCTAATTCGTGAACGATCCCGAGAGAAAACTCCTAACTCTCATGAGAGACGGAACCATCTTTACGTTCATATAGGTGAAATCCTTCTAGTGCCTCCGTTACTATAAGACACTTGTCCTAAAGACTGGATTTCATTAAGAGTTCTAATACTCAACTCTCTTTCGTAACGCTCAACACTTATCTATTATGGATGAGGTTATATAATTTAGTGCTGAAAACTTTTCACATATCAGTGACTTGTTCTTACCCATTAAACCCAAGATTAGAGATTTTTTGATTTTAGGTTGGGTTTCCATCACTGGTGGAACTGTGGTTGAAGAGTTTCAACCCCATCCCTCTAGATGTAGCCTTTACTACCTCTCTCGGTAGAGGTTTAGTAAAAGGATTTGCAAGGTTATTGCTTGATTTCACATAGGAAATAACAATGATTCCATCTCGAATCAATTATCTGACATAATCATGTCGAAGACTGATATGTCTAGATTTACCATTATAAGTGCCGCTATAGGCTCTAGCTAATGTGGCTTCACTATCACAATGTAGTGACAAATCCGATATAAGCTTTACACAAAAAGGAATTTCTAATAGAAGATCCCTTAGCCACTCCGCCTCTTTGCCTGTTGCAGCAAGGGCTATGAATTCAGACTCCATAGTAAAGTGCGTTATGCAAGTCTGTTTCTTGGATCCTTAAGATACAACTGCACCTCCTAGGGTGAATATCCACCTTGTAGTAGACTTGTTGCTTTTAAGTATATCCTTCTAATACGGCAGGAAACTCTAAATAAAATAATCCTAAGTCTTTGGTTGCTTTTAAGTAACCAAGGACTCTACTGATTGCATTCCAGTGTTCAGTAGTGGGGTTACTAGTAAACCTACTAAGTTTACTCACAACATATGCGATATCAGGTCTAGTGCATTGCATAACATACATAAGACTTCCTATAGTACTCGCATATTCTAATTGTGCAACAGTTCTTCCAGTATTTTCTTTTAGTTTGATACTTGGATCAAATGAGATTTTTGCTTCCTTTATATTTAGATGGTTAAACTTATTTAGTATCTTCTCAATATAATGAGATTGACACAAAGCATAACCCCCACAATATTTTTTAACTTTGATACCTAGGATGGTATCAACTTGTCCAAGATCCTTCATTTTAAATACGGAAGAAAAAAACCTCTTTGTTTCAGTGATACCTTCCATTTTATTACTTATTATTAACACGTCATCAACATACAAACAGATAATAACATAACTATCATCTACTTTAGAATATATGCATTTGTCAGCTACATTATGCATGAAACCATGAGATAGTGTTTTGGAATCAAACTTCTCATGCCACTGTTTTGGTGCTTATTTTAATCCATACAACGATTTGACTAATCTACATACTTTATTTTCATTTCCTGGTAGAATGAAACCTTCAAGTTGTTCCATGTATACCTCCTCATTGAGGTCACCATTCAGGAATGCGGTCTTTACATCCATTTGGTAGATGTGAAGATGATGTATGGAAGCTAGTGCAAATAATATCCTAATGGATGTTATCCTAGCTACAGGTGAGTATGTGTCAAAGTAATCTATCCATTCTTTTTGTCTAAAACCCTTAGCTACTAGTCGAGCTTTAAAAGTTTGGATAGTCCCATCAGTATAATATTTCTTCCTAAATACCCACTAACAACCTATGGGTCTAGAACCTGGAGGTAAGTTTACTAGTTCCTATATTTGATTTGATAGTATGAATTCCATTTCATCATTTATAGTTTCTTTCCAAAAAGCTGAGTCTCTAGATGATACAACTTCCTTATATGTTTTAGGATAATCTTTTATAGTCATTACTATAGGTATTTGTCTTATAACATTTTCTCTATCTGCTTCTACCAGATGAAAATGATGCGTTGTGAGTCTATGTAGTCATCTCCAAGACTCTTCTCTATTCTTGTTCTTTGACTCCTACGGGGTTCTCTATTAGGAGTTTGGATTTCATTATCCTTTGACTCCAAGGATAGTGAGTTCTCAAAGAATTCAACGTCTCTTGATTCTATAATTGTATTAGACTCCATGTCTAGAAGTTTATAAGATTTACTATTTTGTGCATACCCTACGAAGGCGCACTTAATAGCTCTTGGTCCTAACTTAGTTCTTTTTGGATCAGGAGTTCTGTAGTATGCAAGACACCCCCACACTTTAAGATATCCTAGGTTAGGTTTTCTACCTCTCCATGTTTCATATGGAGATATTTTATATTTTTTAGACGAAATTGTATTTATTATATGGCATGCTCCAAGAAGTGCCTCACCCCATAGACTTAGTGACAACTTTGCTCTTATTAGCATACTAATGTTCTATTCTTTCTTTCAGCTATTCCGTTTTGTTGAGGTGTGTATGGAGCTATACATTGATGTACCAGTCCATGTTCTTCACAGAAGTTATCGAATTCATTCGAGAAGTATTCTCCTCCTCTATCACTACGGAGAATTTTTATCTTCTTACTTAGTTGATTCTCTACTTCTGTTTTATATATCTTAAACATGTTCAATGCTTCATCTTTGCTCTTTAATAGATAAACATACACATATCTAGAGCAATTATCTATAAAGGTTATGAAGTACCGTTTACCTCCACGAGTAAGAATGCCGTTTAACTCACAGATATCACTGTGCACAAGATCCAAAATTTGAGATGATCTTTCAACACTTGGAAAAGGTTTTTTCGTCATTTTGGATCGTATGCACACTTCACATTTATTAGTTTCATTATCTGTGTATGAGATTAAACCATTCTTAGCCATGAACTTCAAGGTACTATACCCTATATGGGCTAATCTATCATGCCACAGTCCAGCAGATTCAACCATATACGCAGAAGTGCTACTTTCATTCAGAGAAAACTTAACCATCCCGTTACAAGCATATCCCTTTCCAACAAAATTTTCATTTTTGGACATAATCAGTTTTCCTGACTCGTACACCACCCTTATACCTGATTTTTCCAGAAGGTCTCCAGAAACTAAGTTTCGCTTCATGTCTGGGACGTGCAGTACATTAGTCAGAATCACTTTCTTCCCAGAAGTGAATATCAGTTCGACAGTTCCTTTGCCGACGACCTTTGATCGGACTTCATTACCTATTTGGACTTCTTGACCATCGGTCAATTCCTCATAGGTTTTGAAGGCTGATTTGTTGTAGTACACATGTACTGTAGCCGCAGTATCATACCACCAGCCTGAAACTTTGCCTTGGATGGTATTCACCTCAGTGATCATAGCCACGATATTGCCTTCTTCTATTGCACTTGCTTCTTTTTTAGATTTGCGATATCGGCACACTCGAGCATAGTGCCCGGTTTTCCCACAGACATGGCATGGGCCTTTGAACTTTCTGTTCTTCTTTTGGACGTTTTTCTTGAATTTTTCTTTATTGGGTTTTAGGGAATCATCCTTCTCGGGATTCTTGTTATTGGTATTTTCTACTGCATGTACCTTAGACGAGGCATTCCCCTTATCATTCTTTTTGTCGCGGTTACGGGATTCTTCCTCAATCCTTAGGTGTTTCTGGATTTGGTCCAGTGTGTAGTCCTCGATTTTATGCAGCAACTTCTTTCTATAGTCTTTCCACATCGGTGACAATTTAGCGATTATAGCCCCGACTTGGAATGATTCAGGAAGATCAATTTTTATCGCTTTGATTTTGTTAACTATTAGCTGCAGTTCTTGGATTTGGGACAGCAGCGGTTTATTATCTACCATGCTGAAGTGAAAATACCTGGCGATGAGAAATTTGTTGGTCCCTTCTTCTTCAGCCTTTTACTTGAACTCCAGTGCGACCCGGATCTCCTTTGCTGATGATGTCTGTTGGTACAGATCGCACAGGCGGTCGGAGAGAGCGTTCAGAATGTGTCCACGACACAAGAGTTCATCTTCGGCTCGTTTGGTGTGTGCAGACACCTGTTCAGGTGTGTCGTTGTCGGTTGCTTCAGGAAGTGCTTGCAGATTTAGATCTAGTATGTAGTAGATCTTCAGCGCCGTCAGGAGAAATTTCAGCTTGTCTTACCATCTTGTAAAATTGGTTCCATCGAACCGATCAAGACGAATCAAGTCCTGATTCAGCAACTTGATGGATGAAACGTTATCGGCTTCCATCTTAGGAAATAATGCTTTAAGATTATTGAAAATTTTATACAGATTAATATAATTTCTGTATAATGTGGAAACCGAAAATCGCAAATGCTATAAAAATTTGGACAGGCTGAAGCACGTCTGAAACGCTATCCTTAAAGCGTTATTTGCCCCTACTCAGGTAAGTTGAGTATGCTGATAGGTTACAGGCAAATAGCTTCTAGGATACGACGAGCCTGATGTGGGTCTGCGTTCAGCAAACACGAAGACCCACTAATGGAACTCTGTTACACAATCTGGCAGAAATACAATGAATGGAAAAATCCCAGAAGAAAGAAAAGAAGAAGAAAATGTTTTAGACCACTGCACTGGTCAAGTCTTCAGCTACTGGTTCTGTTGAACCGTTCTAGACCACATCGTTGGTCTGTTCTTTTTGCAAAGGGTTTAACCGTTGTTATATTGCTGGAATTACTGGAGTATAGAGAGAGGAGTAGTGAGCTGTCTCAAATTCGTATGGTGGTGCTGGATTGGGTTGTGAGATGGTTTGGAAACCCAACCAGGTCCTCCTTTTATAGGCTATGGTGGCTGGGGGTTATGGTCCAGGAAAATAAATCCCATGATCGTTTTCTGGCTGTTGGAGAAAACTAGCCGTTTTATGACCATTTTTTGACTATTGTGCATGGGCCATAAAGCTGTTGCATGCTGACTGTTATGAGACAACAGCTAGCCATTTTATAGCTGTTGGGCTAGCCATGCAGCAGTTACAGCTGGGCCCTGCACTAATGGCATAGCTGTTACAGTTTCTGGTGCAACAGCTCTTTTCAGCCTCTCTATATTTACTGGAGGACCTCTCTCTCAGTCTTCTAGTTTTCCTTCACCCAGCCATTTGCCTTAGCCAGTTAGTCGCACAATAACTCGCACACGTCTCACTCCGGTTCGCGAAGGGAGCGACGCTCTACGACACGATGCGCACGTGCAAAGTGCAAAGTGCACCACTAGTGCCTCTACAGCCACACTGCCTCCCATGCCCATGCCCATGCCCTCACACCGAGTCCGTGTCCGAGACCGAGACCGAGACCGAGACCGAGACCGAGCCCATGCCCGAGCGCGAGCGCGTGCGCGTGCGCGGTGTTCCAGTACTTCGCATTGGAACACGCAAGTCCCATAGTCCACGGACTAGGTTGGCAAATATTATAGTACTCCACCATTATCATTTAAACCATTTTTTCTTCTTCTCTTTTTCTAATGTGAGACTATTCCCAAAAACCCACAAAAAGGTGTTTTCCAAACACTTATATATATATATATATATTATATTATATTATATATTTTTTATTTAAAATATTTTTTATAAAATCAATATTTTTACAACATCTAAAACTCAAGTGGACCACACCAAAGAAAGCAGGGCGTTAAGAATGCTTACCATCGAAATTAGGGGTGTCGAAGGGTTGGGTTGGCTCGTCGGGCTTTTCCTAACCTGCCTCATGGGTGGGCTTAGGCTTAAATCTAAGGCCCATTTTTAAATCTAGCCCAGTTGTGACTAAGATGTCCAAGAGCCGGTCGGCTTGGCCCAGCCTGCTCAATTTTAAAGTCTTACAAGGGAAAACTTATTTTAAGTAAAAGGATTGCCGGCTAGAGTGTCCTCCCCATTTACCATTGTGTTTATGCCAAACCACCGTACCACCCATTTGCGACCCCACTTTAGACCCTTGGCCTAAAAATAAGCCACGTCCAAGTTTAAAGTGGGCCACATTAGTGTAAGTAGTGTACAAGGCAATGATCACTCCAAAATATTTTCCTTGGGATGTTCATGGTGGATAACAATCCTAACAGAAGGACGACGTCCGTTTTGACTGAGGCTTGGTAGAGAAAGGAGGAAGAAACCTTCATAGAGCTAGGCATCGAGTTGAGTTAGACCGAGTTAGGGCTTACTCGACTCGATTCGGTTTTAAAATAGGCTTGACCTGAACTTGATCCGACTCAATACCAAGTCCAGCATGCCTGACTCTATCAGAGTCCGGTTGGGCCTGGACTGATCCAGACCGAGTTCGATCTGGTCAGAAGTATTGAGTCGGGTCGAGTTGGATTGAGAGATGAGGGAGGGAGAGAGCGAGAGAGTAGAGAGGAGAGAGAGGAGGATGAAGAGGAGGAGGGTGATCGTGCTGGGTGGTTGTCGGGCTTAGAAGATGAGGAGGATGAATGAGGGAGGGAGAGATGCCAGGCTTGGAAGATGAGGAGGATGAGGGAGGGAGAGAGAGATTTTGGGATCAGGTCAGGGTAGGGTGTGGCGGGTAGGGTTAGAGACTTAAGTTTCAGATCGAGTCGGGTCTAACCGGATCAAGTTTCGGGTCAAGTGACTAGGAAACTCGAACTCGACTCGGTTTGAGTTTGGATCGAGCAAAGCCTACTCGGTTCAGACCGACTCACCCATTCCGTTTGAGTCGAGTCAGATCAGAATGAGTTAGACAAGTCAAGTTAGCATGATCGAGTTGTCTGGTGCCCACCTCTACTTCTTCATTTGGTTTTATCAGGCTAAACCCGGTTTGACCAAAGTCTATAATTCAGTGCGCCGCAGGTGCATGCACATAATATACACGCATGTAATGCATATGGGCCCACAACAATGTTATGTAAAATCTACTCCGTTCATTCGTTTCTATGTAACACCTGAGATCTGAAATACTAAGGTGTTACACACCAGCATATCCTTATGATGCCCCATTGGTGTGCTACACTGTGAAAAATTTGACATCTTTCATGTGTGCATGGCGTCGCACATTCTGCATCCACACATGTATGCCATACACACCACTCACACACGCACCAAATCTCACATGTGAGGGAAATCTATACCCATACCTCATGACATCACTGCCCCATACCACCCCTATCAAGTGTGATAATAAACGTCAACCCCCCTCTCACCTGTCTATACCTCACTGCTCTCCTCCTCATATCCATGACTTAAGTAACCTATACCCCATGCACGCTCCCCTCTAATCATGCTTTAAGTCCCCTAACCAATTAGCTACCTAATACTAACTTAACCCTAACCACGCAATTATAGTTAACTTCCTACAACTAACCATTGTCATTTTTTTTACAAATCCCCTCTTAGCCTTAAAAAAAAATAAATTATTTTCACCATTTACAGAAGAGAGAAGAGAGGGGAGGGAGAGAGCTTGTTGGAGTAATCTTGGTGGGTCACCCTTTAATCTCAACCGTTGATCAAAGTGAGTGCACTCCCATCACTTCCTTTGTTCCATTTTGATCACTCTTCCTTATGATGGAGATCCACTGATGGTGGACCCCAAATGGAGATCAGGGACTGTTCGGACCATCTAATGGTGTGGATGATAGAGAAAATACAAATATTAGCTTGATCTAAAAGATCGGTGGGACCCACTGTGATGTGTACAGCCATCCAACCCCTTGGCAAGGTCACAAAGACATGGATGAAGGGCCACAAGCATCAGCTTGGTCTAGAACTTGTGGGATCCACCATTGATCCACCGTGATGTTTAGATCATATTAGGGCATGGCCTTGAAAATCAGCCCGATCCAGCCCCTAGGTGGGCCACACGACTGAAACAGTGGGATCTAATGTCTACCGTTGAAAATCCCAGGGCTTATTTTTATTTCCATACAATCAGTTGATGGGGTCACACACCTGGCTTTCTTAAAAAAAATAAAAAAAAAAGAAAAAGAAAAAGAAAAGGAAGAGGTGGGGTCACCAACACATGACATGCTGGAGACCCACCTTGATGTTTTTTGGGTTTCATCCACTTTACCATCTGAAAGGTGGACCCCACCATTATGCATCTATTTTATCCAAGCCATCTAACCAATTTTCCAAATCATTTTAGGGATTGAGCCCAAAAATCAGGTTGATCCAAGACGTAGGTGGGCCACACCACAAGAAAGTGTTGAGTGGATGCCCACTGTTGAAATTGTAGGGCCCACCATAATATTTTCTTGCCATCTAACCTATTTAAGGCCACTCGTCACCAGCCAACAAAAAAAAGGAAAAAAAGAAAAAGAGGGCTTTCGGTCAACAGTAGCTGGGGGACCGTACTGATCACCGTCAATGGAGGGTGGTCCATCCATTCAGCTCATCAGGAGGGTGGTCCCCACCCACTAGTCAGAGTCGAAAATGGAACAGATCCAAATCTCTTATAAACCGACAGTGCAGAATATTGAACGTTCACCATTAAAAACTTCCCTGGCTCACCTTGAAAGGTCGGGCCCAATTGGGTTAGTTTAGCCCATCTTGAGATGTATGTTGGGCTGAATGTACGCCCACCTTGAAAATGATATTGGGCCAACTTGTGGGCTCCATCCATGTGTTCATAGCGGCTCTAAAGTGGTAGGCCCACTAGTTTTGAAGCCCACTTCTAGGGAATGCCTTGTGGGCCCATTAGTGGTAGTCTTACTGGGCCAATAAATGGGCCTATTGGACAAGTGTTTATGACTCCATGTGATGTGTGTGTCAGGCCATATTTGGGCCTATGGATTGATTATGATTGAGCCCTTGAATGGACAGATGTGTAGTGATGGGTAGTGACCCACTAATCGGTCCATTCAAGTGTAGCATTGAACCAGGCCTTAGCCGGCTTTGAATAGTGTATGAATGTGATGAATACGTTGGATTGCGTTCATGCTATGTATGTGATGATAGGACATGAGTGATTGGATGCGCGTGGTGACGCATGGTGATGTTCACATACATGTATGGATGTGATGATCCGATTGTACGGAAATGCTACTTATGTGCACATGTTGGGTTGTGATTAAGTGGACCACCATCTGTGTTACCTTGAATAATAGCAAGCGCCCCTAACACCGTGTGATGGCATGACACTTATACACAGACTTATCTTAGACTGATGCGATGGACCACTTAACCCTCATGTACAATTGAATATGTTGGTATTGCAGCCTAGCTCTTGAGTAGTTAGTAATAGATTGGGGAAATCAATTCTTGTTTTTTCATATACATTTTGCAGTAGTTAAATACACATACGGGATAACAAACACATGTTTAAAATCTTAAAATATAGAGCAGTTTGAAACTGTTTCGTAACTCTAAGGAACAACTATTTTGAATAAATTCAAAAATAGAGAAATTAACGGGCTGTTACAACCTGTTACAATCTTATGACTAATGATATGCCCCCTCAAGATGGAGCTCGAGATAGAACTCCAATCTTGGATTTGAAATCAAGAAAGTGGGCACGGTGAAGAGGCTTGGTGAGGGCATCAACAAGTTGATCTGCGGAAGAAACATGAGCAACAAGAAGGACACCATTTTGTACTTGGTCCCTGATGAAGTGAAAATCGATGACAACATGTTTCATTCTGGAGTGAAACACGGGATAGGAGCAGAGTTGGATAGCACCAACATTGTCACAGTATAAGACGGGACAACAAGGTAGTTGAACAGCAAGATCAGTTAGGAGATAACAAAACCAGTTGAGCTCAGCAGCTGCATTAGCTACTGACTGGTATTCAGCTTCAGTGGAAGATCTTACAACAGTTTTCTGCTTCTTAGAACTTTGGGAGACTGGATTGCGACCAAGATATATGACATAAGCACTGGTAGATGAAAAATCATCCTTGTCGCTTGCCCAATCTGCGTTTGAATAGGCGTGTAAGTTGAGTGTTGAGTCACGATGAAGATGATCTGAAAAGGCATGTAGATCCAATGGGACTGGCGATGTATTTGAAGGCCTTCATTAATAGTGTCACACAGATAGCGTAATAGACGTTTAACAAAGCTCCAATGGTCGGTTGTTGGAGTGTGCATGTACTAAGAGAGCTTGTCAACTGCAAATGCAAGGTCTGGTCTTGTAATCAAGAGATATTGAAGACTGCCAACAACTGTTCTGTACTCAGTGGGATCAAACAAAGGAGAGCTCGATTTTAACATCAGAGGTGGGCTAGTTGGAATGGGAGTTGACACAGGTTTGACATCAGTCATATGAGTTCGAGTCAGAATATCCAAAATGTAACGCCTTTGAGACAGTAAAATACCTTGCTGATTTGAGACTACCTCCACACCCAAGAAATAAGATAGCTGGCCAAGATCCTTAATTGAAAACCGATGATCAAGAACAACAACAAAGGAGTCGATCTTCTTAGTGTTGTCACCAGTGATTATTAAGTCATCCACATATACAAGTAAATATAGAATATGTCCAGCATTATGGAGAACAAATAGTGAGGTATCTCCATGTGAATTCTTGAAGCCAGAGTGAAGAAAGAAAGTGCAAAGTTCATGGTACCATGCTCTAGGTGCTTGTTTGAGGCCATAGATTGCCTTTCGAAGTTTGCAAACATAGGATGAATGATCTTGATCAATAAAACCTGGTGGTTGTTGCATGTAGACATTCTCGGAGAGGTGTCCTTGGAGAAAGGCGTTGTTGACATCAAGTTGGCGTAAGGACCAACCCCGAGATACAGCAAGGCCGAGGACAACACGAACTATGGTTGGTTTTATAACAGGGCTGAAAGTGTTTAGGTAATCGACTCCTAGTCTTTGATGAAATCCTTTTGTGACCAAACGTGCTTTGAACCTGTCAATAGAGCCATCAGAGTTACGTTTAATTCTAAAAATCCATTTACACCCAACGATATTCTGTGTAGAATCAATCTATTATGGTATCAGAGCAACCACAAGTAGTATAAGCTGATCCAAAATTTTTTTCCTTTTCTCTTCCCTTGTTCTTCAACACTCATGGCTACCGAATCTAACCCTGCAACCATCCTCAACACTAATAAACCACACCAAACTCTCATCAGCATCAGCGTTGCTGCTCAAGCCCCTATCAAACTCTCCTCGTACCAGTTCACACTTCCCCCACATCTAGCTCTTCCCAACAAGGCACACCATGACAACCACAAGCTCTGATATCATAATAGATTGAGGAAATCAATTTTTTTTTTCATATACATTTTGTGGCAGTTAAATACACATATGGGATAACAAACACATGTTTGAAATCCTAAAATATAGGGCATTTTAAAACTGTTTCCTAACTCTAAGGAACAATTATTTTGAATAAATTCAAAAATAGAGAAACTAACGGGCTGTTACAATCTATTACAATCCTATGACTTATGATATTTAAGGCCCATTTATATGTGGGGTTTCATACATGTTATGAGTATATTGGTACCCCTTACATGTGATTGATACACGCTTTTTGGGGTTGGACCGTACGTGTATATGATTTTGACATCATGACTAGTGCTGAATGATGGATTGATGCTAGTTGTGCTGTTTGTCGCTAGTACCCTTGTGATGTGGGGCCGTGAACACTTGCATAGCCATATGGCCATGTGTACAAAGTGCACACTAGACCACGGTCTTACTTAGTTGGCACCTAGTTACATCTGCCTAGCCTTGGGATGTTGCACGCATGTTTTATATATATATATATATATATATATATATATATATATATGAATGTGATCATATGGAGATTATATGCATGTGGTGAAGGATGTTGGGGCGTGAGCATCACGACGAAGTATGTGCGTATCTGATTCGGTCTAAGAGACCAATGACATTGGTGCTTGATATATGTTGTATGGATGTGGTCTTATATCCAATCCATGATGGCCATGGATTGAGGTTGGATGTGGTTGTAAGAGAAGCCCTGTCTTCATTAGGGCTACCTTGTATGGTTACATGTCTTAGGTGCATAACATTACTTTATTCGCAGTTACACTGCATAAAGTGCTTATGGATATCATGACATTTCTTATAGCATCATTGTATGATTGATTGAATACCACAACAACATTGTTGTTTATTGATTTAACCAGTACAACAACATCTTGGTTAGTATTATGGACATCGAAAATTTAAGTTTCTTTATACTGGTTCCAGAGTCTTGGGTGAAATCTCATAAACCTTGAGTGGTATTATCAAGCCTCATCGTCAGGACCAGGTGGATGTCATGGGTCACCTGATGTTGAATACAATGTAGAACTGACTTCCGTCGCCTTGGTTATGTCAAAAGAGGCTCAGCCATGCCTAACTGAAGATGTGGAGTGAATGTGGTTGGGTTTGACCAGCCCTTGAATGACCCCGCTACTAGTGTGCCGAGTGGGTTTTGGCATGGCTATAGGCCCCCACCGATGAGGCTGGTATGTGAGGCCTCTATCTTACAGGCATTGGGTTTGCTCTGGATATCATGATCAGGTGATTTATAGTTGGTAACTGTGCTGAGGTGTGGATTTAGAGCGAATGATTTACATGCTTACATATGCATAGCATCTTCTTGCATCGCATCACTTACATTGCATCTTACCCTCAACTTTTGGTGGTATTGCATTGCTCATCATACCTTATTTGTGTACAGTATATTTCCGTAGATGTTACATGCTTATACACTGCACACACACAGAGTCGTTCATTAAGCTTGTTGGGAGAAAAAATAGTTAAGTTGGATAGGTCGACTTATGGAATGGACCAACTCTACTAAACAGCATGGGCCCTTTTTGGCATTCGAACCCAAAGGGGTGTTTACATCTAGAAACATGTCGACCTCCCCGAGGAGGCAATTCTAAGTCTACTCAAACGGCCAATTGCTAACTTGATTCGTAACTCAGCCATAGGTCGGCCATAGTCTGGTTAGAGCTCAACCAGAGCCTGATCATAGCTTGACCATAACTCGATCATAGCTTGACCAGATCTCAGCTATAGGTCAGGATATGCTTCGAGTGAAGGAAAATGCCCGTTCCATGGAAAAGTTCGGTAAACGACCAATCCTTTAGTTAACAGTCCAAAGATCTCTCTAGCGGCCCGAAGATCTCTTCAAAAATCTTCAGAGGATTATATCGAATCCCGAGAACTTTGGGATTGGATATGGATCCCGAACGGATTCCTAAACAGGTTTCGTCTCCAGTGAAGACTCCCTATTATGTCTTCCCTCTCCTATAGATGAAGATATCCCCAACCAGAGTAAGGTATGCACATTTATACCCTAATATTCAACTGGTAGCTCTTTTCAAAAGAGATCCTACCTTACTAAAGAACCCAAAGGTCTGATTTAAGCATCAGAGGATCCCCTGTACATGCCAGGGTCTCATTTGTTTTTCATTCTTTTCTATGCTGAAAACTACATCAACAGTTTGACGCCATTTTTAGGAACAATGTTTTAAAGCCATTTCCGCTCTACCAGAGATACTCTAAATAATCTACAATGGCAAGGGAAAAGAAGAAGGCTTAATCCCCTCTAGTGGCAATTCCAATCACGACTTTACCAGTGCTTGATCGCATCCCGCAGCCCTTTGAGCAGCTAGAATAACCTAAGCAATAGGAGAGCCACCAAGGTTCCTCCTCACATATTCAGGCCAATTCTGGTTCCAATAGACTTGGTCAATGAACTTGCACAAACAATGATTGAATGAACAATGTCGAAAAGGAAGTTGGAGATGTAAGGACAGATATGGGCTACGTGAAATAGCTACTGGAGCAATTGCAGCCCCAACATGTACAAAAGACCAACGGAAGGAACGGGCAACCGAGCAATAATCCTTCTTGGCCCTCCTACGTACATATCGCCCCCCAATAGAGCCAGCAACATACCCCGGCCGGACCTATCCCATCTCATGTCTCTAGGACCACTCCTTTACCTGCCTTCGACCTGCTCCACGAGTTAGATTGGAAGAGGCGCAATAAAGCCCCGGTTGAAGTTATTGCTGACAGTGGGGAACCGTGGAAAGCCGAGCTAAAAAGTCTTCAAGATTAGATTGGGAACATATAGAAAATTGTCCAAGCTAATGCGCCGACACAGACCACGGTGGAAGATACTGAATCTCCATTTACCACCGACATCATGCGTGCGCGATTGCCGGATAGGTTCCGACTACCTCATATCACCTGTTCTCGGACAACACCGACCCATCTGACATATGGAGTCTTTCAGAATCTATATGGAACTCCATGATGCTTCCGATGCAGTCATGTATCGAGCTTTCTCCTTGACTTTGACCGATGCAATGCGACTGTGGTTCAAACAGTTGAAGCCAAACTCCATTAGTTCATTCTCTTAACTTAGCCAGGCCTTCGTCACGAACTTCTTCAGGGGAAAAAAAAGTCTCAAGGCATCGGCCCACCTTTTTCATGTTATTCAAAAGCCTGGCGAGTTCCTGAAAGGATTATATCAAGCGCTTCAACATGGAAGCCTTACAGGTCTATAACCATTCAGAAGAGGTCGCCCTCAATGCTATCATGAGTGGGTTGAGGGATAAACCATTCCTCTTCTCGCTGGACAAAAACCCCCTGCCACAATGATCGAATTCTTAAATAGGTCACAAAAGTACGATAATATTGAAGAGTCTCAGATCCTGCGAGATGCCGTCCAAAATAAGGTCCCTCCAACCAAAAAACAACATGCAAAGGCAGAACTAAGCTTGACCAATGCATGTAAAAAAAGGAAGGACGATCGATCGCGGGATAACTGCAGGTTGAATAAATGGCCCAACAATAAGTTTAAAACTTACACTCCTCTCAACGAAATGTCAAAACAAATTTTGATGGAGATCAAAGACAAACATATCCTCCATTGGCCGAACAATTTGAAATACAATCCTAATAAGAGAAGTAAGAACAAGTACTACTTCTTTCATCGGGACCACGGATATAATAGGAGAGATTGCTTCGACCTTAAGCAAGAGATCAAAGCACTCATTTATGATGGTCACCTTGGGGAGTACATGAATCGCGGAGGAAATCGGGTTACAGCGACAGATGAACGACCAATCGACAACTAGCCGATTGGGGAAATCCGCACTATCTTCGGGGGCCATGAAGGTGGAGGCGACTCTAGCCAATCGAAAGGTGTTTCAGATCCTCGTCAACACCAAGTCATCTGCCGATGTACTCTTCACCCAAGCCTTCGATAAGATTGGAGTTGGTCGATCCCTACTTCGACTCGTCAAAACTCCCTTGCTCAGTTTCTCAGGTGCACAGGTCATACCTGAAGGAGCAGTTCAACTTCCGCTCACAGCTGGGGATGGACAAAACCAAGTCAGTACGATGATCGACTTTCTTATAGTCGATCACCCTTCAGTTTACAATGCTATTCTTGGTCAGCCATCCCTGAACCTCCTACGAGAAGTGATCTTGACCTACCGTCTGACCATGAAATTCCCAACCGAGCAAGGCGTTAGTATAGTAAAGGGCGATCAACATGACGTTCGGCAGTGCTTCGCGATGGCACTGAAAACCCCGCACCAAGCAATGACTATCACTTCCCTGGATCCGCAAGGAGAATCCAAGGAAAGAGGTCACCCCATGGAAGACCTCATTCAGATCCCTCTCGATGAGTCCGACCCATCCTGGACCGTCCAAATCAGGTCATCCTTAACTGTACTACTGCGAGACAACATAATGGCTCTCCTTCGACGTTATGTAGACGTGTTCGCATGGTCTCATAAAGACATGCATGGCATTGACTCCAAGGACACACTACACCGACTGAATGCGAATCCTTCTCACCAACCAATTCGACAGAAGTGACGTGCGCTCGGTCCCGAGAGATACGATGTGATTGATGAATAAGTTGACAAACTCCTTAAGGCTGAGTTCATTAAGGAGGTGCACTATTCGGACTGGATAGCCAACATAGTGTAAGTGTTGTGTTGTATATTGAGCACCCTTTGTTGTCAAATTTCGTTGAGACAAACCACTTTAGAATGTGACTTGTTCATATGATGGAAAGTATACCTTCAAGTGAAGAATGACGGAAAGTTCACCTTCATATGAAGATTTGCTACAAAGCTCAAGACATGAAGATATTACTTCTAAGATCAAGCTTCAAGTTTAAGTCCAAATTTAAGTTCACTTCATGGTTAAGTTCAAGATCAAGCTTCGAGTGCAAGTATATTAAGTAGAAGACCTACCGAAGCTTTTGAAGAATCAAGTTCAATGTTCAATGTTTCAGGTATATATGACCCAAGAAAGACCATAGGTTTAGGTTATTTCTATTAAACATTATTTATGGATTGTTATACTTTTTATAGGTTTTAATTCGACTAGTCCTAGTATATGTTCAACTAGTCCAGGCTCTGGCTCGACCATTCTAGGATTAAAATCAAGTTTTCAGAAAGTTCTGGTAGGTCCTCGACTAGTCGAGCACCCTACTCGACCGGTCGTGGAGACTGGCTAGACCAGTCGAGTGAAGCTTGACTCGAACTCCAGTAAGGTATTTTGGACCCACTCGACCAGTCGAGTCATGCCCCAAACTCAAAAACCGGGCTCACAAAATTTTTAATCGTCAAATCTGGTGCCAACAGCCTCCATAGTACCCCATTCTTGGCTCTTAGCGTGCATACGCCAGATTCTAATCTTGGGATCATATAAGGAGGATTTTCCAACATACATTTATCTTGTAAGAAGCATAACCATAAGTTTACTTAATTCACAAAGGAAACATTATCATCACATATCCACTAATATAAATATTGAATACAGTGCTGAAAGGAAAATACGTATGTCAAAAATTAAAGTTTCAAAAGTCCACTGCATGCTTCAAGCTCAACGCTGCTACGACCTAATGCCACCTGCACACATCTATAGTGCATAAGCTTATCAAAAGCTTAGAGGGTGGTGAAAGTGTGCGCACAAGGTAAATGCCAAGTATGCAATACCATGCCATAAATTATATAATATCGGAATAAGCAAAAATACTAACAAGATCATGCATCATACGATATTAGAGTTAGTGAAAATATCCTGGTAAGATCATGAATCATACAATATCAGAGTAAGCAAAAATATACTAGTAAGATCATGAATCATATGATATCAGAGTAAACGAAAATATAATGGTAAGATCATGAATCATATGATATCAGACTAAGCGAAAATATACTGGTAAGTCCATGAGTGACATCAGCCGTACCAAAGCTATGCGATGTAAGACATGAATGCTAACAGCCATATCAATGCGGAAACATGGCAACCCAAAATGCTAAATACCGCGGATGCAATGCAATATGTGGTACGAATAAAATGACTAAGCTGGAGTGAAGTCGGTATGATAGTACGTAGTATCGTAGGCTACGGGGTCCATCACAAGAGACTTCTATCCAAACCAGTCCCATACCTAAATTTAGATATCCAGACTCAATGTAATAGACTCCTGATCTCAAGTTAGTCGTGTGCCCCAACTGAAATCCTTGCCCTTACGAAGGTTCACAACAATTAATTGCGCACCACCAGCCCGAGTTGATAATAAATGAATGAATGAATGAGTATGCAACTTCTACTCAATAAATCCACATATCAGTACGGTCTCTTTCTGAAAAATCACCGGGGTCTAGTACACTCCGAACTAGATTGCCACCCCATCACGCGCAACAAGATGAGTGGAAGAGATCTCACTATCTACCTGCCAATATCAGGTCTGATTCATCGATAGCGGACCCATTCCTTGTGTTGGTCAAACTCAGCTTAACTTTGCCTCCTCCTCTTGGGCAGGTAAGGTCACACCCCCTTCCAACTGACCACGACACAGTGGGAGACGCGACTTAATGGTATATGGCTCTCATGCACTCATGCATCCACTCGGTGTAGGCGTTGGAGCAACCTCTGGTACCAAGAGGGTTCTGAGACTTTCACTCAAGGATATGTATAGCATCCCATGTAGAACAGATTTCCAGTGTCCCATCTGGCCATCCACAATATGCTAGTGGAGGCTACAACCCTGATGTTACTAGGGCGTACGGTAATCATAATCACAGATTGCGAGATGCATGGGTCACACAGTCTAATCATGCATCAATCCTGCGCATAACATGCGCTCATGTGGGGCAAATCTTCCTACCAGGGAGTCCCATGAACAATGTAATACCCCGTACTTTTTAGCACTCGAGTATTAATAGGATGACCAAATAATTCATTTTAAATGGAATATAACTGTGTATATATATATATATATATATATATATATATATATATATATATATAAATATAAAATACAAAATAATTTTATAATTATTAGTAACAATACGTATGATATTTAAATTATGTATATTATTTAAGATATATATAAAACAAATTGTATACCAACACCTTATTATATAATCAATGTATATTAATTAACATTTAAATTTTATAATATACTATACTATATATAAAATATATATCTTTTAATATTAATTTTTCTATACTAATATATGTATATAATCACGAAAGTACATTATAAACATTAATGTTTGTAAATAAATACTTATCTATGATTGTTAATGTACTATACTAAACAAATATAAAAATATATTTTTATTATATAATCTAGGACACTATTTACTAATATTATTATAATGAATGTATAAAAACATTATATAAATTAATTATAGTACACTTTGAATGATTAATATTTATATATATGTAAAAGAAAAATATACATGTATACATATGTATATAATATTTCAAAGTAAATAAATAATCATTAATATAAAATATAAATGTAGTACAAGTTGTAAATATGTTATATTTATTATTACCTAGTATATAGTATTTTGGAACTACTGGACAGGCCAGATTTCACTTAAGAATACCATGGGCTATGCAAACCACCAATCGAACGCAAATGTGGCATGATGGCCCTCCTAAGCCATGGATCTACCCCATTCTTTGGACCAGGCCCTAATTTAACCTGAATAAATAGATGAACGGAGTGGATTTACTGAAATCATCATCGTGGACCCCACGCGAGAGTGGACGCGCACTTAAGACGCATGCACTCACTGTGCACTGGGCCAGGAGACCCAGTCAAACCGGTTCTGACCGCAATCCACAAAAGAGGAAGGAATTTCGAATTCCTCTCCCGCCGAAACAGACGGACGGACTGGGTCCGTTCTCAGCGGATCGTGGCCCATCATAGTATCCCATACGAATGATCCAAACCACCCACATTAAATAGGACAAAAAAATATACGATCCATGACCGATTTCACCCGTTGGATTGCACAGGTGTGCACACAATCTCAGCCGCAAATCAGGGTGAAAGCACATGCTTTCTAAAAACGGAAACCTGTCTCCGTGCGACAGGTTGGCAATCTGCGTGTGGTGTGTTTGGGGTGATCTAGGCCGTCCCAAAAGAAGCCATCTCAGCCATTCATCCCCCTTTTAGAGGCTAAGGTTTTGGGTTGAGAGCTAGCAACCCAAAAAAAAAGAGACTCTCCTTTAGCCGTTTCCTTTTCCTTTCTAAACCACCACCCTAGCTCCACTCGACGTTCGAAAATCCTTGTCTACAAGCTCCATTGAACTGAATCAAATCATCCAACACCTCCAGATCGAAGGAACGATGCCCCGCTTCCAATCTGCTATTAACGGCCGACGTCCCTGCTCCACCAGCCGCGCTCGATGAATCGTCTCAGTGAATCTGCTCTAATCGGTTTATGTCCGGTTGATCCCAGATACTGCAGAGAGAGAAGAAAAGGCGAGGGAGAGTGAGAAGAAAGAAAGAAAACCAGCAGAGGAAGGAAGAAAAAAAAAGAAAAAAAACAGAGAAGAGGAAGAGGGACAGTTGCTGTCCCAACCTGACTAAGTCCGAGTCCAAGCCTAGTCCAGACGTTCCTGGAACTTCAAAAAAAAAAAGAAAGAAAGAAGAAAGAAAGAAGGGAGAAAGAGAGAAACAGGGGAAGAACGGGCGGAGATAGAGAAAGGCAGCGTGGGGCTGCTGTTCTACTGACTGAGTTGAACCAGGCGTGGGCCTGGTCCATTTGGGTTTCCAGCAAGAAAGAGGAAGGAGAAAGGAAGAAGAAAGGAAGAAGGAAAAATAGAAAGAAAAGAAGGAAGAAACAGGGAGAGAAGAGAGAGGAAGAGGGAGATTGACAGCTGAGTCAACTCATTGCCGAGTTGGCTACGAATTGGCTCGGTCTAGGGTGCTGTTGGGACGCTCCAGGAACAGAAGAGAGAGTGAGTGAGAGAAAGGAGAAGAAAAAGAAAAAAAAAAGAGAAGAAGAGGAGAGAAGATAGGGAGAGGAAGGTTGGGTGGCTGTGGCATCCAACCGAGTCAACTCGGTTGAACTGTCGGGCCGACTCGGCAGATCTATTGGTGTGGATCTGAGTTGACCCAGTTCGGGTTGAGTTGGCCAGGCTTGGTTGGGTAGGAAAGAAGAGGAATAAAAGAGGGATAGCGGGGAAGGAGAGATTGGAAGTGTTGCCTGGGTCGCTACCGAGTTAACTCGACAACCTTCATCAAGATCGTTGTAGCTGGATTGATGGGGGCCAAATCAAGTTAAATCGGGTCGAGCTCGGCTAGGTGAGCCGACTTCATTTAAATTTCATGTCAAATCATGTCTAACTATGTTATTATTTACTAAATCTCTATGTAATTGGTAATGGTTCAAATCTCATATGCATAGATCCTCTTTGAACTGACTCAAGTCCAAGACGGTTAGTGTAGGTGCTAAGTAGAGTTTGTGCATAGTGGAGTGGTTCAAGTTGGTGTCGTCTTGAATTGACCAAGGTGAGGACTCACCCTTTGAGCTTCTCACTTAAATTCACTAATTTGAACATTAATGATACTATAATTCTGTAGTTAGTAACTCTAAATTATTTAGTTTACTATTGCATATCATGAATATGCTAATATGGTGCATGATTGGTTCATGTAACGTATGAATGTTGTAACTCTTTAATGCTAGTAACATGAATGATTCGGTTGCCACATGTTATGGAGTTTGCTAGTTAACCAAATGTTGTTGCTTGTGATTATCTTATGGATTAAATATAACATATTGAGGACTTACTATCTTGTGCGTCCTATTTGACTTATACGGGCTTGATCACACACATGCCTTATAGCTTGGACTACACTTTGCCTTACATGGATTGGACTGTTAATTTGCCCTTGGTGGCCTTGATGGAACATTGGTGCCTTTTGTGGCTAGTTGATTTTCTCTTCATTTTGCGGCGTTCAATCGTATGATGATTTTCAGGTGGAGAGGGTGTTCGCTTAGTGATCTCCTAGCCATCTTGTGGTGTTCACATACGATGTGATTTTCGGGTGAAGTAAAGGTTTAAAGCTTGATTTTCTAGCCATTTTATAAAAGTTTTAAGATTGACTATTTTGACTATCTGCACACGTCTCTTTGCATTGCGGTTTTCATTACATTCCCTTAATGTTGAAATTGTGTTAACTAGCTTAATTTTAAATGCATGATCATGATTCTTGAATTGCGTTGTTTAAAATGCCCATTGTCGTATATTGCGATTTATGTTGGATTATGAATGATAAGTGCGTAATCTTATAGGGTGCTCCTCATTGTGATAACCATTGATGCTATCAAACCGTAACAGTTGATGCAGGTGTAGGACGAGCTGATGTTGTTCACTGGGTTGCTAGAGCAGATCGGGTAGTTGAGGAGCTAGACGGGGTCCCTACGGCTCATATTGAGCTTCACCACTAGTTGATAGATTCCTGCTTGTGTTTAATGAACTTGGTTATTTGTGATTGTATAAGCTCTGTATGGGCGCTACATTTGGAATTTCATTATGGTTGGAATGTTCTTATTCAATGCATGGTTTATTCTAGCTTTGTTGTTGTTAACTCTAATTAATGATAAATAGTTTAAATTTACACTGAATTTTATAAGCTAACACTTGGGTTTTTGGGAAATAGGTTATATACTCGGGTCTTGAAAACATGGGGCGTTACAAACAACCTGCCCTATGACATATGCAATAATCGTCCACATCTTATAACAAACATACAGATGATGCATATGGGTATGTATCATGATGCTATGCTGTCACATACTCATAATCGGTATCGATAACCGGCATCGATAATCGGCTTATCAAAGGGCTTAAGGGAAGGTTACAATGAGGACATTCAACCATCATTGTCCACTAATGCGGACATTTAACCAACATTGCTCCCAATGAGTGGCCCACATAGAGCCAAACATATAGTGAGTTGTAACACCTCGAATTTCAGGGCGTTATATGGGTCCATGGCCTCACACAAGGGCCTAATATATATCACACTGAGCCATAAATACATCACATCGAGTCTCATCAATGGCCACAATTACATCACGAGGGGCCCCATACAATCTTAATGGGCCACATACAATCACAATGGGCCACATACAAGTCTCAATGGGCCTTACACAAGGATCTCATACATCAAGCGGGCCGCATTGCATGGGCCTTATATATCACATCGGGCTTCATCATATGAGCCTCATATACAACACATCGGGCCACATCACATGGGCTTAAAATACATCACTATGGGCCGCTCACACGAGCCTAATACACATCTCTAAGGACAACTCACATGGGCCTAATACACATCACTATAGGCCGCATCACATGGGCCTAACACTCATCACTATGGGCCCAACACATACCACTATGGGCCGCATCACATGGGCCTAATACACATCATTATGAGACGCTCACACGGGCCTAAGGGCCACATCACATGGGCCTAACACACACCACTATGGGCCGCTCACATGGGCCTAACACATATCACTATGGACCATATCACATGGGCCTAACACACACCATTATGGGCTACTCATATGGGCCTAACACACATCACTATGAGCCGCACACATGGGCTTAACACACCACTATGGGCCGCTCTCATAGGCCTAACACATATCACTATGGGCTTCTCACATGGGCCTAAAACTCATCACTATGGGCCGCTCACACGGGCCTAACACACACCACTATGGGCTGCTCACATGGGCCTAACACACACCACTATGGGTCGCTCACATGGGCCTACTACACACCACTATGGGCCTCTCACATGGTCTTAACATTCATCACTATGGGTCGCTCACACAGGCCTAACACTCATCACTATGGGCCACATCACATGGGCCTAACACACACCATTATGGGCCGCTCACATGGGCCTAATACACATCATAATGGGTCTCATTAAATGGGTTACAAAAACATCACAATGGCTACGCCATATGGGCCGAAAATACATCTCATTGGGCCTTACCAAATGGGCCGGAAATACATCACAATGGGCCATGACATATGGGCTGAAAATATATCTCAATGGGCCATGACCCATGGGCCTCAGTTCATCATAATGGGCCACAACCCATGGGCCTCAAATACAACAAGTGGGCCACATCAATGGACCACACCAATGTGCCTCATATGCACAACGGGTGAGCCTTACTCACGGGCCTCAAATACATAACATGTGGGCCCTACACATGGGTCTCATATGCATCAAATGGGCCATGTATCTGGGCCTCGAATACATCAAAAGGGTCACGCGTCATGGGCCTAATACATATCACATGGGCCTTGCCCATGGGCCTCAAATTCAAGCAGGTGGGCCCCATCATATGGGCCTTAAATATAAGGCAGGTGGGCCCCATGGATGGGCCGCACCAATGGGCCTCAAGTGAGCTTGGACCACACCAAAAATCCCGATTCAAACGGGCCGAATCAAATGTGCCCAAACCAACACACCATTCATCTATTGCTAAAGATCATTTTAGAGCATTTTCACAAAAATGAATCATATCCAAAGGATCATCTGGACCACACTACACCTAACAGTGGTGATGATGATTTCCACTGTAAAATTCCAGTGGGCCCCACCATAGTATTATTTCCTATCCAGTCTATTCATAAGGTCACAAAGGCCTAAATATAGAGGAAAAACAAATATCATATTGGTCCAAAATCCTGTAACCCAAAGATTTTCAATGGTGGACATTCATCCCACTGTTTTCTACAGTGTGGTCCACTTGATATTAGATCTGTCTTATTTTTAGTCTCAAGCCTTAGGACTGGCTCACCAAATGGATGGACGGTTTGGATGAACCACATCCATCAGGGTGGGGTCCACGAATGTGGCCCACCTAAGACGGCTCGCCAAAGGGATGGACGTTTTGGGTGCAACACATACAACAACGGTGGGTCCCACCCATACATCACAGTGGCCCCGCATAAATGAATTGACGGTAGGGATACAACACATGCGTCACGGTGGGGCCATACCTGACATGCTAGATAGATGGACGGCCTGGATGGGATACGCCCATCAGTAGTGGGTCCCACCATCCAAACCTTTGGACGGTGAGGATCCACCTCACGTCAAGTATATAGCTGTTGTAGGTATGGTGGGTACCATGTGGGAGTGGCCCACCATAACATCTGTCTTATTTTTTATATATTATATTATATTATTGTAAGTGCTATGGTTTTATGCTCCTTTGGTTGTCAAATTTTGTGGTGCCAAAACATCAATCTATGTCTTGTGTAATTTATGTCTTATGTAGCTTATTGATATATATTGTAATAGCCCGCACCCACACTGTATAATATTGTCCGTTTTGGACACAGCCCGCACGGTTTTATTTTCAGAATTTCTCCCAAAAGGCCTCATACAGGATAGGGTGACAACTCTACATATAACCACCATTACTTCAGACAACTCTTTCGATGTGGGACAAGTTACGCTACAGTCAACTGCAACAGTAGCTCACCCAGCACAGTAGCCTGCCAGCCACACAGTAGCTTGCCAGCCAGCTTAGGGCCCACCCACATGTGCGCCCGCCCACATGTGGCCGCCCACATGTAGTAGTGACCGGGGCGTCACATTATCCCCCACCGAGGGTAGAGCCGTCCTCGGCTCTGATACCATTTGTAACAGCCCATACCCACACTGTATGATATTGTCCGCTCTGGGTACAGCCCACACGATTTTGTTCTCAGAGTTTCCCCCAAAAGGCCTCATACAGGATAGGGTGACAACTTTACATATAACCACCATTACTTCAGAAAACTCTTTCGAAGTGGGACAAATTACGCTACAGTCAACTGCAACAGTAGCTCACCCAGCACAGTAGCCAGCCAGCCAGCTTGGGGCCGCCCACATGTGCGCCCGCCCACATGTGGCCGCCCATATGTAGTAGTGACCCGGGCGTCACATTATCCCCCACTGAGGGTAGAGTCGTCCTTGGCTCTGATACCATTTGTAACAGCCCACACCCACATTGTATGATATTGTCCGCTCTAGGCACAGCCGACACGGTTTTGTTCTCGAAATTTTCCCCAAAAGGCCTCATACAAGATAGGGTGACAACTCCACATATAACCACTATTACTTCAGAAAAATTTTTCGATGTGGGACAAGTTACGCTACAGTCAACTGTAACAGTAGCTCGCCCAGCACAGTAGCATGCCAGCCACACAGTAGCCTGCCAGCCAGCTTGGGGCCCGTCCACATGTGCCCGCCCACATGTAGCAGTGACCGGGGCGTCACATTATCCCCCACCGAGGGTAGAGCCGTCCTCGGCTCTGATACCATTTATAATAGCCCACACCCATACTGTATGATATTGTCCGCTCTAGGCACAGCCCGCACGGTTTTGTTCTCCGAATTTTTTCCAAAAGGCCTCATACAGGATAGGGTGACAACTCCACATATAACCACCATTACTTCAGATAACTCTTTCGATGTGGGACAAGTTACGCTACAGTCAACTGCAATAGTAACTCGGCTAACACAGTAGCCTGCCAGCCAGCTTGGGGCCCGCCCACATGTGCGCCTGCCCACATGTGCCCGCCCACATGTAGCAGTGACTGGGGTGTCACATATATGATCAAGACATTGCATATGGGTTCAAGACATTGTATCACCTCTCTAAACACGTTGCTTCAAGTCAAGAATGAAGATTTACTTCAAACCATTTAAAGAAATGCAAGTACAAGCTACGACGAAAGAAGTGATCTTATTCAAAGACTCAAGTTAGTGTACATCTCGAAATAAAGTGTAATTCAAGCTGTAGAAGATCTCAAGTTCAATGCTACATCAAGTATAGAGATCCCAAGCTTTACAATCTTCAAAGATCAACTATCATATGAAGTCTCGATGTTCATATCTCACTTTCAAGGTATGATTGACCTTTGATTGACCTTAGGGTAAGTCACTTTGGATACATAATTCATATTGAAACTTTTTATATGAATTTGGTCTGTTCTAAGACTAGTCCTGGACCCTGTTCGACTAGTCCTAGAACTGGCTCAACCAGTCCAAGAAATTTCAGGACCAGTCCTAAGTTGTTGTAAATTTTCAGAATTTTTTGGTTGATCTATGACCAGTCTTGGAGCCTTCTCGACCAGTCGTGTGAACAATGCTCGATTAGTTCATGACCTGTCGTGGTACTCCTTCGACTCAAACTCCAGCGACTAAACTTGGTGCCTCACGACCGGTCGTGGGTTGGTCACAACCAGTCGTGGAAGGCTCACGACCGGTCGTGGACATCTTTCGGCTAGTCATGGAACGGTTTTATCTGATCATGCTTAAAATTTCAAAAATTCGTTTCTTCTATGACCAATCGTAGTGTCCACAGGACCAGTCGAAGACGTGATTTTTACAACTATAAATAGACGACGAATTTCAGAGTTTAGTAATCCAATTTAAGAAAATTAAGGCATCACTCTGAGATAAGTTTGTGTTTATTTTAAGCTACATTGTGCATATTTAAAATTCTCTTTTGTTAGCTTTATTGATTTGATTTTATTTTTATATTTCATTCTGAATTGAAAAGAGAAATTGTTGTATTCCTTCTTCTTGGAATCAAAATCAAATATAGCTAGCCCAACTAGTTTAATTTAAAATCAATATAGAACCTAAAACCATTTCTTAAGTGAGTATTGGACATTGAACTTCTATTCGAACTTTTGCTCTAACTTGGTTCTTTCGGGGTACAACAAAAAGAAAAATCCAGGTATTTTACTTTATCGTAAATTTCATTCTTTTGGTTTTGTTTGAGATTAAGCTAGAAAAATCTCAATCTGTTAGTTATCTGAGGAGAGCCAGAAAAACTCGAAAGTAGGGTTTTTTTAAAAAAATTGTGTAAGCCCATTTGAAAGACACAATTATGAAGGTTTTGGATGAACCTTAGAAAACCTATTTTGATAGTAAACGCTAATATCCCCTGTGTGAGGATATTAGGAGTGGAGTAGCAAGTTGTGTGGCTGTTGTTTAACAGTTGGTGAACACACAGGCGAACTGCTATAACTCTGTGTTTTGTGGATGTGTGATTTATTTTTCTTATCTTTTATCATTCAAAGCTGTGGGATGTATGTGTGGATGTGAATGTTGTAATATTTACATTTCAAGCACTGTGGGGAATGTTGTAATAGTTTAGAATTTATTTCTTGCTATTTCCTTTGTTTCCTTTTTGTTTGAGTTTTTGATATTCAAATTGTTCTAGTAAGGTTGTCCTACCATAAACCCTTGGTTTTTATGGTGCAAGGTTGTCTTTAGAATAACATTGGTATCAATCTCTCTATTTGTGATTGCTTTACATTCCAGTATTATGATTTGTTTAAAGTACTATCTTTCCTTTATTCATTTATATTCTGCTGTTAAAGTTTAAATTTGGCATAGTCCTATTCACCCTCCCTCTAGGACATATAACTTGGCGTTTTCAATTATATATATATATATATATATATATATATATATATATATATATATATATATATATAATAATAATAATAATATGATAACATGTCATGCCCAGAAAGCTCCCAGCGTCTAGACTCTCTAGACGCGGGGTCATCACATCTAGTAGGGTTGGTCCACGTGGTGTGGCCCACCCAGATGTATATCCTAATATATTATATTATATGATATTATATATTATATACTCAATATAATATCACACACACACACATTATATAAATATGGAGCTGGCTATCCAGGTCCACCGTCTAGACCCTGGACGTCTGGATGGTGTAGATTTCAACCATTCATCATAAGCATCCCACTGTTTAATGGTGGGGATGGTGTGGGTCATCACCAAAATCAGGGCGGGTTCACATGTGTGGCCCACATTGGCTTTGGATCAAACTGATACTTGCATTTTCCTTCAATCAGGCTCATCTAAATGGACTGCCATGTGGGTCCCTTTGGTGGACGACATGGATGAAATACTTACTTCATGGTGGGCCATATACACATACACACCATCCATACAAGATAGAGATAGAGAGAGAAATAGAGAGATGGAGGGACCCCGCCACTATAGGCCCTCCCTATATAATGCATACATCAAGTGGGTCCTACAACAAGTGAGCCCTCAAATTGAATTTAACGGTGGATCACCCACCTTAGATCTCTTCTTCTTGGCTCTTATGGTTTCCTTTGCTCCTTGGCTTCAATCCCAATGGAAGATGATGGAGAATGAAGGGTTGAGATGGGAGATGAGAGGATTAAAAAGTGGACACACAAAAAACTCTCTCATGGAGGTTGGGAGAGCTTGGACGTGGGATTTTTTTTGGTTGCTTAGGAAATGGGTTTGAGAAATGAGAGAGAGTGGTTTGTAAGGAGAGAGAGGGATGGGTGATGGAGTAATAGATGGGAGAGAGGGATGAGTTGTGTAAGAGATTGTTAACTTTTGGGATTGTTGTGTAAAAGAGGTATGAGTTGTGATGTGTTGAGTGATAGGTTGAGTGATGTGTTGAGTGATAGGTGTACTTGACTCGTACTTGACCCTTGATGGGATCGATGTAACATTTGGGTAGAGATTCTTTTGGGGTTTTGTAACACGCGGCGTTTTTCTCGAATTGAAAGCAGGCCCACATCTCCTGGCCTGGGTATTGCTTCAGCGTGTAATACGTGACGTTGGAACTGTGGCAACGGCGCGGTCGCAAGGATACAAGTCTTGAGTCAAGCCGACTTAGATGTATGGGACACGACTCGGGATTGCATGCAAACGCCAATAATAGATTGCGGGTCACCAAAATTCGACCGGGAGGGCCGCGGAGGCCTAAGGAATGGTATGGGTTAAGATACGGGTCTTACAAGTCAAGCAGGCCACTTGACCAGTCGAAACTCTATTTTATCCGATCGCGCCAGAAATTTTGAAATTTGATTGATTCTTAGACCAGTTGAAGGTGACCTTAGACCAGTCGAATGAATCATTTTTCAACCGATAAAAACAGGCCTTTTCTTGGCTTTATTTATTCATTCAAAGCCAAATTAAGCCTCCACTTTAAGAGAAAAGCCCTCGTCATTATTAAGCTATTGTCCAATAAATTTAGATTCTTTTATAGATTATTTGATTGTGTAATTTCTTGATCTCTTTGCTTTCAATCTGATTTTGTAAAAGGGAGGTCTCCTCTACCCTTTGAGATCCTAGAAATTCAATCAAGTAGCCAAGGTTGAGTTAATTTAAAATTCATTTAGAACCTAGAACCCTTCTATATGTGTGTTGGACATTGAACATCTACATTTACAAGTGAAGTGGTTCTATTGGCTACATTAAGCAGAATCTTCAAGATAAGTATTATTTTGATTAATTGCTTTTGGTTTTTGAGATAGCCAGAAAATCACTATATTGGTTTTGACTGAGATAGCCACAAAATGTCAGCCAGGGTTTTTAATTTTGATAGCCCATTGAAAACACAACTATACAGGTTTTAAGGTGAACCTTGGAAAACCTTGTTTCATAGTGAACGCTAATATCACGTGAGTTGTGATTATTGGGAGTGGAGTAGGTGTGGCTGTTTGAGAACAATTGGTGTATACACTGAACCACTATAATTCCTAGTGTTTGGTGGATGATGTATGTGATGAATGTGTGGTGAATGATTGTAATCCTTTCATGTACACGTGGTGAATGTTATAATAGATATATTTCTTTTTTTTGCCTCTTGTTTTAGTTTGTGATTTTGGTCCTTACTGAGTTTAAGAAATTAGGTTGTCCTACCATAAACATTCATTTTTGGTGTAAGGTTGTCCTTTGAACAACGTTTGAAACAACTTCTCAATACTATTGCAATTAAGATCGCTATTTGATTCAGTTATTATTATTTCTGTTCCGTAATTATTTTTTTATTTGGCATAGTCTTATTCACCTCCCCCTCTATAGGATTGAGAGCTCGCCCTTTTCAAGTGGTATCCAAGCTAAGTTTCTCATTCATTTGAATTTATTTCTGAGCTTATCATTTTAGAGCTTTCATTATGTCAAATTTTGATAGCCTATCTATTACTAGGCCACCACCCTTTGATGGCTCAAACTATGCTTATTAGAAAGCCGGAATGAGAATTTTTTGGAAATCCATTGATGAAAGTGTGTGGCAAGCCACGGTAACTAAATGGAAACCACCAGCGTCTGAGGTTCTAGGCAGTGATGGAACCAAGTCCCTTAAAGAAACAACTTTCTATTTATGGATTATACCTCAGAAAAGTGAAAGGAGTGCTAATGTTAAGGTTTTAAATGCAATTACATGTACTCTATCACCTGATGAATTTAAAAGAATTTCATTTCATGTGATACAGCTAAACAAGCCTAAGACATTCTTGAAATGACACACGAGGGAACGACTGTTGTCAAGAAGTCTAAAGTTCAAGTCCTCATCACTAGGTTTGATGAAATTCGTATGGAAGAAAATGAGTCTTTCATGGACTTCTATATAAAAATAAATGACATAGTCAATTCTATGTGGGATCTAGGAGATGGTATCCCAGAAAACAAAGTCTGTCCTAAAATACTGCGATTTCTTCCTGAAAGATTTAATTCTAAGGTGATTGCCATTCAGGAACTCAGAGACATAGACCAAATGAAGGTTAATGAGTTAGTTGGTTCACTTGAAAATTATGAGTTGAATTTCAAAGCTCCCAAAGGTAAGTCCATAGCTCTTAAATCATCCAAATCAATTTCAAAAGATAGTGATGTTAATTCTGATTTTGAAAACTTAGAGGATGATATGACTTTACTCACTAAAAAGTTTTACAGGATTTTTAAAATTAAGAAAAAAGTAGATTTTTAAAAATCCTCTGAGAAGAAAAAGGGCAAATCTAAAATTTAAAAATTGCTAAAAGACAATCAGTGTTTCAACTGCCATGAATACGGGCATTTGACAAATAAGTGTTCAAAAAGGGACAAGCCAAAGAGAAAAGGCATGTTAGCTACTTGGGATGAATCATCTAGCTTTGAAGTTTCTTCCGAGTCAGATGAATTAGAACCAGAAACTTCAAATGAAGTAAAGGCTCTAACGACTTTAACCAGAGTTACCTCCTCAGATAGTTGCCATTCATCTGAATATGAAAATCTAAGGAGTGACCCTGAAAATGAAAATGAAGATGATCTTCAGGATGCCTATAATGCCCTATACAGGGAAAGTTGTAAGATTGTTATCAAGTTAAAACTTTAAAAGAAAATTTTCTTAAATTAAAAGTAGAACTTGAAAATTCTATTTTAGAAAAATCTCATCTTCTGATTGTTTTGAAAAAGCAAAATACGATTTAAGTTTCAAAACTTCTGAACTTGAAAAATTAAGAATAGAAAATAAGAAACTAAAACTTGAAGTTTCTTTCCTATTGATTTCTAAGGATACTTGGAGGTATGCTCATGGAGACCTTAAACTTGAAAAATTACTAAGTGCATTTAGAAAATGTGGAGATAGATCAGGTCTGGGCTATGTCAAAGACATACCTTTAAAAAATAAGAATGTATCTCCTACATTTGTTAAAAGAGAATCCTCAAACTCAAAAGGAAAGAGATTGAAAAATAATAATTAAAACAATTTTAAAAATGTAAAATCTTTTCAAGCTTCTAAAGTCAATTCAAATGACATCGGATTTAGAAAATAAAGTTACAACCCTTTAGCTGAAAAAATTGTGGAATTACTTAAAGATCTTCTCAAATCTAACTCTAATATTAGAGTTGATAGATAGAACAATTTCAAGCGAAGGAAAACCAATAGTGTTCCAAAACCCAGAACAACAATGAAATGAGTTCCTAAAGTTGCTTGTCTTGTTGCCCACATCGCTTTTAAGGCTTTTACCTAGTCAAAGTGGTACCTAGACAGTGGTTGTTCAAGACATATGACAAGTGATAAAGATTTATTCACCAACTACAAAGAAATGACTGATGACTCAGTTACTTTTGGTGATGGAAGCAACTGTAAGATTATCGGCCAAGGTACGGTACAAGTTTCTAACCTTCCTCCTTTTGAAAATGTCTCATTTGTAGAAGGTCTTAAGCACAATCTTTTGAGTATGTCTCAAATCTGTGATAATAAGCATAGTGTTAAATTTACAAATCAAGGATGTGAGATCTCAAATGAGAAAGGTTGAGTGATATTAAATGGCTGTAAAACATCCAAAAATTGCTATATTGTTAATGAGTCATGTTCGTCTAAATTATCTTGTTACATTGTCCAAACCGATGAAACTAAATTACAGCACAAACGCCTTGGACATGTTAACTACCGAAATATCTATAGACTGGGCAAAACCAATCTTATAAGAGGTCTACCCAAACTAAAGAAAATGGATAAAATATGTGGCATATGTCAAATTGGCAAACAAACAAGGAGCGGTCACAAGAAAGTGAACTCCTTTGCCACATCCAAACCTCTTGAACTTCTCCACATGGATCTTGTTAGATCAACCGGAATGGAGAGTAGAGGTGGTAAGAAGTATTTCTTGATAATTGTGGATGACTTTACCAAATCTATATGGGTAGCATTCATGAGAGAAAAATTTGAGACTCTCGATGAAGTTAACAGGATACTAAAACGTATTCAGATCGAAAAAGAAATGAATATTATTAAGATTAGAAGTGATCATTGGTCGGAATTCAAAAATAGCAATTTTGAGAAGTTCTGTAACGATCATGGCATATCACATGAGTTTTCAGCTCTTAAAATAACTCAACAAAATGGGGTTGTTAAAAGAAAAAATAGAGTGCTGCAAGAGATGGCCACTGTTATGTTAAATAGCATGAAGTTACCCAAAAATATATGAGCTGAAGCTGTTAATACTACATGCTATATTATAAACCATGTATACATTAGAAAATCTAAAGATAAAACGGCTTATGAGTTGTGGTTTAATAAGAAACCTACTATTAAATACTTTCAAAATTTTAGAAGTAAGTGCTTCATTTTACGTGACCGTGAAAATTTAGAAAAGTTTGAAACTAAAAGCGATGAAAGGATATTCCTAAGTTATGCTCTGAGCAGTCGAGCATATCGTGTTCTTAACAAGAGAACATGTGTTATTCAAGAATCTATAAATATTGTTATTGATGACCACCTGAACACACCCATAGCTAGTTCAGAAGATGATGAAGTCAATATAATTGAAAAACCTGACTCCTTATCTTGTCTAATCAATATTAAACTAAGATCAGCAAAAGATCATCCTACTGATCTAATTTTAGGTAATCCTCTCACTGGTGTGCGTACTAGAAAATAATTGAAAAATATTTTCAATTACGTTTGTTTTACTTCCAAATCGAACTAGTCAACACAAAAGAGACACTTACTGATGAAAGTTAGATTGTAACCATGAAAGATGAAGTGAATTACTTTGTTAGAAATAATGTTTGGTATTTGGTTCTAAGACCATCTGATAAACATATAATTGGAACCAAGTGTATTTTCAAAAATAAATCTGATGAATTGGGAAATATAATCAGAAACAAGGTTAGACTGGTTGTACAAGGGTACACTCAAATAAAAGGAGTTGATTATAATAAAACCTTTGCCCCAGTATCTCGTCTTGAATCCATCAGATTATTCATATCCATTGCATGCTTTAAAAAGTTTAAGATTTATCAAATGGATGTTAAAAGTGCATTCTTAAATGGTGATCTGCATGAAGAGGTTTATTTTGAACAACTTAAGGGTTTTGAAGACCCTAAACACTCTAATCATGTGTATCGCCTTAAAAAGGCACTTTATGGTTTAAAACAAGCTCCCAATGAAAAATTGATTAAGTTTTTGCTCAGTAAAAATTTTGTTATGGGGAGTGTTGACAAAACCTTATTTGTAAAAAAATATAATGAACACATACTAATAGTACAGATATATGTTGATGATATTATCTATTGTTCTACTTGCTCTAACATGTCCATTGAGTTTGTGGAGCTTATGAAATCCAAGTTCGAGATGAGTATGGTGGGAGAATTGAACTACTTTTTAGGCTTACAGGTTAAACAACTAGAAAATGGTATCTTCATTTCTCAAACTAAGTATACTTTAAACCTAGTTAAGAAATTTAGATTTAAAAATGGTAAGAAATTCGATACTCTTATGAGTACGACTCTCAAGCTTTCAAAGGATGAAATAGGTAAAAGTATATACTCTCGAGTATATCGTAGTATGATTGGTAGTCTGCTATACTTAACTACATGTCGACCAGATATTGCATTCAATGTAGGTATCTGTACTAGACATCAATCAGATCCAAAAGAATCTCATCTTATCACTGTCAAACGCATTATTAGATATGTCGCAAGTACTACTACTCTAGGCCTCTGGTATCTGCATGATACAAATGTTCAATTAGTTGGATATATGGATGCTGACTGGTCTGGGAACATAGATGATAAAAAATCTACTAATGGTGAATGTTTCTAAGTTGGGAATTGTTTAATTTCCTGGCACAGTAAGAAATAGAGTTCGGTATCGTTATCGACAGCTGATGCTGGAAACATTGCCGCTCAAAATGTTTGTACCCAACTTGTTTGGATGAAAAGAACACTTAATGATTATGGAATTGCGCAAAATACAATGATATTATATTGCGATAACTCTAGCGCAATTAATATCTCTAAAAATCCCATCCAGCATTCCCGTACGAAGCATATTGACATTCATTATCACTACATTCGGGAATTGGTAGAAGATAAAAGCACTTCTTTAGAATACATTCAGACAAAAAATCAGCTTGCTGACATCTTTATTAAACCTCTTGACAAAAATATATTTTCCAAGTTGAAACTTGATATTGGTATGTGTAATTCTAATTGAGTAGATTATGTTATATTTGCATGTTTTGATTTATATATTTTTTGTATGCAAATATTTTTTGAAGAATTTTAAATAAAATTTGAATTTTCAGTGTCTCTCGATCGGTCGAGCACGTCCTCGATCGGTCGTGGCTCGATGGGTCGAGCATGTACTCGATCAGTCGAGTTGTGGGGGTGAGTTCTTTTTAGAGTAAGAAAATGTAACACCCTGTACTTTTCAGTACTCGAGTGTTACCATGTAATTTAATTTAATGTAAATATAAATAACGAAATATACATATATAATACAAACTAAATATATATACTATGAAACGTTATTTATATGTTTTATAAATATTTGAAGTTTCATGTTAAAGGGATCCGTAACTATAACCCATATCATATGCATATACTTACAACATCATTAGTATAAATTATAAACTTTAACATATACTGAAAAAATTTATAATGAATAATATGTTTTAAACAATTTAATGATTTATATAACTTTAAAAAACCTAACACATATATGACCATACAAATAATATATAAATAACATATATGTATATATACACACATTAATCTATGCTTACTGACATTCGTATAACTTACATGTATTAACAATTTGTGATAATATAAATTATATATGACAAAATATGTAAGGAAAATAATTTCTAATAATAATAATAATTTCTAATAATAATAATAATAATAATAATAATAATAATAATAATAAAATGATAATGAAAATAATAATAATAATGATAATAATAATTATAACAGTAAATAATATTATTAAATATAACATAATATTTAGTGTCATAAAATCAGAACAGGCTATATATCCTTAACCTGACTATTGGGTCTTAGCTTAAATAGTCCTTTGGACCTTTCCAACCATTGACGTTAAATTTTAGGGTGATCCAACCGTCGGGTTAATATAATCAACACCAAAGGACATTAGAATCATTAGTACGGCCCACCTAAGCTTTGTATATGCCTATTTCTTGTTTAGATGCCTTGATAAGGAACCCCTAAACTGAAAAAATGGTGTGAATTTCACCAGAACATCAAGGTGGACCCCACGTGAGGTGCGTGTACACCCAGCATACCCGAAGTGCACTGGACCAAGCTCGTCGGTCAAATGACCTTTGACCGCTCTCTCGCAAAAAGCAAGAGAACTCCTCCCGCGCGCCATTTTAAAAATTTAAATCTGATGGGCTTCAAGCCCCAAAGTGGCCCACCCTGGCCATTTTTCGAACAATCCGGACCGTCCATTTTGTCGGTGGGGTCCACCCCAACAAAACTGTATAAGGATGGGGCCCCCCGAAAACAAATGAAGAAGATCCATAACTAACCGTCCGTATTATCACAAATAATAGGATCCGATCGGACCACTGGTATCAAGGGATGGGCAGCGTCGGTTTATCCAGAGTATTTCTGATGTGCAGACGCCAGCCCTCTCTCTCCAACCAAAAGTGAACCAAGCAAAGAGGAATTACCGCCGCGGGTTCCATTTCGGGAAAAGCAGAGGCTGCCACCGGCGACCATTGTTTGGAGATTTGCAGAGCAAATCTCAGCCGTTGGGTCCTTACCTTCTCTGCCTATAGATGGGGAGCTCAGCCTCTCAGACTTCACACAGAAAAAGAGTTGTGAGAGAAAGAGAGAGAGAGAGCGGGGGGGGGAGGGCGTTTTGGTGGGCCTGGCACTCACTGCCCCAACTCAGTCCGTGGAGAACGGACCAAGCCGAGTCAGTGAGTGTACACAGCAACACCATTGGAGAGAGGAAGAAAAGAAGGAGAAGAAGTAGGTGAGGCTGGTGGGTATGTGCATGACAAACCAAGACCGGGTCAGACCCAACTGCACCAGGTAAAACTTCTTTCGCTAGGAACTCTAAAATGAACTGGGACCAAAGCTCCACCACGCCTCTCCAGAAAACAAACCCCCAAACAAAGCCCTGTTCATAGCTGAAAAACACCTGCAGTTGGAACCATACGCCGGACTAAGAATAGGCCCTGTTTTGGTGTCGATGGTGGCCTGCGTTCAGGCACTGTTTCGGGGCCAAAACCGGCCCGAGTATGGCCCTGTTTTGAGCCAAACAGTGACATAAAAATGGCCTCACGAAGTAGTTAAGACTGAGTTCTAGGACAGCCTAAAAATTGGGCCGTGTTTGAGCTGAAAATCGGGCCGGAAATGGCTTCCAAACCAGCCCGGCCATACACGTTGACAGGAGGAATGTTGCACTGGCCATGGGTCTCACCAAAGTTCAGCTGGACCTCACCAACTTGCAGGTGGGCCTCACCAAATGGAGGGAAAAAAATCAGATGGGCCGCACCTTGCTGCGCTAACGGTGGGCCTCATCCAGCGTCCAGGGGCTGTATGATCAGACCGTCCATCTGTGGACGGTGTGGTCAGGCCGTCCGTCCGCAAACATCAGGTCCTGCATACAGTAGAAACAAAATAAATAAATAAATAAATAAATAAATATATAAGTATATATAATATGATACAGACGTTGGAATATGATACTTACATATAGACGTGTTGAAAGGAGTGGGATGGCCCACCTACGTGGGACCCACCCTAGAGTATGTATCAAACATCCACCCCGCCCATCTATGGGCGTTCCCAGACCATCCAATCAATGGACATCCAGCAATGGATGTGAATACCATCCCCTAAAGCCACGCCCACATCAAGACTCTCTCATCTCCATACGCCTGGTACACGTCCACCAAATCCTAACCGTTAATCTCCTTGGCCACAGTGAACGCACCACCAACCAGACCATCCTGGCCTCTCATCGATGGAATTTCGCTTATGGGGCCTTTCCAACAGTACCAGTGACACCACAACTTGTGGTGGGCCCAACCAAGCTATACAATGGACCGACCACGTGCATTCGATGCACCCTTAGGTGCGCCCAGCCTCATCTACTACCGTATGACCCTCACCGTGGTCCCCACCTCAATGCAAAGGGCCTACCTGCACCGTCCAGCAGATCTGAGGTATGGATTGTATCCACATACGCGTTCCTTTCACGCAATATGAGGTATGTGGATTGCATCCGGGCCGTCCATCCATAAACATCTCCAAACCATCCATCAGAGGACGTCCAGCACTGGACGTGAGCACTCAGATGCATTGCTCAACTGGCAGACTGAGTGGAGATGCCTCGTTTCAACACTGGAGGTCTGGGTATCGATCCAAAACCGGGTGGCTAACATGGAGTGGGTGCACTGGCATGGGTGGTGTCAACACCATCTGAACCACTCATTAGATGCGCCCCCATGATTGGGCAGAGATGGCCGAGATATCAAACTACCTTCTGACCATTTATAACTTCTGTGGGCCATACCTGTGGACTCCACCCTGCTATACATGATTCATCCAAACTGCCCACCTCATGATGTGTTGCGCCATCCATGAGACTTCTCTATGATACATCTGTTAATCTAAGACATATGAATACCTGACAAGCGTAAACTGAAATTTTTAGGAGATTCCTTGAGTGACCCCGGGCCACGAGGAGACTCAGACCGAGTTCGTGAACACTCTCATACACGTGATGAATCTTCTCCTTGAGCTTTCCATTTTTCCATTAGCTTAAGTTATAGTTTTTCAATTTGATAATTGCTATCTCTATTTGATATTGACTTGTGAAATTGGATTGCTACATTACGTGCTTAATGTTTATCCTGCATATTTATTCATGCTTGTGGATTATTTGTGGATTGCTTGTGGAACTTAAATTGGTATACCAGTGAGAAACCCCCACCTATATGTGTACACCCATACTTGGGACGTGACCCGACTGGTTGTGATAGTAATGGACCTTTGACTTAGTGGTTATTGAATAATGGTTTAAATTAACCATTGATGCAGGCCTACCATCCAGGGTTGTTGTGTCCAATGGTTTTCAAGGATGGTCTTTTATCGCATTGTTTTAATATCGCCCTATGTGGCTTATTTTGATAATTGCCTTATGTGACTTGTTTTGATATCACCCTATGTGGCTTTGTTTTGGGTATTTTTCGTATATGGGTTCGATGTTTTATACTGTACAACCATGCGATGATAAACCCCATATATTGTAATATGATTGGCCACTAGTCGATGAGTTTCCATTAAATACCCTAAGATGGTAGCCCCATGGGCCGGGGATGGTGGTATGAGATACTATGCTCAAGACGATGGCCTACGCTGGGCCACGTGCTCCGCGTAGTGACCTTCGAGCTTATCTAAATTGGCTAATTGTAACTGGACTAATAATGGTTTGGCTAATCATGCATCTATAGCATATTGGCGATGACGGGTGACTAATTTGGATGCTGTAGCACGTGCCCTTAAGATCATCGGGGTATCGTTTTGCTAGCTCCCAGACCACTGACTATCGACCCCTGTCTGACTGGATGATTTTCCCAGGTCGATGATTTGCATGGGTGACGAGCCTAAGTCCGGTTGGATGTGCATCTCCAGGCCGATGTGTATTCATGCATCCATGCATTTAAAAAGACTACATCATGTACTGTTTTGATTGCATTTTTATTTTATAACTGTGCTTACCTAATGCGGTGGTGTGTAATTTTGAGGGGAATTCACACTGAGTTGGCTACTCATCTATCAAAAATATAACCGTATAGGTAACACAGGTGGCTTAAGTGATATGCATGTTCAGACTGATGAGGAGTCGTTATGGTGGTCAAGGACACGTGGTTGTACCTGTTAAGGAAGCTGCGCGATCTTGCAGCTTTCGTTTGTGTTTTATATGCTTTTAAATTTTTTATGTGTGTAATCTTGTATTTGTTATTGTGGAGACATTGGTTTGTATAGGTCATTATGGGTAACCACTAGTGTATTTTAAATGAAATGAAAATTTTTCTTCATGTTGACTTGTCCATTCTACGCTCACTGCTTACTCTGATAAATGATGAAAAAAAAATATATACTCGAATTTGACCATCCTTTAAGGTTAACACTCGGGTTTTTGGAAAACGGATCATATACTCGGGTTCTAAAAACATGGAGCGTTATATAAAATCACTTTTTCTTCATTTTTTTCTCTTCTTCCTCATTCGGCCCTCTTTCAACTCGTCGAACCCATCTTTAATAGGATCATTGTACGTGCTCTATTTCCATTTTTCTTCTAGATTTGGGTTCTTATATGCTTACATTGCTACTTTGTGAAGTCGATTTGGGTTTTTCTTTCCATTTCTAAAGGTTTTTAGCTCAAAATCTGTTTTCTTTGAAACCCTTTTCCACATTATTATCTTGTAATGGAAGGTTGAAAGCAACTTGTGCTTCATCTTCTCGTGCAACTCCTCCTAGGGTGAGAACCCTAAGACCACACAAGGAAGACCCGGAATATATGAGGGATCTTCGAAATCGTGAAATCATTGTTGAGCATCTGGTTAATGCAAATCATTAGCACAATTTCAGCTTCTTCCCATCCTTTCCTCTGTAAGTTGGGAAAACAGTTTGAATTGGGGCGGACCGGCATACCGCTCCATTGTAAAAGGGATGTTTGCATCTATTAATGATGTGTCCCTAGAAGATTTAACTTTCTCTATCAGCTTTAGAGAAGGGACATTTCAGGTTGATCGACATTTAATTTCGGGTTTGCTGGATAAATGTTAATGATGAAGGTATTCCGATACCTACTTTAGCCGAGAAAATGACTGAATCGGAACGACATTCTCTAACCCGTAAATTATGTCGTTTTGACGCTAAATGGAATGCGGGTAATGTGCTCCGGGCCAATCAAATGTTGCCCAAGTACAGGATTCTACATCACATCTTCATTGCTAATGTATATCTTCGATTTGGCAACAAGGCCGAGTTAACTTCTTTCATGGTTCTCATTCTTCATTTTATTGTATCAGGCATTCCTATATGTCTTCCTTCTTTAATTAGTTATATTATTATTTAATTCTATCTTCATCCGGGCCATGATTATATCACCTTTGCCTATTTAATGACTACTTTGGCTCTCCATTGTAATGTGGTCATGCCACTTGGTGAGGCACCAATTGCGGTTCTACCTTTCAATAATTTCAATATTAACAAGATGAACTTGAAGTTTCACCCTGGACAAAGAGATGAGGAAGAAGTGGAAGTTGAAGAAGAGATAGTTTGCCAACTAACACTATGATGCATGATATTTTTGATGAACTTGAATTTGATGATGATGAGGCTAACCCTGATTATCAGCCACCTCAGTTTGATGACCTATAAAGGACGAACTACAAGATCACTATATCGAGAGAATACTTATTTGGGTCAAAACACTGTGGGGACCCAGTTTTGACTCATGATTGAAGGTAGGTCGACTACCTCCCAACATCCAGATGCCCAGAACCATTTATCCCTCCAGTTCTTATTGGACGACGAAGGGTTGGTTATAAGGCCCCCTCTAGTCCCTTGCCAAACAGAGAAATAGTACTAGCCAGGCTGGAGTTTGTTCGACTTCACTTGGTATAAGTAGATGAATTCCTTAATGGTCAGCTCAGGCTGTTCCATCTCAGACCATAGCACTGCACAGCCCATCAGAGTGCTCTATCCATTAGGGATCATCTATCCTGGGGCCAAGTTCAGGTGGGCGAGCAAACGCCTCACCTGGCCCTGTAAGGTAAGTCGTAAGTCGCACTGGAGCGCGACTTGGAAGATCTTAATGACACCCTCTGGAGGACAGTTCGGAAGTTCGTTCGGCGAAGGGAGTGGAAGAACTACAGACTCGAGGATATGATACCCGAGCCTTATCCAGGCTAAATCCTCAGCATTGAGGGAAGAGGGCACCGGACCCCCCGGACCTTCATCGTTCGACCCTTATGGATCATCTTCGTTAGGAGGGTCGCGCTCCACATCTAGCGGTCTCTCTGTCGAGGACTACTCTGTTGCTCGAGATGCCATAAAACTGACATCCACCATTATCACTAATGACGACGGTGGATTCGACATTACTTGAAGGGTGCTGGACCCACTATCGTCGCCAAAGGCCCCCTCCCATGAACTGAAAGAATCCGACATTGTGTCTTTCTAATAAATGATGAGAGACGCTGAAAAGGAAAAAAGGAAAAGAGGAGGAGGGCAAATGCTTGAAGCTCACTGGAGAAGAAGATGTCCACCCAGGTGCTGGTAGCTGTGGATCGCTGAAAATTGCCATTCGACGATGAAGGAAAGGCATCAGAATGGGGAAGATGAGAATGTGAGAGAAAGTGACTGTGGGTTAGGGCTTCCCTTATATAGGGAGGCCATGTGGCGTCATTTGAGTTTGCCCATTAATGTTGGGCCTTACAAACATCCTTTCGACCACCCTTACCGACATGTGGCACGATCCTGTGCGTTACTCGCCACCAATACTGAGTAAACATCCATGTGTCGTGTTTTCATTCGTCGGTCACAGAAACTGCAGCCTGACACCCCACGTGACCTCAAAATATGATATGACACGCTCTGTACATTTACTGACATGTCTCAAGCACCGTGCTAGCTGCCATACTTGGCATTTATGACTTCACAACCCGACCTAAGTTCGACCCAAACTGTTGGGTGAAAAAATAGTTAAATCGGATAGGTCGACTTATG